>OY728119.1:601375286-603775286 GCA_963277665.1 Viscum album | reverse complement strand
ATGTCCCCAGTAGGTAAGATTTCACACATAGGATTTGATGGAGTGCTTCCCCCCAAGAGGGGTGATTTCACACTAGGGTGATGGAGTGTGTCCCCCCAAAGGGGTTGATTTCACAATTAGATGATGGGGTACCCCCCTGAGGGGGGTGATTTCATACTTGTATTTGATGAAGTTTTTCCCCCTAATGGGGATGATTTCATAGTTTGATGATGGATTGTGTCCCCCCAAGTGGGGTGATTTCACACATGGATGACAGAGTGTCCCCCCAAGGGGGTGATTTCACACTTGGATGATTTTCAGGGTTAAACCTCATTGAGGAGACCTATGTACGCTATTGGAAAATAGGTATCAACACCCATATAGTTTAATGCCACAATTTAAGGTCATGTGATAGGACTATTCCATGTAGTCTAGAATCATGCGGTAAGGATTCTCATTTCATAGAAATAGAATCAACAAGGTATGGTGTAGGTATTAAGCGTAGAAGTTTCCTAGAGTAGGATTCCATGTGGGTGAGGGGCTCGAGCCCGATGTAGATGTTCATGGGGGTGAGGGGATTGATCTTGGGGTATATTTCTATGGTAATTTCATCCCATGAGGATTACACATAGGGAATATCATGATCATCATAGTGGTTAAGGCTATATTTTAATGTCATGTGCTGAGGACATTTTCATGAAATTCAATGTCGTATGACTAGGTCATGAAGCTAAGAAGTTTTAAATCATGAAGCTTGAACATGAATGACACCTACACCCTAAGGGGGGACATGTTAAATAGATAGTAAGATTATTCATAAGGAATCTCTACCATGATAGGAAAGTTGTTTCCCTTGGTGATTTCACCATTAGGGCTTATATTTCCATTAATCATGCACCTATGTGTGGCGCATGACATATAAACGGATGTGAAGGAGTGTTAATCAGGAGGCACGATGTTAGGGTACCTATTATTAGGATAAAAGGAACTAGAGTATCTATTCTTAGGATAAAAAGGTAGGGTAATGGTTTCACTTGAATCATAAGGGTCGTTGGGTCAGGGACTATAATTTTTTTCATAACTTTGTTATATTTCATGAAAAAAGAGTTGTGTGAGAAATAGAATCTAAAAAAAATACAACACGTGTATTCTGGAGGTAGGTGTGCATACAATATTTGGTGTTGTTCGTAGATTATGGTTTTGTGAAGGCTACTTCTCTAATGAAAAACTAATCATCCTTATGACATGTTGTGCAGGGATCTATCAACCACCTACCAAGAAAATTTAGGGGTCATGGGAGGTTGTCCATTCAATATCTCTACCTTTTAGGGTTGATGGATTCTAGTGTTGTGTTATATCTTAGAAAAGAGGTTTTCATGAGTGATAGAATCTCTCCTTCTTCTAGAGATCCTTCCTCAAGGTGTTAGTGGATGTTCTATTTATATCCAAAATCAGTATTTGATGTTATGAAACTTCACTATAGAATAGAATAGGGTTGTGTGCTTCTCAGGCCTTTTTCAATTGGGTTGGACCACACAACATGTGTTGTTTGAAATCACCTTTTGTGTGAAACTAGATGGTTTCATAATAGTTTTTCACACATAGATCTTCTATTTCGTGCATGTTCATTAGGTGTCGATGGGGCTCGACCACAAAAAATGTAGGACTCATCATATACTTTCACATGAAACTATTTTTTCACACTAATTAATGTTTTTCATGGAAGGATCCCTCTCAACCTGGCGCTTGAGCCATCTGAGAGGATCCAAAAAGAATGCCATGTCATTGCTATCCTCATGGACTTCTAGGAGTATAAAACTATTCCACCCAAGGAATTGGAAGAGTTTAGGACTAAAATTTTTTATGAGAATCACATAATTTGGTTTAGGGTGTATAGGTTCTTGCTAATATTTATTTCCCACACTCTGGAGCCATATATAGTGAGTTTTATGGGGACCTTACGCTATTGGTTCTGGAACTTGGGCACTAGAGGGGTGGACACTCACACCCTCTAAATGAAATTCCATGACTACCTTTCTAAATGGGTGTGTAAATAAAGCTAATAATTTTATGTTTACTGGAACCAGGAGAAATTTGATGGAACCAAGAAGCTCCAGGTGGCTGATCATGAAATTCAATGACAAGAAGATCATGTGAATGAGCACACAACCATTACCAATCTCAAGAGGAAATCATCATCCAGTTGAGGGATCAATTGGTGGTGGATGAGGCTCAAGAAGAGGATGTGGTAATATAGATATCTGAGTACCAAGATGAGTTGGTAAAAGTGTGAATCAAGGATGATTATCATTTCCATTTGATTGAGGATGAAGAGGTAGAGCTCATCAGGCTACAACAGGTTTCAGAGGCCACATGTTAGAGGTTGGTAGGGTTGGATCACTCAATTGAGAATGTGGATCCAAAAGGATCATTTTTACTAGAAAAAAAGAGAGGTTTAAGAGTGTAGATTACCATCATGAGATTTTGAAATTTATTTGTTATAGACTCCTCATATGCATGGACATGTTTCTTTTTCCTCACTTCATGGACACACTTCAATCACATTAATTAGATAACCAATTATCATTCCCTAAGAACGCATGAGTTAGGGTTAGTGTGAGAAAAAATGGATGACCATGTGATTCCTCATTTATACAAGAGTTTTAGAAAATGGTTTAACACTCAAGTTATGAATTTTCTTATCAACTAACGGGAGTGTCCTGGTTGAGAATATTTTGGTAGGATAGTGGGATTCTCTGCATGACTGACTTTCATTCTCATTGTGTGCTAGTGAAAAAATGGGGTAACTATAGTGGAATTTAATTCTACCCAAATAAAGGGGTGATGAATAATGTGAATCAAGACACCCATGGTTTGTAAAACAAAGGGGGTGGTGTGATGATGAAGGATATCTTCTTAATAGGTTTGAAACATATAATTCATTATCAATTTTCCAAGGATGGGGACAAATAAATGAGGGTCGAAAGCTGACAATGTTTGAAAAATGATAACTATCTCAATATTATTCTATAAGTATTTTGGGGTGTGTGCCCAGGATAGTAGGTGAGCCATTGTGGCCAACTACCATGTCATTAAGGTGGCCCATTAAAACATCAAAGATTATGGGGATCTAAGTCAAGGGAGATGAAAAGTGTGGTTATGAAGTGATAACATGTTCAAATGGAGTTAGAAACTCTGGAAATTATGCCATTGTTGATCTTGTTCACATTGGGTAGGTTTATAGACCTGAAGAAAGGTCATAATTTTCTTCTAAGAGGAGCATCATCTTAGATTCTGAGAAATGGTTAAAGAACATGAATGATATGGTTGGTGACCATAACTAAATAGGGAAGGAGGATTTTCAAGAAAGGGCCTAAAAATATTCAAAGTTTAATTCCCTGCAATGAGGATGAAAAACATGAATTTTAACATTATACAGAGAGGATGATGGATTTCATAGTTTAATTTCATGTGATTGGGACATATTTGGTATATTTTAGAATCTTATAAATAGAACATGTAAGAAAATGTGAATAACACCCACCCGACCAAGGTGGAAGAGGTGAGAGGGTAACATAATGGGGTTACTCCTTATAGGAGTTCATAAGTCAAAGGGAGATTAAAGTTTATCTCTAACAATCTTCTAAATTGGAAGGTTTGGTGAGCATGGGCATGTTTTTACTAGGTTCCATAGTGGGTCCTTGTTGTATTTGGACCTCTTCCTTTTTATCTTCTTATTTCTACCCAAGTTGTGGGAGTGACCTAATTGGGGGATTTTGACTCTTGATCAGGTTTTCTTTATGGTTTTTCAACCTGATAGACATTTTTCCCTCTTTCCTTTGGTAGTTTAAGGTCATACCATTCGGACCAAGAAGTTTAAAATGGTTTAGGTTCATAATTATCATACAATGAATCATATTTTAAGGCTATAGATCTTGTACCAAATGGATGAAAATAGTTTAAGGTCATAATTTTTGGACCTAAGGCAGAGCATCTCAAATAATTGTTCATGGAATGTAAGGGAGGTATCCTGATGTGAAATGAGGCCTAAGAAGTCCCGGTGATACATGACACATTCCAAATATGACTTTCACATAATTTAAAGTCCTTATGTTTGGACATGAGATCCTAGTTTAAGGTTTAATAGTTCATAAAAATAGGATAAAATCCCAAAATGATATGTTTCATGTGTAAGAGTGACAATCCAACATAAAAGTAGGTCCAAGGAGGCCTGACACCACACAACACATTACCATGGAGACTTATGTATAGTTTAATGTCACGATGTTTTTACTTTATCTCCTAGTTTAAATTTAATATATTATGAACTAATGGGGCACCCATGTATTTCAACCTTGCTTGAGAGAAACTCCCTCCTTACTCTTTAGACCCCACGAGTCATGTTGGATGAGAGAAACAATGAGTGATATGAAGTTCTCATTGTGAAGGGGAGAACATGAGGGGAAAATTTACTAATAGATACTAAAAGTGTGATCATCACTTTCAATAACTAGATAATAAAAGTGGAATGACCAAAGAGTGGGGAAAACTATTGACTATGTTTGAAACAAAGGTTTTATACTCTCTTTGGCTTAGGATGGGGAGAAAAATGTGGGATCTACCATTGAACATGTTCAAAACACAAGATCTACTATTTTTTATTGAGGATCCTTTGAGGTGTGAACCCAGTATAATAGGTGAGCCATTGTGGCCAGGAACCAACGTCGTTAGGGGCCCATTCAGATTTGGAGGGTTTGATTATCTATATTGAAGGAAATGTGAAGTGTGTAAGTGGATGAGGGGAGTTTCTTGGAGGGAATATTAAGTTCCCTTGGAGATATTATTCCATGTGTTCAAGTGAACTATATGAACATTCTTGAAGGAGATAATTGATCTTGTATTGATGGTTTCATAGTGGTTTTGGGATATGTAGTCTAGCAGTCGGTGACTTTCCAAGCACTCTTGAGTTGTCTCTCTATTTTCTCTGGTTTCTGGTTTCGCCCTGCTATGATGTATTCATTTGAAGACTTCATCCATTCATGTATCTACCCTAACCTCGTGTCCCTATGCTTCAATTCTTTTCAGATATGGGGTGGTGATTTCATGAATTTTTGGGAGGTGGGGTTTGGTGACTAGCAGTGCTTCTCGCACAGCTTGTGTTGGCTTCCTTCTTTTATGGAATTTCTAGTTCTCTTCCTTCAAGGTGGAATCAACATCGTCTTTGGTTTTTTTTCTAATTTTTGGATTTATTCCATCTATTTTCAATGAATTTATGTTGGGTTCTTCTATGATAGTTGTTTGGTGATGGTTCTGTTTTGTGTTTCTGGTTTATTTTAGTTCATTTTTTCTTTTGGTGGTGACCATCGGTTCATGAAATTGTTGTGCCAGTGATCTTTATGGTTTTATGTGGTGTGTCTTTCCTATTTTGGAATATTGTTTGATTTTGGTTTTTTGGGGACGATGATGACATGGTTGTGTTTTTGTTTTATGGTGGCTACGATTTTGATGGCCTCTGACATTCTTGTGTGGTATTTTAGATGGTGATGATGATGATAGTGATGGATGATGATGGATTTATGGTATGGTGTTTGGGAAGATGATAGTGATGATGAAATTAGTTATTATGTCAAGATGATAGTGTTTTCGATGATGTTAGTAATGATGTGGTGATGGACGATGCCAGTGATGTTTGATGGATTGTGATGTTTTTTCAGCTGACGCAGTCTTGGAATGTGATATTATTATGTTCTATTCTCCTTTGGTTTTTAAACATTGAATTTTGAATTTAGGCACCCTTCAATCTGGTTTCTGTGTGGTATTTTGGTTACGGATCAACCAAAAATATTCTTTTGAAAATCAATAAAAATTTAATTTTTATTCTGTAAGGTGAAAGTTTAACATCATGTCCTAATGATGTTAGTTTGGTTCATATCATAGTTATAATATGAGGTATCTTGGATTTATATGGGGTATTGTTCATCCCATACTTTTCATATGAGGCATCTCTATTTTGAGTGGGGTAAGGCTATAGTTTAACATCATGTGTTGAGGACGTTGGTTTTTGCAGTTTAAAGTTATACAACTCAGACTTTGGATGCTACTAGTTTAAGGTCATAGAGCATATATCATGGGGAAACTTCTAGTTTGAGGTCATAGTGCTTAGACCAAATGGTAATGGGTTCCTTAAGTAGGCTTGTGTGGCATTAAAGAGTGATAAACTAGTGTGAAAGGATGGTCAAAGAGACCATCTACCACACAAAACGTTAAAAACCTTACCCAAGTTGATGTCATGATGATGGGGAAGGAAATACCTCAGAATGATTAAATGAAGAGTGATGGACCCAGGATAAGAGATCTGGGCATCACTATAAATCTCATGGGAATGGGAATCAAGTCGCACGTAGTTCTAGAAGGTGGCGTGGTAGGTGATTGATGATGATAAGGGGTTTTCCTCTAAAGTGAGGATACTTAATCATACAATATTTTTTATATGAGGCATATCAAATTTATATGGGGTAAGGCTATAGTTTAATGTCTTATTCTGAGGATTTTTTAAGGTATTGTGAATTAATCAGCTCATTATTTTCTTCCTCATGTCAGTTCATAGTGGAATCTCAGCCTGCTAATGGGTCAAAAAATATTATTGGGGATTATACTAAAAGAGAAAGGGCCTAAGGGAATTTTAAGGAGATGGAACCATGGGTAATGGGTTGTTTTGTGGTGAATTTTTGTATGTACCTAGATACCATAGTTCTTGGAATCGCAATGTATACCATGATAAATATAATTAATTCACATGTTATTCTAGAAGGCAGTGGGGGAATAGGCTTGATGAAACACTAGGGGTCATGCAAACCATGAGAATGAAGGAAACATTCACATAGTTTAAGGAAATAATTCTTCAACCAAGAATCCTAGATTATGTTCATAGATCTTGGACCAATACTCCTAGTTTAAGTTCATAGATCTTGGATCAGGACTCCTATTTTAAGGTCTTAGATCTTGGACCATGGGTAGGTACTTCAAAGATGTTCGGGTGGTATAATAGAGTTAAAAACCAATGTGAAAGTATCTAATGAGGTTCCTCACCACACAAGGTAATCCCAAATCTAGTTTCACATAGTTTAAGGTTGTAAGGCTTAGACTATGGGAAATTGGAAAGAGTTATAAATCATGATGCTTGGACTATGGAGGGTTTGTTTTGAGGGAATTTATATGAAACGAAAGAGGTAAAACCCAACATGAAAGGAGGGAAATTCAAGCCCATGTACCCCATGAATTTATTAGGACAATCTTCACATTGTTTAAGGTCATAATGTTTAGACTATAAGTGGGGATAAAGGGAAAAATGTTGGTGAATTTTTGACTGGGCCCAAAGATATGAGGTATAGGCGTCACTAAGCATCTCATGGGATCAAGCCACATATAGTTATAGAATACAGAGTGGTAAGTGACTAAAACTAGAAGTTGGGGTAACCCTATCTAATGAAGGAATTGATGAATCCCATGTTTGTAAAGGGACATTTCATGCTTATGGCATAGGTTAAGGCTATAGTTTATCATCACATGTTGAGAGAATTATTTTTTGGTCATTTCACACTTGGTACATGATGCATAATGAGTTTACTGGATAGGATAAGAACATAGTTTAACATCATGTGGTGGGGATTTTAGACTCTACAGTTTAAATTTTTATAACTTAGACTTTGGATTATACCATTTTAAGGTCATAGAGCTCTGACCATTGGGTTGTACATAGATCAAGGTCATAATTCCTACACAGTGACTCATAGTTTATGGTCATATAGTTTGGACCATGGTTGATTTAGTTTAAGGTCACATGGCTTTAACTGTTATCTCCACATTATGTACTACTTGAGAAACATGGAATTAATGGGAGGTGTGATGTACTCTCCATCTGTGGTGATTAAGGAGTATTCTATATTGTAATATAATTTATGGATAATGTAAGGTTCTTCCCATTAGGCTCCAACATTGGTGGATTCTTACTGGGTATCATCAGTGCTCTGATATTTAGAACCATGTCACCCTAAAGGAAGGAGAGGAGGTGGATCTTCTTATTGAATGTTCTTGATATCATTTTCTAGTTCCTCTCTAAGTTATGCAAGTCTTAGAACCTATTTTCCTCAAGGGATTCCATCTCATCTATATAAATTTATTTCATTGTATTTGTTGTCTATTGGTTATAAGCATCCATTTAGAGTGATAGAAGCTTAACCTAAATAGGTAAAACTACCTCTTTTATATACACTAAAGTGTATGGGGTTCACTTGGGTGGAATTTTGATTTTTCATCTGATAGGTCTAGAGGGTGATAGGGCAATTTTTGGGATAACTCTTTTTGTTCTAGACTACCATTTTCTATAATATGTTAGATAGGGTATTGTTGAATGTCTCAATCTACCCATATTCTTTTTCATGGTAGATATAAGTATGTTTGGAATGGATTTTTTACTTGTCGTACAATTTATTGAACTCAACAAATTGGAAGTTAGTGTCATTCGTTGTGAGAGTAGCGTGAGGAACTCCAAATTTATAGATAACATGAGAAATCATGAACTTGATCACTGAACAATATTTGACTTTCTTAAGGGGATCCACTTCTATAAACTTTTAAAATAAGCCTACTATAGTCAAAATTAACCCACACTATCGATTTTTCACTGGTGGGTATGAACCCACAAGTTGATCCCCCATACTGCAAAGGGACAAGATTATTTGGTGGTTTGGAGAATCTATGATGACCGATGTATGAAGTTAGTGTGGATCTAAAATCTATGAAATATCTTGGAGAACTAAATGAAGCCATTAACCATGGTGGGATAGAAGTATCCCAACCTCCAAATTTGGTGGGAAAGATTCAATCCTTCTTGATGAGTGCAACATGATCTATTATGGACTACTTGCATAAGAAGATGTCACTTGACTCCATGGATACAATGAAGGATAATTCCATCAAATCCATCCCCATAGAGGGTTTGCAGTAGGTTAGACCCACTCTATAGTGTAAACTTTAATGCATGATGGTGGATTCACTCATGCTCGGCTCAGTCTGACGAGAGAATTCCATGCTGGAGATACTCAATGAAAGGAGTCATCAAATTGTGAATTCCTATACTATAGGGGATTTGAAGATCCTAGTATAGAAGTACTAATAGCTAGCTAATTTATTTTTTGGTTTTAATCATCTGAAACTGTTAGGGAGATGACCTTTTAGTGTTCCCCATAAAAGACTAGGTCATAATGGAAAGGGTTTTGTGAGGTACATGGCCATACCTACTAAAGCATCATCTCAACCATTTTATTACGGAGGAACATGGGTCACCTTCTATTGATATGGAAACTGGTCCATCAGCTGGTGGGTACATTCTAGGAAGGACACAATAAGTTTCTTTCTGATGATGTAGTCACCCTTGATCTACTTGATGACTAACTCTAAGTATCCCTTCACATGTAAATTTGGGTCATCAATATCGAGGGACAACTCAAGACCATTAATAAGGTACTGAAACTCTACCTTATTATTAGTGAAATCTTATGACACTAAGAATGAGTAAGATAAGACAGCATGTGTCAAGGTGATAAAGAGGATCCACATTCCTACACTATTAATTTTGTGGTAATTGATCCTTATACCGATCAAGATCTAGGAGGCACAATCAAAATAAATCTTCCAACATGGTAAAATCTATTCCACTAAGATAATAAATTCATTTGGGGAATAAACATCATAGGGAAGTTCTTCCAGGGATGGATTTACATCCAGGAAGTCTTGTAGTTATTTTCCTTTAACGACGTTATCTAATAAAAATGTGGTATCGAACTACTAGATATTACTAACCATAATAAAAATAATACCATTAGCATGGTGTGATTGAGGATATATTTTACAGGGTTTAATCAAGACACTAGATATATCTTATGATGCTACAAATAATTTCATAACTTTTTCATAACAAAGACTAGTCAGAGGAAACACTTCTTGATGGGGGAGTATCTAGTCTCTATGTTGAGAATAATTTTGCAGAGATATTATATTTTTTTCCCTACCCTCATTTTTATTTTTGGGCTAGAGGGATGATGAGGTGCCATTCCATAGAATTCATATCAAGGACCAAAGGCTTCCATGATACATGTGGCATAAGACCTAGAGTTTGTAGTAGGTACTGTTTGATATCCTCAAAGGCAGTCTAGAACACCTCATCCAACTAGTAAATAGGGATTTTATTCATGATCCTCAAGAAGGTATTAAACTTTCCAACCATATTTTTAATAAATAATTTTATGTAGGATAAGTGACCTTAGAGGTCTAGCAACTCCTTTAGATTTATTATGGTAGGTATTTCATTGATATCCCTTATTTTCTATAGGTCGATATCGATGCTTCTGTATCTTACAATAGTGTTAAGAAATATCCCAAAGGTTACCCCAAATTCAAACTTCAATGGATTCATCTTAAAGTGTCATGAGTGATGGAATCTAAACACTTTCTCAAGATCCTTGAGATGGTCCTAACACTGGTGGGATTCGAAAACTAAATCATCCACATAATATTCCACCAATGTACTATGAATTGGATTAAAGATGTGGTTCATGTCACACTCGTAAGTGTCTATATAATTCTTCAATAAAAAAGTCATAACCTCGAAGAAAACGTTTCTTTGAGGTTCCATGAAGGTGGTAGACTCCTCTTCTTCTAGGTACATGTAGATATGATTATACCTGGAGTATTTGTACATAAAATAGAGGGCCTAGAACTCATCAATGGAATCAATCAACATCTATGTCACTCGAATGGTAAATCATTCATCAGAAAATGGTGGTTGAGGTCCTAAAAGTAGATACATACTCTGATATTCCAATTATTCTTCTTGACTAGGATAATGATGGATAGACACCTTGGGTAATGGAATACCTTGAAAAATTTGTATTTAATAATATTATCAACTTATACCTCAACCATAGAACCATGGGAGGGTGCATCTTTCTGGGAGGATTTTTGAACCTGCGATGTATCACAAGGAGGCTAAGATGATGAATAGAGGCCTGAGGGTCTATCCCTATCATCTCATCATAGATCTAGGAGAATACATCATGGTGCTATTTCAAGAAGGCCACATACTACTATTACTCGTCTAGGGACATGACTGTGCTAATCAGTGTCCGACTTGTATCTTCCTTGGTACCAAGGTTCACCTGGGTTAAATCATCAATAGTGGTAGAGACACCCTCTTCAAATGTGGGAGGAGAAAATTTAAAATACTCTTCATTATCTAAGAAAGGGGGATCAGAGTTAGGAGGTAGCTCTTCCAAGATAGTCGACCCAGGGGGAGCATTGGTGTCTACTCTGATGGATACGAAATCCTCGATGAGGGGTTCCTTATCTTCTAATACTTTGGTGAAAAAAGATATTGATCCAATCTCATCTAGTTTCTAGTCGTGAGGTCCAATCTTGAAGTTCAAGAAATGGTGACAAGTCGGCCTTCATCAAGTCATCCTTACTTTGTGCAATATGAAGTAATGTTGAGGATTGGTGGCCTAGTGGTGAACTTATTAGTACATCATAAGAGTGTTCTCCTTCGTTATCAGTCAATCCTATCTGGTGTAGGGGTACAAGGTAATATATGAATAGTCCTTTTTTCTTGGAGAAAGCAAAAAAACTCCCAATTTTGACATCATGAGCTCTAAACAATGAATTGGGAAAAAATTATCTTTCAAGTCCACCCATGGGTTGGATATAGTGGTTATTAGATCATTGGGGGAATTGATGTAATCAACCATGTTAGTATGAACCCAATCTCCTTCACTTTTGTAGTACATTGAATCCAGATAGAAGGCCTCACAAGAGTCAAAGGGGGACTAATCACCCTAGATTACCCTTACTAAACCATCAAGTGTGTATTTGAGGCACTGATGAGATAATCACTACAACAAAACTAGGTTTATCTAGTGCTAGGGATTTAACAGTGCTAGCTAAAAACACTATTAAAGACCCCCTTTGTTAGCACTAGAAAGCACTGTTAAAGGGGGGGGGGGGGTTTATCAGCACTTTTTTAGAAGCGATTATAAAGACCCCC
Source organism: Viscum album (assembly GCA_963277665.1). Taxonomy (NCBI): domain Eukaryota; kingdom Viridiplantae; phylum Streptophyta; class Magnoliopsida; order Santalales; family Viscaceae; genus Viscum; species Viscum album. Next base: position 603,763,210 of record OY728119.1, on the reverse strand, counting down.
TTTATTAGTGATTTTAAAAAAGAGATGATAAAATTATACTTCAAAACATATATATTTCATTAAAAATAACATATTAATGTATAAATATATTTATATTGATATAAATATATTATATATTTTTGAAAATATGTTTTAGAAAAGGTAAATAGGAATTTACACTTAATATATAATATATTTAGTGAAAATTGATTATAAAATAACTAAAAATATATTTTTAATTAATAATTTGACTATTATTTTAGATTAATAGTCATTTAATATCAATTTGAAGATAAAAAATCAAAAAATTAATAAAATATTTAAATAAGTTGAAAACGTAACTCAAACATAAAAGTGACATAACTTTTGATCTGGGTGTCTATTTGGGTTCTAACACATATGAAATTGAAGCCTACAACAAGTTCTATGACCTTAGTGACACAGGTAAACTTCTATCACATTTTTGGGGCTAAAAATGGCCTAGAAGGCCTCTAAAACTGAGTTTTTAGTCAAGGTACTCCACTTTTTTTAACATTCAATAGATTTTCAGCCTCGTTTAAGGGTGTCTTTTGACCATTTTCAGTGGATAATGAATTTATTCCCAGGTCTTACATTCAAATTTATATTTTGGTTTTAAAATTTTATCATTTTTCACAACATAATTTTATTTATAATTAAATATATGAATGTTTTCTTATATTAACTTATAATAAATCACTCATATAAATAAATATATCAATATATTTTCGTAAAAATGTATATTATAATATATCTAAATAAATATATATTATAAAAATGTATTTAAAACAATATATAACAATTTTTTATATTATAAAAATATATTTATAATGTTTATATATACATATTTTTGTGTATTAATAAACAGATATATATTTATATTATATTCTAGTATATGTAAATGAATATAACATATAATATATTTAAATAAATATAAGTATATATATATATCAAACACACACATGTATTGTATTAATTTATTTGAAAATAATTATATAAATATATACATATATATAAATAAACAGAAATATCATTAAATATATAGAAAAACAACATATTGAAGTGGTAATGGTGTTCCATATTTGAAGGAGAGGTATGGGGTTCAAATCCAGACGGGCATTCATAAAGATAGAAATTTGCAAAGTGATGATAAAAGGGTTAGTGGGGTGAAAAGCACTGATAAAGGGGGGGTGGAGCACTATTAAAGGGGTCGTGGAAGTAATGATAAAGGGCTCAGGCTCATAGGTTTCCAAAAAAATATATAATTTTACCCCCTTTAATAGGTCTAAAAACTGCTCTTAAAGGACCCTTTTAACAGTGCTTTTTTTATCGCTATTAAAGGGAGCCTTTAACATCACTTTTTTATCACTGATAAAAGTTTTAGACTTTTAACTACACTCCAATTATTGGTTCTTTTTTAGAATGGATAAAGGCCTATTCTAGCGATGTTAAAGGCCTATTTTGTTTTAGTGAATGAGGGGACCACTATTTGAAAATTAATCTAGGGACTTCCCAGAAACACACTATAAGAAGTTTCCTATGAGACTATCATAAATTTGGTTCTTGATATCATGCCACTGAACTGAGTCTTCATCTGAATTTTGTCATGTGGTTTTTTCTCACACTTATCATACCTTTGAATCTTCATGATGGAGGGATTCATATCTTATTCTATAAGTCTTTTATTATAGATAATATTTGTTGGTATTAGGTCGATCCTAGATCCAGTCTTGACTAGGTAATGGCAGATTTATATTCCATTGAACCAACTTGTGATATACAATGGGAATTTGTGCCCCTGAATTATTTCACCCTTGTTTTCCCTTGAAAAAGAAATACTATATTGACATTCCTCTCACTCAAACTTCTATATGTAGTAGGCCTCAAAAGAATCTACCTCATCTTCAAACTTAATGGGGAATTTTAATGACTCATCCAGGGGATCCCGCATTTCCATTGATAGGAGGAGATCCTCAAGCAACAATAACTTCATAGGTATTCTTAATAGGTTCTTTAGTACATCATATTTTCATTCTAGGGGAATCTTTTCCCCATAGAGGATCGTTCCTTATAAGAGGGCACATAGGATCTCTATGACTAAACTTCTAGGACCTTGATAGTAATGGAAATATTTTATCACTGGCTACCTAGGATATTTTGAACAACTGATGATTGGGTGATTATTAGTTGATGTTAGACCCCAGCTGTATGTGGCTGATCATGGTGCAGTCATGGATAGGTTACATGATCAACTAATACATATGGATTCATAGGTGTACCTAATGATGCAGACTGAGAGGATTATTTATTTCTTTGCTATTTTCAAGGCCTGCTACTTAGTTTTAGTTGTATGAAAAAACTAGTTTGAAGTACTAGACTGAGCATTCATATAACTCACATTTCCTCTACCTCTCCTATGACAGAATCGATTGGAGGAACCCAACGGGTTTTCATGGAATTCCTCATTGTCAGGCATTGTAACGTTATCCACTAGATAGATGGAATTTACAGAGGTAGATACTTTCTCATCATCAGTGGAGTATTCCAAGGCTGGGAATACCTCGGGTACATCTCCCAACTCAGTAGGCATGAAGTCCCCAAGAGTTCGATCTGGATTTGGAACTGTTGGGGACCTATGATTTTCCTTTCATCGTAGGTGCCTATTCTTTTGAGACTTGGAAGGATATAATGTATATGTGGAGATATTGGTTAGAGGAGTCATGGAAACAATAGGAGGTTTATGCTTTCCCAAGTAGACATGAATAATACCATGAGTATGAGTGATTGTCTTATGAGCCAATTAGTCATAGTGTTTCTATATCCCATGGCTAGGAGCCTAATTCCACTCACTGAAGTCTTCACTATTGTTTTCAGGGTCAGTAGAGACATGTGTTTCCTATGATGAAACATATCCCAACATGACTAGGGTGTGATCTACTTGGTCCTGAAGACAATATTTTAATATAAATAATTCTTTGATTGTGTATCTAAGAATCATGTGATATGGGAATTGTTTAGTGTAAACAACAAGTTCATCCCCCCTGGGTGTCTTGTATTCTATAAATTTTAAAATTCCCTTTTCTATGTGACATATGAAATACTTTGGGACCTAAAAATCATTGAAGGAATAAGTCATGTTTCTTCTTTCTATGAAAGTCATCCTAGGACCCTGGCCTTGGAAATTGGTTGGAGCCATATTCTCCCAACGAGGTGTTTGTACTCGGCGAGGTAGTTCCAAGAGGAGTTGTGAAGGATGAGGTTGTGTCTGGTAGGGTAGCAACTGGGGAGGCTCATCTGGTAATGGGGCCAGTAGGTGTACCAGATTATGAATCTCTCCCTAAAAAATATCCAAAATCTATGCTTTCATGGGTCTTATCTTCGAATATGGATAGGCCAATTAGTGAAGCTATTTTCTGGTCTACTGCAAGGCTTACTCTAGATTCTAAGCCTTTTCGGAGAATTCCCAAAATCCACCCAGTAAATTCAAGGTTATGAGGGTAAGGAACGTATCATTCCTAATGTTCTACATGAACATCATTAGTAGCTATTCCAAGGAAAGGGGCATATCGAGCAAGTACATGAGTCCCTTCTATCGGGTGATGAAGTCGGCGACTCACTCATCGGGCCTCTGTTTTAATATGAAGAGGTCTTTGATGCTCTTCAATCATGAGGTGGAGCTGAACTGGTAGAGAAACTATAATTGGATATCCTGCAAGATATAAACAGACCTTGTGGGCATCTAACTATACCAGACAAATGTAGACCCTTCCAATGTATAGATAAAACATCAGATCTTTACGGCCTCTTTCTATTCTAGAGTCCCCAACATTGGGTCACAACTTCAGGAAAAGAGGTCCAAATTCTATATTGGTTCACCCAACCCATTAAATGGGTTGAATCTAGGATTACCAAACTTTGGGGGCACTCAAACATGATCCACCCATGTTAGGTAAGGCATCCCTTCAGGAGGAACCACCACCAGTTGTATTTCCAGAGCCTCAAGGTAGGAAATGAGAGAATCTATCACGTCATAGTGGTGGGGTTTTGTGGGAAACAAAGCATTTAGAGGTTCACAGACTTGAGTAATAGTATGGCCTTGATCCCAATAGAGATAATCATACTGCTCAAGTGAGGTCAGTGAAAAATAGCTTGGTCATTTTCCATATCCCTCATATTCTTCCATTACCAGGTTTATGATTACACTAATTTAAAATTAGGGTGTTTGACTGAGAATGCCTGGGTTCCCCACTGGTGGAGAGATGGGATTCTTTATAGCATCATTAGGGTATGGGTAATTCTTAGTAATAAGATCAATAGTGATCCTTTTATACTCTTAAATATCCTAAAATAAGAAAGTTATCATGGGGTATGAATCTTCTTTTTGTGCTACCTCAGATGGGTTGGAGCGTTTTTCATTTCCCTTGAAATTTTCAACATAATGATGGGTAGGCAATAACCTCTCATTGGGGGGACTTCTGAGGCCTAGTTCATATCTCTGCTGATGATTATGGATGCCTGGTGAGGGGCTTTTTGGGTAATGTGCCACCCCCTGAGGTGTTTTTTCTTTATTGTTCCCTACATCGATGGCCATGTTCCTTTGATCCTCTGGTAATTCGGTGGTGACCACATTAACCATGGAAGTATTCAGAGGGAATCATTAATCTTTTGAAAATTTTCTAGATTGGTGGTCCTATCACTACCATTGGATAGGGATAACGTGGAGGGTGGAATACTGCCATGATCCTCTAATATGAATGTATGGAGATGCCTCTTCCATGATCCAGTAGAGCATAATGAGACTCATAAAAAATGTTTTTAAGAGATTAGGGCGGTATTTATATGACTCAAGATGTTGAGATACTGGGATCACTACGATCTCAACCATTATTCACTACTACTTTATGGTGTCGTGGTCCTCATGGATCCTTGGGTAGGTTATTTGTTGATCCCATAGGTGATGTAATGTCTCCCAGATAATCTGAAGAAAACATACTGCAAGTTCCTCAGTGAGAGACTTTGAGATAAAAAATTATAGAGCTTCAGGTGGTGAGAACAAAACTTATAGCTAGTCAGCATCCAGGAAAATCCTCTTTCTCAGGGTAAGTCTCCTACTCATGGTCTTCCCAATCCATGATTGTCATTGCTTGAGATAAGGGGGAAACACAAACACATACTTTCTTTGCAGATGATCCACCATAAGATGAGATGTTTCATGGGTCAAATATATGTCACACACCAGTACATCTCTAAAATTCAAAGCCAACTTCATGATCATGTCCATGTATAATGGGTTTTTTAACACTTCTTCATGCCCAAGAGAATAATAATAAATTTTTGTCTTAGAGGATTGATCGCCATCATTAGAGGCTTTCAACCCAGACCTTGGCATCTCTCTAACATCATGTGTGGAGGTAGGGTGGAGGGAAACTAACAATGATGGAGACAGTTGAAATGTGAGTCCTTATAAGTAGGATATAACATCCTCCACCTATTGGTACATATAGAAGGATATGGGGATCTTTTATACTTCATCTTTGGATATTGTAAACCTCATTTTTTGGGCTTCTTCCCTAGACTTTGGTAGTCAGGGTGAAGTTACCTAATTTATTCTCCATTGCTTCAGAATCTACGAGGTTAGTGATGAAGTGATGCTTCATAGGGTACCATGTATGATGTTATGGGAATTCTCCAATAAATGATTTTTTAGAGTCACTTGGTTTTCCCCATGTTGGTTATGTCCTGCACCGCGGGCATGACCACCTCAACAGGTGTTCACCATCCTACCCCATGATAGTTATTGTGAGAATAGAATGCCTTCACATAGGGAGGACCTCCATGATGGTTGGTGGTATTGTGGGGAGGACCTATGCAATGATTGGTGGTGGTTTGGGGTGGACCTCCACATTAATTGGTGAGGTAATAGGGATGAACTCTATGCTAGTAGATGGTGGTGTGGGGAGGACATTTTTAATGATCTTGCTCATCACTTTCTGGCATGTAACAGTTTTTTATGGTTTTAGAAGTTGATAGATTCATCCTGAACTACCTAAGATCTGGCTAGGGTCTTAATCCTAGGTGGTAAAATATATATACCCATTCACCTATTAAAGGGATCTAGTGGGATACACCATAAGTGGAAGGGGACACATGATCTTTAGAAGATTCATCTTGTTATAAAACATTTTGGGTCTTCCCCTGACATCTATATCAGGTGTTCTAGAATAGGGATGAAAGATTAGGGAAAAAAGTCAACTCATTCATCGACCTATAGAATAGGTTGGTTTTGGTACTGATGTTTCCTGGTGGGAGCCCTCCTGGTCATCTCCTGAGGAACAGTCATTGCAGGCATGGCTTGAACATCCCCTGCATTCTTAGCAAAGGAAAGTGAGCTATTTGAGTTCTCTAGGGAGGGGATCCCAAAGTAGTTTTCCATTGGAATAGGGGGTTGTTTCCCCCCTATGAATCCCTTATGGGCATTAGTGTTAATGAGGCGTCAATGCCTCAAGATCTTGGAGGTCCATATCCCCCATGGGAATAACCCCTTCATGCTCATACTAGTAAACAATGGAATCGATCACCCTCCTATGAATGAGCTCAGAGGGTGAACCGTGGCATGGGATCCCAGTAGATAAAGATGAGGTGGAATTCAAGGTAGGGGTGTAGTTTTGCGGGATTTCTACACCAACATTTCCCCTACCCCTGTGTTTTTTGGATTTAGGTCACTGATTTCATATAACTTGAGTCTTGTAAGGAATGATAATTCATCCATCAAAATAGATATAGTAAAAGATATTCCTAGTTCCCCATCATTATCCATTATTCTTGAAATAGATGAGGGATCCACACTAATAATTTTCTAGACTAATGATTCCCAATTTTATCTACCACAAGTCGCATGTGAGTTTCATGCTGGGCCCACTTCTTTCTCGGTGTCCCCTAGCACCGAATATCTGGATTCAATGACATTAAAATCTAATGGTACCCAAATTCTACTATTACCCATGGTTGAGGAGAATACTTTCATTTCGGTTTCACTATTTCTATATTTGAAGCTTTCATTAGAGCCATCATGTTGTGTACACTACCCTATTTCCCTAAATTTCCACCTTCCAAATGAGGAAAACTTCCATCACTTTAATCGGTGATGTTATATATATAATTGAAACGAAATGATGGGATGTTGGCTCCTACTTCCTTGGATTCCTCCTTAGATATCATCACCTAGTTTGGGTATCCTTCATAGATTTAAGTACTCTTTTTAAAACTCATTCCCCATACCATCTCAACGTGGATTCCGTTTAATTATGCTGGTTCTATCTCAATAGGGAAGAAACCTTCAGTCAGGGGAGATAGTAACATTGGTCATGTTTGGGAACTTATGGATGTCGGGTAGATTGGGAACATGTAAAGTCTTATTCTTTTTTAGGGTATCTCATGTGTGAGTCATTTATGCAAGGAACCTAAGGCATACCATCTCATCCACAGGGTATTTTATTCCAAGGGCATAAGCCTTCTGAATCTTTTTACCTCAAGCATCCCATGTTTATTATATGGGGTAGGGATTCTGGATTAGATCACAGTTTTAACATCTTTTGGAGATGATTGGGGTGCATGTTTCTTATGGGGATAGGATGGATGGTAGATCATACCCCTAGGGGTGATTTCACCCTCAGGATTTGTTGTAGTGTGTCCCCTAAGGGGGGTAATTTCACACTGGGGTGATAGAGTGTGTCCTCCTATGGGGGATGATTTCACTCTAGGATGATGGAGTGTTTCCCCCCAAGGGGGATGATTTCAAAAATGGATGATGGAGTGGATTTGATGGTGTGGTTCCCCCTTGGGGGATGATATCACACTTGGATGATGGATTTTTTCCACCCAAGGGTATGATTTCACACTTGGATGATATAGTTTGTCCTCTTAAGGGGGATGATTTCTCACTTGGAAGATTGTCGGGATTGAACCTCATGGGGGAATCCTACATACCTTTTTGGTAAATAGGGTTAAAAAACCATATAGTTTTATGCTAAAGTTTATGTTCATATGACAAGACCTTTCCATTTAGATTAACATTTTGCGTTCATGATGCTCATGTTGTGGAAGGAGCTTCAATGAGGCATGGTGTAGGGCTTATGCAAAGAAGATGACCAGAGTAAGATTCCATGGGGTGAGGGGTGATGGCCTGAAGTAGATTTATATGGAAATGATGGTCTTATACTTGGATTAGATGTTGATGGGGGCATCATCCCATGATGATTATACATGGGGAATCTTGTGCTCATCACGCTGTGTAAGTGACAATTTAACTTCATGTACTGAATTTGATGTCTTGAAATTTAATATTGTACAACTAGGATGTTGAGATAGGTAGTTTTATGTCATTCAGTTATAATGACTATGGGGCCTACACCCTAAGGGGTTCAATGTCAAGTTGTGAGGAATATTTATTATAAGGACTATCTACCAAGACTGGTAATTCATTTCCCTTCATGATGCCACCTTTAGGGATTACATGTCCATCACACTTGAACCTCTGGGTGGGGAATGGAATAGAAACTATCATGGAGGAGTGGTAATTAGGAGGTTGGATGTTAGGGTACCTTTTAATAGGATCTAAAGTCATTAGGGTGCCAATTCTTAGGATAAAAAGGTAGGGTAATTTCTTTACTTGAATCATAGGGGATGTCGGGTTGGGGACCATAATGTTTTTGCAAAAATACTTGTTATAATGTATGAAAATAGAGTTTTTCAATATATGGGACCTAGCACAAATACAACACATGGATTCTAGGGGTGTGGGTGTGCACAAGATTTGGGGTTTCATGTATATCAGGGCTACATGAAGAATAATTCTCTTGTGTGAACTCAATCAACCTTAAGATGTATTGTGCAAGGATATCTCAACCATAGGCCAAGACAAGTTATGGACCATGGGAGGTATATCACACAAGTTATCTACCATTGAGGTTCCATAGGTTCTGGTGTTGTGTGATATTGTGAAATAGAGGTTTTCCTGATCAATAGCATCACTTCAACTTCTGGAGATCCATTATCAAGGTATTGGGTTAGGTTATATTTATATTAAAAACCAGTGGTTGATGTCACACAACTTCACTATAGTGCAGAATAGGGTTTCATGCTTCCCATTCCATTTAATAATTGGGATAGACCACAAACCATGTGTCATTCGATGTCACTTTTTTCATGAAACTAGGAAATTTCATGATAGTTTTGAATGCTTAGATCTTCTTTTTCATGCATGTACCTTAGGTGCCAATGGGTATCAACCGCACAATATTTGGGACTTGATTTTGCCTTTTGTGTGCAACTATTTGATCATGAAAATGAATGTTTTTCATGCAAGGATCCCTTTTTTGTGCACATACACCTTGTCCATCATTTTTTACTCGAGGGTATCTACGTGACTTTTTATCTCCAACATCCCATCTGGCGCATAATTCCTTTTCACAAAAAAATAAAAATTGTGCACTCATCACTCAATAGTTGTGTTCATCCTATTCCTTAACACCAGAATGTTTCTTTAGGGTGGGTTACATGTTTGGTTCATCCTTAATAGTATTTTTGGTGTGCGAGACATGTTTTTGTTACCAAAATAAACTAATTCAATTAACCATATAATTCAATTAAAACTCATTTCATTATTATTTATAAAATTAGATCTTAAAAAAATATTCATATTTTATATTATAATCATTTTCTTCTAGTTTTTTAATGGAATCATCAAATTTTTTTGTGAACATTACTTTTTTCATCTTCATCTTTACCCTCCCTCATAGGACTGATGTTTTCAATATCATTAGTGAAAAAATAATTCAATGTCATATTTATTAGAGGGTTCTCTATGACTAATTAATTTACCTTCATCACCCAAACCATACATGTCTCTTGGTTTCATGTGGTCAAAATCACTCCACCATTCATCGACTATATCATCAATATAATATACCATTTTTTATTGGAAATAAAAAATATATGGATCATGTTATTTGTGTTCACCAAAATTGATCAATTTAGAGAAGTTAACAAAAATGAATTGTAATTATTCTTTCATTATTCCCCTCTAAATATTGAACCACTTATAATTTAATAACATAACTAAAAATTTCACATGATAATTTAGCTTGATAATATCAACCAACTTTCTATAGTAACCTTGATTTTCAACTGTAAATATACCATTTTTTTCAAAATATACTCATGATCTATAGTACAAAACAAGAAAATAAAAATATTGTAAACTTTGAATCACCCAGAATGTTTCATGGGACCCTGAACTAAAAACTTCAAAACTTCTGGTAATTCATATTTATTGTCAATATTTTTTACCTATAAAAAAATTGATATAAAATATTTTTACTTACATTATATAATTATCAAAATAGCCAAAATATGTATTATATTAATAACATACACAACATGAAAACAAACAAATAACTTCTTTGTTAACCACTTTTGTTATCACTAACATATTTCAAGTTCACCTCATAAGATGTATTTTTATTTGTGTCCTCAATTATTTAACATATGGATCAATAATATCCATAATTATTCTCATATATCTGTGTGATTATATTAACTATAAATATATCAATGAAAATGATGTGACTTATTCAACTTATCGGCCTAAAGTCAGAAAGATTATTGATTTATTATTAGCATAAGAATGAATTTTATTATCATCAATAGATCCTACTTGATTGAATATTATATCTATCAAATACAAATACCTTGAGAAAAATGAAAATCACTCTTTAGTGTGATATCATTTAGTAAAAAACCTTATGGTTGAGATTTATTGTTCACATGTGACTTCTAATGTCTAAGATACCTAATGAATAAAAGTAATAAATTAATAAGTAAATCTAGGAAAATTATGATTAATTTATGAGAATAAAATTAAAATAGACCGTCACATTATGGGATATATCCATCGATAATGTATGGGTCCTCAAAATTTATCTTCCTAATACAAATGAGTAGTAAAATTAAACATCATAGTAAAAAAAATTGGAATAAAGATTATCTCAAAATGATATAGTGTTCATACAATTCTTTCCTCAAGTTTCTCCAGGTCAATTAGGCTTAAGTTCTTCTCATAAAGTTATCTAAAGAATTTGAATAATACTATTATAATTTTAGTTATTTTTTCCATTAAAAATTATATATTTATAATAGTAGTAACTACTCCATTAGAATATTTGAATCATGAATTTTCAATCCGATTAATTTTTTATGACTCAAATAAACACATCCTAAAATGTTATTTGAATATCCATAAGACACTTTCAGAAAAATTAATCTATGAAGGAAAACATGTTTGTACTAATTTTTCATTTAAAAGGTTATTTTTAAATACTTTCCATTCTCATTTGTCGATAGATCATGATTTATATTCAGGGATTCTAATTTATCAAAAGTATTTTGATGAGCCATGTATTTCCTCAAATCATTAAGCATTGAATAAATAAAATTGTCACACATATTCTTCTCAATGTGAATAAAATAAATATTATGATATAAAAAAATAAATTCCCAATTTGGAAGATTGAAAAATATGATTCTTTTCTTCCATTATTTTGTTCCACTTGTATTTAATGAAGTTGGAAGTATTTCCCCACCTTTATTTAATAGAACGTATTTTTAAAACTATGCAAAAACATTTGATAATTGTTCCAAGATCTCTGATATAGATAATAACTTTGGTGGAATCCTTAAATCAATTTTTCCATTGAATAATGATTTAATAATATGAAATCAATGTGATGTATCAATGAATTGATGATGTTACATGAAATAAAACTTTCTTTAATAATCCAATCATCGAGGATCCAAATTAGTGTTATTAACTAGAAAAGTAAAATTAGTGTTCATGTTCCAACCAAAAAAAATTATCATTCTAGAAATTTCATTTATGGTCCATATTTGGGTAGCATGCATTTTGAACATTTTCATGGCAGATGTATCATACATTTCTACACCATCATTTCATAACTCCTATAATTTTGGGATAAGAGGCTAAATATATACATGGATTTTATTTCTAGGTATTTTTTTATGAGAATAATAATTGATATGATGAATAAATTTTTTTGTATACACATATAAGGAGGTATAATTTAAGAAATTAAAATGACCATTCATATGAAATAATTACAACTTAATGTTCCAAAAGGATTAAATCCATCAGCTAAAAATCCCAAATGTAAATTTCTAGTAAATTCATTATGAAAAAAATATAATATCATAGACATTTATTTATTTATAATTCTATATAAGAAATTTATTAGGTATAAATTTATTAGAAAAGAAATTTTTTAATACTTAGAACATATTTAAAATAATTATTAATTCCCATATTAAAATCATTAAAAAAAGAATTTGTTTGATCAGTTATGTTTTCCAATGTATTAGTATCTAAAATATCATCCATTAATGTAATAATTTATATTATACTATTGTAAATATGAATTTCATCACAAAACATACCGCATGATTCAAATTATATTATTTCATCATAATAGTACAACACATTATAGTTCAATGGAAAACTCAAAAATTATGTTTAGAATATAAAATAAAAATGATTCCATGAAATCATTTGGTAATGATATAATTAATAAATAATATATATATATATATATCAATAAATGAAAATATAATTATACACATGCATCTCAGAATAAAAATGAGAAGAGTTTTCAAATATTTGGTGCCAAATGCCTGATTTTGAAATTCATAAGTGTTTTTATTTAATAATTAAATTACATATATATATATATATAATTATTTTCATAAAAAGAACTATATATTTGGAATCATAATATTAAAATTATTCAATATTAATTTTTTTATAATTTTTTTTGATAGTAAAATTTATGTGTAATAAGTAAAACACTATATAAATATACTATAAGTATTATGACATCATAATGACTTAAAAATAATGTAATGAGTAATATAAAGGTTTTCTTGAAAAAAAATTGTTTTATTCATTAAAATAATTTATTTTAAATAATAAAAAAATCCAAACCTATAAAGAATATTCTAAAACCAAAAATATATTATCAATATTTTAAAAACTTTTTTTTAATAATAATATTCTCCATATCTAAAATAATATATTTTAAAGTATTTTTATTATTAAAAAATTAAAATAAAAAAACTAGGCCCTATATATCAAATACCATGGAAAAAACCAAGTTAAGGCCAATGGTTTTAATTTTTTTATTAACCAAGGGTCCATGTACCATGATTTGAAAATAATAAACAAATATCTATCATTAATTACAAATACCCACCCATATTCTTATTCCTCTTCACTCCAAAATTATTGTTCATGAATCCCCTCTCTTTTTCTCTCTCAATATTCTTTCCACGAAGTTTTATGGTTCTAAGGGGATCTTATCAAGTCTTAATAATCTAAATTTAAAGGTAAAGTCTCTCAACCCTCATCCTTTCCTTTTTAAGTGAAATCATTTTTGTATGTTATAGTTTACATTATTTTTCATATATTTACATGTTTGATGTTTCACGGTATTATCTAAAGGTTCTAGACATAGTGGAAGTACTGGCTTGGGAATAAACAACTCTGATTTTAGTCATAATCAATGAATAATGTAGGATGTTTTTGACACTCCATTCCGTCAAATATTCTAAAAATTTTAAAAAGTAAATAATTTAGAAAAAAGAGGAGATAACTCATGAATAAAATCAACATTTGCAAAGGCACGAACTTTGGATCTCCCTAGTCAGGCCAAGAGGTTGGCGGCGCGCAGCCTACTTGAGTGCCCCTATATTTCATGCATCCTACTTGTGTGCCACCATTTGTCATGAAGTATACTTGTATTCCTAATTTAATTTCTCCCAAGTTCACTTATTTTCCTATAAATAGACCCTTGGGGCCTTCATTTGTACGGACAAATTTCCCTAAAGCCCAATTGCTGCTCTGATCACCCTAGTGCTTCGCCCAAGTCCTCCAAAAATTTCAAGGTAGTTCTTTAAAAACTTATGCGGATGAATTGAAGGAGGATCATAGGACTTAAGTCCTTATAGTGTTTGAAATACATAACACGTACATACCTAAAGTTCCAAACCTCCCAAAATCAGAAACACTTTTTCACCACCTATTCCATCCATAGGAACTTGATCTCTCCACTTCTGGGATCACCTGTGAATACTCCTGAACGCTTGATCTAGGTCTCACCCAAGTATTACCATATAGTTTTTTCATCACTTAAGTGAATATTAGGTTTCCCAATCCTACTTGTGCACCCATACTTGCGTGCCCTTATCTACTTGGGTGCCCCTCTTTGTTGAACTTACTCTCTTCAGTCTAAAAGCCATCAAGCCCTCTTAAAATCCATTCATGGCAAGGATTATTCTTAATTATCTCCCTTGTTTGAAAGGGATTATGTTGAGACCTCCACCAAAACCTCAAAACTTATCAAACCTTTGGGAAAGGCACATCAGTGTGTCTCCTATTTGGGTTTTATATCCATAGTTAGAGGTTTCCCTCATTTTTTCACAATGGGGTTAGGATTCATGGTGTGTATGTGGTTTTGTATATCCAAAATCACATGGACCTTTCTCCCAAGAACAGTTCTGGGAAGTTCCTGGTTCTAAGAATAAGGGTTTGGGTCCTAACCTCTCCCTTATCAAAGATATGAAACCTCAAATTTCTGGTAGGGAAGGTAAATTTCATGCTTGTTTTTACATGAAATAAAAATAAAAATCTCCATCCCCTACCAAGATAAATTTTAGGGCATCCATACTATTGTAATCCCATAACCTTCATCCCTTCTTCCTTTCATTGGACCCATGTCCAAAGTTAAGAGAACATAGGGAGGGCTTGTCGCCTCGCCCTCATCTACCCTGGACATCATAGGTGCTCCCTCTTCCACCAGAGGAGGAGTAAAAGTGTATGTGTCATTGTTGAATATTTCACATCCTCTTGTTTCTCAAACTGATCATGAATCACCTGGTCTTATAGATTTGTGATGATTACAACATTTTCACAAACACCCACAATTGAAAGAACTATGAGAACTCTGATTCATGTTCAAACCAGGATACATAGGAATCCCTTCCAGGTCCCGAGCTCATTGAATATACTCTCCAAGAATCCAACCCTAATTCCCTTAATCTGGGAATCCTCCTTAGGAATAAGCCCCTAATTAAACCCCCAAATCACCAAGGAATACTTTTCAGGAATTAAGCCCAAACTCATTTCTCTCAAAGGACTATACTCTTCTCTAAGACTCATTAAACTGCATGGGATTTGATTACCATCCAAATAGGATACATAGGAAGCCTCCTTGAGGTTCAAACCCAACACTTCAAATCAACCCTATTCTACTTTTCCCATATTCCCAATAGGGTCTAATCTTACTTGGAAACTCATATTCTTTCCAAGCTCCTTGTGATGCTTAGGTATAAGTCCCATATTAAATATTGACTAAACACCTTCCTCTTATATGTCCTTACCACATGAAATTAATCTATGTGGATGAGTCCTTATTTCATGACCTTAAAAGGGAATATGTATCCCATCAAGTGGCACCAAACTATGAGGGTTCTGATTCCTTTCACAAGGATACGTAGGTAGCCTATTTTATGGGTATGATCCCAATATCAAAACAAACTTTCATCTCCATGGGTGACAATAAATTCCAGAGTGCCCCAATGAGTGGATTAAAAACCAGTATCATCATAAAGATGATTAAAAGAATATTTAAATAGTATATGAGAGGATACCATTGATGGAGATCCTTGAATACATGTGGATATCTCTATTAATGAAGAACCTTAAATACATACTGATGATTCTAAATTTTACACATGTTAAAAAGTGATTTCAAATTCTAATGGAAACATATGTTATACTTGGTGAATTAATAAGGATTCATGAAAATATATTAAATTTATAAATAGAGTCCTATAGTAGATAATAATTCCCCCCAAAAAGGGTGTGATGAGTCTGACCTCCCATCCTCTTGAATAATGCATGTTCCTAAAGTTCAAACTTAAAGAACACCTGCCTTTGAAAAGAAGATACCTTTTTGGATAAATAATTGTTCAAAGTTTTTGGTTCCATGAATAAATCCAATGGAAAACCACCTAGAGTCAGTGATTCTTAAAACTAGAACACATGTTTCAAGGAACTATGATACAAAAATGGTGAACCTGATGTGAATCCTTAACCAAGTTAATAATGTTACCCACCAGTCAGGACCCTATCAATTGATAAAGGAATAAGAGACAAATGAATCAATCATGCATGTATCAATATAAAAGTTTTCAGTTTAATGGAGCTTATTTTTGTTTTCATGTTTTTTCACATAACTCTCTTCAGTAAAAAATGGATTTCTTCAAGAAGACATATGTGAACTTCCTGACTTCTGTTCAGGCTAGATCCTCATCCATGGGAAGGATGTAATCACCCACCTAGTGTCTTAAACACTGGGTATCCAACATAATGGTCAACGAGTACCATCATCATGGTACAATCCCAACTTTGGAGGTTGTCCGGAAGGCCCTATGGGTCTATAACAATACTCGATCATTCGGCTAACGATGACCGATGATCAAGAATCAGATGGTTCCAACCACTGACTTCAACTATTTCAAGTCCTTATCCCCATAACACAATAATCAGTCCCTCCCATGCTATAGGGAGGTGGATCAATAGGTCACTCAGGGCCTCAATTCAAGGATGCAGGTATCCTTCTTGAGGATTCCCACCAATAATCATCGCCAACAGAATCACGTGGTAGTGAACCCCCAACATGATGGGGGTGTTTCCTATGGAATTTTGGCCCAGGTCTCTCAGACCTAGTCACGCAAGACAAACCACCATAGAGAACATCCGGTCAATAGGGAGCAGGTTCTTACCTCTACCCCCTCTAGAGAAGTCCATCAATGTAACTTGATAGAGAACAACGAGTGGGTATATACACCAGTCTATCCTAATTTTGTTGTCCAACAGACTCATCTAGTATCAACCCTCCAATACCACAAGATAAATCTAGTGGAGTACTATGAATAGGAACATACACCTGCTTAAAAGTTAGCATCCAGTCATAAGGCTTGTCTGACTACATTTAAAGAAGCCCACCAATCCAATGTGGTGGAAATTGGTATAGAGTAACATACACCTGATTACAATCACCAATTATACCAGTAGTCTCGTCTGCCAGTATTGAAGGAAGTATATCAACCATGCTTAATGGGAAGTAGCTAGTAGGAACATACACCTACTAGTGTTCATCAAGCCTGCCAATAGTCTCATTTCGCAGCACCTAGAGAAGTTATTCGGAAGGCTCCAATGACAAATCTGGGGTAGACCCAACTCTCTAGCCCCATACATGAGTACTGTCAATACCTATTGATAGGAAAAGGATGATAGGAGCAGACACATACATCTACTTCAGATACAGAATGGGCGTATATTCCTGTTCCGGCTGCTGAAGTCACCAAACACATCTTATCAATGGTTAAAGGGCATACACAAATTCCTACCCATATTCTGGTAGCATTCCAGGATATTATAACAAATACCTCAGTAGTACCAAGGTAATAGACACATAAATTTGTCCCTACACATCGGATAACACATTGGCATGCCATCCCGGAGTAGATACACACCTATGTTCTAGTCCAGGAGGTTGATGGGGAATACTCCCCCATATCATACAGACAAAAAGATCGGTAACAAACACCCTTTCCAATTAGAGGTAATTGGTCTGTTCTGGTGGACGCTCCAAGGCAGGCATATACACCTTCCCGTGATAAACACTTCTCCCAAAAAGTGGCCCCAACTAAGTGTAAGAGAGAATCCAAGAATAATTCTCTCCAAATATAGTTGGAAAATCAAGAGTTAAACTTCAATTTGGCTCCTCTTAATGTTGGAGTTCTTGAAGCCCTCAGACATTTATTTGTTGCAACTCAAGATCCTACCCTCTCATTACCAAAATTATTGAAGTAGTAGTAGTAATTCTGAAGTTCCCCATCGGACACTTCATCATAAATTCTTTCTTTATAAAAAAATAGTCAATCTAGAAAGCCTTATCACCAGATGAAATCCATGGAAACCCTCTGTGGGGCCAGAGGACCAAGGATCAATAGGATTTATCCATTGATGTAATCCCCCATGGTGTTCCTCCCCGTGATGGCATTCACTGCGAATGTATTCTCTGTAGTAGTATTTCACATTGTTAAGAAAATTATATTATTGATAATGTAGTGATGAGAAAGCCCTCTTATCTTGAGACACTTGCCATACCAAATCCAGTCATGTCTGATTCCTTTTCATTAATGAGTAAAATAATTTCTCAACTAGAATACATCTTAAGGGAATATTCATTCTTTGAACCTCCCTTGGGTCATTTGTCTTCTAATACATAGCATCCACTTTTATCAGACCATCTATTGGAACCTCTAGTAAAAGATGATGAAGATATGTTAAACATGAGAAAACAATTGGATAAAGGAGAAATACTAGTCATGTTCTGGCTTTGGAAAATTCTCAATATAATATTCCATAATTGATGGTAGAATATTGAATTCATGATATCCACCTCAACTTATGGAAGACTCTTGAAAATTTGAAAACCAATGTATTACCATATAATGAATATCAAAATAATGTAAAGGTAATAGAAGGGTTGCAACGCCAAATTGAATTTCAATCTCTCTTAGTTTCCCAACATCCAAAGGATGAAAAATAGAAGATAAACCTTCAGTGTGCATACCTCAATGCTCTAAAGAGGCTATGCCAATTAATTTCCAATTCCCCATCTGGTGTTCATATCAGAGGATGGGGTGCACATGGAGCATTGCATTTCACTGCACTCCAGAATCAGAAAAGCTCGCCAAAAGTGGTCTCATGCAATGTTATTCCCACATCCAGCTATAATCAACATATTTTGTATGTAATCAAATGTATGCTCAAGAATACGCCCCAACTAGAACTCATTAGAGTCAGACCCAAAGAAAAAAAGTTGTTGAGTTACTTTTACATCAAACATTTTAGAATCATGAGCAGGCCTCCCACATAGAGGATGTCAGCCATCAGATAACAAAAATGTCTGAAATATCACAATGATCTTCTGAAATAGATTATTTTAGTGGTTGTTGGATAATGCATCCAGCTAATGTCTGAACCAGAATTATCAAGATCAGAAGAGCAGATGCATGAATCTCATCCATAGCAGTTCAAGAACCACCCCAGATTATAGGGATGGGGGATCATTTAATTAAACCATCAAATTCATTAAACAAAGTTCAAAGGTTTGAAGAAGAAGAACAGGAACATCCCCAGCCTATAGGGATGAGGGATTTTTCACATCTACAATCCCCTCCTCAACAGAAGTTAGTTTTATCCTGATTAGGGAAGAATCCACAAAGAGAGAGCACAACTGAACTATCCTAGGATTCCCTTTGGGTTACTATCTATCAAACAGCTCCTGAGAATCCATCATATAGGAGAGAAGATCCTCATGGAAGATATAGAGGGAGATGATCTTACAAGTATACTGACAGAATTCCATCAATGCATTATGTGTCAGTAAATGTTATTAACACAATTGCAGAAGATCCTATATAAAATGAGTCTTGTTTAGGGGAATTAGAAGATGAAGTTATTATCCATAATATAGTACACACTGAAGAAAATGAAGAAGGTATACATACCCGAAATCATAGGCTTACCCATAATCTTGGTATTCCTTCAAATAACTAACTCCCACCCCCTCCGAAAGGCATATAACAAGGGGAAAAGTATAATTCAGATTGTATCTCACTTTTCCACTAGAGAAGTTCAATCTATTTCACTTGAAGAGATATTTTCACAGCAAGAATAGGAGATTAAAGAATTGAAAAGACTCAATACAGAGTTACTTCGAAGCAACATTTATGCTAGACATACTCCCCAGCCAGATCCTCAACTTGAACATCTTGTAAGAGCTCCTCATCAAAGAGGATTTGTGGTAACTATAGATATGGATAATGAATTCCCTCCATTGGGTACATAGTTAGGGAAGGATCAGACACATCCTTATAGGCATGTTCCCATGGGTTATCCAAGGAAAATACTAGCACCGCTACTAGTGGTTTTTCCAGTCGTTGCACCATTTCAAGCTCCAGCTATTGTACCTGTATAGGTCCCATCTTATTCAGATATTCCTCAAGTTCTTATGAACACAATTGAGGCATTAACAACTTTATTGGAATCCATGGAGAAATAACATGCACCAGTTCATCCGTAAAAGAAAAATTACCCCGACTGGGTGGACATGATTCCTCCCCCACCAAATTTTGTGAATACCACATTTCCAATCTTTAATGGTTCGGTATATCCAGAACAACACTTAATTCATTTCATTTCTAATTGTGATATCATGATGGGAACTCCTCAACAACAAGAAGCAGTAAATCTTATGTGTTTTGTGTATTCATTACAAGGACCACCTTTTGTATGGTATATAAGTTTGTAATCTCGATAAATTAATGGATGGGAAGATCTCTGTTAGAAATTCCTTCTTCAATTCAACTCAACATTATCGAAGACAATATTTTTATATCTTAAAAATTTAAAACAAAGGGAGAATGAAAGAGTTTCAGATTTCATTGCTCGATGGAAAGGATTAACGTTTTCCTTAAGTCTAGAACTCCCTCAAGAAGAGTCGCTTTCAATTTGTGTGGCAAATCTGCGTGATGAGTTATGAACACCATTGATCCCTATAAAATACATAGGAGGGTTTCAATATATTACTTTAATTTCTCAAAAATAGAAGATTCTATTATAGAAACTAAGGCTAAAACTCGTGTAATTCCATCAGCTCTGGTAAGGAGAACAAGGAAGTCAGAGGCTGCTACAGTTTCAATCAAGTAAGCACTTGTACCTGATTCCACTTCAAAACCTCCATCATATCAAAGGGTCCACTTTCTGAGCATAAAAAACAACAACCACCTAATCAGGATGAACAAAGATATCAAAATCGGAAAACATTTGAGAAATTAAAGAACAAAGTTTATTCTTTCCGTAATGAAAAAGTTCTTGGTTACATCATCTCAGGTTTGGAAAACAATTTGGTTTAGTTTCCAAGGCCTAAGAAACCAAACAAATAAGGAGATGAAGATATTCTGAATTATTTCCCCTTTCACCAGATGTTTGGTCATCCCATTCAGGAGTGTTTTGTTTTCAATGACCTCCTGCAAAAAATGGTCGACTCTAGACAAGTGAAATTGAAAAGTTCATCAACTCAAGTATCATTTATTACTGCTACTAATCCAGAGGAAGAAGGAAAATGGTAGGAATTCAAAAGTAAAAATGTGCAGAAATATGATGATTGGATGATCATAAAAATGATCAACTGAACACATGAAATATTACAAACACAATTGAAGCAACTGATTGTTCCTTCCTCCACTCATGCCACAGCAAAACCACCTTTATTAAAAGGTCAATCCTCAAAGAAGAAAAGTGATCAGAAGGACAAAGAGTAGTAAGAAGAAGAGGAGCTCATGTTAGGGCCAAAGTTGTCCTTGACCCTGATAGATTTCATGCCATATGATTCAAAATCACAGGAATCTCCCCACCAAATGGAACAACCAAAACTAACCTGTCAAGGAGAATCTTCATCAGATGAATAATTGATCTTTGGTTTCATCAGCATTATCCACTTAACGGATCCTTATGCCTATGGTGATTCTGATTATAGTGATCCATAGTTCCTTGTACCTAAATAGGGAACTAGAGTAAGAGGCCATGGTTGAGGATATAGGGGAAGAAATGGTAATTCTAGAATCTATTATTTTAACTATACCCCTGTTCTAACCGTATATTTGGTAGAAACTTGTGGAAGATCCCTTCAGCAGGCTCAATAAGAAAAAAGGAGATTCTTCCATGCATTACAGATTTGGTCCTGACATGATTATTTTTGAGGACCGATTAGAGGCTGCAAAATCTTACTCTCAGTAGGTAGATAGACCTAGTTAGTCTAATCTACCAAATCCAGGAGTATTTCTAGCTTCTTCTCTGACACAGGTTACATCTACATCAGGAGCGTCAACTTCCAAGGTACCTACAAAACCACATTTCCATGATGGGAAACACAAACCTCTAGACCAAAAGTATAATGTTTTGAAACAGTTGGACCAGGTACTGACCAATTTTTCAATTCTGGATGCCTTGATCTAGTCAAAAGATCTTTGAGAAGTACTTATTATGGATTTGTTAAGCCCTCAAGATTTTGAAATTGAAGTTTTTGTTGCTGAGGTTTACTGTATAGAGAATGATCCTGCAGAATTTCATGCAGTCATATCTTTTATGGATGAAGATGATGATGATATAGTACATGGACATATTAGGCCCTTGTATCTATCTGGAAAGGTTAATGACATAGACATCCGATTATCCATCATTGATAATGGCTCCAGAGTCAACCTCATTCCCATTCATACACTTCGACGATTGGGCCTGACTGAATCTGACTTATCTCCTTCTAATTTAATGTTGCAAGGATATGAAAAGAATGATAAAGAACCTCTGGGAAATATTACACTCAGAAATCAGTTTGGAGATCAGCTGTCTAATTCATATTTCTTGGTTGTTCGTCAAGACACAGCCTTCAACATTCTTCTTAGAAGGCTCTGGCTACATCAACATGCGGCAATACCTTCTCCATACCACCAATGTCTTAAGTATTGTTTCAATGGTCAAATCTGGACATTGTATGGTGACAAGGCTCCATTTAAAGCATTTGAATCTCAATACATTGAGGTAGAGTTTTATCACACAAAGGTAATGAGGTCCATGACAAAGGAGGTAACCTGAATTAATGCTCTGAATGGTTTGGAAAAGATCCCAGCAAACTCATTCATACATTTGAGTATAGATTATGTGTTACCTATTAATAAAATTGAAAAGGTAAACCTAAATACAAGCATTATTCCAGTAAATTCCATACTGTCAATTGCAGCAATCGAGCCTGATAGAATAAGATAAATTATTGATTCACCAAGTAGTGATGGAAGCTTAAATGGAGATGTTTTCATTTCATCTGCGGAACTACAGAAATCCTATACCTTTTTATTAAGAATAGAATAAGTTGTATCAATGCTATAGGAAGTAAAAGATGTTGATTCCAAAACCATCATCTCCTCTTTATTACCCCAATAAGACCTTTCACCATTAGTGGGGTTGGAAATGGTGGCATCTTCTATAGGATGTTCAAATATTGACTCCTCTCCCAACTCTGGAAGTTTTTCTTCATCATCTACTAAGAAAGTAGAAACATAAGAAGTAACGTGTAATAAAGAAGAAGAGAAAGATTTAGGGATGCTCCTACAACATTTGAGGAAGGTGTCTTTACCACTATGGATGAGCTCAGAGAAATAAATCTGGTTACAGAAGAAGATCTACACCCCACTCTAATTAGTGCGGCCATGACTTTTTAAGAGAAAGATGTGTATAATTCATTTATAAACAAAAATTAAGATATATTTTCTTGGAATTATATATAAATTCTAGGACATAATCTTGATATAGCCACCCATCATTTGGGTTTTCTGGAAGAAGATCATGGATTCAAGAAGGTAGCAAGAAGAACACACCCAACTCATGCCTCTAAAATTGAAGCTAAAGTTGATAAACATATAAAGGTTAACTTTTTAGAGGAAGTTCAATATCTAAAATGAATTACCAACATTTTCCCAGTGAAAAAGAAGAATGGGAAAATCAGAGTTTTCATTGATTTCAGGGATCTTAACCGGTATTGTTCTAAAGATGACTTTCCAGTTTCGATCACAGGGATTTTAATTGATGCAACAACTATCTATGAATCTATTTCCTTCATGGATGGATACTCTAGGTATAATAAAATCTATATAGACTCATAGAGTGAAGAATATACAGCCTTCATATCCCCTCAAGGTGTGTTTTTATATTGGGTAATTCCTTTTGGCTTAAAGAATACATGTGCAACATATCAATGTGTCATGCACCATATCTTCAAACCCTTATTAGGGAAATTTGTTTAATGTTATGTGAATTATTTGGTGGTCAAATATATACAACGTTTAAATCACTTAGCTGATCTAGATACCATATTCGATAAACTTTGGCAACACAGTTTGAAGTTGAACCCCTTGAAATGTGCTTTAGGGGTAATCTTAGGAAGGTTCCCCAGCTTCGTTGTATGCCATCATGGTATAGAAAATGATCCTGAGAAAAAAATCAATGCATGGCATATCACCACCTCTAAATTTCAAATAATTAAGAGGAATCCAATGAGAATTGGCCTATATTTGGTTCTTTATCACCAATTTAGTAGGAAAGTGTTTTCCCTTCACTAGATTAATGAAGAAGGGAGTTACCTATCAATGGACTAAAGACTGCCAAGAATCATTTGATACCCTCAATAAATATATTTTGAGTCTACCCGTTTTAATTCAACCTGTTGAAGGAAGACCACTTATTCTTTATGTGAAAGCTTTAGAGCGATCACTAGGTCCTTCCTTGCCCAAAATAATGATACTTAGAACGAAAACAGCCTTTACTGTCTCATTAAAACTATGCTTGATGTAGAAACTCAGTATTCAAGTATTAAAAAATGTTACCTGGTATTAATCTTTGTAGTTACGAAATTGAGGCACTACCTGCAACATCATGAGGTCCAATTGGTATCTTGTAATAACCCACTCAAATTTATCCTCGTTCATTCTTTGCTTACAGGGAATCTGGCACGGTGGGAATTTATTTTGCAACAATTTGATATCTAGTTTGTGCCTCAGAAGGCAATAAAAGGCCAAGCTCTGGCTGACTTCCTTATTGAACATCCATCTGAGGAAGAAATATCATTGAATACTGAACTTCCTGATGAATAGTTCTCATCTATTCAAGATAATCCCCAAACATGGTAGATTTAACTTGATGGTGCCTCCATAAGTCCGATAGGGGAGAGAATGGAAAACTCTAAACTCAACAAAGATGGGTTAGGAATTGTCCTTATTTCCCTAGAAAAGGAAGTGTTTCCTTATTCCTTCCTATTATCAGAAGGAGGAACCAACAATGAGGCAGAGTATGAAGCTCTCATTGCAGGATTTGAATTGGCACTTCATATGCAAGTGAATCACTTAAAAGTGAAAGGTGATTCAGAATTGGTAATCAAACAAATAAATGGGGGAATATTCTATTAGAAAAGAATACTTAATACCTTTGTGTGATTATTTCAGAGGGTTAATGGCTGAATTTCCCTTATATTTTACATTGTCTTATGTCCCGTGATCACAAAATGCCCAAGCTAATGCAGTTACAGCTTTGGCCGGTCCAAATCGGGATGAGACAGTCACCAGCATAGCCCATCGTCGTATAGTATCACTTTTTGTTCAAACCAGAATAGAGTAAATTAATGAAATTATCCCTATTTTTTATCCATATTTTCATACCAAAGGATAGAGAATACCCATCATGGAATACCTTTAAAATGGGGTACTTTCACTAGATAGGGCTGAAAAGGAAAAACTATGAAGACAAGCATCCAATTTTACTCTTTATGATAGTATGGATCACCAGAACATCCTCTACAAATGAGGCTTTGAGGGAATCCTCTTTAGAAGTATTGATGGAGAAGAAGTTGCAAATGTCATGAAAGAAGTACATTCAGGAGCTTGTGGTGCTCACCAGTCTAGGCATAGGCTTTCTGATCAAATATTAAGGCTTGGATACTTTTTCCCTTCAATGACATAGGATTGCACAGATTTCACTAAGAAATGTCATCCTTTCTAAGTGCATTCCAACTTCATTCATAAACCCCTAGAGTTTCTACATATAGCTAAATACTCCTGGCCATTTTCCACATGGGGAATGGATGTAGTTGGAACTTATCCTCCAGCTACGGCTAAGTAGTTCAAGACTATTCTTACTACTACTGACTTCATCTCTAAATGGGCTGAGGCAATTACTCTCAAAGAATTCGGAGCCAAAATCATTGTTAGTTTTGTCAAAACTAATATCATCATTATATTTGGTGTCCCTCATACTATATTGATGGAAAATGGCACCATTTTTTGTTCTGTTGAGGTAAATAAGTTATATCAGGACCATAATATCAAATCAAACCATTAATCTCTCTATCATGCAGTGGCCAGTGGATAGATAGAGGCTTTTAATAAGGCCCTATCAAATATACTCCAGAAGATGGTGGATAAAGATAAGAAATCTTGTCCTGATAAAATTTTGCATTCTTTATGGGTTTATCGGACTACTACTCATATTGCCACCCAGGAAACTTCTTATTCATTGGTATATGGAACAGAAGCAGTTTTTCCAATTGAAATGCAATTTCCTTACTTAAAGTTTCAATCTGTGATCAGTTGTGTAGGGATGAGAGGTCTCAAAAATAGTTTGATGAGTTGGAATGATTAGATGAGAAAAGATTGAATACTTTTCCTCTTAGAGAAGTTTATAAAAATATAATAGTGTGATCCTTTATCAAGAAATTTCACCATCATTCATTTCTTCAAGGAAATTGGTATTGGTCCTCAGGACTCCGATGATACCAGGAAAGAAACCTCCAAAGATTGAGTCAAAGTGGGAAGGACCATATTATATACATAAGGTCTAGTCAAATTGAGCTTATGCCTTAATCTTAATAGATGGAGAGTTTATCACAAATCCAACCAATGTGGGATTCTTAAAGAAATACTTTGTGTAATTTCCCCCTCATCCTCACTACAAGACTTAAAACTGCACAACCCCCTCATCCTCGTTGTAAGACTAAAAACTGCACAACCCCCTCATCCTTATTGAAAGACATAAAACTGCACAACCCCTCATCCTCACAGTAAGACTAAAAACTGCACAGCCCCCTCGTCCTCACAGCAAGACTTAAAACTGCACATCCCCCTCATCCTTTCTGCAAGACTTAAAATTGCACAGCCCCCTCATCCTCATTGCAATACTAAAAATTGCACAGCCCCCTCATCTTCACTGCAAGACATAAAACCGCATAGCCCCCTTGTCCTTGCTGCAAGCCTTAAAACTGCGCATCCCCCCTCTTCCTCACTGCAAGACTGAAAACTACACAGCCTCCTCATCCTCGCCTCAAGAATTAAAACTATAAAGACCCCTTTTCCTTACTACAAGACTTAAAACTGCATAATATAAAGTCCTAGTTACAAGACATTAAACTGTATAACAACTATAAGATTCCATGTTACACAACATTAAAATGTGTGGCATATTTTTTCTTATCACATGACATTAAACTGTGTGACACCATTTTTCCTCATTACATGACATTAAACTATACGGTTAATGTCTTCTCTAATTGATGTTAGGAGCTTCTATATGCAAGAATCATTGATATCATTGCTACTCCTTAATGACACATGAGTCTGTTTCTTCCCTATGTCTGAATCAAATATGCATAGGGGCCTCATTTCAAGAACTATGTGTGGCTTGATTCTCATCTATTTGAGATATGTAGAGATGCTTGGATCTCTAATATTGGGTCCAACTACAACCAAAAAAATTTTATTTCCCTTTTTCTTCTCTTGTATATGAAATAGATCTATACAGAGTGCTCTTTTAAGATACATGATTTTATTTTCATACCTTCTTGTGTCTTAAATTTAATCATTCTTCTATAATTTGTTAAATCCCCATGTCTCCCATGTCAGACTCGATTGGTGTGGAAAATGAATGTTTAAAGAACTATATAAGGATTGATTCTCATCTATATGAGATGAATAGAGACGCCTAGATCTTTAATCTTGGGCCCAGCCATGATATAAAAAACCCTCTTTATTCCATATATAAGAATCAAACTTACATAAGGAATGCTTAAAGAACCATGTATGGATTGATTCATTCCCCTAGAAAGACACGTAGTGACACTTGGGTTTTTTTCCTTAGTCTAGTTACAATATATCTTTATTTTCACATCGGTTCATCTTTATCCTTACCGCATGACGTTAAACTACCTGGAAATCTAACACCCCTATTCTTCACTTGTGTCACCTTTGTGTTATAAAAAAACCTTACTACACCTTGTTTCTCACACTGATAATAGCTCATGTGGGCTTAGTAATTGGGTAAAAGGATTTTTTATATAAATAAGGTGTCTCAATTTATTATTGGGATATCAATGTCCTCACCGCATGACTTAAAACTGCACAATATAATGTTCTCACTGCAAGACTTAAAATTGCACAGTACAATTTCCTCACTAAAAGACTTAAAACTGTCGAGTATAATGTCCCCACTGCATGACTTAAAACTACACGGTATAATTTCCTTATTGCAAGAATTTAAATTGCACACCATAATGTCAATTCAAAGTGAAACAAATAAAGTCTCCATTTTACATATGAGTCATATCTATGTAATGGATGTCAATGTCACGGCCAATATTGATTCAAATATTTCTTATGTGAATTGAGAAAAACCACATTCTATATTTCACACTCTTAATTTTGAATATTTACATATCTTCATAATCTTTCTTACATTTCTGGTGATAGAGAATCTAATACCTGATATCTCTTTTGCTTGACTATGCAGCATGTTCCCTTAGGTGGCCTTGTATAAGTTACTTACATAACGGGTCTGGTAGTAAAAAGATACCATATTTGGATATGTAGAATATTCCCTAGTTGGACCTGCATAATAAAGCCCCCATAACGGGTTTTTCAAATGATGGTAATTTCGTTCTCAGTTATAGTATCTTTTTCCCTTAAAAACTTTGAAAACAATATACAAGAATCTATATTTTAAAGCAAACATTCATTTATATTTGTCCCATTATTTTTCTCTCGATCTGAAAGTCTTCAAGACCATGGTTTACACATTTCCCTCTCCATGTGTTCAAAGAAATATGAAATAACCTTGGAATCACTTGGCCACATATCATATAATGTTTCTATTTCTAGTCCTAGTTGTATGACTTAAAACTACAGACACCATACCTCCTACATTTGGGTCAGACCTTCATAGAAGTCATATTCCTCTGATTCTTTGGAAATCTTGGTTGGAAATACCCTCTCCATATTTGGGTACCTTTCTCCATAAACCAAACTCAGTGCTTCAGAAAATCTAAATCTCTACAAACTTTCTTCAGATTTTAGAATAGAATGTCAGACTTCTGAGATCACTTTTTCCTAACTATGCATCACGTGAAATTAGGTGGCCTTGCATAATTTTCCTACATAAAAGGCATGTTAGTCAAAAGATTCCACTATTTGGATCTGCAGCATATTCCCCAGTTGGACCTTCATAACACAACCCCCATAATGGGTTTTTCAAATAATGGTAACTTCGTTCTTGGAAAAGACTTCCTCTAATGCCTTTAGCCCTTTTTTCATATCATTCTTCAGATTTAGAAATTCCCAAATCACAGTATACAATTTTACCTTCCATACCTGAATATGGTAGTATGTTTTTAAACAAATTATCAAGATTTTGGGAGAGTCTCAAACCATTGGTCAGAGCTGAAGACCTTAAATTAAAGCCACACAATGTCCTCACTGCATGACTTAAAACTGCATAGTATAATTTCCTCACTGCATGACTTAAAACTGCACAGTATAATGTCCTCATTTTATTACTTAAAATTGCACAATATGATATCATAAATTCTTCTTTTTGGAAAATTTTAACCATTAATCATACACCAAATTTTTATGTAAATGGTTTTCTTATTCATGATATATGTCAACATAAAATCATGCTTTCATTCTTAAAATTCCTTTCCTTGGAAAAAAACACCCACTGTGGTCTTGAGTCACCTAAATATTATTTTCCATTTTCTTTTAATAGTAAAATTTCAAACTTCTGAGAGCTCTTTTTCCTAACTATGCACCACGTTCCCTTAGGTGGCCTTGTATAATTTTCCTACATAATGGTCCTCTCAGTCAAAAGATGACACTATTTGGATATGCAGCATATGCCCTAGTTGGCCCTACATAACACACCTCCCTTAAAAAGTTTTTCAAATGATGGTAACTTTGTTCTTGGAAGAGACGCCCCTTATGTTGATACAAGTTTTAAATTTTGTGACCATAAAAATCATGACTCAAGATTCCCCTTGGAAATATTTAAAGAATATTAGAGCAATTCCTAGTCATTGAGTTTTTTTTGGGATCTCATTTAAAAGTTTATGGTCAAAGCTATTCAACCTTAAACATTAGTCCTTTATAGTCTAACATGCATGAATTTAAACTACCAACAACAAGAGATGTGGTACTCACCAGATTGAGAACCCGCAAAAGGAAATATGAACAACAGTCAAGTCCCAGCTCACTAAATGTACATTTTGTATGATTTAGGTAATATTGAGCAATAAAAAGTAAAAATATAAAAAAAAATTGGGTTTTTCATATAACCCAAGAAAAAACCAAAATATGCTTTCTAGGCCCAATGGCTTAGGTAAAAACAGAAGCATTTGAGCAATGAAGGATTTACGCACCGAGATCCAAAATTATGAAAGTCAGAGAATTTTTGTAGAAGTGGAGCTATTATATATAAGTGATGAAAGTCTCCCTACGTTCCAGAATGCTACGCGCTACCAGCTTGTGTGACCAGTTGCCTTGCACGCTTGATAGTTGCTCGCCCATGTGCCCTCTTCTTTCTCCTTTATTACTTTACCTCATTATAGGATCTTCTTTTCATTCCAGATCCAATTCTGAGGGGGGGATTTTGTTGAAACTCTACTCCGTCAAAGAGTATAAAAAATTACAAAGGGAAATACTTTAGAAAAAAGAGGATAAAACACACGAAGAAAATTAATATTTTCAAAAGCATGAACTTTGGATTTCCCTAGTTATGGAAAGAGGTCGTCAGCACTCATCCTACTTGTGCTCCCCTATATGTCACACAGCCTACTTGTGTGACACCATTTTTTGGGAATCATACTTGTGCTCCCAATTTAATTTCTCCCAAGGTCACTTTTTTCCTATAAATAGACCCTTGGGGCCTTCATTTGTACGGTCAAATTTCCCTGAAGCCCAATTGATGATCTAGTCACCCTAGTGCTTCTCCCAAGTCCTCTAAAAATTTCATGGTAGTTCTTTAACATCTAAAGTGGATGAATTGAAGGAGTATCATAGGACTTGAGTCCTTTTAGTTTTGGAAATCCATAACACTTTTGGGCCTAAAATGCCCAACCTCCCAAAATCAAAAACACTTGTGTGCCACCAAATACCTTTCATAGGAACTTGAGTACCCCACTTCTAGGATCACCTGTGAATACTTCGTAAGGCTTGAGATAGGTCTTGCCCAATTATTACTATACAGGTTGTTCATTGCTTAAGTGAATATTAGGTCTCCCAAGCCTACTTGTGTTCCCATACTTGTGCGCCCTTATCTACTTGGGTGCCCCTCTTTATTTCACTTACTCTCTTCAGTCTAAAATCCAACAATCCCTCTTAAAAGACATTCATGGAAAGGCTTCTTCTTCATTGGATCCATTGTTTGATAGGGATTCTATTGAGACCTCCCCCAAAACCTCCTAACTTGTCAAACCTTTAGAAAAGGCACATCAATGTGTCTCCTATTTGGGTTTGTATATTCACAGTCAAAGGTTTCCCACATTTGTTTCACAATGGGGTTAGTATTCATGGAGTGTCAGTAGGTTTGTATATAGAAAGTCACATGGACCGTTCTCTTAGAAACATTTCCAGGAAGTTCTCGATTCTAAGAATAAGGGTTTGGGTCCTGGCCTCTCCCTTCTCAAAGAGCTGAAACCTCAAATTTCTGGTAGGGAAGGTAAGTTTCACACTTGCTTTTCCATGCAAGAAAAAGAAAAATCTCCCTCCCCTACCAGGATCAATTTTAGGGCAGTCATCCCGGTGTAAGCCCCTAACATTAATCCCTTCTTCCTTTCATTGGAACCTTGTCTAATGTGAATAGGACAGAGGGAGGGATCGTCACCTCACCCTCATCCACCCATTCCACTGTAGGTGTTCCCTCTTCTACCAGCAGAGGAGGAAAAGTGTATGTGTCATTATTGAATCTTTCACATCCTCTTGTTTCTCACATCGAGCATGAATCACATGGTCTTAGAGATTCGTGATGATTAAAACATTTTCACAAACACCCACAATTAAAGGAACTACGAGAACTCTGATTCCTGTTCAAACCAGGAAACATAAGAAGGCCTTCTAAGGCCTGATCTCATTGGATATCCTCTCCTAGAATCCAACCCCAATTCCCTTAATTTTGGAATCCTCCTTAGAAATAAGCCCCAAATTAAACCCCTAAATAACCAAGGAATCCATTTTAGGATGTAATCCCAAACTCATTTCTCTCAAAAGACTATACTATCTCATAAGACTCATTGAAATATGTGGGATTTGATTCCCATCAAAATGGAATACGTAGGAATCCCCCTTGCAGTTCAAACCCAACACTTCAAATAAACCATGTTCTCTTTAGGAAATATTCCCAACAGGGTCTAATCTTACTTGGAAAACCATATTATTTCCAAGTTCCTTGGGATTCTTAGGTATAAGACTTACATTAAACTTTGACTAAGCACCCTATGCTTATATGTCCTTACCACATGACATTAAACTATATGACCGGGTCCTTATCACATGACCTTAAAAAGGCCTGATGTGTCCTATCAAGCGGTGCCAAACTATAAGGGTTATGATTCCTTTCACAAGGATACATAGGTAGACAATTTTATGGGTATGATACCCATATAAAAACAAAATTTCATTTCCTTGGATGATAATAAATTCTAGAGTTCCCCATAGAGTGGCTTAAAAACTAGTATCATCATAATGATGATTAAAATAATATTTAAATAGTATGTGAGAGGATACAATTGATGGAGAACCTCGAATACATATATATATCTATATTAATGAAGAAACTTGAATACATACTAATGATTATTAATTTTACACATGTTTATAAGTGATTGAAAATTCAAAGGGAAACTTATGTTATACTTGGTGAATTAATAAGAATTCATGAAAATATCTTAAATTTATAAAGAGAGTCCTAGAGTAGAAAATAATTCCCCCAAAAAAGGGTATGATGAGTCGGGACTCCCATCCTCTCGACCAATGCACGTTCCTAAGTATCATAATGTTCAAACTTAAAGAATGCCTACCTTTGGAAAGCAGGTCCCTTTTGGATAAAGAACTATTGGAAGTTTCAGGTTCTATGAATAAATCCAATTGAAACTACCTGGAAGCAGTGATTCTTAAAACTACAACACATGTTTCATGGAACTACGATATAGATGTATAAATGAATAATATTCATGACCAACAGAATCGATACAAAGATTAATTAAAAATAACTCAGAGCCTAAAAGAATGTATATTTTTATATATAATTTATAATTTATAATTTATTTATATAATTATAAATTTACCTTTTTTGAATTCTTTTTTGTTATCAATGACTCTGTAGACCACTCTTTTCATATCATCATTTTCTCAAAGGAATCATGGGTAAATTCCCTTTAGAGTTGATCCACGTGTACTTTGTAAACCTCTAATTATCACCATAAATTTTTTTGGGTGTTTTCATTGATGAATATAATGTTTTTGATTATCTTTGTTAATTACAAATGAATTCTTCATGGGAGAAGAATTTGTTCTGGTGGAGAAGTAAAATTTCTCAGTATTCTTCAATGTGTTATAGGGAGAGAGCTCTCTACGTCTTGAGACAATCCTCTATATAATTTATTATGCACAATGATGTAATGTGTCTTCCACATTTAGAGAATATCTTGACTCGGTTTAAATAGTTTTAAGGTTAGAAAATAATAATTACATTAGGGCCCTTATTATTTTTTTTAATCCCCAATAAAACCCATCTCTAAATAATAATAGAATTATTATTATTTACTTGACATGTGCTAAACATGTGGATAAAATAAATATTATTTTTCTTAAAAAATAAATGAATATTAATTTTAATAATATTTAATTTGAAAATTCTCTTCAAACCATTAAACTTGATCTGCAAATCCTCCTCAATATTTTTTGAGACTTGAATAATATCTATATATTTAATTGAATAAATATCACTATATTATTATAAAAATAAACATATAAATATTATATTCTCTAAACTAGTGAATAAAAATTAATTAAATGTTCAATTAAATATATAAATATTTTTTTACCTTTTTAATAAACCAAAATAAATAAATACTGTGTATTCACATAATTATATAAATAATTACTTGATGAATAAATATCTATACAGTGTTTAACTCATATATATATTATCTCGAATAACTGGTGATTGATTTTTTATGATCAAACTAACATAGATAATTGTTAAACCAAATTTGAGAACAATATTTATCCAACATTTTAAATTCATATGAAATTTAATAGAGGTTCTAAATACACTTAGTATGTGGACCTCTAGACCTCTTTCTCAATGAAATTGGGCAACACTTCCTTTTCCAAGGTTAGTGTCTAGAAATACGACAAGGCTCCCATAGAGAAAGTACTTAATGTCACAATAACAGGTAATCTCTTAATAAATTACACTTTGTAACATAATACATTTATCATGATATCTCTAATCAAGCAGGTTTTTTACTAGTGTAATAAACCTATGTGCTCGTTGACTCTTTCTTTGAATTTTTGAAAATTGACTTTCCAATAAAATTTTCATGGGTGTGGACTTAATTAGGTAGTTCAAATCAAATTAAAAGTCCTAAGATATAAAATTCTATTAAAAAACTTTAGGGATAAATCCTTTCTCAAATTATTCATTAATACAACATCACTCATGAAGAACCCAATGTATCTTACCTCACTACGGCCATATTTTATCATGGTTTTTATCAATACATTAAATTAAATTACTCATGACATGAATTAATAATAATATTAAATTATAAGGATAATTAAAAATTTATACACATGGGAACATCAAATGATACTTATAAAAGTGGATTTTTTATTGGTGCGCCATGTTCTCAAAATACCCCACAATAAAAATTACTAAGGGTATACACCATGACAAAGTGTCTCAAAGTCCATGAGTCTCCACCAATTATAACATGTATCATGTTTTCCTATAAAATTTTATCATGTGGATAACTAAATTATATTTAATAATAATATTATAGAACTTATCGGTTCTCATCATAGTGGGAAACTGTTATGACCATTTAGTGCGACAAGTACCCTTAGGACATTATCACATAGTATGTCACATAAAAGAACAATAATGTGGTGATAATAAATTTTATTAATATTAAAATATGTAAATACAAGTAATAATAAAGTACATAGAATTTTGTTATAGGAAACCAACTCCAACAGACTCCCACTGGCACTAGATCCTACTGTTAACAACTTTCAGTATGCTAGCTCTCAGATGATATTCATGCTTCTGGTGAGATAAAGATTTAGTTAAGGGTTCTAACATGGTTTCTTCCATCAAAACTCTACTCATAGTGACTTCACCCCTTTAATAAAAATTCCTCAATATGTGATATTTGTGGAGTATGTGCCTTTTCCATTGATGTGACCTTGTCTTCTTCATGAGAGTCGTTGATGTAGTATTATCACAATACAATGTAATAAGATCTCTACTATTAGACGCCGCATCAAGATCTTGTATAAAGTTTTGAATAAAAATGGATTCTTTGGCTTCATCATAAGACTATATATACAGAAATTATGCTATATAATCAATGAAAAACAGCTAATTTGAACTCTTCCATCTCATAGCTCCTCTATTGACACTAAAGACATATCCAAACTATGAATTTTGATCATTTTGGTCTGTTTGAAAACTAGCATCACTATATCCTTTGATGGATAGTTCCTTGTATCCTCCATATATCAGGAACATATCCTTTATACACCTAAAATATATAAGGATAACCTTAATATCATACAAATGTTATTCACATAGATCATTTTGATATCTACTTACCATGCTTAAATGATAGGAAACATAAATCCTAGTATATAACATAGCATACATGATATATCATATCATGGATGAATATGGGATCCTACTCATTCTCACTTTAACTCTTCTTCTATGTATGAGGACACATTTTTTGAGAGATATGTATACCATGTGACATTGGAACCAATTCTCTCTTGGATTGTTCCATACTAAATATCTTTAGTATCTAGTCAATATATTTCCTTTGACTTAGTATTAGAATCCTTTTGGATATATCATGAATGATCATGATTCAAATGATATATTCTACTTCACATAATTCCTTCATGGAGAATCACTTGATTAACCAGTCCTTAACTAACTGTAAGACTAGTATGTCATTTTAAAAAGTATTATTCTATCAACATATACTGCAAGGAATATTATCACACTTTCACTGAAATTCTTATAAACACATGGATCAAATTTTTTATTTATGAAACTAAAATATTTTATAGCTCGATTGAAACGAATTATCCATGACCTATATTCTTACTTTAACCCATAAATTGATCTCTTTATTTTCATATCTTATTGGTATTTCCTAAAGTCACAAACCCTTAAGGTTGTGTCATTTAGACATCTTCCTAAAGATTTATGTTAAGGAAAGTTATTTCTAAATCCATCTTCCAAATATCATAGTCATAGATAAATGTTATGGAAATTATAATTATAATAGATTTAAACATGGAAATTAGAGAAAAGGTTTCGTCATAGTTAATTCCTTGAAATTTTTTATACCCTTTAGAATCTATTGGTGATTTAAAGATAATTATGTTACCTTAAATTTCTAGTTTCCTCTTGAAAACCTATTTTCAACCAATAGTATTTACATAAAATGTTGGATCGACCAAAACCCATACATAGTTCTGATACATGGATTCTATCTCATAATTCAGGGATTCTTGCTATCATGCAGCTTCTAATATCTATACTTCCTCCTTGTAGGAAAGAGGATCATTATTTTAAACTAATAACGAGTCACCATATTTTGTTAATAGAAACCCATATTTTTTTTCTAAACTCTCTAGTTCTCCTATGAAGTACTTCTATTTTAGAAACAATATCTTCTACAAGGACCTACTAAATTTCTTCATGTACCAACTCTTGTGTATCTTGAGCATCGACTTCATCGAAGTAATTTATTCACCCACTATCCTTCTTGAGGATGTGATCCATATCAAGAAAATGGCATGTATTATAAAATTCACTTTCATGTATAAGTATTTTTATAGCTAGTATCACCTAATTTCTTCGGGATATCCTATAATGACAAACTTTGAAAATTGGGGTACTAGTTTGTTTCCAGATTTGGACTTAAAATGCATTGTAATACCATGCAAGAGTATGTGACAATGCATATTTCTTTCCATTCATTAACTCATATAGAATCTCATATTTTTTACTATCTCTCTTTTCTATCCTTCTCTTGATAAACATCATGAATTTGATACATAATTCATTTTGCATATATATCCTAATTTTCTTTTAAAAACTCACTAGACATGGATGATAGCATGAAACATTGGACATTTGTGGCATCATCCAAATGTTTCAAATAGGGTGGTAGTTCTTCTTTACTAGCTTCTTTTCCGGTCACCTTAGGAATAAGGTTTTCGATTACATATAATTTCTATCCATAGAATAGTATAATGTGAAAGTTCCTATACCATTCATATAAATTTGAGCCAATTAGAAGGTTATCTTTCTCTAGAATGGATCACAGTGATATATTCAAAGTCATGTGACAATCCATATCTACAATAAATAGAGCATAATTCCAGTACTTGATCTAGATTTAAAAATTATATAATATATTTTCTATAATGTTTTAATCACTAACTATTTTATTGAAAACTAATATCCCTCATCATTAGTTCTAAATATCTTTTCGCATGGATAACCTAGTGGAAAGGATCCATAAATCCCTTCTCATAAACCATATAAATATTTTATAAGACAATCGAAGGAATTTAGGTGTCTATAACATTACAATATTATTAACCCATATCTCCTTGATCTATTGAGTGTACTTCCCAATCCTAAAATCCTAGATTATTATTTCCTAAACACTTTTCCTACTATTTTAACAATGTATCATGGAGGTGGTAAATCCTTAATATAAGCTAGGTCAATTCGAACCAACACTCAAGATAGAGATTCCTCAATAATTGAAAGAACCCTAATGGAGGTTATTCATACACTTTGAACTATGTTTCTATTTCTACCCAAGTAGTGTAACTCTATACTGACATAACATTTTATTTTATGGATTTTTATCTTTATGTGTAAA
Organism: Viscum album; assembly: GCA_963277665.1. NCBI lineage: Eukaryota > Viridiplantae > Streptophyta > Magnoliopsida > Santalales > Viscaceae > Viscum > Viscum album. Next base: position 603,724,955 of record OY728119.1, on the reverse strand, counting down.
CTAACCATTTTATCTCATTACATGCCTATTAATGTTTAGTGGATTTTACTTTAAGTGATTAAACATGTATTGACAAAGTTTATACTTATTATTACATTTATTTTAATTACATATTTCATTATTTTTAATTAATTAGTTTAATGATTAAAACATCTATAAATAATTAACCATGCAACTAATAGAAATAAAATAAATACAGTTGAATGACCAAGAGATTCTATAATTATTGGTTTATCTAGTTGATGATAAACCTATAACAACTTGGTTAATGTTGATAGAAAAAAAATTCATATATTTATTAGTTGTATTTTACAGTCATAATCATTATAAAAAATATATTATATAATTTTTCAGTCAAAATGAAGAAGTTTATTCCAAATTGGATTTTTAGGAACTATATAGTTTTATTTAAAAGATTAATTTACAAATTATATAATTTATGTTTGAAAATAATAATTTCATTATTATATTCAGTATTTCAAAACTATCTTAAGATTAATTTTTTAGAATTTTATGTGAAGATTGATTTTTTAATAAATAGTAGAAAATACTAATTTTTATTAGAAATTATATCTTATTTTAAAGTATTTATAAAGTAAAATTATATTTTGAAATAGTTTTGAAATTTAATTTGATTATTTTATTTAAAATGAATTGATTATGTTTTTTAAAATTAATTTTATAATTTAATTTTTTATCAGAAAAAATTATATTTAAAAAGGGCATTTCTCTTGAAAAACGTTTTTCATTTCTTTTTTCGAGTTTAATTTTAAATTAAATTCTGCCACTTATTTTATTTGAATTTTGAAAAATATATTATATATTTGGTATAATTGGGCTTAAATTTTGTAAATATGTCTCTTTTTTAAATATGAACAATAACTTTAGTAACTGTTTTATCTTGATAAAAGGTAAAATAGGTAATTAATGTTAAAAAATAAAATGATAATGATTATAAATTTACCAAAACACTTGCCTTAATTTTATTATATGAGTAAATTTAATTAATACACATCCAATATTTTTTTATATGGAATTTTTTTTTCATTTAATGAGATTATGATGTTTATAATATTTTATTTAATGAAAAGTAAAAAAAATGTCATAATCTTAATTTTATTAACTATAATATTATTAACAATTAAATTAACAGAGGATATGTTCAGTTATAAATATTATTTTGAAATATAAAATATTTATTTTCATCATGGTAATTTTTTTAATTTTTAGTGAAGAAATAAATACCTTAAATGCTTACACAATGCTAACACGGTAATTATTCCATTAATGGAAAAATAAAATAAATGATATTAAAAATATTAAAAGTAATATAATTTGAGATAAATAATATGATAAAAAAATTATATGTGAAAATTAAATGTTATACATGTATTAAAATATTTGGATCGATTTTTTTTCTTTCCCTAATGTTATTAAAATCAATGTAATTAACGGTTCTAAAAAAATTAACATTAATAATATTTTATAATAAATAATATTTAATTAAATGATATAAAATTACTAAAAACATTATATTAAGATAAATTAATATGATATGGTTTATAATATAAACTATAGTCCATTAATATAACTTTTTTCCATATATAGTTTTTATCATAACCCCCAAAGTGTAAACATCCTTGTTGTCCTGGTAAGTGTGAAGGGGGTTTAAAACCAAAAGATAAGGGTAAAAACATATTCCAAACTTGCCTAATTTTTATTATATTACTATATATATATCCATAATCATCTTATATTATAAATAAATCATTTTGGGTCTATTTAGAATTTAAAATTCATTTATATTAATTTAATATTTTGAGGAATTCGAAGAATGCCCCTCCCCTCTCTTATAAATGGACACCTCTTCTTCTCATTAATTATCAATTAAAAATCCATTGTCTCTAAAACTAGCTAACTAAATAACATACTAAAATTACTCCCCTCATTTTATAGGCATTTTTATGTATATCACCAACCTTAGTGTTCTTAAGGTATTAAGAAAATGAGGTTTTTCGAAGAAGAGGTGTTGTTTTTAATCAAATGTTTATGTTTTATTTCATATTTAAACTCCATAAAATTTTATTAAACCTTCATAAATTAATAAAACCATTATAATTAAAATAATAATATTTTATTATTTTAATATCATAACCTATATCCATATCCTCTTCCATTAAATTGGAAATGAAACCAATACTCATGTGTAGGCCAGACTACTGGCTCATGAACTGATGTAATTTGTTTTCCATCACCATCTATCATGAATGGATTATAATGATAGAATTAATGTTTATATATGATATTAAAAAATATATAATTCTAAAAAGATAATATTTCATTTTCCTTTCAACCTACCATTCACTAAAAAATGATAATGTCGTTTGTACGTACGTGTGGACTATCACCTCTATAGAGTGATGTGATTCATTTTTCATCACTACATCACATGGATGATATATATATATATATAAGTATATTTAAAGATTTAATATGATATTTATGATATTATTATCTTTCTTAAAATATAAAATAATACTTACATTCCTTCCATAATGATCATTTAAAATTACAAAGGTTACTTATACTTATGTATGGCCTACCGTCTCCATGATTGTAACGTAGTTCAATTTTCATAGCCATGTTTAATAGTTGTATTTAAAATTATAATTATTATATAAAAATTATAATTATTATATTATTATCATTAAATATATGATTTGATAATGACCCCTTTGACCATATTCGACTTACCAAAACCAATTTGGACTTATGAAATGAATATCATCAAAACATCTCATATGAATTTAAATTATTAAATAATTAAAAATAGCATAGTAATAGATAAACTAAAAATAATAATAAACTTGAAAAATGTTATTAATCATCTAAATAATTAACATAATTTTATTATTCATAAATATAAATAATGTGTGTGATGATTCTAACTCCAGGTAAGGGACTTTCTTTTAAAAAACTACTTTAATGGTTCTGTTAAAACTATATTTTCCTTACATATCCATATGATTGTTTTCTAAAAAAATTAAATAAGGTTTTTAATATTATTATATTATTTTTAAATTAATTTTTAACCATGTTTTACTTTTTACAAAATGGTTTGAAAGTAATCCTTTCTTCATTGTCCAAACGAGGTACTTTGTGACTTTTCTGACAAAAGTATGGAAGGAGAGTTTTTTTAACTTATATGTAATGAATGGATTTTCCCAACATCATGACTAATATTTTATTTTAATATTAATTTAAAATATAATAAGGTTATTTTCAATAAAAATGTTTTCCTTTATAATTACACTGTATTTTATAAGTTATTTTAAAATGGAAAAGGGTATTTTTCTCAAAAAAATTATGATGTGAGCCTCTATGTGTAATGATTATGTTATGGTTCCTAGGAATTGTTTATAAGGATGTGTGGTTCTATTATAAAATAATTTCGGTTGATCATTTTATAGCTCTCTTGTTCATTGGGTAAAGGCATGAATTTAACCAATTAGGCTTCTCCTAAGAGATTATTGGAATATACTACGATGGTTATTCCATGTACAATCATGATGGTTATTTTAAGTGTAACTATGGTGGTTACTCCAAGTATAACCATGATAGTTATTATATTTATAATTAATAATGATATGAAAATTATGCCTCAAGTTACAAACATGATTTATCTATGCTTTCTATAGGTTTTTATGGAAATATTATGAAGGTAATGGAAAGTATATGCTACTTAGTAAGGTTGAAAAGTAAAACATTGTGAAAAAAGATTTTATGAGTTTTTTATGATTTTAGAGAAACCATTATGTGTTTCATTTATCCTTTAATATTTCTTATAAAATGTTTTTTGAAAATATTTGGGTATATTATATGATTTATTGGGTATGAAAGTGTTTATTTTGAGCCCAAAGTTTATTTTGAAAAGGAAATATTTTATAAGTATTGATGTACTAACGGCTTATTTCTTTATTTTTATGTCCCTTATTATTATTTTTTGTTCTCATCCCAAATTTTAAAAAAAAATCACCATATTTAAGGATGATTCTTGAAAAGGATATGTTTAAGATCAAAATTTTGAATATGTTTCATAAAAAGGAAACATGTTATAACTTAAATGTTGTGTTTTCTGAGAAAAATGGATACTGAATAAAAGTGTAAAATTTGTAATATATGGGTTTTTTATACAATATTTATGACCTAAATCTATAAAAATATTAACCTAAAAGATCATTCTAAATGTAATAATGTTAATCCCTATTTAAAAGTGACTAGAATATGAAATTTTTAATGTTACGTCCTTATAGTTTGTATCAGAGAAATATTTAGATAAAATTAGAGGTTAGTATAATATTATTTAAATAACATAAAAAGATTTGACTTTATGGTTAATTTGAAATTATACATAATTTGAATATTACCATGTTTCTTCATCTAAACTATTATTGTTTATAATGGTTTTCCATAGAGGTAATAGTGAAGCTGAAGTCTAAAGGCACCAAGGGGATGATATCCTTCGGAATCAGCAACCTGGAATGGTGGGAATTAGAATAGAGTAGTTTTTTATTGTGATGGCTTAATTGATGTAGGATATAAATGGTGGTGGTATCTATGAAAAATATCAACCATATATACCACAAAGTAATATTTCGATAGTGTAAAATTTTATAACGAAACACCCTCTTACATTTAGTGGATATTCTGATCCAGTAGTAGCTGAAGGATGGATTAAATCCCTAAAAATATATTCAATGACATTTAATGTTTGGGTTATCAAATGGTGATAGTTTTTTATTTAACATTTTGAAGGTGAAGCTAATAAATGGTGTATAATGGTTAATAATACTAAATAAAGTGAATATATTTATAGCTTGTAATGGGATAGTTCAAAGAAATAATATTTGATAAATATTTTCCTAATGTTTTTTGAATTAGTATGGAAAATTAATTCTAGGAATTGAGACAAAATTAGGAAGATTTAGTGTCCCTGTATGAAGAAAACTTCACCCAATTGTCAAGGTACACACCAAATTTTATCCATGATCTTGATAGCAAGATCAATCATTTTTTACTTAATATTGAAACCAAGATATAGAATGGAATTGGATTCCCATGAATTCAAAAGTTTTGAGAAGCTTGTATGATGTTCCAAGAAGTTGGAAATGAAATTTATCAATGATAAAGTGTACTTAAATAATAATAAAAAGAGGTCATGGTGGCACAAAAAAGGGAAGAATTGATCAAACAAATCTAATGGTAAGAATATTATGTTTTAAATTTTTGAGATTTATGGTAAAAAGAATACTGTGGAATTATTTATGAAGTCTATTAAGTTCTTTTGATGTGGTATGATGGGGAATATGGCATGTAATTTCAATGAAAAAGATCATGGTAGTGGAAAAACCAATTCAGATAAATAGGCGGTAAAATGTTTTAAATGTGATGAGATGGGTCATTTTGCACATGTGTTTCAAAATAAGAACCCAAATGATGGGAAACGGATATAATGTGAGATGAAAATTGTGGTGAAATACATTTTAACCACTTCAGTAGATGTTGTGACATCAAATGAATTGGTATCATGTATATTTCTTTTTTATTCATATTATGATAATGTCTTTTTTTATTAGGGGCCTACACATTCATTCATTTATGAGAAATATTCTGGTAAATTAGAAATTCCACCTCAATAAATAACTGTAGGACTTATGGTAAAGATAACCAGGGGAAGTATTAATATAAAAAATTTATAAGAATATTCATGTCACTGTTTTTGGAAAGGAATTACCTGAAAATTTTATTGCCTTTTTCCTAGTGGATTTTGATGACATTATGGGTATGGATTGTATTTCCATTTACCATGATAAGATTGATTATAGAGATAAATAATTTTTTTGAGGAATAATTTTAGTTTCTATATAACAATAAACCCATACCTTTTATAAAAAATAAATAAGTTGATAACTTTTAAAAGATGGAAATTAAATTTAGCTTGCACATTTTTTTATAATAAGGGAACTATATAGATTAATGATGTGATGGTAGTAAAAGAATACCTGAATTTTTTTCCTGATAAGTTATCTAGTGTTATACCTAATAAAAAATTCAAATTTACTGTATACTTATTTCCTAATTCTAATCTATTTTCAAACCCCCTTATCGAATATATCATGTAGAACTTATGTAATTGAAAAAACAATTGCATGAATTTATTGAAAAAGTTTTCATTTATCCTAGCACTTCACCACGGGATTCTCCTATTTTATTTTTTAAAAATAAATATAGTTTCATGATAATTATCATTGATTATATAGCTTTTAATAACATCTCTATTAATAACAAGTATCATTTTCCTCATATTGATGAATTTTCTGACCAGCTCCAAGGTGATTAGTATTTTTAGAAGGTTAACCTAAGTTTTGGGTACTATTAGGTGAAGGTGAAGGAGGATGAAATTTCAAAAATAGTGTTTCAAAGTAGATATGAGAATTATGAGCTTTTGTTTATTCCAATTGGGTTAAAAATTACCCATTTGTATTTATGTATCTTATAAATAAATTCTTCCATGAATATTTTCATAAGTTTGTGGTTGTTTCTTATTTATGATATCTTGATATATTAAAAAAATTATATAGATCAATAAAATAATTTATGTATTAATCTGAAAAAACCTAAAAGTCAATAAGTTATACAGAAAATTTAGAAATTGTGATTTTTGGTTGTAGTAGTTTTCATTCCTTGGAAACATCATAAATAAGACGATATAATGGTATATCCAGCTAAAAATAAATCGGTTTATGAATGGAAAAGAGCTACTAATATTAATGATATTTATATTTTTCTTGGGCTAGTAGGATATCACAGGTTGTTTGTTGAAACAATTTTCATGGTTATCTATCCCAATGATTAAGTTACCTTAAAAAGGATTTAAATTCATCTAGATAATATAATGTGATGATGTTTTCATGAACCAAAAAGAAAATTAGTGAATTCTCCAATTTTGTCCTTTCCCTTTAGAAATTCTGAATTTATCATATACAATTATTCTTCATTAAAAGGACATGGTTGTGTCCTAATGAAAAATTATTAGGTATTTGATTTTGATTCAAGGTAATTAAAACCTCAAGAGTTAAATTATCCTATACATGATTTGGAATTAGGTGCTATTGTTTCTTCTTCAAAAATTTTCCACACATCATTTATATGCATCCAAGTGTGAAATATAAATTGATCATAAAAGTTTAATTTATATATTAAATAATAAAAATTTGAGAATGAGAAAGGGGAGATGGCTAGAAATGATAAAGGATTGTGATTTCAAAATTCATTACCATCCTAGAAAATAAAACAAAGTAATTTATTCTTTTATCTAGAAAAATACTTCTTCATTAACCATTTTATATTTAGAAAATGACCCTTTGGTTAATGATTTGATGAATTTTGGCCTATAAGTCATAAATTTAGGAAATTAATCTATTTTGTTTAGGTGTTGGTACAAACATATCTATCAGAAATGATTAATAAAGTTTAAAAGGAAGGCTGTAAGTTACAATAAATGATAAAATTGGTTAAGAAAGCTATGTTTTATGAATTTAACATTGATAAAGACAGTTTTTTAAGATTTGGGGTGGGATTATTTTTTCCTTTTGATTAACAGTTGAAGAGATAATTATTGAGTGAATCTCATGGTTCCCTGTTTTCTATTCATCATTATAGCACTAAGATGTATAGAGACCTTCAGGGGTATTACTAGTGGGGTGGAATGAAAAAGAGATATTGTTGACTTTTCCCTGAAATATTTGACTTGTCAATAGGTTAAATCAGAGAGGCAATTACTTAAGGGGTGCTTCATATATTTCTAATGTCTAAGTGTAGATGGAAAAAAGTATCTATGGATTTCGTAGTGGGGTTTCCAAATACATCTCAAGGTAATAATGAGATTTGGATTATTATTGATCTATTAACAAAAATTTTTTATTTATTTCCCTTTCAAGATACTCTATCATTTGATCAACATTATTGATTATATCATAAATAGTTATTCAGGTTACATGGAGTTCATCTCTCCATTGTTTTTAACAGTGATCCAGGGTTCACAAATTTTTTGGAAAGCACTTCAAAATTATTGGATACTGAATTAAATTTTAGTACATCTTTTCATCCTCAATATGACGGAAAATTAAAGAAAAAAAACTCAGACCTTGGAATACATGATTTTTTCTTGTTCAATGGATTACTAGGGAATTTTGGATAAATATATTTATTTACTTGATTTTTCTTATAATAAAAATTTTCATTTCAGTATAAAGATTGAACATTTTAGGGAGTCATATGAAAAGAAATGTCAAACTCCACATTTTGGTATGAAGTAGGTTAAATGAAGATTATGGGACTAGAATTGGTAGAGTAAAAATGTGATAAGTTTAAGGAAATTCAACAACATATGAGGACATCTCTGATCAAGCATAAGAGTTATGTAGATAATCGAAGGAAACATCTCTATTTCGAGGTATGTGGTCATTTTTTATTAAAGTACCTCCATGAAACAAATGTGATTTGTTTTGGTAAAAAGAAGAAGATAATCCCATAGTTCATTGGAACATATGAAATCCTATATAAATTCAGATTAGTTTTTTACTGAGTAGCCTTACCTTTGGGCTTATCTCACATACACAATGCTTTTCATTTCTTGATGTAAATAAAGTATGTGTCGAATTCATCTCACGTTTTTATCCCATAGGTAGTTTACTTAGAAGAGAACCTTTCTTATTTGGAATAACCTATTTATATTCTTGAACATAGAGATAAATTATTTTAGAATAAGTAAATTCATCAAGTTATGGTTTTATAGAGACACCATATGGTTGAAGAAGTAACATGGGAATCTAAAAATGTTATGAGGTAACGGTATCCACACTTATTTAATAAGTGAATCAAATTATGAGGACACAATTTCAAAAAGGGTAAAAGGATCTAATAGCTAGGTTAATATTGACATAAAAAAATTTCATATATTCATTAGTCGGATTTTACAGATTCATTTTCATTATATTAAAAATATTAGATAGTTTTTTAGTAAAAAAGAAAGAAGTTTCATTTCTAACCAAATTGGATTTTCATGAATTATATGTTTTTATTTAAAATATATATTTCAAAATTAAATAATTTTTATTTGAAAAAATAATAATTTCTTTTTTGTATTTAGCATTTCAAAATTATATTAAAATTAATTTTTGATTCTTTTCTAAGAAGATTGATTTTTAATGAATAGTAAAAAATAATGATTTTTATTGAAAACTTTATTTTCTTTTAAAGTATTTATAAATAAAAATGATATTTTGGATTATTTTCTAAATTTAATTTGTTTCTTTTTTTAAATGATAAAATTATGGTTTTTTAAATTATTTTTATTATTTAATTTAGTATAAAAACATTTTATATTTAAAAATGACATTTTTCGGAAAAACTATGTTTCATTACGTTTATCTGGTTTAATTTTAAATTAAATTTTTCAATTTCTGTGTTTTGAATTTTGAAAAAAATGATTCAATATTTAGAATTAGTGGGTCCAAATTTGGTAAATATTTCCCTTTTATTTTTTGTCAATATGAATAGTAACCTTAGTAATTTTTGTCGCCATAGTAAAAGGTAAAACGGGTGATTGAAGTTAAATAAATGGCAAGGACTATAAAATCACCAAAACACATGACTTAATTTTATTGGATAAATACATTTTGTCCATAATCATCCAATATTCAATTGTATGGAATTTTTTCTATTTTGATGAGATTATCACCTTTATAATAATTTATTTAATGAAAATTAAAAAATTCCACTCTTATTTTTATTAACTATAATATTTTTAACAGAGCAATTACCAGAGGGTATGATCAATTATAAATATTATTTTTAAATTTAGAATATTTTTTTCATCGTGATAAATTTTTAAATTTTTAGTAAAATAATAACTACCATAAATGTTTACACAATGTTGTCACTATAATTATTCAATTAATGGAAAAATCAAATCAATGATATTAAAAATATTAAAAGTAATATAATTTGCAATAAATAATGTGATTCGAGAATCTTATAGAGTAACATGACATGTTATGAATATAATAAAATATTGGTTTCAAATTTTACTTCTTGTCTTGATGTTATTAAAATCAATGTAATAAATAGTTATAAAAATTGACATTAATGATATTTTATAACAAATAATATTTTATAAAATGATATAAAATTAATAAAAATAGTATATTCATCCAAATTAATAATATATGGTTTATAATATCTATAATTTTCTATTTATGGACTATTTTTCCATTTATATTAATTATCTTAATCACCAAAGAGTAAAAAACCTTATTGTCATTGTAAATGTGAAAGACATTAATAAGGGGTTAAAACAAAAAGATAAGGATAAAAAACACATTAAAAAAATTTCCATTTTTTATTGGATTGTTATATTTATAACCATAATCATATTATCTTTGAAATAAATCAGTTGGTATCCATTTGGAATTAAAAATTAATTTATATTAATCTAATATTTTGAGTAATTCTAAGTGTTCCCCTCCCCTTTCTTATAAATAAGAATCTATTCTTATCAATCCTTCACACATAAAAACTCATTTTATTCTACCAATATATATGTAAATCCCCTCATATAATCTATACCCTTATTCAAGAGGCCTTTTTTATGTACTTTACCAACCTTAGTGGTCTTAATGTGTTAAGAGAAAGAGGTTTCCCAAAGAAGATGTATCAATTTTAATCTAGCATTTTTATTTTATTTCTTCTTCCATCTCCTTAAAATATTATTTAACCATGATAAAATAATAAAACTAATATTATACATATATATATATTTTATTATGTTAATATCAAACTCTATATCCATCTCCCCTTCCATAAAATGGAAAATGAAATCATCGCTAGTGTGTATGACGGACTACCGTCTCACAAACTGATGTAATTCATTTTCCATTATTATCTCTCTTATATGGATAATAATGATAAAATTAATGTTTATATATGATATTACGGACATATTTATTATTATTAAATGATAATATATCATTTACCTTATTACCTTCCCATTCATTGAAAAATGATAACGTTGTCCGTGCGTAGATGTGTACTACCATCTTCAAAAAGTGATATGATTCAGTTTTCGTCACCACATCACATGGATGATATATATAAGTATATTTAATAAACTAATATTATATGTATTATATTATTATTATTATGTAAATATAAAATTACACTTAACTTTTTTCCACAATGATCATTCAAAAATGGAAACGTAACTCATGTGTATGTACAACCTACAGTTCACATGACTGTAACATAGTTCATTTTTCATAACCATATTTAATGGATGGATTTAAAAGTATAATTAATGTATAAAAATTATAGTTATAACATGATTGTTATTCTGGATATGATGGACTAATTACCTATTTGATCATCTTCAACTTACCAAATCCATTTTGGACTTATGAAATGAAAATCATCAAAATGTCTAAAAAGAATTTAAATATTAAAATAATTAAATATATCACTGTAAGAGATAAAATAAAAGGAATAATAAACTTTAAAAAATTTCTTAATCATGTAAATAATTAACGTAAGTTTTTTATTAAGTAATTTAAATAATGTACATGATGATTCGTACTCAAGGTAAGGGACTTTCTTATAAAAAAATCCTTTAAAGTTTCCCTTAAAAATCTCTTTTTCATTCATATCCATATGCTTGTTTCCTAAAAATGATATGAAGAAGGTTTTTTATATTCTTATATGGTAATTTAAATTCATTTTTACCCATCTTTTACTTTTTACAAAATAAGAAATATTTTTTTTATTTTCCAAATGAGGTACATTTTCACTTTTCAGGGAAACAAATATAGAAGGAATATTTTTTTAACTTATAAAACATGAACAGATTTTATATAAATCATGACTAATATTTTATTTGAAGATTTATTTACAATATTACAAGGTTTGTTTTAATGAAATTTTTTTCCTTTCTAATCATGAAGATTTTTTATAAGTTATTTCAAAATGAAATAAGGTGTTTTCCTCAAGATTGTTTTTTATGATGAAATATTTTAGGTGTTGTGATTATGTTATGGTTCATGAGAATTGTGTATGAGGATGTGTGGTTCCATTATAAACCAAGGTTATGTTATCCCATTATTTCTCTCCAATTCATTGGGTAAAGAGACAAAGTTGACCAATTAGGTTTCTCCTAAGAGATCATGGAAATATACCGTGATGGTTATTCCAAGTATAATTGTGATGGTTATTTCTAGTGCCTGAATGGCCCGAAGGCCTTCTTTTTTATTTTATTATAGATAATCCCCCTTTTAAGGGTTGAAGGGGAACCCGTACATGACCCGTAGGCCCAAGGCACAAGGCCCGACATGACCCGCAATACATAATCATTATGTAATAATGATATGAAAATTATTCCTCAAGTTACCTATATTATTTACCTATGCTTTCTATAGATTTTATGTAAATATAATGATTTCACAAGGAAATTATATTCTACTTCATAAGGTTGAAAATTATAACTTTTTGAAAAATTTATTATGGGTTTTATTTTACCTTTTAGATTTATTTTGAAATGTTTTTTGAAAATATTTGGGAACAGAAAGTGATTTATTGGGTAATAAATTTTTTATTTTGATCCAAATTTTATTTTAAAAAATGTAAAATTTTATAAGTATTCATCGACTGATGGTTTCTTTCTTTTTATATCCCATATTATGATTTTGGTGCCTATCCCACAGTTTAAAATTTTTTCATATGGTTTAAGGATGATTAGGTACAAGGATGAGGTCAAGATAAAAATTGTGAATATGTGTCATGAAAATAAAATTTTTTATATCTTAAATGTTTTGTTTTGTGGGAAAATAGACAGTTAATAGAAGTTTCCACTTTGTAATATATGGGTTTTTTATGTAAGTGTTAAGACCTAACTCTATAAAAATCTAAACCTAAAATTTCTTTGGGAATGTAATAAATTGAATTCATTTTTATTATCACTAGAATATGAAATATTTAAGGTCTGGTCCTTATAGTTGGTATTATAGAAATGTTTAGACCGCATTAGAGGTTGGGATAATGTTAATTAAATACCCTAAAAAAATTTTAATTTATGGTTAAATTAAAATGACATAGAATTTGAAGATTACAATATTTCTTTGTCTAAACTATGTTTTTTTAGGATGGTTTTCCACTTAAGGAATAAGGAATATGGAGTATGAAGGTGCCAAGGGGACGATATCCTTTCGATTCAGAAACCCAGAATGGTTTGAATTAGAACATAGTAGTTTTTCTATGATGGATCTATTTTTACAATCTATAAAAGTTCATGGAATCCATACCAAATATAAGATACATCTACCACAAAGGAACATGTTGATAGTGGAAAATTTTATAAGGCAACACCCTCATAAATTAAGTGGATATTCTGATCCAGTAGTAGCTGAAGGATGGATTAAATCCCAGGAAAAGATATTCAATATCATGGAATTTTTGTATCAAAAAAGTTAAGTATAGTTATTTACCATTTTAAAGGTGAATCCTATCAATGGTGGATAATGGTTAATAATACTAAAGAAATTAAAGAGATTGATAACTTGGAATGTGGTGGTTCTCATAATATATTCCTTTATAGTTATTTCCCTAAAGTTATTATACATAGTATGAAAAACAAATTATTTTAATTGAGACAAAGGGAGGAAGATTCAATGGTCGTGAATGAAGAAAATTTAACCCAATTGGAATGCTACACAACAAATATTATCTATGATATCTATAGTTAGATCAATCTTTTTTACTAAGGACTCAAGACAAGATATTGAATGGAATTTGATACAAATGAATTCAAAAGTTATGATAATCTTGTTTGATGTGTTGAGAAGGTGGAAATAGAGTTTTTCTATGATCATGTGTACTTCAACAACCATTAAAATAGAGGTCTAGGTTGCGGGAAAAATGGAAAAATGGATAAAATAAATATGATGGTAAGAAAATTAAGTCTTTAGTTTGTGATATTTATGGTAAAAACTATATTGGGGAATGACTTATAAAGTATGGTAAGTGATTTAAATGTGGTATGATGGGTCCTATGGCTTGTAATTATAATAAAAAAGATCATGGTAGTGGTAAGAAAAATTTAGATAAATAGGTGGATTTTTTTAAAATGTAATGATATGGTTCATTATGAACATGTGTGTTGGAAGAAGAATTTGTATGATGAGATGAAGTTAGGATGCAAGCATAAAGGTGTGGTACAATCCTTTGAAACCACATTAGTATATGTTGTTCCATCAAACAAAGTGGTATCAAGAATATTTCTTGTTTATTCATATTATGCTAATTTATTGTTTGATTTGGGGTCTATAAATTCTATCATTTATCATAACCTTTTTGGGAAATTTCCCCTCAAAATGAATCCAATATTTTGGTAAAAATACCTAGGGGAAGTATTAATTAAAAATAAATTATATGAATCTTCCTATCATTGTCTATGGAAAGTCATTACCTATAAAACTTTTTTTCTTGCCCATATTAGAGTTTGATGTTATTCTTGGAATGGATTAGATTTTTGTTTACTTAATAATATAGAGTGTAAAGATAAATTAGTTTTTTTAAGAAGAATTTCAGTTTGTATATAAAAATGAACCCATGTCTTTAATAACATATCAATAAGCTGAGAAACTTTCAGAAGATAGAAATGAAATTTATCTTTAACATATTGTTGAGAGTAAGGGAACTGTATGTATTAATGATGTACTAGTAGTAAAATAATACTAGAATGTTTTTTCTGATGATTTTCTTAGTTTTATACCAGATTAGAAAGTCAAACTTACTATTTACAAAGTTCCTGATGCTAATATAATTTCAAAACCCCCTTATCAAATGGATTGGGTAGAACCTCTAGATTTGAAAAAGTATTTAAAGAAATTTCTTGAAAAACATTATTTCATCCTACCAGTTCTTTATGGGATTCCCTTATTTTTTTTATAAAAAAAATTATTCCATAAGGATTTTCATTTATTATATAACTTTGAATAACATCACTATTAAGACCAAGTATCATTTGCCTCATATTGATGATTTATTTGACTAACTCTTGGTAGCTCAGTTTTTTTTTTGAAGTTTGAACTAGGTTTTAGGTAATATCAAATGAAAGTGAATGAGGATGACATTTCAAAAAAATAATTTTAAACTATATATTTGTATTATGAGTTTGTGGTTATTCCCTTTGGGTTAACAAATTACCCATATATATTTATGGATCTTATGAATAGTGTCTTCCATGAATATTTAGATATGTTTTGGGTGTTTTTATTGATTATATATTGATTTATTCAAAAATTTATGAGGAAAATGAAAAAAGTTTAAGGATTATTCAATAAACCCAAAAAGAAAATAAGTTATACAAAAAATTTACAAAATGTGATTTGTGGTTGCATCTTATTTAATTACTTGTCCACATCGTCAATAAAGGTGATATAATAGTTGATCCTTATAAAACTAAAGTGGTTAATGAATGGAAAATACCTACAAATTTTAATGAAATTTATAGTTCTATTGGGTTAACAAGCTATTATAGGTAGTTATTCTAAAACTCTTCAAGGTTATCTAGCACACTGATTAATTTAACTTGAAAATTAGTTAAATTCATATAGAAAAAAAAATGTGAGAATTATTTTCATTAATAAAAAAGAATATTGATGAATTATATATTTTTTTCCTTTCCCTCTATAAATATTTAATTATTTATATATAGTTATGCTTCATTAAAAGTAATTGGTTGTGACATGATGAAAAATGATCAGGTAATTGCTTATGTTTCATGATAATTGAAATGTAATTAGTTAAATTAAACTACACATGATATGGAATTAGTTATTGTTTTATTTTATTCAAAACTATGAATACATAATTTATATAGAACTATGTGTTAAATATATACTAATCATAAAATTTTTAACTATATATTCACTCAGGAAGAGTTGAACACGAGACAGAGGAGATGGCTCGAATAGATAAGGTATTGTGATTTAAAAATTTATTACCATACAAGAAATGAAAACAAATTATTTGAAGATTTAAGTTATAAAAATAATTCTTCATTATCCATGTTATGTTTATATGGGAAATAATTTTTAAAGATATTTTTAAAAACATTTATTGAGGAAAATATCATTCTTCTTTAAAAAATGGTTTTTAAAACATAAAACCTTTCGAAAAATATTTTATTTTTAAATATAATTGAAAACTTATAAAGTAATATTTAAAAAAAATTGAAAACCTTTTCCCTTGAAACTCATGAAGAATCTTGTAAACCATTTCAAAAATGTTTTCCTTGAAAACTTATAAAAGACTCTTAAAAACCATTTTATAACATAAACCCTATTAAATAAATATCATATAATGGGTATGTAAATTTTCCATATATTTAATTATAATAGGAATAGAATACATTAATGGGAATTATATACACCACACAAAAGAAGTGAGTGGTGAATAAGGCATGTATCTCACAGAAATAAAGACTGAGATGAAATTACATTACCTTGTGTCTTGACTCTCTTAGTACTCATACAAGATTCATGTATAATAAATGTAATTTTATTATAAATATTTTAAATAGTAATATTATTATATATAATACCATATATAGTTTGATTTTGACCTTATATTACCCACTTGTTAACAATTCTATGTTAAGGCTTCACTTCGGGTAATATCCACTTTGTTCTTCGCACGTATCTTAATTTGTTATGTCTTTGGTCCTTATACTTATATCATGATTTTTATAATGTAACCAAAGATATAAATATAATTTATATTCAGTATATTCTTATTATAATAATATATATTATATATAATTATTAAATGGTATACAAATTTCATGGAGACGGTAGCCCGTACGTACACATGAACATCGTTTCCATTTTATTGTCAAATTGGAAGAAAGATAGCAAATGAAATATAAGTATATATATGTATATATATATCGTTATTCTAGTAGATTGGTTATATAATATATAAATATCATATAAGTTCACTAAACACATAATTAATACATTCTATGTAGTGTGTGAATGAATCACATCGTTTTGAGGGGGTGGTAGCCCACACTTCCTCAAATGAAATTATCATCTTTACTCAAGATAGAAAGTATAAAGATATGTGTTGTGAAATAATAAAAATATATTAAATACATTATAAATTTCATAAATATAATATAAAAACATAGTTTCCATCATAATTTCTACTATTATAGGTGGTAAAGTAAGAATGAAAAATCATCATTTTGTGAAGTGGTAGTTCGTCGTACACAGAAACAGTATGTTCGTTACTGGTTATATCAACGTGTTTATATGTTTAGGTTGAAATATAAGAATAAAAAAGTCTAAGAATATTTATTATACTGGTTTTTCTTGTATAATAATGGAATAATAGGAGTGTAGGGGATAGAGAATGAAAATAAGATAAAGGGGCGTGAGGGTGGATGTTGCATCTTAATCGGGTAACTCCTTTTGGTTTACACCAAAGGGCTTCCTTGGAAGGATTTATTCCAAAAGGGAGGATTCAAGGAGTAAGGGAGATATTTTTAGAATATAATTGGGTAGATATTGTCTAAACATTATTTTATTGATAGGTGTGTGTGATTGGGAGGAGAGGAGGCCCTTTATAGTGGAGGAGGAGTGGCACTCTTGTAATATTTTGGAAAACGGAAACCCCACCAATGTTTTTTATTGCAAGTGGATCCAATAATTTTCAAAATTATATACAAGGGAGGATAGGGTATAAATACGGCTAGAAAATGGGTTTTGGAAAAGTTTCTTGGTCACAAAAGGACTTATGTTTAGGGTTTAGTCCATTGTTAAGCTTAATCTCACCTTAATCGTTGTAATTAATTTTAATCACCTTCACTAATATTTTTGGTCAAAATATAAGTTGATATTATTATAAATTATAAATTA
The DNA here is from genome assembly GCA_963277665.1 of Viscum album. NCBI lineage: Eukaryota > Viridiplantae > Streptophyta > Magnoliopsida > Santalales > Viscaceae > Viscum > Viscum album. The sequence continues at coordinate 603,706,926 of OY728119.1, read as the reverse complement.
TTATTATTCCAAAATATGGAATCCATTTTTCCAAATTCCAATCACATAAATGGAATAAATTAATTTAAATTTAATCTCGCATACAGGACTACAAATTGGGTTTTTAAAGTAAACATGTTCAAACATTTGCTAGGTTTTTACAACCAATTTCAATTTAAAATTTATTTCAATGACCTAAATTGGAAAAATTTATAAAAAATTGATCTAATAAATCAATTAAAATATAATTAAACCTTATACATAAATTAAATGAAAATGAAATTTTGAGTTAAATTTTAGTTGTTTTCACTATTCAATAAAAAATGAAACATCATAGAAAAATACCAAAAAACAATGATAACCTAATTTTTATGTTTTTATTTTAAATTAAAAGTTTATTTATACATGTAAAATTTATAAAATTACTAAAATTGTGATTTAAAATAGTTTTCCTATCAAAAAGGTGGTAAATGTACCTTAATAAAAATATAGGTTTTTATGTGTAAAATTGTGTTTGTTCTTATCTTATGCCTATCAAATCTATTGTATGAATATAAAAAATATTGGATTGAATATAATATATATATATATATATATATATATATATATATATTTGTGTGTGTGTGTAGATTAAATTAATATAATTGGATAATTTTAATTAATTTAATTTATTAAGATAAAACAGATTTATGAGCATAAAAATATTTTTCTATAAAATATTCCCTTCATAATCAATTGGTTCATTGTAACTAATGAATTAATTTTATATTTTTGTAAATCATAGGTTTTAATAAGTTATTTATTACTATTCAGAACCACTAACTTAACGGCTAGGTTAATTCTTAATATATAATATTTTAATAATATATTATTGTTTGGTAAAACTCGGTGTTGTGTATAATGTACGCAAAGTCAGTGTCGTGTGAATATAATGTTTGACTTCGTGCATTGAAAAACATCAATGAAAATTAACTCATTCAGAAAAAAATGTCCATAAAAACTCAAGGTGTTATAGATATTTTATTCTTTTACCCATGAATTGATTTGTAATTTAAAAATACAAAAACATCTATAAACCCTTAACACATTGATATGTGTTTCAAGGTAATATAATACACCTTTTATCCATACATAATCGATTGCCTACATTTTCAAATAAAAAATATAGTTATATAAAAATATAGAAATAAATTAATAAATTTTGGTTAAAAATATAACATAATACTAATTTTTCAAATTATAAAAATATTGTTATAGGAAAATTAAAAATTGAAAATGAAATTTAAATTCAAATTAAAGGTTGTATTTTAACTAAAAATATATAATTAAAATGTAAATTCATGAATTTCCACCATTAGAAAGAATATAGAACCTATTTTTTAAGGTTATACCGCATGAATCTAGAATAAATAATCTGCTTTACCAAATATGACCTTACACTCACCAAAAATCTAATTAATTTATTCTAATAATTCAAAAACTATGACTTCACATCCTAAAGTTATTTCTATTTTAAAACACAGGGAAAAAATAAATATTGGATACCCAAAGATTAAAAATTAAGATGCTCCACTCAAGCATTAAATCATAAACTCTATAGTTAAACTAAGGATCACTATCACTAAATAATAACACAACCCTAAAGTATTTCTTCATCTGATACCAAAATAATTAAACTAAAATCACCCAAAACACTTACTCAGGGTCTTAAAGATCAACCCTATATTACTTGGGTATTCCAAATATATCCCAATCTATAAAAAAAATTATAACCCAATAAAACCTAATAAACTTACACTAATTTCCAACCCCTTTAATTAGTAAATAAACCAAGACATAATATATAAAAACAATATTTTGATAGGGGTAAACCCAAAAAAAATTATATTTGGATTCAAAAATTAATATACTTAAAAAAATATTTTAGGGATTAAAAATATTCAATTAGAATCTACATAAATCAACCATTTAACATTCGTTATACATATTTTCAATGAATTTTAATTGGACTCAGATATTTTCAATTTACAGTACCTTAATACCCAACACCATTAATATAAATATAATTCAAAAATAAAAGTTAATAATATATAAATAACACATTTAATTCAATTTATCATAGAAAATGAAAAGTATTAAATAATCAAACCTTGTAAAGATCACCTAAGTGGAGTATGGGGCATCAGTGATGAAGGAAGCATATGTAGATGGCTAGGGATCAATAAATAAGGGTTAAGGAAGATATGGAGGGAATATTTATGGATCATTGTAATGGTGTGGAGTATAGTGAAGTGAAGGTGGTGGAATAATATTAGAGGTTGGTAATGGAGGAGTGAAGGTCGGCAACGAAAGAGTGGAGGTCAGTAATGGAGGAGGAGCGTGTAGACTTAGGGATGGGGGATCGAGGTCAAGGAAGGGGGAAGGGAAAGGGAGGGGTATTTATAAAACACTTAAAAATGTTTTTAATAAAAAAAATATTATTTATATATAATTTTCATTAAAATAACCACTAAATACACAATTTAGTGATAGTTTTGAAAAGAGTTCCTAAAAAATATGGTTTATATATTTATTGGTGGTTTTTGAAATCACTATTATATAACTACCACTAAATATATTTTTTTATAATGATTCCACATATCATACCACATAGGCCATTATTAATCAATTCCCAATCCAACCATCATCTTAATAAACCCATTACCATTGTCAACTCAGTAGCTCGATGAAACCCAAGCACAATGAGCACCTACTTCCATCCAGTGATCTTAATCACAATCTATATTTTATGACCATCCCTATGATGTATCCATATACTAAAAAATGTATAAAACCATCCTAAATGATATATTACATATCTATATAATTTTTTAATACATTTTTTCATATCATATTATACTCTATGGAGATATCATAAATCATGTTTTTATACTACCGCCCATGTAATCTATATTATACGAATATCCATATCGTAAGGAATGGTATATGATATTATGACACTGCCTTTGACATCGATGATAAATCTAGAGTAATACCATGAAATCTTTGTAAATGTTTCCTCATAATCCTGGTAGACTTGTTATTCTTTCATTTTAGTCTAGGGAACACCCTCTCGATTTTATGATAGAAAGTTCAAGGAAAATATTTATTAAAAAATATTTTCATGAATCCTTCCCACTCTATTGAATCAATTTTATCCTTAGGCTTTTTCTTATTGATTAGTGTCCCTGATAAACCAAATTACCCTTCCAAGTGATAAAGGTACTATATGAATTTTTCTTATTTTAATCATTGGAGGATAGAGAATATCTTCTCAATATAGTTAATCAATTGTTCTGTGATGATGGGATCAGAAGATCTATGAAAGGCGTGATGCCTTTGTTGCATAGATGTAACATCCCAAGTATTTATATAATAATACATTTTCATATCTACTAATATTTATTAATAAGATATTAATTTTACGTTAAAGGTTATTTTTTTTCCGATAGCATACTCAAAATGTAATAATGTGTTTCTTCAATATCTTATGTTGCATAAAACACTGTGTTATACCAAAAAATAATACAATAATATTATTATTATTTTAAATGGTAATTAATTATTTTCTGTTTTATTGGTAAAAATGAATAGAACTAACTAAAATATGATGAAAAATTTTTGTTAAATGTTTTTTAATTTTACCAAATAAATTTTAGAGGCTTAAAATGAGAATGAATCCAATTTTAAGCATAAAATATTCTAATATATTTTTTAAAATTTTATTTTACCCCCTTTTGATGGAGAACCCTTTTTAAATCTAGTTTTTGTCAATTTTATATGTTATAATTGAAAAAATAAAATTATTCTATATAATTGGGACATAAAAATTTACTTTGGTTTAATTTTGGTATTTTTATGATAAAATTCATTTTTTAATGAATAATGAAAAATATTTCATTTTAATTCAGAATTTCCTTTTTATCTAATTTAGTTATATAGTTAGGTTATATTTTTAATTGGTTTTAAAGTTTAATTATATTATGTTTATATAATTTAATCCTATTTAGTTCATTGTAAGTAATTTCGCATTTAAATCGCACATAAACACATGCCAATCTTTTGATAGTTTTTACATCTTAAAAGCTCACTTTCTGGTTTTGACAACGAGAATAAATTTTAAATTAATTAATAAAATTTCTATGTTTTCAATTTGTAAAAATGTATTCCATAACTATAATCATAAGGTAAAAATTATGTAAATAGGTAACTTTTATTTTTGGACATTATGAATAGTAACTTCAGTAATTATTTTTATTTACCGTGGTTAAAGGGTAAATTAAGTATATAAGGGTAACAAAATAATATTATAATAATATAAAACTACCCTAACACATATCCTAATCCTACTGGATGAGATATTTCTGACCCTGAGAATCCTTGGGTCGAATTTAGGACTGCATGGAGCTACTTGTGTGTGATAATGACCTTTTATAAAATTTATTTTAAAGAAAAGGGAAATATAACAAAAACATGTATCTCCTAACAAAAAAAATTAATTTGGATTATATAAATGATATCTTATACTATAAATATTAATTATAAATATAAAAAAAAATTCTATATCATGTTATTTTATTTATAATTTCTAGACATTAAATAAATAAATATATTTATGACACAATTATGATGAAACAATTACCTTATTAATGAAATATTCAAATAAATGATATTATAAATATTAAAATAACTTTAATTTGTAACTTTTGATGTCATACATGAACTTTATGGATTAATATGGAATTTTATATTTGATTTAATGCTTTTTTTAATTAATTAAGTTTTTATGACTTTAAGAAAAATCAATATCTAAATAGTGTCAAAATTGGAATAAATGAGTTTTTATAAAAAAAATACTATTTTATGAAATGATATAATAGTAAAAAAATATTATTTTCGTAAAAATGACTTATATAATGTTAAAAATGTCATTAATTATCCACTTGAGGTTATCTTGGTGTTTTATAGTAAGTATATTAACCATATTGTGTAAAAATACAAGAAGACAAGGTAAGAGTTAATTTATTTAACTAAGGGTTAAAGCTAAAAGATAAGGTTAATTTTGTGACCTAAACTTTTCTAAAACCAATTGGTTGAGAGGGTTTATACCCATCATCATATTATCCTATAAATTTATCACTTTTAAACTATAATAATTCTAAAATAAAATTATAATAAAATTATATTTAAAGACTTTCTTAAAGTGCCCCTCCTCCCTCTTATAAAAGGTCACCACCTCTACCAACTTAATAATACCTATAAAGACTCTTAGATCATCCAAATTATGCTCAAATAAGCTCCAAACATCCCTAACTTCATCATAGAAGTCATACCTTGGGTGTAAGGAAATTAAATAAAACCTTTTGGCTAAAATCAAAAGGAGTTACCTAATTTAGATGTAACATCTTCTCTAAAGATCCTTTACCTTATTTTCTTTATCCAACCCCCTAAAATCTTTTTATTTCATTTTTTTATAAACAAACCAGTATTATTAATATACTAGGATGTTTTTATACTAATACTTCTACCTACACTTACACACACCTCTATCTAATGGATTTAGAACATTTTGTTTTTGTGTACGGCGAACTACTGCCTCGCAAAAATATGATTGTTCAATTTTCTCCTACCACATATAAAGGTGGACATTATGATGGAAATTTATTTATGTAGTATATATATGATATTTATATTAGAACTATTATTCTTTAATTTTTATTTACAACATACATTTATGCTTTCCATAATGTGTAAATACGATAATTTCATTTGAGGAAGTGTGGACTATCGCCCACTCAAAGTGATATGACTCGTTCATTCCATACATGGAACGTATAAAGGATGGTGTTAATGAAATTATTTAACATATATAACATATATATTATACTGTAATTTTAATATACCTATGTGTCATTTAGTTTTCATTCCTTTAATATGACAAAGAAATAAAAGTAGCGTTCATGTGTACGTACGGCCTACCGTCTCCATGAATGGTACATTACATTTCTTATCTCCAAATATTATGGAATATTATAAATACATATTCAATAGATATATATGATATTTAAATCAAGAATAATATTATGGATATGATGGAATTTTGACAACATGGAGAATTTACATCAAAATAAGTTCATTTTTGACTCAAGTACCGAATATCAACAAAATGTCTAATATGAACATAAATCATTAAGTAATTGTTATAACATGGTAATAAGTGATATAAAAGGATTAAAAACATTAAAAAGGTTCTAAAACAAGTATAAATTTACTTAAGTTTATTATTCTGGAAGATAAAGAATGAATGAGACAAGTTGGACTTGAGGTAAGGGACTTCGTCTCAATCCCCTTTCTTTGAGGCATATCTTGATGTTATGAACCATTATTTTACTATAAGGTGTATATAAAACCCTTTTAATATTTATATCATGAATTATTATATTTTAATTATATTTAAAGTTTTGTATAATGTAATTTTTAAATGATATGTATTCAAGGGTTTCTTCTGTGGTAAGGGAATTCTCAACTTCTCTTTCCTTTCATGTTTTCTTTTATGTGGTATATCTTTAAAATTTACATAAAATGTTATTATTTACATTTTAATATTTCCCTATAATTTATTATGAGTCATTTATTTATGGGATACCCTTTTACTCTCTCTTTTTAATGTTTAATAAAACCATGTTTCATAGCTGTTATGCTGCAGAATTTCTGTCTCAAAATATCTCTCTTTTTCTCATGAAATTCTATTATTTTATTTATGTGGATACCCAAAACTATTTAATTTATAAGGGTATTCATCTAGAAATAAAAATTATATATTTTTTTATTTAATTTACATACATAAAACCCTCATTCTATTTTTTTGGGTTATAAATTACATAATGATCATGTTTTTAAGAACTTTTTAAAACACTGTGATTTTGATATGAAACCCATTCCTTTTATTCTCTTTGGGTTATTTATGAAATTTTTTATTACTATATATGTGTATCACATGAAAATAAATACATATTAATTTTTCTCCCTGATGACACTCTAATTCATTTGGTAAAAAAATTAATCTCTAGATATGACAAGTTTTACGATACCTTGGTGAATAACCTTAGTAATTTTTATGACACCTTGGGAATAGACCTTACTGATATGACACCTTGGGGATGGGACTTGGTGATATTCTTATTAATGTATAAATTAAATTTTATAACCACATTTTTAAGTTATGAACTATGTTCTTATTGTTTTGATATTCCATTTTCTCATGCATTTATGAAATTCCTCATGTACTTATTTACATCTCTCAATATCAAATGTAAATTGTTTCCCTTGTTTTCCCTTACTGATTTTTTTGTTCTCATCCCAAGTTTTTAAATGTTTTTCATAGGTATTAATATTTTTAAGGTCAAATAATACGTTATGATGAAAGTATTTGAAAATTTCTCTTGAAAAGAAACCATGTTTCGTCTTAATAGTTTTTGTTTCATGAAAAAAAAGGGTGGCGTGTAGACTTATCTACTTTGTAATATTGAAATTTTATGTAATATTTATCCCTAATTATCTAAAACTCTAGAACTAAAAGATATTTGGGAATGATTAAAAAAAATTCCAATAAAAAGTCACTAGAATAAGTTGTGTTTAAGGTTAGGTCCTTATAATAAAGGACTCAACTGTAACTTTATCTTTCTTAGGAGGAGGGAATTATGCATTATTAAAGTTATTATTCATAACTTGAGTTAGCTTAGCTAGTACCTACATGAATTTAGTAATCTAATTAGGTTAATCATAAATTTTCATGTCAAATTGGTTATTGTCACAATTCCACCTATTTCCATCCATTAACTATAATAAAGGGAAAAATGGGATGATAATACTCAAACTAAAAAACATAAAAACGGGAAACTATGAACTTATAAATAATAACATATTAATGAAAATTATAACCGAACTTATGAGTCTCATATTTCAATATATGATATCCATAGTAATGTTCCTATTATTTTTTATAACCTAAAAATATATTCAAGACTTTCATAATGGTTCGTAAATATTTTTTGAACTTTCCAAACCATATGCCTAGGGAGTTTGAAAACATGTGTGAAGCAATGTATTTTTATCATGAACATAGTATAGTTTGATTTAATATCCAATGAGACCTTTAAATCGTATTACCACTAGGTACAAATATTCTAGATCCACATCCAATTGTATTATCTCGATAGGGATATAATTTCTTGGAAACCAATCACTCTATACTTCACCAAAACAAATTAGATATTTTCTTATACTTAGACTTATCACTACGTTTTTTACTAATATATTCTTTTACAAATACCAAAAAATAACTTGGCATTTCCTATCAAATACACTATAGTGAACAAATAATCTTACATGAATTATTACAAGATTTTAACATAAATTTCAAATAAGTACCTTCAATGGATAGAGAGTCCCAATGTCTTTGGTAAACTGATATATAAAAGATCAACATGAAACTAAAATAAAAAATCTTTATTTTTCTCTCAATAATAATCTTATAAATACCTTTTATCTCCTAAAAATTTATAGCATAACCTATGTAATACATAAACAAAGTAGGTGAGCTAAAAAAACCTAGTAAGGGAGTAAGCATGATAACAAAGCAAAGCATATGGGTCAAATGGAATAACATGATATCATAAAAGACAAGAATCATAAATAATAATATGGAATCATGAAATAAAGAATATGAAATAAAAATATTATAGAAATATATGAATGTGGAAACAACATAAATCATTACATAATCATAAGTCCATGATAACTATTAAGACAGCATCACATGGTGGATAGAGTCCCATCATAGATTAGGTTTAATCCATAATCCCATACATATCGTCTCATGAGACATAAATATTACCTATTTCATTAGATAATTATCTATGTGCACACATTATAACATGAAAATTCATATGTTTTCTATATAATGAAATCATATGTAAGGCATAAGTATTAAAAAATCCTATGGAGAGGAAATGGGTTACATAATCATGTCTTATAACATACCCAAATGAAATATCATAATGAATACCATGAAATAAGGGGATAAATAATACTAGGATATTCATATATATATACAAATAATCATAGGAAATGAAAATTAATTCTAATTGAATTGAAGACATAAATAGGAGTGGAGAAATAATTTTTGAAATATTCCTTTCAAGTGGTATTTTAGGAAAAAGGGTAAAGAATCATTAAAGAATTTAAGAGAATAATATTTTACAAAAAAACTAAAAATTAACTAAAATGGTTTTTATATAATAAAATATGTTCTTTTAAAAAAATCATTTAGTGGTACTTGAAATGAGGAAAGAAATTAGAGAAGTTCCCTTTAATCGACTCTACTTAATGAAAGAAATTGAGAAGGGAGCCTTTAAAAAATGTATATCTCCATAAAGGGAAGTTTAATTAAACTAGTTATATGTTTGTGAGATATATATAAATAAAATAAAATAATTAAATAATAATATTATATAGATAAAGTGAATAAAATAGATATAAAGAATAACCTAAAGAAAACAGGGTTGTTCGTAGAGATCCCTTGCCTTAGGTCCAGAATCATTATGAACATTCAGTTAATTCCCTAATTAATAAAATTATATTTATTAAGTACGTAATTTTTAACCATATTCATATATATTTGATTTATTATCAAGATTTTAATTTATTTTAGAGTCATTTAATAGATATGTTTTATCTATAATTATTTTATCGAGGTCGTTTGTTTCATGGTTCCAAGGTCACTTTAGTTTGTGGATAAATGTTTATGTTATTTTCAAATGGGAATAAAACAATAAGAATGAAATTAAATGATATTAATGTAATTTTATAAATTTAATCTTTCCAAATTATCCATATTTTTTCTAACATATGGATGATTCATTTATTATAAATGTTATCATTATATGGTTAGTTCATTTATGCAATTTTACCGACCATCACAAACTAGATAAGTTTCATTGAATTAAATGTTTATTAATAAATTAAAAAACATGAAATAAGTTATAATATACTTATTATAATCATATTTAATCTTAATATTATTTATATTATGATCCTTGATGGTGGTGGATAAAAATAAAGTATGTTGTTTACGGAGGTGGTGAACTGTCCATATTGTGAACGATATTTTTATTTTTAGAGTGAGAATGGAATAGAAGAGGATGGATTATAGATATCCCATAGACACAATAAAATGATAGTATATTTATGAAACTAGAGTCATTATGTCATGTTTGAAGGAAGTTTTTTGGAGGATGTGGAGGAATAAAAATTAAAAGGCTCAGTTGAGGGTATTACCTTCTCCTTTGGATGTCTCCTCTTAGGATTCCATTTAAGGCACCTTAGATTGGTAATTTAATGAGATAAAGTATTATAAGGATGTTTGGGAGAGATATTGAAATAATTTTTTATATATTTGGTAATGTAAGGATGTTAGGATGTGTAAGGAGAAGGGGTGGTGAGGAGTGGTATTTATAGGGAGAGAAGATGGGAATTTTGTTAATATAATATTCATTAGTTTATTATTTTAGCTCAAAACTACCAATATTGTTGATTATTTTGACTATATATAGTAATTATTTCATTTTATCCTAATCCAATGGTCACTTACAATATTCATCACCCAATTTTTCTTATAATTGAAATTACTATATTTTGTCATATTTTACTATCCATTAAAGATTCAACTATTTTAGAAAAATACCAAAAAATCACCACAACTATTTTTGATGTGTAGAATAAAAAATGAAACCCATTATGTAAAAATAATTTTATAAATATAATAAATTAATTTTTTAATTAAAATCATTATTTATTTAAAAATTACAAATTTCTATAATATGATTAATTTTCTGACACTTTAAAAAGTTACATATGGACTTATAAAATTATATTATCATTATATTACCTCTTAATTTTAGTTTATAATCCCATTTTATGAAAATATCCTTTCTTTTAAATTATTATATTTATCAAAAAAAGTTAAATAAAACATATATGTTTTACAAAAATACAAACACGTATTTCATCATTTTTAAAACATTTATTTATTCATGTCATAATATCAATTTTTCATATTTATATTTTATGTGGTAAATAAATATTATTTTGTAATTACATAGGAGAGGTTACCATTCTAATAGTTAGGTTACTATTCCTAACAGTTATATTACTATTCCAACGGTAAAATTACTATTCCAACAGTCAAATTTTTAATGATCTTATAGATTATCTTCTCTTTAAAAATACATTATATTTCATTCATATTTTCTTAAAATTTATTTTCTCTTAATTTTATATATATTTTCATTTTAAAAATAAATATCTCATTACTAATATTTTGTTTCACTTCTATAGTGTTTTCCATGAGTGCGATTATTCTAGGTAATCAGGAAGATCCAAATTTCCATATTATAGTTATATTATTTTCTATTTTTTTCATATTGTAATACATTCAATTATTATGGTCATATTTATTCTATAAATTTAATTTCCATGTTAAAATAATAAAATGCTTCTAATTTTCATTATGTGTTCCATGTGATTTATATAATACTACATTTCAAAATATAAAACATTTATATATTCATAAGGAAAGTTCCTTTAATAAAATTATGGATTGTTACTCTATGTAGGAAACTAAAGTTCTTAACATCATAACATTTGATGTTATTAATTTAAGGTGTTTGAATATTTTTAAGGATTTGAAAATTTGGAATATGATTCTAAATTAATGCCATTATTCAAACTATCTTACTTCATATATGTTACTCACTGACACACTCATCGTAAGGTGTAAGAAAATAATATTTTTTTACTAGTGCATCATAGTGGATGACTGAGGTTGTCTTTCTTGACGATCATTTGGATTCCCAGTTAGTCACTAACCATACTAAATGATTTATTTTATTTTTGGTCTTTTATATTTATTAAAAAATTTAATAAATGGGGGTTTGAGAATTGAAATAAAAAATAAAAAAGTAAACATGTAATGAAAAATGAAGATAAGATGAAGTTATTAAGAAATATGATGCTCACAAAAGATTTACCCAAAGAGAATATTCATTCTTTCATTATCAATATCATACATAATTAATTAAAACACTCCATCATATGTGTTCTCATCATCTTCTTCCCTAGATATTAATATACAGTGTACCCTATAATCATCAAGTATATTATACATCCACTTCCTCCATAGTTTCCAAGTTAAAGGGATCCTACATCTAGATCACCCCCTAACTCACCTTCCTCATATGAAATAAAACTCATTCATAACTAGATCGTAAATGCTACATCCTATGCCCTGATAATCATGGAATTGACAGAAAATAGAGAATAATGAGAATTTAAACCAAATACAATTATAGTAAGGATACACAATCACCTTTCCCCACTATTAATAATCCTCAAAATAACCATATTCCAATAAGAAACATTAAAACATTCATACTTGGATACTTGGGTTCAACACGGGGTTCATCCCTCAGTAGATCCCTTGGGTTAGTTATTAACCATCATGATTGTTTGGGATCATAGTGAAGATACTGGAAAAGATATATAGAAAAAATAAACTCTTCAATTAAAATATAAAAAATAAAAATATAATAGAAAATCTAAAACAATAGTCATATTCTTTAAGGATAAGTTTTGATTAGGAATAGAAAATAGAAGACTAAAACTTTGAATACTTCAATTACAATGGATATAAATATTTTTAAATAGGTAGTGAGCAGTATAAATCTTTGGTATTGGGATTCAATAGGGCTCAGTGTGTGTGGAGAAGGATTTATAACATGCGTGGATCAGAAATAGTAGTTCCATATGGCAGCAACTCATTCTTCTTCTCAATCAACTTTCTCTATGAGGTAGTGATTTTTAGTGGTCTTTGAATTCTGATCATAATCACAAAAATTTCCATCATCACATTTAAAATATTCATGTTCTTGAAAAAAGATGTGAAAATTTTTTACTGATAAAGACTATGCGATGCTTCTATGAGACAACTAGAATTTTCACACTGAAAGGCCTTTTAAAATGGAAGTTATTTTTGAATTCTTCAAACATTATTCATGGAAAAACCTAATACCTTTATTATAAAAGCATGGATACCGACATATTTTAAAAAGAATAATATCATATTCACTCCCCCTAGGTAAAAAACCTAAATTTATGATATTTCCCTTATAAAAATTTAGGATGCATGATATATAATATACCCCTCCACTTATTACCGACACGTAAATGTTTTTCAAGGGATAAGTATATTATATATCAAAAATTATTTGTACGTAACATTCTTTATTTCCATCTAAATGATATGGAACATATTTTACTTTTCCATATTCATGCTTCAAAATCATGTTATGTATCATCTATACCTTATAAAAATATATTATGCATCCTCTAAAATATTTTGTGCATGAAAAAATAACGTTCCAAATAGAAAAAAATAAGTATGCCCAAAAAAATTCTATACCACAGAAAAAACTTACATACTACCTTAAAAATGTTGTGTATCATTTAATACTCCCAAAATAGGTTACATGTTAATGGAACATGTCACACATGAGAGAAAAAATATATTTTTTTGTATAGAAAATATATCATTCATGGAACTATTCTTCAATTTGTAAATAAAAATACATTATGAAACATCTAAATATGTTTCATATAAACCATGTTATTCCAGATAAAGCTTACACATTATAGTATATAGCCAAAATTCATTAAAACTATTCAAAAATGACTTCTCATAGCAAAAAATCAAAAGTATGGATTTCCAATTAATTCTAAAAATGAATAAAAACACTTAAAAAATCAATAATTAAGCCATTTTAAAAATTAAAACCAATTTATTCCTAAAACTTAAAAATGTAACAATTACCCATAACATGATAAAATGGTAGGATTTAAATCATTAAAATAAAATTGGAATATATGAAAATATTAGATCTATCAATTCTCTCATTCATAAATATTATACTCTAAGGAAATAATTTATACTAAGATCAAAATAGACTAATCAAGATATAAATGACTACACTAATAAATTATGAAAACTAAATAGAAATCATGCCTCCTACATGGATATCAATTCAATAATTCCAAACTGATCATAAAAATTCATTTAATCTCATATTAATCCCTATGTTCATTTTTTACTTACCTCATTAGAAATATATCTATCTTCACTTAAGGATTTTAAAATAGAGATTTTATCATTATTAAGAGAATGAATGATCTCTATAGACTTGATTTTTTCATAGTATATCCACTTAATAGATTTATAAATGTTTCAATCATAGTATATTTTATGAGGTTTGTTTTGTTATTGTGGGTTGTTGGGTTTTAAATGTAAAAGCATAATATTTGTAATGAGGTGGGTTTGATCTCTAATACAAATTAAATGCATGAAGACAATTTGTACTTAAGAAATGTGTTCTCCTCACTCATTAACCTTGAATATTTTCAGCTCAAAACACTTCTTGAATCTCATGGGTAGTCCATACATGAACATTTAAACAACAACAATATATTATTCCCTCTTCCATATTTTACAATAGTGTTTTTCAGTTTATTACAAATATATAATTTTATAAATAATTTAAATTTTTGTGGTAAATAGATGAATATTTTGATCTTCAAAAATTTTTGAACTCACATCCCTTATTTAAATGATATTTTGGTCTATACTCACATATTTTCAGCTCGAGTATTCCTTTCTACACAATATAAAAAACATGTAATAGTTTTCCTTTGAAATTCAAACAAATTATTCAAACTGTATAACACAACACATCTTATCCCACCTCTACAATTGATTTAAACTATAATCATGAAATTACATAAAGGTTATGCTGGAAGGGGATAAACATAATACTTGAGAATCTACTGTTGTGGGTAAACACCATATCCTAAATTATCACATAATGCATACACTAAAGAACCTTTATTCATGATTATATTTAAAATTTTAATTTCAAAAGTTCAGAATTTTATTTTAACAAAATAGGATTAATTTTTTAATTATTTGTTAAGATATTAAATTCGGATGATTTTTTTGAATTATTCTAGATAAAAATTAGTTTGTAGCTGAATAGTTTAATATATAGTTTTTACTAATACTGTTACATTTATTCCATTATTAGTATATAAGTTTTCTTAGAAATTTATGAAAAAATTTATTGAAAAAATATGTGTTTTATAATTTTTATTATGATTGATATTTTAGAACACATGTTTTATTTTTCTCAAAATTTGTTTTAATATATTATACATTTATCATTTTAATATTAATTTTTATCACTTATATAAATTGAATTAGAAAAAAAATGGATTTAAAATATATAATTATTAATAACAAATTATATAATGAGGACCAATTGTTTTAGTAAAAATGATTAAATTATCGTACGTAAAAACTAGTTATCGTGGTAAAATCATAAATGGAAAATGTAATAATTATAAGGTTAAAGGGATTGACATATGATAAAAAATATATTTCAAATTGATTGAATGATATATTATAGAACTTATATCACTATAAACTAAATTATTATCTATTTTTAGATCCACTTGACATGTTTAACATGAGGTCTTTATAATAAGTTGAAATATTTAAAAAATTATAATTTTCGCCACTTATAAAAGGGGCCTATCACCACCCAATAAATAACACTATAAAAATTAGGTTTTATGGTGAAACTATGATAAATTTAATTCCCTTATAATCCTATTTCACTATTATAATATTTTGGTCACAATAGATCAGCCTAATCCCTTTCTTTCCAAGGAATCCTCTAAGAGAAACCCAAAGTTCTCAATGTAAGTTCAATTTTTTCGCTAACATATTTTTCTTTTATCCTTCCATTTCAAATTTATTTTTAAAAATATAATATGATAAACTTATAATTTATAGTATACATAATTTTTTTATTATATTAATAATAGTTAACCACCTTTACTTTTTTTTCAAAAGAAAAATGAGAACGACATTCGTGTGTGTGTGTGTGAAAACTACCCCCTCCACAAAGCATCATGTTTTGTTTTCCATGAACACCTCACATGGATGGTCTTAAGGTTTAATTTAATATATGATTATAATATTTATGAAATATTATATACTCTAAAATTATAAACCATATTACTCTATTTCCCCATTCAATGGAAAACAAAATCATCATTCATGCATATGTGTGGACCACCGCCTCCATGGGATGATAGACTTCCATTTTTCTTTTCATTGTCACCCTGAATGCATGGTCATCAGAATGTTCTTAATAGATAAATAAAATTATTATAAAAACATTAGGGTTATTTTATTAAAAATTGGATAACTGGTTAATAATATGAACAAATAATGGTGATTGTTAATTCAATTGTTAAAAATAAGTGTAGTAAAAGGAAAATCTTTTTATTCATATTATGTAATATTTTAATATCCATTACTTATTATTATAATTATTTTAAATTATGATATATCGTACTATTATTCACTAAATAATATCATTATTCTTCCATTATAATTATAGTGACCCTATCCTTTTAGACATATCATCACATTATTTTAAACATAATTATACATCAAATTACAAGACAATGATTGTAAGGTCGAGTGTCCTTGAAGACTAGGTACATAAAACTAAAAACATGGAACTAAAGAAAACATTTATTTATTTAATATTCATAAACATATACTAAATTCCTATGATCCCTTACATCATAATAAGATAACCTGGGGATAACATGAAAAAAGGGATGAGTTAAAATCCCAATAAAGTAATGAACATAAGAAAAAATCTTGGAAAATAGGTTAGAAGGCATGACATAATGATATAAAAAGGCATAGAACATCGTTAAAAAAGGGATCATAACATATAGAACATGTGATCATATAATAATGGAATCATAGTAATGATTCAGCAGCATGAAAAAATACTTTAGCATGATTCAAGGATCATTTCACATAGAGTATCATGAGTCAAGGCTAACCACCAAGACCATTGCACATGGAGTACGAGTCAAGTCTAACAACCAAGATCTTTGGACATAACGTCTCACGATACTAAACATTACCCAATTAATTTGAGAACTATATGGGAACACCCATCATAACATGTTCATGAATATTTGTTCCACATAAAGAATCATACATAATCAATTTTACATAAACGTAATAGTTCCCATGGAAATAAATGGGTATCATAATCATGTCATAATGCATAATAAATGAGTGTATCATACAATTTTCCATGATATAAAGGTATTAAAACATAAATGGACATTAATAAATGAAAATAGTCATATATAATTTAAATTTATATCAAATAAATGTGACAACATGTAAAAATCGTATTTATGAAACATTATCATTAAAACATTTTAGTGCTGTTTTAAGGGAAATACTAAGGAGAATTTGAAATTTAAAAGGGAATAATATTTTATATAAAACCATAAGTGAACCAAAAAGGTTTTAATAATAAAAATACTTATTTTATAAAAACAATGGTGTCTTATAATCGATGATATAGTACACTTGAAATTGGGAAAGAATTTAGGAAGTTCCCTTAAATCGGGCTTGCTTATCGGGAAGAATTGAGAAGGGCATTATTTAAAAACATGTATATCCATGAAAGATAAGTATGAATGGATATTTATAAATGATTTTGGAAAACATAAACTACATTTATAATATGTGAATAAAAATATAATATAATTTCATTTGGGTAAAAAGAGAGAAAGAGTAACCTGAAGGAATAATGGAGGTTCGGGTAAAATCTCTTACTTTAAGTCCAAAGGTGTTCTTAACTTGATCTTAATGTCATGGATAATAAAATTATATTCATTAATTAATAATTAAATAACCATTTATACATATATTTTATTTATTATAACTTTTTAATTCCATTTATGAACTTTTTGATGAGTTATAGAGTTTAATTTCATCGTTTGTGAGTACTCATTTTCTTAATTTTCACAATCGAATCACTTATATAAGAATATAGAATTTCTTATAAAATGGAAACTAAAATAAAAAATATAATTTATGATTTATTAATTATCATACAAAATTTTAAATTATCATATAATTCATTTGGTTATTTTTGGTGAGGATGAAACATTAGATAAAATTTTAATGATAATTTCTTGGATTAATTTGGAAATTTTTCGATCATAATGAACTCATTTTGTTTTATAAATTAATATCATGAGTCAAAAATGATTCTAGAAAATTAAATAAGGTATAATAAATAAATTATATAATGGTTCAACCATAAAAATTGTGTCATGACCATTCATAAAAATGATAATATGAATTGAAAACATGTCATCCTTGAATGTGATCAATTGACATATCTCAGCTGGTTTTTTCATTTTTAATAAAAAATGGGTAAATGAGAGATGATGATTAATTATTACATTATAATAAAAACATTAGAGTATATTTAAGGTACTATAGTTATCATACCATTTTTATAATGTGATCTAAGGAGATAAAAATAAAATAAAGTAACTTGAAAATAAAATAAAAGAATGAGAAAGAGGAATTTACCTCTTGAATTTATCCCCCTTGAGAGCCTCCTTAGGGAAGAGGTTTTGGTATTTTTATGAGACCAAGAGCTCCTAGTAGTTATGGATGTAATTGTTAAAATATCTTAGTAGAAGTTTTACAATTTACAAGGATTGAGGGGTGTGAGGAGAAGATGTTGTGAGGGGTGGTATTTATAGTGGAGGAGAGGAGTGTTTTCTCAATATTTAATTCATTAGTTTATTATTTTACTCAAGAAAAGAAATAGTGTTCATTCTTGAGAGTAAAAATATCAATTAGATCATTTTAGTTCTAACCAATGGTTATTACATCATCCATGACTCAATAAATAATGTATCCAACATATAATGTATATATACCATAAATTACTGTATTTTACTACTCACTAAAAATTCAATTATTTCAGAAAAATCTCTAAAAATCACCCTTACCATTTTTTGATGTGTAGAATCCAAAAATGAACTCAATTTAATGAAAAAAATTCTAAATATGATAGATATAATTTTTAATTAAAATCATAATTTACTTGAAAAATACAAATTTTAAAATTTAAACTACTTTTCTAATACTTTTGAAAAATTAACTAAGGTCTCATAAAATTATCTTACAATAATAATACATAAAAATATTATTTTTTGAATAAATTTGATGAAAGTAAATTTTCTTTTAATTAATTAAATTAATCATAAAAGTATAATTATACATGACTTAAAAAATATCAACACTTAATTAATATATTTTTTTAAATACTTATTTACTTATACGGTGATATAATTATATCATATTGACACTTATAATATGGAAAAAAAATATTTATACCTTCATTTTTTATGTTACTATTACATTGACCGGTTTACTATTCATAAGGGTCACATTACTATTCTAAATTTCAAGTTACTATTTCATCAATATGTGTTCCTTAACTTCTAGATATACCATTTATTTCACTAATTATTCATTTATAAAGTTTGAATTTTGTTCTATATGTAATATTGTGTGATTATATTATAATAAATAATTATAATAATGGAAATCCATTGATAAAAATTTATATCGTTATATTATTTCCCCCTTATGAAATTCTACCCTCGAAATTTCATTTTAAATTTTAGGATGAAAACATGTGTGGGTACTTCTCCTTCATTTCTTCCCCTAGTTCCCATATTGCCTCTTCGTACTTATGATTCAGCCATAGTACTTTGACCAGGTGAGTAGTCTTGTTTCATAGAACTTTATCTTTATAATCGAAGATTTTCACTGGTTTCTCCTTGTAAAAAATATCATTCTCTAACTATATCACCTTGTAAAAAATAACATGAGAAAGATATTTTGTGTACTTACTTAAGAGGGATATGTAGAATACATCATGTACTTTAGACATGGTAGGTGGAAGTGTTAGTCGATTGGACATAGATCCAACGTGATCAAGAATCTCAAAGGGTCTGATGTACCTGGGACTTTTCTTTCCTTTATTCCCAAATATCATAACCTTCTTACATGAAGATATTCTGAGGAAAACCATGTCTCCAACATTAAACTCAAGGTCTTGTCGATGATTGTATACATAGATCCTTTGTTGACATTGGACGGAATTGATGTGTTGTTGAATGGTTTTCACCTTCTCTACTATTTCTTCATCCATTTCAGGTCCTAGCAGCTTAAACTCACCGAAATCATCACAGAATGATGGTGTTCTACACCTTTTCCCATAAAGGTATTCATATGGAGTCATTTGGATACTCTATTGGAAACAGTTGTTATAGGATAATTCAACCAGTGGAGGATATTGGTCTCATCCTCCTTTGAAGTCCATAGAACAAGATCTCCACATTTCTTCCAGTGTTTGAATAGTTCACTTAGATTATCCATCAGTTTGAGGATGATAGGCCGTACTGAAGTTCATCTCAATGCTTAGATCATGTTGGAGACTTTTCTAGAACTTCGAGGTGAACCTCATATCTCGATCGGATACAATTGATAGTGATACTCCATGTAGCCTTACCACATCTTTGATATTTATCCATGAAACGTGATCTAATTAGAATTCCTCTCAAATTGAAATAAATATAGTTTTCTTTGCAATACAATCCACAATGACCCATATAACATTGTTGCCTCTGGATGTCCTTGGAAGTTCGGTGGAAAATTATATGGTAATGTTCTCCCACTTACATGTTGGTATGGGTAGTGGTTGCATCATACCTTTATAATTTTGTCTTTAATCATTCACTTGTTGACATACCAGTCACATTAATGTATATTCAGCAATCTTCTTCTTCATATTGTCCCACCAATAGTTCTCTCAGAGATCTCGATACATATTTGTGCTCCATAGGTGAATAGATAAGGTTGATCTATGTGATTCATTAAGAATATCTTTCTTTATCTCTATATCAAATGGTACACATATTCATGGACCAAATCTTACAACTCCTTCCTTATAGATCATAAACTCATAGGATTTCCCATTTCTAATAACTTCCACCATTTTTATAATTTATACATCTTTTCTTTGAGAATGATTTATTTTATCCATGAGGGGTGGTTGGGAAATCATTTGATAAAGTATTTATGATGTTCCTCCCTTAATTATTCTCATGTCTATCTTCTTCAAATCTAAGAAGATTGGATCCTTCTCAATTATCATTGTTGATAAAGATGCGGGATTTTTTCTACTTAGATCAACCGCTACCTTATTTTCCTTACCGGGATGGTAGTGGATTGAGCATTTGTAGTCATTAATGAGATCTAACCATCTTCACTGGAACATATTAAGCTTCTTCTATGTGAATATATATTTGAGACTCTTGTGATAATTATATATCTCACACTTCTCCCCATAGAGATAATGCTTCCATATTTTCAACGCAAAGATCATAGCTTCCAACTCTAGATCATACGTGGTATAGCTTTTCTCTTGAATTTTAAACTTTTTTGAGGAATAGGATATCACTTTATCATTTTTCATCATCAAAAAACATAATCCCTTCTTTAAAGAATCTCTCTACACCACAAATAGTTCTCCACTTATTGAGAGTGTGAGTACCGGTGCAGTGATAAGCCTCTTTTTAAGCTCCATAAATCTTTCCTCACATTCTTGAGCCTAGAAAAACCCCCACTCCCTTATGTGACAGTTTATTTATTGGATTTGAAAATCATTATAAGTTCTTCACAAATAATCTTTAATACCTATATAGACCAAGAAATATGTGGATTTTTGTTACATATGATGGCATGGGCCACTCTTCGATTACCTTTGTCTTGGAAGGGTCCACGGATATCCCTTTGTTGTTGATAACATTCCACACAAATGATAATTCCTCTATCAAAAACCCATATTTACAATACTTTTCAAAAAGTTTCTCCATTATCAAAGTATTCAGCACAGTATTCAAATTTTCCTAATGTCCCTCCATGCTCTTAGAGTATATCAGAATATCATTGATAAAGACTACCACAAATTTTTTGAGGTAATCTCTAAAGACTCTATTCATTAAATCCATGAAAATTACTAGAGAATTAGTGATTACAAAGGGAATAACTATGAAATCATAGTGTCTATACCTTTTTCGAAAGGTAGTATTGGGAATATTTTCATTCCTCACCTTTAGTTGGTGATATCCTGATCGAAGGTCCTCCTTTGAGAAATAACTGGCCCCATGTAGCTGATCAAACAAGTCATCTATCTGAGGTAGGGGATAATTTTTCTTTATCATGATTTTATTGAGATCACAATAATCAATGCATAGGTGCATTGATCTATCCTTCTTCTTCATGAATAGGACTGGTACACCCCATGCTGAAGTACTCGAGCGTATAAAACCCTTCTCTAGATTCTCCTATAACTGCTTCTTCAGCTCTTCCAGCTCAATGTTGTCCATTCTATAAGGTTTCTTTGATATATGAAGAGATCCAAAGATAATTTTAATTTAGAGCTCAACCTATTGGTTGTAAGGAAAACCAGAAAACTCTTCAGGGAATACATTATTTTAGTCCCTAACAATGGTAATGTCTTCGAGAATGATTCTATCCATTGTCTCAATCATTTGAGAAAGATATTCTTTAACATAAGGTAACAATATCCACACTTGAGAAATTTATTCTAAAAGAGATTCATCCTCCTCCTTAAACTTTTATAGAATTGGAGGATGCTTCAAGATGTGGAGAGTGATCTCCCTTTCCTGATAGTTGATGTTGGATTTGAATAGAGATAGACAATCCATGCCAAAAATAGAATCAAACTCCACCAAAGGGAGTATGACAAGATTTTATGGGAGGTTCAGCCCACAAACATTAACCAATGAGGAGGTATATACATTGAATGGAATAATTTCCCCATTTACTGATCTCATAGATAACTTAACATCCAAATTTTGAGAAAATTATTGAATAGTTCTACAAAACTTGCAAGATATGAAATAATGCGTAGAACTAGAATTAAATAGTACATTCTCTATTATTGAATGAATAACCAGCATAACTATTGCCAAATCATTTTACATCTCCACATAATTAGTAGTAATATCATAATCCCTTCCTAGTTCCTTGTAGGTTGTTGTTGATTTCTTCCAACAACCCTTGGATTAGGTATTTTTTGCATAATTCCCATTTTCCTTGCAGTTGAAACATTGCACTACTGGTTAATAATTAATATGAACCTTCCTTTATTCTTCAACATTAGCAGAATTATTCATATCCCTTTGGCAGTTCTTATCTAGATGTCTCATTCTTCTGCATTTGAAGCAATTCTTGGTTCCATTTAGATAGTTACCAGGTGCATAAGCCTCAGCCGAGTTGGTGAGGTATCCTTAAGTTCATCCATGAGACCCAGGTTTAAAACCAGGAGGAGGCATATTTCTGGGGTCTCTATAGCAGTTCGGTAGCAGTACTATAGCAGGTACTGTGCAGGTTTTGTAGCATTTACTGTAGTAGTTACTATAGTAGGAACTGTAGAAGGTATTGTTTGGTACTATGGTAGCTAGGAACTACTCACCTGGGGCCACCGGTATGGGCTTGGAGTCCTTAAGGCCTTCGGGACACCAAGGCCTTCAGGCCACCCAGGCCTTCAGGTTAGTAGGGATTTCAAGCCACCTTTAATGAATTCTGGCCACCTCAAGGCCTTCGAGCCATATGCAGTTGCCCCAGACAGACTCTACAAAAAAGGAGCATCCCTAGAGAAGGATTCAGAGCAGGCGTACTCACCAAAGAATAACCAAATAGATTTGGAAATAATAAGAGGGTGTGTCTATTCCATCGAGGCCAACCTGTGCTTGCATAGGATGCTAAGCCAGACAGCCATGCAAAGGTGGAGAGCTACCAACATGATACAGATGCTGGGAAGGGGCAGTTCCTTGTATTTATAGTCTGGTTGAATTTTCTAACACCTTCGGGTCATGTAATGTCTCTCAACCCTACGGTCAATGTAATCACCTAAGCATATGGGCCTTGAAAGGGTTCCCCCTCATCCCTAGAAATGGGGGTTATCAAAAATCAATAAAAAAAGAGGACTTCGGGACATTCGGGCTAGATAGTTCCTAGTATTCTTATTCTCGTAATTTTGATACGTGGGATGTTTGGACTTCTTTCCATCATGGGATTTATTTAATGATCCACCCATGTTAGACTCTATTTTCCTCTTTTTAATCAAGCCTATGAGGCCACTAAGATTCTTCGATCTCCATTTCAACCTTAATGGCACGAAAAACAATCTCCACATAGCTATCAAAGTCTTGAATCACTAAGTCTTTTCATAGACTTGGATTTAGTCCACTAAATAATTAATCCACCTTTACTTCAGTGTTCATGACAAAGCTGGAGGTGAACCTTCTAATCCTTGAAAAGTTTGCTTCATACTCCCTAATAGACTTGTCTTCTTTCTACTTAAGTCTAATTAACTCTCCTTCAATATTGAGATAGAGGGTTCAGGGAAATATTTATAGAAAACATTTTCTTGAATTCCTCCCAATCTATAGAATCAATTTACTCCTTGTTCATCATGTTCTTGATCATTTTCCACCAATGATCATCTTCCCCATCAAAATGATAGGCCACCATTATGAATTTCTCTTCTTCTAAGCATTGTAGGATATAGCTTTTCTTTTAAATGGAGTTAATCCACTGTTCCACAAGGACGGAATAAGAAGATCCACGAAACATGGGTGGCCTTTTACACATGAAGGACTCGACAGAAACTTTCTCTTTCCTTGGAGGAGTTTGTTCTATAAAATTCAAGTTATTATTCATAACTTGAGACATCTGAGCAAGTACTATCACAAATTTTTGAGCACCCTCTCCCATAATATTTGGAATATCATTTGGTAAATTATCACATTTCCTATCACATTGATTGTTAGAAAGTTTCCTTCTATTTCCTTCCATTAAATAATAAAAATAAAGTTCAATTGTGGGGATTTAATACTTATATAATAATCATGAAAAAGAAAACTTTAAACATAAAAAGATAAAATCTTAAAGTAAAAGTATATATTAACTTTTGATTCCCTGGGATTCAATCTAGGTTATCCATGATCCATTTCCTAACATATATTCTTATGGAATTTTTTTGTTCCCTTAATAATGGTTCATAATGAGCTATGAATTTACCAAAGCATATCCCCCGGGAGTGTCAAACTAGGTGCGCAGTAAGGCTCATTGTCCTGTATCAGGTTACCCCGAGTCAAGACCATAACACCTTGTCAGAGTTGTTACTCCTAGGTACATTTATGCCAGAACCATGTCCACTTTTAGTATCCAGATAGGGATTTATTTTCTCGATAAATCACTTACCCTATACTTACCAAAATTTAAGAATGTTTTCTTATTCTTATTCTTATCCATAAGGTTCTTACTAAATTGATCTATTACTAATATACATAAGTAACTAGATATTCCACTGATACCAACTATAGAGACCTTATACTTTTACACATATCATTACATCATTTTAAACATAATTATACATCAAATTACAAGATAATGATTGCAAGGTCTAGTGTCTTGGAATACTAGGTATATAAAACTGAAAACATGGAACAAAATAAAACATTTATTTATTCAGTATTTATAAAGAGATCCTAACTTCCTTTGATCCCTTACATCAACATAGTATAACCAAGGGATAACATGAACAAAGGGATGAGCTAAAATCCTAGTAAGGGAATAAATATAAGAATAAAGCTTAACACATGAGTTAGAAGGAATGAAATAATGATATAAAAAGGAATAGAACATGATTAAACATAAGGAATCGTAACATATATAACATATGATCATGTAATCATGTAATCATAGTAATGTGGTAGAAACATAAATCATTAATTTAACACGAGTCAAGGATTTTTTCACATAGATTATCACAAGTCAAGGCTATCCACTAAGACTGTTGCATAGGGAGTATGAGTTAAGGCTAACCGCCAAGACCGTTGCACATAACATATCCTGATACTAAACTTTATCCAATGAATTGGAGTGATATCTGGGTGCATCCATCATAAAATGTTCATGAATATGTTTTCTATATAAATAATCATACATAATCAATCATACATAAACATAAGGGTACCTATGAAAAGAAACTTGTATTATAATCCTGTTATAAAGAATAATAAATGGGCGTATCATACAAGTGTCCATGAAATAAATTGATTAAAACATACATGGACATTAATAAGGGAAAATAGGAATATATCATGGTAATTTATGTAAAACACAAGTGATAACATGTAAAAATATTATTTAAGAATCTTTTTTATTAAAAACTTTTAGTGAAGTTTTAAGGAAAATACAAAAGAGAATTTAAAATAGAAAAAGTCATAATATTTTATATAAAAATAAAAGTGAAAAAAGAAGGTTTTTATAATAAAAAATTATTTTATAAAAAAATGGTGGCTTAAAATAGATGATTGAGTGCACTTGAAATTTGGTAAGAATTCTGGAAGTTCCCTTAAATCGAGCTTGCATATCGGGATGAATTGAGAAGAGCATCATTTAAAAATATGTACATCCCTGAAAGATAAGGATGAATGGATATTGATACATGAGTTTGGAAAAAATAAAAAAATTATAATATTTACATAAAAATAAAATAGAATTTTATTTGGGTAAAAAGAGATAATGAGTAACCCAGAGGAATAATGGAGTTTCGAGTATAATCCCTTACCTTAAGTATGAAGGTGCTCTTCACTTGATCTTAATTTCCTGGATAATAAAATTAGATTTATTAATTAATATTTAAATAACCATTTATATATATATTTGATTTATTATAACTTTATTAAGTCCATTTATGGTCTTTTTGATGAGTTATAGAGTTTAATTTCATCGTTTGTGAGTGCTCATTTTCTTAATTTTCATGATCGGTTAGCTTATATAAGAGTACAGAAGTTATTGTAAAATATAAATTTAAATCCAGAATTGAAGTTATGAGTGGTAATGATCATCCATAAGGTTAAATTATCATATAATTCATTTGTTTATTTTTTATGAGGATGAATCATTAGATAAAATGTTAATGATAATGGGTTAAATTAATTTGGCATTTTTTTGATCACAACGAACTCATTTTGTTTTACAAATTAATATCATGAGAAAAAAATTATTACAGAACATTAAATATGGTATAATATAGAAATTATATTTTGTTTCAACTATAAAAATGGTTTCAGGACCAAAATTTAAGATGATAATAGAAATTGAAAACCTGACGTCCTTGAATGTGATCAATTAACACATCTTAAATGGTGATTTCATTTTTAGTAAAAAAGGGGGAGAAGGAGAGATGATGATGAATTATTCCATTATAATAATAAACTTATATTATATTTATGGTAATTTAGTTATAATTACATTTGTATAAGGGTATATTAGGAGATAAAAATGAAATAAAGGAACTTTAAAAGAAATTAATAGAATCAGAAAGAAGAATTTACCTCTTAAATTTATCCCCCTCGAGAGCCTCCTTAGAGAATAGAATTTGGTATTTTGATTAGAAAAAGAGATCTTGGATGTGGGGGAGGGGATTGGGAATAAATTTGAGTAGAATTTTTATAAGTTACAAGGCTTGAGATGTGTGAGGGGAAAAGGTGGTGAGGGGTGGTATTTATAGTGGAGTAGAGTGTTTTATCAATATTTATTTCATTAGTTTATTATTTTGTTAAAGATAATAAATATTGATGATTCTTGAGACTAAAAACACTAATTAGATCATGTGAGTTCAAATAAATGGTTCTTACATCATCCATGACTGAATAAATAATGTATTTAACATATAATGTATATATACCTTAAATTACTGTATTTTACTATTCACCAAAAATTCAAGTATTTCAGAAAAAACCCAGAAATTCACCCTTACTATTTTTAGACATTCTTAATCAAAGATGAACTCCATTTTATGAAATTATTTTTATAAATACAAGATATTTAATTTTTAATTAAAACCATAATTTACTTGAAAAATACAAATTTTAAAATTAAAACTACTTTTCTAACACTTTGAAAAATTAATTGAGGCCTCATAAAATTATATTATAACCATAAGATATAAAAATATTATTTTATGAATATATTTTACTAAAATAAATTTTCTTTTAATTTATTAAATTAATCATAAAATTTTAATTATACATGACTTACAAAAATACCAACACTTAATTAATATTTTTTTAAAATATTTATTTACTTATATTATGACTTAATTATATCATATTGAAAATTATCATATGGAAAAATAATTTATACCTTTATTGGTGATGTTACTATTACAGTGGTCGATTTATTATTCATAAGTCTCACATTACTATTCCAAATGTCAAGTTACTGTTTCATCGATATGTGTTTCTTAACTTATAGAGATACCTAGTATTTCACTCATTATTCATTTATATAGTTTTTATTGTGTTCTATATATAATATTATGTGATTATACTATAAGACATAATTATAAGAAGGTAAATACATTGATAAAATATTGGGTCATTACATTCTTCCCCCCTTATGAAATTTCTCCCTCGAAATTTTGTTTTACATTCTAGGCTGAAAACAGGTGTGGGTACTTCTCCTTCATTTCTTCCTATGGTTCCCATGTTTCCTCTTTATATTTATGGTTCTTCCATAATACTTTGACCAGGTGATTAGACTTTTTGTGTAGAAATTTATCTCTATGATCCAAGATCTTCACTAGATACTCCTCATAAGAATTATCATTCTCCAACTGTACCACCTCTGAAGACAATACATGTAAAGGATTGGGTATGTACTTCCTTAAGAGAGATACGTAGAATACATAATGTACTTTAGACACAGTAGGTGGAAGTGCTATTTGATAGTCCACAGCTCCGACCCAATCAATAATCTCTAAGGGGCCGATGTACCTGAGACTTAGCTTCCCTTTCCTCCCAAATCTCGTGACCTTCCTCTATGGATATATTCTGAGGATTACCATGTCTCCAACTTTGAACTCAAGGTCTTGTCGATGATTGTCCGCATAGCTCTTTTTTCAACTTTGGGATACCCTGATATGTTGCTGAATGTTTATCACCTTCTCCACTATCTCCACACCCATTTTAGGTCCTAGCCTCTTATTCTCACTGACTTCATCCCAAAATTTCAGTGTTCTACCCCTTTTACCATAAAGGGTTTCATATGGAGCCATTTGGATGCTGGAGTGGAAACTGTTATTGTAGGGGAATTCGACCAGTGAAAAATATTGGTCTCATCCTCCTTTTAATTCCATATAACATGCTCTCAACATGTCTTCTAGTGTCTTAATAGTTCACTCAGATTGGCCTTCATTTTTAGTATGCTAGGACATACTGATGTTCATTTTGGTGCTTAGATCATGTTGGAGACTTTTCCAAAACTTCAAGGTGAGCCTTGGATCTTGATCGGATACAATTGATAGTCGTACTCCATGTATCCTTACCAACTATTTGATATATATTCATGCAAGTTGATCTAATGAGAGGTCCTCTCTAATTGCGATAAATTGATCTATCTTTGTAATATGATCCACAATGACCCATATAGAATTGTTTCCTCTAGATTTCCTTGGAAGTCCAGTGACAAAGTACATAGTAATTTTATCCCACTTCCATGTTGGTATGGGTAGTGGATGTATAATCCCTTTATAATCTTATCTTTCATCCTTTACTTGTTGACATATGAGGAATTTTGATGTATATTCAGCAATATCCTTCTTCATAGTGTCCCAAAAATAGTTCTCTCAGAGATCTCAATACATCTTTGTGCTCCCTAGCTGAATAGAGGAGGTTGATATGTGTGTATCATTAAAAAGATCCTTATTTATCAATGAATCATATAGTACACATATTCATGATCCAAATCATACAACCACTTCCTCATTAATCTTGAACTTAGAGGATTTCCCAATTCTAATAGCTTCTAACCTTTTCATAATTTACACATATTTTCTTTGAGCATCATGTATGTTCTCCATGAGGGATGGTTGCACATTAATTTGAGAAAGGATTGATTATGTTCTTCCCTTAATGATTCCTATATCCATACTCCACAAATCTAAGAATATTGGATCCTTCTCAATTCTCATCATTGATAAAGATGTCAGATACTTTCTACTTAAGGCGTTTGCTGCCTTATTTTCCTTACTGGGGTGGTAGTGTATTGAGAAGTTGTAATCCTTGATGACATCTAACCATATTCACTGGTGCATATTAATCTCTTTATATTTGATTTTATATTTGAGACTCTTTTGATCTATATATATCTTAAACTTCTCCCCATAGAGATAATGCTACCAAATTTTCAATGGAAATATCACAGCTTCCAACACCAAATCATGAATGGGATAGTTTTTCTCATGAATTTTCAACTATTTTGAGGAATATGATATCACTTTATCATTTTAAATTATTACACAGCCTAATCCCTTCTTTAAATCATTTATGTATACCACAAATAGTTCTCCAGTTGTCAGGAGTGTCAGTATTGGCGCAGTGATAAGCCTCCTTTTGATATCCTTAATGATTTCCTCACCTTCTTGGGTCTAGAAAAACTTCACTCCCTTACATTTCAACTTATTTATTAATTTTTAAAATCATTATAAGTTATTCAAAAATCATTGTTAATACCCATATAGACCATGAAAGCTGTGGATTTCCATTACAGATGCTGGACGAGGCCACTCTTTGATTGTCTTTGTCTTAGAAGGGTCCACAGATATCCCTTTTTTGGTGATAACATGCCCCAAAAATGATACTTCCCCTATAAAAAACTCACATTAATGGTACTTTTCATTAATTCTATCCCTTCTCAAAGTATTCATCATAGTATTAAAATGCTCCTCATGTTCCTCATTGCTCTTGGAGTATATTAGAATATCATCGATAAAGACTGCTATAAATTTATTGAGGTAATCTATACTGACTAAATTCATTAAATTCATGAAAATTGCTGGAGCATTAGTGAATCTGAAGAGAATCACTATAAACTCCTAGTGTACATACCTTGTTGGAAATTTAGTCTTGGGAATATCTTCCTTCGCCGGCTTTAATTGGTGATATCCCAACCAAAGGTCCACCTTTGAGAAATAACTAGCCCCACATAGATGATCAAACAAGTCATCTATCTGAGGGAGGGGATACTTGTTCTTTATCATTGTAACGACCCAAAATTTTGAATAAATTTTGTTTCCTAAATTTGTGTGTTATTTTATTTTATACTCAAAAAATCTATTTCATTTAATAAAATGAGTATAATTAAAATAAGACCATTGGGTTTCGACTATTATATGACTGTTGGTCAATATGACCATTGGAAACTAAATATTGAGATTATTGTCTATAAATACAAGTGATCTTGATTAATTAATATTGAAAGAAGATTCTATGGCACCATCCAGTAGTCTCGGGCTGATTGAAGCCCATCTAACAGAACTCGGGAAGGAGGTAGTACCTTTGGGATTTGCTATGGACCAAACCCAAGATGAACTTCATCATGTGAAGCTGGAACAGAATCGCCTTCGCGAGAAGTTCAAGCTGATATAAATCACTACTCAGGCAATGTGTGCTGATCCACCCCAAGATTTTATCGCCCTAGCACACCTTACTCTTAGGTCCTATGCTGGTGTTATAAGGGGTTATGTAACGAGGCTGTAATTGTCTGGTGTAATCCATTGATTTAAATAAAAATTGTGATGTCTTCTTATGGTGAAGTTTGTGAATTTTAAAATTTTCAGATAAATATAGTATACATATTATTGATGAATTGTAGAATAATGATATTTTAAAATATATATGTAAACCTTAAATAATTAATAATGTGTAATGATTTTCAAAAAATGGTCTTCTATAGCTGTGTTTAGTATGAAATTTGGAGTCTAATAAGATCAACTTAATTTTAGATGAATAGTAAATCATGAATAGTGATTTTACACTTATTATTAGTAAATTGATCAAATGGATTAAGTAACCTCACTTAAGAAGGTATTAATATAATCTAGGCACCTTGATTAAGTAATGCGATTCAATAAAATAGGTAAATAACTGTTCCAGAAAGTATTGGTTAAGTATTAGTTTTTTTAGGTGAATAGTTCTTTTTATTTTAAAATTAAATTAAAAATATTTAGAAAATTATTCTCATAAAATGGAGTTCATTTTTGAATTCAGAGCATCGATATTAGGTTAAAGTGAATTTTTGGGAATTTTCTGAAACAGTTGAATTTTTAGTGAATAGTGTTTTTATTTTAAAATTAAATTAAAAATATTTGGAAAATTATTTTCATAAAATGGAGTTCATTTTTGAAATAAGAGCATTGATATTTGGTTAAGGTGAAATTTTGGGATTTTTCTGAGAAAGTTGAATTTTCGGTGAATAGTGAAAATGCAGTTTTTGAGTTTCGGGTGTTTAATGACATCATTAAGGATGTAATAATTATGAAATAATTCTGTTCGACTTATTAATAGTAAGATAAGGTATTATGTGTCCCAAGTGTCCAATACCATGGGCAAACCCATGGTTTTTCCAATACCACAATGAGGTGTCCCTTGGCCATTAATGCATTGTCCCCTCACTTCCCCTATAAATACCAAGCCATTATCACATCCTTTCCATTCCAAATTCCTCCGCAATGAAGTTATATTCTCCTTACCTCCCAAGAAGTCCTCCCATGGTGCCCTCAAGCCTCCCAAGGTCCCAAACTTCAATATTTCGAAGTTACTCTTCAAGGTAAGGGGTCCTACCTCTCTCTTTCTTTTCAAGTACTCTCGTTTATGTCATTTCTTTTAAGCCACATGTTCTTATGTTGGGGGTGTTATTTTGTATTCATATTACTTCCCTTTTCATATTCATATGATGAGAGACCCAAACTTTCTCTCATCATTTCATTTTATGAATGTTTAAGTGGCATCATTAGGCTGCCGAATTTTTGTAAGGGATTCTTTCACTCTTCCCATTTTCAAAATTCTATTTTCATTTCAAGTCTTTCAAGTTCCTTTTTTCCTTGTTGAGTTATGATCTCTATATTAATCATACTTTCATTTTATGTTCACATAATGAGAGACCCTATTTAATCTCATCAATTCATTTTTTTGAAGTTTTAAGTGACGTCGTTAGGCTGCCGAATTTTCATAAGAGATATCTTATTTTTGTCTTCATTTCAAGTTTTTCATTTCAGATGGTATTCCCTTCAAATTTCAGTACCATGTTCTTATATACTTTATATTATATCTCTATACTATTTTATGGATCATTTATGATTGGGTGACCCATGTCCCCTCTCTTTTTAGTGTTTTCTAAAACCCTGCAACATAGTCGTTATGCTGCCGAATTTTCATCTCAAAATGTCTCTCTTTTTTCTAAAATACTTTTATTTTATTAAGTGAATACTCAAATATATTTATTCTATAGGGTTATTCACATATATATTAAAATGTTCTATTTTAAATTCTGGGATTTACATACATGAAACCCTCTTTCCTTTTCCATGGGTTTAAAGCGACATAAAGATCACGTCTTTAAAACAGTTTTTAAAATGTTATGATTATGAAAATAAACCCATTTATTTTATGTTATATGGGTTATTTATGAAATTTTTATGATGATATATTTGGATAACATGATAATAAAGACAAATTAAGGGTGTGCCCTGATAGCGCTCTAATGCATTGGGTAAAGACTTGATCTCTAGAGATGACCATTTTAATGATACCTTGCTGAATAACCTTGGTAATTTGTTAATGACACCTTAGGGATAGACCTTGGTGATACGAAAATGATTGTCTATGTTAAATTTTGTAGACACATATTCAATTTATGAAACACATTATTTTTATTATGATATGCCTCATAATCTCTTTCTCATGCCTTAAAGTTATTTATCATGACTTTATTGATGTATCTCAAGTTCACATGTAAAATGTTTCTCTTGTTTCCCTTACTGGGCCTTCTTCTCACCCTTTACTTTGATGTATGTCTCCAGGATATGAGATGCAGTATTTTTACATAATATGAACATATTATGAAGCCTTACAAGTGGATTAGAAGAATGTTTTATGTGGTTTTCTTGTTCTATGTCCCTGATTTCCAAGACACTAGACTTTAAAGATCCTCTGTTTGTAAATTATAATGAAAAGATATGTTATAAAAAATCAGGATAATATAGTTGTTATCACAGGATAGTTTAGTTATTTATGGAAATTAGGATATGAAAACTTTAGGAATAACCCTATATAAAAGTTTAAATATATGAAATATTCCTGGTATTTTGGTGAGTATTGAGTAAGTGGTTTATCAAGAAAATACATCCTTATCTAGATATGAGCAGGTAGAGGTGGATCTGGCACAGATGTACATAGGGGTAAAACCCGAAAACACCACTTTGAGCTAGGCTCGAATGGGAACTGGTACACGACAATAGGACTTGCTGCACTCTTAGTTATGACACTCTCAGTGGATATGTTTGGTTAATCACAAGCTTTTTATGAATCATTATAAAGGAATTATAGAAAAATGTAATTGTCTAAGAATGAAGTTTTAAGAAATAAAATCCTTTTAGTTAAAAGATTTGTAAATGAAATAAGTTTCTCACAAAGGATTTATTCTTTTAGAAAATTCCCCCATCGTATAGGAATACGTTGATGTATTTCCTGAGAAGTTACCCGAACCTCCCCCAGAAAGATAGGTAGAGTTCTCCATTGAACTCGTACCTGGATCTCATCTGATGTCAAATACCCCCTATAGGATGGAAAATGTGGAGCTAGAGGAATTAAAGAAACAAATACAAGATCTTTTGGAGAATGGGTTTATCCAACCAAGTGTGTCTCCTTGGGCAGAACTAGTTCTCTTTGTTAAGAAGGATGGATCGATGCAGCTATGCATTGATTATAGAGAACTGAATAGGATCACAGTGAAGAACAAACACTCTCTTCCAATAATTGATGACTTATTTGACCAACTTTTTGGGACTCAATTCTTCTCTAATATTGATCTTTGTTCTGGTTATCATCAATTGAGGGTGAAGAATGATGATATTCCAAAAACTTCCTTCCAATCAAGATATGGGAATTATGAGTTTTTTGTTATGCCCTTCGGACTTACTAATGCACCTGTTATTTTTATGGATCAAGAATAAGTTGATTTTGGGAACTTATGTTTTATCAAATGGATATCCTTTGTATAGGAAAATGATTTGGTGATTAAATGATAAAGGTTATTTTGGACGATGTTTTCTCTTTTGGAGTACTATATGCCTAAGGAAAATAAAATACTATAGGATTTTATTCGTGGAGGAATGGTTAAAATTTTTATTTTGTAAGAATATATGTATTTATTGTGGACATATGGTGATTTGGGTTATTTCTAGAATATGATTAACCTAGAATAGAGAATATGTTATTAGGTTAACTACACTTTAGTATGAGATTTTAAGAGTAGTTGATGTTATTTGGAGATAAATGATAAGAATTATTGTGGAAGACTATGTGATTAAATCCTTCTGAGTTTTGGGTTTCAATATTAGTTTGGATTATTTTGATGAATTTTAAGGATGATTGTGTATTTAATGGTCTTTCTTGAACTTTGGGTACTATTTGTTAAATTTTGGAGATTAATAGTAGTATTTTTTTTATAAAGGATTATTCTTTTGGGGATTATATGATCTCTTACTAACCATTTTGGTTTTAGTTGATGTCTAAATACAAGGGAAATATATAGTTCTCCTTTTTTAGATTATGTGATTCTCTAGAAGATGATTCTTGTGCTTTTGATGTGACCAAGTCTTTTTGAATGCTCATCGTTTGGAGAAAAGATTAGTTTTGGTAAAAACTTATTAAAGGATGAAACTCTACTTAAACGTAAGTATATTTTCTTATGTTTTTATTCTATGTAGTAAATTAATTCCTCAAAATTATGAAAAGTAACATAAAATAAAAATGTTGTTGGTTTATGTTTCCTACTGGGTAATCAAAGACCGTTTACACACATCAAAAGTTTGTGATTTTCTTGTGGTTCACTTTCTCCTAATCATGTTTTCTATCACTCTCCATCAGAACATGACCCTTTGTTATCTCTTCCATATCCATGTTTCCCTACATGGAATCTTAGTATGGGTTAACTCGAGTGACCTTTTTACTTCCCTTTCTTTCTTTTAAAGTAATAATTTTACTGACTCTTTTTCCGATGTGGGACTTTTAACGAAATTTCCAAGCCCAATTTTTTTTAAATTGCGAGGACACAATTTCTTAAGGGGGGAAGAATATAACGACCCAAAATTTTGAATAAATTTTGTTTCTTAACTTTGTGTGTAATTTTATTTTATACTAAAAAAACTATTTCATTTAATAAAATGAGTATAATTAAAATAAGACCGTTGGGTTTCAATTGTTATATTACCATTGGTCAATATGACCGTTGGAAACTAAATGTTGCGATTATTGTCTATAAATACAAGTGATCTTGATTAATTAATATAGAAAGAAGATTCGATGCCCCCATCCAGTAGTCTCGAGCTGATCGAAGCCCATCTGACGGAACTCGGGAAGGAGGTAGCACCTTTGGGCTTTGCTCTAGACCAAACCCAAACCAAACTTCATCGTGTGAAGCTGTAATGGAATCACCATCGTGAGAAGCTCAAGCGGATAGAAATCACTACTCAGGAAATGTTTAACGAGCATCCCCAAGATTCTATCACCCTAGCACACCTTACTCTTAGGTCCTATGCTGGTGTTATAAGAGGTTATGTTATGAGACCGTAACTGCCTGGTGTAATCCATTGATTTAAATAAAAATTGTGATGTCTTCTTATGGTAAAGTTTGTGAATTTTCAAATGTCCAGATAAATATAGTATGCATATTATTGGTGAATTCTAGAAAAAGGATATTTTAAAATATTTATGTAAACCTTAAATAATTAATAATGTGTAATGATTTTCAAAAAAATGGTCTTCTACAGCTGTGTTCAGTATGAAATTTGGAGTCTAATAAGATCAACTTAATTTTTGATGAATATTAAATTATGAATAGTTATTTTACGCTTATGATTAGTAAAGTTATCAAATGGATTAAGTAACCTCACTTAAGAAGGTGTTAATATAAACTAGGGTCCTTGATTAAGTAATGTGATTCAATAAAATAGGTAAATAACTGTTCCAGAAAGTATTGGTTAAGTATTAGTTTTTTCGGGTGAATAGTTTTTTTTATTTTAAAATTAAATTAAAAAAAAATTATAAAATTATTTTTATAAAATGGAGTTCATTTTTGAATTTAGAGCATCGATATTAGGTTAAGGTGAATTTTTGGGAATTTTCTAAAATAGTTGAATTTTCAGCGAATAGTGTTTTTATTTAAAAATTAAATTAAAATTATTTAGAAAATTATTTTCATAAAATTCAGTTCATTTTTGAAATCAGAGCATCAATATTTGGTTAAGGTGAATTTTTGGGATTTTTTTTTGAGAAAGTTGAATTTTTGGTGAATAGTGAAAATACAGTTTTTGAGTTTCAGGTGTTTAATGGCATCATTAAGGATGTAATAATTATGAAATAATTCTGGTCTAATTATGAATAGTAATATAAGATATGAGGTTTCCCAAGTGTCCAATACCATGGGAAAATACCATAGGCAAGCTCATGGTTTTTTCAATACCACCAATGAGGTGTCCCTTGGCCATTAATGCCTTGTCCCCTCACTTCCCCTATAAATACCAAGCCATTCTCTCCTCATTTCCATTCCAAAATCCTCCTCAACGAAGTTATGGTCTCCTTACCTCCCAAGGAGTCCTCCCAAGGTTCCCTCAATCCTCCCAAGGTCCAAAAATTTAAGATTTCTAAGTTAGTCTTCAAGGTAAGGGATCCTACCTCTCTCTTTCTTTTCAAGTACTCTCGTTTATGTCATTTCTTTTAAGCCCCATGTTCTTATGTTGGGGGTATTATTTTATATTCATATTACTGTCCTTTTTATTTTCATATGATTATATACCCCCTCTTTCTCTCATCATTTCATTTTATGAATGTTTAAGTGGCGTCGTTAGGCTGCCGAATTTTTGTAAGGGATTCTTTCACTCTTCCCATTTTCAAAGTTCTATTTTCATGTCAAGTATTTCAAGTTCCTTTTTTCCATGTTGAGATATGATATCTATATTAATCATACTTTCCTTTTATTTTCACATGATGAGAAACCCTATTTAATCTCATTAATTCATTTTTTTTTTTGAAGTTTTAATTGACGTTGTTAGGCTGCCGAATTTTCATAAGAGAAATCTTATTTTTGTCTTCCTTTCAAGTTTTTCATTTCATATGGTATTCCCTTAAAAATTCATTAAAATGTTCTTATATACTTTATATCTTGTCCCTATACTATTTTATGGATCATTTATGAGTGGGTGACCCATGTCCCCTCTTTTTTCAGTGTTTTCTAAAACCCTGCAACATAGCTATTATGCTGCCGAATTTTCATCTCAAAATGTCTCTCTTTTTTCTCAAATACTTTTATTTTATTAAGTTAATACTCAAATATATTTATTCTATAGGGTTATTCACATATATATCAAAATTTTCTATTTTAAATTTTTGGATTTACATACATGAAACCCTCTTTCCTTTTCCATGGGTTTAAAGTGACATAAAGATCACATCTTTAAAGTTGTTTTTAAAATGTTATGATTATGAAAAGAAACCCATTTCTTTTATGCTATATAGGTTATTTATGAAATGTTGATGATGATATATGTGGATCACATGATAATAAATTCAAATTAAGGTTGCACCCTGATAGCACTATAATGCATTGGGTAAATACTTAATCTCTAAAGATGATCATTTTAACAATACCTTGGTGAATAACCTTGGTAATTTTTTAATGACACCTTGTGGATGGACCTTGGTGATACGAAAATGATTGTCTATGTTAAATTTTGTATCCACATATTCAAGTTATGAAACACATTATTTTTATTATGATATTCCTCATGATCTCTTTCTCATTCCTTAAAGTTATTTATCATGACTTTATTGATGTATCTCAAGTTCACATGTAAAATGTTTCTCTTGTTTCCCTTACTGGGCCTTCTGCTCACCCTTTACATTGATGTATGTCTCCAAGATATGAGATGCATTATTTGTACATAGGATGAACATATGATGAAGCCTTAAAAGTGGATTATAATAATTTTTTATGTGGTTTTCATGTTCTATGTCCCTGATTTCCAAGACACTAGACTTTAAAGATCCTCTGTTTTTAAATTGTAATGAAAAGTTATGTTATAAAAAGGCGGGATGCTATAATAATGATTTTATTGAA
Source organism: Viscum album (assembly GCA_963277665.1). NCBI lineage: Eukaryota > Viridiplantae > Streptophyta > Magnoliopsida > Santalales > Viscaceae > Viscum > Viscum album. The sequence goes on along the minus strand of OY728119.1, from coordinate 603,667,547 downwards.
CTCAAAATAATCAATGAATAGGTTCATTGATCCATCCTTCTTCTTAATAAAGAGGACCGGTGCACCATATGGTGAAGCACTCAGGTATATAAAACCCTTCTCTAAAGCTCTTCCAGCTCAATAGTGTTCATTCTATAAGTTTTCTTTGATATAAGAAGACATCCATGAATAATTTCAATTGAGAACTCAACCTCTTGGTTTGGAGGAAGACCAGAAAACTCTTCAGGAAATACATCAGTGTAGTCCCTTATAATGGGCATGTCTTCGAGCATGATTCTATACATTGTCTCAATCATTAGATCATGATATGATTTCTCGTGAGGAAAAAATATCCACACTTGAGACATTAATTCTGAAGTATATTCATCATCCTCCTTACAATTTTATATAATTGAAGGATTCTTTGGGATGTGAAGAGTGATTTCCCTTTCCTGAAAGTTGATGTTGGATTTGAATAGAGATATCCAATCCATGTCCAAAATAGCATAAAACTCCACCAAAGGTAGTATGACAAGATTTTATAGGAGGTTCAGTCCACAAACTTTAACCAGGGAGGAGTTATATACTTTGGATGAAATAATTGACCCATTTTTTCTCATAGATAACTCAACATCCAAATTTTCAAGTGGTGATTGAATAGTTCTGCTAAAATTAAAAGATATAAAATAATGTGTAGAAATAGAATCAAATAGTACATTCGCTATTCATGAATGAATAACCAAAATACTTTTCACCACATCATTTTCTGGATCTACATCAGTAGTAGTGATAGAATAACCCCTTCCATGTTGCCTTGGAGGTTGTTGTTGATTTATTCCGACAACTCGTAGCTTAGGGAAAATGTTTGCATAATTCACATGGTCCATGCAGATGAAACACTGCACTACTAGATAAGCATTGATATGAACCTTAATTTCTTCTTCCACATTAGTGGAATTATTCATATCCCTTTAGCAGCTCTTAAACAGATGTCTTATTCTTCCACATTTGAAACAATTTTTGGTTCCCTTTAGACAGTTCCCAAGATTCTTCTTCCCAAAATTTTAACAAGTGGGATGTTCAGTATTACTTCCATCATGGGATTTATTTGATTATACACCCATTTTAGACTCCATTTTCCTCTATTTTTCATTGGTCCCATGAGACCACTGATATTCTCTAATCTCCATTACAACCTTAAGGGAACAGCGGAGAATCACCTCATAGTTATCAATGTCTCGAATCACTAACGATTTTTGTAGGCTCAGCTTTATTCTGCCACCGAAGTGATCCACCTTTTTTTAGTGTTCATGACAAAGATAGAGGCGTACCTTAAAATAATTTTAAAGTTTGCTTCATACACCCCAATAGACTCATCTTCCTTCTTCTTAAGTCATAGGAACTCTCCTTCCATCTTGAGATGGAGGGTTTGGGGAAATATCTATTGAAAAACATTTTTTTAATTCCTTCCAATCCATGGAATAAATTTCCTCCTTGGAATTTGTGTTCTTGATCGGTGTCCACCACTGATCAGATTCCTCATCAAAATGATTGACTTCCAATACAACTTTCTCTTCTTTTGAGCACTGTAGGACAGAGAATATCTTTTCAATGGAGTTAATCCATTATTTTATAGGGAGGGTATCCGAATATCCTCCAAACATGGGAGGCCTTTTCTATATAAAGGATTCAACAGAAACTTTCTCTTTCCTTATAGAATGAGGTCATTCCACATGATTCAAGTTATTATTCATAACTTGAGCCATATGAGAAAGTACTTTCACAATGTTTTGAGCACCTATTCCCATTATATTTGGAATATCATTAGGTAAATCATCACATTTCCTATCATATTGATTGTTGGAATGTGTTCTTCTATTTCCTGCCATTAACTAAGAAACATAAAGTGCAATTAGGGGGCTTGAGTACTTAGCTAATAAGCATAAAAAGAAAATTTTAAATATAAAGGGATAAACTCTTAAAGGAAAAGTATATCTTAACTTTTGATTCCCTAGGATTCAATCTAGGTTATCCATGATCTGTTTCCTAACATATATTCTTATGGGATTTTTTTTGTTCCCTTAATAATGTTTCATAATGAGATTATGAATTTACTAAAGCATATCCCCCAGTAGTGTCAAACCAAGTGCACAGTAAGGCCCATTTTCATGTACTAGGTTACCCCGAGTCAGTCCCAGAACACCTTGTCGGAGTTGTTACTCCTAGGTATATATGTTCCAGAACCACTTCCACCTGTAGTATCCAAAAAAAAGATGTATTTTCTTGATAAACCACTTACTCTACACTTAATAAAATTTAGGGATGTTTTCTTATACATATTCTTATCCATAATGTTCTTAATAAAGTGATATATTCCTAATCTCCAAAAATACCTAGACCTTCCTCTGATTCCAACTATAGAGACCCTATCCTTTTACACATATCATTACATGATTTTAAAAATAATTATGCATAAAATTATAAGACAAGGATTTTATAATCTAGTATCTTGGAATACTTGGTATATAAAACTGAAAACATGGAACTAAATAAAACATTTCATTATTTTATCTTCATAAAGATATCCTAACTTCCTTTTATCCCTTACATCGACATAGGATAACCTGGGGATAACATGAACAAAGGGATGATCTAAAATCACATTAAGGGAACAAACATAAGAATAAATCTTAGCACATGGGTTATAAGACATGACATAATGATACAAAAAGGCATAGAACATGATTAAATATAAGGAATCATAAAAAATATTACATGGGATCATAAAATCATGGAATCATAGTAATGTGGAAGAAACATGAAACATGAATTTATCATGATTCAAGGCTCATTTCACATAGAGTATCATGAGTCAAGGCTAACCACCAAGACCGTTGCACATGGAGTACGAGTCAAGGCTAATCTCCAAGATCGTTGCATATAAAATCTCATGAGACTAAAATTTACCCAATGAATCGGAGTACTATCTTGGTGAACCCATCATAACAGGTTCATGAATATTTTTTCCACATAAAAAAATCATACATAATTAATCATACATAAACATAAGGGTGCCCATAGAAAGAAATGGGTATCATAATCATGTCATAAAGCATAATAAATGGGAATATTATACAAGTGTCCATGAAAGAAAGGGATTAAAACATACATGGAAATTAATAAGGAAAAATAGTCATATATAATGGTAATTTATCTCAAAAATAAGTGATAAAATGTAAAAATTAAATTTAAAAAACATTCATAACAATACATTTTAGTGTGTTTTTAAGGAAAATACTAAGGAGCGTTTAAAATAGAAAAGAAGATAATATTTTATATAAATCCAAAAGTGAACCAAGAATATTTTCATAATAAAAATATTTATTTCATGCAAACAATGTTGGATTAAATTATATGATAGATTGAACTTTAAATTGGGTAAGAATTCGGGATGTTCCCTTAAATTAGGCTTGCTTATCGGGAAGAATTGATAAGGTCGTCATTTAAAAACATTTATATCCCTGAAAGAGAAGGATGAATAGATATTGATACATGAGTTTGGAACAAATAAAAAATATTTATAATATTTACATAAAAATAAAATAGAATCTCATTTGTTTAAAAATATATAAAGAGTAACCTAAAGGAATAATGGAGGTTCAGGTAAAATCCCACAACTTAAGTCCGAAGGTGTTATTCACTTGATCTTAATGTCACGGATAATCAAATTATATTCATTAATTAATATTTTCAGAACCATTTATACATATATATTATTTATTATAACTTTATTAAGTCCATTTATGGCCTTTTTTATGAGTTATAGTGTTTAATTCCATCGTTCATGAGTGCTCGTTTTCTTAATTTACATGATTGTCTTGCTTATATAAGAGTATGGAAGTTATTGTAAAATGGAAATTCAAATACAGAATTGAAGTTATGAATTATTAATGATCATATATAAGGTTAAGTGATAATATAAATTATTTGGTTATTTTAGTTGAGGATGAATCATCAGATAAAATTTTAATGATAATTGTATGGATTAATTTGGTAGTTTTTCGATCACAACGAACTCATTTTGTTTTATAAATTAATATCATGAGTAAAAAATGATTACATAACATTAAATAAGGTGTAATACATAAATTATATTCTATTTAAATCATAAAAATGGTTTCATGAGCATCCTTCTAGATGATAATAGAAATTGAAAACCCATTGTCGTTGAATGCGATCAATTAACACATCTCGGATGGTGTTTTCATTTTTAGTAAAAAAAATGGGGTAAGAAGATATGATGATAAATTATTCCATTAGAATAAAATAATTCCATTATATTTAAGGTAATGTATTTATAATACCATTTTTATTAGGGGATATGATTAGATAAAAATAAAATAAAGGAGCTTGAAAAGAAAATAAAAGAATCAGAAAGAGGAATTTACCTATTGAATTTATCCCCTTTGAGAGCCTCCTTAGGGAAAAGATTTTGGTCTTTGGATGAGAACAAGAGCTCTTATACATGGGGTAGTGGATTGGTAAGATATTTTAATATAAGTTTTATAAGTCCTAAAGCTTGATAGGTGTGAATATAAGAGGTGGTTAGTGGTGGTATTTATAATGTAGGAGGGGAGGGTTTAATGAATATTTAATTCATTAGTTTAATATTTTTCTCAAGACAATCAATAGTGCTTATTCTTGACACTAAAAACAGTAATTAGATGGAGTTATTTCTAAAAAATGTTGATTACATCATCCATGACTCAATAAATAATGTATTTAACATATAATGTATATATACCATAAATTACTGTATTTTACTATTCACCAAAAATTCAAGTATTTTAGATAAATCCTAAAAATTAACCATTACCATTTTTTTATGTGTAGAATCCAAAAATGAGCTCCATTTTATGAAAATAATTTTCTAAATATGATAAATTTAATTCTTAATTAAAATAATAATTTACTTGAAAAATACAAATTTGAAAATTAAAACTGTTTTTCTAACACTTTGAAAAATTAATTATGGTCTCAAAAAATTATCTTATAATCATAAGACATAAAAAATATTATTTTATGAATAAATTTAACGAAAATAAATTTTATTTTAATTTATTAAATTAATCATAAAATTATAGTTATACATGACTTACAAAAATACCAACACTTAATTAATATTTTTTAAAATATTTATTTACTTATAATATGACATAATTATATCATATAGACACTTATAAGATGGAAAAATTTTATTTATACCTTAATTGGTGAGGTTACTATTACATTGACTAGTTTACTATTCATAAGGGTCACATTACTATTCCGAAGTTCAAGTTTCTATTTCATCGGTATGTGTTCCTTAACTTCTAGAGATACCTTTTATTTCACTCATTATTAATTTATAAAGTTTTTATTGTGTTCTATATGTAATATTATGTGATTATACTGTAATACATAATTATAAGAATGGAAATACATTGATAAAACATTGGTTCGTTACAATAATGATATTTCAACTAAACCACCTAATAATCTTGCATTAATCGTGATGTGTTCATGTTTGGGTCGGTTTAACCACCTACTTGAACAATGTTATGAATTTATATCATGGATGATTATTATAACTTTGTTACTAGAATAATATGATATAATTATTATATTATGGTTATATTATGGTTATAAAATGGTTATATTAGTTATTTAACTTATTATTTGAATATCATCTTTGTTCACTAAAATTTTCAATATAAGTCAACATTGATTCCACTTTCATATAGCATAACTAAAACACTAATAGAATGAGATGATAGATTCATAAATCAATAAAATCTATCTATTCAATTAACTTTTATTGTCTAAAAATTATTAACTCTATAATGAGAATAAATATCAACATTTCTTTTACAAAACTAGTACAAATGACCAAACTATAAAACCCGATGTGGGAAAATAGGTAAATTGACTAGAATTCATATAGATAATGACTATATATGAAGAATATAATTGAAAATGGATATAAATAATGATAATAATTAAGTTATTAAGATACCCATGTTTTTTATACAAGATTTTAAAGTATTTCTGTGTAAGTCAGGATAAGCGGTAAGGGTTTTCTATCTCAAATCCCTCTCTTTGAGATATGTTTTGTATTATGCACTTGATTTACATTATATGTTGTATATTATTACTATTTAAGATGTTATATAATGAAATACCTTTTATTCATGGTATTTTAATATTATTTTTAATCCATATCTTTCATTAGGTTTTTATTTAATTGCTACCCAATCAATAAGTGGGATTTTTCGTCTCAATTTTCTTTATTTGGGAATCATGATATATTCACCACTTATTTCCTTTTGTGTGGTTCATACATTATAATGGAATAATTTTTATCATATTCTTGATAAATTTAAAGGTATTTACAAGTCTATATTTTTATCCCTCCTTCATATTCTTTTGATTCAAGTGTTACCAACCCCATTTTAAAACTCAATCTTCTCCATGGAATAATACCATCCTATGTTTTAGTAAAGTAAAATTGTGTGTTGTTTCATAGAAAATGAAACTATTTTTTATACTATAAAGTGCATATGTTTGTAGAATAGATGCACCTATGGATAATCACATTGAAAGGTTTTGGTTTAATGTTGACACAATCATCACTCTGATGCACGATGAGTGGTCCTAAGGATGAACACCTAGTTATAAACTCCTAGGGGATATGCAATAGAATATTGACAGTCTATTTATAAACCATAATAAAGGCTATTTATAACCATTTCCTTATTCTCATACCAATGAAAAATATTTTATCCAATTACTATCTTCCATGGATAACTCATCCCATTGAAATTAGCATCTCCCTAATATTTATTTGATAAGGGTACTTCCTACTAATTTAATGATACCCACATATTCTAAGTTGATTTAGGGTTGTTCTCCTAGACATCCACATTATTTCATTTAATGGGGAATTATTTGTTTTCAATATTTTTTATTATATCGATATCCATGATTTTATAAATTCATAGTTTCCTTAAGTAATAGTATGAGATGTCTTGTTGAATCTTATGGTGAATGAATTTGACTTAATCAGGTGATGGTTGTGTCCTAGAATTATATATCCCCTCGATGCATCAATAGGTCTTATGAGATAAAATAGCTTTATTTTTGGTGTATAAATATCCCCATATCAGTATAGTGTATTGGAACATGGCCTTGAAAAAATGTATTGATGTCTGTAATTATGAATTCAATTAGTATGAAATCAATGATTATTATTATCCATGTTCTCATTTATTCATAGATAGAGTAATCCCTTATTTTTTTAGTTGATTGTGGATTTGTGTTGTTTATTTATTCCTACCATATCACTTGTTCTATGTTTATGTTATGATATTTTATATTTCATGATTCTCCTTACTAAGAATCTGATCACACCCTTATTTGTTTTCCTTTCCCCAGAAATCCTATAGGAGAACTATGGGTAATATTTAGGGATATAATGGTAGGTCTAATAATATTCTCGTAATATGTTCATTTTTTATCTTATGTTTTCAAATATAATTTATGTATTTATCTAGTCTTCCAATACTACTAATTTGTTAGATACTTCAATAAATATTTTATACTATACTGACAATGCACTATAACTATTGAATCTGGGTTTTTTGAGTCTGGAATATTGTATTTGGTATCATATGAAGTTTAGTAAGAGCCTTGGGGAAAATATTTAGAGGAACCAAGTTAGATAGAATAAGTACTATGAATAAACCTCAATATTTATAGGGAACAATCTAGAAAACTTGGTAGGAATTATATTTTACAATTCAATATCATGATCTGATTATAAAGATTCCATTATAGAGAGATGGTTACTGATGGGAGGAATGGTAATTGTATAAACACTCGTAGTCAATGCAGGTATGTTCCCCCTAAATAGGTCAATTAAGCTAAAGTTTATCCTAATCATATCATAACCATATTATTTTAGTTGACCCAAGTTTTGACAAATAATATTTCCCATATAGAGAGACCTATTGATCCAGAATATGGTGTGACAATTTTGGACCACTTCATGCAATAACATCCTCTGACATTCAGTGGAACTATTAATCCATTGGTAGCATAATAATGGATCAATTCCCTATAGAATATATTTATTGATTTGGGATATAGACTAATGGTTGTTGTGAATCTACCCAGATAACCCACTAAATCAGAACCTGATCCAACCCTGACAAGGCTTTAAGATCATTCTTGATCCCTATGGGCTGGTTACTAGCACCTAGGAATCAAGAAATGATCAAGGGGAATGAATTCACTACAAGGATAACTAGATAAAATTTAAATAGTGGAAATAATCCATAAACAAATAGTATTCCAAAATAGTAATCAAGAGTAAAGTACCACAAGTTAGTCAAGTAAAAACCCCAAAATGGAACAACAATACCAAAAAATCACATATCTAATGATGAAACCACCACATGTTTTAGATGTCCTTGTAATAGGAGGATCCCATACTTTCCCTGCCACTACCAACTATTGTGGTCCTTCTAATCAATAACACTTTCCATCTCAAAGTGGTCAATTCTCTTTCCTTAGGCATAGAAAAAAAGTTTATATACACCTAAGGCATATGTAGGGTTTATGTAACACTATCCTTGTAGTATCCCACTAATAATTTTATAAGAAATCCATATAAAAACAAGTCTGGTCTATTTTAAATAAAATGTGGCATGGTAATATTTTTCATAGTTCATAATAAAACATGTTTTTCAAATCATTTTTGATGGAAATTTTAAAATATATATCTCAAATAGTAACAAATAAGAATTTACATCAAATATCCATGAATAAATAATTTTATAACCACCAGTACTTATAAATCATCTTTAATCATAGCACCATGTTTACATGCCCTGGGGTTAGTTAGATCAAGGCTCAATGATCCTCACACATCTCAATGAAATATGGCTTCAGGTGTTCACACATCTCTAGATCTCAATCCTATGGGTGAATAGGATTCCACCCCAATGAATGAACTCCCTTCCCTCATCAATTTTAGTTATCATTGTCATCATAAATACATTTCCTGGAAGATCCAAAACATTTCAAGTGTTCTTTTCATGGAATACCCACCTAACTACCATAGAGTTCATGTGATTTAATAAAATTTATTGAGGGGGAATTCATTCATATCAAATCAGTTTCATCATTAATTATTCAAGAATACTCGATTCATGTTTCAAACACACCATTTCATTTCAAAAACCAACATCAAATGGTTTTCATCAAAACTCATTCCTTTAAAAACAATTTATTTCATTTTAAATCTATAAAACATTTCATTCCTTTATTACTCAAGAATCATTATCAAAATCATCCTTCAAATCAATTATTTCAATTTCAATCAATTTTTCGGAAATCAACAAATTATTTGAAAATACATATCCAAAGAGTTTCAATACACATGAGGCCATTTTTAAAACATGTTTCAAGAATTTAAATTATTATATAGAGATTAATTAGAAAAAATTTCAAATTAAACAAGCAACAATGATTTCAATTGATAAGGACTAGATTATGAAACCACTTACCTCAAGAATTATATCATCAAAATCCAAATAAGTGATCTAAAAACAATGATAAAGGAGGATCTTAAAGCATCAAGAGGAGTTGCAAAATGATTCTCACAAAATGATCAAGGAAAGATAACCTCTATTTCCCTTACACTAATATCCCAATAAGGAAGAAAAAGAATAGATCCAAGAGAACTTATCATATAAGATAGAGTTCCCAAAAATATTCTATAACACTCTCAATATGAAATCTGAGCCAAATATAGGAGACTATTATGTTTAAAAAGAGATAGAGAAAGATTTAATATATTTATTAAAATCCTCCATTAAGATTTCCCACAGCTAGACTAACCACCCTTGGAAGATCAGTGGTCGTTTAGGCGTTTATAATTCTAAAACCTCTACCACCATGCCCTGGTACAAATATCCATTTCATATTAGCCTATTATAGAATACACCATGGTTGTGGTGAGGTCTTTTTAGCATTTTCACATAGGATAACTCCTTGATCCCTCCACCTAATCTCATACTTAGTTTTATACATTTTGGTATAGGTTGTTTCACAAAGATGACACCCAGGTATAAAATGGCTTGGATAAGGGAATAGCCCAGCCCTTTTGGACTGGAAAAGTTCAAAATAAAACTATTTTTAAGTCACTAAAACTAACTAAAACATATTTAACACCGAAATAACCATCCCAAAGATCAAAAAAAATATACCTCAAGATGTGATATAACAACCTCCCCACCATAGAACTTTCTATTCCCAGAAATTCACATCAAGATAACTGGTCCGCAAATTGATTAGGTTAATACTCTCTCATCAATGATTCCTTCTCCCAAGTCTCATGAGAATATGATGTGTATCGCTATGAAACCAAAACCAAACATATATACTTCTCACATAGAACCTTCAATTAGGAATTGATAATATGAACTGGCTACTCAATCATGGTCATATCAGGTTCTGTATTAAGGTCCTCACAATTCAAAACATTGGATGGTTTCAAAAGATATTATCTTAGTTGGGACACGTGAAACACATTATGGATTAAATTAATTTGATGTGGAAAGGAAAAATGGTATGCCACCTTTCCAATATAAAAAATAATATCAAATGATCTCACATATCTCAGTATAAACATCCATTACATTCCGATTCATTAGTAACCTAGATGATATGATACTCTCTAGAACACGTGATCACCAAAAAAATGATGTTGATGACAATTTTCATAAGATTTGTACTAGATGTTATCCATTAAAAACCTCGGATAAATCATCTTTATCTTCACCATCATCTTCTATACCAAGATAGGTCCCACCAAGTAAGCTTCACTAACCCCCAACCAACAAAGTAGAGACTTACAAGGATGGAAATAAAAGGCCTCAAATGGTTCTATTTTAATAGATGACTAGTAGATATTGCTATATAAAAACTTAATAATCCCCAAATGGAAATACCTTTCTCTTATAAATTTAATGATTCAAGCATGAATAATATGGGTTTCAATGGATTGGTTAAGTCAAGTTGCATGCTTCATGAGTAGGGGACCTAGCCCATGGGGGTTGGGTTACATGATTCATGGAAAAACAACCTAATCCAACTCAACCCATTGTGGGTTGGGTTATTTCAGGTTAGGTTGAGAAATTTATATGTGTATAGACCCGACCCAACTCGATGGATCCAGACCCAGCCTAATATAAAGGATCAGTTTCTATGGGTGTATCCCATATATAAAGGATTAGCAGCTTGGTTTCATGCCTTATATAAAGTACATAAAGAAGAAATCACATCAGATGTAATGTATTTTGAAGAAAAATTAGAAGAACCACTATTTGCAAAACTTAAAATAACGCAATTCCTAAGAGAACTCCTTAACAAAAGGGAGATTCAAACTAGAATATGTTGAGGGAGTCATCCTAAATTATAATAATTCACTTAATTTTTATTTTATTAAATATTATTTGAAAATTGTTTTCACTCACTATTATAGTGCAGAATGAGATTTAGTGATGCATGCCTTGGTTGAAGAAGAACAAAAGTAGTTTATTAAATAGGTACCTAGTATGGAATAAAAATTGGAAGAACCTAATATAGAGGTGTTTTAAACTTAGGAAGAGATAGAAGAGGGACTTTTTTAGAGAATAATTAAAAAAATCATGGAAATTTAATGCATTAAAACACTCATTGTTGAATAGAATAACATTTTTCTAGGTCATACTCTACTTATAATTAAATCAGAAGAAGTTTTTAAGTTGATAATTGAAGAATTAGAAATTTTAAGATTTGAATTTAATTCTTGTATTAATAAGTTGGGAAAAATATTGATTTTCTTGAGGAAGAAGTAGTAAATCTAATGAAAATATTGAAACTAAATTAAAATAAGTTCTAAAATGAATCTATAGTTTTAGATGTTTTCAAATAAAAATATTGAGAGAGTTGAAAAAGGTATGAGGAGCTTTAAAATCCTTTTGGATGGTCAATGTTATGGGTAAGAATTTTTAATTTGAATAATCCTAAATGAAGAAAACCAAATTAGTAGATAAATAAAAGAAAAAGGTTGGAGAAAATTCTCTAAATGAATCACATAGAGTTATCTAAAAATCTAAGAAATAATTTGAGGTAAAAACAGGAACTTTAACATAGAAAATAATACATGGATAGACTAATTCACTTAAAAACATAGTTGAAAAATAAATTTTCCATGAACAAATTTTACATGAGGGGGTCTACGGCTGGCTAGATTTCTTTTTTGAGAAATGTAGTGAGGGATGGAATTTCTACATGAAACCAATGATCCATCTTTGGATGAGTCACACCTCTTCCTCCTCTTGTTGTCTAGCTGATAAAAATAATAAAAAATATATAAATTTTTCCTCCTAAATATAATTTCATTCAACCCCAACACATATTCAAAATAATAATAATTTATAATTTATTTAGAGTTTTAATAATTCCCACATATCACCATATTTAAAATTATTTTGTTTTTTGAACTATATAAAATTAATTTATTTAATTACTCAAAACAATATAATATCACAACTAAAAAATCATAATAATGAATTATTTTCATCCCATATCATCACATAGTTAAAAAATACAATACTAAAATTAATTTGATTCACATGTAAAACTATATAACATCACACTCCCCCATTTCCTTTTTTCTCACCTAAGTAAAGGCTAGGAGTCAAAAACAACATTCCTTAAATCTAAATAGTGTAATTATACATACTCAATAATAAATATCAATTTTGGTTCAAATAATATTATTCACATGAAAATGAGTAGTTTATAAAATTAGAACATGTTACCACTCTCTCAAAAGAAATTTATTTGGTGAAAATATAGTTTTGAATTTCAAAATATGAGCAAATCTGGAATTTTTTAAAGGAATTGAAAAAAACCTAATTCATTTTCTGAATTTAATTTAAAAAAATCATTCCAACCCAAGATTGAAATCATACGCATCTTAACTTTAACCAATGTTGAGTTCAAGTTTGAGGAAGCATTTTAACAATAAATATTCAAAATGATTTTCAAATTCACCATTAACAGGTTTATATAGTAGGTTAATAATCAACATAAAATATAATGAATGGTCTTATCCAATATATTATAATAAAAACTCAGTGAACATGAAAGAATTGGAATTAAATTTCCAATAAATATTCAATTATTGAATGATTTCAGTATGTAAATATCCTAATTAAGTACATTAACAATAATAATCAATGAGAAAAAATAACATGAACTAGTTGGAAGAATAACAAGTTCATTAGGAATAACATAAACCACAAATTTTTTATGTCTAATTTTAGAATCAAAATTCACTTTCATAAAAAACACATGGATTTATAAAAATATCTTGATAGGATCATCATAACACAATCCTATTCGTTTCATTCTACAAATGATTCATTAAATTTTAGAAATATTTTATATTGAACATGCATAGGTAATGAAGGGGGAAGATAATAAGAAATAAAAATGATAAAAAATAAAGAGTTATGTACTTACCATAGCACATGCATGACACTAGGAGGATGAGGAAAAGGGGAGGAGTCGGTGAGGAGGGATGCTCTGTTTAGGTGGATGAATTAATTGTGGTGTGAAAGGATATAGGAGAGGAGGAAGTAGAATAATAAAAGATTAGGTTTTCTCATGAGGGAAGGAGAAGATAATGAGTGCATCGATTTGGATAGAAGGTGAATTAGGGGCTAGGGTTTTCTTTTGAGGGAAATTCGGGTAAGGAGGAGAAATGATGAGAATGGAAGGTGATCACTGATCGGGAGAGGAGTCGAATCAAGGAGGGAGTAGGGTTTTCCCAGTTATGAAGGAATATTTATGTATAGGGAGGATGAGTAGGAGGTGAGTGTGAGGGAATAGAAAGTGGATGGTTGGGGGTATAGGGTGAGGGATCGAGTGACTGAGGGGTTTTTTCATATATTCATCCATTTGGTCCACTAGGTAGGGTTGGGTCTACATTTATCTGACCCGAGACCCAACCTGACTCGTGAATGGGTCAACCCAACATAATCCAACCTAGCTATTTTTTTATATAACCTGAACCAACCCATTCCGGTTGGGTTGGGTTCATCAGGTTAGGCTAGGTCTGGACACCCATAATGAAGAATATCTTTTGGAATATGTATATATCATTATATATGACCATCTATTTAATGATGGTATTCTATGATTAACTTAATTTGGGATCACATTGCCTCTTGGGGGCTTCTCTAAAAAATATATGTGAACCTAGAATACCTATCAAAAATAACATCATACATAAACCAAAAAAAATCTTGCATATAAATATTTCTAAAAACCTCAACTTTGGTGGTATTAAAAATAGGAATAAAGTGATCCAATTTGGTCAATTGATCTATCATTACCTAAATCAAATTCTTTCATTAAGGAGTATGCAGTAAGCCAACTATGAAATTCATCAATATCGTATCCCACTTCCAAGTCAGCATGGGAAGGGGTTAAAGCAAACCAGATGGATTATGATACTCATCCATGATCTGATGATAGGTATAACAATGAGAAAAAATCATCAATGTCCCATTTCATACCTGGATTCTAGAATTAACGCCTCATATCATATAACATCTTATTCAGATTTGGGTGTACTACTCACTAGGAATGTGGATAATCCCCAATCACAGCCTTCCTTGTAGGATATAGAACAACATAATGATTTGTGAATAAAATTATGCCCTTTGGAGATAAATACCATTTATTGGTGGTCTCCCCTCCATATAAATAATTCATGATGCCTTGGATCTCATCATCAAGCTACTACTTCTGAATTATCATCTCAAAAAGTGGGGATGTCAACTGAAAACTCACTAGAAAAACCATGGTCTAATCCTCTCAAACTCCCAAATGAATGTGAGCAAAGAGTTCTATGAGAATCCACTACTCTAATGACTACTTCACATCCTAGGATGGAACATTTCTGCTAAAATAATCAGCAACAGTGTTCCCCTTTCCAAGGGTATAGGCAACGTAAAAGTTGAAATATTGTAGGTACTCCACCAATCACCTCTATTTGATATTAAAATATTTCTCTAAAAATATATAACTTAAGATCTTCTGATTAGAGTAATTGGTAAACATTTCCCTAAAAAGTTATCATCGAAAACTCTTAAGGTTGTGCATTATAGATATTATTTTGAGGTCTTGTGTGGGAGAGTTCTTCTCATGTGGACAAAGAAAACAAGAACTATAGGCCACCACATGATCACATTACATGAGAACATATCCCAGATACAAACCTAAAGCATCACAAAAGACCGTGTAGCCTTTATTATCCTCTAGAATGGTCAACACATGAGATAAATTTGAAAAATTCTTTAACTCATCAAAGGAAGTATGAAATTTGAATATCAAACAAGCTTCACTACCTACCGAGTGAGAGAAGTCAATTAATATCCCACTTAGAGATATATATTGTCTTAGTCCATTAATTCCTTATTTTAATAATCAAAAATAATTTTTATATTATTTCTTATCCATTTTATGTTTTATTAAATTCACATCATTTTCTAGAAAAGAATTTAAATTTTTCTAAGACTAGAATCAACCAAACGATACATACAATCGAACACATGATCATAAGATCGATTGTGGTGAATATATAGAAAAGGAACTAAGTGAAGGTAAGATAGAACCAAGTGACTTCAAGAAAAAACCAATTAATAACATTCCTAACTATTGGATCAACCGCAAGGCCATTTGGATTGAACACGTGAACAAATGAAGAAACTATGGTTAGTGGTCTCAAAATTAATAAATTATTTGACTGAACCCATGTGAAAGGTTAATTACTTCATGAACAAATGATATATCGTAAGAAAAAATGATCATTTCTAAGAAAAAATGACCGGCCATAAGAAAAAATGATCGATCGTAAGAGCAAATTATCAACATTAAGAAAAAATAATTGATAGTAGGTACAAGTGATTGACCAAAAAACCTATCCAAGAAACCAAAAATCTTGGAAGTAACCATGGATTCTGATATGAAACCTTTAGAATGAATATGTTTAATGGTAAGTCTTGTATTGTTATATTATTAATTATATTAATCCAACCACTTTTCTGTGCATAATTAAATGATGGTCAAAATAATTTATTAAGCCTACATTTCCTACCAAAGTATGGGGATATTAAATGAAGATTTTTCAATGTTCATTTTTGGAGTGTTTTTATTTTTTAAAAATAAAAAATGAAGATAAAAAACATACACAAAATGAAAGATGTAAAATAGAGAGATGTGTGTTTCACAAAAACATCAAAAAATTTCAAAAAAATAAAGATAAACCAGTACTCTATTTTTTGAACATCTGCGACTCTATTCTCAAATGATCAATAATGATGCATCAAGATAACATTTAAACATCTTCATATATAAATTCAAAAATAAAATATAGAAATTATAAGGGAATAATCTCCTAAAAAAATACTCTAATAGACCAAATTAATTTCCTTCTCTTTCTCAATTTTATTAATTTTGAGTTGTGTGTGTGATTTATGTAGTATACTTTCTAAGAACTATATCCTATGCTAAAATTGAGAGTGTAAGACACACACTCACTCTCCACCATTTCTTTATCTATTTATCCCATGTAGAACTGTTGAAGATGCTGCATAAATTGGAATATTGACATGTAGTTTTTATCATTTAATTCTCTTACACAGAACTGTGGAAGAGGATTTGTCTATCCTATACATTCTGATTATAGTTTTTTTTAAACCTGATCTAGTTTTTGAATCATTTTATAATAAATTTATTTATATCGAGTGATTTCCAAGTCGAGAAGAATAGGTCATGTCTTGAGACCAAGCCTCTTGTTTATTCTATTATGTGTTTTACCTATTTTGTTTTAGTGTGTCTTTAAAAAAAGTTTTTTTTAGTTTTATAAACTATATAACGAAACACTACTTTTATAGTTGACTTTAATTTTTTTATATCATTTTTTATTCAAGTAAATTTATTTAAAAAGTTAAAATAGTTTTAAACTTGTTAAATTGAGTTGTGATCGAACTTCAAAGAAAATTTTTTAAAATATAAAATTATATAATTATACTATTTTAATAAACTGAGATATGTTTTATAAATTGGGTGATTTAGTTTTGAAGTTTTTTTAATAGAAATTTTAATAGGAAACTCAATTCAACCCTCTTGAGTTTTCCACTCTGAACAACATTTGGTATCTAAGTATTTTTATTTCTCTTTGCTTAATGTTTATTTTTATCAAATTGTTTTTAAAATATATATTTAATTTATTTTTTATAATATGTTATAATAGAGGCTAAGTATAAAGGTTATGAAACTAACATTCCTTCATATTTTAAATAAAAAAATTATTCTCAATTGAAAATAAAAATTAAAATCCTTTGTAAGAGTATGGGTCTTGATATTTTAGGATCTATTGAAAATAAATATGAGAAACCTAAAACTACTATAAAAGAATATGATGCTATTGTTAATGATTCTTACTATTCAAAATAAAAATATATGAATAATTTATTATATGATGTTGGTAAAGATGAATTTAATAGAATATCTTCCTGTGATACTACTTATCTTATTTTGGATACTCTCTCTATATCTCCTGAAGGCACTTTTAATGTGAAAGAAATTCACTTAAATGCATATACTATTAATTATGATGCATTAAAAATGAAACATGATGAATCTATTTCTAACATGTATATTAGGTTTAATGAAATCAAAAATAATATGATTACCCTTAGAAAAATAATGACAGAAATATCTCAAGTAATGAGAATCCTAAGATGTCTACCAGATAGATAGAGAGGCATTTCAATCTATATCTATGAATCATGTAGCAACATAAAATTACCAATAAAACTATTATTGGGAATTTGATGAGATATAAAGAAGATCTGAAGGAAAAAAATGATGTTGATAAACCAAAACGAAATGTTTTCATTTAAATCATCATAGTAAAAATAAAAATAATTTGTTAAGACTGATAATACAGGTGGAAGTGAAGGTGACACAGAAACTGATGAATAAATGGATCATCTGGATAGAAGGTTCACCATGTTCAATAAAAGGAATAAGTTTTTAGAAACTCTAACTATAAATGAAGATATGAAAAGAAAGAAAATTGGAATAAAGACTAGGAAAAGGATTATTCATCTAATGAGATCATCTGTTATGAATGAAACAGAAAAAAGACACATAAAGGATGACTATTTAAAGATAAAATAAACAAATATGAAGATAAGAAGAAAATACAAAGAAGAGAAATAAAATCTACTTGGAGTGCATATAAGGATGGTTCCAATAACTCAAATTCAAGCCTATGATATATAAATCAAAAGGCTAATCTATGATTTATAGATACTACCTATGAGGTACCTTCTATTTCTTCTCATAGTCCAGATGATTCTGTAATGAATAATAAGAATTAGAATAATATTATATTATTCTTCAATATTCCATGAATGATATAAAAAACAAATATAAAAAACCGAAAAAGGATCATGTGTTCGGTACTATAGAAAAATATTATTTTAGCATTAAAAAAGAAAATAATTATAATATGTTAAAAGATAATAGTGATTTAAAAATATTAAATGAACAATTAAAAAAGGAAAATTAAATGTTTTATGGAAGAATATAAACCTTGAACAACATCTAGGGAATTTAGGTTTTACCCAAACTGATAGATAGTTTTGGTTATCAACATAGATAATAAAATAAATGGTACAAAAAATATTTTATCCCTGGTTTAAAAAAAAATTATTTATAGGAATGATACCAATATTGGAAATCAATATATGAATTTTTGACATGAAATTTTTTTTCTAGATCTGTTAAATCTATTTTTAATAAGCATGTAAGAAAAATTCAGATTCCAAAAGTTTTGATTTCTAAATTCTCTAGACCCAAATAGATCTGGGTACAAAAATCAATGTGTATTTAATTGATTACATGAAAATACTTAAATAGATCCTATAAGAATCTATGGTATCTGGATGGTGGATATTTTAGACATGTTATTAGAGACTACTAAAACTTTAAAAACCTTATAAAGGTTAATGGTGGGCATGTCACTTTTGGTGACAATGAAAAATGAAACTTCATTAGAATTGGAAAATTTGGTAACTCTGAATTTGTCATTATTTCTAAAGTTTTATGATTAAAATACTCCAAAAGTCTAGGATCCAGTGGAAATCGGCCCCAAAAAAATTATTAAATAAAATATGAAATAGAGTCAGGCATATATGGAATTATTACAAAAAAACGAGTGCATGACACAACATCTATATGCCTCTATCATCGATGCACAGTAATCTGGGGCCACAAAATACCGCATCATGCCCATATTGGTGATCGCCTACTTTTCTAGATCATTCACCACTTGATTAGTTTCCCAATAATAATTTGAAACAACAAGATTGATTTAAGTACTCTGATCAAGGAAATCAGTCTAGTGGGTCAGCACTTTCCAAGGCACATTACGTGTTCGTGTTTTCAAAGCACGAACTGCAATCATAGAATCAGATTCAAGCCATAGAATCCTCCTGTTTTAATGAGTAGTGTACCTAATTTCAAAAATTATCACCTAGAATTATGCTTCCTAGGCATTGTCAGTACTGATGAAATGGTAGAAGCATCCCTTGATGAACTTGCGATTTGTGCGAAACACCCCTCCAGAGCTCGATGGACTCGGTGCACCCAAGGCAACTCTATAAACATTCACCTTCAGACATAGTGTAATAAAGGGTATCTACTGGATGTACTTAAGCATCCTAGGATTTCTTGGTGGTCCAGAGACCCCAAGTGATCTAAGAATTTTCAGGTATGAGATAGAGTTATACATTGCACCTTCCTGAGCAAAAGAGGCAGCATAAACCTCCCTATGGATGGCAACCATTCCCTGTTGAACAGCACTATAATCCCTGATTCCCCACTGGACAACATTGTTTTTCCTGTCAAAAATAGAAGAATTTTGAGCCTCCCAGAGCACTGCAAGAGAAGAAGCAATAGAAACAATCAGAAAATTATGAATCTAACCACTAAAGCGCACCATATGTAGCCCTGCAAGAAGGTCAGCAATTGGGGTATAAATGCTCAGATTTAATCAAAATAGGTAACCAACATAGGACCAGAGCCACATGGATTGATCACAGTCAAGGAACAATTGATTTATTGTTTCCTCATCACACATACAAAGAGGAAATATTGTGGACATGTGAAAACCAGACCGTTAAATTTGTTCAGACAGCGGAATCTGGTTTTTTCAGATTCTCCAAAGGAGGATGAATCTAGAAGGCCAGATAAAACTAGTTCTGAATTTCATAAGTCGGGAAGGTGGCTGAAAGAGTCCCCTATACGCATGCCAATAATAGTCACAAAAATTGAATTTTCCATACTATATTTCTATATCAATGCATCACAGTCCATGAAGGTGTAAGACTGAATTGCAGTCTCAACTTGGGTGCAATAATAATAGCAGTAGATTACACCTGTGAAAGAAAATCAGATATGGAAAGGTGATCAGATTTAGGGGGAACATTCATTTATTTAAGAGAGTGTTCAATCCATATCGTGCTCTAGCAGTTGAGAGTGGATTTCTTATAGACCAACCACTTTGTTTCATAAATGATCTTCTTAAAGGAGTTCCTAAGAGATGTCCAAACTGATAAAGCAAGGTAATATTTATACCCATTACACATCCTTTTAGTGAATCTTCTTGAAAATAATTCATATGAACATTCATTAGATATCATGATCTAGGTAAATTTACCAATCAGACCATCATTGAAGGTTCTGAGGTCTTTGACAGCTATCCCTCCTAATTCAACCGGCTTGATTCATTCTTTCCAGGAAACATTGATCATCTTCTTCTCATGAGCTGACCCCATCCAAATGAAATTACAGATCATATCTTGAAGATATTTTATGTGGACTTGAGTCCATTTGTAGAGAGATGAGGAATAAACAAATTTGTATTTGATCACAGACTTAACCATACAAATCCTCCCAATCATGGACATGGATTTCCCTTTCCAACTAGCAAGCTGACCAGTGATGACAGCATAGATACCCTACAGATACTGCCTCTTCAATTTCCCCCAAAACAAGGGGACACCAAGATACTGAAAGTGAAAACACCCCCTCTTCACCCTAAGGTAATTAATTATCACGTTTTTCTTACTTCCTATAACTCCATTACCGTATACAATAAAGGACTTATCCCAGCTAATTACCTATCCATCCACCTACTCATAGTGGTTTAAGAGGGTTTTAATTTATATTCTTTGTTTTCTCAAAATATTTCTTGTTTTAGTTATTTTCATAGATAATGTTAGCTTTGGAATAGGTTACTAGGACATTTCAATATACACTCACTCATAAATATAACTAATAAAGTTTTAGATGAATATATACCTAAGTTATAATTTCCTAAACACAAAGTGTGTAATCCCTACCAAAAGAGAAAGAAACACATAATATTTTTCAAGTCGAATAAATAGGTCTCAACCTCTTAACCACTATAATTTGTTCATATGGATTTATTTGGACTATTTAGAGCTTCTATTTTAGTAAGAAAACTTTATACATATGTTATTGTTGATGATTATTCAATATATACATGGGTTTTTTTCCTTTCTCATAAAAGTGAAGCTCGATCCTATTTTTTTTATATGCTAAATCTATAGAAAACCATAATGGAATAACCACAAAAATCTTGATAATTTATCATGGGAAATATTTTTATAATCAATAATTTTAATCTCTCTTCTCGGAATATGGGTATACTCACAATTTCTATTCACCTCAAACACCTCAACAAAATGGAGTTATCGAAAAGAGAAATATGGATCTTCTAGATATCGCTATAATAATTCTTAATGAATATGACACTTATGTCCATTTATAGGATAAACCTATTCATACATCTTTCTATGTAATTAATATTGTTCTCATAATACCTATCTTAAAAAATTCTTCATATGAATTATGGAATGGTAGAAAACCCAAAGTAAATTACTTTAGAGTTTTTGGCGGTAAATTTTATATTATTAACATAAAAGATAACCTATAAAAACTTTCACCAAAAAACTATGAATGAATTTTCCTTGGTTATTAAACCACTAGTAAATATTATAGGGTATTTAATAAGAAATCTAAAGTTTTGGAAGAAATTGTTCATGTCACTTTTGAGAAGATACATCCACATGAACCCAAACCTTCCTTAGAAAATGTTGAGGATGATATATCAAATATGAATATCAATAATACTTATAAATATCTTGATATTTCTACTCATTTACCTAATAAATCACCTGGTAGATTTCATCAATGTATTCCTAAACCTGAAGAAAAAATTGAAGTACCAATTACTTTTATCCCTAGAATTATTAGAATCCTTAAAGACCATACTTTTGATGCTATTTTTTGAAATATGGATAGAGGAACTCAAACTAGAGACTCACTAAGAAACCAAGATGAACATAGATCCTTTTTATCACAGCTTAAACTAAATAAAATCAATAAATTAATTAATGATAAACATTGGGTAATAGAAATGTAAGAATAATTAAACCAATTTGAAAGGAATAAAATATAGTCATTAGTAGATAGACCTAAATACTACCAAACTATTGGAACTAAGTGGGATTATAGAAATAAGTTTTATTAGTTTGAAATAATCATTATAAACAAAACTATATTGGTTACACAATTATATAGTCAATAAGAATGTATTGACTATGAAGAAACCTTTACACTAGTATCTATACTTGAGGCCATAGGAATACTGCTTTCATATGCTGCTCGTATTAGTTTCAAATTATATCAAATGGATATCAAGAGTGAATTCTTAAATGGATATATTTTTTAGGATTTATTTTTTTATAAATATCCTGGATTTAAAAATATTTATTTTCCAAATAATATTTTGAAATTAATAAAAGCCTTATATGATTTAAAACAATCTCCTAGAGCTTGGTATGATAGGCTCTGAACATTTCTAATTTCAAATGGTTTTACGAAAGGTGTTGCTGACCCTACATAATTTATAAAAATAATTTCAAATAATTTTTTAGTAGTTCAAATATATATTGATGATATTATTTTAGATCATCTAAAAACTCCTTGTATATTGAATTTTTCCAAATGATACAAGATGAATTTGAAATGAGTTTAATGGGTGAACTAAAATACTTTCTTGGATTTCTAATTTTCAAAACAAAGAATGAATTTTTTTAAATCAAATAAAATACATAAATCATTTTTTAAAATGTTTTTTCTTCGATTTCACTAAAAGTATTGATACTCTCATGAGTACAAGGTGTAAGATAGATCTTGATAAAACTGAAAATCCAGTATAACAAACTACTTATAGTTGTTTTGTTGGAAGTTTATTATACCTAACTACTATCCAATCTGAGATTATGTTCAGTGTGTGAATGTGTATGTGTTTTCAATCAAACCCTAAATAATATCATTAAATAATATTCAAAATATTTTTAAATACCTTTTATAATACCAACAATTTCAGATTATTTTACCCTAAAGGACATTCATTCGAATTATTCAGTTATTCTAATGCTAATTTTGGTGATTTTAAGTTTGATAGAAAGAGAACCTATGGAACATGTAATATTTTGGAAAATTTATTAGTTTCATGGTGTGTAAAGAAATATAATTTTTTTGAATTATCTACTACTAAAGATGATTACATAGTCACAAGTAGTTATTGTGTATAGATTATGTGGATAAAACACATGTTATTATACTATGGATATCAAATCAAACATGTCCTTATGAATTATAAAAATTCAAGGGATATAAACATTTCTAAAAATATTTTATCTCATTTAAGGACAAAACATATTGATATAATACATCACTTTTTGAGTGATCATTTTCAAAAGGGTGATGTAACTCTTGAATTCATTAGTACAGAACATCATCTTATTAAAATCTTTACAAAGCCTATAAATTATGAGAGAACTAATTATATCAAACATGAATTATATATAATTTACTTTTTTTAAAATGTTTAAAAATATTTTTATATTATTTTTATTCTTCTTTTAAATATATTTTTTCATTGATATATATAAGTTATGATTTTATTGAGTGTTTACTTAAGTCAAATCATTTTAAAATATATCTTATGGGTTTAAAAATATATTAAATGCTTATTATAATTTTCAAAATGTTATTATACAAGTAAATCCCTGAATTATTGAAATTTCAAATCAGAAATTGAATCACCACACTTCTTTCTAACCTGAACCAAACCCTTCTTTTGAACCCTCTTTCTCGAACATTTCTTCAAATACCTAGATTCTAGACTCATGATTCTCATTCATATTAGTATTAATGAATATATATTTTGAATATGATTCATCTAAATTTTCAAATAGAGAAAAGGTCAGTTCAAGAAAATCTAAGAATATTTCAAAGAAGGACCTCCTTTTTCAAAAAGTAGTGTCTTGGAAAGAAGTTGATATTGAGTGGTTCAGAACAAGTCACTCCTTAGTATGGAGAGTAAACCTATGTTAAAACTAGTCCAGTTGGTTCTTAGATGAAAATATAACTTTCTATCCACAATATATAAAATAATTTTATCTGAATATAGTGTTTGAATATGAGATCGTGACGATTTTATTAAGTTGTTCATTGATGGTCAAGTGTGTGAGTTCACTTTGACTTTCTAGGTTGATTATCTAAGCGTCCGACATCTTAGAGAATATGAGGAATATCATATCCCATATACTATAAATCATTCCCATTTCAATATTGGGAATGCAATGGAAGGTCTAATGGATAAAATAACCTGTCGAAGACCAGTTTCAAATGAGCTAAGTGTAGAATGTAGGCTATTTTTGAAATTCATTCAGCACGTTGTCTACCCAAGGAAGGTATATTTTAGCTTTGTAAGGAAGAAAGATTTTGTATTTCTATACATAAT
Source organism: Viscum album (assembly GCA_963277665.1). Lineage (NCBI taxonomy): Eukaryota > Viridiplantae > Streptophyta > Magnoliopsida > Santalales > Viscaceae > Viscum > Viscum album. The sequence continues at coordinate 603,642,493 of OY728119.1, read as the reverse complement.
GGTACATGGTATTTAGATAATATTGACCCATTTCTTGATGAGATATATGTAAGATTTAACTAAACCATCTTCAAGATTCAACACTCTTCTATACCCAAAGTTTATTTCATTTTTGCTGGAACAGAAAATATTGGTCCCTACGGGAGTTTAAAGAATAGTTTTTATAAGTGGTGTATGTTTAAATCAAACCACCAATAAAATAATTAAGATTAGCTAGAATCCGTGGAAAATGAAGTGGATCACTTATGATGATAGAATTTATAAACAAATCAATCCAATTTATCACCTTTATAGGCTAAGATAAATCATTGGTCCTAGTTTTGGAACCATATGAAATTATTGATATTGATTACTCCTGTAATGTAGATGAATCTCAAGATCCTATGGATAAGGATGTGGAATACATAATAGATTTTGAGGAGATATATAGTGGCACTCATATTCATGCGGTTCTAGGTGAGTGAGAACCTATAAGATAAGAGTTATCTCCTCTCGTGATGTTCCAAAATATTCTAGTGTTCTAGTTGAAGCAGCAAGAGAGCTTGAATTACCTTTGATGGTTGAACTAGTATGAGAATAAGATGCACCTCCAGAGGGGAAGAGAGTTCCTAGTTCTATGTTTTTTGGACTATCTCTCTTCAATTAGGAAAGTGATAATGATTTGGATCCTATAGTAGTGGATAGTCCACCTATGTTTTATATAGAGGGATCATTAATTTTTTATTCATTACCATATAGTGAATAAATCCCTCTAGATAACTCTTTCTTTGATATGGGTGTATCTTCTACAAGTGATGTTTTTGGTAAAACAATAATGGGAAAGATGATAAAGAGGCTGGTGAGGATGATAAGGGTGATGAGGATAGAAAGTATGATGATGATGGGGATGATGATGATGATGATGATCTTACAAAACTATAAGGTCATACACTTTTTGTTGTTTTAAGGGAAGAAAAATTAGTTAATCTAATGCTTCCTTCTACTCATATTCCAAAACATTTAGTCAGACCTTACTCCTATGAGGATTTGTTGAAGCTATTAGCTACTCTAACTTCTCCTATAGATATTCTAGAAAATATTTCTAAAAAATAATTAGTATATGAATTCTATAACTGGATAGAAGTTGTGGCCATGGAAGATACTGAGGAATAATATGAGGCCTCTGTGAAGGAAATTGAGTAACCAACTGGGATATTTTCTCACAAGGAAGGATCTTAGATAAATACTTCTAAATTTAATGATCATTATTTTGATCCACATGATTATTTTATTCTTGAATATTCTCCTTATCAAGCTCAATATTCTCCACCTCAACAATTTGGACCCTCTTCTGCTCATCCATAAATAATAACTTCAACAGAATTAATTCAGTTCAAGAATATCCTTTTGGAAGTATTAAAATTATTGTTTTTACTGTTAGTTAGGCTAATACTCATGACCTAGAGGAAGACATTACATACACTATTGAGATTGTTTTTGTATAAATTTATCCCAATCCATCCCTAAAAATATACCATATTCACTAAGATATTCAGTCATTTAGAAGATAAATGGGAATATTTAGAGTCAAATTGGTTCTCTACAAACTGATCTGATAGATATATTGGCTACCATGGACTCAAGTTCCCGGGTTACTTGGATGGCGAGGCCATCTGACTTGAGCGACAGGTTCGCAGGGACACGAGGTTCAGAGGTTTTGTGGCTTGGGACATACTGGGGTGATTACCGCTCACCGGATACTTTTGAGTAGTGTGTGTTGACGCTGAAAAAAGTTCGTAACTTTCGGAGGAAGTTTCGAAATGATGAAGAGAAGTCATATTCGGAATCAGAGACCCGATTCGGAGGCCCGGGATGTGTTGCGTGAAATAAAGGAGGATCCACGCGAAAAATTGTTCTGCGCACGTAGTATCCCCGGGTTTCGAGGAATTGAGCCGATGAGGCACGCAATATTTTCACGCCCCAGTTCTGCGCGGAGAGTTTTTGTGCACCGGCTGCTCTCGGCGTGGAAGATTTCACGCGCCGCCTAGATTCAGCGTCGGACGTCGCCTATAAATAGAAGGTGACCCCGAACGGTTTGGGGGTTGGGGAATTCGAAGCGACTCTCGTGCGCGCAATTGGCTCCCCCCGCGCGCAAGATGACTTCCAGGTAATCCCTCATTTCGCGCAACCTTGCCCCGGAGTTTGCCTTTGCGTGCAACTCCACCGTCTTAAGTGAATTTTCCCCCTTCCTCGGGTTCCAGCCTTGCGTGCAATACCCTGTCGTGCGCGCAATACCCTGCGCGTAATTTCCTCTTCGCGCGCAATTCCCTTGCTCCAATTGCGCGCTGCCCCGGTGTTTTGCACGCAAAGCCCAGGACCCCTCACCTTGACGCCCCTTGGCTTCCCCCTACACGGGCACCTGATGTCTCCCCTGCCGGGCATGCGCGCCATGCGTTTTTTTCCCGTGCGGCCTTCCAGGCTCGTGCGAAGTAACCTCAAGGTCCCTTGGGCCGTGTTTCTCGTTGTGTTGCTTTGCCTTATGCTTCTCCGCATAGGCACGCTAACGGCTATTGCTTCTTTGCATAGCCACGCTAACGTGGACCCCTCGGTGGTTTTCCCTATGGCCCCCCTTCACTATGGCCTTGTCGATGCCTTCCCTCCCACAAGGGGTAGAGGGCGTTGGGTATGTAAGCCCTAGGGGTGTGGAGCGAACCCACCTCATCCAAGCTGCAGAACGTTAAACTGCTAAGCACCTCGTCCTCAACACATGACGTTAAACTGTGGTCTGACCCCGTGCTTCGCACGCAGGGTCCCCCCAGCTCGGACATTTTTTACGCCTCTCGTCTCCACAGGAATGGACTCTTCCTCACATTGAATGAGATCCTCCTTGTCGGAGTGGCGTTTGTCCGCGGGGGAAGGGCTGCCTTAGAGCGTAAGCCCCTAGCCTTTCAAACGGATGGTTGCACCCGTGCATCTTCATGCTTCCCCCCTGCCAAGGCCAGTGGAGTCCTTTTCCCACTGTGCTTTGTCGCACCACGGGCCTCCACCCTAGAGTAAGCCCCGACACCAAGGTCCGCTAACCACGCGTAAGCCCCTATTTCCTCTTTGGGCTGCTCAACACGTAAGACCCATTCTGCTTCTCACAGACGCACCTTTTGCAACGTGATCATCTGGTCCCTGCTGCCTCTTGTTTCTCACACCAAGCATGAATCACGTGGTCTTAGAGTGCGCATCGACCATGGAACTCTCTTGGGCCGCCTCATAGCGTAAGCCCCATCCCAGCGAACTATGTGGACTTTGATCCGTGCTCACGCACGGTATGTAGGAAGCCTCCACAAGGTTCAATCCCACCACCTAGTCATCCCGACCTCTCCACGTCAGTTCCCTGACCACCATGGGCCGCCTCAGAGTGTAAGCCCCAAACCCCTCATCCTGCATGACGTTAAACTGTATCTCATCTCGCATGACGTTAAACTGTATTTCGTCCCGCATGACGTTAAACTGTATTCCCCCTCCTGGGTCGTCTTAGGATGTAACTCCCATGTCTCACTCCACCATCCATCCTAATCCTTACCCAGGACGCCACATCCCGGTGAGATCATGCCACCCCATCCCACTCCATGACATCTGGGAAGCCGCCCACGCACTGTCCCCAACATCGGTGTTCCCCCTAGGGGTCCTTCAACCTGATCCATCTCCACAAGACGTTAAACTTGCGACATACCCCATGTTAAACATGGGAAGATGAGGAAAACCTCAGATGGTACACATTCCCCGCATTTGATGTGGGATGCCTCGGGCTTTCGTGCCCTTGAGAAGCCTTGTGATGAGGGACCAAAGACAGACATGCCAACGACACCCCAACGTGACCATTCTCCTCACCGAAGGTTGCTGCCCCGACAAGACCCCTTGGAGCGTCTCGACGGAAGTAGCGTAATTAACTGGCGTCCATGTAGATATGGCACTGGTAATGAGCTTCACGAACCCGTCTTAAATCTATGAGGGAGACCCGGACTAGGTGATGAGATTCGAGGAGGAATCCATGGAAGGAAGAACTGACATACCATCATCCCGGTTTTGATCAAGGAGAAGACTTCCCTAAATAAGGAACGGATGTTGCCCGCCTTTGGAAAGAGGTAATGCGGGGTAACAAGCAGTGTTTCCTCCCCACAGATGGATGCACGCGCCCCGGAGAAAGCATCGGAGCAAAAAAAATGGTGAACCCAACGTGAACCTCTTCTCCTCAATACGGCGAATAGTAGCAGTCGGGGCGTCAAAAGATTAGCATGTCACCAGGTCTGAGTAACCCTCATCGGGACGTGAACTCGCTAGGGGTCGAGGCCATCAGGACGTTGACCACTCCGTTCTGCAACGTCGTCAGCGTGGATCCCTCTCGCCGAAAATGGAAGACGGAATGACGATGGGCCTTGGTTGTTGATCTCCTTTCCTATTGATTCTAATGGGTTCATCTCCCTGCTTCCAAGAATCAGATCACTGCATTCGGAGCTCGATTTCCACCAGCCCACCGGCGCAGGGGCAGGGGTAGTACCGACGCGGCTACCCCGCGCGGTCCCACCTATTCCACGGTCGCTCCGACTTCGACCGTCGTAGCAGTCGAGCGCTCGCGCCCCCTCTCCCCATCAAAAATCATCCAGCGGAGGGTGATCAATGACCTGGTTCATAGGTATGATGAGGAAGGGATCATCCCTGCCAGGGGAATGGCCCATTTGGATATAGAGGCGGCTGCGCCTCACCACCATCGCCCCCTCGAGGGCCGCGCAGGGATCCGACGCTCCCCACTCCGACGTTCAACCGCTTCGGGAGCCTATCCCCGGAGCGCCTTGACACATCCCTCCCCTACGCCAATGAGGTGGGGGATGTCCGGGTCCACCTGATCGGTGATCCGTCCCAGGGGTTAACGGTAAGAACCCCTGCCAGGCTACATCGACGCCGCCGCCCGACTCCCCGATCCAAGGAGCAGGCAATCTTCATGCCCACACCGTCGGTTCCGACCCATCTGACTCGACGCCAGCGTCAGGAGCGAGCGGGAGAGAATGCCCGTCCTGGCGCATCACATCAGCAACCACTGTGGCTCGAGCTACTGCTGACTCCTGTTACCAGATCCCCGCACACGTTGAGCAGGGGAAGCCATGTGCCCGACTGGGATCGAAACCCCGACCGCCCTACAGGCAAGTTGGGTTGAATCTCCCGGTCGTGGGAACTGGCAATGGCCACTGCGGACTAATCCACGGTAGTGCCGCTCACCATGAAGGCTCATTCCGTGCCACCAATCTGGAAAGCCAAAATCCTCTTTGCGAAGGCTATGCTCTGGGTATAGCTCTTTCCAGCGCCCACTGCATGGGGTATGAGGTCACTCCCCCTACTTTCGGCCGCGAGGATGGAGCTTTTGTGTATCCAGTCGCTCACTCACATGGAGGTCCTCCCCATGTCCCTTTCGACATCTGTCTCGGTGCTTCTCGCACCCCGGCCTTCAGTCCCCTCTGCCCCAGCTCTATTATGGCCGGGGGACCCCATGACGGAAATCATCCTTACCCTGAAGAGCTACCCAGGGGAAGGAAGGTCGGGCATCGTCGCCGCAGGAGGAATTTCAGGGGAGTCTGGACGGAAATTAGACCAGTCCGTTTCTTGGATTCTGAGGCAGAGTACGACTCGACGATAGAACCTCCCCCCCAACCCTTCGAGTTGAGGACAGGGATGGGGACGCGGTGCGTCAGTCTCATACTCCCTGAATGAAAGATCCATATGATTCCCTCCTCCCTTCGAAGGTATATCCAGGAGGACGAGGACTTGGCGTACCGCCAGGGATCAAGCCCACAGTTCCCACTAGCCTCCTCAGAAGCACCTCCCGCCCCTGTTAGGGAGGGTGGGGAACTTTTTTGGGGACCGACGGAAGGGTCGCGAGGTGACACACCCTCGGTGAGCACCGACACTATGACAGGAGGCCCATTCTCTGGCCCATCCTATCGTGACATGGCAGCCAGGGCACTGCAACCCCTGGAGGATGACCCAGGGATCGGCGGCCAATCGGCCTGTTCTCCGTATTCCCCGCCGGCCAGCCCGACGGCCTGCCTCGGTGACATTACCAGTTCCCCGACTATCCTCGGTGGACGAGCAGGGATGGCAAGGTCCGGACCCCGAACCGGAGCCGTGGAGCTTCTGGACCGTTCTTGCAGCGGGCCACTTCCCTGAGAAGTTTTGGCCGGTCGCAGAATCGGATTTTGATGTGCCAGAGTCACTCACCCCGGGAGAGTTTGAATGATTCCGCCAGATTCTTCGGGTGACTCACTCCCGCCTTCTCCATCAGCTAGCGCCTTATCCCAGGAGCCAAGCACATCTCGAGGAGATCGGTGAGTAGTGTCGTCGGGTCGACCTAGCAGCACTCCCCGCGGTTCGGCACCCTGAGTCGTTGGACCACCACGAGGCCCTCCAGCAATAATGCATCCAGAGTTTTCAAGTACTCCGCAGAGTTATTGAGGAATCCACCCCCCACGCACATGTCCATGGATGGGGGCATTACGCTGCTCTCCTCTTCTGCGCGATCCGCCAACAGCCCGATCCACTGGGCGGCCCTGAGGGAACTTCACCAAGGGTAGTGGCAGTCAACATGGCTGACCTTCCAGATGAGGGAAACGTTGTGGAGCCTCTCGACGGGGACTCACCCCCTGAGGAAAGGCCGCTACTGGACCCATCTGGGAGGATTACTCGCCAATAGAGGATCCTCCTAGGTCTTCCTGTACCCACGTAGGCACTGACATTGGGCCGAAACATCGGCAAGGGTAAAGAGCCCGTCGGGTCTGTCAAACTCGCCGACCCATCTACCTCGGTGCAGAAGGTAGAGGAAGATCCCAAGAAGGCCACACTGAGCCAACAGCTAGCTGAGAAAAAGAGGCAGGTTGATGAGCTCTTGGCCGAACGCATTGCAGAGCGACGGCCTGACTATGGTGACCCTAGACCAGGACAGCAGGGGCAGGAGCATCTACCCCTTGCTGAGATCCCCCCGGGAAACCGTGACCGTGTCGTGTTCACCAACAGGGGAGACACTGGGACCCATGGCAAGAGGGCGTGATATGTTTCACTGAACCCTCCTGAGCGGCGAGACCACCTGGGGGACCCTACTCGGTTTCCTCCCGCCGCCCCGAGAGTCGCTCTGCCAGTTGTCGTGCGAGCCACTGAGCACGGCTGCCATATCGAAGAGCCTGGCAACGTGCTTATGGTTATAGATCCTCGTCAGGACATGAATCCAGATCCGGATGATCTGATGGAAGTACTCATCGCCCACTTGGAGGCCCTGGAAACTTGGCAGGTGGCAATCCCATCGGACGGCAAGCCATACCCAACATGGGTGGATGACATTCCGGCTCCGCCGGGATTTGGGAACCCCACTTTTCCCCCTTTAACGGGACCGGAGACCCACCACAACACTTAGCCCACTTCTACTCGAGGTGCAGGCCTATGTTAGGGACTCCGGCGCAGCAGGAGGCTGCCAAGCTCCGGTGCTTCGTTCAGACACTGGAAGTACCAGCATTCGTCTGGTACAGCCAGCTCCCTGTTGGATCTGTGGCTAGCTGGGAGGACCTTCGCCGGAAATTCCTCTACCAGTTCAGTTCCACAACCTGGAAGATGAACATTGCAGACCTCCTCAGGTGCAAGAAAAGGCCAGACGAGCGAGTCGCAGACTTTGTCGCCCGGTGGAAGGGGCTCACGTACTCCCTTGACATGCCACTGAATCAGGAGAAATTACTGACGATGTGTGTAGGGAACGTCAAGGTGGAGTTGGTTCCTTCTCTGATCATGAAGAATTACCCTGGAGGGTTCCGGGACTTCTCGGACAAGGCTCAGCACCTCGAAGAAGCCCTGCAACAGGCCGGTCAGGCACGCCCGCTGCCTCCTGTAATCTCTACAAGGAGAGCCGCCAGAGCCGAGCCCGCTGCTGTGGCCCATCTAGAGGCCCCCAGACAGCTAGAGTTGCTGCCAGTGAGGCCATCTCAGTAGGCTCATAGGGGTCCACCCCCACGGGCACAGCCTCCGGCCCAGCAGCGACCACCTCAAAATCGGCAGGCGCCTCTGCGTAACGCACCGCCACCACCTAGGCGAGGTAATCCGGCTCCGCCTCCTCGGCCTGCTCCTCTGGCCCCTGGTCATGGTCAGCCCCCAAGATCCCCCTTTCCAGAAAGAAGGAATCGGACTTACTTGTTTGGCGGGGCCCAGGTCCCTGGTTATTTCCGTAGCGCCTTGGAGTAGAGGATCGTGCAGCTGCCTGAGTGCCGGAAGCTAGAAGAGGCGTGTCTCACTGATCACCCTAACTACTGCCCTTATCATCGGATACTGGGACACACCATCCAGTAATGTTATGTGTTCAAGGACTGGCTCTAAGACCAGATTGACAACAACACAGTCAGGTTGGGCCCAGCCCCGACACAGGTGGCAGGTATCTTCGTGGGATCAGATGGCAATAGTGACAACGGGGATGGGTGGGAACAGGTTTCCGACCATGGGTCCCGGAAGTATAATGACTGGATGGCCCGCAGGATGGTCTCCCATGCCCATGGCATCATCCATGCCCGCCTGAGTCAGCCAGAGCCCTCGGAGTCTGCGAGCGCCGCTTTGGCATCGTTGTCCCAGCCTACTTCTTCCCAGAAGAGCAGGCGGCGACGCAAGAAGAAAGAACGCGCCCTTCCATTGTCGTCATCTTCCCGCACACTTGGCGATTTCATGCCCCCGGAAATGAGGATCCCTCCGAGACCCTGTCCGGTAGTGGAAGACTCCTCGAGTGAAAGCCCGGGGTAAGCTTCAGTTAACACCGTAGAGTTAGTAAATCCCTTTTTGACTCCCGACGACGAGGAGCGCCAGGTGGACCTCCCCAATGTCCCCAGTCATCGCCAACGTCGATAGAGCCGTCGCTACGTGAATCGTCGGGGCACGGAAGTCATCACCTCCAGTCAGGCCGTGCATGCTACCGAGACCAGGCAGCAAGCCCGGTACAGAGAGCAGCACTCGCGGCTCCCTCACCCGGTGACAACAGGTTCGCTTACACCACCGTTTGTGTTGCTGGATCGGGCGGAACTGCCTTGCCCGCGTCGCAACCAGCCCAGCCCTGCCACTGGACGATTATGGCCTTCCGGTCCTAGCACGACAGCCACCTCCCAGGATTCAACTAGTGAAAAGAGGGACGTTCCTAGTACCAGTCAGTCACCGGTCCCACCAGTAGGGCCCGTCATGCCCCCAATCGCAGAGCGACCTCCTGTAAGCAGAATCTCACATTTGGCGCGAAAGTATGATGTCCTTAAGCATCTGGCCGGCATTCCGGCAAGGCTTTCCATCCTTGAGGCCCTTCACCTGTCATCTTAAATGTGTGAGGTTCTTTCCGAGGCTCTAAGGAGCCCCCTCCAGTTTGAAACAGAGGTAGCGGCCGCAGAAGCCTTCCACACCGAGGTGATTGAGGACGCCGAATGTCAGGCAATTATCTCGTTTTCTGGTGAAGATGAAGACCTTCCCATACAGGGTCACATCCGCCCATTTTACATCACCGTCCAGTTCAATGGTGTGGAAGTACGTCGTTGTCTTGTCGACACGGGTTCTGGGATTAACTTAATCCCAACTCGGACACTGCGAAAACTGGGGTTGTCTGAGGATGATTTAACTCCCTGCGACCTCAGAATCCAGGGGTATGATAGGACCGAGAAAATTTCACTCGAAAATATTCGTCTGAAGACCCAGTTCGGTGGCTTAATTTCCAATACTGAATTCATGGTTTTCTCTCAGGACACCGCCTACAACGCGTTGATGGGCAGGTCATGGCTCCATCTTCACGCGGCGGTTCCCTCATCGTACCATCAGTGCCTCAAATACTCCCTTAAGGGTCGAGTGGGTGTGGTCCAAGGAGATGTGTCTCTGTTTGCCTCTTATAAAGCTTGTTACCTGGACGCTGACTATTAGAAGAGAAAGGACAAGAAAATCCTGTCAGGTGAGGTTGAGCCCACCACTGTCACGAGTGATCCCTGGGTAGGTTTGGATGACGCATATGTCTTCCCAATCCATCGGTTGGAGGCCACGACTCCCGATATGGGAGAGTTCTTTGTTGTCTTGGGTACCAAAGGAAGGAATATTTTCGGGTCTAAGCGACGGTGGGAAATCACCTCGTACTCTTACACCAACCAGGCTCAGGTGATCCCTGAGCCTCCTACCCCTGTACGATATCGGGACGTTGGGCTTATGGAAATGGCAGTACGTCATACGTGTCTGTTTTGCCGGGCCGGAATCGACCAACTCAAGACAATGCGTCACCACTGATTTAATGTCGTAAAGCGTGGCCCCTTGGGCCGAAGTCCGGATGGGATTAGATCAACCGCCTTCGTCTCCATGGTCTCCGCGGTGCATGAGTCTCCCGTCGTGACGACCTCTGCCATCCAAGTCGGTGCCAGCTCCCCATCACGGTCGAGCATCCCCGAAACAGCTCCCCCCATGGACGATCCTTCCACAAGCGGAGAAGAAGGCATGGAAGATGCTCCTCCTGCCTTTGAGGAGGGAGTCTCTACCATGGTCGACGAGTTAGTACAGGTGAACCTCGGTAGCGAGGTGGACCCGAGACCCCCATTGGTCAGCGCCACTATGCCTCCTGAAGAACGGAAACAGTACATAGACTTCCTCAGACAGCACTGTGATGTGTTTTCCTAGAGTTATGATGAGATGCTGGGACTAGATCCCCAGGTAGCCATCCACCTCCTTGTCCTCCCAGCAAACCATCGCGGGTTCAAGAAGCCTCCCAGAAAAATGCACCCCTTTCATGGTGCCATGGTTGAGGCCGAAGTTGATAAGCTCATTAAGGCCAACTTCGTCAAGGAAGTCCAGTACCCCAGGTGGCTAGCCAACACTGTGCCCTTCAGGAAGAAGAACGGGCAGATCAGGGTCTGCATCGACTTCCACAATCTTAATCACCATTGTCCAAAGGATGACTTTCCCCTTCCCCTGACAGATCTGTTGATCGATGCAACGGCCGGGTTCCAAGACCTCTCCTTCATGGATGGGTACTTCGGGTACAACCAGATCCGAATGTCCCCAGAGGATGAAGAGTTCACTACCTTCAGGGCCCCCCAGGGTACTTTCTGCTACCGATTTATGCCCTTCATCCTGAAGAATGCGGGTGCCACCTATCAACGGGCTATGCACCGCATATTCAAGCCGATCCTGGGATACAGTTGTAGTGCTACGTAGATGACCTGGTGGTTAAATCTCATCAGTGCCAGTACCATCTCAAAGAATTTTATAAAGTGTTCGGTTTCCTCCATTCACACCACTTGAAGATGAACCCGTTGAAGTGTTCCTTCGGGGTCACCTTCGGAAAGTTTCTTGGCTTCATTGTTAGGTATCGAGGTATCGAGATCGGCCCCGAGAAGATCAAGGCCATCAGTCAGATGCCTCCCCCAAATAATATTCAGGAGCTTCGAGGCCTCTAAGGCCACTTAGCCTATATACGCCGATTCATTGCGAATCTGGCCGGCAAGTGTAAGACCTTTTCTCAACTCATGAATAAAGATGACGCCTATGGGTGGGACGAAGAGTGTCAGACCGCTTTTGATGAAATCAAGCAGTATCTGCTTCAACCTCCGGTCCTGATGCCACCCATTCCCAGAAAGCCGCTAGTCCTTTACGTGACCACCCTGGAGAGATCCCTCGGCGCCCTTCTATCCCAGAAGAACAATGAGGGAATAGAGAATAGCCTCTACTACCTCATCCGCATGCTCCTCGATGCAGAAATTAGATATTCTCCCATCGAGAAGAGCTGCCTGGCACTCGTATTTTCTGTACAGAAATTGTGGCACTACTTGCAGCACCACGAGGTACGGTTGGTCTCTCGGGTAGACTCATTGAAATACATCCTGATCCGGCCTATGTTGACCGGCCGATTGGCACGCTGGGCGGTGATCCTCCAGCAGTTCGACATTTGGTTTGTACCTCAGAAGGTCGTCAAAGGACAGGCATTGTCAGACTTCTTAGCTGCCCACCCAACCTCTGCGGACCAACCACTGGATTTGGGTTTTTCTGATGAGGCAATCCTCTCAGTCGATCACGCCACCCCATGCTGGCAGATGCACTTTGACGGCGCCTCCCGAAGCCCTACCAGTATAAGGCTCAAAGATCCTAGGCTTAACAGAGTGGGCATGGGTATCGTCTTCATCACCCCGGAGCAAGCCATTCTTCCATATTCATTCTTGTTGTCAGAAGGCTGCACCAACAATGAGGCAGAATATCATGCCCTCATCACTGGCCTCGAGTTGGCTCTGGAGGTTAACGTACCCCACCTGTACGTAAAAGGGGACTCTGAGCTAGTCATCAAGCAGGTTAATGGTGAATATGCTGTCAGGAAGCCAGAACTCATGTCGTTGTTGGAATTCACCCTCCATCAAATGGCTAAGTTCCCCTCCCGGCCAGATGTCGTTCACGTTCCCCGGTCATAGAACAGTCGAGCAGATGCTTTGGCCAGCCTGACCACATCACTCGCGGAGCCCGAACAGGATGACCTAATCATCCCCGTGGTGCACCGGAGAGTCATTTCTCCTGTTATCCCAGAGGGCGATCGTGGCCCGTGAGTGAACCATCTCACCATCGGTGCCCCTACGTCAGGACCCCCTGAGGCTTCAGGCGTGGTGATCGAGACAGTTCCTGACTGGAGGACACCCTTGGTTGAATATCTCCGGTATGGAAATCTTCCGATAGACCGAGCAGAGCGGGAACGAATCCGGCGCCGCGCGCCGCAGTTCACCCTTCAAAGCGGTCCCAGTCGTGAGCAGCTTCTTTACAGGCACGGTTTTGACATTGTTATCCTCCTTTGTCTTCAAGGAGTCAAGATCCCAGAGGTCATGCAAGAAGTGCATGTTGGTTCCTGTGGTGCCCACCAGGTTGGGTCGAAGTTGTCCCACCAGATTCGGAGGCTGGGATACTTCTGGCCCTCCATGATCCACGACTGCATCGAGCACGCCAAGAGGTGTCATGTGTTCCAAGTTCATGCTAACTTTGTGCATCGGCCACCAGAGCCTCTCCATACTACTAAGTTTTCTTGTCCCTTTTTATTCTGGGGGTTGGATGTCGTAGGGCCTTACCCGCCGGCGACGGCCCGCCAGTGTCGGTTCATCTTAACCGCTACGGATTTCTTCTCAAAGTGGGCAGAGGCAGCCCCGCTCAGGGAAGTCAAGGCTTGTTCTATCGCCAACTTCGTGAGATCCAATATCATCTACCAGTTTGGAATACCTCACGCTATCCTCACAGAAAATGGAACCAACTTCCGAGCGGCCGAGCTGAAGAAATTGTACGCCAATTACAACATTCACTCTAACCACACCTCCCACTATCATGCGCAGGAGAATGGACAGATTGAGGTGTTTAACAAAACCCTCTCTAACATTCGACAAAAAATGGTTGGTCAGAACAAGAAAAGTTGGCCGGACAAGCTCCCCAACGCCCTCCGGGCTTATAGGACGACGACTCGTAACTCCAACCAGGTGACTCCGTATTCCCTGGTATACGGAGCTGAGGCCGTCCTGCCCATCTAGGTCTATCTTCCCTCATTGCGCACGGTGGTCTATGACCAGAAAGCGCTGGATAGAGTTTCCAAGATCCATCTAGCCGAATTGGAATCGCTGGACGGAAGTAGGCTCCGCGCTTTACATAACTTGGAAAGGCATCAGAGCAGGATGGATCGAGCTTTTGATAAGAAGGTTCGCCTCTGCTCCTTCTTGCAAGGTGACTTAGTGCTGGCTCTCAGAGCGCCAATGATTCCCAGCAGGAAACCACCCAAGTTGGAGCCCAAGTGGGAGGGGCCTTTTATTTTCCACAAGGTCTATCCCAACGGCGCGTATTCCCTGGTGACTATGGATGGTGAGTGTATCACTCCTCCCACCAACGCCAGGTTCCTCAAGAAGTACTTTGCCTAAACTGTGTGGTCCTGCATGACCTTAAACTGTGTGGTCCTGCATGACCTTAAACTGTGTGGTCCTGCATGACCTTAAACTGTGTGGTCCTGCATGACCTTAAACTGTGTGGTCCTGCATGACCTTAAACTGTGTGGTCCTGTATGACCTTAAACTGTGTGGTCATGCATGACCTTAAACTGTGTTGTCTCGTACGACCCTAAACTGCACCTTGGTCCATGTTCTAAGACCTAAAACTAAGATACTCTTGGTCCGATCTCTAAGACCTAAAACTAAGATCCATATTTCGTCCTACATGATGTTAAACTGTGCTTCAAGAACTATGTATGGATTGATTCCCATACTTATGGGATATGTAGGACCGCCTGAACACCTAGATGTCAGGTCCATCCCCAACTCTTAGGAGATCCCACAATCTCTCGGTTCCCAGGGTGTTTGGCATTACGCCCCATCTTTTGCCCGGGGATCCGCCATTTTTTTGGCCACTCTCGGACAGAGCCCTCTGACCCTTTCCAGTGGTCTGCTGATGTGCTCAGGGTACTATGGTCTAGGACTTAGAGTGCCAGATTAGACTTAGGCAAGTTCCATCCACTTTCCAAGCTTCGTGTTCCCCTTCATTCGGGCCCCCGTCATCCTTCACACCCGGAGGGACCCCCAAAAACGGCCTGGATACAGTGCCCAAGGGCTCTCCTACCATCATGGGACAACGCCCCCGAGGGTTTCAGACAACAAATTGATACGAATCCCACATTGAGAACATGGTCAGCGGTTGATGCTCATTTTTTTGTCCCCATGGCTAACACGATAGGATGTTGTGTTGTGAACATGGTCAGCAGTAGTCCTCATTTGTCATGCTGGTTTCCCCGGGCCCTGAATGTTGGTGGCATGGTTAATGTCATGTTCCTCCCCACTGTGTCAAGGTGGAATCTCGACACTCCTTGTAATAACCCTCAGTACACCCCTACACATCAAACAAACCGATCTGTGTAACGGTGTCTCTCAGGGCTCTCGCGATCTGAGCGCTAGAGTATGTGCTTGGGTCTCTTATCTACAGGTTGCGTGTAGCTTGACCCTCATCCTCATGGGGAATGAGGAGTCGCCCAGACATTGCGTTTCGGGCCCAGCATAGCTGGGAGCTAGCATATCCTGCCCCCCCCCCCCCTGATTGTTGAACCCTCATAGGCCCCTTTGGGCCGAGGCTCCTCTCTCGGAACTGCGCATGGTGATGGTATGGGATTACATCCTCACCTGTATCAGGTATGATTTATTGCATCGTGCGTGTTCTTGTCGGTCCAAACCATACGACCTTAAACTGTGTTGTCGGTCCAAACCATACGACCTTAAACTGTGTTGTTGGTCCAAACCATACGAACTTAAACTGTGTTGTTGGTCCAAACCATACGACCTTAAACTGTGTTGTTGGTCCAAACCTTACGACCTTAAACTATGTGACGGTCTAAACCATACGACCTTAAACTGTGTTGTCGGTCCAAACCATACGACCTTAAACTGTGTTGTCGGTCCAAACCATACGACCTTAAACTGTGTTGTTGGTCCAAACCATACGACCTTAAACTGTGTTGTTGGTCCAAACCTCATGACCTTAAACTGTGTGCTGGTCCAAACCTTACGACCTTAAACTGTGTGATGGTCCAAACCTTATGACATTAAACTGTGTTGTCGGTCCAAACCATACGACCTTAAACTGTGTTGTAGGTCCAAACCATACGACCTTAAACTGTGTTATTGGTCCAAACCATATGACCTTAAACTGTGTTGTCAGTCCAAACCATACGACCTTAAACTGTGTTTTCGGTCCAAACCATACGACCTTAAACTGTGTTGTTGGTCCAAACCATACGACCTTAAACTGTGTTGTTGGTCCAAACCTTACGACCTTAAACTATGCTTCATAGTCCAACCACATGACCATAAACTGTGATGATATCGTCCCGGCTACGCGCCGTTAGAGCGCTACTGCTCTAGAACTACATATGTCTTGATTCTCATCCTTATGAGATACATAGGAGCGCCCGGGGCACTTCCCCGTGGGCCCAGCCTACCTTTGTGTTCGGTCCCTTGACTCGATCATTTCCCCAGAGAGCACATGGTAAGCAGGGCTTAGGTCCTCATTCACGTCGGGTTTTGTAACCGCCTTGCCATGTGTCCATTTCTCCCCTTACCCATTCATGGTCCAAGCTCTAAGACCTTAAACTAAGACGCTTCCAAGAACTATGTATGGATTTATTCTCATCCTTATGAGATACGTAGGAGCACCCGGGCACTTCCCTGCGGGCCCAGCCTACTTTCGTTTCGGTCCCTTGACCTAATACCTCTCCTAAGGGGGTTGTGCGGTGTGATATGGGATTATGCCCTCATTCACGTCGGGTTGTTCACCGCACCGTACACACCCCCTATTCCCATTCACACCAGGTGTTTGAGTTACTCCACCGTGTGCCTCTTATGTTTCCTTCCGACCTTTGGTCCGAGTTCTAAGACCTAAAACTAAGATCATTTCTTTGACTTTTTATGACTCGCTCTCTCTTGTGGGATTGCACGATGTGGTGCGGGATTATGTCCTCATTTACGTCGGGTTACTCTCCGTGCCGTGCTTTTCCCTAGATGACATGTGTTCTCCGTCCCGCATGACGTTAAACTGTATTTCATCCAACATGACGTTAAAATGTTTTTCAAGAACTACGTGTGTCTTGATTCTCATCCTAATGATATACGTTGGACTGCCTGGACATTTCGTTTTGGGTCCAGCCCCAGGGATTACTAAACCTCGTCCTTCCTTATTTTCGGCCCCTCGGCCCGACTTCATGGGAAGTGGTGTAATCGGGACATCTACCCCGAGTAGGTTCGGGATGCCCCATGGTAATAATGGGAAGCGGCAGTTCTCTTGCCAAAGAGGTCCTTCCTGGAAATTGGGACGACCCGTGATCAGGTCAGTATGTCTGCCTAATGCGCCTTCGCCATGGTGGCACAATTTTGGGAGTGTTGGACTCTGTTCGAACAAACCACCACTCCACCTTCCACGCTTTGTGTCCCCCCTTATTCGGATCCTCATTTCCTTTCATGTTTGACGGACCCCCTCACAGTATGGATGCTCGACCTATGGTCCGCCTACTATCTTGGGACAACGTTCCGGAGGACTAGTCATGTTTTACGGGACCCCCTAACAGTATGGATGATAGACCTATGGTCCGCCTACTGCCCTGGGCCAACGTTCCGGAAAACTGACCGAAGATATTTGAGTTAGGCCCCGTGTTGCGAACATGGTCAGCGGTCAGCCCTCATTTATTGTCCCCATTCCAGGCTAACATAATATGGATGTTGTGTTTCCGCCACGGTTGACAGTTATCCTCCACCGTTGCGCCCCATTGTGTTCCGAATTTGGGAAGTGTGATTCACCCTTCCTCTCTATCCCCCTATGTTCGGATGGATTTCAATGCCTCCGGCATCGCCCCACTCGTGTGTTAGATCACATCGAGAAGTCGACACATCAATCGGCCTGGGGTCTCCTCAGAAGTCCAGGCCCAATTTTGGACGCCTGAAGCTTGGTCAATGCCCCACAATTGGACGAAATGATGGCACAAGCATCCTCTGCTTCTCGCATTGGGCGCGACCCATAGGAGCCTAGGGATGATTTGTTATTTGTTTCGAAACTATGGTTGAGCGCATTAAACCAAGGGTACAAATGAATGGATTTGGCCATATATTGGATTGAGACGATGAGCAGTACAAGAAAAAAAGTTCATGAGATGGAAAAAACAAAGCCCTTAGGGATTAGCGTGCTGAAGCGATCTTTCCAGCACTGCTACCCTTTGGCTGGTAGCCTCCAGGACTGCTTCTCACTCTTTGAAGACTCTCTCCTCATCGGCCACCACAGAGCGCAGCTCACCAGCCCTAGTCTGTGCCTGCACCTGCTCAGTTCGAAGTACGGTCATCTGGTGACTCGCCTCCACCATTTGTTCTTGTGCGTCAGCCAGCTGAGCCGTCAGTTTCTCCACAAGCTCAGAGCATGTTGCGATTAAGGCCTCCTTCTCTGCCGCCTACCCTTCGAGGTGCTGGACTTCCTGCTCCACCCTCAGCAGCGCTTGAGCGCTCTCCGATCCTTCCCGGCACTAGGCAATGTCATCGCGCCGGCTGCTCTTGCGTATCTTCTCGGCCATGTAATCACGGACCGTCAGATGAAGGATCTGAGCGTTAGCCCTTCTGGCACACAGGAAGCGCAGCCACGTCTGAAGTGATCCCATCCGCCTCAGCCAATCCGACTGGGGCTGTCTGAGGAAGCGATGGATACACTTCCACCCCTTGCGTCGTGTCATCTGGCACTCCTCGGCTGCCTCTGAGTCTGAGTCATCTATCTCCTCAGGGTCAGCGGGTTGGTATATGGGGAAGGCAGCAAGCAGATCGGCAGCAGGATCCACCACAGGGATGCCTTCATGAGAAATAGAATCCTCGATGTCCGGGCGACCTTCTTCTCTCGTCCCAGCAGCAATGATGCCTCCACCATCTTCTGACCTCATCTCAGGAATAGCGCTGCTGATGTCTGTCGCCCCCTATTCATCAATTTTCGGGGCCGACTCAGTGCAGGGAGCATGTTCTAAATGAGGTGGTATGTCCGTCGCTGGTCCACTCGCGGACGGCCCGGGCTCCGCAGCCTGACGTGCCTCCAGTGTTGAGATCACTACGCAAGGCATACGCTGGTCAGACGGGATCTTTTGACACCAAGAACCAGTAGTGAAGTGTGAGACTTACAGGAATCCAGAGTGTCGGTCCCCAGTGTTTCAGCCGCTGAAGGAGCCGCCGTAAGGGGAGACCCCTCCGCGATTGTTAATTCAATGATGGGTGTCGGATCCCCATCATGTCCCACCGGTTCCTCTCCTCTCTCCTCTGGTGGGGATGCCCGTCCAACGCTCAACTGCTTCTGAGTAGGATGGGGAAGTGGCTTAGAATTTGGAAAGGAGAATGGATGAATAAGGGAAATGAATGAAGACAGAGACAAACCTCGAGAATCTCGGTTATATCGAGATCAGAGCTGGCAATCTCACTGCTCTCTCGGAGACTCCCTTGGTAGGTCGCCCCTTGCGACCCCTCACCTTCAGGCTCTTCTTCTTCGTCTTCTCCCTCGCCTTCATCCTCTCCGGTTTCCTCCTCCCCTCTGAATCCTTGTCACTGTCACCTTCTCCCAGCGGACCCAGAACGCCCAGTCCAATTCGCTGGTGAAGTTTCCCCCAGACTGTAGGTCCCAATCCTTCAGCCATCCCTTCGTATCATCTGTAACGCTCTGACAAAACGTGCTCACAAAGAGGGATGGAGAATCCTCTGCCACAGGCTCGTCCCCGGTAATGGTCCTAGTCCTCAGGTTCAGGACATATACATCAATATGTCTGGTTTCCCTGATAGGAAGGTCGTTGTTGGTGACGTTATAGCGAGGAAGTTCGCCCTCCCGAGTCACCCAAGACTGTGGCGTGTCCACCTAGAAGCCCGGAAGTGGCACCTCCTCCAGGATGCCAAAATTCCAGAGCGGGAGGTTGTCAGACAAGGGATACGTCTTCTGGGCTGGAGTCAGCAGATTGAACAAGGTAAGATTGTTGGAGACAATCACCTTGGCGTCATAAACCTCCTAGTTCTCCGCCATTTCTATCCTACGGGCAGCGACTTCCCCCTCATCAACTCAGTTTGTGGCCATCTCGAATTTTTCAGGAGTTGGGCGAAATCATGATGCAGTGTGCGGAATCGGAGAGTTTTGCACGAAATATGAAGGAGTTACGCAAAATCCTGGAGATGAGCAAGCGATCGACATGCGAAGCGCGGAAGATCACGAACAGGTGCGAAATCACGACCAAATTTTGGATGGAATTCTGCGCTGCCAGAGCATTTTTACGCGCAGCTGCGGAAGCGATTTCGCGCACGAGAACGATGATCTTATCGCGCGGAAAAAATCGGAAGTACGGAGTTGGGACCCATTGTCCCTTTTTATTGTCAAGGCTAGGGTTCTGCGCCACGCGGAAAGAGGATTCCGCGCGCGTCCATAGTTTTCGCGCCCCATCAGAATTTTGTGTGCAACTTGACTAGGTGACTCAGCATTTCGATGTTTCGGCGTTTCCCTTGGAATCCGATCGTTGCAACCTCTCGCCGATCCAATTCCAAGGGGGGGAATTTTTTGACGCCTAAAAAAGTCCGTAACTCTCGGAGGAAGTTTAGAAATGACGAGGCGAAGTCATATTCGGAATCAGAGGCCCGATCCGGAGGCCTGGGATGTGGTGTGTGAAATAAAGGAGGATTCACGCGAAAAATTGTTCTGCACGTGTAGTATCCCCGGGTTTCGCGGAATTGAGCCGATGAGGCGCGCAATCTTTGCGCGCCCCGGTTCTGCGCGGTGATTTTTTGCAAGCCGGCTGATCTCGGCGCGGAAGATTTCGCGCGCCACCTGGATTCCATGCCGGACATCACCTATAAATAGAAGGTGACCCCGAATGGTTTGGGGGTTGTGGAATTCGAAGCGACTCTCATGCGTGCAATCGACTCCCCCCGCGTGCAAGATGACTTCCAGGTAATCCCTCATTTCGCGCAACCTTGCCCCAGAGTTTGCCTTTACGCGCAACTCCACCGGCTTAAGTGAATTTTCCCCCTTCCCCGGGTTCTAGTCTTGCGCGCAATACCCTGTCGTGCGCGCAATACCCTGCGCGTAATTTTCTCTCCACGCGCAATTCCCTTGCTACAATTGCGCGTCACCCCAGTGTTTTGCGCGCAAACCTTCTTTTTTTCACGCAAATTCTAGGACCCCTCACCTTGACGCCCTTTGGCTGCCACCCTGCACCAGCACCTGATGTCTCCCCTGCCGGGCATGCACGCCATGTGTTGTTTTCCCGTGCGGCCTTCCAGGCTCATGCGAAGTAACCTCAAGGTCCCTTGGGCCATGTTTCCTGTTGCGTTGCTTTGCCTTATGCTTCTCCGCATAGGCACACTAACGGCTATTTCTTCATCGCATAGCCACGCTAACGTGGACCCCCCAGTGGTTTTCCCTATGGCCCCCCTTCACTATGGCCTTGCCGATGCCTTCCCTCCCACAAGGGGTAGAGGGAGTTGGGCATGTAAGCCCTAGGTTTGTAGAGAGAACCCACCCCGTCCAAGCTACAGGACGTTAAACTGCTAAGCACCTCGTCCTTAACACATGACGTTAAACTGTGGTCTGACCCCGTGCTTCGCACGTAGGGTCCCCCCAGCTTGGAAATTTTTTACGCCTCTCGTCTCCATGGGAATGGACTCTTCCTCACATGGAATGAGATCCTCCTTGTCTGAGTGGCGTTTGTCCGTGGGGGAAGGGCCGCCTCAGAGCGTAATCCCCTAGCCTTTCAAATGGATGGTTGCACCTGTGCATCTTCGTGCTTCCCCCCTGCCAAGGCCAGTGGAGTCCTTTTCCCACTGTGCTTTGTCACACCACGGGCCTCCACCCTGGAGTAAGCCCCGGCACCAAGGTTTACTAACCACGCGTAAGCCCCTGTTTCCTCTTTGGTCCACTCAACGCGTAAGCCCCATTCTGCTTCTCACGGACTCACCTTTTGCGATGTTATCGTCTGGTCTCTGCTGCCTCTTGTTTCTCACACCGAGCATGACTCACGTGGGCTTAGAGTGCACATCGACCATGGCACCCTCTTGGGCCGCCTCAGAGCGTAAGCCCCATCCCAGCGAACTATGTGGACTTTGATCTGTGCTAATGCACGGTACGTAGGAAGCCTCCACGAGGTTCAAGCCCACCACCTGGTCGTCCTGACCTCTCCACGTCGGTTCCCTGACCACCATGGGCTGCCTCAAAGTGTAAGCCTCAAACCCCTCGTCCCGCATGACGTTAAACTGTATCTTGTCCCGCATGACGTTAAACTGTATCTCATCCCGCATGACGTTAAACTGTATTCCCCCTCTTGGGCCGTCTTAGGATGTAACCCCCATGTCTCACTCCACCATCCATCTTGATCCTTACTCGGGCCTCCACATCCCAGTGAGATCATGCCACCACATCCCACTCCATGGCATCTAGGAAGCCGCCCATGCGCTGGCCCCAACATCGGTGTTCCCCCTAGGGGTCCTTCAACCTGATCCGTCTCTGCAATACGTTAAACTCGCGACATACCCAGTGTTAAACATGGGAAGATGAGGAAAACCTCAGATGGTACACATTCCCCGCATTTGATTTGGGATGCCTCGGGCTTCCGTGCCCTTGAGAAGCCCTGTGATGAGGGACCAAAGATAGACATGCCAACGACACCCCAACGTGACCATTCTCCTCACCGAACGTTGCTTCCCTGACAAGACCCCTTGGAGCATCTCGACGGAAGCAGCATAATTGACTGGATTCCATGTAGATATGGCACCGGGAATGAGCTTCAAGAACCCGTCTTAAATCTATGAGGGAGACTCGGACTAGGTGATGAGCTTTGAGGAGGAATCCACGGAAGGAAGAACCGACATCCCATCATCCCGATTTCGATCAAGGAGCATACGTCCCTAAATAATGAACAGATGTCGCCCGCCTTTGGAAAGCGGGAATGCGGGGTAACAAGCAGTGTTTCCTCCCCACATACGGATGTGCGCGCCCCGGCGAAAGCATCGGAGCAATAGTGTGCACACAGATAGACTCCGAGATGAGGTGGTACAGCCACTCGCTGGGTAGAGGCCCCCGGTAGATGCAGTTAGGTATATTTGGTTTGTGGTGATTTCCATAGGAAGCCATGTGTAAGGTGAGGAGCCTTCGGGAGACAGCTTTGAGGCGGTCAGGTTGGGGGCAGAGGCTCGCCGTGATTTGAGGGCAGACATCACTGTCCCTCCGGTTATCTTTTGAGGATAGGTATCGTTGTTCCTCCGAATGTTGTGCCATGGGAAGGTTGAGATTTCGATCTAGGTTACGACGGTTGGGCGTGCCTTCGGGATGTCGGTACTTGAGACACATAGTGTCAGGTGGCAAGAGTTTTCGGGCTGCAGATCATACTTTCCGGCATTGGCCGAAGCAGGTGACACTTCCTGGTGGCTGCTGAGCACCAGTGAAGTCCTTGTTTACTTTTGGGCATTGCATTGTTTACTATTCTTCTTATATAAGCATGTCTTCCTAAACACTTATATTAGGTACGCACCTCTGGGTGGTATCCTACTGAGACTTGTCTCACACCCTACACGGGCCCTTCGGGACACATGTAGACTTTATGAAATTGTGTGCAGGTAAAGGGTCAGCCTCAGGAGCTGGACCTTAGTGTTGTTGACTTGGAGACTAGCATGGACCCTGAGGTAATGTTGTACTGGAGTTACTTGTTTAGTATTCTTTTCTTTCATCATCATGTTTACTTTATATTGTAGCTACGGCTGGTTATCCATTGGCGACGTGATATATATATTGATTTGTATGACTTGTTTGGATGCATGCTTGGTTGTATTAGCAGTTATTGTAGTTGATTGCTGGCACAATGTTCTATTTACTTTCTGATACTGTTGTTTTTATATTTCTTCCACTCTTTATTGTTATTGAATGTGCTTCCTCTATGCGGGTCTAGTTCGAGTCTACTGAGTCATTTATTTCCGCTGCATATTTAGTATTCTACTCGGACCGGTACCATTTTATTCCTCCGGGAGGGTATAGCCTCCCCACTATACCTATCAGACCCTCGCTGCTAGTCGGAAGCCTTTGGAATTCAGGAGAGGTGTGCCTAAGGTAGTGACACCTGACTCGTTCGTCACTGTTCGGGTGGCTAGCCGGGTCCGTGTCGTTACAGTTAGAATTGAGTAATATACATTGGACTACTATGAGTGAGATGGGATTCGGGATGTGATGTCATGTCTGACCAGACGATGGGATTCTATAAGTAAAATAGATCCCTTATGTTTATCTGATGCAGTATTGGATGATGAGACCTCCATGAGTGAGATGGGGTCTAGATGTGATACAGTTTTGGATGAATAGACCCTAACAAGGGTGAGATGAAAAACATTGAGTATTGGACATGGGACCACCATGAGTGAGAAGGTGAGTCTAGAGCTTGAACGTAGGTCCCTTCCATTCCCTTTTAAGTAGCATCTAGGACTTGGATGAGGCCCTACTGTGAGTCCTTGAGTATGGGATAGGTTTCATGGACAAGTTAATGAGATGAATGGATGCTTTCATGGAACCAAATTAGGTATGGTTAGGCATCATGGTGGCCTAGTTAGCACACGATGGCCTAACGAGCATATATACCTCATCGGGTTTCATGGTATCTTGGTTGGCACATGATCAACCAATGAGTATGTTTATTTATGTATTTCATTTCCTTGTGCATATACACACATATGATGATATATATTATGGGTGATTGGTGAGTCCCTATCGCATTATATGATCACACCTTTCATGAGCACCTCAATTCTTATAGAGGCCTTATATTTTCTTTTTAGATCAGGGAAAAATATGTGAAGAGGAATGGGATATGATATCTCGATAGGTATTTGGAGATTGGAGTGAGGCTCATGGATGGAATTAGGTCTAGTGTGCATATTTTTTTACTTTGGTTTATTTTGTATATGGGATCGACTCAGCGGGTGATCAAGGTATGTTTTGTATGACTTCATCATGTAAATTATTATATGTGTTTATTTATTATATGTACTATAATGTGGATTTTATTTGGTTATTATTTTTTATTTATCATTATGATATTGAGATCATGGTCTCTCAAATTCATGTTTTAGGCCACCACCGCTAGTCGGCGGCCTCTGGTGTACGGGAGGGTGAACTTGAGGCCATGTGGAAACCTTATCCCAAGAACTATTGAGTGTACCAGGGATGGAAAAATAAAAATTGGTGCTAAATATTTTTTATTACCAATTTATGAGATGGTACACTGGTGGTTTAAGAATTTTTTGGACCTTGTGATGGACCTCATACCGGTGCATCATAAACACCTTTCTAGTGGGAAGTATTGGTCACCAGAATAACAAGGTTATTATTTGGTTTTCATTGTTACAATTTAGATATTGATTAAATTATTATGTGAGTATTTATTATTATTATTATTATTATTATGGTTTCTATCTTGGACCATGGAGTCAATAATCATCATACATGAATCATGGTTGTCATGTAGGATTCACATAACATTTGTGTGCTTGCATGTGATTGATTTTACTCATGAGTGGTTTTGTTATTTAAAGTGTTAACAAAAAATTATATTATGATTTCTCATATAACTTGTTAGTGGTATTATACTTATCTTGACCACATTTTGGTTCCTTTCAATAGTAGGTTATATGGATCTTACTATGGGAAGTTCTTATGTGATTGTAATATAGTCCCTTCATTAAGAGATGTATGAAGACCCATTGTGGGTCATTGTGGGAATTTATGGCCTAGAAATGACTCAATAAGGGAATGGTATTCCTGATAAGTAATCCAAGTATGGGAATGAGTTTCCTTAAGTATTTGTGGTTGGATACTTAAAGTTTCAACAAGAACCTCTATTGAGTTTTCCTATATAGCTTCTTGGTGGTACTCAAATTAAAGGAGTTGGGTGGTTAAGTAAAGGCATGTGAATTCCTTAGGATTTGGTATGTGGATCACTTGGAGTGTTACTAGTATCAAGGTTGGGTTTATAGGGAAATTTTAGTTGTATACTTGGACCTATAGTTCATAGAATTCTCTTTTATGTAGCATGGTGGGAGCATGGGTAGATGCTCTTGGTTTGTGGAATGACCCCCATGTGGTAGGTGATCATCCAATTAAACTTAACATGAATGAGATGACTTGGGATATTGTATGTGACTAACATTAATGTGGGGAATAATCATTTTTTTAAGTGGATAAACCCAAGTTTGATGAGATGTGACTAATGGAAGCGTGGTCGGGGTTGTGTGATCAGGTTGTGTGGGAGCATGTGGTTTTTGGGTTTGGGTGTGATCAGGTTAGATAGAGAGTAAGAACCTATGAGTGGGTTCTTGATAGATCAATATAACTTGGAGGAGGAGAGTGAGTGTTTACGTTACTTTTTTGGATAAATATTGGTGTATGAGGGTTGGTGTGCGATGGTTACACATGGTGCATGATTGAGTTTTATGTCGATAAATGGGTCGTGTATGATTTCATTGAGAATGGTTCATTTTGTGGATAAACTAAAGAGGTGTTGTGAAGGTAGTGTGGACGTGGGACATGTACGGGTATGATGACCTAGGGTTTTGGTTATTGGTAATTGTGTTTCTAGGTAGGTGTGTTACTGAGACTTGTTTGGGTCAATTCTTGAGGAGTTGTGTAAGGGAATCCATATAGTAGGGAGTTAAACATTGGTGATTAATATTTTGTTTCAATGATCAGTTATGAGAGGGATGGTCACACTTGGTCATTACATGTGGTAATGGACAGAATGTGGGCTATGGAGTTTGGGTGGTTGGTTCATGAGTAATGATAATAATAATCCTTCATTGGATAGCATCAAATTATTTATAAGTGAATGACCCTCATGTTGGATGGGTCATAGTTGTAGTGAGAATGATTGGAGAGATGGTCAAGGAGGCATCAGTATATAGATGTTGGATAAGATTCTATGATATCTTATTCTGTAGATAATACCATATTTGAAGTTTGGATGCAGTTTTGGGTGGATTCAATGTATTGGAATTGGTATCAGGTAGGTTTCAGTATGGTATAAGGCTGAGATGGATTGGATATATATTGATGCTCAAGGTTAGAGCCTTATGGTTGGTGAAGTTGATCATGATTATGTAATGAACTGACCCAGGATTCCCTCACAAACTGGCACCTAACCTAATCCACCACAGACCCGAAGGGCGTTCCCAATCCCCATGGTCTGGTGAATAACACCCAAGCATCAATAAAAACTAGAGATAATGATTTCTCACTAATTGAAATAGACAACATGGAATATATATACATAATAGAAAGAAATAATGGAAGTGAAATACAAAATTTATGCCACAACTAAAAGGAAGAATTAGAAATGATACAACTCAAAAGCGTCTAGTAAACTCCAAGGTACGAGTCAAACAGAAAAGGAAAAAATCCCCAAAAAAATAAACAGCTATTACATGTGACAAGTGGAAAATGTCCCACTATCTCACCACCAGCTACCCAAGACCATATAACCAAATAAAAACCTCTCCACCTCACTGAGGTGACTTTCCTTTCCCTACATTAAAAATACATAACTAGGTTTTCACAACACCAAAGGGGTGTGTATGGTGTGATCTAAACAAGCTCAGCAGGATCCCACCTGGTTATTCTATAATAATTCTCTATATAACAATCCTAACATCATCAAATTTAAAGAAAACAAGACATGATAATTATTTAAAAAGTTTTTATATCAAAATCATGGTAAGAAATTCCCCTTTTCCCATAATTCTAAATAATCTAAGTAAAACTATTTCAAATAATATCACATATATCAAAATTAGTAATCTAAGACAACCAATAAAAAACTAAATCACAGGTAAATTATGCCAAGAATCACTACAGGTTAGGATATCTAGAACACTCATACTAAAACATAAATAATCATGTGCATCATGTCCCTAGACATATTCATCAAATCTAGGGAGTAGAGTAACACACCAAAAAGTGAACCTCCCAATAGGTCTAACAAGTCCCTAGGAAACTAGGACTAGGGAGTAGAGGAACAACCCATGATTGAACCCCATAGTATCAATAGAAGAGGTATATTTCTAAACCTTCCACATAGGTACCCAAGGCTTCCCATGTGATACATTTCCAAAATCATTTCATCAAAACCATTCTTTGAAAACCATTTCATAAATCTATTTCACAATGATTTGAAAATACCTTTTCTTTTACCAAAACAATGGGAAACCATATTTTCTTAAAAACCCACTTACACACACAAATCAATAAATCATGCCAATTTATTTATAAAACAGTTTAGAAAACCAGATCATTCAAGGTTCATCCAATATAGGCTAGAGATGGAACCACATACTTCAAACTCAAGTTTCACATGCCCAAAAAAGGATCCACCAACACTATAAGGAACATAAAGATTATAAATTAGGCCCTAGATTATATTATCACATCCTATAATCACATTCCATTAACAAAATAGATGGTAGAGAGGGTATATCACAACATACCTCATAGAACACGCACCCGCTGCACTGCAACCAACAAAAGACCAGCCCCCGGAAAAATGTCGGACAATACATCTAGAAGGGATCAATAATAACATCACTAAAAGAACAATTAATATAAAAACACATAAAAATTCTGCTACCTTGACCAATGTTAATGAATAATTAGAAAGGATTCTTACCTAAAGAGAAGCAACACAACCAACAAAAAGATCGAGCATTGAACAAAGGAACCAGAAAATAGAGGAGACACCCAAAAACTCATTTAAGGAGATCCTAGGGTTTTAAGGAGACACTTGTTCAACTAATGAAAGAGTAGTTACAAATTTAGTGGATAAAAACCTACTAGTTCGAAGGGTTTATGGTGTAAACTATGGTTTTATGGTGTAAAACCCCCATGAAACATTTACTTCAAAAAACATATCGCATCAGTTTAAAAATCAAGATCAATGATTTTAGAGTGTAAAAGTGAGTCTTATGATGTAAAAATAATTTATATCATATAAAGGATTTTGTGTCTTGCAAGATTATTGTTCCATAAACCATTTTTTTGGTTTGTACCCAGCAACACATTTTCACCGTAAATATGTCTTATGGAATAAAATGGTTCGGTAAGCAGTACCAAACCCAAATTTGACAGTAACTCTCAAAAATAACTTTTATGATCTCCAAACCTGAAAACAAACTCTTACACATAAAAAGAGCATACCTTAAAATCCAAGATGTTACAATCACACCACCATAATAATTTCTATCCCCGAGAAGTCGTGTAGAAGAAGGGTGCTCCAAAAATAGGTGAGGCCATTTCTCCCTCACTGACAATTTGTGATCCTAGGTCTCATGAGAATCAAATATATGTCACCATAACACTTGTGCAATACTTTTTCCTGAGAAACAATGATCTACACTAGTTTATATACAACTAAATAATATGTATCTAACTCAATCTCTTTCCAACTCTAAACAAGAGAGGGGTCGGGATGGTACTTTCTAAGATGAGATGTGTGTAAAACATCATGGATAACTATCAATTGTGTTGGTAATTCCAACTGATATACAACATTCCCAAGCCACTCACTAACCTTGAACGGCCAAAAATATCTCAGATCCAACTTTCCTTATTTCACAAGTTGATGGTGACCCAACCAAGGAGATACTTTCAAGAAAACCCATTAACCTACAGAAAACTCCAAAGGATGACATCAATGATCCATATATGATTTATGTTGGCTCTGTTCTGAAACTAGATGTCAGTGTATATTCTGAATCCTCACCAATGTATCCTGAATGAGACATAGTCCCATAAGAGATACATAACCCACCTCTTCCCAACAAATAGATGAACTTCATGGGTGACTATATAAATCCTTGAAGGGATCTATTCTGATCAATGACTGATAAATATTGTTATAAATAAACTCAAATAGTACCATATGGCTATCACATTATCCCATGTAATCTAATATGCATGCACATAGTATATCCTCTAAGATCTACATAGCATGCTTCTTCTAACCGTGTGTCTATGGATGGTAAGTTATACTCAACCTAACCTGAGACCCCATCTCCTCCTGAGGACTCTTCCAGAACTGGGAGGTAAACCTAGGTCCTTGTCCAAAACTAAAAGAGGGAACCCCATGTGACCTCATGATCTTCTGCACATATAGCTTACCTGTATCTTCAACATTAAGGAGTCTCTTATCATAATAAAATGAGAAAATATTTTTAACTAATGAATCACCAACCAGATAGTAATATTAGCTTAGGGAATTCATGGTAATCCAACAAAAAAATCCATAAACACCTCATCCCATTTCCAAATCAGCATCAGAAGAGGCTGGAGTAAACCAGAAGGTTTTATTTTCTCTACCTTTATCTGTTGGTAGGTGTAATAGTTAAACACAAAATATGAAATGTTATGCTTCATAACTAACTACTAGAATCACCATATCATGTCATAATACATCTTCATGGTACCTAGATGAATAGACCATAAAGAACTATAATAGTTAATAAAAATTGAACTTCTAAAGGATTCTATGATGACAAACTGAACCCCAAAGTAGAGAATACCATCTAAATGGAGAGACAAACCAGAAACGGTCTCCCCACCATAATGTTTTTCTAAAATTCCTCTAAACTCATCATCCTACTACTAACCCTATAGAATATACTCAAGTAGAGATGATGATAATTGGACACTAGTCAAAACTATACTATAAAAATTCTCTTAATCTTCCAAATTCAATAGAGTAAAGAGTCCAATAAGGTTACACTATTCCTTTGATACCAAAACATCCTATGATGGTAATTTCCTACTAAGAGCATAAACAATGACATTCCCCTTCTTTGAGGTATATGTGATGTCGAATTCAAACGTATGAATATACTCTACCCACCATATCTATCTAAGATTAAAGTATTTTTTAAAAAAGATATAGATTAGACTCTTATGGTAAGAAAAGACTGTGAACCTCTCCTCAAAGTGATAGTTCTGCCAACATTTAAGCATAATCATAACTATGGAAAGCTCCAAATCATGTGTGGGTTAATTATTATCATATGACCAAATATGGTGAGATAAATAGGCTAAAACATGATCATCCTACCTAAGTACTCAACCCATACCAATACTAGAAGCATCACAATATACCGCATACCCCCTACCAGGTAAAAGTAAGATCAAAATAGGATTCAATGTCAGAATACATTTCATTTCATTGAAATAAGATTTATATTTCTCATACTATTTAAAATTTACCCACTTCTTGGTAAGAGTAGTTAAGGGATATTCCAAATTTGATAAATTTGAGAAAAATCACTGATAGTATTCAGAAAGACCAAGGAAGATCTAAACCTCAAAGATGTTCTATGACTCCTCCCATGATAAGAAAACCTCACTTTCTCATGATCTACTGATAAGACGCATTCAGAAATCACATGCCCCTAATAACTTCACTTATTAGATCTTGAAATTAAATTTTGAAATATTTTCATACAAATAATGACTCCTCGGGATTTCCAAAACCTGACTTATATGGTTTTTGTGCTCTCGATCAAATATTGAGTAAACTAGAATATTTTATATGAACACTACCACAAAAGTGTCAAGATACTGATGAAATATCTAGATCATCAGAGCCATAAAAACTTCAGGAGAATTAGTTAGACCAAAAAGTATCACAATATATTTATAATGGTAATACCTACTCCTGAAATCCATCATCAGAATATCAGACTCCCAAAATAAAATTAGATGATAACTTGGTTGAAGAACAATCTTAAAAAACCACTTTACCCCCTTTAAATGATCAAAAAATCATCCAAACATGGAAAAGATAATTATTCTTAATCATCATATGGTTAAACTTCTGATAGTCCATGCATAATCAAAGTGAACTATCATCCTTCTTGGTAAAGAGCATTGGGGTTTCCCATGAAGAAATACTAGGGAAAACAAAACATTTCATCATAAGATCATATAATTGAATCTTGATCTCTTTCAGCTTCGATGGAACCATATGATAAGAGGGTATCAATATCGATTACATACTCGACACCATATCAATTATAACTCCACCTACCTCTCTAGAGGAAGACTAGAGAAGTCATCTAGGAAAACATTAGGAAATCCCTGACAACCAAAATAATATTTCAAATAGAAGAAAATTCATAGGGATCAACTAAAACAGCATATAACAAACTTTTGAGCTCTAGGCAGGAAGGTCCTGCATGACCAGACCTTAGATCCCACTATTCATAAAATACCTGATAGCTCCCATTGACAGAAAGGAATGATACATACCGATGATAACAATCAAGATCAACATGATGAGTGACAACTCGATCCATCCCAATGATGGAATAAAATAGATCCATATTGAGAATAAGTAAATCCCATTATAACTCCATGTCATCTATCAATAGTGAATAAGAAGTATATATAAATCCCTTCTCTTTCCTCTTTCTAAGATGTTTCTCTAGATTTGTAAAAAAAGGACATGAGAACCATTGGAAGTTTAACCATATAAAAAATAGGAAGATATAAACAAGTTGGTGGAACCAGTATCAAATAAAGCAATTTCTATAGAATATTCAATAAAGATAGTACCACTCACTATCACTGAACCAACATCAACCTCTGCTGGAAACTCATCCACTGTGTGAAGGTGCTTCACTCTTGAATTATATGGTTAGAGATTTGTAGACTTTAAATCATCTTACTACACCACATTGGACTTTGGAGTTGATGACCCATATACATAATTAAGTATAGATATATCCTAATATAATCAATATAAATGGCCATAGTAGCCACAACCATTGAAAATATTCGTAGGGGAGAAACCAGAAATTTGAACGTGCCTAACCTTGCCACACTGGTAGAAAGTCAGGGGCACACTACTGGCTATAACTGATAGTTCATAGGAGGTCCACTACTGAGAAACACCTCCACCACTCAAGTAATACTCATATCTCCTCCTCTTCTTTCCACATGCACTACTGAATCTTCTACTAGGTGTAAGAGAAAGAGAAGAATGGAAATCATGCCTCTCATGTCCATTCCTACCATAATAACCTTGTCCATATCTACATAGGTATAAAGAATAATCATAAATACATGTGATATGATATCCAATCACAAACCCCACATGTACTTCTGAGCTTTCAGGTGATCATTCTTCATTACCTCTGGAGAAAAATGAACCAGCTTCATGAATAGATTGGTGTATGCTAACACTGAATAATCTACATGTTGTAATGAGAGAAACTCCAAAGAATTTTCCATCATCAGAGACTCTAGATAGAACTTTTGGAAGAAGAGGGTCTTGAAAACCTTCCATTACAAGCCCACTTTCCTATCTTCATGTACCATGGAATCCCACAATCATTTATTGGGACCCTCAAGTTTGAATGATGCACACTTTACCTTGATATTATTAGGTGTGTCTAGGAATTCAAAGATATGATAAAACTTTTATAGTCATTCCTCCGCCTATTATGTCTCAATCATACCCTTAACGTATGGTGGATTCTCACATAAGAACTCCTGAGATTGATCCCTTTCTCCTTTATATCCTATTTTTATCTCAATAATAGCATTTTGGACTTGTGATACATTCTAGACCATTACACAAACTACTCAAACGGTAGCCTCTATAATATCCAAAGGCATATTTTGCTTGAGGAACATCCATTACACCATCCTATGGAACCTATGGAAGAAATATCTAAGGCATATCAATACACAATGAAATAGAATAAATGATCAAACAATAGGATAATATTAGTTCAAACTAGAAAACCATAATAAAAAATTGAGATTAAGATCAAGAACTCAACATAGAAGACACATATCCAAACATCCCATGGTAACTTGAGTCTCATCACGATAAGATCTGTCTAGACACTCACCACAACCAACTTATAAAGTCCCAAAAATCCTACCTATAATATAACTAATTTCCCAAGACAAGGAATCTTGAGGAAAATTAACCTCTAATTCCAATTTGTAATAGACTGACCTAGGATACCCTCACAAACTGGCACCTAACCTGATCCTCCACATACATTAAGGGAGTTTATGATCCCCATGGGCTAAAAACTAGCATTCAGAAATCATCAACAACCAGAGGGAATGGTTTCTTCCAAATTGAAACATATGACATGGAATATGTATACATAAAAAAAAAGAAACAATGGAAGAGAAATAAGAAATATATGCCATAATTAAAAAGAAGTATCAAAAACAATAAAACTTAAAATCAATGAATAAACTTCAAGGTATGAGTCCAATAGAAAAGGAAAAAACCTAAAAAAATAATTACTCTATGTGTTAAGTATATGAAATCCCACTATATCACTACCAGCTACAGAAGGCCAGCTAACCAAAGAAAAATCTCACTACCTCACTATATCACCTTTCCTTTCCCTACATCAAAATACAGAATTGGTATAAACACTACCAAAAGTATTTTTAGGGTGTGAGCCAAACATGATCAGTGGGATCACACCCTAGTGTTACATAACAAGTCTCTATATAACAATCCAAACATAATCAACTTTAAAGAAAACAAGGCATGATAATCAGTTAAATGGTTTTTATATAAAAATCATGGTAAAACATTAACATTTTTCCACAATTCTAATTAATCCATATAAAATAGTGTTAAACCATATCACATATATAAAAATAGGTAATAAAATCCAATAATTACAAAACCAAATCATTGGTAAATCACACCAAGGATCACTATAGGTTAGGCTAGCTAGAACACTCATACCCAAACATAGACAACCACATGCATCCCATCCCTAGACATATGAATTGAATATAAGGAGTAGAGAAATGCCCTCTAAATTGAACCTCCCAATTGGTACAAAAATTCCTTAGGAAACTCGACTTAGGTAGTAGGGTAATACCCCATGACTAAACCCCCTAATAGCATGAATAGGTAAGACATGTTCCCACACATTCCACCTAAGTACCCAAGGATTCCTATATGCTACATTTCCCAAATAATTTCATCAAAACCATTATTTGAAAACTATTTCATAAATCCATTTCATAATTATTTGAAAATAAATTTTATTTTACCAAAACAAGGGGAAACCATTTTTCTCCAAAACCCATTTACACACACAAATCAATAAATCATGACAATTTATTTATAAAACTATAGCATTTAAGGTTCATTCAATATAGGCTAGAGATGGAACCACCTACCTCAAACTCGGGTCGTACACACCCATAATGGGATCCACCAATACTGGAAGGAATGCAAATATGATAATGGAGGCCCTATATTCCATTCCCACATCTTAGAATCACATTCTAAAAACAAAACAGATGACATAGAGGGTACATCACAACATACCTCAAATAACACACACATACCATACCATAACCAAAAAATGATCGGCCCATAGAAGAAGACCACACAACAGATCGTGAAGGGATCAAGAAGAACATCACCATAAGATCAACAAGTCCAAAATGTAGTGAAATGTTACTACCATGAACAATGGAAATGAAGAAGTAAAAATACCACTTACCCAAAGAGAAGAAACACAGCCACCAAGGAGATCGAGCACTGAATGAAGGATCCTAGAAAGAATGGAGACACCCAAAATCACTTGGAAGGATAACTTAGGGTTTGATGGAGAGACCTGCATGATGAATGTAGGATTAGTTACACATTTGATGGATAAAAATCTACTGGACCAAAGGGTTTATGGTGTAAACTAGGGTTTTATGTTGTAAAATCTCCATGAAACATGTATTCTTAAAAACACATTTCATCAGGTTAAAATCTTGTTTGATAATTTAATGACGTAAAACCAATCTTATGGTGTAAAAAGAATTTACATCGTAAAAATGATTTTGTGTCTTTCAAGATTATTATGTGATAAACCATTTCAAAATCTTGTGACCAATGACACATTTATGCCATAATTATATATTATGGAGTAAAATGGTCATGTAATTAGTACCAAACCCAAATTCTATAGTAACTCCCAAAAATAACTTTTAATCCCTCCAAACCAAAATAGACACTCTTAAACATCAAAATATCATACCTTAAAACCCAATATGTTACAATTCAATCATGGAAAAACATTAAGTGTCATATTTGAACTTCTTTGTGGGTTTCAGATGATCACATGATGTCTTCAGGAGTTTAGTTATCATGATTGGGTAGTTTGGTGACACATCGATGGGTGAAATCATGTGTTTTTTGGGTAAAGTCTATTGGAGGATAACTGACTTGTGTTTTTTATGAGTTTGGATGTGGTAAAGTGTAAAATTCATAGGTAGAGTTGTTCGAAGCATGGTTGGTGGGTTGATGGACCATTGGAAGTGTGTTTATATAGGAAATTACTATAATGGGGAGCACCATGGATCAAAATTGGTCATTGTTAGTGGAGCCTTATGGTGGGTATAACCACAATCATCAGGTTAAATTGGTTGAATAAACCTCATCATGTCGAGATAGATTCATGTAGTGAGATCCATCTCAGAGTTAGCTTTAATGGAGAGTGGGTGGCTCATCCACTAGGAAATAGTGCACTTGGTTTTTGGAGTTGCATAATGAAAGAACATTTGGCATTCAAGAATAGAACATTGTGAGATCTTGGTGAAGTGACAACCATGGTAGATTGGGATATGTTTTTCATGGATTCTTTGGAATGATAAGTGTTATAGTGGGGAGTTTGTAACAACCCACATCATTATGGGTTGTGAATTGGTGAGAAAGTTTGAATTTTTTATTTAGTAAGGGGGTCATTTTGAGAAACGATAATTAGATCAATAATATGATCATTTTTAAATCTCAAAGTGATGGTTTTGGATGTGGTTTGAGGTTGGGGAAAATTCCTCAGTTCTGAGGTGGATTTCAGAGAAGGGTTAGGGAAGCCATTAGGATGACATTCCTATGTAAAAAACCATTCATGCTATGACCCATAGGGGGTCACGCCATGAATGTGGTGGGAAGGAGGGAAAAATACATTTACCTTGAGGAATTAATATCGTAAACCATGGTTCATTCTATGAATGATAGTGGTTAGGGTAGTACCCCTTGTCCTCAAATGGTTCACAACATGAACCATGGGATCACATTGTGAATAGTTCCTGGTTGGTTTTTTTAAGAAAGGGAAGACCAATAATTTACTAGTCATTACCCCTTCAGTTTTAGGAGGAAATAGTGCTTAGAGAGAACCATTTGGATGAACACTACCCATCCTTCTCCTATCCTTTTAACCCCCTTGAATAAGGGTGATTTTTAGTGTGATTTCCATAGTGATTAGAAGTAATATCTTATATTTTAATCTATATTCTTCATTATGTTTGTATAAATATTCTTTTGGATGAATTTGGGCTATATTTTTCGTGATATTTTCACTGAATCATGGTGAATCATCCATGATCAATGGGGTTTTCATGTATGGTGGATATAGGAGGTTCCATAAGGTTGATTACACACCTTAGAAAGGAGTTTCAGTGTAGTGAAAGTGTGTTGTGATTTTTAAGTGAAATTTAGTATTGAATTTAGCTTGGATAATTAATTATAAATGTTTATAATTATTTATTTGTGTTTCTTAGAAAGAGATAGATGCTAGGGATCATGGATGAGGTTCAGTGGGCTTGGAAAAGGCTCGATGGAGCTTGTCTAGGGGTTAACTCCTTTTCCCAGGTAGGTGGACCCTATAATACAATTTCAGATGTTTTTTTCCATGAGTGTGCATGTGTGTGTTCATAATTTATGGGTTTAGGTAGAGATAAGAGTCAATAGAGGACCATGGTCAGATGATGCGGTAGCATCAAACCCGTAGGTTGGGAATAAGTGTCCTTTCGCATTGGGATGTTCATAATTGCTTGATGACTATGTCTCCATGGGGTAAAAGTATTATTTGATCTAACAAGAGACCAAGGATGGTCCTTGTGATGTGGTATGAGTTATAGAAATATCCCAGGTGGTTCCCTAGGGATATTCAATAAGGCATGAGAGGATTGGGGCTAAGTAATAACGGGTGAGATGGTCATATGTCTCATGAGTGGTGAGGAAATCCCTTCTAAGGTCAGAGATGAGTCTTGGGGTGTGGTTGGAGTAGGAAAGGTCATTTGGGAATTTATTTATGTATCAGAGAGGTGTTTTCTCCAAATGATGTACCAAGAGGTCTCCCTTTGGAGACTTGGGACATGACCCAAGTACAAATCGTGGAAATGGTTTAGGTTCTTAGCTTTAGGATTCCAAAGGGGAAACTAGATGAGGGTTAGACCCCTTCTAATGGGGTCAAGGTCAGAATAGACCTATAGATTTTGGTGTAACCAAGGGGTGATGGATGTGAGTTAGTATTGATGAACAGATATTGAGAAGGGTCTGGAAGACCCTAGTGTATGCCCTAATGGGTGAGATTATACGTTTGTGATATGAGAGGCTAGACAAGGGATATACTGAAACATTATGAGATAGAGTGTTGTGTGATATACTAGAAACCTTTTTTAAAGGTGTTTGTGATAGTCGATGTATTTATCCTGAAGTTTGATGGGTCATGAGGCCTATCCTCTCCATGAGTGAGATGGTGTTAGAGGGACTACCATGAGTGAGATGAAAATCCTTATTGTGTTCATGAAGTTGGGGTATCCATGAGTTATATAGTTGGATTGAGATGTGTTTGGTTATCCATGAGTGAGATGTTTATGTCAGGAAAAGACTGGGTTATCCATGAATCAGATGATGGACTTGAGTGTGATGGTCCATCCATGAGTGAGATGGTTGGAATTGAGGAATAAATGTTGGACTGCCATGAGTGAGATGGGGTCTGAGATGTGATGCGATAGAAGACTGGATAGTGGTCTATAATGAGTGAAATGGACCCCTAAAGGTGATATGATATAGGATTAGATGATTATACTACCATCCGTGAGATAGATTCTAGATGTGATATAGGTTTAAATGAATGGACCCTATAATGAGTGAGATGTTAGAGGTTGAGTATTGGACATGGGATCGCCTTGATTGAGAAGGTGAGTTTGGATCTTGGATACAAGACACTACCAGGCCTACTTGAGTAGCGGTTAGGACTTGGATGATGTCCCACCACAAGTGCTCGGGTATGGGATGGGTTATGTGGACAACAGCAATAGATGACTAGATTTCACATGCCATTAAAGCAGGTATGGTTAGAAATCATGGTGGCTTGATGGGTGTGTGTACCTCTTCAGATGTCATGGTGGCCTGGTTAGCATACGAAGACCCAATAAGTATGTTTATTTATGTATTTAATCTTCTCATGCATGAACATGAATATGAAGGCATATATTAGGGGTTCTTGGTGAGACCCTATTGAGTTTTATGAGGCGTCACCTCCGGACTAATTGGGTTTGTTTTTCCTATTGCTTCCAAGGGTTTGGTGGTTTTCCTATGTCTACGGTTTGTGTGCTTTTGTTGGCTAGCCGCAGGATCTCCTTGGTGGGCTCGGTGTCTCTGCCATCATCTTTGTAGGCCATTTGGGATATGGCTGTTTTGGTGGGATGGAAACATCGGGAGGGACCATGCTTGCATGGGATCGCCGAGTGTCCTGCATGGGGATGGTGGTTGATGCTGTTGCTGGAATGAGGTATCCTGTTTTTTCCTGTTTTGTTTTGGAATGTTTGGATTTTTGCTGAACTTTGGGTTTCTCACTTTTCCTGTAAAAGTGTTGCTTTTAATAAAAAATAATCTTCAGCATAGGATCAAGTGGGGACAACTCAATGGATATTTAGAGATTGGGGTGAGGCAAGGGGATGGAAGTGGGGCCAATTTTTTTATTTTACTCTATATTTTATTTTTCATGTGGTATCATCCTAGTTAGTGATTAGGGTATGTTTTTTATAATAGCATCATGTATATTATTGGATCTTATTATTTATTATGCATACTCTAATATGGATGTTGTTTGGTTATTTAATGTTATTGATCATTATGATATTGAGGGAATAGTCTCCCCATTGGATGTTTTAGTCCCTCTCTATTAGTATCCATCCTCTAGTGTATAGGGAGGCATGCTTGAGGCCATGTAGCAAACTTAGCTCGGGCACTGTCTAATGTTTTAGGGCTAGGGTTTTGTAACTTGTCAATATATTTCCTTTTTCAGAAAACAAAACCTATTCATCCACAAATATAGAAATTTTTCCTTTATGAAAATTACCTTTAAACACAAATATAAGTTCTTATTTTTTCCATAATTGGATATCATTTACCCATAAAATAATTAAAATGAAGAATAATTGGGTAAAATTAATTAAATAATAAATTAAATTAGTACACATAAATCAAATAATCATATTCTTGAAATATACCTATTATAGTGACTTTATTAAATCCATTTCCATGGTCAAGTAAGGTAATTTTACTTGGTATGGTCATTAGAAGAATAAATAAAGCATTAAATAATAATGACATAAATTATGCTTCTTGTTTTATGAGATATTGTGAGATGAAGAGATTATATTACATAGTGCGTGTTCATAGGAGGTTGTATTTTTTATGAAAAAACCTTATCTCTTTAGGGGCCTTAATATGTTGTTATACACTACTCTCGGTCTATGAGTTACACTAATTGTTGTGAAGATAAGGGTATAGAGGCTCACACACAAAGTGTAATCTAAATCTTGAATAATTCTAATGAATTGGAGTTTAGGATATGGTGGGCCCATGAAGGGAGTTGACTAATGTCTAATTTTAAATGATCATAAGAAAATAAATAAATTCAATATTGTTCACTTTTAAAATAATACGAGCTGAATTTATTAACTCTAGGTATTCACAAGTTATTAAGTGAATAAAAGAAAATATTTTATGAATTAATATTCATTATTCAAGGTTTGATAAATATTTATGGGAGAGATGAGTCGAGTTAATGACTCATATTTTATCACATAACATAATTTCAATGTTACAAGTAAGTGATAAAATACTTCTGGCAATTTTGATATGTTCTCTATCTCATAAGTGTCATTTATGACATATTTAGAAGGTTTAACATGTTAAAGGGACAAAGGGAAATTTTAACATGCTTTATCCTACATATATAAACCTTAATATGCCTAAATTTGAGTGAACTAATTCTCCTATTGATTTGAGAGCTTATCTCACCTCTCTCTCTCATGTTCTAGAGTGGAAAAGGGAGGTTTGGGGCACTACTATCCAAGAAATCCCTCTTGGATCAATTAAACAGTGCTCCCACAATCATGAGGATATTGAAAGAATTAAATTCTCTATTCAAGAACCTGGAGCTCAAATATTGACATTCCAACAAGATTTTGAAGTGTGTTTGGATGATCTATAGGGTTATGACTTGGGTTCCTTCAAGAAACAATCATCTTTGATGAGTGTAATGTGTCAAAGACTATAAATTGAACAAGATATCATTTCAATTTAATTTACATGCTTATTTATTTCACACAAGGTTATCAGGTTGATAATTTTATGACATCAATATAGTGTAAAATTTTAATTTTACCTACTTCCATACTTCTATTATGCACTTGGAAATAACAGTTTCCTCATTTTATAGTTTTCATGATTTCATTTGTCTAGCATGGTTGATCCTAGAATTTGGTTTCTATATTACTTCC
Organism: Viscum album; assembly: GCA_963277665.1. Taxonomy (NCBI): domain Eukaryota; kingdom Viridiplantae; phylum Streptophyta; class Magnoliopsida; order Santalales; family Viscaceae; genus Viscum; species Viscum album. Next base: position 603,601,324 of record OY728119.1, on the reverse strand, counting down.
ATTGTGTTTAAAAATTGTTGATAGAAACTTTGAAACCCAACACTTATAACCTAATCCACTCATATATGGAGGATAAAACCAAGAAACCAGTTTTTAACACCACTTCATGGGACTTGTACTATGTGCACATGACCCAAATGGCCTCAACCTCACAATGAGTAGCAATAACAAAAAACCTATGACCACAAAACATCTATAGAATGTCAATCTCCACCCATAGTTGTGTTCATCATCACTTGTTTCACACCAACGAGCCTACTTCACACAACATCCACATAAGGAACATCCATTACATAATCAAGGAACTATATCAATCTAAAAATCATGAGTACCAACACTTCCAACATGGAACAAAATTCCACACAAGCCTTAAAGCCATCAAGTGAGAACAATCCATATACTAGGAATATCCCACTTATTCCTACACTATTCTACCCCTAATCATATCACATGAATGACATAAACCACATGTGGTTCCATACTTGGTCGCACACACAACACTTCCCACACTCATAAATCACATGACACATAAACACTTGTATAGATAAATAATCTATTGGGAGCCCTGATGCCAAGATCAGATCATTGGATATCAAAAATCCAAATGATACACAGTAGAAACCAAGTCATCTAGAAGTAATCCCTCATCTAATAATATCAAAGATAGGAATCCATGCACCCTACTCATCGTACAAAGTTGATCCATTCACACACTCAATTGAAATCACACCTCACTAGAATTTAAATAAAAAAAATGATAAAGGGAAAAATTAAAAATTATGTGGTTCAAATAATGTGACCTACATCAATGAGAGAAACACCGGTTCTATTTCCATCATAATTAAATGTTATAAGGATTTCAAATTAAACCAAAAAAACCACTTAGTATGGATTAATTACATGAATTAACTATTTTTTAATTTGAATCACTATTCTAATTCTAGATCACTATTCATATAGTCCCATCCTTCCTTTATAGAAGTACTTATTTGGTCATCCAGGTAACACTGACCTCCCACATTCACGGAGGTCCTTCCAATTAGAATGGTGATTGTTGATCTCTAATAATCATTTAAACCTTGAATAATTATCCCAGTAAAAAATAAAAGTTAAGATTTACCTCAGTAACTCCTATTAATTAATTTTTTAGACCATCACCCATGCATAGAATCCATCAGAAATTATCATATTTTGATCACCCAATCATTCACTAGAGAGGTTTTTCCTCCAGATCCAAAGTCTCATGGACATTGTATTATTCAACTCTCTATCTTATAGTTCTCTAAAGCATACATTACATCCCAATAATCTTATATATGAATACTAGTTCAGGGAAACTCTAGAGAATCTCTGACATTTTAGTAAAAATAAATCATCCACTTACACAGAAATAAGTTTCCTCTAATATCCATCCATTTACCCAAGTCACATTGAGGTACAATGTCACCGAAGAATTTCTTGGACCAACACCTTGGTAAACATGTATTCTAGGTTTTTGTCTAGTTATCTTCAATAAATCCATCCTTGTACTACAACAAGTTCCATATGATGTGGTATTTTAGACTAATATGATTGTTCAATGCATGTAACCCCATATTTTGATCTAAGTGAATCAAACTTTAATTATCATAGAATAAAACTCCACCCTCCCAACTCCTCCTGGTCTCCTTTGGTAACCGTACCAACTAAACCAACTCCTTATTATCTTTTTTGTAACAAAAAACTCTACTTATATTATGGAAAAAGTAACAATATTTTTCAGCCACAAAATCCAATTGACCATTTATACTCTATGGGTAAACACAAACCATGTGGTGATCTTCTAGGTGTCAGAATTCCTAGTGAAATCAACATCAACATAACCTCATAGTGGATCATCCATATTAAAGAAAAATATTGTATATTTTAATCCTTTAAAGTACTAGATGATCCATTTTACAACCTCCTAGTGTTCACTTCCCATATTGACATTAATCATCTCAAAAATTCCACTGTAAATGAAATTTTTTGAGGAGTACATATCATGGTGTACAATAAATTTCCCACCATTAATGAAAATAAAACTTTCACCATGAATGTGACATCGTCTCTCATTTTAGGTACCTTATCCTTGGATAATTTAAAGTTTCTAACCAATAGAGTAGATACTTTCTTACATATTTCCATCAAAAATATTTGGATGATCTTCCATATATAGTCCTTATAAGATCGTACCAATGTCCTGATTTTTCAATTTCTATTGATCTTCATACAAAATATATTTTTGGCGTGTCTGATATATTTCATCTCAAATATTCCTAATAGATCCTACTTCTGTTTTTGTATCCTCTTATCATCTAGTCCATCTAGAAATATGTCATTCATATACAGGAGAAGAATGATGAATGTCTCATCATTACATGCCTTTTTGTAGGAACAATGGTTTGTATTGCACTGAGTAAAACCTTCATCTACCATGAATTCATCGAACTTATAACTCTATTACCTTAGCACCTGATTCAATTTCTAAAGGATTTTATTTATCTTACTCACTATGTTCTGATTTTCATCATCTATGAAACTCATTGGTTTCTTCATATAAATATCTTCATATAAATTACCATAGAGGAAGGCCATCTTTATATACATATATTTTAAGTAAATATTATCAGCAGAAACCATTCTCAACACTGTCCTGGTGGTATAATGATTAAAAGATAGTGAAAATATCTTTAGAAGTCAAATTTTCCTTCTATTTAAATCCCTTCACCACTATCCATGCATTATACCTTTTCCTTCGGTCAACTTCTTCTTTCAATTGGAACAACCACTTATTCTATAGTGTTTTATTACCCTATTGTAAATCATTCATCTATAATGTTCTATTAGTATATAATAAACACATTTCACCCTTTATTATTGACACCCATTGTCTAGATTCACTAAGAGTAGCCACCTCATCCAAACTTTTTGGCTCTCAACCTTCCATAAGAATCATGAAGTTCATATCATCCCTAAAACTTATGAACTATTTTTCTTACTCTAGTTGATCTATTCAAGAATTTTGGATCAGATTTGTTTGGTACTATAATTTCTAGTTCTCTAAATTTTGAAACATAAACTTTTAGGGCTCCCACTTAAGCTTTAGAAGCCCTTGATTTTTCTAGAAAATATTATGTGGGTCTAACTTATGGACTTGTATTGATTTCATATATATTCTTAGGGACTTCTATCTATCTGATATCCTTAATCAGATCAACTTGGACTTGTTCAGTTTATTTATTAGTATCAACTCCCTTTTCATTCAAGTCATTATCCTTCCACATAAAATTTTCATTAAAAAAAATATCTCGACTCATGGTGACTTGTTTCTTAAAATTATCCCATAGATAGAATGAAAATTTTCCCTATATATATCCCATGATGAAGCATGACTTAGAATTTATCTCAAAATTATCTCTATAGATATCATCCATGAGAACATATGAAAGGATTTTGAAAAAATTTAGGTGACGAACATCCGATTGTTTTTCAAATCATAGCTATTTTATAAGTTCTTATCCCAAAGGATCTAATAGCGTCATATTAGCCAAGTATATTGTCATATTAATTATTTTTTATTAAATGTTATTAGGAATTCCCAAGTGAACACACATACTCCTTGATTTTTTTTTTGTCATTTTTGGTTCATCCTTTTAGCCACAACATTTTATTGTGTTGTTTCGGGCACAATTCCCTCCAACCTGGTCTCTTTATTTTGGTAGAAGTATTAGAAGTTTCATACATTGTATTCACCACCATTGTTAGTCCTTGATAATTTTATCTTCTGACCTATTTATCACACCTCCATGTACTTATATTGAATAAATTCTGTAAACATATCAAATTTATGATTTAGGAAGTAAATATTGGTAATCCTTGTGTCTCTCCTTCTGATTAAACCACCAGAACACTAAAACAAAATAAGAAAATAGTGGCGGTTTTTTTATTTTGGAGACAATTTAAACCACTACTAAATAGTTCCGTGATCTTTTTTTAAAAGCCTCCGCTAAAGTTGGCATCGACATCCAACTTGCATCAGTTTTACCCAATTAGCATTGGTTTCTTGGAAGTGTCATAGAACCTTTTTTAGAAGTGTTTATTTTGTTTTTTATTGGTATTTTTACCTCTCAAAACAATTGAGTATGTCATAAAATTTTAAACCACTGCTAAATTTTTTTACCATATATATCAGTGGTTTAAACCACTGCTATACATTTATATTAAACAAATAAAAACTGCAGAAATTGTAGTGCCAAAAAAAGTATACCAAATATATGGAAGACCAAGAAAATAAAAAAATAAATAAGAAATGGTATTCGTATAATAAAATTCAAAACTTGAAATTACAAATTATTACATAAACCATAAACATATCATGAAGGCAATGTTCAATACATGAAAACTAAATAAAATCATATTGATATTCTAAAAACTAGAACTGACCAAATGTAAATGGAGTTTAAATTAAAACATAATCAAAACATGATAAAAATTTATTCCAGATTCAAATATATACATTTCTAGAACTAATAATGACTTATTTTATATAAATAATTATAATAGGAAATTATAATCAATAATAACAACATAAAGAGTGTTAATATAGTCTTAACCAAGTCTGTGATATCAGTAAACACAAACTCCGGTTTACTATAATAATTTTCCCATAATAAGGATTCCATATAACAAAGAATAATAAACTAGTCCCCCATAATCTCATAGACCTTTTCTCTATTGATCCCTAAATGATACCACAACCCCACTTTAATTTTGGAAACTAAGAAACACCCCCAAGACAACAAGCATAAAAATGATAACATAAGAAACAATGGATAAAACCCAAAAATTATACACCCATGACTTACTTCTAACCTCCTCTTTATATGGGCCAACCTAACTATCCCTTTTAAAATGAACATACTAAAATTCCTAATTTCATCACAGTAATCATACGCTACCCATCCCAACTCTAATATAAAATTTAAGTAAAGAAAAGAAGTCATAAAACTATAATGGAAGACTTTACATGGGATCATTTAAAAAATAACTAAAAAGAGAATAAGAATGATGAGTATTAGGGAAAATTTGAAAGAAAACATAGTAAATCAACCAAGCATATAGATTTTATGTAATATAAGAGAAATACAGATATACCCTACCTCAGACCATAACATGGTTTCTCAATCACCATATCATTGTGTTAGTCTTTCATGAGTTTAGTTACACATCACCATCACTAAATTAAAAGTAAACCCTCATAACTACCTGAAGAACTAAGATTTACATCATCTCTGTCTCTTTCTCCACTCCCTACTACTGAAACCTGTATGACAATTTTCTTAAAAATTCAACGGTGTTTTATATTTAAATTTAAAATTAAAACCAATAAAAAAATTTGTACTAAATGATTATTAATTTTTGTGATTTACCTACACACTCAAACCATACATCTATGAAATATCACCAAGTACACTTCCATTCATCTTATGATATAATTCAACCAATTATTTCTTCATAGCAACAACCTTCATATACTGCATATGTATATGAGCCCCCTATTGTTGGATTGTTCACCCTTATTGCTGAATTATGATTTTTATTTCAATTAACTACCTCTAGGTATATTGAGGTAGTTAGTAACTACAACTAGGATTAGATACTACTACAATCTCTAGTGACCTACCAAAGACCTCAAATGGTAATATTCTCAAACCTGCCCCACACACTCGACCGGGATACTCCTTCTTGAGGACTTGACTAACTAGATCATCCTTGGAGATCGAGAAGGACTATATGGGATTGGCATCCCATAGTTATTTTATTTTTAATTATAAATAAAATATCAGTCATATTTAAATAAATACATATTAAAAAAGTGACAAATAACAATAATTTATTACAATAAAAAAGGAAATCATACCCCAACTTATTTGGTAGGATTATTCACATAACTCCCATCAGATTTCGTATGAACATCCAACCAAAGTTCCATTTGGGAGACTTGGTGCCCAAAATTATTTGACTACATTAAACAAAGATAAATCAATAATTTAATATATGAAACAAATAATGTTATCTTATAAATATTTAAACTAATGAAAATATTACCATAGTCGATCTGTTTCTTGAAAAACTCTTTAAACTGACAGTGTGGGGGTGATTTGTTTAGCTAAACTTGATAAATTTTTTCTTGAAACATCCTAAAATAAATAACATGTAATTTAATATTAATGTATGAAATGTAATCTACATATCATATTCATGTATATATGTAAAATGAGATTAATATAATAATATATTTTTCAATACCATCTGTTTCTCAGGGTGATGGCTATCAACAAACACCTTCCACTTCTATCTATGTACCCCTTTATGTACCGTATCATACTGATGGTGAATAGTCAATGGTGTATCATTTAATTCATTCCATAATATCCATTTAAAATATTTCCATTTTTTACCCAAATTTTCAACGTCCACTTTCATGCAATAAGATTAACAAGGGTAAAGTAGAATAACATCTGTAAAAAGAGATTCATTTTTAAAATATTAGAATTTAATTAAATAAAGGTATTAAATTGAGCCATAAGGTATTTAAATTATCTTTATCTTGGAATTAAATACTCCATTCTTCTAAAATTTAAGCATATGCCTCCAATCAAAACATGTAATCAGAAGGGTAACCAGATCAGTTTCCAAATGTCCTAGAATTTGGGAAAATAATCTTGTGGAATCATCTATGGGGACCGCATAATAATAAAAGGGGGCAAATGTCTTCAATTCATTAAGATTCAAGATATCTGAACTATAAATATTTTTCTCGGTGGTAATATTTGCTTCATCTTTTATGAGAAAATATTCATTAGTATAAAAAAGTTCAATAACATTATTCACCTTAAAATTTGTACCTATAACCATCACCCTCTAATATCCCCCATGAATAAGTATAAGTGACCAACTATTCCATCATTGTAGAGTCTTCGTGTGTTGAACTTTTTGAACTGAGAGGAAATATTCTAGATGCTAATGGGATAGATAATAAGGGTTTTCTAGATTATGATGGGAGGGATACAGAGGGTGTGGAAAACACTAATGAGGGGAAGATAAAGGGTGTCCCATATGCTATAGAGAGGGAACCTGATAGATCATCAAGTGTCTATGTGGTCAAGGGAATGTAAATTGGTAGTCGACTAGGATCATTGAGACACTTCTTTGGAATTACTATCATTTAAACAAGTAAAAATAATTTTAGAATATATATTTTGAAAAATTCATGCAGAAAATGAAATTTTCAAATGATAATAGATGCACAGTACTAAAAAACATAATATATATAGGTATGATAATGAATGAATGCACATACAAACAAATATAACATTTAGTTTTTCAAAACTAAACAATTCATTCATAAAATCAATTTGAATATGATAACAAATCCACAGTGATGGAAATGAATAACATATAACATAGGTGGTTTATAAGTAATATATGATTGCGCATATAATCATTTTTTTCCTTTAATCGTGTTTCTATCTTGTTCCATCATTACTTAATCTACTTCATCCACCCTTGTAAGACTAATATTTTTAATATCATGATTTAAAAGTAATTATGTTTCTTTTTGTTGATGGGATTCAATGTTAGATGTCAAATATTCCACTTTATCACCCATATCATACAAGTATATTTGTTTTATGTAAATGTCTACACTCCACCATTCATTGACAACATCTTCCACATATTATACCATTTTCTATTTCGATGTGAAGATATATGGATCATGTAATTCATGGTCACCAACATCCATCAAGAAAGAGAAGTTCACAAAATTAAATTAAAAGTAATATATTTCAATGCCCTTGGTAATATAAACCCACTTAAATTTGAATAAAATGTCTGAAAAATGACTTTGGTAGTTCAATTTGATAATATAAGTTAAATTTCCATAGTATCCCAATTCAGAAACTATAAATATACCACTATTACATGTTTTTCAACCCTCTTCCCAATTGATTTTATGAAATTTGAATCCATTCACATTATAATCATTGAACTTTCTAGCCTATTTTAGAGGACCTTGAGACATAAACATCAAATCTTTTGATAACTTATCCTGATTATAAGTATTCATGATCTAAAAAAATTAATATACATTATTATATTTACAAAATATATATTTCAACCTAATATCTATAATGATTGAAACATTTATGAATTTACATGAAATGAAACCCATTATATAATCTATTTATTAGCAATTTTTTTATATCTTCTCATTTAATGTTCTACTTCTCATCTATCTCTTTTTTTATATCTTTATATCTTCAATAAATGGATTTAAAATTTCACTATTCAGTAGCACATATCTATGTGCCAGTAATAATTTCATTTTTATTAGTGTAATATCTGAGATCCTCCCAACTGATCAACCAATAGTAGAAAAGTTTTTTTATTTATCATGTAGTTGAGATTGATTATATATATCATAAACACATAAAACTTAATTAAATATTGTCTCAATATCATCAAATTGTCTAGAACAAAAGGTAGGACATTTTTATGCTAAATAGACTTCATATATAGATCCTTTAGTTTGATCTTTATTTTTTACATATGATTTAAAATGACCAAGGTATCTGTGAAATAAAATAAATAAAACATAATTATTTATTTAATTAAGTGCCAAAAATTGTTTACTTAAGATAAAAAAAAACATATAAATAAAGTACCTTTTCATTGGATACATCCATCGATAATGTAAAGGACCTACTAATTTAGTTTCTTCAACAAGATTCATAGTTAAATGCATCATGACAGTAAAAAATGATGTAGAAAAGATTATATTCATTTCAAAAAAAATTAGTAAAAATTTATTCTAAAGTTTGTCAATCTCAAATAGTTATATATTTTTTTGATGTATTTGTTTGAAGAATGTAAAACATTGGAGTACAACTACAATAACCTTTTTAGGAAACAATGTATTCAATGATAATGGTAGTAACTACTATAAAAATATGTGAATCGTGACTTTTCAATCCATGTAACCTATGATTATTTAAGTCAGAACAACTTGATATGTTACTTAAATACCCATTGACACTTTTACGTGTTTTAAAATTTTAAGTAATGTATCATTATCACTATTTTTCATTAAAAAAATTTATAGAGAATACTTTCCACTCTCATTTGGACATAGATCATGAATTATATTAATTTTTTTAAGTCCTTTTTATAATTGATATGGTCCTTTGATTTTACATACTCATTAAGTAATTTGAAGATCAAACTGTCACAAACATTCTTCTTAATATACATAGCATCAATATTATAACGCAATAAATTAAACTCCCAATATGGAAGTTTAAATAATTTTCTTTTTTTTCTTCTATTATTGCATTCTGATTTGAATTTATGATTCACTTCAAACTCATTTTCCAATATCATTAAAATTATGCACCATCCCATATTTTTTTCAACATTTACAATTTTTTCCAATATTTTGGAACCTTTCAACAACTTTGGAGGTGGTCTACAATCAATAGACCCATTGAATTTTGACTTTTCCAACTAAAATCTATGAGATGCATCGAGAAATCTACTATGACATAAAAAGTATCATTTTTTACTATAAGTTAGTCATTCAAGCACAAAATCAAAGTTACAAATAGGAAAATATAAACCCATGTTAGTGTTCCAACCAAATAAGTTCCCAATCCTAGGGAATTCATTAATGGTCCACATTAGAGCAGTGTGCATTTTGAACATTATTTAATAAGATGCATCATTTGTATCATCATTGTTGCTCTATAACTCCTATAATTATTCAATTATAGGATAAAAGTATACATTAGTATCATTTCCATGAATTTTTTTTCTATTAATAATCATCAAACTGATAAAATTCATTTTTTTCATAAACATTCACAAAGGTATATTATAAGGGATCAAAACAACCATCCAAATGCTAAAACTGGTACTCAAAGTCTCAAATGGGTTGAATCCATTGGAAACCAATCCCAATCACACATTACTAGTATTAGATGAGAAATATATATATAATTAATCAAATGTATTCCATGATTTTTAATCTCATGTATATCGAATTAAACCATCACTATTATTATCTATAGAACACCATTTCATGTGCTCACAGGTTTTCAATAACATGAATAATCTTTGAAATCAAGGTTTTAAATGGATTTAATGAAAACCCATTTTAGGTGTGTTATTTTTCTTCTTCTTCATAGTAGTAAGTTGATTCAGAATTCCAATATCACCCATTAACTTCCATATAGAAGAAAAGCATTTTTTAATTATGTCTACTTGAATCCTCTCCCCAATAAATTATAAAATCAATACAACAAGAATATATTTTTGTATAATTCATACCAAGATTATTAAAAACTTTTTCATATCATAAAAATTCTCAGGGATCTTAGATTTAGGAAATTTATCACACAGTAATTCCAATATCATGGATATCTCCTTAATTGTAATTTTGTATAGGAATTTTATATGGTATAACTTTAGTAGAAAAGAAATTTTTGAATATTTTAGACATCCACCATACATCTCTTGATTTACGTCATCAACTAAATCATGAAACACATTTGTCTACTCAGTGAATTTATCTCTTACATTATTCTCCACAACATAAAGAGGAGGATCCAATGATATGGTACGATCTTGATCTGGTTTTCATATAGTCCCAAAATCATCATTTTTTAAGTTACTATTTATAGCACCCTCAACTTGTAGTTCTATTATGTTTTTATGTTGATGTTTCTCCCATAAAATTACAAAATTAATGTTTATAAGGTTTTAAATTTCACTATCCATTGTCGATAAATTTTGGAACTCATTCTATTGACTGACATCAGTGCTCAAACTTTCTATAACATTTGATTCTCCACACCAAATCCAAAACAAATATTTAGTATAGAGTTGATTCAATATCAAGTGTTCAAAAACTTCATGTCTCTTCAACCATATTCTAAATTTACATTTAGGCTATGGACATCTTATTTTATAATAAACGGATCGATTATAAATTGAAAAAACTAAAAACTCCTCCAAACCCTTAGCATGTTGAGGTTTGTTCCTCAGTAATGTGATCCAGATTTTATCCATATATCACAAAGTGCCTAAAATTCATTAAATAAAATTTAAACACATAATAAATATTATTTCATTTTAAAAAAATACTAATATATTCAAAATCAATAATAAAAAAAATTCTTTATGTGGATTAATTTTATTACATTTTTTAACAACATCATTTTTCTTAGATTTTAACTTGAATGTATATAATTCATCACAAAATTAAATCTTGTAAATAATTATATTTAATGAGTTTAAAATGTAAAATTTATTTGATATTATGACGTTAAAAAATCATCAAATAATTCAATAACCTTACAATCCACACTCAAGTATAATTACAAAATCAAACAATTTTTGGATAAAACCAACCTTCAAATTTTATACACTATTCCATAATATCAAAAATGACCAAAATAGACCGTCATTATAGTTTTAAAATATATAATTAAAATTAGATAATAAAGACACATAAAACACATTAAAAGTAAAAAATATTAAATTGAAATGGAGAGATTATGAAAATCACTCCTGGTCAGTGAGAAAGGGGGATGAAAAAGCAGTGTGATGGTAGGGGTTAGGGGATATGAAGGGGGGAAACGAAAAAATAGAGAACATGAGGTTGAGGATGAGGTCTTGGAAGAATAAAATATTTCTTGATGGCTTGGAGGTGAGGGCTCAGCAGTGAGGGATTGGGAGCTCGCCCAATATTGGCTTCTAGTTCATCCTAAAAACAAACCAGAAAAAATCCCTCGAAATAGGAAATATTAGAATAAAATTCTAATGTATCACTATACACTAAAATAAATGAATATAGGGTGAAAATGACTTTTTGAATTACCTTGAAGTCTTGATCACACCCAACATTGGGAAAAAATGGACCATGGATGAGGGATATCTGACATAGCCTTCAAAGGATGAGAAGAAAGTGTGGGAGAGGTCTTACTAGCAGAATGGGGTCCAAAATCTCAATCAAGGGGCTTAGTGGCTTAGTGGAAAGGGGGGAGGGGAAAGGGTAGTGGAATAAAGGTCTATTGGTGGGAAATCTAGGGCTTGTGGAGTGGCTATTTAAGGGGAATCAATGGATTAGGGAGGGGATTTGAGGTCTCTAGGAGCGGAAAAGGGAGGGGCATCGATGACTTGGGTAGGGGAGTCAAGGGCTCGAGGAGCGGAGATGGGAGGTGCATCGATGGCTTGGGGAGGGGATTTGAGGGCTCAATGGGTAGTTAGAGGAGGGGTGCCGATGGATTAGTTAGGGTAGTAGAGGGCTCAGGGAGTGGTTAGGGGAGGGGCCTCAATATCTCAGGGAGGCCTCGGTGAGGGCTTGGGGAGTGGTGGTAGTAGAAAGGGAAAAAGGGGAGTAGTGGTGGTGGAAAAGAAGAAAGGGTAGAGATGGTGGCATGGGGTAAAGGGTAGTGGAAATAAGGGGTAAAGTGTAGTGTAAGTGAGGGATTATGGAATAAGGGTATTTAGGGGGATGAATTCTAGGGAGGAAGGAAAATAGTGTTTTTTAATTTTTATAAAAAATCAGCAGTGGTTTTTGAAAAAACTCTCCTAAAATATTTCATTTTTTAGTGGTGGTTTCATAAACCACTTATAATAAAATACTTCTAAACATTATTTTTTAGTTTATTGTAAGTTTTTCACTTCAAACTATAGAAGTTCACCTTTGGAAGAATATCACTAGATGATGTTTAATGAAACCAAGTCATTTGGTAGGATTCCATCAATTGAGTGTACCATAAGTAGGAAGACCACAAACCTTAATTATTTCAAAAAGTATACCCTCACAAACTTTAAACAGAATCACAAACATATATTCAAAATATTTGAAATATAATCAATGGAAGAAGGAAATAATAAATTAATATGCTTCAGAAAATGAGTCATATATACATGGGAGAAACACTACTACTTATTTTCTATTATAGTCAAAAATTACAAGAGATTGAAAAATAGATTAATAAGTAAAATTAATATAAAATATATATATTTCTCTCCTTAATATCTTCTTGATAACTCACACATTAATATTATTTACCACTAAGGTACCATACACTTATATAGTAAGTGCCATCTTGTCAACAAGTTAAACCAACTCCCCCTGAAATCATGGTCAACTTATCATGGCTATCTTAGCTTGAATACCAAAATAGTGACCCTTAAGCTTCACTAAACTTTTGTACCTCCATAGATCAATTGTAACTCTATAAGAATATGAGGGACTATGATGGTCCTATTTCCCCTAGAGAGATCTTGTTGTCACTGCCCATTCATCATGTCGCTCCATCTTTTAGTAAACTATATCTAATGAAAAAAAATCTAATGAATAAACTTCCAATTAACTAAAATTCGGATTCACATCCCAATAATCTCCCACATAAAGACTTTTTTCAAAGGTTACTTTGATAACTCTCCAACACTTTAGAAGACCTTCCTCTTCCTCCTTTTGTAGCAAGAAGTGTTCCTCCATCTCCTTCTTCTATTCACCTAAGTACCATTGGGATATAATGTTGCCTCATACTTTCTTAAACTATCACCTTGGTGAACTTGTCTATCGAATTTTAGATTCTCACTATCATTTTAGCTCCAGATTCTTATCCTTCAGTAGGTTTCATATGAGATTGTATTTCTAGTTGATTCTATTTGTACTTTCATATAAAACTAGATTCCAATCCAAGTGGATTTCACACAGATTATCATAGAATTTAAATACACCTTCCTTACTTCTTCCAAGATCCTTAAACAAACACATCAACCAAACCATTTCCTTTAATGATTTCATTATAGGTATATTCTTTACTTTATTTTACTTAAAGTAACAATCCTCTATAGCTTTGACATCCAACTGATTTTTCTTCCTCTATAGGTAAACACAAATATTGTTTTTCTCTTATGGGTGTCTGAATCACCAATGAAGTTAGCATCAACATATATGTATAAATTATCATTTATCCCAAAGAACAAGGTTGTGTCTTTAATTCATTTCAAGTAACATATGATCAATTTCAAAAACACTAGGTGTTCCTTTCCCAGACTCAATATGAATATACTTATAAATCCCACTAAAAGCACAATATTATGTCATGTACAAATCATTACATGTATCAAAATTCTAACTACTGATTTATATAGAAATTTCTCCATGTACTGGATCTATTATTCTATTGTTGGTACCTACCTATTAAATAGTTTGAAGTGTTTAGTAAGAGAATCTGAGGGTAGTTTACATCTAGTCATCCCAAATCTTTTGATGATCTTCTAGATCTAATATTTCTGAGATACCTCTAAGGCTATCTATTTATTATCTCTCTCTGTTCTTATCTATAAATTTTATTATCATGTTCAATATATTTCATTTAAAATATTCCATAAAAATTAAACTTCATCTCTTGAATCCATGAAAACTTTGGACCTTCTAGTAGCATAACATTGACATATAAAATTAGTGTAATGAATCTTTAATCATACCACTACTTCTTGTAACATCAATGATCTTTTCACCTCTTGAATCCATATTTTAATATAAATCTTTTGAATTTTTTATTTCACTATCTTGATGCTTGATTAAACCCATAAATAATTTTCTTCAATTTATAAACTAAATTATAGTTCCCATATTCTATGAGACCTACTAAATGTTTCATGAAAATTTATTTATACCACTCACTATGAATAAATACCATATTTACATCCATCTATTCAAGATACAAATCTTATGATGTTACCGTGAATAGAACTATCCAAATAGTTTCATGTTTAAATATCGATGATAATATTTCTAAGAAATCAAATCCTTATTTTTATTGAATTATCTTTTCTACCAACCGCTCTTTAAAATGATTATTTTCAACAACCTCCTCTTTCAATTGAAAACCCCACTTATTTTCAAGTGTCTTCTCACCTCATGGTAACTTCATTGTCACCCAAGTTTTGTTCGATTTAAATGAAGATATTTATTTATTCATCATTGATTTGAACTATTATGCATCATTAAGTGTTGTTAATTTATCAAGGATCTCTATTTATCCTACATCAATCACGAGAATAAAGTTTATATCTTCCCCAAACCTTTGAACTAGTCTTCAAATTCTAATTAATCTCCTCAAATAGGCTATTTTATATAAACTTATTTACTCTACTCTATATTTTATATCCTGAAATTTTGGTAATCCCACTAATTATTTAGTTATCCTTGAACTTTCCAGTACATATTTTGTTAGCCTCACCTCTTGACTTTCAATAATCCCATCCAATTTCTCCATAAGTTGTTATATTTTTGTTTTCTTACTATGGTCAATTTGGAATCTGATGTTTAATTCATTGATCTCAAATTATTTTTCTTCTAAGTTATGGTCCTTCCACATAACCATTTCATTGAAGTGAATATCTTGGATTCTGATGAATTTTCTCTTATATTCATCCCACAACTGAACACTAAAGTTCCCATTACCATACCTAATAAGAAACACACTTTACACTTACCTTCAAGATCATATATGTCCTTAAAATCAACATGAACATACACCAATATTCTAAAGACTTTAATATGTCCAAATTCTGGTCATTTATTGGACTATAAATCCTTTGAAATTTCCTACCCAACCATCAATGTTGGATTTTTATTCATAAGCTATGCTTTAGTTTTGACTATATTTACCAAAATTCCCTTGGATATTTCATATTGAATCCTGATTATTCTATCTTTATCTATAAAATTTTCATGCATCCTTTTATCCACACCATTTTTGTATGGTGTTCTGGCCATTGTTTTATCATTTATTATTCCCTTCTTCTTGTAGAAGTTCCAAAAGTTTCATATAATGTATTCACCGCCATTTTCAAAACGTAAGAATTTCATCTTACAACCACTATCCATTTCCACCATGGATTTAAATTGAATGAAATCTTAAAATACATTGGACTTTTCTTTAGAAATTAAAACCATGCTTTTCTAATAGAAACATCAATGAAAGTAATAAAGTAAAGAAAACCTCTCAAGTATTGAATAGGGGAAGGTCCCCAAAAACCCAAGTGAAATATTTCTAACTTCCAATATTTGGTCTTATGTCCATCTAAATTGAAAAACACACTCTATTTCTCTAGCACACATCTTTTACACCATCTGATGTCTATGTAATCAAGCCTTAGTATGCCTTTATCCATTACAACCTCCATGTTCTTCTTACTTAGATGAGAGGTCCTACAATTCCAAACCTCTAAATCTTCCAATGATGTAATTGCAACCATTGAAATCCCTTCTGAGAATCTAGTCAAATATAGTGTCCCATCCTTTAGTCCTCTTACAGCCACTATGGAACCTCGATTCACTTTCTAGACACTATTCTCAAATCTTGTCTCATAGTATCCTTCAATAAGTTGTCCTGTGAAAATTAAGTTCTTCTTTATCCTCATGATATCACTAACTTCTTTCAAGGTGGTCCCTTAGGCTAGGATTTCATGATGACCCAATATGTAATAATTTCAAGCCGATTTTCCATAAAATATATTGGCATGGTCCCTACCTAACCACACCCCAGATCAGATCCCAACCCAACATAGACCATACTTTTTCAAGTTAGGCCTGGTTGGGCTTTGGTCCAAGTCAAATTGGCTTTTGGTCCATTAGGCAAGATTTACACCCCTAATTTCATTTTTGTTTTCTTTTCCTAGATTTTGAAGGCCATTTTCCTTTCAAATGACATCCTAACCAACACCAATTCCTTCTTATCCCACTTTTCCCATTCTTCCTTCTCAATTTTCTCTATTTGAATTCCAGTAGGTTGAATATATATGTATTTCAAAATTGGGAGATCCTCCATATTTATTTTCCAAAATCAAAAAATCATCCCATGAAACTTATTAAATTGAACCTTACCAACATTAAACATCATTCCTTCTAATGGAAGTGAACTCTCACTGAAAATAAAATAGCATCAAGGAAAGAAGGTGTTTGTTGCCTCACCAGAATAGTAACCACCACTTTGATACCACTTATTTGTAATCCATTTGTCCTTCCTTTTGATAAACCACTAGAATTTGACCACTTCAAGAAATAGAATCTCCCTATTAAAAGAAGACCACCAGATGATTCATAGTGGAACTTGTTCATCTAGTGGGACTCCCTCAACTAAGTATACTAGAAATAGGAAGTCCTCACACCCTAATCACCACACAAAATCAACCCTTGAAAACTTTTAGTAGATTCACATGAACATATTCAAAATAGTGGAAATAAAATCAATAGATAAAAGAAATAATAAAACAACAATATTTGGATAATGATTCCTACATTCACAAGAGAAACACTACTACTGATTTTCCATTATAATAAAAAATTACAAGAGATTATAAAACAAATTACTAAGTGTGAGTAATCTACCCAAGATCTATCTCTCTCCTTGATATTTTCTTGATAGTTCCCATATAAATATTATTTATCACTAAGGTACCATGGAATTATATACTAAGTTTCATCCAATCATCAATTTTAACCCAATACCCCTAAAATCACAATCGTCTTATCATGACCGAATCTTCTTAGATACCAAACCAGCAACCCTACAGATTCACTAAACTTAGGGACCTTAATCACTTCATAATAACTCCAACATAAGATGAGAACTTATCACAGTAATTTTACCCCTAGAGAGATCATGTTATCATGTCCCATACACTGCACTACTCCATATTTTAGTCAACTAAATCTGGTGAATGAAATGCTAATGAATGAAATTCTGGTGAACTGAAACTAGGATTCACATCCCAATAATAAATTCATACTTTTCTCATAGCAGCATCAATAAATGTCACAGAGTAAATAAACACACCATGAAATTAGATAAGGGAAGGTCCCTAAATGTTCAAGTGAACTATTTATAACCTATGATTTCTAGGATTCTATTTGTTCAAGTTAAAATACATCCTTCTTTTTTTTCTAAGTACACAACTCTCACAAATTTTTATGTTAGTGTGATCAGGATTCATCATGCATTTTTTTTGTTAGAACATTCATATTTTTATTAATGATATGTTCAAGTTTTAAATTACATAACTCCAGACTATCAGAAATTGAAACATCAATAATCACCACTCCATATGATTATTCGGACTGATACATGGTATTGTATTTTACTCCTCATGCAAGTACCATTGAACCGTGAGTTACTTTCCAAAATCCATCCACAAATCTAGTTCCATAGTCTACCTTATCAAGGTTCCCTATAGATTCTTATGTATCCCTGAGATGTGTCTAACTTCTTTTAGTTATAAGAATCTCTCATTCTTCATATAGACATTAACATCTCATTTACCAACTTTCTATGGAGCCTCATCATTCACCAAATGCATCTTGCTAAAACTTCCAAACACATAATTCTCTATGTACCCTTGCTCTGTTGTTGAGTGGAAAAATTCCACCAAGTCAATCACCCGTGACTCTGTAGAAAAATTGATACCATGAAAAAAATTATTTCTTCCCTCAACTACACTAATGGAATTTGAACTTCTAGATGTTGATCATATAAACATTTTTTTTAGGATTTTGTAATCCTTCTTGAGATTCCATTTCTTCCCACATCTACAGCATGTAGGACCTTGACCGACTGACTTCCTTGACTTATCTCTTAAAACTTATCATATTATTATTTCTTTTGATTTCTTCTCTAGTGTGAAATTCCTCATCTGTCTATATTTAATGCACCACCTAATGGTTCTTGGACTTCCCTCATTCATAGTTCTTAATTGAGGATAAATTTCTAGAGATCATTAAACACAAAATCAGTTTTTACATAGTAATTACTCATTGTCTTTACCATCACATCCCATGACTCAAAAAAGGATGATAATAGTTGAATTTCCCATACATAATCTATGAATTTCACCTTCACTAATTCAATCTTCCCTCAAATCATATTAAAATCATTCACATGATCGATCACTGATCATCCTTCTAATAACCACATCTTGAATAACCTCCAAAAAATAAACACTTTATTAAGTTTCATAGGTTTCTCATACATATATTCTAGGTATTTCATGATCTCAACCATAGTCTTTACCTTTTAGATGTTAAAAGAAACATTTAATGAAAATGATATCCTAATTAGACCTAGAACCTTCCCATACAATCATTACCATTCCATTTTCTCCATCTTCTCTGGATAAAATCTAGTTAAAAAAATATTAAGTTCCTTTTAAATGTGATTATCCTTCATCTAAATTCTCAAAAATCCCAAATACATCTCATCAAAATTATTATTCAAAAATTACCTTCATATGATTCCATAACTTCCACTGTTAGTGAACTCCCACTAAAAATGAAATAATTTCAAGGAAAGAGTGAGTGATCTTTACCTAAACTACCTCTGATTGTGCTTCGAGTGACCAAAGAACCACAAGATCTGATATCACTTATTGAAAACCCTAATGTAAATGTATGATAATTAGTCATTAAAACTATGGATGATATGAAATGGAAACCAAGTAATCCAAAATGCCTCCCTTTTTTAAGTGTTCCAAAAGATAAAAAGCCTTACACTCTACTAACCACATAAAGTTGATCCTCTCACACACTCAAGAGAACTCACAACTCACAAACATTCAAGAAAAAAATTGATAAAGTAAATGACACAAATAAAAATTATGTTGTTAATAAAATGTTTCCAACATACATGTAGAAACACTAATTCTCTTTCCATTTAAATCATACATTACATGGATTACAACTACAATAAAAAAACTAGTCATTATGGATTAATAACAAGAATTAATTCTTTTTCAATTTGAATCATTACTCAAATTCTAGATCACTAGTCATATAGTCCCAACCATCCTTTTATTGAAGTATATAACTAGTCATCTGGGTATCACTAACCTACTAAATTATGGATGTCCTTCCATTTAGAATGGTGACTATTAATCTCCAATGGTCTTTTAAATGTTGACCGCTTATCCTAGTGAATAGTCTAAATTACACTTAAATTAGTATATCTTGCTCATTTTTTATTTGAAGAATATCCCATTCATAAAATTCATTAGAAATTATTATCATCTATTTTTTCTACCATATTCTAGAGAGATAATTCCAAACAATCATGAGTCTCATAGATGTTTTATTGTCTAGATCTCTATCATATCATTCTCTGAAATGAACTTTACAGCCTAGCTATATCTAGTCACCACCTACCTAATATTAATAGAGGCATGCACGTCTAATATTGTAACCTAAATCGACTTGAGGGTGGATAAATTAAAGAACCATATAAATAGACCAAAGGAAAAGGTTTTAGTTGAAACATGTTATTGCAGTGACAAAACCAGAAATAAATAGTGAAGGATGTCGAGCCTTACCCACAGTGACTCCTCATAATGAATGATAGAAAGAAAGGTCCCCCGTTATAAGATATCCCCATGAGAGATGTAGAATGATAGATGGAGGGGTATGGTCAGTCTACTGGTCGAATGGTCTCCCCCCTCAAACATTTCATAATTAAATTAATTAATTAATTAATTAAGACCAAAAAAATTAAAAAACACACCCTAAAGGATAAAAATTACAATATCAACCTCTACTAGGTACAAAAAAACTACTAGATACTCATCCTGGGTTCATTGGGTGGTTGGTGAACCTTATTTGGCCACCTTCTCTCCTACTATAGCCATTGGGTACCTAGTACTAGCCCATTGAGTACATAGTTCCCTATATATTCAAAATAAATAGCCTGAAACCTGAGAAAATCTCTTGAATATTTCCTATAGGCCTTATTTGGCCCCTAAAACACCTCAAAAACACCTGCTTGAAAATAATCAATCCACTCTCAATCTCAAATTACTTTACTCTAGAACCATGAACATTAAATTTTCCATTGGAATTTTCTCAAAAAATGAACTAAAAAACCCAACCTTTCCATCAATTGAAAAACTTAACTAAAGATGATATTTATAACTATCTTTATTTCTAACCCCTGAAGCTTTCTCATCAATTTTATGACATTCCATCAAATGCCCAAATAAAGAATCTTTAAATGAAGTCCACCGATTCTCCTGTGTGGCCTTCCACTTGAATTCCAACTTGGGGGTGAGCTCTTCCTGTATCATTCTAGCGTATGTTAGATGATATTTGCCACCATTTCAAAGGAACTCCTACTTGTATCCATGTTTTATCATATCCCATGAGCCTATGTTTAGAAATTTGTGATTTAAAATTTCAGGATGATTAAAAAATGAGATTTTAAATCTGGATTTGTATAAAATTAATATCTTGATGGGTTGACCTATTTAGGCGTGGACAACCTATATTCCTGGATCTAGTTATCCATATAAAGGATTTATTTGAAATTAAGAGTAATCATGATATTGAAATTATGATATCCAACGTAAATAATAATTCATAACATCTTTAATTTTTTAAATGTTATTATTTATTTTTTATAAAAAATATGATTATATATGATCAATGCAAAGGTTTAAAAGGGGTTTTTTCTAGTTTTATCAAAAAAATATTAGAAATATTTATATGTTTTATATTTTTTTTTAAATAATCCTTAAATATTGTTATTCCTCCCATGCCTTTCGGTGTTTATTTGAAAAGTGTGGGAGGCTTAAATGCCTTTGTCCAAGATCACTGACATGGAAAAGGCATTACCACCTAAAAATCATTTCACATTTTATTAAAAAAAGTCATTTTAGGAGGTACTTTATTTCATAAACCATAAAAGGGTCTTCCAAAGGTAACACCCTTTCCGCTATCCCTATAAAACACCCCCACCCCTCACTTCTAAAACTCTTTCTCCCTCTCCCTTTCCTCCTCTGATTTTCTCTCCCCAAAACCAATTTGGTCTCATTTTTTAGATATTAAAATCTATTACAAAGTGGATATCATGTAGAAACTTTTAATTAATGAGTAAAATTTCAAAGAAGCATCTTAAGGTATTTTTTCGAATTTATTTTATTTTTATTTTTCCCGTCGATAGTGGTGGGTGGTAAGGGTTATTGGTGTTAGTGGAAGTTCATAGGGTCAAGTCCTTAGGCTTTCATGTTTACTACAGTTCTCTTCCTTACATTGTGTTTTATGGTATAAGTACCTAGATTTAAAAATTAAATAATCTAGTTTCTTTAGGATATAATTCACTTAATTAAATTCCCAAAGATCTTTTAGGTTTAGAGTTTTAGAGAATTATGAATAACTCTTACATAACATTACCCATTTCATTAAGTGATCATTTTTTCAACTATACCTAGATTTTATTATTCTAAATTTGGACTTCAACATCTTCCATAAACTTCTTTAAAAAATAATCCATTCTAGACACAATTAATTTAAAATCAATCTTCATAACCTAGGGAAATGTAAAACATAAAAATGGTGAGCTCAAATGTTTAGTAAGGGTAAACATAAGAAGTAACAATTGAATGTCATTAGTGAGAAAAATATGATCATAAGGGTGTTATGAAATAATAAAAGTGCATGAAAATAACATAATATAATTCATACCAATAAAAAAAATTGATCAAAAATCATGAAAGATGGTATAAAACTTTAACATAAGATAATATTCATGTAATTAAACAATCATGAACCATGTGAAAACAATCCTTGAGATAATGATCCATTAGAAACTCATAGAAATCATAGAGAAAATGTGTTGGTATATTAGATAATCATTATCATATCACTATTATAATAAATCTTAAAAATGGAATAACCTAACTAGTAAATTTCAATAATTTATTAGAAGATAATTATAATGGGTTAACTTCATCTCTTTACCTAATGCATTGGAGGGAAATAATGTACCCACTTGTAATATATTAGACAAAGTACCTTAAGGATTTAGGTTCAATCCACAATATCACATTCAAAAATAATTTCTAAGTTCCATATCATGAGAAAAATAATTAAAAGCTTTCACTTTTCAATATAATAATAACCATTTTTCTTTCATATCTTGATTTACCCATGGAAAAAAATAGTTTAAATGAAAATCTCCTCGAAACAATCGTAATAAACCATTTAGTGAAAGTAATTAAATGGTATCATAAGATTATATCCCCATTAAAGCATAAGAATCATTAAAGTATATTTATATAGATGAAAATAACTTTAAAATAATATTTAAAATGTTTCTTATAAAACATGTGAAAATACCATTTTCTTTCGATGCCTTTAAAAAATAAAAAATAAAAAGAATATTGTGAAAATAATTTTCTTTGAAAATAAACATGAAAAATTATAAATGAAGCATCAAATAAAATAACTTTAATGATAGTATAAGTTTTGTTCAAGTTGTAAAAATTTAAAAAACATTCTTTTCACACTTTTGTAAATAGATTCAAAAGTGACCCGTGCAAAAAATGTTAATAAATTTCCTTTTAAAATATTTTAAAATAAGGTTAAATGTCATGAAAAATAACTTTAGTAAATAATTTATGTTTAGAAAATAAAATTCTTTAAATTAGATAAATAACATAGAGGAATAGTTTAGTTAATCATCTTTAAAAACTTTAAAACAACGTTTTTAATAAAAATACACTTTATGACCTTTTAAAACAAAAAATCATTAGAAATAAAGAACATAATAAGGAACATAAAATAACATGAGTATAAAATATACATGATATTATATGTTAATAGTAAATACATACACCTTGTAAATGAATATAGGTGCATCAATCAAAACACATCTCAAAGAAAGAAGTTTTGAGATGAGAAACCCTTGCAACTTGAGTAATGTTTGAACCAAAAAATCCTTAAATGAAGGAACATAACATGATCCTATAATACCCATAATTTACATTAAATAATATGTTAAAACACATTAATGGGGTATTAAGTACACCATATAAAATAAATCATGGTTCATAACATGAATTATGTCTCAAATAATTGAAATTGAGACCATAAAAACCCATGAAACTTTTAAAACATTTGAATTAGTATCTCATGAAAGAGATAACTTAAAAGGAACTTTGAATATCATGGTAAAATATAAATTCATGATATAATATATCAATATCCATTATTTATACCACATAAAAGGAATCAGGTGCAGAGTACAATACATGTCTCAAAGAAACAATATTGAGATGAATAATCCTTACAAAGATCATATCATTGAAGTTGGAATTTAATCAATTAAGTGATTATGTGTAACAATTATAAAACCAAAAAATATATAAATACAACATAATAAAATCAGATATCATTTCACACATAATATTTTAATAACATAGTTGATGGAAGTATAAGTATAACCTAATGAATGGAAATTGAGTTAAGAAAACCCTTACCACTTGGTAACTTTCAGGTCAAATCCCTTTAGATGAAATAATTTTAATTTTAATTTAAAATACCATGAATTATGAATGATTCATGACATAAAATTTAAAAGGGGTAGTATATACATCATATAAAATAAATTAGGTTCATATCATTAAAACATGCCTCGATGAAGGAAAATTGAGATGAAATCCCTTACCTCGAGTCCAAACTTTATATGTATATACTTTAAAACCTGTATAATAAACTTATATCAATAATTTTATTTATTAAGAAAATTTTATAGGATTAATAAATTATCCTTAAATCATTTATTTCATTTATTTTAATTTCATATTTAATTACTTAATCATATAAGTCTATGTTGGGTAATTTGAGGATGTTTGGTTCATAATTTCAAAATGACTTTCGTATATTGATCATGGTCAAAGGGATATTTGTTCCATAATCTCCCGAATAATTATAATGTTTTAATTATAATTTTTATATAATAATTTTAATTTTAAAACAAACCATGAAATATGGTTATGAGAATGAATTATGTTACAATCATGGAGACGTTAGGTCATACATGCACATGATTAACGTTTACATTTTTCAAATAATATGAAATAAAGAAGGTAAGTATTAGTTTATATTTAAATAATTATTATTATATCATAAATATTATATTATCTATTTAAAAACTTTATATATATCATCCATGTGACTCGGTGATGAAAAACGAATCGCATCACTTCGTGGATATGGTAATCCACATATACACACGAACGAAGTTATCATTTTTCAATGGATGGAAAGGTAAGAAAAGAGATGATATATTATATTTAAATAATTATAATTATGAAATTAATATCATATATATATATACATTAATCCATAATTATAACTATAAATAATTGTTTATAATGGAAAAAATAATTACATCATTTTGTGAGGCAGTAGTCTTTCGTACACTAGAACGATGGTTTCATTTCCCATTTTATGGAAGAAGAAGATGGATTAAGGTTAATAAAATGAAATAATAAAATATTATTATATTTTATATACATATTTTATTATATAAAAAAGTTTATAATATTTTTAAATGAGGTAAAATAATAAATAAAACTAAAATATTCTATTAAAAGTTATACCTCTTCTTTAGATAAACTCCTTCGCTTTATACCTTAATCCCTATAAGGTTAGAATTATACCAAAAATATGACTTATAGGAAATGGGGATTGATTTTTTGAAGTGATTTGGATAGTGATTTTATGAATTAGAGTTCTCAAAAGGTGTGAGTAATAGAGGATAAGAGATTCCCTTTTATAGGTTTGGGTAGGATCACTCTTAGAATTACTTAAACTATTAAATTAATATAAATTAATTTTCATGTAAAAGTGGAAAAAATTAATATATTTATAACTTATGATTATTATTATTGTACATAATCTCATATAATAAAATTTTTCAAGTTTATGTGATTTTTTCACCCTTATCTCTTTGTTTCACCCCCCCCCCCTTATGTTAACCCTTTTGACGATTACAGTGATGTCAAAGTTGTTTACTCTTTAAGAATTAATAGAGTTACTATAAAATAAAAATAGACTCATAAATGGACCGTGGTTGATATTTTCAACCATATACCATTAAATTTTATGAATATATTATTTTTATGAACTTTAAATCATTTAATAAAATATTTTTTATTATAAAATATCATTAATGTCATTTTTGGAACTATTCATTTAATTTGACTTTAAAGTCATAAAGATAATTATGGAATTAAAATATATAATTTTAAAACATCCCTATATGTTATATATATCTATAATATTCATTTTACACTATAAATCACCCAAAAAAATTACTTTTATATTTTTTTAATATCATTTACTTGATTTTTCTAGTGCTTTCACAAGCACTCTGTTAGTGTTGTATAAGCGCTTAAGGAAATTATATAATCACTAAAAATTATAAATAATTTAAAATAATAAAAATAATTTAATTATTCTAAAAATAACCTTTAATATTAATTCACAAAAAAATTATCCCAATTTGAACATATAATATAAATTTAAAATCAAGAGAGTGATGTTTTGTATTTTTCTTTACTTAGAATAATATATAAGTTATTTTCAAATAAAAATGGAAGAAATTGTTATAAATTTTAATCATGGATTAATATGTTCAAAAAAACTCATAAAATAGATTAAATCCATGTTTTAGGGCCATTTTTAGGCCTTATTACATTATTTTTAACCTTAATTACCCGATATACCCTTACCGAGGTGAAAAATATTAACTACGGTTACTACTCATAATGACCAAAAATAAAAGGTAAATATTACTAAATTTGAAATTTATTATTCCAAATATGGGATAAATTTTTTAATATTCAATTCCTATAATTTTTAAAAATCAATTTTAATATAAATGTGTAAAATGCAATGAAAATGGTTTTTAGAAAAAAAAAATGTATTTTGAAGCCCAAAAATGAACTTATATCAAAATTAGGCATAATTATTATTAAAATATAATTAATTATATTATATGTAATTAATTAAGACTTATGTACCTTTTAGACCATTTTCAAAGTATAATGGGACATTTTAATGAAAACAAATGACAATTTTACAAAAATAGGTATTTTTCACTATTCACTGAAAAACATAATCTTCTTAAAAACATTCCAACATTTTACCATAATATAGTTTTTATATTATGAATAAAAAATGATATAAATTTTTTAAAATGTAATTTTTGAAATTGGTATTAATTTATTATAATATTCGTGCACAAAATCAATAAAAAACATTTTTGAAGAAAATGTATTTTTGAAGAATAAAATCACTTTACTAAAAATTGGGTGCCTATTTCATAAGAATTAATAAATAAATTTATATTGAGTAGGAAAATTTGATATATATTTTATAATTATATTACTCCTATTCATATCCAACAATTCAATGGTAAGTTTATATCGGTCATATTTAAATAATAATATTTTGTGGTGCGTTTAAGCTTGATGTTGCGTGTCGTATATGATATTGAATATAGTGTTATTTTAAAATATAGGGATGTTAAATTATACCCCTTTAATAAAATTCATCCTCAAAATTTTAACTTGATCTTGGTAATCAATGGTTTGACATTTAAAAATACCATTGTTGAAAACTCGCATCATAAAAAGGGTTAATAAAAATTCTTTTTGATATGAGGGATAGGGAAATAAAAATGTCACCATGAATAACACATAAGTAGGTTTAAAAATATTATAAAATTAGTGGGAAGTGAAAATATGTACATGGATGAAAAATTAATGTCTAAATAAATATGAAGAGTGATAGAGAACATTGGTCGCAGGAAATTGAATGATCATGAGAAAGTCAACAACCACAAAACCATAAATCAATAAACTATGAAAAAGACCCTTGATTCATCATAAATTAAGGTAATAGGATAAAATTTTGTTTCATGATCCTTTTTCTAGAGTTGAAGAATTACTTTACCATATATACTAAGCAAATATGGAAATATACTTACTTGAAAAGTAAAATTTCATCCTTTAATCAATTTCCACTATAATCTCATCATTTTCTCCAAATGATGAGTATCCAAGATGAATTATTCATGTATGGAGCACTAAAATCAAATTATAATGGATCACATAATATATATATATATATAAGTATAATAATATATTACTATTATCTTTATATATTAACCTAAACTAAAATGGTTATAAAAAGGTAAGATAATATCCAAAATGTATACACCTTCATATGAAGAAAAAATATATTAATCTCTAAAAGTCAACAATAACACCCAAAGTTAAGCATAGATCATTACATAAATAAATAACCATATATCCCAAATAAACTCAATAACCTCAAAATTAAATAAAGTTTTAACCTCAAAGGTTATATCATAGCTTTAAGCTTGTATATCCAAAAATGTAATAATATTCTTCTAAAATAATCCTTTATGTTAAACTTAAGGGTTACTATAACATCCCGTCTTTTTATAACATAACTTTTCATTCCATTACATGGAACTGAGGATCTTTAAGGTTTAGTGTCTTGGAAACAAGGAACATAAAACATGAAACAAAAAAAAACATTCTTCTTAAACACTTGAAAGGCTTCTCCTAATGTTCACCCTAGGCTCATTACTGCATCTCATAACCTGGGGACATACATCAAAAGGAAGGGTGAGCATAAGGCCCAGCAAGGGAAACAAGTGAAACATTTTACATATGAACTTGAGATACATCAATAAAGTCATGAAAAGAACTTTAATGCATGAAAATAAAATCATGAGGCATATCATAATAAAAATAAAACTTTTTCATAACATGAAGATGTGGCTGCAATATTTAATATTGGAAATCGTTTCGTTTCACCAAGGTCCATCCCCAAGGTGTCGTTAAAAATTACCAAGGTTATTCACCAAGGCGTCGTTAAAATGGTCATATCTAGAGATTAAGTCTTTACCAAATGCATTGGAGCGCTATCAGGGCGCACCCTTAAATTTTCCTTTATTATCATGTGAGCCACATATATCATCATCAAACATTTCATAAATAACCCATATAGCATAAAATAAATGGGTTTCATTTCATAATCATAACGTTTTAAAAACTGCTTTAAAGACATGATCTTTACGTCACTTTAAAACCCACAGAAAAGGAAGGTGGGTCTCATGTATGTAAATCCCAGAATTTAAAATAGAACATTTTGGTATATATGTGAATACCCCTTTAGAAGAAAGAGCTTTGAGTATTCACTTAATAAAATAAAAGGACTTTAGAAAAAGAGATAGACATTTTGAGACAGAAATTCTGCAGCATAACGGCAATGTTCCGAGGTTTTAGAAGACATTAAAAGAGAGGTAAAATGGGTCAAACATTCATAAATGACCCATAAAATAGTACATGGACAGAATAAGAAGGATACATGATCATGGTAATGAGATTTCAAGGACATACCATTTGAAATGAAAAACATGGAAGGAAGAAAAAAAAATTAGATTTCTCTTATGAAAGTTCGGCAGCCTAACGGCGTTACTTAAACCTCAACAAACAATGATTTGAAAAGATCAAATAGGATCTCTCATCATGTGAACATAAGAGTTCAGTATGATAGATATAGAGATAATTCCCCAACATAACAAAAAGGAACTTGAAAGAATTGACATGAAAGTAGAACTTCAAAACGAGAAGGGTGAAGAACCACTTAAAAATTCGGCAGCCTAACGGCGCCACTTAAAACATCAAAATACTGAATTGAAGAGATCAAATTGGGGTCTCTCATCATATGAACATAAGAGTCCAGTATGATATATATAGAGATCATACCCCAATATAACAAAAAGGAACTTGAAATAATTGACATGAAAGTAGAACTTCAAAACGAGAAGGGTGAAGAACCACTTAAAAATTCGGCAGCCTAACGGCGCCACTTAAAACATCAAAATAATGAATTGAAGAGATCAAATTGGGTCTCTCATCATATGAACATAAGAGTCCAGTATGATATATATAGAGATCATACCCCAATATAACAAAAAGGAACTTGAAATAATTGACATGAAAGTAGAACTTCAAAACGAGAAGGGTGAAGAACCACTTAAAAATTCGGCAGCCTAACGGCGCCACTTAAAACATAAAAATACTGAATTGAAGAGATCAAATGGGGTCTCTCATCATATGAACATAAGAGTCCAGTATGATATATATAGATATCATACCCCAATATAACAAAAAGGAACATTAAAGACTTGAATGAAAATAGAACTTGAAAACGTGGAAGGTGAAAGAATCCCTTAAAAATTCGGCAGCCTAACGGCGCCACTTAAACATTCTTAAAACGAATTGATGAGAGCAAGGGGGGGTCTCTCATCATATGAACATGAAATATGAAGTAGGATGAATATAAAATAACATCCTCCAACATAAGAACATGGAGTATAAAAGAAAAGACATAAAAGAGATTACTTGAAAAGAAAGAGAGAGGTCGGATCCCTTACCTTAAAATGTAACTCTTAAACCTCAAAGGGTGGGACCTTTAGGGCTTGGGGGCACCTTGGGAGGACTCCTTGGGAGGTAATGAGACCAGAAATTCGTTGGGAATGAGTGGGGAGTCGAATGGATGAGAGGAGGGCTTGGTATTTATAGGGAAAGTGAGGGGACAAGGCATTAATGGCCAAGGGACACCTCACATGTGCTTTTCTCAAACCCATGTGCTCTCCCTTGTCATTTATCATGGAGTTAGGCCACATGGGGCCCCCAAAACAATAATTCATCACCCTTGGCCGGCCAACCCTCAAAAGATCTCATGACATCATCATGACACCGTTATGATGTCATTAAACATACTGAAACCCTAAAACTGTATTTTTACTATTCACTGAAAATACAACTTTCTCAGAAAAATCCCAAAATTTAACATTAACCAAATATCAATGCTCTGATTTCAAAAATGAAATCCATTTTATAAAAATAATTTTCTAAATATTTTTAATTTAATTTTTAAATAAAAACACTATTCATTGAAAATTCATTTTTTTCAGAAAAAAACCCCAAAAATTACCATAACATAATATCGATGCTCTGAGTTCAAAAATAACGTCATTTTGATAAAAATAATTTTCTAATTATTTTTAATTAAATTTTTAATTAAAAAACACTATTCACCCGAAAAAACTAATACTTGAATAATAATTAATGAAACCGTTATTTAACTATTTTATTGAATCACATTACTTAATCAAGGTGCCTAGATTATTTTAAAACTTTCTTTAAGTGAGATTACTAATCCATTTGGTCATATTACTAATCCTAATCATAAAATCACTATTCATAATTTACTATTCATCAAAAATCAAGTTGATCTTATTAGACTCTAAATTTAGTACTGAACATAATTGCAGAAGACCATTTTTTGAAAATCATTACACATTTTTAATTATTTAGGGTTTACATAAACATATTTAAAATATACTTTTTCTAAAATTCATCAAAAATATGCATACTATATTTATCCGGTCATTTCAAAATTCATAAACTTCATCATAAGAAGAAATCCCAATTTTTATTTAAAACAAGGATTACACAAGGTAGTTATGGTCTCGTTACATAACCCCTTATAATACCAGCATAGGACCTAAGAGTAAGGTGTGCTAGGGTGATAGAAGCTTGGGGTGGCTCAGTCAACATTGCCCGAGTAGTAATTTCTATCAGTTTGAACTTCTCACGAAGGCGATTTCGTTCCAGCTTCACATGATGAAGTTCGGCTTGGATTTGATCCAGAGCAAAGCCCAGTGGTGCTACCTCCTTCCCAAGCTCTGTTAGATGGGCTTCGATCGGTCCAAGACTACTAGGTGAGGCCATCGAATCTTCTTTCTATAATAATTAACCAAGATTACTTATATTTAGAGACAATAATCAAAACATTTTGTTCACAGCGGTCATGTTGACCGATGGTTATATAATAGTCAAAACCCACTGATCTCATTTTAATTATAATCTTGTTTATCAAATAAAACATTTTTGTTGAGTATAACAATAACACATAAAATTAGGAAACAAAATTTATTTAAAAATTTCGGGTCGTTACAATATTCCCCCCTTAAGAAATTGCGTCCTCGCAATTTTAAAACTGGGTTTTGAAATTTCATTGAAAGTCCCACATCGGAAAAGGAGTCAGTAAAACTATTACTTTAAAATAAAGAAAGGGAAGTACAATGGTCACCCGAGTTAACCCACACTAGGGTTCCATGTAGGAAAACATGGACATGGAGGAAAAAACAAAGGGTCAAGTTCTGAGGGAGAGTGATAGAGAACATGATTAGGAGAAAGTTAACCATAAGAAAATCCCAAACTTATGATGTGTGTAAACGGTCTTTGATTACCTAGTAGGAAACGTAAACCAACAACATTTTTGTTTTACGTTTATTTTCATAATTTTGAGGATTTCATTTACTACATAGAACAAAAACATAATAAAATATACCTACCTTCAAGTAGATTTTCATCCTTTAACAAGTCCCTACCAACACTAATCTTTTCACCAAATGATGAGAATTCAAAAACACTTGGTCTCATAAAAGCACAAGAATCATCTTCTATAGAATCACATAATCTACAAAAGATTAACTATCTATTTCTTCTATCTTTAAACATTATCCCAAAAATAGAAAGGTTAAGGTAAAACAACTCTTCAAAAAGAAAGAATCTCATAGGAATGGAAACTACTTTTAAATCATCAAAGTTCCATGGTACTACCCAAAGTTCATCATAGACCATTCCATAAATAACGGTCCTTAAAATTCCTCAAAACAAACCAAACTAAGATTAAAACCCAAATACAATAAGGATTTGATAACATAGTCTTCCAAAACAACTTCATTGTTCATCTCCAGACAACATCAACCACTCCTAACATCTTATAAAAAGTAGCTAACCTAAACATATTTTACCCAAGATAGGTTAGTCATTCCCATAAGTAACCTAAATTACTATAAGTTCACCTTAAATACATCGATTCTTCAAAATATAAGTCAACCTTACTCCTCAATGAAAATACCGTAGTAATCTATTTACCTCGATCAAATATGGTTCCCAAAATAATGAACGCCTTCCAAAATAATAATCATATTTTAATCCCCTAATCATCCCTGTCATATTAATACGAAAATCGTCGCATTTCCTATCACATTGGTTGTCGGAACATGTTCTTCCATTTCCCACCATTAACTAAGAAGAGAAATCATAATTAGGGGCTTAAGTACTTAGCTAATAATCATGAAAAGGAACTGAAAGCATATAAGGATAACTTGTATATGAAAGGTATACCCTAAGTTGTGATCTCCTAGGTTCCCATCTAGGTTATGAATGATCATATATTATTATGTGAACCTTTATTTTATTTTATCTTTGTTCCTTTAACAATGGTTCATACCAAGCTTATGAATTTACCAAAGCATATCCCCCGGGAGTGTCGTAACCAAGAGTGCAGCAAGGCCCGTTGTCGTGTACCAGTTCCCGTTCGAGTCTAGCTCAAAGCGGTGTTTTCGGGTTTTACCCCTATGTACATCTGTGCCAGAGCCACCTCTACCTGCTCGTATCCAGACAGGGATGTATTTGCTTGGCAACCCCTTACTCAATACTCACCAAAATACCAGGAAGATTTCCTATATTAAACTTTTCTATAGGGTTCCTCCTAGAGTTTTCATATCCTAATTTCCACAAATAACTAAACCATCCTTTGATACCAACTATAACATCCCGTCTTTTTATAACATAACTTTTCATTCCATTACATGGAATTGAGGATCTTTAAGGTTTAGTGTCTTGGAAACAAGGAACATAAAACATGAAACAAAAAAAAACATTCTTCTTAAACACTTGAAAGGCTTCTACTCATGTTCACCCTAGGCTCATTACTGCATCTCATAACTTGGGGACATACATCAAAAGGAAGGGTGAGCATAAGGCCCAGCAAGGGAAACAAGTGAAACATTTTACATATGAACTTGAGATACATCAATAAAGTCATGAAAAGAACTTTAATGCATGAAAATGAAATCATGAGGCATATCATAATAAAAATAAAACTTTTTCATAACATGAAGATGTGGCTGCAACATTTAATATTGACAATCGTTTCGTTTCACCAAGGTCCATCCCCAAGGTGTCGTTAAAAATTACCAAGGTTATTCACCAAGGCGTCGTTAAAATGGTCATCTCTAGAGATTAAGTCTTTACCCAATGCATTGGAGCGCTATCAGGGCGCACCCTTAAATTTTCCTTTATTATCATGTGAGCCACATATATCATCATCAAACATTTCATAAATAACCCATATAGCATAAAATAAATGGGTTTCATTTCATAATCATAACGTTTTAAAAACTGCTTTAAAGACATGATCTTTACGTCACTTTAAAACCCACAGAAAAGGAAGGTGGGTCTCATGTATGTAAATCCCAGAATTTAAAATAGAACATTTTGGTATATATGTGAATACCCCTTTAGAAGAAAGATCTTTGAGTATTCACTTAATAAAATAAAAGGACTTTAGAAAAAGAGATAGACATTTTGAGACAGAAATTCTGCAGCATAACGGCAATGTTCCGAGGTTTTAGAAGACATTAAAAGAGAGGTAAAATGGGTCAAACATTCATAAATGACCCATAAAATAGTACATGGACAGAATAAGAAGGATACATGATCATGGTAATGAGATTTCAAGGACATACCATTTGAAATGAAAAACATGGAAGGAAGAAAAAAAAAATAGATTTCTCTTATGAAAGTTCGGCAGCCTAACGGCGTTACTTAAACCTCAACAAACAATGATTTGAAAAGATCAAATAGGATCTCTCATCATGTGAACATAAGAGTTTAGTATGATAGATATAGAGATAATTCCCCAACATAACAAAAAGGAACTTGAAATAATTGACATGAAAGTAGAACTTCAAAACGAGAAGGGTGAAGAACCACTTAAAAATTCGGCAGCCTAACGGCGCCACTTAAAACATCAAAATACTGAATTGAAGAGATCAAATTGGGGTCTCTCATCATATGAACATAAGAGTCTAGTATGATATATATAGATATCATACCCCAATATAACAAAAAGGAACTTGAAATAATTGACATGAAAGTAGAACTTCAAAATGAGAAGGGTGAAGAACCACTTAAAAATTCGGCAGCCTAACGGCG
Source organism: Viscum album (assembly GCA_963277665.1). NCBI lineage: Eukaryota > Viridiplantae > Streptophyta > Magnoliopsida > Santalales > Viscaceae > Viscum > Viscum album. The sequence goes on along the minus strand of OY728119.1, from coordinate 603,566,209 downwards.
CCACTTAAAACATCAAAATACTGAATTGAAGAGATCAAATTGGGTCTCTCATCATATGAACATAAGAGTCCAGTATGATATATATAGAGATCATACCCCAATATAACAAAAAGGAACTTGAAATAATTGACATGAAAGTAGAACTTCAAAATGAGAAGGGTGAAGAACCACTTAAAAATTCGGCAGCCTAACGGCGCCACTTAAAACATCAAAATACTGAATTGAAGAGATCAAATGGGGTCTCTCATCATATGAACATAAGAGTCCAGTATTATATATATAGAGATCATACCCCAATATAACAAAAAGGAACATTAAAGACTTGAATGAAAATAGAACTTGAAAACGAGGAAGGTGAAAGAATCCCTTAAAAATTCGGCAGCCTAACGGCGCCACTTAAACATTCTTAAAACGAATTGATGAGAGCAAGGGGGGGTCTCTCATCATATGAACATTAAATAGGAAGTAGGATGAATATAAAATAACATCCTCCAACATAATAACATGGAGTATAAAAGAAAATACATAAAAGAGATTACTTGAAAAGAAAGAGAGAGGTCGGATCCCTTACCTTAAAATGTAACTCTTAAACCTCAAAGGGTGGGACCTTGAGGGCTTGGGGGCACCTTGGGAGGACTCCTTGGGAGGTAATGAGACCAGAAATTCGTTGGGAATGAGTGGGGAGTCGAATGGATGAGAGGCGGGCTTGGTATTTATAGGGAAAGTGAGGGGACAAGGCATTAATGGCCAAGGGACACCTCACATGTGCTTTTCTCAAACCCATGTGCTCTCCCTTGTCATTTATCATGGAGTTAGGCCACATGGGGCCCCGAAAACAATAATTCATCACCCTTGGCCTGCCAACCCTCAAAAGATCTCATGACATCATCATGACACCGTTCTGATGTCATTAAACATACCGAAACCCTAAAACTGTATTTTTACTATTCACTGAAAATTCAACTTTCTCAGAAAAATCCCAAAATTTAACATTAACCAAATATCAATGCTCTGATTTCAAAAATGAAATCCATTTTATAAAAATAATTTTCTAAATATTTTTAATTTAATTTTTAAATAAAAACACTATTCATCGAAAATTCATTTTTTTCAGAAAAAACCCCAAAAATTACCATAACATAATATCGATGCTCTGAGTTCAAAAATAACGTCATTTTGATAAAAATAATTTTCTAATTATTTTTAATTAAATTTTTAATTAAAAAACACTATTCACCCGAAAAAACTAATACTTGAATAATAATTAATGAAACCGTTATTTAACTATTTTATTGAATCACATTACTTAATCAAGGTGCCTAGATTATTTTAAAACTTTCTTTAAGTGAGATTACTAATCCATTTGGTCATATTACTAATCCTAATCATAAAATCACTATTCATAATTTACTATTCATCAAAAATCAAGTTGATCTTATTAGACTCTAAATTTAGTACTGAACATAATTGCAGAAGACCATTTTTTGAAAATCATTACACATTTTTAATTATTTAGGGTTTACATAAACATATTTAAAATATCCTTTTTCTAAAATTCATCAAAAATATGCATACTATATTTATCCGGTCATTTCAAAATTCATAAACTTCATCATAAGAAGAAATCCCAATTTTTATTTAAAACAAGGATTACACAAGGTAGTTATGGTCTCATTACATAACCCCTTATAATACCAGCATAGGACCTAAGAGTAAGGTGTGCTAGGGTGATAGAATCTTGGGGAGGCTCAGTCAACATTGCCCGAGTAGTAATTTCTATCAGTTTGAACTTCTCACGAAGGCGATTTCGTTCCAGCTTCACATGATGAAGTTCGGCTTGGATTTGATCCAGAGCAAAGCCCAGTGGTGCTACCTCCTTCCCAAGCTCTGTTAGATGGGCTTCGATCGGTCCAAGACTACTAGGTGAGGCCATCGAATCTTCTTTCTATAATAATTAACCAAGATTACTTATATTTAGAGACAATAATCAAAACATTTTGTTCACAGCGGTCATGTTGACCGATGGTTATATAATAGTCAAAACCCACTGATCTCATTTTAATTATAATCATGTTTATCAAATAAAACATTTTTGTTGAGTATAACAATAACACATAAAATTAGGAAACAAAATTTATTTAAAAATTTCGGGTCGTTACAGTTACGGATACCTCAACCCAATAAAAATTCTACCAAAATATCACTAATCGCCTCAAAATATCATCACTTAAAATCTCAAAATGGTTTAATAAGCCTTTGAAGTCATGATTAACCTTAAAATTATAAACCCATGTTGATATCCATAACTCTTAAGTTAACCTCACATGAAAACATCATAATCTCCAAAGTTATATAAACCTTTTATATAATACTAAAAATAATAAAATAGACTTAAAATTACATAATATAGTGTCTTTATACTAGAATTAATTTTCTTTATTTCACAAATACCTTTTAGGTTTAGAGTTTATATAACTAGGACAAACTGTTATATAATAATTCTCATTTCATTTAATGATAATTTCCCTATTATACCTAGATTTTCCTATTCAAAATTAAGTCTTCAACATCTTTCATAAAATTATTTACATAGGAATCCATTATAGACATGATTCATTTAACATGAATATTTATAACCTAGAGAAATAGAAAACCTAAGAGGGTGATCTCAAATACTCAGTCAGGGTAAACATAAGCATTAACAAATGAATTACATCAGTGAGTATAAAATGAGAATAAGGGTGTGATTACATAATCAATGAACATGATCATGACATAATAGAATTCATACCTATCAAAATATGGATCAAAAATCATGAAACATGGAATAAAACTGTAACATAACACAAGATTCATATAAGTAAACAATCATGAGTCATGTGAAAACAATCCTTAAGTAAAGGATCCATTATAATGTTATAGTAATCATAAATAAAACATGTTGGTATCTTGTAACATCATTATAATATCACTCTTACAATTAGTATTGTAAATTTAATAACCTACATGGTAAATTCCAACAATCTCTCCGGAGAAATATACAACCGGTTGACTCTACCTCTTTACCCAATGCATTGTAGGGCTAAAACAGACCCACCAATAACATATCAAAGAAAATTCCTTAAGTATTTGGATTCACTCCCCAATAATGATTTAATAAATAATTTTTAAGTATCATATCATGATAAAAACAATTAAAATCTTTCACTTTTTAATATAACTATAACCATTGTTCTTTCGTAGCTTGATTTACCCATAGAAATGAAATGGGTTCAATGAAAATCTCTTTGAAACAATCATAATAAATAATTTAGTAAAAGTAATTTAATGGTATTATAATATCATATCCCTATTAAATCATATGAATAATTAAAGGATGTATACATAGATAAAAATACCTTTAAAATAACATTTAAAATGTTTCTTGGAAAACATAGGAAAATTCCATTTTCTTTTGGTACCTTTAAAAACTAAAAATTCAAAAAAAAATGTAAAATAATTTTATTTGAAAATAAACATATAAAATTATAAATTAATGATCAAATAAAATAATGTTCATTATGGTAGAATATCCATTCATTTTTTAAATGTTAAAAATAAACATTCTTTTTACAATTTTCTAAAGAGAGCCAAAAGTGACCCATGTAGAAAATGTTAAGAAATTTCTATTTAAAACATTTTAAAAAAGGTAAATGATCATGGGAAATAACTTTAGGAAATAATTTATGTTTATAAAATAACATTATTTAAACAAGATAAATAACATGGAGGAATAGTTTGGTTAATAGTATTTCAAAACATTAAAATGAAATTTTTAAATAAAAACCATTTACGAACATTTAAAACCAAAGAAAATAATTTGAACATAATAACATAATAAGAAACATAAAGTACCATGAGTATAAAATAGGTTTTATATTATATATCAATAGTTAATTAATGCAACGTTCAAATGAATATAGGTGCATTAATCAAAACACATCTCAAAGAAGGAAGTTTTGAGTTGAGAAACCCTTAAAATTTCAGTAATGCTTGAACCAAAAATCCATTGAATGAAGTAAAATAACATTCTTCTTTAAAACCCATAATTTATATGAAATAATATGTTAAAACATTTTCATGGTGAAGTAAGTAAACCATATAAAATATATCCCAGTTCATAACATTAATTATGTCTCAAAGAATTGAAATTGAGACCTTGAAATCCCATGTAACTTTTATAACATTTGAATCAATATATCATGAAATATATAACTTAAAATGAAATTTAAATGTCATGATAAAATTTCCATTCATGATATAATATCTCAATATCCCACATTTACATCTTATAAAAGGAAGTAGGTTCATAATACAAGACATGTCTCACAGAAACAATATTGAGATGAATAATCCTTACAAATATCATATTTTTGAAGTTAGAATTTAATCAATGATGTGATTATGTGTTGTAATTTTAAAACCAAAAAAACAAGTGGAAAAAAAAATAATTCTACCAGTAGTCATTTCACACATAACTTTGCAATAAAATAGTCAATCAAGTAGGAGTATAATCCAATTAATGGAAATTGAGTGAAGAAAACTCTTACCACTTGGAAACTTTCATTTCAAATCCATTTGGATGAAATAATTTGAATTGTAACTTAAAATGACATGAAGTATAAATTATTCATGATATAAAATGTAAAATTGGTAGTGTATACACCATATGAAATAAATTAGGTGTATATCATTAAAACATACCTCAATGAAAGGAAATTGAGATGAAATTCCTTACCTTGAGTCCAAACTTGTTATGTATGTCCTTTAACACCCATATAATAATATTAAATCAATTATTTTATTTATTAATAAAATTTTTAGGTATTAATACATTATCCTTAACCATTTATTTCATTTATTTTAATGACATATTTTATTACTTAATCAGTTAAGTCTACGTCGGGTTTTTTAGGATGTTCGGTTCATAATTTCAAAATGAATTCAGTATGTTGTCCATGGGAAAAGTTATATTTTATAAATAATAAAAATAATAATTATAATTAAATAATTATAATTTTTATACATTAATTATACTTTCAAAACTAACTTTGAATTGTGGTTATGAAAAACGAATTACATTACAATCATGGAGATGATAGGTCATATGTACGCAAGAGCAGTGTTTCCATTTTTCAATGAATATGAAAGAAATAAGGTAAGTATTATTTTAACCTTATAGAATTATTATTATATAATAAATATCATATTATCTCTTTAAATAAATTATATATATAATCCATGTGATGTAGTTATGAAAAACTAATCACATCGCTTCGTGGAGGTGGTAATCCACACGTACGCACAAACGATGTTATCATTTTTCAATGGATATAAAGGTAAGAAAAGAGATAGTATATTATATTTAAATAATTATAATTGTTTTATTAATATAATATATTTTTATTAAATCCATAATTATTACCATTCATAATAGGTTATGATGGAAAATGAATTACATCATTTCACGAGGTGGCAGTTTTTCAAACACACAAATGATGGTTTCATTTCCCATTTGATGGAAGAAGGATATAGATTAATGTTAATAAAAAACATAATAAAATATATTTATATTTTATATTATGATTTTTTTATATCATAATGGTTATAATATTTTTTAAGGAGGTAAAATAAGAAATAAAACTAAAACATTCGGTTAAAAGTTATACCTCTTCTTCAGAAAACCTCATTTTTTTATACGTTAATCACTATGAGGATGGTATTTTCCAATAAATAAGACCTCTAAGAAATATATAGGTATTTTGAGAAGGGAATTTTTCAAGGATTTTCTGAACTGGAATGCTCAAAAGGTGTTAGGAAGAGAGGATAGGAGATTCCCTTTTATAAGTGAGTGGAGGGGCACTCTTGGATTTACTTAAAGTATTAAATTACTATAAATTAATTTTCATGTAAAATTGAAAAAATTTGATATATTTATAATATAGGATCATTATTAGTCTAAATTCTCTCATAAAATAATATTTTTACAAATTTAGGTGATATTTTCACCCTTATCTCTTTGTTTTAACCCCCTATTAACCCTTTGATGATTACCACGATATCGGAATTGTTTTACTCTTTAGGTGTCAATAAAGTTACCATAAATAGAAAATAATCACATAAATGGAACATGGTTGATATTGTAAACCATATAAAATTTAATTTTCTTAATATGGTATTTTTATTAATTTTAAATCAATTAATAAAATTTTGTTTATTATAAAATATCATTAATGTCATTTTTTGAACTATTCATTTAATTTGACTTTAAAGTTATCAAAATAATACTTTAATTCAAATATATACTTTTAAAACATCCCTAATATGTTATATATATCTATAAAATTTATGTAAAACTATAAATCACCTAAAAAATTACTTTTAGAGTTTTTTAAATCGTTTACTTGATTTTTCTATTACTTACACAAGCACTATGTCAGCATTGTATAAGTGTTTAAGGAAATTATATAATCACTAAAAATTATAAATAAATTATCATCATAAAAATAATTTCATTATTCTAAAAATAAAATTTAACATTCATTAAAAACTTATTTTTATCCCTATTTGAACATATAAGATAAATTTAAAAGTAAGAGATTTACATTTTTTATTTTTCTTTACTTAAAATAATATATGTCATTTTCAAAGAAAAATGGCAAACAAAAATTACATAAATTATAATAATGGATGATTAAGTCATAAATACTCTCATAAAATATATTAAATTCAAGTTTTAGGGTCATTTTTAGGCCTTATCACATTATTTTTAACCTTAATTACCTGATTTACCCTTACTACTGTGACAGGTATTTACTACAGTTACTATTCATAGTGAAAAAAATAAAAGAAACCTATTTATCAAATTTTAACCCCCTAATTAAAAATATGTGATCCAATTTTCAATATTCAATTTCTATAAGTGGTATAAATAAATTTTAATATAAATGCATAAAACGCAACAAAAACAGTTTTTAGACAAATGTGTTTTTATGCCCAAAAATGAACTTATGCCAAAATCAGGTATAATGATGATTAAAATTTGATTAATTTGATTATATATAATTAATTAATACTTATGTTACTTTAATATCAAATTCAAATCATAATTAAACTTTTTAATGAAACTAAATGAGAGTTACAAAAAATCGGTATTTTTCACTATTCATTGAAAAATCAATCTTTTCAGAAAAAATCCCAAAATTTTACCCTAAGAAAAATTTTATATTCTAAATCCAAAAATTATATCTTATTTTTAAAATATAATTTGTGAAATTGGTATAAATTAATTATAATATTCATATACAAAAAGTAATAAAATTATTTTTTCTGAAAATATATTTTTGAAGAATAAAATCACTTTACTAGTAATTGAGTTATTATTTTCTAACAATTAATCAATAAATTTGTATTGAGTAAGATAATTTTATATATATATTCTAATTTGGTTACTTCTATTCATATCCACTATAACGACCTGAAGTTTTATAAATAAAATTCCCATTGTGATTTAATTAAATGTCTTATTATATAATATGGTTATAGAAAACACATGTACTTATTTAGTTTTATTATATCCAAACAGATATAAATGACCATTAAACATATTTAATATTGATAAAATATTCATTGAATAGTGATCATGTGATTAGTATAAATATAGGGCTTTAATAAATCCAATTGACACAAAGAAAGTGATAGCCTCAAAGAGTAGGATTGTACCCTATAAATCCCATTTATCAGATCTTTCAAGGGAGATATAATCACTGGTATTTTCCCTTTACCAATCCCAAGATTATATCCAACATATTAAGTATGATTGAAACCATTTATGGGAGAATTTCAAGCACATCAAGATCACAGCCCAAATCATGTACATCAAACCACCCCATAAAAGTCTCATCATTACGCACCTTACTCTTATGGTATTTGAGGGTGTATTAAAGGGATATGTATCAATACCCTATCAATATTATCATGTACATTATTTTTTAGAGAATTATGAACATATTTTTATCCTATTATTGTTGATTTATAAATGATTTTTATTTTCATACAATAAAATATAAATAGTATTTTTGGGTAATATTCAAATTCAATCAAAAAAATTATTTGGGTTAATTAATGGATTTTTTAAATAAATAATATTTTAATAAAATATTATTATTATTTAATTTTTATTAAATATAAATGATCATATAATTTTTATGAAGTCAAGTGTACTTTTCATAAGGGTTTGAAAACTGTTATTGTCAAAAAAAAACCCAGCATTTATTAATAAATGTCAATTTTATTTTAAAATTAAAAAATTTATATATTTATAAAATTATTTAGATAAAATTAATATTATTTTTTGAATCATAATGTCAAAATTATCCAATGGTTCATTTTTTATAATTTTCTGAGACAATCGAATTTTCGGGTAAAAATTAAATACTGTATAAATATACTTTGTGTATTATGACATCATAATGACCCAAAAGTGATGTAATAAATACAATAAAATGTATACATGACCAAATCTATGTTTTATATTTAAAATAATTATATTTTAATTTTATTTTATTAATTTTATAAAGTTGTTATGAATCCTCCAAAACCGTTAATATATTTTAATGTTTTAAAATCATTTGTTTAAGAGTATGATTCACCTCTACATAAGAAAGGGGATTATTTTATTATTTAGGACGTTTTACTTATAAAATAATGATAATTGGTCCCTTTTTTTAGAAAACATGGTAAAAAATCATGGTATGCTTTGTTGTTTTGGTTATTTTGTTATGTAGAGTCCAAAACCTAAATAATAAATAAATCCCCCTCATTTCCTAAATAAAACCACTAAAGATCCAATTTATCTTCCCTCAAACTCCTTGGATAATTTCCATACTCTTTCATTCACTCTCTATAGTCCACCCAAGGTTCCCCCAAGCCCTCAAGAAACTCTTCCCAATCATTTGAAGTCACACACTCAAGTAAGGGGTCCTCGCCTTCTCTTCTTCATTTAAGGTTCCTTATTATATTATGAATTATATTTACAATTCATAATGTTGGGATATATCTTTCCATGTACCTATTAATTCCCATTTTATTTAAAAATTATCAGATACCCCTTTCTATCTCATCAACCCATTTTATTAATTTTTAAGTGATGTTGTTATGCTGCCGAAATTTCACTGTGATTTTTTCATGCCAAAACAATTGTGTAGTGAATACCATACCCATTTTCTATAAAGGTTGTTCAAATTTTTACACTTATACCTATTTTAATTGGTAATTAAATGTATTTATTTCACACTCCTTAATTATGGAGTAAATTTTGATGATTAATGAATCTATGTGGTATGATCTATGTGACACACTTAAACATGAGAATGAAATGAATGTGACAGGTGCACTTGGAATTATATAGCACTCTAATGCATTCGGTAATGTTTAGTATCATGATAAACCATGTTGGTAAAGGGATTTAACCTTATTCCTTTATGGGAATTTATCTATCATTATTTCTTGTTAGTTATCCTAGTGGGAATCTCTAGCTAGGTGACCTTCCTTCCCACACCTAAAGCATTTCCCTGTCCCCCTTAGGCAATTTCTGGGGTGCTTATTTCCGAGAAATTGCCTAGTCTTACTAGTTGAGAGGTTGAATTTTCCATCAAGCTTATACCTATGGAATTAACATTATCTAAGAATCCATATAGAATTATTATTTTTTAACCTAAGGAGATGAGGAAACAACTATAGGAGAATCTGAATAAAGGTTTCATACACCCAAGTGCTTCACCATGGGGTGCACCGATCCTCTTCGTCCAGAAGAAGGATGGTTTAATGTGACTTTTCATTGATTATATTGATCTTAATAAGATCATGATAAATAAAATGTATCCTTTTTCATGGATTGATGACTTGTTTTATCAGCTACATGGAGAACAATACTTCTCCAAGGTGGATATATGGTTAGGATATTACCAAGGTAGGGTGGAGAAGGAGGATATCCCCAAGACTGCTTTTTGTATAAGGTACAGGTACTATTAATTCATAATAATTCCATTAAAACTCACTAATTCCCTATAAATCTTAATTTTATTGATAAATAGAGTCTTTATAGATTACCCAGACAAATTTTTGGTATTATTTATAGATGGTATTCTAATATACTCTAAAACCAAGGAGTATTAGGAGCATCTGAGCACTGTGATAAAGTCCTTGCGAAAGGAGAAACTTTATTCCAAGTATAGCAAATATGAGTTCTGATTGAAGGAAGTATCATTCTTGGGACATATCATCATAAGAAATGGGATATTTTTGGACCCTTCAAAAAAAGTAATTCAAGGATGGATGAATCCATAATATATGATAGATATTAATAGTTTCCTTAGGTTATCTGGGTATTATCGCCGATTTGTGGAAAATTTCTCATGATTTTCAAACCCTCTTATAAAGATAACTAGGAATGGAGTCAAGTTTTCTTGGAATGATGAATGTGAAGAGAGATTTATGGAGTTGAAAAGGAGGATTATCACTTCCCTTATGTTTACACTACCCAAAATTGGAGAACTTTTTGTAGTGTTTAGTGATGCTTCAAATAATGGATTGTGTTGTGTATTAATGTAGAATGAAAAAATTTATAGCCTATGCTTCAAGGCAGTTAAAATTTCATGAATAAAACTACCCAATGCATGATCTGGAGTTGGATACAATGATATTTTATTTGAAAATACAGTGGAATTATCTCTTTGGGGAGAAGTGTGAAATATATACAGATCACAAAAGCCTTAAGTATATATTCACACAAAAAGAGATGAATATGAGCCAAAAAAGATGGTTAGAGATGATCAAGGACTATGACTACTCAATTCACTACCATCCTGGGAAAGAAAGTAAAGTGGTGGGTGCTCTAAGTAGAGAGGATCCAGCAATTATATCATTGATGAGAATTGAGAGGGATCTGATCTTCTTAAATTTGAAAAGGATGGACATGGGAATCATTTGATGATTCCTATAGAAAAAGAACATTATGAGGGAGCTCTCATCTTCATGGTAGATCCTAGGGTTTTGCTTCATCGTGCATAATAATTTCTGCTAAATCATCAACCCCGAAGCCTTATGGCGGGTTTTGATCCCGAATGGGAAAATGATTTCGAAAGTTCAGTTATCAAAACTAATTCTAAGGAATTCTTACCGATCAAGAGTCCCAAAGTGATCCCCTTCCTAGAAGCGCTTAAATTCATGGATCTATGTAATGAAACCTCGATGAAGGCTCCTCTTTACAAGAAACTTGAGGATGGAATATTTTTTGTTATGGACGACCCTGAAGCACTTCAACAATGCTCGCAAATTTGTAAGTTCTTGTTTATGGGTCATATTTCTTATATCAAAGGTGATAAGACATCATCAAACTCAAATCTAAAATCTAGGATCATGCACGTCTGGGGCTTCGTAGATTGGAAAATTGTTCCAATTGGCAAAGGTTATTTCCATTTGGTGTTAAAATCATAAGATTCTCTTGACTGTGTCTGGAAGCTTTGGAACCTTCAGCTCAAACTTGGTGTTTTTCACATCTTTGAATGGGACTACACATTCAATCTGCATAGCACTAGGAACACAATGGTTCAAATTTGGGTTAGGCTTCACAGACTCAGCTAGTATTTCTGGCATCTAAATATTTTGAATGACATTGCTTCTTGCATAGGTACCCCTCTCAAAATTGATCAAAGAACCCTGAATGCCAAAATTGGATTATATGTTGGGGTTATAGTGGAAGTAGATATTACTAATAAGCTCTCGGAGGTCATTATATTCAATGAAAATGACTATAGAACTAAGGTTCGAACTGAATTTGAATGCATGCCTCCTTATTGTGAGATTTGTAAAATTGTAGGACACTCTTTTCTTAAATGTAGAATTATTAGAAGTCAATTTTCTCATCCTAAGTATTATAGATGGATGAAAGTTCAAAGTCACAAAAAGGATAAAATCGATGTTTCCAATATTCTGGAGGCCTCTAAGAAAAAATCAGAGGTCTGGGTGAAGAATTTCACCATTATGGGTAAACTCTTGGGTAACACATGGGTGGAATTGGTGGAAGATGAGGAGAAATCGGATGTTGATCAGTGCATTTTGGAGGATATTGAACAGATTTTTATGGATTCCTATAATCAGTCTCAAGTGTATCCTTATTCAGGGGATTTAAGTTCAGTTACTTCTATACAATCTGAACATTTTTCCTCTTATGTGGACTCTTCCAATGGAGGTCTCAATGGAGAAAAATTGGAAAGTAAAGGCGTCTCTAACCTGTAACATGAGCCTCCTGAAGCTCTAAATGGTGTTGGACAAACCTCTGATGGTTGTGAGACTGTGTGTGCGACACATGAGCATGGAAAATGTGTGCCTGTAGTGGCTGGTGACAAGGTTGAAGTAGGACTATCCTCCATGGATGTTGCTGCTCCGACTCTTCTGGATGAGAACTCAAGTGCTTCTCCTCTCAAGAACTTAGATTCTGCTATTAATAACTCCCAGGCAGTGGACACTCACATTTCACTAGGAAAGTGCATTGCCATTTGTTTCGCTTCCCTGAATGATAATTTAGGTAGAGCTCAGAAAATGGTATTTCCCCTAACCAGTGAACCTATAATGGTAGTGAACACACAGAACTCTCCCAAAAAGTACATTGCCACTTGTAGGGATACCCAAAATGTAAAATTAGATGTGGTCTAACATAATATTTTGACATTAAACAAGGAACCTGTAGTGGTAATCTGCACACAGCCTCTTGGAAAGACCACTATCATTCATGTGGTTAACCCATCTATTGATTCAAGGGTCGATCACATTGAACCCCATGTGATTGTGAAAACACCTAAAAAATTAGTATACTCCTATTTCAGGTGTTTCTAATAAAAACTTTGTTTCTTATATGAGTAAACATGTTGAGAAGTCCAGTCATCTTTCTTCCCAAAATGTTAGAAGATCACAATGGAGGAAGGGCTTGGGTGGATCCAAAAATAAAAAAGGGGGTTCTATCCCCAACAATAAGTTTTAATGTATTACATTTTTTGGAAATTTCAGGGCATTACGAGGCCTGACACCTTTTCTGTTCTTAAAAGATTTATTTTGACTCATAAGCCTAAAATTTTTGCTATAGATGAACCGAAAATCAAATTTTCTTTGAATTTTAGACATATTTATTCTTATGGTTATAATTATCTAGGTTCTTGCAAAACTAGGTCATTATTTGAATCTATTTGGGTTTTTTATCATGATTCTTTACAGAATGTTAGTGCTTTAAATTCCACTAAACAAATGTTTACTTGTGATTTTTTTCTTGATAGCAAGCATAACTTTTGTATTACGATCTATTATAAGAATAGATATCAGGATCGTAGGACCCTCTGGAAAGAACTTGTTGATTTATCTAACATCATACATGATCCATGGATTGTGTTAGGTGATTTCAATGCTATTCTTACCTTCAGTGAGAAAATTGGCCCATCCTTCTCTTCCATTTCCTTGAGAGAATTTAAAGAAGCTATTGAATATTATAACCTTTTAGAGATTAATCTCGCTAGTTCCAAGTACACATGGTATAGAAGGCACTGCAATCAGGTAGTTTCTAGAAAATGGGGTAGGTCTCTCACTAATACCCAAGCTCTGGACTATTGGGACACTATCTCCAACATCACTTTTCCCAAACTTAATTCTGACCATCACCCCATCCTTGTTAGTCTTATTTCTAAAAATCTGAAACCCATTATCCCTTTCAGATTTAACAATGCCTGGTCTTCTGACTTGGATTGTTCTATCACCATTAAAAATTTCTGGGAGTCTATGATCCATCACAAAGATGATTTTTTCTGTATTTCTAAGTTAAAGCACACCAAACAGTGTCTTAAGGGATGGTGCAGTGCTAAATACAAAAAAAATGGACAAATACATCACATTCCTTGAGAATAATCTTTCCCAGATTCAAAACAACACCACTTGCACTAACTTCTCTTCAGATCCTTAAGATGAAATCAACACCTCCCTGAAAATTAATATGCTCCTTTTCCTTAAATACAACATTCCTAAGAAAATATTCAAAACAAAATGGCTTTACTATGGTGATAGAAACACTAAGTTTTATAACTCTCTTCAAAGAATAAGGAAAGTTTTTCTTCCTCTTTCCTTCCTTAGGGACAATGACCCCCTCCTTGAATCTGATGAGGCCATTTCTAGTCATGTGGTCACCTACTTTGATAATATTTTCAATGGCCCAGATATTAATAAGGACCTTCTTCCTGAGGTCATTCCGGTCTTGGTGAATGAGGAAGACAATCTTTCTCTTTTAAGCATCCCCCTTGACCATGAAATCAAAGACACAATCTTTAAACTGAATCATGATAGTTCCTTAGGACCTGATGGATTTAATAATTTATTTTTCAACATCATTGGGAGATAATTCACATGGATTTATGCAAACTTTTCATATCCTTTTTTTCTAATGGGGTTCTCCCTCATGGTCTTAATGCTCAATTTCTTACCTTAATTCCCAAAGTGTCCAATGATTTTGAAATTCATCTCTTCCAAACCATTGTTCTTATTAAATATCTTTATAAAATCATCACAAACTACTTTACAATATAATTTCTTCTTTATTCCAAAAAATTATTCCATGGAACCAATTTGGTTTTATCAAAGGAAGATCTATACAAGATTGCATCTGCCTTGACTTGGAATGTAACAACACTCTAAAAAAATCTAACATAGGGGGTAATTTTTCCATTAATCTTGATATTATGAAATCCTTTGATACCATTGACTGGAGCTCCATCTTCAAGGTTCTACAAACCTTTGGTTTCAATGATATTTTCATCAGTATGATTAATTCCTTGTTCAAATCGGCCTCTATTCCCATTCTTGTAAATGACACTCCTAAGGGATATTTTAAATGCACCAATGGTTTCCAGAAAGGTGACCCTTTATCGGTAATTCTCTTTGCCAAAGTGGAAGATTACCTTAGCAGACTTCTCACTTGCCTTGTTTCTCAAAACAAACTTAAACCCATTTGAGTGGCTAGAAACTTAAGTGTGCCTATGCATATTTTTTATGCCAATGATATCATCTTGTTTTTACAAGTTGATAAAAGAAATATTCAAAATCTTAAAAATG
This sequence comes from Viscum album, assembly GCA_963277665.1. Classification (NCBI taxonomy): domain Eukaryota; kingdom Viridiplantae; phylum Streptophyta; class Magnoliopsida; order Santalales; family Viscaceae; genus Viscum; species Viscum album. The sequence goes on along the minus strand of OY728119.1, from coordinate 603,551,023 downwards.
CCTTGGCTCATTATGAGGATCTCTCTGGTCAATCAATAATATGGAGTAAATATTTTGTTTTGTTTGGAAAAAAATTTCTCCTAACAGAAAAAATGACATTATCAATCGTCTTGGTATCAAAGAAGTATCCTTACCCTTCACCTACCTAAGGGTTCTTATTTTTTTGGGAAGGCCTAAATCCATATTCTTTTCCACTATTGTTGACCAGGTCGTCAACCATCTGTCCACCTGGAAGGGTAAATCACTCTCCATGACTAGAAGGATTTGTTTGGTGAAATCTACTATTGTGTCTAAATTGGTCTACTCGTTGATGATCTATAAATGGCATGTTGGTCTTATTAATAAAATTAATTTTTATATCAATAATTTTGTTTGGACTGGCATCATTCTTGAAAGAAATATTGTGACTATTCCCTGGGCTACTTGTTGTAAACTGTTAGATAAAGGTGGTCTTGGTATAAAAAACCTTTGGCTCTTTAACGATGCTCTTTAAGCTAGACTTACTTGGAGATTGATTAATAACAACTCTGAATCCATTTATTTTCTTAGAAAAATTTTCCTTGAAAAACTTATGAAAGTAAATTTGAACTATATCCACTCTTTCATCTGGCCCTCTATTAGAAAATCCTTTGTAAACATTATGTTTAACTCTAGATGGATGGTTAGCAATGATTCTTCCATGAATTTTTGGCTGGATAATTGGACTGGTGTCTCTCTAATTTCTATGTTACCTCTTAACTCCTCCCCAGTTAACACCAACTGTACTATAAAGGATATCATACAATCTGGTAACTTCAACTTTCCTAACAGCATCATGCATATTATTGATAATTACTCCTATGATAATGTTGATGACTTTATTATATGAGAGCCTGCTCATAATGGGGTTCTAGACTCAAAAAGATTTTACAATCACAATCTATCAACTCCTAATCTCAACTTTTATTGGTTAAATTATTTTGATAATCCCTATATTAAGCCATCGAGACTCAATCTTGTTTGGCGTATTTCTCACAACCATTTTCCCATTGAGTTTTTTCTTCAATATTTTGGAATCCAACTTTTCTATAAGTGACACTTTTTCCCCAGTATAGAGAAGATGTTAACCATATGTTTTTGTCTTGTGCTATGGCTCCAGTGCTTTGGAATTATATTACTAACTTGTTTGGCTGAAGATGGTTACTCTTTGACTCTATTAGTGCTCAATTAAAACGTTGTTTGGAGCTTGATTATTCGCAGAAAATCAAGAACCTCTTCTTAGAGGTGGTTGCGGAGATCCTCCACGTGATCTGGTATGATAGAAATGCCATTACCCACAACAATTACTCATTCAGTCTTAATGCAGGTCAGACGTGAATTATAATTGCCATTACGGATGCCTCTTTGATCCAGAAATCATATTATGACAACTCCATTGGTGATTTCTAGATCCTTCATCGTCTTAGAGTTGATGGTATCTACAGGAAACTGAGGCGCACATTTGAAGTGTTCTAGAAAACTCTACTTCCAGGATGGATTAAAGTGAATGTTGATGGAGCTTCCAAAGGAAATCTGGGGCCTATTGGTTGTGGTGCTATCTTCAAAGATTTTATTGGGAAATGCCATAGATGATTCTTTGGCAGTTGTGGTACTGCCTCGTCCTTGAAGGAAGAAATGATGGTTGTGATTAATCATGTGAATTTCATCAAGAAAAAGGGCTGGAACAACATCTGGATTGAGAGTGACTCAACCACCATTGTCCAGGCGATTTGGAATGGCGTAGTCCACATCGCTTGGCCTCTTACTACCCTTTGGATGAGATGCCTGGCTTCACTTATGGAGATCAACTACATTGTCACTCATACATTTTGTGAAGCAAACAGGGTTGTCGATGGTCTTACCAACATGGGAATCAACCAAGGCATTACTTGGAAGGATGATTTGCCTGTTGATATTCTCCCTTTTTATGAAAGGGATTGTAATAAGATTCCTTATTTTAGAATCATTTAGTTCCCTTCTTATTTCAATAAATTGTATCTTGGTCTTTTACTGTGACACCACCTTTCAAAAAAATCATAAAGGAGGGAACATCATCAATCCTTTCACAAATGATTGCTCAACCATATCTTCTAGAGAGGTTAAAGGACGGTCAAATAAATTATGTGTGAATTCATAAGTAAGTGGAAACTATAAGGAAAGGGAAATCCTTGGAGTTCAATGTTAATGAAGAAGGATTCGTGAGATTTTGGTCATGACTATATATACTATCAAATCCTAAGTTAAATAATGAATTGTTAGATAATGCACATAGTTCAACTTTATCCATTCACCCAGGAAGAACAAAGATTTATTGAGATATCTGAGAGCACTATTGGTGGGACAATATAAAGAAGTAGATCACTAAATATACATCAATATGTCTGGTATGTCAGAAAGTAAAGGCTGAAAGGATTAAGCCAAAGGGTGTGATGCAACCATTACCCATACCAACATGGAAATGGGATAACATCACCATGGAATTTATCACCAGAATTATGAAGACATCCAGGGGAAATTCTATATGTATTGTTATGTATCATCTTAAAAAACAACTCACTTTATTATAATTTGATAGGACTTCTCACTGGATCATCTTGCATGGATATACATCATAGAAGTGGTAAATATGCACAGAGTACCACTATTGATTATATCATATCACGATCCAAGATTCACCTCCAAGTTATGGAAAAGTCTCCAACATGCTTTAAACATTGATCTAAATTTCAGTACAACCTATCATCCTCAAATTGATATCCAATCTGAGTGGTCTATTCAGACATTGGAAGAAATATTGTGAGCATATTATATATAATTAAAATGAGGATGGGATCAATATCTACCTCCGGTCGAGTTCTCTTACAAAAATAGTTTACACTCAAGAATCCAAATGGCTCCATATGAAGACCTTTATGGGAAGATCTAAAGAACACCTACATGTTGGGATGAATTTGGGGAACAAAAACATCTAGGTCCTAAAATGGTTGAGGAAATGGTGGAAATGTTAATACCATTCAGCATCACATCAAGGAATCTCAGAGTTGACAGAAGAGCTATGCTAATAATAATCAAGAAGATCTAGAGTTTGATGTTGGAGACATTGTCTTCCTCTACATATCTTCATGGAATAAAGTGGTGATATTTGGGAAGAAGGGAAATATTAGTTCAAGATACATCTTCCACTTTTATATCTTTGATCACATCAGAGCATTGGCCTACCGACTAGCACTTCCACCTAACATATATCAAGTACATGATGAATTCCATGTATCCCACTTGAGAAAGTATAGACCAGACACCTCGCATGTACTCAATCCATAGGTGGAACCATTGGAGAATGGCCTTTCCTGTGAGGATAATCCACTAATGATCTTAGACCGTAGAGAAAATGTTTTACGGAATAAGACAATACACCTAGTCAAATTGTTGTGGAGAAACCACAAGTTTGAAGAATAAACATGTGAACCAAAGGAGGTGATGAAACAGAGTTACCCTCATCTATTTTAGTGTGGAAAAGAAAATTTTGAGGGTGAAATTTATAAAGGGTGGAATATTTTAATGACCCAAACTATTATAAATAAAATTCCCCTTGTGATTTAATTAAATGTATTATTATGTAATATGGTTAACGAAAATACATACACTTATTCAGTTTTATTATATCTGATTGGAATTAAATGATTGTTAAACATCTTTACTATTGATAAAATATTTGTTGAACAATGATCACATGATTAGTATAAATATAGGGCTTTAACAAATCCAATTGACACAGAAAAAGGAAGTGATAGCCTCAAACAATAGGATTGTACCCTATGAAGCCCATTTATTAGAGATTCAAAGGGATATATCATCACTAGGTTTTTCCCTTGACCAAGCCCAAGATGAGATCCAATAACTCAAGCATGACCCAAACCATTTACAAGAGAAGTCCAAGCTCATTGAGATCACGACCCCAATCATGTAAGTCGAACCACCCTATAAAAGTATCACAATCGCATACCTTACTCTTAGGGCGTTTGAGGCTTTATTAAAGAGATATGTATCAATACCCTAGTTATATGAGTTTGTACATTATTTTTTTAGATAATAATGAACATATTTTCATCCTATTATCATTACTTTATAAATGATTTTCATTTTGATACAATAAAACACAAATAGTATTCTTGGGTAATATTCAAATTCAATTAAGGAATTTATTTTGATAAATTAATGGATTTTTGAAATAAATAATATTTTAATAAAATATTATTATTAAATAATTTTATTAAATATAAATGATCGTATAATTTTTATGAAGTCAAATGTAATTTTTATAAGGGTTTGAAACTGTTATTGTCAAAAAACCAAGCATTTATTAATAAATTTCAATATTATTTTAAAAGTGAAAAATAAAATATTTATAAAAAAAAATTAGATAAAATGAATATTATTTTTGGAATCAGGACATCTAAATTTTCCAATTGTCAATTTTTCATAACTTTCTAAGACAGACGAATTTTCGATTAAGAATTAAATACCGTATAAATATACTTTGAGCATTATGACATCATAATGACCCAAAAGTGATGTAATAAATACTATAAAAGGTATCCAAAACCAAATATATATTTTCTATTTAAAATAATGATATTTTAAGTTTATATGATTAATTTTATAAATCCATTATGAATCATCCAAAACCATTAATATATTTAATTTTTTTAAAATCATTTCTTTAAGAGTATGACTCGCCTCCACATAAGCAAGGGAATTATATTATTATGTTTTTCCTATGTCATTATAAAATAATGATAACCACTCCCATTTGGAATAAAAAATGGGCAAAAACATTGTATGGTTTGTGGTTTTTTTATTTTATTACGTAGAGTCCAAAACCTAAATAATAAAGAAATCCCTCTCATTTCCTATATAAACCCACCCAAACTCTCATTTATCTTCCCTAAAATTCATTGGAGAACATCCATACTCTGACCTAGAATATCTAGAGTCCTCCAAAGGTGACCAAAATCTCTCAATAATCTCCTCCCAAGCATTTGGAGTCACACACTCAAGTAAGGGATCCTCGCCTTCTCTTTTTTATTCAAGTTTATATATTATCTTATGTCTTATATTTTCAATTCCTAATTTTGGGATATCTCTTTCCATGTATATATTACTTCCAATTTTATTTAAAATTTATGAGACCCCCATTTTATTAATTTTTAAGTGACGTTGTTATACTGCCAAAATTTCACCATGATTTTTCCATGCCAAAAAAATTGTATAGTGAATACCATGCCCATTCACTATTGGAAATTTATTGTATAATAATGGTTTTAAACCATTAGTATAGACTATAAAACCATTGGTATAAACTATACCAATGGTTTTCCAAAGCTTTGGCTGATGAGGCATGGGGATAGACATATTCCAACAGTTACTGAATAATCGTTGGGCTGAAGCATTGAAAATCACCTTATCCCAATGGTTTGTGACAACTGTTGGGATATCTTTTTAATAACGGTTTATGACGTTGGTAGATGCCTATATTCCAATAGTTTTTTAACCATTGGTATATAGTTTTACTAATGGTTTCAGACCATCTTTTGGTATATATTGGCTGAAACTTACATCTATACCAATGGTTCTTACAAACCGTTGGTATAGACCACACTGAAAATCTTTACCAATGGTTCTTGGAAACCATTGGAATATATTTGCTTCCATTAAAAGATCCCAACAGCCTAAATCCCTACCTTTAGCCTACATCTGCCTACATCCCTCCTATCAGCCTTCCTACATCCCTCCCGCAGCCTTCCTGCATCCCTCTGCAATTACTGCCAATACACCACAGCAGCATGCATCCCTCTGTAATTACTACTGTAAATACACCCCATATTTAAAAATATAGCCAATATATACCCCACTGATATATGTATCTATATTTATCCCTATAAAATTAATTTGAACTACTATACCAGTTAAGATATATGTATCTACTTATGAATTCCCAATGCACAATTACCACATGAAAAATAATAAAGAAAGACAGAGAATAACTATATAGTATTTTTATATGATTTGATCCCAATGTGGGTATTTAATCCTTGGTGTTTTTGGGTAATGTATGATACTCATATATCCACTATATCACATAGGTGAATACAAGTAGGTTATCTCCCAAAAATACTTTATTATCTCTCGATAGTTATACAGTATCCTGATTAATATACAATCTCTCAATTGCGCTCTTTATATTGGATATAGAAAGTTTATAGTGGATCCTTCCTAAAAACTCTTGAACGCTATTTTAAAGATACTTCAGGATGTCACTGCATCACCATAATAATATATTATTCCTTAATCAAAGTCTTTGATAACCAAAGGATAACATTCTACAGTCACATGTATGTTGGTATCTTTATATCAATTCAAACTTCTTTATGATATTCAATATACAAAACTTACCCAATACAAGGATTTCTAGTCTTAATCACTCAATCTTCTTCTCCTTCTTCAATAACCTCAACTCATAGATCAAGAACTAGTAGTAGTAGCATCGACCTTAACTATCTTCTTCTTCTTCTTTTTCTTCCTTCTTCATCTTTTTTCTTCTCTTATGTATTAGAAGATAACTAGGAATATAGTTGTAGTATCTCATCAACTTACTTCTTGTATTATACTTTGATACACATAATCTCTAGTAATATTTCAATATTAGGCTCCCTTATATTCACCACACTTAATCCTCTTCTTCTCTTATATATTCATAGAGTCACATGAATATTATATCTATATTTTGAATATAGAAATTCTATGATAATTGGAATTATAATATTCCCAATAATCCCATTTAATTATAAAAAATCTCATTACCTTTTGAGTACACCTATGCATTGCCTTATGATTACCCTTATGTATTTCCTTTGAATAATTATGATTAACCTTACATATCAAGAATATGAATCTTACATATCACAATGAATCTAGTACTTTTTTCAAATTTCATTCTAACCATAGAGTACCTTTACACATCCCTTTGAAAACTATTATAACCCTTCTATATTTAATAACCTACCTTTATGAAACATAGTTTGACTGAGGAATTTTACAATTTCTAGTCTTTAAGGTCCTAACAACCCTTACATATCCAGTGTAATTTCATAGGTACTCTTACATGTTTCTCAAACACTTAGAGTGACTCTTATATATCATCACAAGTACCCTTATGAATCCTAATGACTTTTGAGATCCTGCCAATAATGTGAAACCCCTAATATATGGAATTATGTTTTTTCTTATGATTTATTAGTGGTTTTGGGGAGTATAGTATGGGTGTGTGGTTAGAAATTGAGGATGGGTTAATCTGGGATTTATCATGCCTTAGTGGTCAGTGTGGTGGAGGTCGTAGTGCTCGATGTGGAGTTGGTTGTGTTGGGTTGTAGGCATAGTGAACTGGTTGGGTGGAAAGATACCACCATGCCATAACACTGGTAGTGGCTTTGGGTGTAGTGTACTAGGATTATTCCAATGGGAAATAGAAATAACACCATGACTGTAGGGGTGTTTGTGGCAGAACATGGGCTTAACAACATTGAAAGAAGGTAGAGTTGGGCAGGTGAGTTGGAAATAGGGAGTATGGATTCACCACTCCATGGTGAAAGTTTTGGTCTTTAAAAATGACCAAGGTGATGTCATTACACTTTATTGGCCTTATTTTGTGGTTGTGTTGGCACACAGTTGACCTTGTTTTGGTAGGCTATCTAAAACAGCTTGGGCAAACATGTCATGTCGTGGTTTAAGGATTGGTTCCATTCATCATAGTTTTTCAATGTTTGATTTATCCACTAAATTGTGGGGGACCTTTTATGCATTTATGGTTAACCACATGTGATTATTTTAGGGAATTTATTAATGAGTCTTGGAATCAATTACTCTCTATAAAACCCCTATTTATCCCTCCCTTTTATTTGTATCTCGATACAGACCTTCTCTAAGATGATTCTGGGTGATTTCTCCTCACAGATGAAACTCTTACTTTTTTTTCTTTTCTAAGCATGGGACTCATATTATGGGATTCATATTTGTGGTTTAATGTAGAAAATGTTTCCAGATTTGGAAGAACTCATAAGGGAGTTTCCACCTTTGATTCATATGTAATTATCTAGGAACCTACATTATAATATCCAAGAATTGAAAATTATATTAAAACTTAGGGATAACATCACTGAAATGTATGAGAATTTGATTATAATGAATAAGGTATTCCTATTGGTGAGGTTGTTTTTCATGAAGGTGTAAAATGGTAAACCAATGATACATCATATCAATGACTTCAACATGATTTAGAGTTATTTAGATTCAATACAGATGAAGTTTGGATAACTATAGTGGGTTTTGTTAGTTTCATCGCTCCTTAAGTCTTGGGACGTGATGGAAACAGTAGTGAGTAATTCAAGAAGAAAAACTAACCAGGTCTTTGCAAACATTAAATACCTAATATATATTGAATAAATTCATCTAAAAGAGGCGTATTCTAGAAATTCATATAGTGTGGAAGTAAGGTAGAGTTCCACAACATAGAAATGTTAGAGAAAAGGGAAATCAGAACTTTTTGGAGTGGGAGTAGCTCAGAGGAATATGGTCCCATGTGTTGGAATTATGGTAATAAAGGACACCTGAAAAAGGATTTCAATGAGTGGATATTGAATTATGGAAGATACACTTTCAAATTTGGATTTCTTAATCATTATTAGAATATAAGAGTGGTATTTTGTTGAGTGTCTCTAATTCTCTTGAGTCTTTGATATAGAAAATCAAGCTTCATTTCACTTAATATATAGTAGGGGAAGTCTGAAGAACTATACCTCCAAAAGATATGGAAAGGTTTGTTTTATAGATCATCTTGCTCTAAAGATTATAGAAAAAGGTGAAATATCCCTGCATATGGGAAATAGAAGTATGTTTGAGTTAAGGGGAGTGTGGTGTATACCAGGATTAAATAAGACTTAATTTTCGTTGGATAGATGATGTGTGTTTTTATACAGCATTCATAGAAGGTGCATGGAAAATTTCACAACGTTCCATGGTTGTGGATAAAAAGTTAAGGATGGGAAGTTTTACCTCATTAGTGTATAGAAATTTACAATTCATGCTAGATAAGTTACTTTTTAAATGTTATTTCACAGCCATATAGATCACTTGAGTGAGAAGGGGATAAAGATCCTAACCATTAAAGGTATATTAAAAATTATAACTATGGAGTATGGAAAGCGTAAAGGTAGTATATTTAGAAATCAATTTAATATTTCCTTCTAAAATGAAGGGAAGTTATTGAAGTGCTAGAATCTAGAGTTTGTTTATATAGATGTATGGGGGATAGCTCCAGTTCATTATAACAGAGGATCATTATTCCATGTAACATTCATCAATAATGAGACACAGAAAGTGTGGGTGTTCTTTCTCAAGAACATGTTTGAGGTGTTTGTAACCTCTATTTTATGGAGTGACCTAGTGAAAAAAGGATATTAGTTTTAAGGTTAAGTTCATATAGTCTCATAATGGTGGTGGTATAAAAGTAGAGAGTTTCAAAGGTTCTAATAGTGGGAGGGCATATGGTTTGAGAAAACCATACCATGTACTCTAGAACATAATAGATTAATGGAGAATATTAATCCGAAATTGGTTAAAAATAAGAAGATTTATAAGAATTCACATAGTATTTACCAATATTTTTTGGGTAAAGTTAGTGAATTGTGTGATATAATTGATCAACATGACTTCCTTTTCTCTATTAGGTCAGGAACTACAAAAAGTTTATTAGTTTAAAAGGAAGTTTGACTTCACTCATCTCAAAGTCTCTAAGTCACCTACTTATATCAATGTTTCTTCCAAGGAAAGGGATAATCTTGAAGCTAAGTCCTGAGCATGTTACTTTATAGGATATGTAAATGAAGAGTCTTGTTTTTTAACTCTTGGATAATAATTATTAAGGGATTTTCATAAGTTGAAATTTTTCCTTCAATGAATAGATTATGTGGAAGGATCGAAACTTAGCTGAGAATGTTAATGAGAGAAAAGTATCTTCAGAGGATGATGTTCAACTCAATGGGCATCCATAAGTTATGGATGTTCCAAAAAATTCAAGAATAAAAATGGTACCAAAAACATCAGACCATTTAGAAGTTTCAATGGATGAGATTCAAGTTATAATGGTGTTTCTGAAACAAGAATTATCATAAATCCCTAATCCTATAAAATATTGGGGTAAAATTTTGAAAGAAAGAGATATGGAATATATATCTCCATAAGTTAAAATATCAAAAGAAGGTGAGCCACTAAGGGATTTTTGGAGGTATACTAAATTAAGTCACCAAATGAAAAGATATGGGAGTTATCTTCATTATCAGTCACTCATGGAAGATGGATTGATAAAGATACTCAAAGAGTCTAGAAATATGAAAGAATCAAAACAATGAGATTTATCCATGAGAGATCAGAATTATTCTCTCCATGTATATGGAACATGGGATATGATAAAAAAGTTAAATAGGAAGAAAATTCTTTATAATAAATGGGTGAATCAGTTGAAGGAGGGAGTGGATGGTAAACAAAGGTATAAGGAATATCTAGTCATAAAGGGGTGCCAATAAATAAAATGTGTGCATTTATCTTAGATTTTTTCACTTGTATTTAAATATATGACTATTCAAATGATATTGATTATGGTTTTCATTGAGGGCCTTCATCTAGAATAGTTGAATATGAAGATAGCATAGCTTTATAGGGACCTAGATGAGGTAATTTACATGAATCATTCAGATTGTTTTATGGATAATGGGAACCAGGATATTTTTTCAAGCCAATGTGAAGCCTTTACAGTTTGTAACACGCTCCAAGGTAGTGGAAGTGTAAGTGGATGTTTAATGACCTTATGATTCAATGGAAGTTCATATGGAGTAATGTTGACCATTTATATTACCAAAAGGTGTTTGGTTATGTGAGTTTTAACATATTTCCTCTCTATGATGATGATATACTTATTTTCAATTTGGTAAAGAAAAGGGTTTATGATATGAAGATTGAAATGTATAAAAGATTTTAGATGAAGGATCTTGACCGAGATAAATGGATATTTGGGATGAATTTAGTGAGAGGATTAAGTTAAAATAATTTGTACCAGGCTTGATTAGATTACATTTTGATTTTAATAGAGTGCTTTATCATGAGAGAGGTGAATCCTATGACTATACCCCTGGATATACATTTCAAATTGATCAAGGAGAATACACCACAAATAGATGTCTATGTACAACACAAGAAAAATATAGTCTATGCATTGGCATTTGAAATCTTGGTGTATTCAGTGAATGGAGCATCTTGATGATAGATTGTTTTTGGTAGTAGAATAAAAGTGGTGTCCAAGTGAAATATACATATGTAGTGTCATTTGGATTCATGCACTAGTATTAGCGCTAATTTCCTAGAGAAATGAGTGATGCATATTAAAGTGGGGCTTCCTGTATAAAGGGAGACAAAAATGAAACATAGAAATCAATCTCTCCACTACCCCAATCTCCCAACCCTACAAAGAAAACTGTGTAGCCACCTCCAGTGCCCTTCTGGCCCCCTTCACATAATATAACTACCCTCCATCCATAGAAAGTGGTAAAAGGCCTAAGTGGCTGATGTGATTAAGAAAATAAAATAAAAATTAAACTACAACATACCTATCTCCTGTGATTATACATGTCACCGCCCAATATATAAGAACCACAACTCCCCATGGGTAAAATAATGTTCCTAAAATAAAGGGGAAACATATCCATATTTCAAAATTATACTATCAAATAGTGCATTCCAATTAATTAAAAATTACTCTTCCTATTATTTTAGTTAATTCTAGGACTAGTTGGGTGAGTTTTATTTTGTCTACTTCATGGTGATTTTTTATAGATGTGGTTAATTCTGTTTTACTATTTTTAGAAATGTATAGTCAATTTTATAGTAGATTATTTTTTATTGTTTTTTTTTGTTTGAATCAATTTCCCATAATTTTATTTAGTACATTTTAATTCTATTAAGATTAGTAAGGTTCTAATTTTGAACTACTCATTATTGTTAAAAATAAATCATCACTGACTCCAGTAACTCTGTACATACTCATCAATATACCTTAGGATAATTGTCTCCATCAATATTTTATAGCCGCAAAATGAGTTCTCATGAAGACTTTGTAAAGATCTTAAAAACCAAAAAAATACAATAGGGTGATGTGAAATAATATGGAAAAGATAAACTATAACTAACATATAATGTGGCATAAAACCAAACAATGAGAATGCACCACACTCATCTCTTTGGATTTCTCAAGATCAAATCTCTATGCTTTCAAAGATCTACAGGAATGGAACTGAAATAAATTAAAAGATAGTATTTCATGAAAGATATAGGTTAAAGTAAAGGAAATTTATGTATAAACTTAAGGAAAGTACTGTTGTTATTCTGGAATACCTAGGAAAACAAAGAATAATAGAAATAATATATGTTATAAACAATGAACAATATCTATTTGTAGCACTGGATTCAAAAGTGTAAGACTGGGAAATCATATTTAACAATTAAATGTACAACATTACTTGAGGCTATATTTGTTTAAAGATGAAATAAAACTCAAATTTTATCCCACCTGATAATAAAAGTTTATTAGAGGACACAATTTCTAATCAAGTAGAATATATCATAGCATAAAAATTTAAAAAAGGGATATGTACTATAAAAAATAAAACTATCAGAACATAAAAACATAATAGTTAAATCTAATTCATATTGTTATTGCAAGTGCCTTATTTTTTATCACCAATTTCATCCCTTTCATTATTAGAGATAAAATTATTACCTATATCCTATAAAGGGATGATAAACAAGGTAAACCTTAATGGTCCAAGGAAGGTTTCATGTCTATGATAGTGTGGTATTTGACATTATAGTTGAACTATACCATGATAATTTTATCATCCCATATCTAGCTACAATCTAACATGCAATACCTTTTTTATATCCTTCAAAATATAAAAGTATTAATTTTCATAGTCATTGATCTAATGGAGTTATTTTTTAATGATCAATTATTGGTTCATGAATTCCTCCTAAAATCACATCTATAACTAATATGTGAATCAAGTGTCTTGTTATGAAGTGACCATATATAGTACCTCATACAATCAGAAAATATAATTTATTTATAAGCATAAAAATATATCTACTAAACTCTAACCATGAATAGGGACACTATATTATTACTTGCTTTTGTTTCAAAACTACCAAACTCATTACTCCTTACTATGGTAAGATATTCCAATAATAGATTCTCTAATATAATCCCAATTGGTTACTCCATAAAATCTTCTCTAGAATAGAGAATATTATACCTTTTTATAGTCCAAGATGAATTGAGTAGCATGTTCTCACTTATTCATGATTCCTGACAAGAGATAATTACATTATAGATCAGTATCTAGAAAATATCCCCAGATTAGATAAGTGGAAATTATAGAATCTTTCCTGCATTAGAAGAGTAGTATAAAGTCATTGTGAATATCAAGGATTTTTTACTACATGTGAAAACTAAAAGGGTGAAAGATCTTTATAGTTTACTATAAGAGATTAATAAGATTCATAAAGAAAAAAATCATAATATTAAAAGAGATTAAAATTATTTAAGGTTGAGAAATATTCCCACATTATGAAGTGCTTAGATCTTGGACCAAAACTTGAAGAATCTAGAATCAACCCATGATGAACCTCCCAAAATAACTGAGAAGAAAAGTGTTACCACTAAAATCACATTGAAGATTTTATAATAAAAATAGATTCATGCTAGTACAAAATAAATCTTTAGAACATTTTTAGATTCCTACACTTCATCCTCATGGAATAATGTATCCCATGACCCAAATAAATTTATAATTTCTATGTCCTTTTTATTTGTAAGTGTTGTACAAATATTAAAGTCTATGAAAAACCCAATGATATAAAATATAACAAAACTCACCAATACATTAAGTATGGATGTGAGAATATGTATGAAGAGTAGTTTCCCAAAATAATCCCAAAATTAGGGTGAATCTATCCAAATACATCAATGAAATAAATATAGAAAAACTACCTCAAAGGATAAAGAAATGATATTTTTTGTAAAATATTGGTGTTTCTGGAAGTTTGGGAACATTGAAATTGATTATTAGTATAATATATATACTCATAAAAGTGGTATAAGATAACAATAAAATTAAATCATAGTTAAAACTAAGAACAGAACTACTATGAAAATTTAGTTTTCACGTATGAATAGAAATTTATCTCTTAGGAACATATTTGAAAGCCTTGATAAATTTTTTGAATATTGCAATTTATATGGTCACTGATGTGAGGAATTTTGGTATGTAGAAACTCAAAATGAGGCATATGTTAATTATGTTGGTCATGGAGCTAACATATGTCTGACTTTGAAGGTGTAATTATTTTGGTCATGGAGCTATCATATGTATGAATTTGATTCCTAGTCAAAAGAATTTGATTAGTTGTAAGGTAAAATATCCAATGTTATAAATTTCTAAATCAGTTATTACAAATTGATCCACACCTATGAAGAAGGTTGAACATGATAAGAAAGAATGTTTGATCATATAGTCTGATGAGTTATAAAAGGATAAACTAAGAAAACTAAAAACTTTGAGAGTTCTCTAATTGCTCAAGTGAATATGCAATTTTCAAACAATAATAAACATGTGAAAGAAGAGAAAAACTTGTTTCCTCAACATAAACATGTTTAGAATGTGAGAAATAAGAAAACACAAAGAAAATAAAACACTATTAAGCTTCAAATAAAAGTGCTCCAATGTTGAGAAAAAATCCTCAACTCATGTTATAACTTAAAAGTTGATAAACCCACCTATTACCATACTTCTTGATATAAAACAACACTTGAATGGAAATGTCACATAACACGCACTTCACATAGATATATTTTTTTGTGAAGGAAAATAATTTTTCAAAATGAATACTTCATATAGTTTTGTTATTCCATTGAAAAAATCAACATGGAGAAAATATGAAAATATATTCCTGTTAATCACATCTCTATAAAAGTTTTAACACCTTTCCCATGAGTTAATTCCATATTTATAGGGAAATTTTCATCTAGATAACACTTTATATTAATAAAATATGTTCTCCTATTCAACTGTATGTGAATCCAAAAAAGAACAACACATTTATCCATAAACCAATTTCCATTCACATACATTATGTACATATTAAAACAGTATGCATTAGATAACATTTTCATTTGAAAATTATAACACTCCATTCACATGACAACTCCATCCACAAAGCATCAATGGTATGAATAATTCTACACATAAAATATTCTTAAAATTTTTATGCGCTCCAAATGATTTCATATATAATATGATATTCTTTATGAAACTAGAAACAAATCATATATAGTTCACCTAAATTGCAAAGAAATCGTGTTCTCAAGTTATCTTTTATGTGAACTTCCAATGATTTATATCTACAAACACAAAAATTATAACTATTTTTATGTTTTTAGAAAACCAAAATCAATCATATATCAAAGATAAATGAAACAATATTAAATGATACAGATTGAATCAAAAAAACTCAAACTAAACAATGAATCAATTAACTATGCTAGAAAAAGATTAGGGACTCACTGTAAAAGAATACTTGAATCAGAAAAACGTAAAAGGGGATGCTCAACTAGAGGGGATCCTCAACTTAGGTGGGATGCTTGAACAAAGGATATTCTCAACCTTCGTGAACTAGGGGGATTCTCGTTAGGTGAGGAAATGCTCGACCTAGGGGGGGTTCGTGTCGGGTGAGGGAAAGCTCGACCTGGGGGGGATGTGTGTCCTAGGAGGGGATTCTCGA
Source organism: Viscum album (assembly GCA_963277665.1). Classification (NCBI taxonomy): domain Eukaryota; kingdom Viridiplantae; phylum Streptophyta; class Magnoliopsida; order Santalales; family Viscaceae; genus Viscum; species Viscum album. The sequence goes on along the minus strand of OY728119.1, from coordinate 603,535,063 downwards.
CTAGAGGAGGATAAGTAGGGGGATGCACGACCTAGGAGGGGATTCTCAAATAGAGGAGGATGAGGGGGGGATGCACATAGACCAGAGGTGATCGGGGATCAACGAGCGGCGAGCGGCGAGTAAGGAGCGGGGAGCGGGGAGCGGGGAGAGGGGAGCGGCGAGTGGCGAGCGGTGAGTGGAGAGCGGCGAGTGGGGGGGGGAGGGATGGGAGGAGGGGAGTATAATGGGGATGAGATCGGTGGAGAGGGGGAGTCAGGATGGGAGCGGAAGTGAGGTGGGGAGGAGTGGAGTGGTGCAGTAGGGATTGGAGAAGTGGGGCATGAGGGTAAGTCATGGTGGGGGGATGTTTTAGGGAGGTTTATCCCAACGGTTCTTATGAGAACTGTTGGTATTCATGTCTTATTTTCCAATGGTTTACTAAACCGTTGGTAAAACCCAAGTTATATCACCCTATACCAACAGTTTCATATAACCGTTGGTATAGGTTCTTTATCCCAATAGGTTTTTCAAACCATTGGGAAAGAAGTGTTGGTATAGGTGGGATTTCCACCAGTGATTTATTATCAATGTTGTTCACCTTTATACACCTATAACTCTTTGAATTGGGACTTAAATTTATTTATTCTACACTCCTTGATCTTGGAATAAATTATGATAATGAATGAATCCATGTTTTATGATCTATGTGGCACACTTAATCGTGAGAATGAAATAAATTTGATGAGTGCGCCCGAAATTATATAGCGCTCTAATGTATTGGGTAATGTTTAATATCATGGTACGTCATGTTGGGATAGTGAGTGAAATTGATTCCTTTATGAGACTTTTTCCATCATGATGTCTTGGAAGTTATCCTTAACCTATGTTTATGATGCAATGTTTTGAGTGGTTTCCACATTTCTGATGTTGTCTTTATGATAATATTGTTATATCATGCCTTATTTTTCATATTCCTTTTATTCCCTATTGATATGCCTATTTTCTAACATGTTTTACCTTATGCCATTCTACCTTACTGGGCTTTATAGCTCTCCCTTTTCTTATGTATGTCCCCAAGTTATCCTGTGCAGTTTTAAAAGTCATGGAATATTATGTTCATGTTAAGGAAGTTTTCAATAAAGCTGATGTATTTCTTGTTATATGTTGTTATGTAATGTACCTAATTCCCAAATACACTAGACTTATCGATCTTGTGGATTGTATTGAGTGTAATCTTATGTAATAAATCATGTATTAATGTGAAATAAGGAGTAGGGTTGTTATATCCACCAATTCAATAGTTAGGTTATATTAGTCGTATTTAAATAATAATATTTTGTGGGGATTTTAAGCTCTGTGTTGTGTATCGTATATACTATTGAATATAGTGTTCTTTTAAAATATCAGGGTGTTACACATGGTGTTTGATGTAATCAACCAAATATTATTTATTTATTTGTTTAATTTGTAGTTTATTTTAATTTTTTTAAATAGTTAGTTGTTTAATTAATTATAATTATGTATTAATAATTGATAATAGTAGTAAATAGTTAATAATTATTTAATTAATAGTTAATATTAGTTAATAGTTGGTAATTAGTAGTTAAAATTTAATTAATAATTAATTAGTAATTACACATAATAATAATTAGAAATTAAATTCTATGTAGTACTAATAATTAGTAGTTAATTATTGATTAATTAAATAGTAATTAGAAATTAATTTATAATTATAAAATAATAATTAATTTTTAAATAATTATAAATTAATTATTAATTAATTAATAATTGATAATTAATTAATAATTAGTAAAGAAGTATTAAAGAATTAAAAATTAGTAATTGATAACCACTTAATTAATTAATTATAATTAATTAATAGTTTTTAATTAATTGATAGTTAGTAATTAATTAATAATGAGTGAATAATGACTAATTAATTAGAATTTAGAAAATAATTAATAATTAATTAAATTTTTTGTAAATATTTCGTAATAGCTTATGTTAGTTAATAGTTGATATTTAGTAGTTAGAAATTAATTATTAATTAGTAATAATTATAATAATAAGTAATAAATATAAATTAATTAATAATTAAATACTAATTAGAAGTTAATTATTAATTAATAATTAATTAATAATTAGTGGTTAACTGATAGTTAGTAATTAATTAATAATTAGTAAATAATTACTCATTAATTAATAATTAATAAAGAAGTACTAATTGATTAATAATGACTAATTAATTACTAATTAATTAAATACTTGTAATTAATTAATAATTTATAATTAATTATTAATTAGTTATTATAATAATTATTAATTAATTAATAAGTAATTAATAATTTGATATTGATTATTATTAAGATAATAATTATAAATTAATTACTACGTAATAATAATAATTGGTAGTTGATTAATAATTAATTTCCAATTAAAAAATAATTATAAATTATAAATTAATTACTAATTCATTAATAATTAGTAATTAATTAATAATTTGTAATTAATTGATAGTTAGTAATTAATTAATAATTAGTAAATAATTACTAATTAATTAATTTTTAGTAAATAATTACTAATTAATTAATAATGAGTAAATAAGTACTAATTAAGCAATGGTGATTAATTAATTATTACTTAATTAATAATAAGTAATTAGTTGTCAATTTATAATTAACTATTCATTAACTATTAGTTAACTATTTATTAAATATTGATTAAATTTTAATTAATTAATTGCTAACTTAATTATTAATAGTTAGCTAAAAATCACTAACTTAGTTAGTGACAGTTAGGAGAACTTATTTACTAACATCATTACCATGAAAGAACTCCACACTTCTTCCACTTTCAACCATACATGATTATTCCCCATAGTGAATATTGTCTGTCATTCAATTAATAAAGTAAATATTGTGTTGTTATCTAAGGAATGACATCCCTTTTAGGATACAAACAAGTTGGTGGAGGCTCTAGCACAAATACACCTAGGGGTAATAACCATGGTAAGGGTGTATTGGGTATTAACTCAATCGTCACTCGGTACATGACAAAAATGTCTAACTATACACCTGGTTTGACACTCTCAGGGGATCTACTTTAGATGATTCCCTTTCTCTTTACTCCACCAAACTTACACAAATTAATATCTCTATATACATTTAAGGATATTAAAAATTAGACTACAAAACATTAGTGAAAAACTTATGGATAATTCTAAACATAAAAAAATATTCTAAAATTTCAATGAAGAAGAGATTATGTGGTTATCTGAGCAATTAAACCCTTGTTTGGATATAAACAAGTGGATTCATGCTCTAACATAGATGCACCTAAGGGTAATAACCCTGAAAGGGGAATATTGGGTATTAACTCAATCATTACTTGATACGCGACAAAGAGACTTAACTACACACCTGGTTTGAAACTCCCAGGGGATCTTCTTTGGTTAATTTACATACTCTTTATAAACTATTGAAATTTTAACTATATCCTTATACTATGAAATAACTTTACAAAATTATTAAATTTCCAACCCTACATGATTATTACTCATATTGTATATTTTTTACAATATTGGAATCATGATCACAAACAATTTTTTTCATGTAGAAAATCATATCATTCCATGCCTACTTATGTGGGGAAGTTATTCAAAATGATCGAGGAGCTTCATAAAATATATAACTAACATTAATGGTTATCATAAGTTATTTTGTTACCCTAAGATAACTCCATGCCATAAATCATGGTCAGTTGAATATGAGACCTAATTAAGATATCAATTCTTTTAGGTATAAATATTTTCAATCCCAAGATAAACTATAGAAACTAACTTATCTATTAGATAATGATGAAGACTGGTTACAAGTGACAACATTATTTAACCAATAGTATGATAATGCTTTGATGGAGTTACACATGGAGGTTTCTACAGTCTATTAGTATCTTTCTATTGTATGAAAATATAGGCATACAAGAATCATCGAATAATGTATAACCCAATAATATACACTTGTCCTATATCACATGGAAGAAGACAACCAAACTAATAAACCAAATATGATGCAAAATAAATTTGATGACAATGAGGTGTTTAATGATGGAACAGAAGGAGAAAACAGTTATGAGGAGGAGGAATATGGATAATTTGGGGAAGAAGTTTCTAGAAATGAAATATTTTTACATCATCCTCAATGAATGATAAATCATCCACTACTCTTCGAATCTTGGTTGGAAGCTATGACATGTTTTCTTGAATTTGACTGGAATATTATCACACCTACAACTAAGTTTCCTAAAGTTGTAGAGGATATATTTGGTATAATAGATAAAACATTATACATTAAAAGATATTTTCTATGAAAATATTCCCTAAAATGTATATTGAAATGATTTCATATTGAGAGACACTGTGGATATTTAGTTTAGGAGTTAAACTAGACAAAATACTATTGGAATTAGTGCCCTAGAACTAACTTTTGTATACTTTATAATTACCTATATTCATAGTTTTGAATATTAATAAACTACTTATCACATCATTATTATTATTCTATGTGATATTGTATGTTATAATGCCCTAAGATTAATTGTCACACTGAAAGGTCATAGAAGTTCTCCGCTATGATGAGAACCTAGAAGTTCCACAATAATATTCTTAAATATATGTTGTATATCTAGATGAAATCATTTGAGAGAAAATATTATATAGCATATCAGGGGTGGATACTCATAGGTCTTTGAGGCACCTTCTCATGGTGTATCCCTTAGTAATATCAAGTGTAAGAGATTATGAGAATAAGACCATCCAGTATGAAATTCATATTTATATGTGTTATTGGATGTTCCAATCTGAAGGAATGTGTATTGATCCTTAGACTTTAATATTATTATTAATGGATTTAATGAGTCACGTACTTTGATTTATTGAAAAAACTGTGATGAAATATGTTTGTAGCAAAGTATTCTATGTTGGGTGCATCACAAGTTATATTTAATTAATGAATAACATGAGAAAGGATTTTTCCCTTTTATTCTTTAATGAAAGTTGATATCTCAATCCCTTTTATTGAAATTATATAGATGAAATAAATCCATGGACATGGTGTTCTATGGGAAATTTCAATTCTAGAATAATCAAAGAAAGATACATTGATCATATAGGTTAATGGAACCAGCATTTAAGCTACTTGATTTGAGATATCATTATAAAGAGATTATATTACATAGTAAGCATCCGTATGAGGTTTTATGTCACTATGACATTAACTTATTTCTTTATGGGTTCCTTGGTATGTTGTTAGAAGTTAACCTTGGAATTTGGGTTGTTTTGCCTAATGCCACTGAGAAAGAGGCCTAGAGGTTCACACAATAAGTGTATCGAGAACCTCAGTTAAATAATATTATTATTTAACATGTTCAATAAATATTATTCTTTCATGTGGTTTAATAATTATTCATGTTTTCTTGATCGTATATATTCTATCACTATTTATTTGATAGAATATTTTATGAGCAGAATACTTATTAAATATTTATTTATTATTTTGTGAATATAATATTTATTTATTTATGGACAAATAATATAGTTATATTTATTTATTAAATAAAAATTCATTATTCAAGGCTTGATAAATATTTTGGAGGAATGGTAGACTGAGTTTATTTATCTGGTAATAAATAATATATATTAAATAATTTTGAATAAATAATATTTAATTAATTCTCTAGTTTTGAGCATGTCAATAAATAATAATAATATTATTATTATTATTATAGGCATGGATTTTTTGGGTATTAAGGAAAAAATAATGGCGCATGTGTAATTATTATTTTATAACCATAACACTATTTAAACCTAATTATATTATTTCTAACTAGGTGTGGTTGTTTTTGTTTGGTTGTTCGCAAAAACATTTAGAAAATTATCTCAAATACCTAGATAACTCCCTTTCTAAGAACACTCTCAATAATAGAGATAAATCCTCCTCCACCACCACTTTTGATTCTAAAGAGATGAAAGAGAATCCTTCTTTAAGTAATTATCAATGCGATCAAAGACGAACAATATAAGCATTAAGATATACTATGCTAGCACTCTAAGATTCTTATGGTGACATTCAGAGGTTTATGGAACACATGTGGATCATCGCTGAATGGAATCTATACTTGATTCCTACAACACAACAATGGTATGATGTAGATACGTTTTCTGATTCATCAACAAATAAATAATTCATCCCAATGTAATTATTTAATTGCTTAAATTAATTATAAATTATTATGTGATATCTTGTATTTTGGTTATGGTGTTCTCATGACAATTAATCTTTGATTAAATTTAGTTTTTCAAAACATTTATCATCAATGTACATCTCAAATTAATCATTGATTATGAAAAAAAAACTAAGTTGGGCATACCCCATTCAGAACTTCTTCTACACTCGAAACCTTTAAGTGGTATCAAAGTGGTTAAATGATTATTTATAATCATTTAAAGATCATTAATTGATTTATTCATTTTTTTCATCAGTTTTAAATTTTAGTTTAATTGTTTGAATCATGATATTTACTCTTCTTTCTCTTCATTTTGACAAAATATAATCAAAATTGATTAATTTAATAAATTAAGAACATTTGAAGAATTCATCCAGAGGTTCCAAGGATTCTGGATGGATAATAAAATAGTATACACTGTGTATCCCGTTGGTACATGACATGAACTAGTGTTTAATGAACCAAGATAATTCAAAAATTAATTTTGAATTAATTCAATATTTGTGAATTTATGACATGCAGTGTGTATTTAAATACACTGAATGTTGATTGGGCCATCCTAGCACACGGTTATCTAGACTATGTGACATATAACGTTCGTGCATAATGTGTAGTCCATTCATCAAAGATGGGCCATGTATTTTCTTACACTACCTTCATGATTGGTGACCATGTAACTCAGAGACCGCATGATTTGTATCCCATGTACATGTTATGTACTCCATTATTTTTTGTGGCTTGATTACATGATAAATCTCTAGGCATGCACCATAGATATATAGTGATAATTATACATGATGTGTATCTAGATTGTGTATGTCATGTATATTACCAAATTACATAGAATTAAAAAATAATTTATTATATTGCTTAAACCTTATCAAAGTGTGTTTAATGTGTCATTTATTTGACTGTGTACATGCCATGTGATGATTTTTATATATATATTAAATGTCTAATTAATTTATGTGTAATATTTGGAAATATATATCATGTATAAGTTTTAATACAGTCATTACTCTATATGCATTGAAACATAACATGATATGAAAATAACTTGTGTTCCATGTGTCATTTAGTTGACTCATACACTCTATTAAATTACATGATAATTCATGTATGCCACATTCCAAATGAGTAAATAGTATACGAATATAATACATGTTGTGTAGTTCGGACAGGTACTCATAGTGTTTCCTACAAGGTACATATTTTGTACATAGTTAATTTAAAATTAATTTGTTTAATTTGTTTAAAATTATGATGAATGGAAATATAAAAAAAATGGATGAGAATTAATATAAAATAATTTATTTATTAAAGAATATAATTAGATGATTTAAATGAGATTTATTTTAAATAATGATGATTATAATTGAATGCTAATTTTTTTTAAATGTGTAATTTTTTACATGTATGTGGATGATCTTGAACAAAGACTAGACCTTTGTATGTGATTAGTTTTCTTTTAATTTATTATTAAATTAAATTTATGGGTTGCACGTCATCCTTCCTCTGATATTATGTAAGGACCTACGGCCCCATGGTTTCCTTGTATGTAAACTTCTTAACCAATCATTTGGTTCCCCTTACCTACATGTGAGTAAAAGCTTGTAATGGATGGAGCTATCAAGTGAGTGGAGGTGCTTCAAGTTTAGATCTAAGGTGAAACAAATCATAGAGGTACTTGGGGGGAAAGGTGGAAAGCTGCAACATGAACCAAGTCAGGGTTCAAGGTGTTTTTTCCCTAGGTTGATGGTTAGTTTATCATCTTCTAGATAAACTAACCATTGGTAAAATCTCATTATCATACCACTCTATTATTTTATTTCTATCAAGTTTCATGGTTAATTTTATTATGGATGTTTTTTCTTGGTTGCATGAATTAATTAATTGACAATCATGCAAGATAGAACTAAAATAAATTAGATTATGCGTAAACTTTATCTCGTTTTTAAAATGTTTTCAAACATAGCATTATCAAAAATTTCAATTTATATTTTTATTTATAGTTTTCATGTATATATCTAAATTTTATGATTTCCATGTATAGTGATTTCAAAAAATGTTACTATTTAGTATAAAGGATACATAAATTCGTTAAATTATTCTTATTATGCAATGAAATGTTTTAAAGAAAGAGTTGAAGTTTTTTGTTTCTTGAGTTAAATTATAAATTGGTTTTTTAAAGTGAGGAAAAGTAATTATTATTGAATAAAGTCTCATTTACTTATATTAAACTGATTATTATTTTCATATATACATAAATTTTTATCAAATTAGATATTTGAATACGTTTTGAAGTGTTTATAAATTAAATTTATGGATGAATTTTTTGTTTAGGAAGTTTTATTTGGAATAAAAATGTTTTAAGGATTTTGGATATTGTAGGATATTTGAAATATAATTAATATTGATAACTCTACTATTTTTTGAAACATGGGTTTTTTAGTGGGTTGTAGTACAAATATATCCATTGGTATTCCTATAATACATGGTATAAAATAATCTAAAGAAAAAGAGAGTAACATGGAATCCAACTTCACTTATGTCAATAATAATAGTTTCAACCATTGGTTTCATGAAATTACAAGCTCTTTGACCCTATGTCAAAATATGATGATTACATGACCTTGTATATTCTGAGGAAATATATTTTTACACAAATTTAGAAATCTAAGTCACAATTAAATGAAATAAATAACAATAATTTCTAAGGGAAGTCTTTTATACAATAATAAATAAATTTTTTTCCGACATTTCTATTAGTGATGATTAAATTAATATATGTCTCTAAGTGATTAAGTTGAGTAAGAAATCCATTTTATTAACATTGTTAACAATATATTTTATAACTAAACATGAAATAATGATTTGAAATCCATTTATTTATTATTTAAAGTGTATCATAACATGGTAAATGGTAATAAATAAGAGAGGAAATATTTATGCTTGAAGTGGATACCTATCATTGGTAAGATGTCATGATTAAAGGAAAGAATAATAAAGGGTTGACTGATACTTATTAGTGGTAAAATGTCCCATATGATTTCAACTGCTTGCTACTTTTTCTATATCTTAGAATTAATCATATGTGGAATTTGTCTACTAATATATGACGGTCACCTAAACTTTCCCACTCCTTTAAAGTTCCACTCAAAATTTCAAGGAAACACCACCTAGACCACCACATACCAATTGAATAAATGAATAAAAAATAAATCCTCCCACTTGTTTTACTCCCACCTATCATGGTTATAGAAACCATCCTAGAATTACCTTCATTTTTTCATGGGAAGGTCAGAACTTATGAAATTTAGTCCTCAGAACAAAGTCCTTTTCCTTTACATGGATTAATTAAAGGCTTAATTTGAATGTTGAAACTACAATGGTTGTCTCATCATGAGTGTGTGTAAGAGAATCCAGCTGATCCTTATCACAGTCACACCAATCAAGGATCCCATTGTAGGTATCAGACTGTTTCTACTTCTTTTCCATCTTTAGGAAACAAACTAAGAAATGTTGTTCTATTCTTCGCCAACTCCCAGTATAAGAACATTTAGATTTAAGGATAAAACTATCATACTTATCAACTTCATCTACTGAATAGTTGTTATTATTTAATTTTGTTTTTTGAGACTCATACCTTATCTCTTATGTATATTCACCTATGTTTCTTGAACTACTATGAGCATTATTCATCCCATACTGAGTACCAGTGATCATTTTGGATGAATTCACAGGATAACACCTACTATCAGTGGGGTAATTATTTTCTTAAATTAAATTACCCATTTCCTCCAAATAATTCTTAAATTGTTTGAAACAATCAAATGTTAGGTTCCCCTTATTAGAATTATCTATAACTTTCACCTTTGATTATGAATATCTTATGTGTATTTTTGTATTTTTTATACAAAAATGAATATTTTATAAACCTAATAGAATGAATATGAATCAAAAATGGATGAAAATAATCATATGTGTTGTAATCCTCATGTGTTAATCATGTTTTAATGATCATAAGCCCTATACATTCTGTAAATCTTGATCTGTCTCAAATCATGTGTATAGATGGTTGGTTTATTTATGCTTTAAATAAACCTATCCAAGATCTTAAGTTCTATGTTTGATTATTGTAAACTATTTTTAATTTGTGTTATAATGGATTTCCTTGATAAATGATTAATTCTAATCCATTCTATGAATATCATTGTTTAAGTCTGTACACAGATATTTGGCTAAGTCTAAGAAACTGTGAGTCTGCCACCGGTTATGTTTTTCTAGCAAATGACCCAGACATCGTGACCCATACACCGTGACCAGACACCATGACCCAGACCCCGTGACCCAGACACCATGAATAGACACTGTGACCCAGACACCATAACCCAGACACTGTGACCAGACACCGTGACCCAGACACCATGACCAAACACCGTGACCAGACACCGAGAACCAGACACCGTGACCAGACACCGCATATGTGCTACTGGTTCCTGATCTCTATACAAATATGCCATCATATTTGTCTCACCGCTCAAAGTCAAAGAAGGATACATCGTTTCATGGAGACATTGTTTCATGGGCACACTGTTTCCAAGTGACACTATTTCCAAACAGACTGTGACACTGTCCTTTAATCTGTTTTTTCGTTTTCAATTTAAATTTCTAATGGTTATATTTGAGTCTTTTAAATGCACTGACATAATTAATATTTATTTTTAGACATGTCACCTGATAATACGAGGTATGAGGTGTAGAATACATGAATCTTGTCGGATCCAACACATGAACTCCAAGAATAAAAAGAGAAGTGTGTCCCAAAAACAAAGGTCACGTGAGAACAAAGAAGCACAGGCATTCTTGAGAAAATAACTGACACATGAAACTCAATACATCTAAAGAATACACAAAGCATTATATAATCCAAAAATCTAGGATAACATATATCAGATTCAAGAACATATTCGCATTACCAACTCCACAAAGAACACGAGCCAGATCTAACTGGAAACTAGAGCATCAATCTTGCGATACTCTATTTCTCACAAGAGGACTTTATTCTGACATCTGCTTCATCCTAGAAGTCCAGAGCTGCATTTACTAACACTCAGAGAACTTCTAACCTTATCTCATCATTTTTTTTATCTATTGTGTATTTTTTTTAGCTTTTGAGTAGTGTGTGTGTGTGTCTGTATAAAAACACACACTGTCTCTTTCATTAAACTAGATGATACAAGATATCCTTCCTCTCAAATCCTTTTACACTTGTTTACTCCCATAGATAAGTGTGGAAGAGGTCCCTATGTGACCTGTTAGTTTATACCCATGAAGAACTGTGGAAGAGGTCGTGTGACCTGGATAGTACTGTGTACTGTTGTTTACCCCGATCCAGGGTGTGGATCAAGTTTATTAATATACAATGCTTGGTGGTAGGAAATCACCAAGTGGAGTGGATTAGGTCTCGGCTTAAGATTGAACCACTTGTTTTATATCTGTTGTGTTGATTAATTTAGTTATCTCTATTTTACTATATAATTTAGAAATCACTAAATTTACTTTGATAGTTAATCTTGGAAAGAATTTATAATTGTTTTTCCTTATTAAAATAGCTTCAAAAGTAATGTTAATAACTGATATTAAGATTACTGAGAATTAATCAATCTTATGAGAAGTTATTTAAATAGTCAAAATTTCATAACCATATTACTTTGATTAATTGGGATGTATTTATTTTATTGGGGAACCTTTTAATAATACTTTTCAAACATAAATTTTTATAGATACTCAATTCACCCCCCCCCCTCTTCAGAACTCTACTCTGACCAACATTTGGTATCAAAGGAGTTTTTTATTCCTGTTAAGACTCTATTTTTTGACCCTATTAAACTGTAATTTTGGTTGTACTTTAAAGATCTATAAATTTCTATTAATTATAAATCTATATCTCTTTCAAAGTATTTCTTTATTATGGATAATATACTAGAAGGTGCTTCAATAAACAGACCACCATTATTTAATAGAACCAACTATTCCCAATAGAAAATTAAAATGAAAATTCATTTAGAAAGTATGGGTTTTTAAATTTGTTCTTAAATTATAGATGAGTATAATATTACATTTATTTATAGAATCACTTGGGATAACCCAACCAAAACTTACTATAATAACAATTGCAAAGCTATAAATGATTTATATTGCTCCTTAGGAGATGAGGAATTTAACAGAATTTATGCATGTAAAACTACCCATGAAATTTGGGATACTTTGTCTGTTTCACATGAAGGAACTTCTAGTGTAAAATAAATGAGTCTTAATACTTAAACTATTTAATGTGATAACTTTAAAATGAAACCCTATGAACCTATTTCTTACATGTATCTCAGGTTCAATGAAATTTTCAACACAATGATTTCTCTTGGAAGAGAAGTTACTGCCAAAGAACAAATTATGAGGATTCTCATATGCCTACCTGATAAATAGAGAGGAACCTATGTCTTTATTAGAGAGTCATGCGACATCAGAAAGTTACCTATAAAATAACTCATTGGGAAACTAATGATGTATGAAGAGGAGTTGAAAGTCAACAAGGAATAGGAGGATGAACCTAAGAGAAAATATGTTGCATTTAAGACCACTACCTCTAAACACAAAGAAAAAGGGAAATTTGAACTCTCAATAGAAATTTTTAGCAGTGAACAATCATCACCTGACAGTGATAAAGAGATGTGTCAATTAGCTAGAAGATTTAAGAGATTTTATAAGAAGAATAAATTTTTCAGAAAACCTAACTTCAAGGGAAGATATGATCAAAAATGAAGTTGAAAGAAATATTGGAAAATAAGTGACAAGTATGATGATATATTATGCTATGAATTTAAGTGAAAGGGACATGTAAAAGTTGAATGTCTCAAGATCAAGCACAAAAAGAAATATGAGTACAAAGATAGAAAGTATAAAAAGGCAATGAAAGAAACGTGGAGTGCCTCTAAGGACAGTTCAATTGACTCGGAATCTTCACATGATGAATAGGCTAAAAAATAAAATATGTGTTTTATAACAAACACATCTGAGGTAACACTGGAATCTAATGTACACAATTCCTATTATTCTGGAGATGATAGAAACTCTGAAAAATTTTCTAATGAAGAAATGTTTGAGTACTGTAATATACTTGAAGAGACATGTAATGAACTAAAAGATAAATACAAATCTTTAAATAAATATCATTCTCTTACCTCAACCGTTAAATATGAACTTACTATAGAAAGGGAGAAAATGCTCAATTACCCAAAGAAAACAATGAACTAAATATATCTAATGAGAAATTGAAAAAGGATCTTTAAAGGTTTACTAATGGTAAAGATACTTTGGTACAAATTCTAGGTAAACAGATTACTCTTAAATATACTACCGGTATTGGCTATCAACCTGGTAAAAGAAATTTTGAAAGAACTAATTTCGTTTCTAAGTCTAGGACATACAGATTTACTCCTAGTTTTGGAAAACATTCAGCTAGTTCAAATTATGATACACTCTCTACTATTTCAATATTTTCTAGGCCAAATAGAGTTTATGTTTTAAGTACTTTACATAATGCTTATAGGAAACCTATGAGGAATATGTGGGTTACTAAATCACTAGTCACACATATTACTGGACCCAAAAAAATATGGGTACCAAAATCTATTTTTATTTGACTATTTTATAGGAATGTTGTTTAAAGATCTCCTATAAAAGCTTATGGTACTTGGACAGTGGGTGTTCAAGACACACGACAGGAGAATATTCATGATTCAAGAATTTAATAAAAATTGATGGGGACATGTCACCTTTGGTGACAATGCCAAAGGAAAGATCATTGTCCTTGGCCAAATCAGTTACTCTAACTCAGTTTTAATTTCCAAATTAATTTTTGTTGATGGATTGAAATATAATCTACTTATTATTTCACAACTATGTAATGATGGATTTCATGTTAAGTTTGAAAATGATGCTTGAAATGTTTTCAATTCTAAAAATGAATTAGTGTTTTCTGCATTAAGAAATGAAAATGTATGCTCTATTAACTTAGATTCTTTAGTCTCTCAAAATGCTTCATGTTTAAGTGTATTTCACAAAGAATCTTGTATTTGTCATAGGAGACTAGGACACTATAATTTTCAGTCCCTTAGAAAGTTAACTAGAAAAAGCTTAGTTAAAGACCTACCCAAACTTGAGTTTCCAAATGATAAAGTGTGTAATCCTTATAAAAAGGGAAAGCAACAAAAAATTTTCTTCAAACCAAAGAAAGAAGTATCAACTTCTCAACCTCTTGAATTGGTTCGCATGGATTTGTTTAGAACATCTAGAGTTTATAGTTTAAATGGGAAGCACTATGTTTATGTTCTTGTAGATGACTTTTCTAGATATACTTGGACTTTATTTTTGGCTCACAAAAGTGAATCCTGCTTCCATTTTACCAAATATTCCAAAAACTCTAGAGAATCTTAGTGGACTTAGAATTAAATCCTAAAGAAGCGATCATGGTCGTGACTTTTAAAATCAAGAGTTTGAATATTTTTTCTCACAAAATAGCTATAGTCATAATTTCTCTTCCCCTAGAACACCTCAATATAATGGAGTTATAGAAAGAATAAATATAACCTTGCAAGAAATTTCTAGAACTATGCTTAGTGAATATGACTTACCTATTTATTTTTGGGATAAATCTATAAATACATCATGCTATATTATTAAGAGAGTGTTGATTAGACCTATTCTTAAAAGAAATCCATATGAATTATGGAACAACAGAAAACCCAAATTTATCTACTTCAAAGTTTTTGGTTGAAAAGTCTATATCCTTAATACTAAGGAAAATCTTGAAAAATTTTCATCCAAGAGTGATGAAGGAATCTTTTTAGGATATTAAATATCTAGTAAATCCTATAGAGTGTTTAAAAAAATAACTAAATGTGTGGAAGAATATGTCCATGTCAAATTTGATGAAATAGATCCACATGAGCCTAAGACCACTCTATAGAACCTGGAGGATGATGTATCAATTCTAGACATAAATTCAAAATACTTTAACCATCCTATAAAGGAATCTGTGAAAACTTACAGTTTTGGAAATTCTTTAGATTCAAATCACAATGAAGTCAAACCTGTTGAAGAACCTGAAACCACTAGTCCTTTTTCTAGAGCTGTTAGAACTCTTAAGAACCATCCTTTAGATGTTGTTGTAGGATATTTAGATAAAAGAACTCAAACTAGAGCTTCTCTTAGAAATCAGGTTGAACATAAAGTATTCTTGTCACAACTTGAACCTAAAAACATTAATGATGCTATCAATGATGAATTTTGGGTGATGGCTATGCAAGAAGAGATTAATCAGTTTGAAAGAAACAAAGTTTGGAAACTTGTTGACATACCCAAAGACACATTTACCATAGGCACTAAGTGGGTGTTTAGAAATAAGGTATATGAAGCTGGTAACATAGTTAGAAACAAGGCTAGATTGATTGCACAAGGCTATAGTCAAGAAGAAGGAATTAACTATGAAGAAACCTTTTCACCAGTAGCTAGACTTGAAGACATCATAATTCTTCTTGCTTATGTTGCACATATAAATTTCAAACTATATCAAATGGATGTTAAGAGTGCATTCCTAAATGGGTATATAAATGAGGATGTCTTTGTTGAGAAACCCCCTAGTTTTATAAATCCTCATTTTCCAAATCATGTTTTTAAACTATCAAAAGATTTATATGGTTTGAAACAAGCTCCAAGAGCTTAGTATGATAGATTAAGTACTTTTCTTATTTCCAATGGTTTTACAAAAGGAATAGATAATCCTAACATTTTTATAAAATGAATTTAAAATGATGTTTTATTAGTTCAAATTTATGTAGATTTTATTATCTTTGGATCTTCAAAAAATTATTTATGTATCAAATTTTCTAAAATGATGCAAAACGAATTTGAAATGAGTTTAATGGGTGAAATGAAATTCTTTCTTGGATTTAAAATCTTTTAAAATAATGATGGTATTATTTTAAATCAAGGAAAATATACTAGAGATATTATAAAATTCTTTGGCTTGGATAGCACTAAAAGAAGTGACACTCCAATGAGTACTACTTGTAAGTTGGATCTTGATTATGATGGAAAATATGTTGATTAAACCACTTACAGAAGAATGATTGGAAGCTTACTCTACATAACTGCTAGTCAACCTAACATTATGTTTAGTGTATGTATGTGTTCTCGTTTTCAAGAAAACCCTAAGGAATCTCATTTAATGTTGTTTAGAGAACTTTAAAATACCTCAAGCATACACCCAATCTAGAACTGTTATATCCTAGAGGGAAATCATTTAAATTAGTTATTTATTTTGATACTAACTTCAGTGGTTGTAAGTTATATAGAAAAATCACTTATGGAAGATGTCACTTTTTAGGCAAGTCACTGGTATCGTGGTGTAGTAAGAAACAAAACTTTGTTGCATAATCTACTATCGAAACTTAGTACATAGCTTCTGGTAGTTGTTGTACACAAATTTTGTGCATGAAACACACATTACTAGATTATGGATATCAATTTAGGCATGTACCTATAAATTGTAACAATACAGGTGCAATTAACATATCAAAAAATCATGTTTTACACTCTAGGAAAAAGCATGTTGATGTAAGACGTCACTTTTTGAGAGATCATTATCAAAAAGGTGATATTATTTTGGAATTCATTGGAACTGAATATCATCTCACTGATATATTCACCAAACCATTAAATTCTGAAAGAATATATTACATCATACATGAGTTGGTAATGATAAATCTTAAGTAGTAAGTGTACTGCTTCACAGCTTACTATTTCAGATTTTACATTTCCACAAGTCATTATCTTAATATTACTATTTAAATCTAACAGTTCTATATTTTTACTATCTTAAAAGTTGTTGTTTCATGTTTACGGTCTCACAGTTACTATCTCTCAGTTACTTTCTGGCACTTACTGTCTCAAACAATATAATCATACATTTAGAAATCAAATAGTTACGGTATCACTGTGAAAGCCTATTGCAGTCTCACTGTGAAATCCTATTACAGTCTCACCATAAATATGCTTTATTGTTTTATTTACATATTATAACCCGTATCACGGTAATTAATTATTTCATTCTTTTACTTTCCTGCGCTTTTGATTTTGCGATGCTTGACATCCCTAAATGATAAAAAGGAAAGAAGTTTCACTCCTTTCTTCACTTGAGCCTTCTTCTCTCAAACTGTAAGCCCCCTTTCAACCCTTTAGTTTTCTCTCTCTCTCTCTCTCTCTCTCTCTCTCTCAAGCCTTCGTTGAATTCCCAGAATGAAACGCTCGTCCTCAACAACTCCTGATAAGCGAAGATCAAAGAAGAAGATAAAAATAGCACCAAAGTTAGTGCCAAAAGGTCCTTTTAATCTGAACCTAATGAATAGAACAGTGGTACCTAAAAAGGAAATTTTCCCCCAGTGGTTGATATCAAGTAGGTCTTTATTATTGAAAGTATTAAAAGAGAAAGGGTGGCTGGATTGGTTCATAAATAAGTATAGGCTGATATACCTGAAGCTAGTTGCACAGTTTTATCAGTTTGTTCAATTTTCTTTTGATACAGAAGATGGTTTTGTTCAGAGAAGCTGGATCAATGGGAAAATATGTACCTTTTCTTCAAGGTTATGGGATACATGCCTAAGGATACCTCATGAGGGTATTTTTGAGGACTACCATAGAGTTCCTCCTCCACCAAGTGAGATCTTTGTTTTGGAAGAATCCTTGAGAAGCTTAACTGGAAATGAAACAAAGTTAAGAGTTATAGCTACTGATCTAGATGAGGAAACCAGAATTTTGTTTAAGTTTTTTCAGAATCTGATTATCCCCACAAAAGGTGATTTTTCTACACTCAAGTATCAGGATGTATTTTTGATACATCTTATGAAGAATGGAAACAAGATCAACCTATGAAAGTATGTTATCCTCTATATGTATGAGTTGATAAAGACAACCTCCAAGTCAACCTCCATGATCTACTCAAGGTTAATCTCAGTTATGATCCATGAAAAAGGGTTGGTTGGACCAGATGAAAAAGTCATTAAGGACTATAATTTTTTATTTAAAAAGTTACAGTCAAGAGAATGAAAATCAGTTGGAATCTATGGAGAAAAGCATGGGTGGAAGATAATGACAAGGTCTATAAAAATTTCAACCTGTTTGAGAAATCTTCAAGACCTAAGAACATTCCTGATCCTGGTTTGGCACCAGATGAAATCAATGACTACTCTGATGAGGAAGAAGAAGAAGTGGTTGTTTCACCAATAGGGAAATCTATCCTAGATGAGGAAGACAGTGAACCCGCTCCTCAAGTCTTAATTGAGAAGGAAGTACCTATCCCTAAAGAGATTTTTGATATGGAATAAGAACCTATATCTAAAGAAGAATATGTTGTTATTGAAAGGGAAAAGGATGTTCTGGAAGAACATTTAGAAGAAGATCTGTCTCTTGAGAAAGAAGCTGCTTATGAGGAATACCTAGAGGAACAAGTTATTCCAGAGGTTATCCCATCTGCTGAAGAGATAATGGAGAAATACTTTCAATTACCTATAAAGGAAATGGGTGAGGCTATTGGGGATGAAATCTTGGAAATAGATCAAGGATAAAAATCTATTAGTCCTGAGAAAGATGCACATGTTGATGAGGAGCAGCACCCGAATCTGGAAACTGTTGATTTTCCTAATATGGTTGATCCAAGATTTGTGGATACATGGTATAAATTCTCGAGCTATTCTGATGTGAATGATTCCCAGGAAGCCTTAGTTAAAGGTATATATTTTTATATTGTGTTTCAATTGAAACCATTATCTACTCTTGATGTTATAAATGCAAAGGAACTTGAGCCTTTCTCAGCTTCTATCCCCGAACCTTCACAAGAACCTTCCACCTTGGTGAGTAAGGATGATTTGAAAGCATTTTGAGATACCATATGGATGGGTTGAAATGATCATGAACACTCAACCTTATCCTATGACCAACTTATGTAAAAGAGATGTTGCACTATTGTTAGAGAAGATTATTTGGCAGATTCAGCCAAAAATGCTTCACAAAATTCAAGAATTCGGAGTTGAGAAAAAATAGTTAGTGATGAAGTGAAGTCTCTCAGAATTATGGTTGAATCTATGAAGAGAGTGATAAACTCAAGAATAGAACTTGTTTCTCATTTTTTTGAGGATGTTAGTGGTCATATTCCATAGGAAGTATCCTCCTTGATTCAATATAGCCTAACTTCCTTAGCTGACAAGGTGTATAAAAGAAATAAGAAAATTGTTCACGAAATGTATGAGCTTGTTATTGGTCTTAACAAGTTTACTGATGAGTATAAATGTTGTCTCCAGAAAGTTCTGAATCAACTGAAGTCTCTTACTTCAGCCGTTACATCTTCTAGTGCCTCTGGACAATCATTTCAACCCTCCTTGCACAATGATCTACTCAGAATAGTTGTTAAAGAAGAACTTCAGTTTGTGCTCAGTGGATTTGACAAAGAGTCTCTATCTGTGATTGTCAAGAATAGTGAAAGATTTCAAGATTTGGTGAGAATTAATTCCAATATTTCCAATGATTCTCAATAAGAAATTACTAATAAGGTGGACTTCTAATTCAATAGGATTTTCTCTAAGCATGATATAAAAAACCATTTCAAGTACCTTGTAGAGAATTTGAAAATCCCTCCTGTCACTCAAGATTTAAAAACTTAGGTTCAAAAGCCAAAGTATTGCACTCCCTTGTTGGACAAGTTCATGGATAACAAGGATGACTTTGAGAAAGTGATGCAGTATGGTGATGAGATTAATGATGACTTCTTCAAGATTTTGAGGCCTTATCTTCATGTGTAGAGCACTGCTATTGTGGCTCCTGCAGCTACACCCTTGAGACCTAGTTTTCCTACCTTCTCATCCTTTTCCCTTGCCCCTACTTCTATGTATGTCTCTCAGGATCTGAGTCAGATTAGGCCTATTATCCTTGACCAACAATTGCCTCAGTCTTCCACTACACCTACCTTGGCCCCCTCTATTTTTGAAGGACTCCCTTTACCTTCTCTGTCAGTTGGTTCACTTCCTTCTTCAACTTCTACCACTTCTCCTATGGCTTCTAGTGATGATGCTTCCAAGGGAAAAGATAAGGCAGTCGGTGCTGAAGAAAAGTGAATACTATATTTTGATGGGGATAATTGTTGTATTTTTGTTACTTATTGTTTTTAATGACACTTTTTTATCCATCTAATTCATTATGAACTCTTATTCTCTATTCTATTATTTACTTTTGTACTCTTTTTGATAATCCCAAAAGGGGGATAGACATGCACTCTAACTGCATACTAAGGGAGAGACACATTCACTAAGAATAGATATCTCACTCACATGATTTTTTATCATAAAAAAGGGGGATATTGTTGGACTCTTCATGTGTTAATCATGTTTTAATAATCACAAATCCTATACATTCTGTAAAGCTTGATCTATCTAAAATCATGTGTACAGATGGTTAGTTTCTTTATGCTTTAAATAAACCTATCCAATATATTAAGTGATATGTTTTATTATTGTAAACTATTTTTAATTTGTGTTATAATGGATTTACTTGATTAATGATTAAGTCTAATATATTCTATGAATATCACTGTTTAAGTCTGTATACAAATATTTGGATAAGTCTGAGAAACTGTGATTTTGCCACTGGTTATATTTTTTATGGAAAAGGACCCATACACCTTGACCCAAACATCGTGACTAGACACTGTGACCCAGACACCGTGACACAGACACCATGACCAGACACCATGACCCAGACACCGTGACCCAAACACCCTGACCAGACACTGTGACCCAGACACCATGACCCAGACACCATGACCAGACACTGTGACCCAGACATCGTGACCTGGACACCGTGACCAGACACCGAGAACCAGACATCATGACCATCCAAATTTAAATTTTTATTATTAAGCCATTTTTAAGGGAAAATGGGAAACCATAGTTCACAAAAGGACCACTACGTGCTAAAGAAGCTCACAAAATGATTAAACACAAGACTAATATTACTAGACTCAACTACTCTATAAAGTTCCCATTACAGCGAACTAACCTGGGTTTCTGGATCCTCTATGATAATCTCTTCAAGGTGAGAAATCATCATTTCCATTATCTGAATAAATTCCTCTAAGGTGATTTTACTCTGATTGAAGCCTTGGGCTAATATTATATCTTTCTTATCTAAACACACTTCTTGATTCTATGTGGCATCAACTTGTAACCTTAATTCATAGATTCTATTGAGCTCTTCTTCTGGTATATTGGGATGTACAGCCTGCTCAAGCATTTCTTCCTTGGAGTACAGGATAAGTTTCAAGCACTCTTTATCCTCTGCTTCTCTGTCTCTTGATTGTCTAATTGATTCTTCACTTTCCCCCTTCTGAAGGACTGAACCTTCCTTGTTTCTACCCTTCTTGACTGACCTATTCTCCATTGGTTTTGGCAAGTGAGAGTAGTTCTTGTGACCCTTTGGATTTTTCCCATGAACCACAATACACTTCCCTAACATCGTGACCAGACACCACATATGTGCTATCGGTTCCTGATCTCTATACAACTATGCCATCATAACTATCTCACTGCTCAAAGACAAAGAAGGATACATCGTTTCATGGAGACATTATTTCATGGAGACATGTTTTCCAAGTGACACGGTTTCCAGACAGACTGTGACATTATTCTTTAATCTGTTTTGTCGTTTTCAATTTAAATTTATATCGGTCATATTTGAGTCTTTTAAATGCACTAACATAATTAATATTTCTTTGTAGACATGTCACCTAATAGTATGAGGTACAAGGTACAGAATACATGCATCTTGTTGGCTCCAACACATGCACTCCAAGAATAAAAAGAGAAGTGTGGCCCAGAAACAAAGGGCATGCGAGAACAAATAAGCGTGAGCATTCTTGAGAAAAGAACTGACACATACAACTTAATACATCTAAAGAACACACAAAACATTCTCTAATACAAAAATCTGGGATACCATATATTAGAGTCAAGAACATATTCTCATTACCAACTCCATGAAGAACACAAGCCAAATCTAACTGGAAACTAGAGCATCAGTCTTGCGATACTATATTTCATGCAAGAGGACTCGATTCTGACATCTGCTTCGTCCTAGAAGTCCAGAGATGCATAGACTAACACTCAGAGTATTTCTAACCTTATCTCGTCATTTTTTCTCGGTTGTGTATTATTTTTAGCTTTCGATCAGTGTGTGTGTGTGTGTGTGTATAAAAACACACACTCTCTCCAACATTAAATTGGACGATACAAGATATCCTTCCTCTCACATCCTTTTACACTTTTTTACTCACATGGATAAGTGTGTAAGAGGTACCAATGTGACCTGTTAGTTTATACCCAAAAATAACTATGGAAGAGGTCGTGTGACCTAGACAGTCTTGTGTACTATTGTTTACCCCAATCCAGGGTGTGGATCAAGTTTATTAATATACACTTCTTGGTGTCAGGTGATCACCAAGTGGAGTGGATTAGGTATCGTCTTGATACTGAACCACTTGTTTTATATCCATTGTTTTGATTAATTTATTTTTATCTGTTTTACTGTATAATTCATAAATTACTAAATTTACTTTGATAGTTAATCTTGGAAAGAATTTATAATTGTTTTTCCTTATTAGAATATCTTTAAAAGTAATGTTAATAACTGATATTAAGATTACTGAGAATCAATCAATCTTCTGAGAAGTTATTTAAACAGTCAAACTTTCATAACCGTATTACTTTGATTAATCGGGCTATATTTAATTTATTGGGAAACCTTTTAAGAATACGTTTCAAACAAATTTTTTTATAGATACTCAATTCACCCCCCTCTTGATTACTCTATTCCGACCAACAATATGAAAAAATTGAATGAAGATGGAGTTGAAGAATTTATCAAGTTTGAAATAGAGAATGCATATGACCCTTCTCAAATTCTTTGTCCATGTTTACGTTGTTTTTATTCAAAAAAAAATATTCCAAAAGAGTTGGAGGAAAATTTGGTTTGTTAAAAAATAGATCAGAGCTATAAATATTGGACTAAACACGGGGAAAAATTGAACATGCACACTGATCAGGATGATACTATGGTTTATAGATCATTTGATATGAATACCAGGGTAAATAATGTTGGAGATCGTATGGAATAAATGACAATGGAAATTGACAATGACCTTCCTAATTTTCCTAAGTTGATTGAAAAGTTAAATAGTTATGCTAAGAGACCATTGTATACCGATTGTACTAAATACACAACATTTTCAGTTGTATTGAAGTTATATAATTTAAAAGCTGGCAGTGGATGGAGTGACATCAACTTTACATAAATACTTGGTATCCTGAATGATATGATACTAGAAGAAAATGAAATTCCTTGTCAAACAAATGAAACTAAATGAATGATACATTAAATGGTCATGATATCCAAAAAAAATACATCCATGTCCAAATGATTTCATATTATTTCATAAGGACTAAGAATCACTCATAAAATGCCCTAAGTGTGGCGTGAATCGATACAAGAAAGATGAATCAAGTCCTTCGAAAGTTTTATGGTGCTTTCCTATCATTAAATGGTTTAGAAGACTATATGAATGTCATAAAACAATGATACAATTGACATGGCATGCAGATACAAGAATTAAAGATGGGAGATTGTGTCATCTGGTAAACTCTCCTCAATGGAAGAAAATTGATTATGAGTATCCTAAATTTGGAAATGAGCTGAGAAACATTCATCTTGCATTATCTATAGATGGAATAAATCCTTTTGGCATAAATATTAGTACTTAAAGTACATTTCCAGTCATGTTGGTAAATTATAACTTGTCTCCATGATTATGCATGAAGTGAAAATACATTATGTTGTCTCTATTTATATCTGGACCAAAACAACCCAGTAATGATACTGATGTCTATTTGGATTCATTGATCGAAGATCTGAAATTGATGTGGGATATAGGTAAGGGTGTAATTTCGGCCCGGACTGGCCCAGAACGGGCATGCCTGGGTAGGGCCTGCCCTGCAAAAAATCAGGTTGTTGACCACTATTCGGGCTAGGCTGGCCTGAACAACCCCATGAGGTGGCCCAAGCCTGGCCTCGGGCCAGCCCAAACCATCGGGTCAGGCCATAGTGGTCTTTTATTATTTTCAAAATAAATGTTTGTTTTAAAAAAAAAATTAAACATTTTTATTTAAACATTTTTTAACATTGATTTAAAACATTTTTTACTTTTATGTTTAAACACATGTTTTTTAGGTGTATTTTTTTAAATGTTTAATATTTTTTTGTAAAAATGTTTATTTTATTTTTTATTAACATTTTACAGTGAGTGGATATGTTATTTTTTTGTCTAAATAGATTTATATATGTGAATCAATATATATTATGTGAAAATTGTAAAAAAAATTAATGAGGGGTTGGGGCTGCATAGTAGTGGGTGAGTTTAAAGCATTGTTATTTAAAAATTTATATAGAACATTTATTACATTTATTTTTTTAACTTATTTATAATTTTTTAAGTGTTTGTTAATTTTTTTTATTTAAACTTTTTTATTTAAACCATTTTTTAACATCTGTTTAAACCATTTTCTTTACATTTATTTTTAAATTATTAATTTAAAAAAATTACATTTTTTAAAATGCATGCTTTTTACAAGTATTTTTTAAAAACATTTAACTTTTTTTAAAATTTTAATGTAATTTTTTTAAGTGTTTGTTTAAAAAAAATAATTTAAATGTTTGTTTTAATAAAAAAATTTAAACATTTTTTTAAAATATTAATATTTAAACCTTTTTTTAAATCGTTTTTTGACATTTTTTTAAAACGTTTTTTATATTTATTTTTAGACGTTTAATTTAAAATGTTTTTTTGAACATGTGTTTTTTACATGTATTTTTTAAAAAAATTTAACATGTTTTATGTAAATATATTTTTTTATTAACATTTTACAGTGGGTGGATATGTTATTTTTTTCTAAATAGATTTATATATGTGTGTGAATTTATATATATTATGTGTAAATTAAAAAAAATAATGAGGGATTGGGGGGTGTACAGTAGTGGGTGGGTTTAAAGCATTGTTATTTAAATGTTTTTTTATTATTTATTTAAAATGTTTTTTACATTTATTTTTTTAAATTATTTATGAAAAGTATTTTTAAGTGTTTTTTTAATTTAAAACATTTTTTAAATGATTTTTAATTTTTTTAAATGCATGTTTTTTTCATGTATTTTTATTAAATGTTAAACATTTTTTTTTGTAAAAATGTTTATTTTCTATTTTATTGACATTTTACAGTGAGAGGATATATAGTATATATAATATATGCAAGTTTCATCATATTTAAAAAAAATAATGAGATTGGGGAGTGTGCGAACATCATTAGGTGAGTAGTTGTTTTTTATTAATATATAATAAGTTATTATATATATATAATGTTAAATGATTTATATATATATATATAATATGAGAAATATGTAAAAAAAAATTAGGGGTTATGGAGTGTGCTGCAGTGGGTGGGTTAATTTTTTTCTGAATAGATTTATATATAATATATATAATATATGCAAGTTGCAAGATACGTAAAAAACATAATGAGGTAGTGGGATGTGCACGAATATCATTAGGTGAGTGTGTTATTTTTTTGTTAATATACAATAAGTTATTATATATATAATATTAAGTCATTGATATATATATATATTATTAATAGCTTTGTTTATATATATATATATATATTAAATCATTTATATATATATATATATATATATTATTAATGGATTTTTAAAAGCCACACTTAATTGATATATATTATTAATATATATATATATATATATTATTAATGGATTTGTTTATATATATATATTATCATATCATTGATATATATATTATTAATAGATTTTATATATATACATATACATATATATAATATGCAAGTTTTATCATATTTAAAATAATTAATGAGGTTGGGGGTGCACGAACATCATTGGATGAGTGTTATTTTTTAGTTAATATATAATAAGTAATTATATATAATGTTAAATGATTGATATATATAAATATATATATATATTGGAATATATATATAATATGATAAAATTGTAAAAATAATAATTAGGGGTTGGGGGTGCACCGCAGTGGGTGGGTTAATTTTTTTTTCTAAATAGATTTATATATGTATATTATATATAATATATGCAAGTTACAACATAATTAAAAATTTAATGAGGTTGGGGGACGTGAACGAACATCATTAAGTGAGTGTGTTATTTTTTTATTAATATACAACAAGTTGTTATAAATATATATAATATTAAATCATTGATATATATATATATATTAATAGATTTGTTTATATATATATTATATTAAATCATTTATATATATATATATATATGTTATTAATGGATTTTTAAAAGCCTCACTTAATTGATATATATATTATTAATGGCTTTGCTTATATATATACATTATTATATATGTATATAATTATATATCATTGTGTATATATATACACACACATTATAATTATATATAATAATAATTATATGTATATATATACATTATTATATATATGTATTATTTCTTTATTGATATATAATGATATAAATATATACATATATCAACGATATATGTATATGTATATATATACAGTCTGGTGATAATATAACAGGCGCAGCGTCTAGACCAAATGGTCCAGGCGTAGCCTTGGAAGCCTGTGGTAGGGGGATCGAATCTCCCTACCAGCAGTTTCCTGCTAAATATTTTTATAGCAGACAAACTTCGCACGGGTCGGGCCAGTCTGACCTACCCATTTGTGGAGAATGCACACACTCAATCCAATTGAAATATTCCTCAAAGAATGTGTTTTTAGGGCATAAAATTTTTACCTCGATGACATAAAAATCAATCATGGATGACAACATTTGATGGGAATACCAAACAAAGTACATCACCATATCCACTAATGATCAATCAACTATTTTCGAAATTAAAAGATATTGATACTATTTTTGATAAATCATTTTTGAAAAACCTTAAGAAATTAGGTTGAGAAAAGTGATTAATTTTTTTTGAATTACCATATTGGAATTTCTTGGGTATCATAAATTTTTTTGATATCATGCATGTAGAAAAAAGTGTATTTGATAGTGTTATTGGAAAGTTATTAAATGTTCCTAGCAAAACAAAATATGGAATCAAGGCTAGGTTGGATATGATTTACATGGGGATAAGGGAAGAGTTGTAACTGGTGAAGTGTAAAGGGAATTTTTTTTCTTCCTCCAGTAGCTTACACTCTATCCAGATATGAAAAATTGCAATTTTTCATTTTACATAATGGTGAAAAAGTTTTAGAGGGGGTATTCATCAAATATCAAGAATGTCATTTCAATGGATATTTTGAAGTTACAGGGACTAAAATCACATGAATGTCATGTTTTGATGCTCGTTGCTTTACATTGTATTCTTCCTAAAAATCTATGGCATACATTAACGAGACATTTCTTCTTTTTCAAATCCATATGCAGTAAAGTTATAGACCCAATGAAGTTTACAATCATGAATAAGGAGGTTGTAGTTATATTATGTGAATTAGATATGTTTTCCCACCATCATTATTTGATATAATGGTCCACCTGATGATTCACTTAGTTAGAGAGGTTCAACTATGTGGTCCTATCCATTACAGATGGATGTACCTCATTGAATGGTATATGAAGATTTTTAAATGGTATGTCAAGAATCAAAATCAGCCATAAGTTTGTATTATAGAATGATATATTTTTTAATAAGTTATTGAATTCAATGCCAATTACCTATCAGATATTAATATCATCGGTTTCTCAAAGTCTCATCATAACAAACACCTTATGGGTGAAGAGATTTCTAAAATAGATGTTGGTATAATTATAATCATAGAGTGAGATCAAACTCACCTTTACATTTTACAAATATTAAAGATGTTTGAATCCCAAAAATAAATTCTTATAGATTTTATTTCATGAAGTGATGAGAGATGGATATCAAAAACACATAATCAATAGTTTATAGGATGGTTCTGAGATCATATTTATAAGGAGTTATCTAAAAATTTGAATTCAATTATTGAATGACTTTGATAGATAGATAGGGGACCAAATGAAAATATTATATCTTACACTAGTTTTTTAATCAATGGTCATACATTCTATATAAAATAACATGATGTACAGTACAATTCAAAATAATAAAGTTACACTTGTGGCAGAAGCGATGTGCATATCTGGTTCTAAGGATAGAAATTTATTTTATATAAATATGTCATATTTTGGCATTATCAAACAGATATATGAGTTGTATTATACAAAATTTCAAGTGTTTATTTTTCATTACAAATGGGTTAAAAATAAGAATTTAGAGAAAGTTGATGAAATGGGCTTTGTAAAGGTGAATTTTAGTATGGAAGGGGAAAAGGATAAGTTGTTCATAATGGAATCACAAGCAATGTAAGTATTTTATGTATTGGATCCATCTAACAATAATTGTTCAATTTTCCTTCTAGAGACTAAAACAACTGTAGGGCAAGAAGAAAATTCAATTGAGGATAACCCTTTTATTTGGAGATCACAATTATTTCATAGTGGTCCCAATATAGACAATGCCTTGTATTTTATAGGGGACCACAACGAGGGGATTTGGATTCTTGATAGAGGAGCCAAATCCCTTCAACCTTTAAAAAAAGAAATAGAGTTCAATGATAAGGTTAAAGTTTTTTTATTATACTACATTTTTTCTCATAATCTTATTTATTCTCTAATGTATTAACATAATCTAAATTAAATGTTGACTACTCATACAGATAATGTATTTTGCACATGATGATGTTACCAATATCAAGGAAGAATCTGTTTTTTATGCTAAAATTGTAGAATTATTAGGGGATCAATAACATGCTGATGAAAAAACAAGAATGACACAACATCACGGTGTTCAATAAAATTATAAAGGCAAGAAGAAAGGGTATAAAATTTGAGGTTGGCTGGAATCAACGTGACCAACCTATTGACCCCAATAAGTCAATATTCATTAGTTATGTTGGGTTCACAATGAGGATGAATGTGATTATTGATATAGATTCATGGCGCCACATCTAGCCTATAATGAAGGAAAACCTTTGGGAAGATATAAAGTTAATGTTACAATATACTTTTTCTATTTTACTAGAAAATTATATAATGAAACATTGATTTTATTTTCATCATTACTTACAGTGTTAATTTATTTTAGACAATTTCCATAAGAAATATATATTAATGGCTGCTAGAAAATCCCATAGAGGCTTCCAGAATCTTCTTACCAAGTTACATATTAGGGATGTTGAGGGGAAAATAAATCCATACCTAGTAGTTAGTTATACACACATTATAAAGTGTGAAACATGGAATACTTTCATTAGTCTTCATGATGAGAAATAATTTCAGGAGTATTATAGTTAATAATATATTATTTAAAATTATTTATTTTATCCAATTTGATTTACAATTTTTAATTTATGAAACAAAAAAGGAGTACTGAAAATAAAGAATGTGCATAAAAACCAATGTACCCCTAATGCAAATCAAGGATGGGGTATTCTTAACTGGAGAAGAAATTAGTATGTATTTTAAATAAACAATAAAAATTTTATGTGATATGAAACAACATATGTTCCTTTGTTTATATGAAAATTTATGAATCAAAATCTGAAGCAACTTTCGTCCCACATCATGTGTTATGAAAGGAGGCTCATGTAAATAAGGGGGTAAACTAGTTGATAAAAACACAAAATAAATATGGGAAACATGTGTAAGTATGACATAGTATTAATTAATTATTCTTAATAACAATATTATGTAAAAATATCAATTTATGTTCATATGTTTTTTACATAGTTTAGACATAAGAATCAATAATGACTGTATTGGAAGAAAAACTACTTTTAGTAGCTTTGAAGTGGCTGGAACAATATGGTCCCATTAGAGGAGTAGATGTTGGAGTGTCCTCAAATATATTTTGAGAAGAAAAAACTACAAGAAGATACATATAAGATGATGAAATGATTTCAAGCACAAATAGATTCTTTTCAAGATATTATTATCCTGTCTGGTTTGGTAGACCAATATATGAGAAGGGATCAAAGCGAACCTGTGGTGGAACAATGATCCACACATGAACAACCAAATGACCCTGCTATATTTGAGGCAATTCATTTATCTCAACCACATACCTTACCCGAGGTAATCAATTTTTTCAATACTCTTTATCCTAAATGTGAATCTAACAACTTATGATAACTTTAAATTACTAAAATTCTATAGGGTAAAGTTGTATGTGATTTCTATCTATCTACACCCATGAACCACGTTATTATGAGGGGTACGATGTATAATATCCCAAGAGAAAAGATGCACAATAAATAACTAATAAAATATAACATGAGAGTGGGATTGAGATAGCTCAAGAGTTGACTATTGAGTTTCCTATTTCGCTTGATGATCCAAATATTAGAACGGACAATGATGTTATTGGAACTTTTGTAGCATGGACATATAATCTTATAAAGATACATGAGGTATGTATTTAACAAAAAAATCAAATTAAAAACATATAACAATATATGAAAAAAAAGGTTTGAAGTGAGGTATGGTATTACATATGGACAAAGCAATGGGGAAATGGAAGGTTGGTCAAGACAATAAAGTGAATAAACCAAGGAAAAAAAAGGACCTTCTGAGGATAATTTCTCCCTGCCAGTCCCACTGCAACATATATTATCATTACAACTTCATAAAAATGCCACATTCAAATATAGAAATATTTCCAACATTCCATATGATGAGTAAATATTGGTAACTTTCATTACAAACATGGTTGGTCACGAGAGTATAAATGAGATTCTCAAGTTTGAATAGCTGAGAGTCTCAATTGTGAATACATACATAAGGTACATTTTCATAATAAATATGTACAAAAAATGATATAATATGTTCATTAAAGTTAATAACTATTCATATTTTCTATAGGTGTTTATATTACTACTATATAAAGGGAAAACGTGCAAAGAAAATTTTGGATTCATTAATCCCTATATCATTTCTACGCATGAAACTTTTTTGGAGAAAGAAGAAATTAATGATAAAAATGCACTAAATGATGCATTCGATAAACAAATATTAGAAGATAGACTCTTTTTTATGCCTAAAATGTAGGGTTAAAACTCTATAGTATAATCACATAAAATATATTTTTAGTTTTTTCATAAATTATTTGTTTTTTTTAGGAAGTACTAGATATTGATCGTAATCAATCCAAATACCCTAAATATTTATTTTTTGGATCTAATGCATGGATATCCAACAAACCAACAATAGAAGATGTGTATTGTGAATTTTTAATGCACTAAAATCAATATTTTATATATAAACTTCAAATTAGGTCCTTCAGTGTGTGTTTTAACAAGAATTTTGTTATGAAAGGTTGATCGATAAATATAGGATAAATCATGGTATGAAGTCGGTGACTAGATATAAGAAGCCTATATATTACTTCAAATGGAAAAATATTAAGGTATATATAGAAATATTTAACTATAAAAATATATTTCAAAACAATTTACTTATTTTGTTCAATGTTTCTTTACTGTTCGAAGCAAGATAATAACAATGATTTTGGGTATTATGTTTGAAAATTTATGAGATAGCTCATAAACCATGAAAAGACCATCTTCCCCAAAAATGTAATTTCCAAAGGTAATTATAATTTCATTAAAAATATTTATTAATATTTTTTTCTATATTTTCTCAGTACCACCAAGATTTTTGACAACCTTCATACTCAAAAAAAGAAGTAAATTTATTTAGAGATGAGTGGGTAGCACACATGGTGTCAGAATGTTTACTGACATCAAATTTAGGTGATTAACTATTATGTTTGTGTTTTGGTATGGGATATGAACTTAGAAATACATTTGGAGTGTGAATAATTAGTATCAGAATGCTTATATATTACTTTTGATCTATTTCTCAAGGAGAAGTATAATGGAAAAAATCAATTTGTCTAGAAATGAATGGGCTGAATACATAGTTTCAAAATGTATATAGATATCATTAAGAGGTGACTTCTTACTAATTATTTAGTTAATTTTCTCATAATTTTATCTACTTTTTTAGTTCATTTCCGTATCATTTTTATCTGATACTTATTTTGTTAAATTTACACATTAGTTCAAAAACACACGTCACGTGTTCAAAATTGAGAAAACGAGCTCGAATTATTTTCAAAATTTAGGAAAATGATCCATAATTCATTTTTCATGTGTATAAATTGAACACATGTCAATAAGACACACAATATGATTGGTATGACTCAAAGTGCATGTTTTTAATAAAAAAGTTTCATTTTATTTTAAAACATACGTCAAATAGTCAAAATTGAGAAAAGGATATTAGATTATTTTTAAAATTTAGGAAAATGATTCATAATTTAGTTTTTTCATGTAGGAATCAACCACACGTAAATCCGACACCCAATGTGGTCGGTATGACTCAAAGTGCTTATTTTCAATACAAAATTGTTATTTTAGTTTAAAATGCACATAAAATATTCAAAACTAAGAAAACATGATCATATTGTTTTCAAACTTTATGAAAATGATTCATAATTCATTTTTAATATATAGGAATTTACCGCACATTAGTACGAGACACGATGTGGTTGATATGACCCAAAGTATGTGTTTTTAATGGAAATTCACCATTTTAGTTTAAAACACATGTTAAAATAGCCAAAACTAAGAAAATAAGATCAGATTATTTTCAAACTTTATCAAAATGATCCACAATTCATTTTCTATGTGTAGGAATTGAACTCACATCAATCTGATGTATGGTGTGATTGTAATTACTCAAATTCTGTGGTTAGAGTTTAAAATTAAAATTTTAGTAAAAAATATAAGTGATATACTCGAAACCAAGAAAACGCATTCAGATTATTTTGATACTTTAAGAAAATGATCCCTCGGATATTTTTGGCATATAGGAATCAACCATACCTCAATATGATGCACATTGTACCCAGTATGACTCAAATTTTATGGTTTCAGTTTAAAATTGACATTTTAATAATGTATTATTTCATATGTATGTTTAATTTATTTATTTATAGTATTACTAACATAATAATTGTCTTCTTATATAGGTGGATTCTTTTTCTTGAGTTGGGGTTGTTTGTTCGAAGCTAGTCATGCTTATGAGTGATTGGACTTTGTGGAAGCAAATAAGATAATGGAAACAAGGAAATGGATCAAGAATGTATACAGATGTCATGAAAAGGTGAATTCATACTAATTATTTTTTAAAATTTTTTTCCATTTTATCTGCTATTTTTAATTTCATTTCATTATCTTTTTTATCTAATAATTATTTATTTTTTTCACTTATATTTTGAAAAGTCATATTTTGCTTTCAACTGTCTGCAACAAGCCAAAAAATAGAGAACATGTTATCTATTTTCTGGAATGTTGTAGATAGTTTAAAGAAAAACACACATCATATACTCAGTCGACTACACCTAAATCCAATACACATTGTTCACGACATGACTTAAATTGTATATTTTTAGTTTATAATTTACGTTTTAGTTAAAAACACACATCACATACTCAAAAATGAGAAAACACATTCAAATTGTTTTGATACATTAGGAAAACAATAAATAATTAATTTTCAATGTGTATGAATCATCCTAACCTCAATCTGACAAACGGTGTGATCAGTGTGAATCTATGTACATCTTTTTATTTAAAATTGACATTAATTTTAGTAAAAAATACAAGTGACATACTCAAAACTAAGAAAACACATTCATATTGTTTTGATACTTTAGAAAAATGATCCATAAGTCATTTATGATGTATAGTAATTAGACTCACTTCAATCTGGTACATTGTGTACCCTCTATGACTCAAAGTGTCCATTATCAGTTTAAAATTGACATTTTATTTCAAAACATGTGTCACTCACTAAAAATTGAGAAAATTCACTCGGATTGTGTTGATAATTTATAAAAGTGATTCATAAGTCATTTTTTATGTGTATGAATTATTATCTCATCAAAATGACATACAATGTGACCGGTATGACGCAAAGTGTGTGTTTCTAGTTTAAAATGACATTTTAGTAAAAAAATACAAGTGATATACTCAAATATGATCAAATTCATTCATATTATTTTGATACTTTAGGAAAATGATCCATAAGTCATTTTTTATGTGTAGAAATTATCCTCACCTCAATCTGACATATGGTGTGACTGATATGACTCCAAGTGTGTCTTTTTATTTAAAATTAACATTAATTTTAGTAAAAAAGATAAGTGACATACTCAAAACCAATAAAAATAATTCATATTGTTTTGATACTTTATGAAAATTATTCATAAGTCATTTTTTATGAGTAGGAATCAGCCACACCTCAATCTGATACACAGTTTTCTTGGTATAACTCAAAGTGTCAGCTATCAATTTAAAATTCATATTTTAGTTCAAAAGTGTTTCACTCAATAAAAACTAAGAAAAAACAATTATATTGTCTTGATAATTTAATAAAACAATTTATAATTCATTTTTTTACATGTGGAAATTAGTCTCATGTAAAACTGACATACGATGTGACCGGTATGACTCAAAGTGCATGTTTCCAGTTTAAAATGACATTTTAGTAAAAAAAAAGTGACATACTCAAAAATCAAGAAAAACATTCAGATTATTTTTATACTTTATTAAAATGATACATAATTAATTTGTGATGTGTAGGAATCATTCTCACCTCAATCCAACACACAGTGTGACCAGTATGACTCCAAGTGTGTCGTTTTATTTAAAATGTGCATTAATTTTAGTAAAAAATACAAGTGACATATTCAAAATTGATAAAATGTATTTATATTATTTTTATACTTTATTATAATGATCCATAAGTCATTTTTTATGTTTATAAATCATCTTTACCTTAATCTGATACAAAGTGTTCCCGATATAACTCAAAGCGTCTGTTATCAGTTTAAAATTGAAATTTTAGTTCAAAAAGTGTATCACTCACTAAAAACCAAGAAAATGCACTCGGATTGTCTTTATAATTTAGTAAAATTAACCATAAGTCATTTTTGATAGGTAGGAATCAATATCACATCAAACTAACACATGATTTGTCCAGTATGACTCAAAGTGTGTGTTTCCAGTTTAAAATGATGTTTTAGTAAAAAAGACAAGTGGCATAATAAAAACTTAGAAAACACATTCATATTGTTTTGATAATTCCTTAAAATGGTCCATAAGTAATTTTTTATGTTTAGGAATCATCCAAAATTCAATCCAACACATGGTGTGACCGGTATGACTCCAAGTGTGTCTTTTTATTTGAAATTGACATTAATTTTAGTAAAAAAGACAAGTGATGTACTCAAAACCAAGAAAAAGCATTCATATTGTTTTGATACTTTAGGAAAATGATCCTCAAGTAATTTTTGACATTTGGGAATCATCTTCACCTCAATCTGATACATAGTGTTTTTGGTATGACTCGAATTATCTGTTATGAGTTTAAAATTGACATTTTAGTTCAAAAAGTGTGTCACTCATTGAAAACTGAGAAAACATGATTAGATTGTCTTGATAATTTATGAAAAAAAATTATAAGTAATTTTTAACATGTGGTAATTACTCTCACATAAAACTAACACATTATGTGACCATTATGACTCAAAGTGTGTGTTTCCAGTTTAAAATGACATTTTAGTAAAAAAGACTATTTGAAAAGTACTTTTTTATTATTTTCACACACTTTTGGGGAAAAAGTGAGAAACATCACAAAGACAACCCACAAAAATATCATGCACCATAAGATATATTCAAACCATTAAAATCAAGTTTGAGCCTATTAGAAGCATTATCCCTATATAATTTCCATTGAAGACCATTTACCATTATATCTGAGTCATCCTTGAACAAGTCTTTGAACCAATAAGCCATCTTGTCCCATGTTTTAATGAAATATTCTACATTTATCTTCATTTATTTTAATCCTATTTTCAGAATAATTTCCTACTTTTTGATCCAATCACATTTCTCTTTATTTTTCTCCACAAGTATCAATCTCTCAGATATCTGATCTACAACCTCTATAGGGGCCTTAATCAGAAAGGAATCCTCCAATATTTCTTCCTCTAAATGGTTGATAAGATCCCATTTTGTCCCCTTATATTTATACTCCTTACATAACTCCAATTTATAATTGAAAATCCCATATAAATCCTCATTTTTGGCAAGATATACCTCCACAGAGTCACCCTGCATCAAGTTAGGGTCATCCATCACACCACTTATATTATCTTGTTCCTTAGAAACTCCACCTTCAGGTTCCTGCTCATTATATGTGAATACATATTATATATCCTTAGGAATTGAATTTGTGATAAATCTTATCTCCATGGGTTTGGGAAGGTTTGAATAATCCTTCCTCCCTTTTGATTTCTTCCCCTTGACCAGAATGCAACTCCCTTAGTCATTGATTCTATTCCACCCTTTCTTCCTCCTTGGGATGTGAATCCCTCCTCCATGGAATCCCTATGAACTATCACCAGAAAATTGTCCAAAAACATCATCACTTGACTCTGCTCTAGATAGTTCTTTCCCTTATTTGAAGGTACCTACCTATTCAGGCTCACTCTGGTCTAGAACCAGCTCTTTAGTTCCAATTCCTTAAAAATAGTTACTCAGGATTAAACTAGACAAGTTACTTCTTGGAATAGACCCCTTCATAACTTTCATAAAACCATAAGTAACTTGGATTGACTTCTCCTATACCTTATATCCCATTGAACCTCCCTCGATTGTTTCTTGTATCACCACTTCGGGGTTATTTCCACTGCCAGATCGCACAGCCCCTACATAGGATCCAAAATTTGAAATGGTGGTGTTAGGTTCCAAGACAACAATAATACTCACCTCATAGATTCCCAATGACCCGGAATGAACTTTCACTATTTACTTGGGGTATACTAGATAATTCCTCAAACAATTGAAAATATCAGCAATATTCAGATTAACATTCCTAGGTCTTGGATATTTTTTAATAGAATTGGCCAGAAATGAACCACCATTACCCACCTTATCCACTATTAAGGTAGTGACCTTCTCAGTCCCATTCAACTATTGAGTCAGTTTATCAAGTACCTTGAGTCCCTCTTTATATCCTCAATGAAAAGTCATAGTTATATGACCCATACACTTCCAAGACATACAATAATCCATCCAAGATTCAAAAACATCAGCTTGTTTACAATGAAACTCTTCCCCAAATTTGATCCAAATCCACTCCACCGGTATCTTAGATATATAAAATTCAACACAAATTTAGGGAAAATCATATGATAAAATAATTTAATTATATTATCTAAACATAAAAACTGTCCAAACAAATTTCCAAGCAAATTAATATTTGATGGGTTTTGAAATGGTAATGGAAGTTCAGGGAAATGTACCCATAGAGCTATAGTAGGATCATCCTGTTTAATATGGAATTTTTATGACCACTGGAAAGGAAATAAATTAATCACATTATAGTTTTGTGGAGAAATGGAACAAGCGTTAATCAAGTCCTCCAACGAACCAAAACAGATCATAAAATATCACTTATCAAGAAGACCCATAATCACACGTTCCTGCAAACCCTAGGATTTGAAGATGAACCTGTTGAAGGTAGAAAACGAAGTCTAATGAGACCTAAATCGAGGAACTAGAGTCATATCTAGAAGGATCAAATATTTTGTGAATTCTGAGGTTGAAAGTGAGATCTGAGGTGAGCCATCAAAAAGGGATGGAACCTTCAATCAAATTGAGATTGGCGGAAAATGAGGAATAGAAATGGGATTTTAGAGAGGTAAAAATAGGGACATATGATCCTCAAAAGTAAGTGCAAGAAAATATCTCACCCACTCTAATGGTGAAGAGGGGTTGGTTCTGTCATCATCATGTCTAGGTAATCATCAGGAGGTAATAGAGAAAAGGGTCACGTTGTTAGTAAAAAAGAAAAGTGGCATACTCAAAATTGATCAAACGCATTCATATTGTTTTGATACTTTATAAAAATGATTCATAAGTCATTTTTGACATATATAAAATCATACTCACCTCAATCTTATGCATGGTGTGACTGGTATGACTCCAAGTGTGTCTTTATTTAAAATTGACATTAATTTTAGTAAAAAAGATAAGTGACATACTCAAAACTGAGAAAAACCATTCTGATTATTTTAATACTTTAGGAAAATGATATATAATTCATTTTTGACATGTAAGAATTATAAGAACCTCAATCTGATACATGGTGTTCCTGGTATAACTCAAAGTGTTTATTATCAATTTAAAATTGACATTTTAGTTCAAAAAGTGTATCACTCACTAAAAACTGATAAAACATGCTCAAATTGTCTTAATAATTAAGGAAAGTGATTTATAAATCATTTGTGATATTTAGGAATTAGTATCACATCAAACCTACATACTATGTGATAGGTATGAATCAAAGTTCATGTTTCATATTTAAAATGACATTTCAGTAAAAAAGACAAGTGACATACTCAAAATTGAGAAAACATATTCTAATTATTTTGATACTTTAGTAAAATGATCCATAATTTATTTTTGATGTGTAGAAATTATCATCTCCTTAATCTAATGCACGGTGTGACCAGTATGGCTCAAAGTGTGTATTTTTATTTCAAAATTGACATCAATTTTAGTAAAAAAGACAAGTGACAAACTCAAAACTAAGAAAATGCATTCATATTGTTTTGATGCTTTAGGTAAATGATAAATAAATCATTTTTAACATGTAGGAACCATCCAAACCTCAACCCAACACACATTATTACTGGTATGACTCCAAGTGTGTCTTTTTATTTAAAATTGACATTAATTTTAGTAAAAAAGATAATTGACATACTCAAAACTAAGAAAATGCATTGGAATTATTTTGATACTTTAGAGAAATAATCAGTAAATAATTTTTGAAATTTAAGAATCAGAATCACCTCAATATGATGCAAGGTTTGACCGATATGACTCCATGTGTGTCTTTTTATTTAAAATTGACATTAATTTTAGTAAAAAAGACAAGTGACGTACTCAAAACCAATAAAATGCATTCATATTATTTTTATACTTTAGGAAAATGATTCATAAGTCAATTTTGATGTGTGAGAGTCATCCTCACCTCAATTTGAAGTCTTGTGTGCCTAATATGGATCAAAGTGTCCATTATCAGTTTAAAATTGGCATTTTAGTTCAAAAAGTGTATCACTCGCTGAAAATAGAGAAAATCTGCTCAAATTATCTTGATAATTTAGGAAAATTATTATAGCATGTAGGAATTAGTCTCATATAAAACTGAAACACAATGTAACTAGTATGACTCAAAGTGCGTATTTCTAGTTTAAAATAACATTTTAAGAAAAAACACAAGTGACATACTCAACATTTTATCTACTATTACTTAATTAATTTCTTTATCATTTTTATCTTATACTTGTTTAGTTAATTTTGAAATAGATAATTCTTGAAGATGAACAAAAAATAGTGTGATGCACAAGAATCAGTTAATCTTAATATGATACATGGTGTTCCTAGTATGACTCAAAGTATATGTTTTTATTTTAAAATTGAAACTTTGTGATTAATTTATTTCTTTATAGTATTACTAACATAAGAATTGTTTTCTTTTATAGGTGTATTCTTTTTCTCAAGTTGGGGTGGTTTGTTCGGCAATAGCATGACCGGGGGTCAGGGGACAAAGATAAAGGAACATTGATGTTTTTTGAATGTCTGTGATGATTTTTACTTACATAATTTTACAAACCAATGTTTGAAATGTCTATAATATAGTTTTTTTTCTTGTATTTGTGTTCTGGATTTTATTTCATTTAAATTTTGTATTTTCAACTTGTATTTACTATTTTTTGCTATAGTTTTTCCTAGCTGTGGTGTACTGTAAATTTAACAACACAATACAATATTCCCTTTTATCAGTGATTTTTTGGCACTCATAAAGGAACCCCTTTATCATCCATCCAATGGATCGAAGGCCTTTATTTTTTATTGATTTTTGATAATCCACCTTTCAAGGGGTGAGGTGGAACCCTTACAAGGCCCTTAGGCATAATTATTACATAGCTCGTAGGCCTTAGAGGAATTCATTGCCAATAGGCTTCAAATATTACATACAACCCAGACTAATTACTTGGAACTGCTCCTCCCCAGCATCTTCATTGTGAAATCAACTCTCCACATTTGCATGGCTATTTGGTTAGGCTATCCTGTTCATGCACAGGCTTGTCCCGATGGAAAGTGTCATACCCTCTCATTCTTGCAATCTATGTAGCTTCTGATGTGGTGAAAGCTCCTTGCTCATCCTCCTTATAGAGCTTGTTTCTTGTAGGTTTTCTGGTTTGCATCTATATTTAAGGTGGCCCGAAGGCCTTGAGGTGGCCCGAAGGCCTTACTGGCCCGAAGGCTTGGGTGACCCAAAGGCCTTAAAGGACTCGGGGACTAAATCGATGGCCCAAAGGTCCAAACGGGGGAAAATTTCTTGCTGCTACAGTGCCAAATAGTGCCTACTATAGTTCCCGCTACAGTACCTTCTACAGTGTGTCTTTATCAGCACTTTCTAACACTGATAAAATCCTGGGCTTTTAATCACACTCAGGTAGTCAGTGCTTTTTTTTCACTGATAATGGAAAATTTTAGCACTATTAAAGGCCTATTTTGTAGTAGTTTCATCACTTAAAACCTAAAAATGGGCATTTATTCCTTTAAACATATGATTAACCTTAAACTTATAAACCCATTATGGCATCCATAACTCTTAAGTTAACCTCTCACTAAGTGTCTCGACCCCCTCCCCACAAAGTATACCCCTCTTGGGCCGACAATGTGAGAAAGGAGATAGTGACCCCCAAGTCCTGCCTCCAGTAGGCCCCGGGTTGGTGACTAGCACCGATGGTATAGTGAACACACGAATGGGAGGCATTACCCTCTAAGATAACACGTGAAAAAGAGAGATATATAAGATAGAAACCAACCAACTCCAAATCATATTACAATATAAAAGAAATCCCAAGTACATATATGTAATATTATTCAAGAACTACTACAACTGAAAGGGAAAACTGCAAGTACCAAAAGAAAGTAAAACGGCAGCGACCACGAATCCCAAACAGTTCCTACAAAACCCGCACACTAGTAGTTTCTAGCCTGATCTCCAACTTGCTCCAAGTGACCTAAAAAATAGTTTATATAACATAGGGTGGGTATAACAGTATACTCAGTAGGATCCTCCCCAGATCCTCCCATGCAAAAGGAAATAAATCATTGTAAAGCACAGTGAACAACAAGTGAAACTAACTTGTTACATAAACATTTATACTATGTTCCCAGCCTCATCATAGATACTCTCACCAAGTATTGCATACAAGAGTATATAATATAATAAAGAATATCAAGGGTACCCCGCTACCACTTCCCCACTAGTTTTCCACTTTTCCCCAACATCGCACATCCTAAGAATCTCTCTCCAAAAAGGCTTGCCTACATACACCTAGGAATAGAATCACAACATGAACCTCATGAAATACAACCACTATTTCCATGTAACCAAAGTAATCAAGTAGTTTCCAAGATGCACCACAGCTCACATAACATGTATCATATTTTAGGTATTATACCTCAAGCCATTACTGCCCATACACCGAGTAAGGATCCTCAATCCATCATAGCCTATACACATTACACTTATAGTAGTCCATAGGAAAATATATACAGAATATATGTGTTTGAATAACCACAAGCCATTACAACCCTCTACACACATATATGGGGAAAACAAACTATTGTAACTACCAACACAACTAACTACCAAGAGAAGAGAGTGGGGCCAAAGGGGGTAGTTAGCCATCCATTATCCCACCATAATGTTGGGGAAAACACCCCCCCCCCCCCCCATGGCTCAAAATCCCCAAGTTGTAAATTTCATTATCTGATATGGTGGAGTAGCATATAGAAACACAAAAATTACAGAATATACTATAGTTCACAACCACACTATGGGCATAACCTAGTCTTAGACTCAATTGTAGCTAACCTATCTCATACTCTCAGCTTCCACTGTTAAGACTCAGTATCATATAAGCACACAACCATTTAAAGAGCTATATTAGATTACTTTATCCCTTTTTATTAGTTACACTTTATGTTAATTAATTCTTTAGCCATTAATTAACCATTATTAATTCCACATTACATTTCATTAGCATCAAACCAAAGTTTCATGCCCTCCAGGAATAACCAAACCAAGTCCATAGATTCTTAGAAATATTGCCTCAGCATTGCATCCTAGCAAGCTCTGACCCCATGGGTTAACATCATTTATTCAATCATTTATTAATAGCATTATTACTTTTCCCCATTCCCAGGCATTCTAGAAAAAAATTCTAAGCTTCCAAACACAAGGGGATCAACATGGTGAGTAGATGGACTACCTTTAGAGTCTTTTCCACTTATAGTAAGAGCATAAACCCATCCATCCTTGAAAATATAAACATGAAAAGTGTGTGGAATACCCCATGCCTATTCACCTCATTTGGAAGGAGGGTAAGCAAGAACATCTACCTCAAATAATGGGGAAAGTAAAGTAGATAAACAAAAAAGATATTCTGTAAGTATCCACATTAACAGTAGTAGGTAGGCCCAACTTCAACCCATTTTATCGTCTATGGTGTCCTCCCCGACACCCACCTGCATAAACTGATGCATCTCGCCACTCTAGGCATCAACTACTACAATAAAAATTGGGCCTCCTTACCCCCACATCTCACAACAGCCATCCAGGCTCACAAAACATCACAAACGGCATGAAACAACAAGGCAACTAGGATCTTGGACCTAAATAAGGCATTCTTCCTTCACAAGTAATGATATCTCATAGATCTAAGAATAAGGCTCTTTGGCCTTTACAAGCAACAGGGTAACTTAGAACCCTACCAGGCATTATCTTTTATCAAACAACTAGTTCTTTAATCTATCTTTAATTAACTGATTCATTATTAATAGGTTCCAACTATGGGAAACCTAAACTTAAAGTTATCATAGCTACCACAAATTAATTAAAAAATTAATTTGACATGCCTTTAAACAACATGTACCAACATGCTTCAGGTTTAACAACCAAATGGAATAGACATGCACACATGCATCAATTTGATTAACATTAAATTACAATAACAACAACTAGATTCATTTATATGCCTCTTTATCTTTATCCAATTAATTATCAATTAATTTCAGCTTTACATTCCTTACCAATTTCATCAAGAAAATAATGCTAATAAGAAAATCATAGATATCAAACTATTTAGAAAATCAAGAGGCAAACTATTATCATGGTGAAAAGAAACAATATGTAATCAAACCAATTCTTTTAATTCAGTTCAAGTATTTAATTAGGTCAATTCCATTGAAATCTAAAGGGATAAAACATGCTAACTATATAGTTTCATGTAAAAGAATAGAGAAGCAATGAATCCCATACCTCAAAGGTTTATGAAATTCTTCACTTGAGAATGGATCAATTCAATAGATCACGATTGCCTTCCCCACAACAACTACATCCACCCGAGGATGTCGCGGCACAACCGTATCAACAAAAACCAAAAGAAACTCCCTTAGAAGCATG
Source organism: Viscum album (assembly GCA_963277665.1). NCBI lineage: Eukaryota > Viridiplantae > Streptophyta > Magnoliopsida > Santalales > Viscaceae > Viscum > Viscum album. Next base: position 603,490,870 of record OY728119.1, on the reverse strand, counting down.
GATATCAAACGCCATAGTATGGAAAAGAGAAAAGGGAGAAGAAGAATTGAAGAAAACCAAAGAACGGAGGTAGATCTTACCTCGGATTGAAGATAGATCAAAGAAGGAAGCAGGGAACAGATCTAGGATGAAGGAATCCCCAAATATTGAAGAGGGAGGCATCCAGGTCGTCTGGGGTCGAGAGGGGGTGCACTTAAGTTGTAGGGTTTTAAAAACCCGAGCAGTTGGGTGTCTTTAAAATACCTAGTGGTGGGGCAGTACACAACATGTACCTCCCCGTCACATTGTGTACTACCTCGAGGCCAACTTACATGAAAAAAGGCATCATCTCGGCACTCTATTTTATTTTTCTCAAACCCAAACGGTACACATCGTGTCCCCCTTGGTCACGTCATGTATCCCTCTTATTTTCATCTTCTCGTGATCGAACTCATTCAGACTTCCTCTGAGCCTTATATGAGCACCTCGATCTTTGAAAATATTCAATGGTTCAATCCATGTAGATTTGGACCCTTACATTAGATACCTCTCAAAACATTCTCATCCTCGAGAATCCAAAACCAACCTAGAGAGGAAACATAAAAGGGTTTGTCCGAACAACCACCTCGTGAGATACCTCTCAAGGATCTCGCCACTATAGGAACTCAACCACATCAAAAAAAACAATGTGACACCTCATGAAAACCGAAACCAACTCCTAAATGCTCTCCCAGGGAGATACTTCTCAAAGAGAGAAACCCACAACAAGAAACAAAAGAAAGCCATCTCATGGATAGGAAAGGTCTACAACAAAAAAACTAACATCTTTACAAGGAAATCACTAAACATCAAATAGATTGGGATACTAATTGTGTATATATGACTCACATTCCCATGTACTCTCCTCCATGCCATCGTGCTGCCACAAGACACAGACCAAGGGGATAGAATGCTCGTGCTACACCTTCTCCTTGCAGTCTTGGATCTTTACAGTCTGATACTCGAAGGTTTCATCATCATCAACATCGATCTCACACCAATAAATGATGTGAGAGTAATCATGAAGATAATGATGGAGCTGTGACACATGAAAAACATCGTGTATTCATCTCATCTATGAGGGAAGTACTACCTGATATGTCACGACTCCAACACAAGCCAACACCTTGAAAGGCCCAACAAACTAGGGAGAAATATTACTCCCATGACCAAAAATTCTCTTCCCATGATGAGGAGTCACCTTCAAAAACATGTGATCCCCAACATCAAACTCCAGAGGTCTCCTCCTATGATAAGAATATGACTTCTGATGATCCTGCACTGCCTTCATCCTCTTGCGAATCATCTGAACCATCAATGTCATATTATGTACTAGTTCTGGCCTGAGAATTTCTAACTCTCCGACCCCAGTCCAGCACAATGGAGAATGAAAAGGTTGACTATACAAGGCTTTAAATATATTCATACCAGTGGTGGAGTGAAAACTATTAGTGTAAGTGAACTCTACCAAGGGTAATTGCCTCATCCACGAACCTCCAAAATCCAAGACATAAGAGTGAAACATGTCTTCAAGAGTTTGGATGGTCTGCTCTGTCTAACCATCCATCTGCAGATGAAAAGTAGTGTTAGGGCATAACTGAGAACCGAAAGCATGATGGAGACCTCTCCACACCCTGGAGGTAAAATGAGGATCTCGATCATAGATTATCATCATCAGGACTCCATGGAGTCTCACCACCTCCTCCAGATACCGCCTCAAAAAAACCTATAATGTGCTCGACTCCTTGATTGCTATGAAGTGGGATGATTTTGTCAAACGATTCACTACCACCCATATAGCATCATGGATTCATTTATCTCGTGGTAAAATGGTAACAAAGTCCATTTATATGTCCTCCCACTTCCATTGAATAACATCTAACAACTAGATCAAACCACCAGGAACATGGTGCTCGACCTTCACCTTTTGGAAGACCAAACATCGAGACAAAGACTTTGCAACTGCATGCTTCAGCCCAGGACACCAAAACTGACTTCTCAAGGCTCGGTACATCTTCATCACACCAGGATGTACTGCTAAAGGAGAACTTCGGAACTCCCTAAGAACTATCTCCCACATTGCCAAAGGAAAAAAAGTCCTTCCCTAAAATAACACCCAGTGTTTTTCATCCTCAGAAGAACCATTAAGGGCCTCACCACAAACAACTCAATCTCTTCAGACCTCCACCTCAAGATCCCCCAACTGGGAATCTTCTACCTACTTCACCAAAGATGATTGTACCATTATCTGAAAATGGAAACCTCTGCCCCCAAGTTATCCCATATCCATATGTAATGTTGAAAGTTATTCCATCACCCTCTAGGAATCACCTGATTCGCGCACTACATCACTACGTGACTTCCTACTTAGTACATCATCTACAACATTCCCCTAAACAAGTATATACGATATTTCGAAGTTGTAATCTTATAAGAAATTTATCCACTAACATTGTCACAAGTTCAAGTCACGTTGGGAGAAAACATACCTCAGGATTTTTATGATCAGTAAAACCCACAAAGCGCTCTCCAATGAGGTAATGTCTCCACAACTTCAAAGAAAACATTGCTGCCACCAACTCAAGATTGTGGGTGACATGGTTATGTTTGTCGGGATGCAATTTCTGAGACCCATAAGAAACAACTGAACTATACTGTATTAGAACGCAGCCTAACCCCAAACGTGAAGAATCACAGAAAACATCAAACTAAACTCCCTCTACTGGAATACAAAGAACCGAAGCACTACCCAACTTCTCCTTCAAATACTCGAAAGCTTCCTGACATTGATCAATACACATGAACACATGATCCTTACTGGTCAATGCTGTCAGAAGAGTCGTAACCCAAGAGAAATTGACTAAGAACCTCCTGTAATAGCCTGTAAGACCAAGGAAACTTCTCACCTCTTCCATTGTCTTAGGGGATTCCCAAGACACAACTGATTTTATCTCTGATTGATCCACAACTACTCTCTACTGAGATACAACATGCCCAAAGAAGTGGACCTCTTGATCCCAAAACTCACACTTCCACAACTTCCCAAATAATTTTTGTCGATGAAGAACTCCCAAAATGGCACGCATATGCCATGCATGCTCCTCCTATGACGTGGATTGCACAAGGATGTCATAGATGAAAACCACCACGAACTTATCCAGGAACTCATGGAACATAGTATTCATCAACCCCATGAACACAGCTGGAGCATTTTTCACTCGGAACAACATCACCAAGAACTCATAATTCCCATGACAACAATGGAAAGCAATATTAGGAATATCCTCATACTTCACACGCATATGATGACACTTGGACCGCGAGTTGATCTTTGAGAACCAACTTTCACCCTTCAGTAGATCAAACAAATCATCAACCCACGGAAGAGGATAACAGTTCTCCATTTTCACTTTGTTTAAGCGACAATAATCGACACACAACCGCAAACTACCATCAGCCTTCTTCACGAACAAAACTGGTGCACCCCATGGTCACACTCGGGCGAACAAAACCACATTGAAATAGGAAATCAATCTATATACATATCTCTATAAACTTTTAAGGTTCCATACTATACATATTCATCGAGATAGGAGACACGCTCGGCTATAGCTTGATCCCGAACTCAATCTCCCGTCGAGGGGGTAACGCTACGACCTCTTCTGGAAAGACATCAGGGTACTCTTCCACGACTTTGGGAAACGTTGACCGCTGAACCTTTGAAGAACTCAACATAAACTCATCCATAAAGGATGATAAAAAAGGAACACATATTTGACCCATCTGAGGGTCTCACTCGCCAACAAACACTATTATCTCTCCATCAGCATCTAAGAACACCACCTGCCTCCAGAAGAAATCCAAAATATCCTACACCAAATACAACCAATCCATGCTGAGAATGACATCATGTGGTTGTATCTGTAAACATAGGAAATATCCTTAAGATCGACACTTCTCCAGCACTAGCTCATAGTCTCTACATACTTCAAACAAGTCAAATCAACCTATAACTAGTGTAGTAAACACCAAGGGTACTAGAAACCTCTCTAATGCAAATCCCAAGGCATGGAAAAGGGTAGGTTATATGAAGGAGTGTGTCGCTCCTTATTCAAAAAATGCATACAATCAAGTAGAAAACAAGCAAAGGGTACCTCGAATGATGTCTGGATCGCCTGGAACTGGCAATGCTGAAGCATGAAGCTAACCATGACCAGCTCCATGAACTATTTGAACCTAATGACGACCACCACCATGGTCACACTCTGCTCTCTGAGGATAAGGAGCATCTCGGGGATATCCTCTGCCAACCTCATCTGCTCTCTGCTGATCCAAAGCTGGTGCAACCTACTGTTGCTGCCTTGGCTGGAACTGCTTCAATGGAGGAACCTAGAGCAGAACACCTGGTGCACGTTGACCGCTCTGAAAGGTCAGGCACTCTCATTGTCATCCCAGCAAGCTCCAACCCAATGGGTTAAAATAATTTATTAAATAATTTATTAAGATAATTGTTACTTTCCCATATTACCAGGCATTCTATAAAAACATTCTAAGCTACCAAACATAAGGGGATCAACATAGTGAGTAGATGGACTACCCTTAGAGTCTTTTCCACTTATAATAGGAGCATAGACCCATCCATTATTAATATTACAAACATGGAAATCATGTGGCATACCCCGCACATATTCACCTCTTTTGGAAGGAGGGTAAGCAAGACCTGTTGCATCAAGCAATGGGGAAATTAAAGCAGATAAAAAAAAGAGATTCCACAAGAAACCACATTCATAGTAGTGGGTTAGCTCAGATTCAACCCATTTCATCACCTCTGGTGTCCTCCCTAACACCCACCTATATAAACCGATGCATATCACCACTCTAGGCATCAACTAATGCCACAACCATTGGGCCTCCCTACCCCCACATCTCAAAACATCCATCCAGGATCACAACACATCACAAGTAGTATGAAACAACAAGGAAAATGGGCTCTTGGCCCTAAACAAGGAATTATTCCTTCACAAGTAATGATCTCTCACAGCTCCAAGCATAAGGCTCTTTGGCCTTTACAAGCAAAAGGGTAACTCAGAACCCTACCAGGACTTATCTTTTATCAAAAAAATAGTTCTTTAATCCATATTGAATTAACTGATTCATTGTTAGTAGGTTCCAACTATGGGAAACCTAAACTACAAGATATCATAGACACCGAAAATTAATTAAAAAATTAATTTTACATGCCTTTCAACAACACTCACCAACATGCTTTAGGTTTAGCAACCAACTAAAATAGATATTCACATCTGCATCAATTTGATTAACAGCAAATTAAAAAAAACAAAAACAATCTGTTAAAAGACCTAAAAATTCCATATAATTTTTTTTTAATTATTTGGGATTATTACGAGTCTTCAAAAACTGACGGTGCTTGATTCTGAGTCCCGGTGTGCCCGAAACGGAATTTTGAACTTTTTTAAGGTACGTTCAGTAAACACGTGGGTGGTGTTTTCTATCTTTTGAATTGGTGATCAGATTAAAAATCTGAGGACACTATTGAATCTACAGCGTCAGGATTCACTTAAGGGAGGCTTAACTTCAACCACAGTAGGTTGGGTGAAAAATTTAGTTTATGCGTCTTTTAAAGAAATAATAAAATAACATAAAAATTGTTATTTTATTTTCCTACCTTCTGTTGAGTAGCGGTGGTGGGACCGATGGGTTTTCAAACCATTAAATGGCTGGACTCTTCGGTTTTTAACCACACTATTGAGAGATTAATAGGTTCATTCATTAATGAACCTCATTAATCTCTCGTTGCATTAACCTCCTTTCCCCCTCTATTTAATTGAGGCTTGGGTTGAGATTTTTGAGATGGTTGTGAGGAACCTCTGGTGAAGTATCGTAACATCTTCCACCGACGAAGAATGGAAACTTGGCCAGCAATAATCTGGGATCGACGAACACCGGAAGATTAATCAAGCTTGAATTATTCTTCCAAAATCACGATGTCACCTCCAATTATGAGGTAGGGGTTTTTTATTTATAAATTCATGAGAACTGTTTCCTTGTCGCGTTCTTGAAGCATGATGAATTGCAGAAGTTCTGAATGGGATTAAATTTATCTTTGTGATTAATTGTTTAATAACCGCTTGATATAATGCTAACGCTAAGGGTGTGGGACAAAGTGAACAATAATCGAACCCTCCGCCACTTTGGTATTTGTCTCATTCTTCAGGAATGAATTTCCAATCAGAGTGGCAAGATGAATCCGGAATCCATGCAGTGACGACGACATCTCAGGAGGCCCAGAGGCACTTTCGAAAGGTAAAACAGACCACTGGAGCTCACCTGGTGGCCCACAAAAGACCCGTCGATGAGTGAAGGTGGCGGGCGAAGGTGGCAGTCAGTGCTCGTTGGCCGCAGAATGAGGCTACACCACAGCGGACCAGCAGGGGCGGTCGACTTTCGGTTAGCCGCATTGGTAGAAGGGTGGCGCGCCGTCACACACCACAAGTGGAGGTTGTGGCTTTTAAGCCATGACAGAGGGGGGGACCTGTGCCCTGTGTGTCCCACGGACAGCAAGGCAACGCCGTGTGGCACTGCCGGTTGAAGAGATGAATGTCTATTTGAGCCTTTCGGGAAGGAGGGGTCGCATGACCCCTCGTGCGAGTCACACCCATCCGGCGGGCCAGGCCAGTCTACTACCCAGTGGGCCAAGCCCGCTATGGCCCAGCCCAGCCAGTTCGGGCCGGGATGGGTCTGACCCAGACCAGGTCGGTTCGGTCCAGGTTGGGCAGGTCGGTCCGGACCCGGACCCTCTTCGGTCCAGATACGCTTAAAAGGCTGTATCTTACAAACCAGACATCCTTTTGACAAGACGTCTATGGAATTTCAATACTTGGGATGAGATGGTTCTTTTGAAATACTCCACCTGAGTTTTGGAGAAATTTCGAGTATGGATGGGTTGGATCGTACTCAAATCCAACTAGTCTCTCGGCACTAAAATGCCTATAACTCTCGGACCGGGCGTCCGATTGACGTGTCGTCTGTTGCATTGGAACCCTTATGACGTGATGGATCATTAGGTTACTTATTAATGGGAATTAGTGTAGTTTTAAGTACGACTGATGGCTTGAGGATCGGATCCTCCCAGAATCAAGCGTACTATGAGCGGGAATCCAGTGGCTGGTTGAGGTGTGAAGAATGAATAGCAATCTTGTGTGGATCAGCACCTAACAATCCTGTGTGGATCAGCAGTTAGAGATCCTGTGTGGATCAGCACCTAGAAATCCTATGTGGATTAGTACCTAGTGATCATGTGTGGATGAGCACCTAGTGATCTTGTGTGGATCATCACCTAGTGATCCTGTGTGGATCAGCAACGAGCGATCCGGTGTGGATCAGCAGCAGAACCCTTGATAGAATAAGATGATCTAGCTTTATGACTAATCATTTGTACTTTTGTACTTAAGTTATACCTAGTTTGAGATGGGTATTTTCTTTGTGCTTTATGATAGAGATCAAGATTTGTTTTTTTCCTTTCTGTAATTCTAAGAGACCTTTAGGGGTCTCGGGGTCCCTCCTGGGTATTTTTATACTCACCCATGCACGGGCTTCACCCGCACCTTGTTGTGTATTTTGAAGACAATGGGAAGCCTTGACTGAGACTTAGGGAGTTATGACCTGATGGTGCACGATGGTGACGGTTGATGTGGAGAGTTGTGGAGACGATCTGTACCTACCCTTCAAGTAGGAACCTTGGCGGATGATCTCGTGATCTATTTTTTATTTTTATTTTGTATTGTATCTTTCATTTGGGATTGTATTCTAACCCCTTTACTTTTAGTACACACTTTTACTTCAGTTGTTTTACTATGTGGTTTAATTTTATTGTGTACCTAGTCTATGAGTGTACAAGTTTAAGGTAAATTTCTTCCCGTTTTAGGGATACGCCTTTCTGGTGCTAGTCACCAACCCCTGGCCTATGGAAGGTGGGCTTGGGGTAGTCACAGCACGGGCCACGGGGGACGGGTCGTGATAAATTGGTATCAGAAGAGTCGGTTCTACCGAAGAACTAGGAATATGATCTTTCCAATGGAGCAATAGTGTTAAGTTTTTTGAGTGTGGTTTTCAGTTCAGGGAGTCCATTGTTGGTGCAGCGACCGATGTATCCATAAACCAAGACCCTGAATTCTGATTCCTGACTCGGTGCACAAAAATACTGATTGTGTGTGTTTTGGAAATGTTTTACTTTTGATCTCTATTAATTCAGCTCACCAGGTATAACTTTTTGACCATGGTGCACCTTTTTCTTTTTAGGATGTCACTGCATAGATAGTCATCCAGTATTTCAGAGAGAGTACACAATGATGGCCCACCGAGCTATGAGGCTTCATTGTAGGGACCTCTTACTATGTTGGCACCTTCGGGTGGTGTACCGGCAGAACCACCACTGTAACGACCCGAAATTTTTAAATAAATTTTGTTTCCTAATTTTATGTGTTATTGTTATACTCAACAAAAATGTTTTATTTGATAAACATGATTATAATTAAAATTAGATCAGTGGGTTTTGACTATTATATAACCATCGGTCAACATGACCGCTGTGAACAAAATGTTTTGATTATTGTCTCTAAATATAAGTAATCTTGGTTAATTATTATAGAAAGAAGATTCGATGGCCTCACCTAGTAGTCTTGGACCGATCGAAGCCCATCTAACAGAGCTTGGGAAGGAGGTAGCACCACTGGGCTTTGCTCTGGATCAAATCCAAGCCGAACTTCATCATGTGAAGCTGGAACGAAATCGCCTTCGTGAGAAGTTCAAACTGATAGAAATTACTACTCGGGCAATGTTGACTGAGCCGCCCCAAGCTTCTATCACCCTAGCACACCTTACTCTTAGGTCCTATGCTGGTATTATAAGGGGTTATGTAACGAGACCATAACTACCTTGTGTAATCCTTGTTTTAAATAAAAATTGGGATTTCTTCTTATGATGAAGTTTATGAATTTTGAAATGACCGGATAAATATAGTATGCATATTTTTGATGAATTTTAGAAAAAGGATATTTTAAATATGTTTATGTAAACCCTAAATAATTAAAAATGTGTAATGATTTTCAAAAAATGGTCTTCTGCAATTATGTTCAGTACTAAATTTAGAGTCTAATAAGATCAACTTGATTTTTGATGAATAGTAAATTATGAATAGTGATTTTATGATTAGGATTAGTAATATGACCAAATGGATTAGTAATCTCACTTAAAGAAAGTTTTAAAATAATCTAGGCACCTTGATTAAGTAATGTGATTCAATAAAATAGTTAAATAACGGTTTCATTAATTATTATTCAAGTATTAGTTTTTTCGGGTGAATAGTGTTTTTTAATTAAAAATTTAATTAAAAATAATTAGAAAATTATTTTTATCAAAATGACGTTATTTTTGAACTCAGAGCATCGATATTATGTTATGGTAATTTTTGGGGTTTTTTCTGAAAAAAATGAATTTTCGATGAATAGTGTTTTTATTTAAAAATTAAATTAAAAATATTTAGAAAATTATTTTTATAAAATGGATTTCATTTTTGAAATCAGAGCATTGATATTTGGTTAATGTTAAATTTTGGGATTTTTCTGAGAAATTTGAATTTTCAGTGAATAGTAAAAATACAGTTTTAGGGTTTCGGTATGTTTAATGACATCATAACGGTGTCATGATGATGTCATGAGATCTTTTGAGGGTTGGCCGGCCAAGGGTGATGAATTATTGTTTTGGGGGCCCCATGTGGCCTAACTCCATGATAAATGACAAGGGAGAGCACATGGGTTTGAGAAAAGCACATGTGAGGTGTCCCTTGGCCATTAATGCCTTGTCCCCTCACTTTCCCTATAAATACCAAGCCCTCCTCTCATCCATTCGACTCCCCACTCATTCCCAACGAATTTCTGGTCTAATTACCTCCCAAGGAATCCTCCCAAGGTGCCCCCAAGCCCTCAAGGTCCCACCCTTTGAGGTTTAAGAGTTACATTTTAAGGTAAGGGATCCGACCTCTCTCTTTCTTTTCAAGTAATCTCTTTTATGACTTTTCTTTTATACTCCATGTTCTTATGTTGGAGGATGTTATTTTATATTAATCCTACTGACTATTTCATGTTCATATGATGAGAGATCCCCTTTCTCTCATCAATTCGTTTTAAGAATGTTTAAGTGGCGCCGTTAGGCTGCCGAATTTTTAAGGGATTCTTTCACCTTCCTCGTTTTCAAGTTCTATTTTCATTCAAGTCTTTAATGTTCCTTTTTGTTATATTGGGGTATGATCTCTATATATATCATACTGGACTCTTATGTTCATATGATGAGAGACCCCATTTGATCTCTTCAATTCAGTATTTTGATGTTTTAAGTGGCGCCGTTAGGCTGCCGAATTTTTAAGTGGTTCTTCACCCTTCTCGTTTTGAAGTTCTACTTTCATGTCAATTATTTCAAGTTCCTTTTTTTATATTGGGGTATGATATCTATATATATCATACTGGACTCTTATGTTCATATGATGAGAGACCCCAATTTGATCTCTTCAATTCAGTATTTTGATGTTTTAAGTGGCGTCGTTAGGCTGCCGAATTTTTAAGTGGTTCTTCACCCTTCTCGTTTTGAAGTTATACTTTCATGTCAATTCTTTCAAGTTCCTTTTTGTTATGTTGGGGAATTATCTCTATATCTATCATACTGAACTCTTATGTTCACATGATGAGAGATCCTATTTGATCTTTTCAAATCATTGTTTGTTGAGGTTTAAGTAACGCTGTTAGGCTGCCGAACTTTCATAAGAGAAATCTAATTTTTTTTTCTTCCTTCCATGTTTTTCATTTCAAATGGTATGTCCTTGAAATCTCATTACCATGATCATGTATCCTTCTTATTCTGTCCATGTACTATTTTATGGGTCATTTATGAATGTTTGACCCATTTTACCTCTCTTTTAATGTCTTCTAAAACCTCGGAACATTGCCGTTATGCTGTAGAATTTCTGTCTCAAAATGTCTATCTCTTTTTCTAAAGTCCTTTTATTTTATTAAGTGAATACTCAAAGCTCTTTCTTCTAAAGGGGTATTCACATATATACCAAAATGTTCTATTTTAAATTCTGGGATTTACATACATGAGACCCACCTTCCTTTTCTGTGGGTTTTAAAGTGACGTAAAGATCATGTCTTTAAAGCAGTTTTTAAAACGTTATGATTATGAAATGAAACCCATTTATTTTATGCTATATGGGTTATTTATGAAATGTTTGATGATGATATATGTGTCTCACATGATAATAAAGACAAATTTAAGGGTGCGCCCTGATAGCGCTCCAATGCATTGGGTAAAGACTTAATCTCTAGAGATGACCATTTTAACGATGCCTTGGTGAATAACCTTGGTAATTTTTAACGACACCTTGGGGATGGACCTTGGTGAAACGAAACGATTGTCAATATTAAATGTTGCAGCCACATCTTCATGTTATGAAAAAGTTTTATTTTTATTATGATATGCCTCATGATTTCATTTTCATGCATTAAAGTTCTTTTCATGACTTTATTGATGTATCTCAAGTTCATATGTAAAATGTTTCACTTGTTTCCCTTGCTGGGCCTTATGCTCACCCTTCCTTTTGATGTATGTCCCCAGGTTATGAGATGCAGTAATGAGCCTAGGGTGAACATGAGGAGAAGCCTTTCAAGTGTTTAAGAAGAATGTTTTTTTTGTTTCATGTTTTATGTTCCTTGTTTCCAAGACACTAAACCTTAAAGATCCTCAGTTCCATGTAATGGAATGAAAAGTTATGTTATAAAAAGACGGGATGTTATAGTTGGTATCAAAGGATGGTTTAGTTATTTGTGGAAATTAGGATATGAAAACTCTAGGAGGAACCCTATAGAAAAGTTTAATATAGGAAATATTCCTGGTATTTTGGTGAGTATTGAGTAAGGGGTTGCCAAGCAAATACATCTCTGTCTGGATACGAGCAGGTAGAGGTGGCTCTGGCACAGATGTACATAGGGGTAAAACCCAAAAACACCGCTTTGAGCTAGACTCGAACGGGAACTGGTACACGACAACGGGCCTTGCTGCACTCTTGGTTACGACACTCCCGGGGGATATGCTTTGGTAAATTCATAAGCTTGGTATGAACCATTGTTAAAGGAACAAAGATAAAATAAAATAAAGGTTCACATAATAATATATGATCATTCATAACCTAGATGGGAACCTAGGAGATCACAACTTAGGGTATACCTTTCATATACAAGTTATCCTTATATGCTTTCAGTTCCTTTTCATGATTATTATCTAAGTACTTAAGCCCCTAATTATGCTTTCTCTTCTTAGTTAATGGTGGGAAATGGAAGAACATGTTCCGACAACCAATGTGATAGGAAATGCGACGATTTTCGTATTAATATGACAGGGATGATTAGGGGATTAAAATATGATTATTATTTTGGAAGACGTTCATTATTTTGGGAACCATATTTGATCGAGGTAAATAGATTACTACGGTATTTTCATTGAGGAGTAAGGTTGACTTATATTTTGAAGAATCGATGTATTTAAGGTGAACTTATAGTAATTTAGGTTACTTATGGGAATGACTAACCTATCTTGGGTAAAATATGTTTAGGTTAGCTACTTTTTATAAGATGTTAGGAGTGGTTGATGTTGTCTGGAGATGAACAATGAAGTTGTTTTGGAAGACTATGTTATCAAATCCTTATTGTATTTGGGTTTCAATCTTAGTTTGGTTTGTTTTGAGGAATTTTAAGGACCGTTATTTATGGAATGGTCTATGATGAACTTTGGGTAGTACCATGGAACTTTGATGATTTAAAAGTAGTTTCCATTCCTATGGGATTCTTTTTTTTTTGAAGAATTGTTTTACCTTAACCTTTCTGTTTTTGGGATAATGTTTAAAGATAGAAGAAATAAATAGTTAATCTTTTTTAGATTATGTGATTCTATAGAAGATGATTCTTGTGGTTTTATGAGACCAAGTGTTTTTGAATTCTAATCATTTGGAGAAAAGATTAGTGTTGGTAGGGACTTGTTAAAGGATGAAAATCTACTTGAAGGTAGGTATATTTTATTATGTTTTTGTTCTATGTAGTAAATGAAATCCTCAAAATTATGAAAAGAAACGTAAAACAAAAATGTTGTTGGTTTACGTTTCCTACTAGGTAATCAAAGACCGTTTACACACATCATAAGTTTGGGATTTTCTCATGGTTAACTTTCTCCTAATCATGTTCTCTATCACTCTCCCTCAGAACTTGACCCTTTGTTTTTTCCTCCATGTCCATGTTTTCCTACATGGAACCCTAGTGTGGGTTAACTCGGGTGACCATTGTACTTCCCTTTCTTTATTTTAAAGTAATAGTTTTACTGACTCCTTTTCCGATGTGGGACTTTCAATGAAATTTCAAAACCCAGTTTTAAAATTGCGAGGACGCAATTTCTTAAGGGGGGAAGATTGTAACGACCCGAAATTTTTAAATAAATTTTGTTTCCTAATTTTATGTGTTATTGTTATACTCAACAAAAATGTTTTATTTGATAAACATGATTATAATTAAAATGAGATCAGTGGGTTTTGACTATTATATAACCATCGGTCAACATGACCGCTGTGAACAAAATGTTTTGATTATTGTCTCTAAATATAAGTAATCTTGGTTAATTATTATAGAAAGAAGATTCGATGGCCTCACCTAGTAGTCTTGGACCGATCGAAGCCCATCTAACAGAGCTTGGGAAGGAGGTAGCACCACTGGGCTTTACTCTGGATCAAATCCAAGCCGAACTTCATCATGTGAAGCTGGAACAAAATCGCCTTTGTGAGAAGTTCAAACTGATAGAAATTACTACTCGGGCAATGTTGACTGAGCCGCCCCAAGCTTCTATCACCCTAGCACACCTTACTCTTAGGTCCTATGCTGGTATTATAAGGGGTTATGTAACGAGACCATAACTACCTTGTGTAATCCTTGTTTTAAATAAAAATTGGGATTTCTTCTTATGATGAAGTTTATGAATTTTGAAATGACCGGATAAATATAGTATGCATATTTTTGATGAATTTTAGAAAAAGGATATTTTAAATATGTTTATGTAAACCCTAAATAATTAAAAATGTGTAATGATTTTCAAAAAATGGTCTTCTGCAATTATGTTCAGTACTAAATTTAGAGTCTAATAAGATCAACTTGATTTTTGATGAATAGTAAATTATGAATAGTGATTTTATGATTAGGATTAGTAATATGACCAAATGGATTAGTAATCTCACTTAAAGAAAGTTTTAAAATAATCTAGGCACCTTGATTAAGTAATGTGATTCAATAAAATAGTTAAATAACGGTTTCATTAATTATTATTCAAGTATTAGTTTTTTCGGGTGAATAGTGTTTTTTAATTAAAAATTTAATTAAAAATAATTAGAAAATTATTTTTATCAAAATGACGTTATTTTTGAACTCAGAGCATCGATATTATGTTATGGTAATTTTTGGGGTTTTTTCTGAAAAAAATGAATTTTCGATGAATAGTGTTTTTATTTAAAAATTAAATTAAAAATATTTAGAAAATTATTTTTATAAAATGGATTTCATTTTTGAAATCAGAGCATTGATATTTGGTTAATGTTAAATTTTGGGATTTTTCTGAGAAAGTTGAATTTTCAGTGAATAGTAAAAATACAGTTTTAGGGTTTCGGTATGTTTAATGACATCATAACGGTGTCATGATGATGTCATGAGATCTTTTGAGGGTTGGCCGGCCAAGGGTGATGAATTATTGTTTTGGGGGCCCCATGTGGCCTAACTCCATGATAAATGACAAGGGAGAGCACATGGGTTTGAGAAAAGCACATGTGAGGTGTCCCTTGGCCATTAATGCCTTGTCCCCTCACTTTCCCTATAAATACCAAGCCCTCCTCTCATCCATTCGACTCCCCACTCATTCCCAACGAATTTCTGGTCTCATTAGCTCCCAAGGAGTCCTCCCAAGGTGCCCCCAATCCCTCAAGGTCCCACCCTTTGAGGTTTAAGAGTTACATTTTAAGGTAAGGGATCCGACCTCTCTCTTTCTTTTCAAGTAATCTCTTTTATGTCTTTTCTTTTATACTCCATGTTCTTATGTTGGAGGATGTTATTTTATATTCATCCTACTGCCTATTTCATGTTCATATGATGAGAGACCCCCCTTGCTCTCATCAATTCGTTTTAAGAATGTTTAAGTGGCGCCGTTAGGCTGCTGAATTTTTAAGGGATTCTTTCACCTTCCTCGTTTTCAAGTTCTATTTTCATTCAAGTCTTTAATGTTCCTTTTTGTTATATTGGGGTATGATCTCTATATATATCATACTGGACTCTTATGTTCATATGATGAGATACCCCATTTGATCTCTTCAATTCAGTATTTTGATGTTTTAAGTGGCGCCGTTAGGCTGCCGAATTTTTAAGTGGTTCTTCACCCTTCTCGTTTTGAAGTTCTACTTTCATGTCAATTATTTCAAGTTCCTTTTTGTTATATTGGGGTATGATCTCTATATATATCATACTGGAATCTTATGTTCATATGATGAGAGACCCCAATTTTATCTCTTCAATTCAGTATTTTGATGTTTTAAGTGGCGCCGTTAGGCTGCCGAATTTTTAAGTGGTTCTTCACCCTTCTCGTTTTGAAGTTCTACTTTCATGTCAATTCTTTCAAGTTCCTTTTTGTTATGTTGGGGAATTATCTCTATATCTATCATACTGAACTCTTATGTTCACATGATGAGAGATCCTATTTGATCTTTTCAAATCATTGTTTGTTGAGGTTTAAGTAACGCCGTTAGGCTGCCGAACTTTCATAAGAGAAATCTAATTTTTTTTTTCTTCCTTCCATGTTTTTCATTTCAAATGGTATTTCCTTGAAATCTCATTACCATGATCATGTATCCTTCTTATTCTGTCCATGTACTATTTTATGGGTCATTTATGAATGTTTGACCCATTTTACCTCTCTTTTAATGTCTTCTAAAACCTCGGAACATTACCGTTATGCTGCAGAATTTCTTTCTCAAAATGTCTATCTCTTTTTCTAAAGTCCTTTTATTTTATTAAGTGAATACTCAAAGCTCTTTCTTCTAAAGGGGTATTCACATATATACCAAAATGTTCTATTTTAAATTCTGGGATTTACATACATGAGACCCACCTTCCTTTTCTGTGGGTTTTAAAGTGACGTAAAGATCATGTCTTTAAAGCAGTTTTTAAAACGTTATGATTATGAAATGAAACCCATTTATTTTATGCTATATGGGTTATTTATGAAATGTTTGATGATGATATATGTGGCTAACATGATAATAAAGGAAAATTTAAGGGTGCGCCCTGATAGCGCTCCAATGCATTGGGTAAATACTTAATCTCTAGAGATGACCATTTTAACGACGCCTTGGTGAATAACCTTGGTAATTTTTAACGACACCTTGGGGATGGACCTTGGTGAAATGAAACGATTATCAATATTAAATGTTGCAGCCACATCTTCATGTTATGAAAAAGTTTTATTTTTATTATGATATGCCTCATGATTTCATTTTCATGCATTAAAGTTCTTTTCATGACTTTATTGATGTATCTCAAGTTCATATGTAAAATGTTTCACTTGTTTCCCTTGCTGGGCCTTATGCTCACCCTTCCTTTTGATGTATGTCCTCAGGTTATGAGATGCAGTAATGAGCCTAGGGTGAACATGAGGAGAAGCCTTTCAAGTGTTTAAGAAGAATGTTTTTTTTTGTTTCATGTTTTATGTTCCTTGTTTCCAAGACACTAAACCTTAAAGATCCTCAGTTCCATGTAATGGAATGAAAAGTTATGTTATAAAAAGACGGGATGTTATAACCACTCATAGAGAAGCAGTTGCCACCATCCCCACTAGTAGACCATGCATGTTTACTGAGCGTATTGTATGAGTTCCAGAGACAGAAGCCTCCGAGTTTTCGAGGTGAGATAGATCCCCAGGCAGTTGAGGACTGGTTGGAGGTTGTGGCACAGGTTTTTCGCTTAGTTGAGACGCCAGTAGATCAGATGGTGATCCTAGCTGCTAGCCTCTTCCAGAAAATAGCAGGGAGATAGTGGATTCTAACACTCCAGATGCATGAGGAGGTGACAGTCGCCTGGTTTTACTTTGATACCCTCTTTAGGGCAGAGTTTGTACCAGCGACTTTATGCTCAGTGCGTATCTAGGAGCTGCTGCACTTACAGCAGGGTGGCCTATCAGTGGCCCAATACTCGGAAAGATTCACCAAACTCTCACGCTACTCCACCGACATGGTATGGGACCCATTCTTTAGGGCCTGGACCTTTGAGAAAGGTCTCTAGAGGGAGATCAGAGCATCGATGATATCCCTAAATATCCTGACAAAGGATGGAGTGCTCGAGCAAGCATTATTGGTGGAGAGCTTCTTAGTTGAGCAGGCACCGATAGTGAGAGCCACCACCGGATGATAGGTAGCTGAGTTATCTATAACAGGAAGTAGGAATATGACGTAGAGGTCCAAGAAGTTCATACCTTTCAGTGTACAACCCCAGGATGTGGGGTTGGAGGTGCGGAGCTCGCGAGGCAGAGGAGGTATTCTGAGGACTAAAGCCCGTTACTCTTGTGGAGTACAGGGACACATGGCTTGTGATTGTCCGACTCCCCACATATATGATTAGTAGATGACTGAGGGACCAACGAGGCAGTGGACGAGGTTCGAGCAAGGGGGTCCATAGGGCGGCGGGTGTGGCAGAGAAGTAGGTCATGCAGCAGGTGGTGGACGACAGTTTGAGGTTCTACCACCACCACCGCCAGGTGGTCCACCCCGACCATAGGGAGTAGGTGGACAAGGGCGATCTCAGCTTTAGGTAGCAGATGCCTATGAACACGATGCTCTAAAGATTATTAGAGGTACGATCTGTGTCTATTACACCCTAGCTGCAGTTATTATAGACACAGGTTTCAATCACTCTTTTATTTCCATGACACTCGTTCGGAGCTCGGAGATTCTGATGGAGCTGTTGGCTCGATCCTTATAATTAGAGACTCCTACAGGAGAAGATTCAATGATTACACACTGGTGAAGATAGTGTGATCTCACTCTAGGAGGCGAGATCTTCGGCTAGGATCTCATACTAGCAGTGTCGAGGCCTTACGACGTCATCTTGGGTATGGACTGGCTCTCCACAGTCTATTCTCAGATTGACTGTTTTAGGTGAAAAGTGTGGTGTATCTGTGAGGATGGGACCATTTTTTCCTTCACCGGAAAGAAGGGAACCTTTTCATCATAGGATGGACTTACTTGGAGGAGGGTGCAGCTGATCACTCATCAGTTGGCTAGCCTTACCCTCGGAGAAGTTGATGTGAGGAGTCTGAGTTATCCAGTAGCGGTGGACCAGTATGCTGATGTCTTTCCTAATGATGTTCTAGGACTACCTCCTCCCAAAGAGGTAGACTTCTATATCAACCCATACCCCAAGACGACACCGATATCTATTCCAGTATATCAAATGGCCCCCGTGGATCTTCGTGAGTTGCAGGTACAGTTGGAGGACTTACAGAGGAAGGGGTTCATAAGACCCAGTGTTTCTCCATGGGAATCCCTGGTTTTGTTCGCTAAGAAGGTAGATGGGAGTCTGAGGCTTTGTTTTGACTATCGTTGCCTGAACCAGGTGAATGTGAAGAACAAGTATCCACTCCCGAGGATTTATGATCTCTTCAACCAACTGAAAGGAGCATGGTGGTTTTTGAAGATAGACCTCAGATCAGGCTATCATCAACTCAGGGTACGGGATGAGGATATACCAAAGACATCCTTAAGATGTCGGTATAACCATTAAGAGTTCTTGGCGATGCCCTTTGGCATGACCAACGCTCTGACATTGTTCATGGGTCTCATGAACAGCATCTTCCAGTCTTACCTCGATCGCTTTGTGGTGGTCTTCAATGATGAAATCTTGATATACTCGGTGTCGGAGGAGGAGCACATCGTGCACCTATAGATAGTTCTGGATAAACTCCAAGAACGCTAGCTTTATGGAAAGCTCTCAAAGTTCCAATTCTGGATACGGGAAGTCCACTTCCTGGGGCACGTTATCTCGGAGGCTGGAGTTGCAGTGGATCTGACAAAGATAGAGGCAGTGATTGCTTGGGAGCCAACCAGGAGTGTGATCGATGTGCGGAGTATCCTGGGATTGGATGGGTACTATTAGAGATTCATACCTAACTTTTTCAGAGTTGTAGCACCCTTTTCAGCTTTGAAAAATAAGGGAAAACCCTTTGTGTGGATGGAGAGATGCCAGCAGAGTTTTCAGGAGCTGAGATAGAGACTGACGAGTACCCCCATCTTGAGGCTACTAGAAGAGGGTGTTGGGTACGTAGTGTACTATGAAGCATTAGGGATCGGACTAGGTTTTGTACTAATGCAGGAGCGAGCGGTGATCACCTATGGCTCATAGAAGTTGAGACAGCATAAAAAGAACTATACTACCCATGATATGGAATTATCATCAGTGGTCTTTTCACTGATGATGTGGTGTCACTACTTGATGGGTGAACATTTTATAGTCTACTCTAATCACAAGAGTCTCAGGTATATATTATCTTAGAAGGACATGAACCTGAGACAACAACAATGGCTAGAGTTCCTCCAGGACTATGACTTTGAGGTAGTCTGCACTCCTGGGAAGGGGAATGTAGTAGCAGATGCACTCAGCAGGAGGTTAGGCCTACAGTTGTTGAGTGAGGCGATAGAGAAACTAGTTGCATTGCAGTTATCCTTCATGGATAGTGATGGAGAAGCTTACCTCTAGTATATGAAAGTTACTCCCTCACTCCTTCAGTGATTCAGGGAGGCACAACTTTGGGACGTAGACTGCGAGACCCGACATGATCAGATATCCTCAGGAAAGGATCTTGATGGATTTTTTAAATGTGGGGAGCACGTCATCCTCTTCAGAGGACGCACGATGGTACCAATGACTCTTAGGGATGAGGTTTTGAGGGATTTCCACACATCTCCTTTGGCAATAAATCTTGGAGTGGTGAAGATGTACCAGGACCTCCAGTGTCAGTTCTGGTGGCCAGGTATGAAGAATGAAGTAGCAGCGTTCGTATCACGATGCCTCACTTGTCAGCAAGTGAAGGTTGGGCATCAGGTTCTAGCAGGCTTAGATCAACCACTTGAGGTACCATAGTGGAAGTGGGATGGAATATCCATGGACTTCGTGACAGGACTACCACGTACGTCCAGGGTCCATGATTCTATCTGGGTGATTGTTGACCGACTCACCAAGTTGGCCCACTTCCTACCCATCCGAGAGTAGGGATCAGTAGAGATCTTGGGACTCCTCTATGTATAAGAGATCATACGGATTCACGGGGTTCCATCGACGATTGTCTCGGATTGCGATGCACATTTTATATTCCGATTGTGGAAGGGGTTCCAGGAGGCGTTTAGGACTCAGCTATGCTTGAGCACTGCTTTTCATCCTCATACATATGGTCAGACGAAGCAGACCATACAGACACTCGAGGACATGCTTTGTGCTTGTGTCTTCAATTTTGGCCGCAGTTGGGAGGATCACCTGCCACTGGTGGAGTTCGCATACAACAACATTTATCACTCCACCATCGGCATGGTACCATTTGAGGCCCTATAGGGGAAACCTTGTAGGTCCCCACTATACTGAAAAGACCCAGGGGAGTCAGCACTTATGGGTCCAGAGTTAGTACAGGCTACCACAGAGAAGGTGCAGATCATTTAGGAGTGGATGAAGACTGCACAGAGCTGGAAAAAGTCTTATTTCTATAGGATACGGTGACCCTTATAGTTTGAGGAGGGAGACCATGTATTCCTACAGGTCTCACCCCAATGAGGATTATTGAGGTTTGGTCGGGGCGACAAGCTATTTCTGAGATTCATCAGACCTTTCCAGATCCTCAACAGAGTGGGCGAGGTGGAGTACCATCTAGATCTTACACCACAGATGCACCAGGTGCATAATTTTTTCCATGTGTCGCAGTTGAGGAGGTACGTGTAGGATCCATCACACGTTATCGACTAGGGAAAGATAGAAATTGATGATGGGGCGACATTTTCAGAGTTCCCAATGGAGATAGAGAATCGACAGGAGAGGGTCCTTTGTGGGCGGTTGATTTCTCTGGTGTGAGTTTGTTGGCAGCACGGGAATCTCTAAGAGAGCACATGGGAGTGGGAGGCTCAAATGTTTTCTCAGTAACCCCCATTTGTTTCCCTAGTTTTATTATAGCTTTCGAGGATGAAAATCCCTAAGGTTAGAAGAATGTAAAGACTCAGAAATTCTATATATATTTTTTTCAATTATTTGGGATTATTAAGAGTTTGCAAAAAATGACGACACTTGGTTCTAAGGCCCGGTGTGCTCGGAAATGAATTTTGAAATTTTTTCAAGGTACATTAAGTAAACACATGGGATACATTTTCTATCTTTTGAACCGGTGCTTGGATTAAAAATCTGAGGGCACCGTTGAATCCACGGTTCCGGGATTCTCTTAAGGGAGGCTTAACTTCGACGGTAGTAGGTCGGGAGAAAAAGTTGGTTTTTTCGACTTTTAAAGAAATAATAAACTATATAAAAATTTTATTTTATTTTCCTACCTCCTATTGAGCAGTGGTGGTGGGAATGATGGGTTGTCAATCCATTTAATGGCTTGACTCTTCTATTTGTAACCACATCATTGAGAGATTAAGAGGTTCATTCATTAATGAACCTCATTAATCTCTCATTGCGTTAACCTCCTTTTCCCCTCTATTTAATTGAGGCTTGGGTAAGGGGTTTTGAGACGACTGTGAGGAACCTATGGTGAAGTACCGTGACATATTCCACCGATGAAGAATGGAAACTTGGGTGAAAACGATCCGGGATCGACAAACGTCGGTGGCTTCATCAAGCGTGAATTCTTCTTCCACAACCGTGACGTCACCTCCTATTACGAGGTAAGGGTTGTTTATTTCTAAATTCATGATAATTTTTTCCTTACTACATTCTTGAAGCATGATGAATTTTTGAAGTTATGAATGGGATTAAATTTATCTTTGTGATTAATTGTTTAATAAATGCTTGATATAATGCTAACACGGAGGGCGCGGGCCAAACAAACAAGGCCTGCGGACCTTCTGCTGCTTCGGTATTTGTCTCATTCTTTGGGGATGAATTTCCAATCAGAGCGAAAAGATGAATCTGAGAGCCACACAATGACGATGACATCTCGGGAGGCCCATAGGAACTTTCGTAAGGGAAAACGAACCACTAGAGATCACTCGATGGCCCGCGGAAGAACTGTTGGTGACCGACGTTGGCAGGAGAAGGCAGCGGCCGGCGTTGCTCGGCACTGCGATAGACCAGCAGGGGTGGTTGGATTTCGACTGGCCACATTGGCGGAAGGTTGGAGCACCATCGTGCGCCGCAGGTGGAGATCACGGCTTCGAAGCCACGGTGGAGGGGGACCCGCACCCTACGGGTCCCGCGGACAACAAGGCGGCACCACATGGCGCCACCGGTTAAAGATTCGAACGACTCTTTGAGCCGTTCCGGAAGGAGGGGTCGTGCAACCCCTCGCACGGGTCACACCCAACCGGTGGGCCTAGTCGATTCGCTGCCCAGCGGGCCGAGCCCACCGCGGCCCAGCCCAGCCCAGCTGGTTCGGGTCAGGTCGAGTCGGACCCAGGTCAGGCGGCCCAAACCAGGTCGGGTCGGCAAACTTAATTTTTGGTGAATAGTAACTGACCCTTATGAATAGTAATGTTACCCTTATGAATAGTAATATGACCCTTATGAATAGTAAATCATACAAGTAAATAGTAACCTTACCGATCAAAGTATAAATAAAATTTATCCATCTTATAAGTGACAATATGATAGTGTTGGTATTTTTATATGTCATAAATATTTAATTAAAAATTTGTGAATAATTTAATAATTAAAAAAGAATATTTATTTTCATAAAATTTATTCATAAATTATTTTTTTGATGTCTTACGATTATAGGATAATTTTATGAGACCTTAGTTAATTTTTCAAAGTATTATAAAATCAGTTATAATTTAAAAATATGTATTTTTCAAGAAAATGGTGATTTTATTTAAAAATTAAATTTCCCATATTTAGAAAATTATTTTCATAAAATGGATTTTATTTTTTTATTATAAACATCAAAAAATAGTTAGGGTTAATTTTTGGGATTTTTCTGAAATACTTGAATTTTTATGAATAGTAAAATACGATAATTTATGATAAGTGTAAAAACCTAAATTTCTGCATCATGATTGAGTCATGGATGATGTAAATGGACTTTGGTTTGAAATCACATTAACTTATTACTATTTTTGGTCATGTAATCATCACTATTTCTTTTCTTATGGAGAAATAATAAACTAGTGATTAAAATATTAAGAAAACCCTCCTCCCCTCCACTATAAAAACCACCCACACTCTCCTCTTCTCTTCACTCCTCTCAAGCATTGTGTCTTGCCTAAATTCTGACAAAATCTCTCTCCAAACTCCTCCATCGTGTCCATCAGTCCTTGGTCTCTTCAAAAGACCAAATCCTCTCCCCTTAGGAGGCTCTTAAGGAAGACTAATTTAAGAGGTAAATTCCTCTTTTCAATTCTTTTACTTTCCTTTCAAGTTCCTTTGTTTTCTTTCATATCCTTACCTCACCTCATAAAAATGTTATGAAAACTCCAATAACTTATATGTACTTGAATTTTTTTATGATAATGGAATAATTTATTATTATCTCTCCTTTACCCTTCTTTTATACAAGTAGTAAAGACACTATCCGATATGTGTTAATTTACCACATTCAAGGACGATGAGTTTTCAATTTCAATTATCGTCTTCAATTCTGGTCATGAAACCATTATTATGGTTGAACCAGACAATAATATATGTATTATGTTTCATATATGGTTATTTAATCTTTCTATACACATGGTTTTTATTTATAAAACAAAATGTGTTCGTTGTGATCAAAAACCACCAATTAACCCAAAATGTTATCACTAAAGTTTTATTTAATGATTCATCTTCACACTAAGTAACCAAATGAAATTTACAACCATGTAACCTTCTAGATTTTCAATAATAAAATATAAATCCAATTCTAGAAAAACATCCTCATTTTACATGATTATTCATTCATGCATATAAGTAAACTGATCATGAAACAAACGAACTCGAACAATGAAATTGAACCTCATAACTAATCAAAAAGGTTGTTAATGAACTCAAAAAGGTTATAATAAATAAATTACATGTAAAATAGGTTCTTTAATTATTAATTAATTAACCTAGTTTTATTATTAAGGTCATTAATATCAAGTGGGGAATGCCATAGGACTTTAAGGTAAGGGCTTCTACCCAAACCTCCATTATTCCTCCGGGTTATTCTTACTCTCTTTTTACCCAAATGAAATCCTATATTATATTTATGTACATATTATAATTTCTATTTATATTTCCAAACTCATGTATCAATATCCATTAATCATTCTCTTTCAGAGATATACATGCTTTCAAGTGATTCCCTCCTCAATACATCCCGATAAGCAAACCCATTTTAAGGGAACTTCTGAGATTTTTACCCAATTTCAAGTACAATATACCATCTATTTTAAGATACCATTTTTTTATAAAAGTAGTATTTTTATTATAAAAACCTTCTTTTTTCAATTTTGTTTTTATATAAAAGATTATTCTTTTTTCGATTTTAAATGCTCTTTAGTATTTTCCTTAAAACCGCACTAAAATGTTTTAATTCTAAAATTTCTTAAATAATCTTTTTATATTTTATCACTTCTATTTGAAATCAATTACCATGAAAAATGACTATTTTCACTTAATAATTTCCATGTATGTTCTAATTCCTTTCTTTCACGGAAACTTGTATAATGCGCCCATTAAATTATGCTTTATGACATGATTATGATACCCATTTCTTTCCATGGGTTCCCTCATGTTTATGTATGATTTATTATGTGTAGTTATGTATGTGGAAATAATATTCATGAAAATTTTATGATGGGTGTGCCTAGATATCACTCTAATTCATTGGGTAAATTTGAGTCTCATAATACGTTATGTGCAATAGTCTTGGCAGTTAGCCTTGACTTGTGCTACCATTGTAGTGGTCTTGGCGGTTATCCTTGACTTGTGCTACCATGTGCAACGATCTTGGTAGCTAACCTTGAATTTTGATCCTCTGGGTTCAATTATCCTTGACTCACACTAAATTCATGTTTTATTTTTCTACCACAATACTATGATTCTATGTTTATATGATCCCAAGTTATACATGTTATGGTTCCATATGTTCAATTACGTTTTATGCCTTTTTATATCATTATGTCATGCTTCCTAAATAATGTGTTAAAGATTTATTCTTATGATTAATCCCTTACTGGGATTTTATATCATCCCTTATTTCATGTTATCCTCAGGTTATCCTATGAATATGTATGAGCACAATGGAAGTTAGGAGCTCATTATGGAGATTAAATAAAAAGTTGTTTTTATGATGTTTGATTGTGTACCTAGTCTTCCAAGACACTAGAATTAAAAATAATTGTCTTGTAATTTGATGTTTAATTATGCTTAAAATCATGTAATGATATATTTAAAGGCTAGGTTCACTATACATGTACCATTGGGGCACCTAGAGATTGATCAACTAGTGATATCTTGGTGGATTAGTGAGTAACCGCTCATGATTATGGGTCTTCCACCTGAAATTCATGCGTATGTGAGTAATAGATGGGATTTAGGTATTCCAAGTGGATTTAAATGATAAATGGTGAATGGATAAATTATTCCTTCTTTTATTTTGAAATGTTTTAAATTTATAACATCCTAATGTTCCTATCTTTATTTAAAAGTGTGTTTTTAAAACCATGAGATAACATGTTCTTGTCCTAGTGGAATGTGTGGGGAGATTTTGGTGGATCACCTACTGGTTATGTTTACTCACCCCCTATATATTAACTTTAGTGCATATTAAAACATCATTCTTTATGATATAGGTAAGGGAAAGGTCTCGTATTTCTCTAGTGGAGCATCTTGATGCAAGTTCCTCAGGATAGAGTTGGCGATTGGAGTCCTTTATTGGATTAATTATAGTGATGACACATCAGTGTTACGACATTGAATTATCCTATGGTATTCTTGAGTCTTTTATTATTATTATCTTGTTTCAACTCTGATATTATTATTTTATTGGTTCCCTTTGAGTTGTAAATTTTATTCTATTATATCATATAGTTTTCTTGTATTTTTGTATTTTATCTTGTCTAGTTATGTTTTTCTTCAGGGAAAATAATCCCCCAATGTTTTACTAATCCCTTGGAATTTATTATCAGCCTTTGGTGTCTTAGGGACGTCACCTATGGTCAGTATCACCTCTGCCTCTTCCCAAGTTAAGGTTGAGGGGCAGGATGTTACGAATGGTATCATTCTTGGTCAGTCTGTTATCTTGGGGTAGTAGTAGGGAGATATTAATGTCATAAATCAAAAGGTATATCATAAAAATATGTATCTAACCTCTTTGTGTTGAACTTAATGTTACTAGGGTGGTTCAGGTACAAAAAGTGTTCTTAAATGCTTCTAGGTTTGTCGTCACCTCATCATTGTAGGTTTAGCTGATGAAAGTTTTGTATCATGCATTAGTAAAAGACTCACCACTATGATGACATCATTTATTTGGTTTTTAATTAATGATTCTTTGGAAAGGTTTATTTGATAACCTTTTTTACTAACATGGGTAATTTTACTTCAAATGAAACTAAGGGTTTCTAAGAAATGGTTTTGAGGACATGGTAATATTAATTTTCCTTTATTTTATGTGTTGATTATTGTTGGCATTGAATTGTGTTTAGACCTTCTTTGTATATTATTATCTAAAGGAATCTAAAAGTAATATGAAACTGGAACCTAAACTAGTAATGACTTTAATTAGCAACAATTATCTAAATGTTAATTGGAATCCATACTATTTTAATATATTTTTCACCATTTTATATTGAGTACTTAAATGAATAATCCCATGTTTACTATTTTTCTTTTCATTCTTAGTAACTATTTCTATCTTAGTACCATACATAACCTTTACACATATTTTAATACTTTGTATTTATTCTATAATTTTAAGATTTTCATGACATACTAGGTGTTTATTTAAATTTATTCATTTGAAATTTCTTTATTTCTTACATACAATTAGAAAAAAAGCATTCTAGAACTTTGGATTCTTATTTCCTTAGTTAATTTCATTATAGGTTCAAAATAATAGCATTCCATAGTTATTTCTTGGTATATTCAAAATTAGTAATGCATGTCTAGCACCATGAATAGTGTATCGCATTGAATTGTTATTTATCAAATGTAATAACCTATTCTAATGTATCATTTTGGAACTCATATGTTTATTATATCATGGGAAATAAATCTTGATAAAAATTTATATATGATGATTGGTGCACGTGGTGTTTCTTCTTAGTGGTTAATTGACTTGGTTATTCCTGTTGATGTGATCTAAGTTGATGAGTCATGTTTTGATGACAATAAGGTTTTTAATTTGTAGAATGCTTTTGGTGGAATTTATTTTACAAAGGTTTTCTAGATTTACAATTGGTTTTAAAAAATAGGATTTTGTGGAATGTTTTATGAAAAATTTAAGACATTTTATATTCGGTTAAAACAAAATTATGAAAGACCCTCTTTTCAGTGGAATTTGGGGTAAAGGCTTTCACAAACAAAAATATTTTACTATTTTGACATGTATACTTTCATAGTTTTTACAAAGTTTTTTTTATAAATATGGAACTGTTACATCTTGGTTTTTAAATAAATTTTATAAAATGAATTTCAAAATGGTTTTACTGGTGATAAAATTTAAGAAAATAATTAGAGTGTTTATATAAATGGGGTTTTGAACTGCACCTTATCAAAAATTTTGTTTTTGTTTTTTTTTTTGAAACTTGAGAAGTTTTTATGTTATTCTTATGAAAAGTTCTTATGTGCAGAATTAGTGGATGGAAACATTAATGGTGTGTTGAAATGGATAGTAATGAGTTATTGTTCTGAAGAAAGATGTGGTTGGATATTTTCCATTGGGAATGGTAGTATTTTCTATAGTGTCTTTGCTACCTATAATTTTTTTCTTGTTATGTTGAATGTGTTTTCATGTTGTTGTACTTCTTATTCTTATGCTTCTGATAGTGTTTGCATGTGGTTTTTGTTTACTGTGCTAGTTATGCTTATATATCCTTATCCTTGATGCACAAGTTATACTTTTTTCTCAGTGATATACATAATGCATGGAATCAAAATAGTAGTTTCATTGGGATCTGATGTCTCACGAGATGAACATACATCTCATGGGTAATGGGATATCATAGGACCTGAAATTGGTGATAATGATATTTTTCATTTCCTATGGTATAACTTAGGTGGAATTTATTATCTTCCTTGTCTCTTGACCATAATCTAAGAATATTGTGGTTCATCACATTTAATGGTATTTTTATTGCTCTGTTTGGTGGGTTACTACAACATCATCTAAGAAAATGTTTTTCTTAATGGAGTAGACATGATCTTTTATCTACTTCCATATATTCTAGGCCATATTTTTGGGTTTAGTGGGGGTTTCTATATCTATTTTGGTTTCTATAATTTCATTTAGAGTTGTCATGGGTGTGGGTGACTACATGTTCTTGTCCCTAGATTTAGAAATGAGTAATTTATTTTCTTAGATGACCTGAGAACTCATATCCTTTGTTCTTAGTGGGTTATTATAGTTTTTTGTTCATTTTTTCTCATGTTTGGCCTCACCAATGACTACTCCAACCATGTATCTTTGTTCCTGAGTCATTGGTTAGTGTATTTTTAGTCTCTCTAGTATCTAGGAATTGGGTTAGTAAAATGTTGAATCATGAATGAGTCATTGATCAAACCAATAAAATGAACTTTGGTCATACATATAAATAATATATCATAGTTTCTATCAGGTGGATCTCATTCCTTCCTTATAGTGACTAGGTCTAAAAAAGTTCCTTGGTATACTCTTCAAAGTCTTACCAGTATGTTAAACCTTATGGTGGGGAAAAATAATCACTTGTCAGGGGATGGACTTTTTCTCTCAAGTGTATCAATACAAATTTGGATTTCTCCTTGTGTTAGGACAACCTTGAATAGACTTTCCATCCAAGTATAGGGAAGGTACACATGGTAAAGAATTTCACACATCGACTGGTGTTCAAGATATGATTATTACGTGTACCTTTCCTATATGGTGAGTGAATTCTTGTAGACTTGGACAATAAATGTCTTAAAATTTTGGTTATTATTAAAGTCTGCATTGGTTGACTCATTGAGTTAATATTTTTCATTCCTATTCAGGGAATTGTGCCTATGAAGTTTAGGAAATGGGGTACGTTTATGAACTAAATACCTTGTATTGGGTTCTGATTACCCTTATATTTTCTTGAAACCTAGTTCCATTATGGGTTGGCTAATAATGTACTGACTTTTTGAATTTAGGTTATTAGTAAATATAGGATAACATCTTAAATCAAAGGGGTAAATTGGAATGATATTTCAGATAGGGGGAACTATATGATGAACTTTAGTAGTTCATGGAAGGATCTATTACCCAATAAAATCTTTCATATGTTTCAATTTATCCACAGATGATTCATATGACCCTATTGGGAGTATCATGCCATCATCTTTATTGATTTTGAGTTATTTTTGTTATTATTATTCTACCCATCTATTGTTAATCAAGGATATTATGTTATTTAAAAATTATGGGTGTTAATGTGTTGTTATCTGGATAATCGATAGAAGTTAGCTCATTGTTGGGTGGAACCTTTTGAGATCCTAAACCATATTGGTAGAATTGTGATTTGG
Organism: Viscum album; assembly: GCA_963277665.1. Classification (NCBI taxonomy): domain Eukaryota; kingdom Viridiplantae; phylum Streptophyta; class Magnoliopsida; order Santalales; family Viscaceae; genus Viscum; species Viscum album. The sequence goes on along the minus strand of OY728119.1, from coordinate 603,460,826 downwards.
GTAACGTCACATTATTGATTCGATGTGGTTCACCTTATCTTTTTATCTCTGTATGGTTCATCGGTGGGAATGATTCTAGTTTCCTTGTTCTTGTGTTCTTTGATGGTTCTAAGCACAACATAAGTTCTTCTCAGGGCCGATCTCGACTCACTAATTATCATATTGGATGGATCATTTACATATTTTACAAGACTTAAACATCATGACAATGAAATTTTTCCAAATAATATTGAGAAAGAAGGTCATCAAAACCAAGAGAATATTTTTTCACATTAAATTTATAATTAATTTAAATATATGGAAGATATAATACATCGATAATGAGATATTTATTCGATGAATATATTGATCATCCGAAACCTTTTTTGGTTAATCTTTGTTGTTCTTGAAGGATCCAAATGTAGAACCCCTCTAGTGGTGATACACATGTGTGCCTTTGAACTCCAAACAATGTCGATGGAATTTCGAATGATAATGAGATAGATCTATCATCTTTAAGTGTTTATCTTGATCAATGTGATGATTCCTTCAGGATTGAAGAATTGTCCTTGTAATTTTTTTCATAAGATGATGGAGGATGAATGAGAATCTCTAGAGCATTAACCGGTCTTTAGAGAGAGTTTTAGATTTCTTTGTGCACAAAGATTCTCAATATCGATCAATCTCTACACAATAAAAATAATCATCTATTTGCATAGATAAGTTTAGGCTTAAAATATCATTTAATTGCACAAAAGTCCTTAAATAATATATAAAACCTTATATTTCCCCATGTCATGTAATATTATTATTATTATTATTTTCTCATGGCGTGTGCTAACTGATATAATGATAAATATTACTTCTCTAGAATGAAAATTAATATTTATCTTCAAACATGATCTTTGTCTAATATTCCTCCTTGGTATTTATGAAATATTTGAATAAATATTTATTTATTCAATAAATAAATAAATATTATATATGAGTGCATACTGTGTAATATAATCCCTTTGTCATAATATCTCATCAAGCAGGTTGCACACTCATGTCATCAACCTATATGCTAGATACATCTTTCTTTGACTATCTGAAATAAACTCATCATTACACCATGAACATGGAATTTAATGCAACAATTATATTTCAATTAAAGGTCTAAGATATCAAATTCCATTAATATGGAAGGGAAAAATCTATCCTCATCTCATTCATTAATGACATTTCATTCATAGCATACCCAACGTACCCTAATTCCCATGAATGTGTGATGTAGCGGTTTTGGTTAGTAAATCTAAGTGTCCAATTCATGAAATGCATTAATAATAGTCTTAAAGTCTAATAACCATTACACACACTCAAAGATAGGAATATATGATGATACATAAATATACAGAATTCCTACCGGTAGATATATTCTTATAATCTTCTATCTTGGAGATTACCTAGTGAAAACTTCATGAGAGGAAGTCTCATCTTCTTATAAGTAATCACACCTAACAGTCAACATACTATATTCCCCATCATAGAATGTTATCTGACCATAGAACTAGGTTTAAGAATATAATCATGGAATCTCAAGGTTCTAATCATAGCAGGGACTATTGTGACCTTTTCAATGCAATAGGTACTCTATGACATTATTATATTAAAGTCAAGCAAAACTATGAATGATATGTAATATGATGTTTTAATTAATATTAACTTCTATGAATATATAATTAATCCAAAGTAAACACAGTTGGTTCTAGGAAACCAACTCTAAAAGACTTAAACTTGGACTAGAGTCAACTACTAACAAATTTTGGTTTGCTAGATCTCACATGATGATCATGTTTCTATAGAGTTAAGACTTTATTCTAGGGGTTTTTCATGTCATCTTCCATGGATACTCTACTCACTAAAACTACACATCTCTGAGAAAAATCCCTCAAGAGATAATACATTTTAAGTATGTGTTTCATCTCCAGATATGATCTTACACTACTACAAAAATGGGTTTATCCAGCGCTGGGGATTTAACAGCACTAGCTAAAAAATCTCTTAAAGACACTCTTTTTTAGCACTAAAAAAGCACTATTAAAGGGGGACCTTTATCAGCGCTTTTTTACAAGCAAAGATAAATTGGTTCTTTTATCAGTGCTTTTTTAGTAGCGTTTATAATGTTAAACATAAAAATAATAATTAAAAATAATATATTAGTATATAAATATATTTATATTGATATAAATATAATATATATTTTTTAAAATATGTTTTAGATATGGTAAATAGGAATTTACACTTAATATATAAGATATTTAGTGAAAATGGATTATAAAATAATTAATAAAATTAATTAATAATTTTCTTATTATGACTGAGTAATAGTCATTTAATATCAATTTGAAGATAAAAAAAATCAAAAAATTAATAAAAGATCAAAAATAAGTTTAAAACGTAACTCGAACTTCAAATGGCCTTAAATTTTGATCCAGGTGTCCGTTTTTTCTCTACCACATATCAAATTCAATTATACAATGAGATCTACACCCTTGGTGACATGGTAAACCTCTATCACATTTTTCAAGGCCAAAAAAGGCCTATAATTCCTCTAAAATTGAGTTTTTAGTCGGGGTACCCCAATTTTTTAACATTTGATGGATTTTCAGCATCGTTTAAATGGGTCTTTTTTCCCTTTTTCAGTAGAGAATAAATTTATTCCTAAGTATTACATTCATATTAATATCATGGCTTTTAAATTTTATCATTTTTCACAATTTACTGCTATTTATAATCAAATATATAACAACATATACATATTTTTTATATATTCACACATAAAAATTTAATTTTATAAATAAATAATTAAACATATTTACATATAAAATATATTTATTAATATATATAAATATATATAAATATATGGATAAAAATGTAATGAAATATATATAAATATATAGATATATCATAAAATGTAAAACAAAACAGTATAAGGGAGTGGAAATGCGATGGTGTGTAAGCTGGAGGTCTTAGGTTCGAAACTCATTGGAGGTAAGGGCATGAGTGAGAGGGTGGGATTATATAAAGCATTGATAAAGGTGTGGGGGAAGCGCTGATAAAGGGTTGGGTGGGTTGGAAGCACTTATAAATGGGGGGTGGGTGTGGGAAAAAAATATACACCCTTTATCGACAGGGCCTTTAACAGCGTTTTTTAGCGTTGTTGAAGGTCCCCTTTAACAACACTAAAAAAAGTGTTATTAAAATGGGCCTTTCACAATGCTAAAAAACACTATTAAAGGACCCTTTTAACATTTATTTTTTTAGCATAGTTAAATGGGGCCTTTAACAGCACTTTTTTATCATTGTTAAAAGTTTTGGGCTTTTAACCATGCTCTGATTATTATCACATTTTTAATGCTAATAAAGGCATAGTATAGCACTGTTAAAGTCCAATTTTTTAGTAGTGTTATATCCTTTACAAGATCCACTACTGTAGTATTATCACAATAAAGTGTGATGGGTTCTTTACTACTAGATACCATGTCAAGATCTTAGATGAAGTTATGTATCCAAAACTGATTCTTTAGCTATCTCAGAAGTTGAAATATACTCATAATCTACTGTTGATTCTATGAACATGGCATACTTTGAGATATTCTATCTCACAACACCTCCATTGAGAGTGGATATGTATCTCAACTATGATTTCATATCATCTTGATATGTTTGGAAACTAGCATATGCATATCCCCGGATGACGAACTCTTTATCTCCTCTATAGACCAATAATATATCCTTTGTTTGACCTAGATACCTAAGGATAGTCTTAACTTTCATCCAATAGAGATCACCTGGGTTAACTTGGTATCTTCCTACTATGCTCATGGTGTAGGCAACATTTTTCATATTAAATAACATAACATACATGATTGAACCAATCGCCCAAGCGTATAGAATCCTTGTCATCATTTGTATATCCTCATGTGTTAGAGGACACATTTTCTTAGAAAGACGAATGAAATGTGATACTGAAAAAAAAATACCCTCTTAGACTATCTTGTGCTAAATATTTTTAGTATCTTGTCAATATATGTACTTTGACTTATTCTGAGAAGTCTCTCAGATTTATCACAATGGATCTTGATCCTAAGAATATTTGTTGATTCGCTTATGTTCTTTAAGGAGAAGCATGTGGTCAACCAGGCTTTAATAGTTTGTAAGATCGGTATTTCATTTATTATGAGTAATATGTCATCAAAATATATTATTAATAAAATGACCATACTTACATTAAACTTTTTATAGACACACAAATCACATTCATTATTTATGAAACCAAATCCTATTATGAATTCATCAAATCAAACATTCAATGACCTAGAGGTTTGATTTAATCCATAAATTTATATCTGGAATTTTCATACCTTTTTTGCATACTTTAGAGTCACAAACCATTTAGGTTTTGTTATATAGAAATATTCTTGAAGTTTCCTATTAAGTAAGGTTGTTTTTGCATCCATTTTTCAAATCTCATAGTCATGGTAATCTATTATGGAAATTAAAATTCTGATGGATTTCAGCATAGAAACTGGTGAAAAGGTTTCATCATAGTTTATGCCATAATTTTGTTTGGACCCTTTTATAGCCATTAATGCCTTATAAGTACCAACTTGTCCATCCATTTCCAGTTTCTTCTTAAATACTCATTTACAACCAATGATATTTACATCCACTGGAGGATCTACCAAAATCCAGACTTGGTTCAGATACATGGAATCCATTTCAGAATCCATTAGCAGCTTCTGTGCCACTTAATGCTTCCTTGTAGGTTACAAGATCATTATTATCAACTAATAATGAGTCACTATCCTTGATGACTAGAAAACCATATTTTTCAAGTTCTCTAAAATCTCTTATACTTCTATGAAGTACTTCTGTCTCTAAAATGTTTTCTTTCATGGGGATTTGTGAAATATATTCTTATGAAAACTTTTGTGTTCCTTGATCCTATACTTCATCAAAGTCTATCTCACTCCCACTATTACTTTTATATGCATGATCCCTCTCAAGGAATATGGCATGTCTTGCCATAATAACCTTTTTGTATGAGTGGTTATATAGATAATATCCTCTTGTTTCCTTAGGGTATCCTATAAAGGTATGATTTATGCCCTAGGGTGTATATTTGTTGCTTGAAGAGGTCTTAACAAATGCTTCACATCCCCACACATATAATTATGACAATACGGGTTTCTTTCCACTCCATAATTGTTGTTGAATATCATCTGCCACTTTAGTTAGTACCTGGATTAGTATTTGTTTTTTTTTCTATAACATGTATCCCCAAAAGGATAATTGAAGACTTGCATGACTCATTATTGATCTCACCATGTCCAATAGGAGGTAGTTCCTCCTCTAACATTGTTCCATTATGGTGTATAAGGAGGAGTGGGTTAGGATAAAATACCAAAATCCTATAAGTAATCAATGAATAATTGATTAAGATATTCTCTATCATAGTTTGATTAGAGTTTCTTAATATTCTTACTAGGATTGTTCTCAACTTCATTCTTGTATTCTTTGAATTTATCAAAAGAATCTGACTTATACCTCATTAAGTGGACATACCCATATCTACTAAAATCATCATTAAAAGTTATGAAGTATGAGTACACACCCCTTTCTTCAACTAGAAATGTTCCATACACATCGGTATGAACTAATTCAAGAATCTCTTTGGCTCTTTAAATTTATCCACTAAATGGGGATTTTTCCATCTTGCCTTGTAAACATTCCTGACATACACCAAGTTGTTTTAGTTGAAAGGAATTAAAATATTCATCTTGGTGTAATTTGGTCAAACACTTTTTGTTTACATGACCTAGATGGTTATGTCAAAGTTAGATGTGGTATGATTCATGTGAACTAGTTTCATTATCAATTATCATTACTTTGTTCCTGTAATCCAACACATAAAGAACATTATTTAAATATGTCTTTCCATAAGATATGTTTTCTTTATAAAATAAGAAACATTTATTCCAAATTTTTAAAATAAATCTATATGTATCAAGTCTAGATATATATATATATATATATATATATATATATATATATACTGTTTTTGGTGATTGAAGGCCCATAATAAAAATCTCTTTAAACCAAGATCATTCTCATCATCAACATGAGGTGGTATTTTTTGATAGCCATAACAACAAATTTGGCTCAATTGGATACTTGTAGATCTACCTCACCCTTATAAATCTTTCTAAATAAACTTGGTTCCAGTATTTTAATACATATATGATCACCATATGTTTTATCTAATACCCAATTTGGAGAAACATACAAATTTCACTCGATAAAAAATACACTTGAAGCTTCCACTTGCTTCTTTTTCTGGGTGTATTTTTTCTTCTAGTGGCCCTTCTTTCCACATGTGAAATAGATAACATCATGTTACCTTTCTTTTTCCTTGTTCCTTATCTTATTGAAAGGTTGTTTCAAAGAACATTTAAACTTAGATCTCTTCATTTTCCCTTTCCTTTTATTAACCATAAGGACAGAAGGATTTTTTTCACTTCATATCCTTTCCAAATTCACGAAGTTGGGTGAGAATATATGTGAGTGACTTATCTATGTTGTTTGTATTGAAATTGAAAACAAAACTAGATAATATCTTAGGGAGTGATGGAATAATGAGATGGGTGAATAGTTCTTTAGAAATCTTAAACCATAGAACCTTTAGGCACTCAATGTAGCCAATGAGTTTGACTACATGAGGCTCAACTGGCACACTTTCTTCAAGTTTTCTAACAAAGAGCACCTTGGATATCTCAAATTGTTCATGCATTTCTCTCTCATTTAATAGATCACAGAGATTTTAGAGTATTATATAGATAGTGAACTCCATATCCCTCACCTCCTTAGCATTCGTATCAAGGATTAGGGATTCTAGCAAGTAGGATTTATGTTCATGGTGCAGCACAACCTGTAGGCTTATAAACCATTACTAGAACTTATTATCAGTTAGGAGATGGTCTTTATCTATAATTCATCATAGGTATAATTTGGTTGATAAACCTTCCATTATTTTACAATATTAAAATATAAGAAAATTAGTACTTCACTTGATTACAATTTATGTAATACATAATAATTTTTTAAAATTTTATTTAACCTCTCACTATTTTATTAAGTCCCAACAACTCCCACCATTGGACTCAGAATGTCTAGTTTCATGGACATTCTAGTGGAAAGGATCCATATGCCTCTTCTCATAACCCAAATGAGGGCTCGATCAATTACTTGGAGTTATTTAGGTAGGTAGGTCTTTTCCAACTACAAGCTTACAGCTCCTTGATCCATTGAGTGGACTTCCCAATCCAGAAATCCTTCCTCAAATTTACTCAACGCCACTAGTAGAAAAATGGTCTTTAATGTTGTATTTTTAACTTATGTTCTTCAATACCAATGTTAAAAGTCCTCATATATGACTTTTAACATCATTTCCTAAAAAATTGACTTTAAAAGTCCTTATAGGAGACTTTTTATATTAGTTTCTCAATAAATAATGTTAAAAGTCTACTTTTAACATCTATTTTTCAAATAAATAATTTTAAAAATGTAAAAACCCTAAATACAATGTTGTAGTTCATTTCCTAGGATTCAATTTGACTGGTCATGGAGATAAAATGGACTTACGTATCAAAAATTATGACTGTAAAAAGTTGGATTTCTATAAGAGAAGTATTAGAGAATTCCAATTTCTAACAGCCATAAATTTTGATCAGTAAGTCTGTTTGAGTTCTAAGTATAATCAAATCAAAGCCTAAGAAATTATATATTCCCTTTTAATTATTATTTCTGCATTTTAACATTAGTTATTTTAATAAATGACATTAAAAGTCCTCATAAAAGACTTTTAACATTTTTTTTCAAATAACTGACATTAAAAATGTGGAAACCATAAATATGAGATTATAGTTTATTTCCTAGGATTTGATTTAACTAGTCGTAGATATAAAATGGACTTAGGGATCAAAATTTATGGTCATCAAAAATTAGAATTCTCTAAGAGAAGTCCAACTTTCGACGGCCATAATTTTTTATCCGTAATTCCATTTGAGCTCCACCACCAGTCAAATTGAATCCTACAAAACCAATTATACCCCTATATTTATTTTTTCTTGTTTTAGTTTCAGTTTTATTAAAAATTTATGACAAAATAATTTTTTTTTAAATTGGTTTTTTTGTAAAACTGACTTCAAATTTTTTTTAAAAAAAAATCACCTCAATTTTTTACTAAAATCAACATCAATATATATATATATATATATTAATTTTTTATGTTGGGTTTTATTAAAAAATTAATTTAAAACTATTCTCTTATTTAGTGTTTCCATGCTTTAACATCAATTTTACTAAAAACAAACATGAAATTATTATTTTAACTTTTGATGTCGGTTTTTTTTAACCAGCATCCAAAAAAAATTAAAAAAAATTACATTAGTTTTTACTAAAATAAACATCGAAATATAAAAAAAATTAACTTTTGATTTCATTTTTTATTAAAAACCAATGTTAAAACTAATATCATTAAAAAAATAATATCGGTTTTATACATAATCGACATCAAAAGTAATGTGAAGGTGGGATTTAAATTTTTTATGACATTCTTCTTTCTAATTTTTTAGTTTCCACCTAAAATTTATTATACTATGTTACACTTTTTCAAGCATGTTTTATATGTTTTTACTCTCCACACTTATTGATTTCTAATATGCTCTTTTAATCCTCACCATCATTCCATGAGTTCTTCATTCAAAAATTTAATAATGGAATTTATAATTATTATCTCATTACTTAATTTACTTATGATTAGTTTCATTCAACAATATACTTGTTAATGATTCCTTTTTTATAATAAAGTATAATAAATCAAATTGAGTTAAAAAAATATAATGATTCCTTATGATATTTACACATTGGAGTCTAAAATTCCTTATAAACTACAACTTTCGATGCCTCATGATATCTTCCCTATAATGAAAATTAACTTGATGGACACTACATCAAGTATCAAAATTAAATCAAATATTTAAAATTATTTTGGTAAAAAAAATTATCTTATACAATGTTATACTTTATTAATCTTTTATTTTCATCCAAGTGAGTCAAATATTTAAGTTGGAGATTTATATTTCTTTTTTTAGATTTTTTTTTAGTTTCTACAATTTTATACTTCATCAATCTTTTATTTTAATCCTAGTGAGTAATGAGAATTGAAATATTTAAAAAAAATAGATTTTTGACATTATTTTTTTGTTAAAACCAATTTCAAAAGTCACTTTCAATGTTTCTTATAACATAAAACCAATATCAAAATTCATCGAGTGGAATCGAGTGGCATTTTCAACATCAATTATTAAAAAACCCGATGTGGAATGTATTTTATTTTTTATAAAAAAAAATTATTTTAATGCTAACTTTAATAACTAATGTTAAAAATATACTTAAAAAATAATTCACAAAGACATCACCTCAAAAACCAATGCTAAAACCCCAAAATAACTGATGTTAAAGGCCTTTTTTTGTACTAGTACACTCGCCTCCAAGTTACATAGATTATATCAAGGGATACTTCTCTTGATGTAAATTGGTTGATTCAACCCAAAACTTTTATAAGAACTCCACAATGAAAGTAAGTGTCTCAACAAGGGTTAACCAAACACTTAGTTTTATATCTTAACCAAGTAATGGAAGGCTTAGTCTAAACTAATATTAAGCCGAGGGTTTTTATTTATTATACATAAAGATTTTTTATTTTATCTTCTACATGTCCTGTTAATATTAAGTGGATTTTCCTTAAGTTATTAACCATGTTTTGATAAAACATTTACGCAAAATCTATTTATTTAAATTCCATTTTTCATATTAATCCATTTATTTATGTGATCATGATCTTGCATCCATAAAATAAACCTTTAACCCTTAGTGAAAACTCACTTTACCATTCTTGGAAAAAGTTTCGATATTCCACCTGTCCACCTAAGTATCACCCAAGTTGGTTTTGTCTCAATTCTGTCTTGAACCACCTCTATGCGCGTTAGGATGCTCCTTTTATTACATATGTTTATAATTCACATGCAAGTGAGTGGAACCAAAGGATTGGTTAATGAGAATTAAATAAACAACCTTGTACACACATGTCCTACATAATAAAAGAGGTATGGATGAATCATAGTTCATCTTATTTAATTTAATAATAAATAATTGAAAATCCATATAATAAAATTAAATAAATTAAAACCAACTCATACACAAGTATGTTCAAAACTCATGAATGGTCATACACGTGCAAAGAATATACAAAAGTACAATAGCTAGAATTTACTTCAATTTGTTCTTTTTATTAATATAAACACACTTGTATTAATTAATTAATTAATTAATTAATTACCTTTATCTTAATTCTCATTCAATGTTTCTTAGAGATACCCATCATAAATGCATTCATGGAAAATAAATGGTATGACCAATAATTATACATAATTATAATAAATTAACTGAGCATTTATTGATTATTCAAAAACTTTATTACATAATCAAACACATATAGTGAAAACATTATAATTACATTTTAATGCTACAATTAATCATTTTAATTTAATTTAATTCTGAATTTTATTAGGAAACTACATGACATATACTTACAATTTATACATCATGTTCCTTGATTATCATGTGTTTGGGATAAACACTTGGGGTTTCGGTGAATATACCAGTTGTACTACATAGTTTGTACTAACTTGTTACACACTGTGTGTCTACATAGACCACTGATTGACTTGAAATGTTCTTTAGACACAGAACCACACAACATGTACTTCGACTACACTTTGTGTGTTCTTTTATCCATGTATCCATGTAACCCGCTGAATGTATCATCTTGTTCTTCGAATGGGGAAATTAATTTGTTACATGTTGTGTATGCCAACTTCACATCATGTGTTTTTTTTAATTATACAATTTATCAGTCTCACACGGTTAGAAATATTATATTTTACCACACGGTTATCGCAAATTTCACTGTTAAATCGTGTAGACCACACGATGTGTATGCCAGCTACATGTCGTGTAATATGAAAAATGATGTGACTGGTTGGATTGATCTACACATAGTGTGCAATAAATGCAACATGTGTAATAATTTCTTGGTGTGTCCTGTATATCGCAACACATAAAATTGTAGTGAACTTGAGTACATGGTGTGTACTCCAACTACATGTTGTGTAACCCAATCTACCATCCAGAAACTTAAGCACCTCCTAATGACATATCTGATAATTATTTATCTATTCTTAGGCCTTAATAAAATATTAATCTTCAGTTATGAATATAAAAATGTAAAAAACATTTTAATTAAATTTCATATTAAAGAATGAATAATCTAGAAATTAAAGATCCAACCACTAATGTGCATAATCAATCAACAAACAAATAAATAATTATAAATTTAAACATGACTGATCTGATACCACTTGATACTTCTAGATACAGTGAAAGAATATAGAGGGTGAATAACCATTAAGTTTTTTTTCTAATTTGATGGATCAGTCACCAATTATGCAAGACTTAAATTTCATGACCAATGAAATCTTTCCATCAAATATTTACATAGAAATCCTAGAACCTAAAGTGGGTCATTTTCACATCAAATTTATAATTAATTTAATATGATCTGAATAAATATTACCTCATCCTAGGATCTTTCTTTGATGAATATGTTTATCATTTGAAACCCTTTTCGAATTATCACTGTTACATATAGAGGACCCAAAGTAGATCACCTCTAGCGGTGATTCACACGTGGTCCTTTGATCTCTGAACAACACTGATGGAATGTCGGGTGCTAGTGCAGTGGATTGATTATCTTGTGTTGTTCGTATTGATTGCTTTAAGATCCTTCGATCTTAGAGGATTCTCTCATATTCTTCTTGTTCTTGAAAGGATGAGAGAAGGAGAAATCTGAAGAGAACTCTATTGTGCACAATGATTCTCAATTCTTTATTAACCCTACACAATAGAAATAATGATCTATTTATGGAGTTTGGGTTTATGTTGATATATTATTTAATTATACAACAACCATTAAATAATATAATAAACTTTATCTAACACCATTCCATAAAATAATATTATTATCATTATTTTATGGCATGCACTACCCAGCACAATGATAAATATTATTTTAGTGGTTTTCAAATTAATATTTATCACCAGATGCGATCTTGGTTCACTCACCCCCCTTGGCATTTATTGAATACCTGAATAAATATTTGTTCATAAATAAATATTGTATTCATAGTCTTGAGAATAAATATTTATTAAATGTTCAATAAATAAAATAAATATTCTATTAATAGTCTCATGAATAAATATTTATTTAATATTTTGTGATCAATAAATTATGAATAATATTATTCTTCAGTCTTGAGAGTAATATTTATTCTAATAATTAAATTAAAATCGAATTTAATTGAGATTAATGAAAATACTTTGTGTGTGACCCTCTAGGCTTCTTTCTCATTGAGATTGGGTGGGCTTGCCTAAAGTCTAAGATTACTATTTAGTAGCGGGTCAAGATGCCCAAGAGAAAGAATTTAATGTCACAACATCGAAAACCACACACAAATGCTTATTGTGTAATATAATATCTTTTTCACAATATTTCATCAAAAAGGTTGCACACTCGTGTCACCAAACCATGTGTTTGATACATCTTTCTTTGACTATCTGAAATAAAATCAATGTTACACCATGTCCATGGAATTTAATGTGACGATTCCTTTTAAATCAAAGGTTTGAGATATCAACTTTAATTAATATGGAAGAGACAAATCCTTCCTCAAATTATTAATTAGCAACCTGACATTTGTAATTAACCCAACGTACCCTAATTCCCATGAATAAATGGCATCACAATTTTGGTTAGTACATCAAAGTATGTCTGTCATGACAAGTATTAATAATAATATTAAAGTCTAAAGACCATTACATAAGCTCATGGATAGGAATATCTGATGACACATAAACAGGAAGAATTCTTATAGATAAGTATGTTCTCATAATCTTCCATATTGGAGATTTTAAAGTGTGGACTTCATGAGAAGAAGTCTCGTTTACTTATGAGTACTCGCACTTGATAGTCAGCATTCTATGTGTCTCGTCACAATATGTTATATGAACATATAACTATATTTAAGAATATCATCATGGAATTTCAAGGTTCTTATTATAGTGGGGAACTGATATTATTTTATCAATACGATGGATACTCTAGGACATTATTACATTAAATTCAAGCATAAAAATCAACAATATGTAATAAGATGTTTTATTAATATTAAAATATTTCAATATACATGTAATCCAAAGTGAAAATAGTTGTTTATAGAACACCAAATCCAAAAATGACCACAAACATCAAGGAGTGCATTAATGACTTCTTCAAGAGGCTTCACAAATTACCTATAACCGATATAGTTCATGAGTCATTTTTATCACTGTGTAAAGTACTTCATAGAAAGATAAAGATAGTCTGCTAACAGGATTCATCAAGGGTTATAGTACGGATGACACTTTCAGTGAGGGATTTATAGGAACATTGATGAAACTTTCACTTTTCAAGTGAAAATGTTTAGCCAATAATCAATTTGATTCAAAGTGGTAGAGTGTGAGGACCCTATTACAGGTAGAAATGGTCGATTGTTGGTATTATTACTAGATGTGAGGCATTGTGATTATAGAAACTTTCAGTCATTGTGGTTTTTATGCATTCACACCATTATAACATGTTACTATGTAAACATCTCATGGAAACTATATTTTTATATGGTGTATTGGATGTAAATAATTTCTAACTGTTATAGTGCATTGTGGATGCTTATTGGGGAGTTTTGACATTTTCTAATGTATGAAGATCAACTCACATTGATACCCGACATCAATAGGTTACGACCACGAGGCAGACAGAAGTCCATTAGGATTTAAATTGAGATGTATTAGCCTCAAGAACAAGGCTAACGTCTGAGATTCATGATATGTCATAGGGAAGGTCATAACAGGAAGTGATTCCTAATATTGATGGAATGAGTTCTCATTCTCAACAATGATGGTGTATTACATGCAAATAATGAAATGTTCTAATTATTTAAAAATTGGATTAGGTTTGGACTTTGGATCGACCTTTTAGGTGGTTTTGTAAAAGTTTTGGTGATTGAAAATATACCTTCTGAAAATGTATCACATATGAATTTGAAAATAAACCTTTTTAAAATGTATTACATGTGAATTTTAAAATCAACCTTCTGAAAATAATCAATCAAATTCAGTGATTGTTCAAGTATACTAAACTTGTTTTTTCAAAATCTTCTAGTGATTGTTCAAAATATTCTAATTCTGATAAAAGTGATGATTTAAGTAAACATGATTTTTTAAAAAGGACTCACGAAGATAAGGAAAAGTGGTAAAATCAATGGAAGAAGATATAGAAGAAAATATTTAAAATAAAATGTAGTTTATATTATGATATTAGGTATTTTGAATGTAAAAAAGATAGGACACACTAAATATGAATGTACAAAGTTGAAAAATGATAAATATGGAAAGGAAAAATAATAATAAGGAGGAGGATTTTACTTCCTATTGGAGTTACGGAGAATATTTTGACTCAAATGAAGAATTTGTGAGTGAAAATGAAATACGTAATCTTGAAATATACAATATTTCATTAATATCTAAGTTTATTAATGTTGGTTGTTGTTGTGAACTATGTAAGGGTCATTCTATATTTAGTGATTAATTTTTCAAATATAAACATGGAAGGTTTCCAAAAATAAATATTATGAAGAGAAATTAAACCATAGGATGCAAGAGTAGTTTCTCAAGGATTGTAAACTTCATAAAGACCTAAAAGTGTTTGTGATTGAAGCATGGGATATTGAGAGAAGTCGATCCTATTATCTGAGAAGAAGATCAATAAAAAATGATGAAACTGAGTTCTCAAGAATAATGAAGATGTAATTATGTACAATACACTTTGTGATAAACATAGACCAATCCATGTTATCAACTTAAAAAAGAACAAAGGGTGTTAACATAATTTTCATATCCTACATTCTAGTAACTATAACATTATACTAACCATAATATAATATTTATATTTTACACTTACTTAATAGGTATTTCTTTTTTATACATAGAGATAAAGGATATTACTCTACTCACTAAGCCGTATAGACATGTTTCGCATGACAAGTAGGTCGTGAGGTTTAAAGGATTAGAGTATGTAGGGCGAACAATTATCATCACATTCTACCTCCAACCGCTATTATAACATACCTATAGTGTGATAACTTTTATGATGTCATTATATCATGTTTTACATTTTTTGATCATCACCTCCTTGTTTCCCTCACCAAGAGATGGAGAGCTAAGACTCACACATTCCACTTATATAAGGGAGATATAACCATCACCCTAGAAGATGTGGTAGTTTTGATCAGCATTTCTATATAGGGTGTTGTAGTTATAGGACCCACCCATAAAGACTGGATTGAGATTGTATAGTGATTGTTAGGCCTAGACCTTTTGAGATATGATACTACTATAGATAACAGCTCTTTGTATATGAGCTGTCTTGGTATGAACTTCACACATTTACCCACTAATACTGATAAGCATATTGTCATGTGTCATTCCCATGCATGTATCTACTAGTTTCGGGTGCAGCGGAAGAGTGCAGTGGTGGGTGATATATTAAAATTTATTTTAGTAATCATTGCTTGAAACCATGAGCGAATATCATGAATTTCAAATTTATAAATAATTTATTTAATATCTGAAGAAATAATTACCTAGGATTAAGAAATTTCTTCAGTAATGAATATTGATCATCCAAAAAGACCCTTTTGGATTTCCTTCATTGTGTTATGAGGATACAGGGATATAATCCCTCTAGCGATGATCCACACATGATCTAATGATCTCCAAGAAACACCACTCAATCACCGAGTGCTAGCATAATGAATCGAATGTCTTGAATTGTTTGTTCTTGATCACTCATTATTTGGTCTTGAAGAAATTATCTATTTCGTTTCTCATTCTTGAGAGGGATAGAAAAGGAGGAGTCGACAAATAACCTGTTATGTGCAACAATTCTCTATTCTCAATTTTGGATGTAATACACAATAAAAATAACCATCTATTTATAGAGTTAGGGTTTAGGTTAAAATATTATTTAATTGCATGTCGACCATTAAATAACATTTAAAACCTTTAATAAACCCCATGCCAAATAATAATATTATTATTATTATTTGGTGTGCCAACTTGCACAAATTGATAAATAATATTTATCAACTTTTAAATAATTATTTTATCACCTAACACTATCTTGGTCCATTCAAACTCCTCGATATTTATTGAATACTCAAATAAATATTTTATTTATAAATAAATATTTCATTCACATATCGAAGAATAAATATTTATTAAATATTCAATAAAATAAACAAATATTATTTTATTCACATACTAGAGAATAAATATTTATTTAATTTATATAATCAATATAACTTAAATAAAATTATTTCTCTATCTTGAGAATAATATTTATTTCATTAATTAAATTAAAATAGAATTTAATCGAGATCAACAGAAACACTTAGTGTGTGACCCTCTAGGATTCTTTCTTGTTGGCATTAAGCGGGTTTGCCTAAAGTTCGATATTACTGTCTAGCAATGGGTCAAGGCATCCAAAATAAAGAACTTAATGTCACAAAGACGAAGACCACATGTGAATGATCACTGTGCAATATAATTCCTTTGTTATAATATCTCATTATACAGGTTGCACGACTGTGTCATCAACCTATTTGTTTGGTACATCTTTCTTTGACTATTTGAATTAAACACATCGTTATAGTATGGACATGGAATTTAGGAGACAATTATATTCCAATCAAAGGGATGAGATATCAACTCCCGTAAAGATAGAAGGGAAAAATCCTTCCTCATCTTACCTATTAATGATATATCAAACGTGATACACCCAACGTACCCTACTTCATGCCAACATATGGCATGGTGATTTTTGTTAGTAAATCTAAGTGTGCAAGTCATGACATGTATTAATGATGATATTAGATTCTAAGGACCATTACACATGCTCATAGATAGGAATATCTGATGACACCAAAACATATGGAATTCCTATTGGCGGTTCTGTTCTCATAATATCCCATCTTAGAAATTACCAAGTGTAAACTTTATGAGAATAAACCTCATATGATTATGAGTACTTGCACCTAATGGTATAAATACTACATGTCCCATCATAGTATGTTATCCAACTACAAAACTATATTAAGAATAATTTCATACCACTTCAAGGTTCTCATAATAGTAGGGAACTGCTATGACATTATCAATGCGACAAATACTCTATGACGTTATTACATTAATGCCATGCAGAACAATGAACAATATGTAATAATATGTTTAATTAGTATTCAATACATCAAATATACATGTAATCAAATTACAATCATTTCGTATTATGACACAAACTCTAACAAACTTCCACTTGGACTAGAGCCAATGAAACGCATGGCTGATTGTCACCTATCGACCGGTCAAGGTTCTGGTGCTCTGCTAATGTGTATAGCAGCACTCGGGTCAAATCCTCGGCGATGGTACTTCGTAATAGTCGATTGTTTTTAGTTGATTGTATTTTGAATGGGGGGTTGTTTGCAGATCTTAATTGAAATGTTTAATGGATGATGTTTAATTTAACAATTTGATAAATATTGGAGTGATTTCATCATTAGGGAGTTAACCATGTGATATCCTTGAGCTTTTCTTTATATTGCATTAAATTAACACCCACATCACAAGTTGATGTTGATTGAAATTCCCAAGTGTTAAGCCTTTAATACAAGCCTTAAATTTACTTAGGTTTCTAATCTCAATCAGTGATTGATTTTGGAAGTGTATTTATGGTCCCGATAATCCATGGAAACCACACGTTGAACAGAATATGTCAATAATCCATGACAAGTTAAGTCCAACACACACACTGTTAAATTAAAGAATACTCATCGAGAAAAACCTCTCAATCACTTAACATCCCTAAATTATAACTCACCCCAATAAGATATTTACTCAGACATTTAAATTATTAGTAATCTAGTTTATTATTTTTAAGTTGATGAATTACAAATATAATAAAAAGAAAGGGATAAGAAAAGAGTTGTGCGCCGAACACACACACGAACGATGATGAGAGTAAACAAAACCGGACTTTTTATTGAATAATAAAGTAAAAGAAGATTATGTATTTCAGTTTAATTTAAACTACAATAAGAACATTAATATTAAACTACAGAAGGTGGATGATAATAAGAAATTAAGAATAAGAAAATTGCATTAAAACAGAATTACAAAGACAAACGCTTGCAAAATTACAACGAAGAAAAATGCAAAAGTAAATGAAAAAAAAAAGAGAGGAGAAAGGGATTCTCAAGTGAAAACTTGAGTCTGGAAGATACTCACAATCCTTTGGCAGGGCCTTGTTACTGCCAATCAATCCACCTTTTCTCTGAAATGCCAACCCTTTTGAAAGGAGAGGAGGGGATGTATTTATAGCCCAAGGTGGTGGACTGTTTATATTCCAAAAATACCCATCCACTTGGATCGCCAATATGGACATCCAGAAAGCCGAATATTGAGAAATATCCTTCTTAAAAGTTGTAGATAAAAATGTCTTCTATCTACTGTGAAAATTTGGCGGCCATTGGACTTATTGAGCCAAAGTTATGGTGGTTTTAGTAAACAATTATGATCTGTCCATTTTAATACATACTTTTTCGAAGTCCATAATGTGAATGGGTTTTTGAATAGGAATAATCCCTCAAATAAAAATAATTTATTTCAAAAAAGATGTCTTCCCAAATCTCCTATTTCACACTACAAAATATTAGCTCAAATGGATGTCTACATCAGGAGAAATTGCAATATTAGTGTGCTGTTTTTAATTCCCGACCAGAATGGTAGGATGGACTTCAATGCATCAGTTGGGCCCCTTGTATTTTTGATTGGGTTCTAAAATTTTTATCATGGACTTCTTGAAATGTACTCAGAACTTTATAGGATAATTAAGGTATTTGGACTTCTGGATTGAGCCCAGTAATTCAACCTTCATATATGGTCCAGTTTCTTCACAGTTTCCTTGGGCCTTCTTGTGTGGTCCATATGACCCTCTAAATGGACGAATTTTCCAAAGGTGACTTCTAATGAAATGTTGGAATTAGAATTGGGAAACCTAAAAAACAATAATCATGCAATTTGGATAATTAGGGTGATTGTTATTATTAAAACATTAAACAGACTTGAATCTGGATAAATTCAAATAGTGCTCAAAAATTATATTTAATATTTAAACATTAATATTTCACACAAATTATGCACATTTCATATAAAATCAGTAATTGGAGTATGTAAAAAGATATGAAAATATTAATAACATCAACTCCCCCACACTTAGTCTTGTGCATTTCCTCATGGGCAATAAATATAAAAATAAGACAAACTCGTTTTCACTCACCAACAAATATTAAAATTTTGTTTTCCCAAATCAGGGGAGGTTTAGACTATTTCACTCATCCATATTGAATTCCACCACAAATTGTTACATAAATAATGTTCCAAAAACAAATCATTTTTTCATGCTCAACTTTAGACATAGAAAATGGTGGCACTCAAAACTTACTCCTCTCAAGATGATAAAATTCATTTATGGAGTTTCACTCTTTCACCAACCAAAAGTGAAAAATCTAAGAGTTTGTAAGAGCTATCAGATTCTATTGCCCATCCTAAAGTGCTCAAAAATCAATAGGTCTTTTTAGGGGGTTTTCTGTAGCTATGGGATGGTAGGAATATTGTATTCAAAAGAGTGGAAAGAGGGGTAAAATACCAACATGGGAAAAGCAATGCACAAATTTTATGAAATAAAACATGGAAGGACATGGAAACAAATATTTACAAGGGAATGACTGTGTGAATCAAGACACAAAAGAGGGAAAAAAATGTGATGGGAATGTGAAGATGGAATATTTACAAAACACAACAACTTCTCCCAATGACATAAGAATATATATGGAAAGTGTTCTTTTTTTGTATTTTTTTTCGAAAGTTGAACTTGAAATAGATATCACACTCATCTCCCAACCCATGTTTGATCTCCTCACGATACTAATTATAATAGTTATAACAAGATCAAAGGTTTAGTAAGAGTGATTTTTGACCCATCCAAGATACAACACATTCTTATATTCATTTTGTTTTTTGATTTTTTTTTTTGAACACTTTTTAGTATCATTTGTACAATACATTACCGAAGCCCACTGAATGAAAACCTCCCCCCACACTAAAATGGATGCTTTCCCTAGAGCATATGATAACACACCGGAAAGTAAGGAAATGATACCCAAAAATGAAATTCATTCCCCCCCACACTTAAATTTCAAAAACTTATGCAATGAAAATCCATGTTGATATTGGGTGGGATAAGGTATTGAGCTTGTAATGTGGATATAAAAGAAAAGGTTTTCATAGGCTTGAAGGGGATTTCAAAAGGAGGATTAATGTAAGGGTAATGAGAGGTTATTTGGCTATTATGATTCTCATATGGTTCAAAACAATGCCTCTATCATATTAATGCACACTAAAGTAAGAAATTTAGCTCGAAGGTCCACAAACTCAAGACTCACAAATGGTGGTGAAAAACACACATTTTGAAAAGATGGCCATAGGTGGCCTTGGAATGAAGGAAAATGTTGTTCCTCATGGTTTGGGAAAACCATTTTCCAAATCAAAAATAGAGCATTCAAAATTTTTTGGTTTTGACACAAGATTATTTATCCAATTTTATGATGAAAACACAAAATTTTTGAGATGAAACATATCTATTGACTCCCTAAAATGGTTGGAAAAAATTTAAAAATTAAATGGTGAGTAATTATGAGTCTTTGTTTTTGTTTTTTAGTTTTTTTATGTTTTTTTTTTGTTTTTTATAAATACACACCCACACAAAAGAGAAAGAGTAAAAGGGAAAAAATGTGATGGGGAAAGTGGTAAAAAAATGAGAATGAGGGAGGAAGAAGAAATAGAGAGATAGGGAGAGAGGGAGAAGAAGAGTCAAAGGGAAAGAGGTGCCCCCTAGTTTGGATTTGGTGGGTTGCCATCTCCATCCAGTGGTGGGTCTACTGTGGATCCAATGAAAGTTGATGTTGTTCCAGGATTGCATGTCCTCTCATGGTGATGTTTCAATCGATGTCTATTTACCATAAATGTCCTTTTGGAGGAGGGGTCTTGGACTTGCACTACACCAAATGGGTAAACATTAGTGATAATAAAAGGACCTTCCCAACGAGAATTAAGCTTACCTGGGTGAAGATGAAATCGATAATTGGAGATCATTACCTTTTCACCTTCATGAAATACCTTTATCAGGATGTGTTTGTCATGGATTACCTTAGCCTTCTCTTTGTACAGATTGAAATTCTCATAGGATTCAAGTTGAAGCTCCTCCGGTTCAGCTAATTGCAACAATATTTCTTCACCAGATTTTTGACGATCAAAATTATAGGTTTTCACAGCCCAAGAAAACTTATGTTGGATTTAAACTGGTAGATGACATGCTTTACCAAAAACTAGCTTAAAAGGAGACATCCCAATGGGTGTTTTATAGGCAGTTCGATAAGCCCAAAGTGCTTCACCAAGTCTTTCAGGCCAGACTTTTCTGGTGGGTTTTACAATTCTCTAAAGAACTCTTTTCACTTCTATATTAGAAAGTTCAGCCATGCCATTTTTTTGGGGATGATATGCAGTTGAAGCTTTTTGTATAACCCCATTCTTTTTCAAAATAGATTCCATGGTTTTATTACAGAAATGGGTTCCTAAGTCACAGATCAAGGCACGAGGCATGCCAAATCTTTGGAAGATGTGGGTTTTGAGGAACTTGGTACCAGTATGAGAATCATCCTTCCTAGTGGGTTTGGCCTCAACCCACCTTGAAACATAATCGACCGCAAGAAGAATGTATGAGAATCCATTGGAAGGGGGAAATGGTCCCATGAAATCAATGCCCCAAACATCGAAGATTTCACAAAAGATTAAGGGATTTTGGAGAATTTCATTTCTTTTGGAGATTGTTCCAAACTTTTGGCAAGTGGGACATGATTGACAGAACTCATGTGAGTCCTTTAAGAGTGAAGGCCAGAAGAATCCAGAGTTTAGGACCTTTCGGGAGGTCCTTTGTGGTCCAAAGTGGCCACCTCTGGGAAGTGAGTGACATAATTATAAGATGGAAGAATTCTCATTTTCTTCAACACATCTCCTAATTACCATGTCTACCCCGGTTTTCCAAAGTTTATTTTCTTCCCAAAAATAGTATTTTGAATCACTTTTCAACTTCATTTTTTGTTCTTTTGAAAAAATTTCAGGAAAAACACCAGAAACCAAATAATTTACAATTGGGGCATACCATGGTAACTTTGGAGTGATAGACGAAAGGTTCTCAATAGGGAATTCAGGATCAATAATTTCTGAATGAGAAGAATTAGAAATTCTACTCAAGTGATCAGCCGCAGGGTTTTCTTTTCCAAGTCTATCTTTGATTTCAATTTCAAACTCTTGGAGCATTAGGATCCATCTTATTAGCCTCGGTTTGGAATCACTTTTCTTGAGTAAGAACTTAATAGCAGAATGGTCTGTGAAGATGATGATTTTGGCACCTAAGAGATAGGACCAGAATTTATCTAAGGCAAAAACCACTACTAGAAGTTCCTTTTCAGTCACAGTGTAGTGATATTGAGTTTCATCCAATGTTTTTGAGGCGTAATAGATGACATGAGGGATTTTTTCTCTTCTTTGACCAAGAACATCCTCAATGGATCTATCAGAAGCATCACACATTAACTCAAAGGGTAAGGACCAATATGGGGGTTGGATTATTGGGGCAGATGTAAGAGAAGTTTTGAGTTCAATGAAGGCTCTCTTGCAAGCCTCATCAAAATGGAATGTGACATCATTTTGGAGTAGGTGAGTGAGTGGGAGGGAAATCCTACTAAATTTATGAATTAATCTCTGATAGAAACCGGCATGACCGAGAAATGAATGGATGTCTCGAACAGAAGTGGGTGGAGGAAGTGATTGGATCACTTTAATTTTGGAAGGATTGACTTCAATACCATCTTTTAAAACTATGGTCCCTAGAACAATCCCATTTGCAACCATGAAGTGACATTTTTCAAAATTTAACACAAGGTTTCACTTGACACACTTTTGGAGGACAAGAGAGAGTGAATTCAAACATGATTCAAATGACTCACCATAAATGGTGAAGTCATCCCTGAAGACTTCCATGCAGTGTTGAATGAATTCAGAAAAGATACTCATCATACACCTCTGGAATGTTGCAGGATCATTGCAAAGTCCAAAAGGAATTCTTCTATATGCATATGTTCCAAAGGGGCATGTGAAAGTAGTCTTTTCTTGGTCCTGAGGTGAGATTGGGATTTGAAAATAGCCAGTGTATCCATCAAGAAAGCAATAGTGTGACTTTCCGGCTAATCTTTCTAGCATTTGATCAAGGAATGGAAGAGAGTAGTAATATTTTCGTGTTTCGGCATTCAATTTTCAATAATTGATGCATACACGCCATTTGTTCTTCACTTGAGTTGTGACTACCTCCCCATGTTCATTTGTGACAACAGTTATCCCACCCTTCTTTGGTATAACCTGAATTGGACTAACCCAATCACTATCAGAAATTGGGTAGATAATACCAGCTTGAAGAATCTTGGTGATCTCTTCCCTAACTACCTCAAGTATGAGTGGATTGAGTCTTCTTTGTGGTTGTCTAATTAGTTTGGATGACTCCTCCAGATGGATGTGATGCATGAAAAGGGCAGGGTTGATTCCTGGTATGTCATCTAGGGTCCAACCTAAGGCCTTTTTGTTTTCCTCTAACACTTGAACAAGTTTGGACTCCTCAGTTTCAGTAAGTTTGGCAGAGATAATGATAGTATATGAGTGATCATGGAAGAGGAATGCATATTTTAGGTGTGCAGGAAGGGGTTTTAGATTAGTCTCATCATTCATTTTTGGGTTAGGAAACTCAGAAATGGAGGATGGGACTTTAGTTGCTTCATATTCATTTTTTCCAATACTGTCCAAGGTGGAGAAATTTTGATCAGAGTTGAGATGGGATTCAAGAGAGTTTTCAAGATCCTCTAAATTGATAGAGTCTATGAATGAAGGTTCACATCAACTTCACCATTTATGACTTGGTTAATCCTAGTGTAGATTTCACAAGATCCTATATCTTCAGAACAGGATCAACATGATGGAATGGGGTTTAATTGACTCTTAGAAGTGTCCTCATAAGCATGTATTGAGAATGTAGAGTGATCCACATATGGGTATCGCATGGCTTGGAAAATGTTGAACTTGACTAGTTGGTCACTGAATTCCATGGATAGGATGCATGAATGGACATCAATCTTGGTTATCGCAGTCATGAGGAATGGTCTTCCTAGAATTAGGGGAGATTGAGAAGAGTTCGTCTCACCTTCCATGTCAAGGACATAGAAATCAGCAGGGAAGATAAGATCATTGACTTGGACAAGGACATCCTCAATTATTCTCTCAAGACTGGTTGTGCTTCGATTGGATAACTGAATGAAAACACCTGTTGGATGTAAGGGACCTAGACCAAGGTTGTAGTATATAGATTTGGGCATGACATTAATTTAGGCTCCTAGTTCTATGAGTGCATCATCAAAGTTCGAACATCCAATTTGGCATGAAACCGTAAAGGTCCCTGGATCTTTGCACTTTATGGGAATAGACTGCTGGGTGGAAACATTTTCAAAGGTCCTAAGTTGCCTCTTGTGGGTGCACAATTCCTTAAGAAACTTGGCATACTTAGGAATTTGTTTTATGGAATCTAAGAGGGGAATGTTGACTTCAACACGTCTAAACATGTCGAGCATTTCAGGATCAGGTTCAAAGGACTTCCTTGGTTTAGAAACAGCTTGAGGAAATGGAATTGGGTTCCTATGTGGAATATAAGGAGGTGAGGGAATGGATTCAGGTTCCTTTTCAAGTCTCTTTTTCTTTTCATTTTCTAGTTAAACATTCAAAGGATGGTTGTAAGACTTATCTTGAGGCATAACAATTTGCTTTCCCGATCTAAGTGCAATTGCACTTACATTACCCTTGGGGTTGGGTAATGGTTGAGCTGGAAGTTGGGAAGAATTGGATTGTTGTTGCTGGATCATGTGGGATGCAAGTTGGACTATTTGAGTTTCAATGTTTTTAAGGCTAGAATGGGTGAAGGAGGCAAGATCTTACACTGCACTTTCCCATGGTTTCTTAGAAGAAGAGTCTTGTCCCGAATTGTGATTGCCTTGATTTTGGTTCTTGGGAAATCGATTGTATTGGTTTTGTAATTGGGAAGGCTCACTAGGATAATGGAATTCAGGAGGAGGATTGTTCCTTTGAGGTTGAGGAAAAAAAGGATAAGGTTGATGGAAGTTACCACCACCTTGACCATATTGGAATTGGTTTGGGTTTTGAGGAGGGAATTGAGGGGGTGAGACATGGGGTTACCATACCTCAATCTTTGGTTAAAGTTAGAGGAGAAGGGCTCAGAGTGAGTTTGGTTGAAGTTTCTAACAAACTGACCTGATAGTTGAGGATTGGTGTTCCGTTGAGCATATACTACATTGAGCTCCATCAGTCCAGATGAATCGGATTGATCCTCTTGAAGTTGTGGACATGTGTCAGTTGGATGAGATGGAGAGTTGCAGATTCCACAATTTTTGATAGGTCCAGGAAACATTGATTATGGAGAAGACGAGGTTGGGGATTTGGTGGCCATAGCTAGTTGTCGCACAAGACCTGTAAGTTCACTCATCCACTCGGTCATCTTGTTCGGCTCAATTGATTGATTATTTTGGGCTTGTTTGACTTGAGCATGTGCTCGAGTATGAAATTGTTGTGTGTTTGCAGCCATGTTAATTATGATATCTCTTGCAGCTACATGAGTTTTATCAACAAGATCACCACCACTTGCGGCATCAATGAGAGTTATCTCCATAGCCAATAACCCCTCATAGAAGTATTAGATCAAGAGTTGGTCAGGGATTTGGTGATGTGGACAGGTTGCAACAAGCTTTTTGAACCACTCCCAGTACTCATGGAGTGATTCACCTGGGAATTGATGGATACCACTTATTTCCTTTTAGATAGAAGCAGTACGAGAAGCAGGAAAGAATTTTTCTAAGAAGAGTCGCTTCATGTCATTCCATGTGGTTATGGAACCAGGAGGAAGGTAGTAGAGCCATGACTTAGCAGTGTCAGCTAGGGAGAAATGGAATGCTCGAAGCTTGATTTGTTCTTCATAAACCCCTTGAGGATTCATGGTAGAACACACTACTTGTAACTCTTTAAGGTGGAGATGTGGATCCTCACCAGCTAGCCCGTGGAAATGAGGAAGAAGATGAATCAAACCCGATTTGAGTTCGAATTCAGCCTCTATGTTTGGATATTTAATAAAAATAGGTTGGTAATTTATATCAGGGGCAGAAAGTTCTTTAAGTGTTTGTTCCCTAGGATTGGCCATATCTAATTCAACTGGTTGGACAAGGACTGGTTCTTGAATTATTTGATTATCTCTTATGTTCCTCCTAAGTTGGCGAAGTGTTCGCTCAATTTCAGGGTCAAACAAATCCGAGGGATTGTTTGGAAGGCTACGAGGCATTCAGAGAGATTTTGGAAGAAAGAGGAAGACAGGTTTTTCTTTGTATTTTTTTCAGTTTATGATTTTTAAGAGGAAGACGGGGTTTTCTTTGTGTGTTTTTTTTCAATTTTGTTTTTAAATTTTGTTTTTTTTTTGGGTTTTTTTTACAATAACCAGAAACTAATGACTACATAAAGCACCATCCCCAGCAACGGCGCCATTTGAAATGCATGACCGATTGTCGCCTATCAACCGGTCAAGGTTCCGGTGCTCTGCTAATGTGTATAGCATCACTCGGGTTGAATCCTCAGCGATGGTACTTCGTAATAGTTGATTGTTTTTAGTTGATTGTATTTTGATTAGGGGGGTTTGTTTGCAGAGATTAATTGAAATGTTTAATGGATGATGTTTAATTTAACAAGTTGATAAAGATTGGGGTGAGTTCATCATTAGGGAGTTAACCATGTGATATCCTTGAGCTTTACTTTATATTGCATTAAATTAACACTCACATCACAAGTTGATGTTGATTGGAATTCCCAAGTGTTAAGCCTTTAATCCAAGACTTAACTTTACTTAGGGTTATAATCTCAATCAGTGCTTGATTTTGGAAGTGTATTTATGGTCCCAATAATCCATGGAAACCACACATTGAACAGAATATGTCAATAATTCATGACATGTTAAGTCCAACATACACAATGTTAAATTAAAGAATACTCATCGAGCAAAACCTCTCAATCACTTAACATCCCTAAATTATAACTCACCCCAATGAGATATTTACTCAACCATTTAAATTATTATTAATATGGTCTATTATGTTTAAGGTGATGAATTAAAAAGAGAAGAAAAAGAAAGGGATGAGAAAAGAGTTGTGCGCCGAACACACACATGAACGATGATGAGAGTAAATAAAACCGGACTTTTTATTGAATAATAAAGTAAAAGAAGATTATGGATTTCAGATTGATTTAAAATACAATAAGAACATTAATATTAAACTACATAAGGTGGATGAGAATAAGAAATTAAGAAGAATAAAATTGCATTAAAACAGAATTACAAAGGCAAACACTTGCAAAATTACAATGAAGAAAAATGCAAAAGTAAATGAGAACAAAGAGAGGATAAAGGGATTCTCAAGTGAAAACTTGAGTTTTGAAGATCCTCCCAATCCTTTGGTAGGGCCTTGGTACTTCCAATCAATACTCCTTTTTTCTGAAATGTCAACCCTTTTGAAAGGAGAGGAGGGGATGTATTTATAGCCCAAGGTGGTTGACTGTTTATATTCCAAAAATACCCCTCCACTTGGCTCACCAATATGGACATCCAGACAGCCGAATATTGAGAAATCTCCTTCTTCAAAGTTGTAGATAAAAAAAATTTCTGTCTACTGTGAAAATTTGGAGGCCATTAGACTTATTGAGCCAAAGTTATGGCGGTTTTAGTAAACAATTCTGATATGTCCATTTCAATACATACTTTTTCGAAGTCCATAATGTGAATGGATTTTTGATAGTAATATTCCCTCAAATAAAAATAATTTCTTCAACAAAGTTTGCCACCCAAATCCCCTATTTCACATTGCAAAATCTCATCTCGAATGGATGTCCACATAAGGAGAAATTACAATATTAGTGTGCTGTTTTTAATTCCCGGCCAGAATGGTGGGCTGGACTTCAATGCATCAGTTGGGCCCCTTGTATTTGTGATTGGGTTCTGAAATTTTTATCATGGACTCCTTGAAATGTCCTAAAAACTTGGGAGGATAATTAAGGTATTTGGACTTCTGGATTGAGCCCATTAATTCAACCTTCATATATGGTCCAGTTTCTTCACAGTTTCCTTAGGCCTTCTTGTGTGGTCCATATGACCCTCTAAATGGAAGAATTTGCCAAAGGTGACTTCTATTGGAGTGTTGAAATTGGAATTGGGAACCCTAAAAAACAATAATCATGCAATTTGGGTAAGTAGGGTGATCATTATTTCTAAAACATTAAACAGACTTGAATCTGGATAAATTCAAATAGTGCTCAAAAATTATATTTAATATTTAAATATTAATATTTTACACAAATTATGCACATTTCATAAAAAATCAGTAAAGGGAGTATGTAAAAAGATATGAAAATATTAATAACATCATCCAACTACCTACAAATTTTAGTTAGATATACCTCACATGATAATCATGTTTCTACTAAGTTAAGGTTTTAGTCAAGGGGTCTGCCAAGTTGTCTTCCATGGAAATAATTCTTACTATAACCTCGCCTCTATAAGAAAAATCCCTCAAGATATGTTACTTATGAATTATGTTCTTTGCCTACTGATATGACCCTATCTCTTTTTCAAGAGTCGTTGTTGCAGTATTATCACAATAGAGTGTGAAATGATCTTTACTGTTAGGTGCAATGTCAAGATCTTGAAAATTTTGTTCATCCATAATACTTCTTATCTACCTCAAAATCCACAATATACTCAGACTCCACTATAGAATCAGAGACCACTGCCTTCTTTGATCTTTTCCAGCATAGAGAACCTCTATTAAAAGTGAATATGTATCTCATTTGTGACTTCATACCATATTGATTGGTTTGGAAACTAGAATATTCATATCCTCTGATGACTAGTTCCCCATATCCTCCATAGACCAAGAACATATCCTTAGTACACCTTATATAATTGCATATAGTCTTGGTTTCCATCCAATGGTGGTTACCTATATCAATATGATATCCACCTACCGTACTTAATGTGTAGGCAACATCTATCCTAGTACATAACATAACTTATATGACTATCCCAATCATTGACTTTTATATAATAATTTCCATTCTAATTCTTTCCTCATGTGTTAGAGGACACATTTTCATAGAAATATGATTGTCATGTGACGCTGGAAACAATACCCTCTTATATTGTTCCATACTGAATCTATTTGGTATCTTTCCAATGTATGTACTTTGACTTAGGTTGAGCAACCTATTAGATCTATCACAATGCATCTTGATCCTAATAATATATGCTTTTTTCCCAAGTCCTTTATAGAGAAGAATTTATTCAACCATGCCTTAACAAACCATAAGACTGGTATTTTGTTTCCTATGAGTAATATGTTATCAAAATATACTATTAAGAAAATGTCTACACTTACACTAAACTATTTATAGACACATAGATCATATTCATTCTTTATGAAACCAAATTTTGTTATGGACTCATAAAAACAAACTTTCCATGACCTGGATGCTTGATTTAATCCATAAATGGATCTTTGAAACTTTTATACCTTGTTGTAATCCTTTAGAGTCACAAACCCTTCAGGTTGTGTCATATAGACTATAGCATCCCACCTTTTTATAACATAACTTTTCATTACATTTTACAAAATCAAGGATCTTTAAGGTTTAGTGTCTTGGAAACCAGGAACTTAAAACATGAAAACATATAACATCCTTCTTAAACACTTGAAAGGATTCTCCATATGTTCATCCTAGTTTCATTACTGTATCTCATAACCTGGGGACATACATCAAAAGAAAGGGTGAGCAGAAGGCCCGGTAAGGGAAATAAGGGGAAACATTTAACATGCGAACTTGAGATACATCAACAATGTCATGAAAAAAAAAACTTTAAGGCATGAGAAAGAAATCATGAGGCATATAATAATAAAAATAAAGTATTTCATAACTTGAATATATGGATACAACATTTTACAAAGACAATAATTTCCATTTCACCAAGGTCCATCCCTAATGTGTCAATAAAAATTACCAAGGTTATTCACCAAGGTATCAGTCTAAATGGTCATCTCTAGAGATTAAGTCTTTACCCAATGCATTGGAGTGCTATCAGGGCGCACCCTTAAATTTGTCTTTATTATCATGTGATCCAAATATATCATCATCAATAATTTCATAAACAACCCATATAGCATAAAATAAATGGGTTTCATTTCATAATCATAACGTTTTAAAAAACTGGTTTAAAGACATGATCATTGTGTCACTTTAAAACCCACAGAAAAGGAAGGTGGGTCTCATGTATGTAAATCCTAGAATTTAAAATAGAACTACTTGGTATATATTTGAATACCCCTATAGAAGAGAGATCTTTGATTATTCACTTAATAAAATAAAATAACTTTAGAAAAAGAGAGAGACATTTTGAGACGGAAATTCTGTAGCATAACGGCTATGTTACGAGGTTTTAGAAAACATTGAAAAGAGAGGGGACATGGGTCACCCACTCATAAATGATCCATAAAATAGTAGGGGAACCAAATATAAATGATGTAAGAATGTGGTAATGAAATTTTAATGACATACCATTTGAAATTAAAAACATGGAAGGAAGACAAAAATTAGATTTCTCTTATGAAAATCTGGCAGCCTAACGACGTCACTTAAACTTCAACCAAAAATGAATTGACAAGATCAAATAGGGTATCTAATCATATGAACATAAGAGTTCAGTATGATAGATATATAGATCATACCCCAACATAATAAAAAGGAACTTGAAATAGTTGACATGAAAATAGATCTTGAAAACGAGAAGGGTGAAAGAATCCCTTAAAAATTCGGCAGCCTAACGGCGCCACTTAAAACTTCGAAATACTGAATTGAAGAGAACAAATAGGGTATATCATCATATGAACATAAAATATCAGTATGATAGATATATATATCATACCCCAACATAAAAATGAACTTGAAATATTTTACATGAAAATAGATCTTTGAAAAATGAGAAAGGTGAACGAGTCCTTTAAAAATTCGGCAGCCTAACGGCGCCACTTAAAACTTCAAAATAATGAATTGAAGAGATAAAATAGGGCCTCTCATCATATGAACATAAGAGTTCAGTATGATAGATATAGAGATCATACCCCAAAAAAATAAAAAGGAACTTTAAATACTTGACATGAAAATAGAACTTTGAAAATGAGAAAGGTGAACGAATCCCTTAAAAATTCGGCAGCCTAACGGCGCCACTTAAACTTTATTAAAATGAATTGATGAGAGCAAGAGGGGGTCTCTCATCATATGAACATTAAAAGGGAAGTAAGAGGAATATAAAATAACATCCTCCAACATAAGATCATGGAGCATAAAATAAATGACATAAAAGAGATTACTTGAAAAGAAAGAGAGAGGTAGGATCCCTTACCTTAAAACATAACTCTTAAAACTCAAAGGTTGGGACCTTGAGGGCTTGGGGGAACCTTGAGAGGACTCCTTAGGAGGTAATGAGACCCGAGATTCATTGGGGGAGAGTTGGGAGTCGAATGGATGAGAGGATGGCTTGGTATTTATAGAGAAAGTGAGGGGACAAGGCATTAATGACCAAGGGACACCTCATTGGTGGTTTTGGCAAAACCATGGGCTTGCCCATGGTATTTTCCCATGGTATTGGCCACATGGGTCCCCCCATACAATAATTCATAACCTTTGGTCGGCCAACACTTAAAATATCTCATTACATCATCATGACACAATTATGATGTCATTAAACATACTGAAACCCTAAAACTGTATTTTCACTATTCATCGAAAATTCAACTTTCTCAGAAAAATCCCAAAATTTCACCTTAACCAAATATCGATGATCTGATTTCAAAAATGAACTCCATTTTATAAAAATAATTTTCTAAATATTTTTAATTTAATTTTTAAATAAATACACTATTCATCGAAAATTCATTCTTTTCAGAAAAATCCCCATAAATTACCTTAACATAATATCGATGCTCTGAGTTCAAAAATGAAATCAATTTTATAAAAATAATTTTATAAATATTTTTAATTTAATTTTTAATTAAAAAACACTATTCACCCGAAAAAAACTAATACTTGACTAATAATTTATTAAACCGTTATTTAACCATTTTATTGAATCGCATTACTTAATCAAGGTGCCTAGATTATATTAATGCTTTCTTTAAGTGAGATTACTAATCCATTTGGTCACATTACTAATCCTAAGCATAAAATCACTATTCATAATTTACTATTCATCAAAAATTAAGTTGATCTTCTTAGACTCTAAATTTCGAACTGAACATAATTGTAGAAGACCATTTTTTGAAAATCATTACACATTTTTAATTATTTAAGGTTTACATAAACATTTTTAAAATATCCTTTCTCTAAAATTCATCAAAAATATGCATACTATATTTATCCATACATTTGAAAATTCATAACCTTCATCATAAGAAGAAATCAAAATTTTTTATTTAAAACAAAGTATCACACAAGGCACTTACGGTCTCCTTACATAGCCCATTATCACACCAGCATAGGACCTAAGTGTAAGGTGTGATAAGGTGAGAGAATATGAGGGAGGCTCGGCCAACATCGCATGAGTAGTAATTTCTATCAGTTTGAACTTCTCGCGAAGGTGATTCCATTCTAGCTTCACACGATGAAGTTCGGCTTGGGTTTGGTCCAGATCAAAGCCCAGTGGTGCTACCTCCTTCCCGAGTTCTATTAGATGGACTTCGATCAGTCCAAGACTACTGGATGAGGCCATCGAATTTTCTTTCTATATTAATTAACCAAGATTACTTGTATTTAGAGACAATAATCAAAACGTTTAGTTTCTAGTGGTCATATTGACCAATGGTCATATAACAGTCAAAACCCAACGGTCTCATTTTAATTATACTCATGTTATCAAATGAAACAGTTTTGTTGAGTATCAAAAATAAAATAATACACAAAATTAGGAAACAATATTTATTCAAAATTTTGGGTCATTACATAGACATCTTCCCAAAGGTTCCTATTAAGAAAGGATATTTTGAAATATATTTTTCAAATATCAGAATCATGGATGGATGTAATGTTGATTAGAATTCTAATGCATTTCAGTATTGCAACTGGTGAAAATATTTCATTGTAGTCAATGCCTTGACGTTTTTTAAACCCTTTTACAACCAGTCTCACCTTATAGGTACTGACTTGTTCAATATTTCTGAATCTAATTGATTCTTATATTTGAATAAATATGTGATCACCAAAATTTTTATCTAATACCCAATTTATAGAAACAAATAAATTGAAATCAATAACAAATTCACCTAAAGCTTCCCCTTGCTTCTTTGGCTGGGTGCAGTTTTTCTTCTAGTGGCCCTTCTTTTGACATGTGAAACAGTCATCATCTTGTTCCCTTTCGTCCACCTTTATCTTCCTTTTCTTAGAAGGATGTAAATAAGCTTTGGTCTTAAATCTCTTCTATTTACCTTTATATTTTTTCACCATAAGGATGGAAGGTTTTCATGGTTCATATCCTTATTTATTTGGTAAAGAAGGGTAAGAAGGTCTAGAAGAGACTTCTCAATATTGTTCGTATTAAAATTAATAAAAAAAACTAGAGAAGTTTTGAGGTAGTTATGACAGAATGAGATCAGTGCCCAGTTCTTCAGGGAGTTTAAACCCTAGAACCTCTAAGAACTCAATGTATCCAATGAGATTGATTACATGAGGTCTAGCTGAGGAAACCTCTATAAACATGGGTAGAAATAGAACCTTGGAAATCTCATACCATTCTTATCAATCTCTCTCCTTATAAATACCATAAAGGTTCTCAAGCATGTTATATACATCTATGTATTTATGAGACTTCATCAATTCACTATACATAGATGAAAGAATCAAACATTGAATGTCAACCACATTGTTCATATGTTTCTTATATACTAATAAATATTCAACAATTTCCTCCTTAGTAAGAGGATTATGAAATGAGGATTCTAGCATGTAAGATTTCTGTTCATGGCATAGCATAACCCAAAGGCATTTGTACCATTCCTAGAAGTTATTGTCTGTTAGAAGGTTGTGTTTATCCAATATTGATCATATGGATAATGTAGATGATGAGATTTCAATTTTATAATACAATTAAAAGATAATATTATTAGTAATTTTCTTAATTAAAAATTGGGTGAGATATAATAAATTAATTGATTTTATTAAATATGACACTATTTTATCAAGTTCCTATAGCCATCACCATTGAACTCTGAATTTATAGTTTCTCTGACATTATAATGGAAAGGATTCATATTCCCTTTTGCATAACTCCATCAAGGGTTATTCAAGCTACTTGAAGTTATTTAGGTAGGAATGTATTTACCAAATGCGGGCCTGCAGCTCCTTGATTCATTGAGTGGACTCCCCTATCCTGAAATCCTGACTTGGATTTCCTCAACATTTTCCTCCAAATTACACCAAGTCTATCAAGGTTTACTTATATTGATGTAAAATGGTTAATTCAACCCAAAACCTCTATAAGAACTCCCCTTATAAACGTAAGTGTCCCAATAAGGGTTGGTCAAACACTTAGTTCTATTGAGTTTCATTTTCAATCAAGTAATAGAAGGCCAAGCCTAACATAATATTTAATTGAGGGATTTTTAATTTATTATTCATAAATTTTATCTTATTTTATCCTCTACATGTCTTATTAATATTGAGTGTATGTTACATAATTTATTAACATGTTGGATAAAACATTTAAATATAATTTATTTATTTAATTTTCATCTCTGCACATTAATTCATTTATTTATGCGATCACGACCTTGCATCTATAAAATAAATAATTTCATAGATATAATAAATTAATTAATTAAATGACTCATTCATGAGCTTTATCCAATGGTTTACTTAATGAATAGACATGAAATAAACCTTTTACCTAGGGGAGATAACTCATATTGTTGGTCTTGACATTAGTTACAATATTCCACTTGTCCACTTGTGTGTCACCTAAGTTAGCATTATAATGGTTTCGTCCCGAACCACCTCCATTCACCTTGGGATACTCCATCAATTTCATATTTTTATGACTCACACATAGGTGAGGTGAACCAAAGGATTGGTTAAAAGGGGATTACATAAAAATCCTTGGACACGTAGGTCTCACATAACAATGGAGGAAGGGATGACTTGCAGGCCATCATTTAATTTAATATTAAATAACTGCAAACTCGTGCAATAAATTAAATTAAAACATCCAACACATACACCGGTCTTGGTCAAGCTCATAAATGGTCATACATGCAATGAATATGAAAAAGTAACTAGATAGCATTCATTTTGTCATTCGTTCTTTATTAATAAGATGATCATACTTACATTAATTAATTAATTAATTCTATTTCATCTTAATGATCATCCAAACATAATTAGAGATACCCATAATTTATGGAATTCATGGAAAATAAATGATAGAACCAATAATGACATATTTATTACAATAAATTAATTGAGCATTTAAATTTATTTAAAACCATTATTAAATTTTCAAACACATAATAGTGTGTCAATTAATAAAATAAGGTCTTAATGCTACAATATTCCAATTTAATTTAATTTTTATTTTTTTCCATTGATGGGAGACTACACAATGTGTACATCTAGATACACATTGTATATCTCAGTTGTTTTGTATTCGGTTCACGTACCTGGGTCTATGACATGTACCTCGACTAGATTACACAACATGTATAGACTAGCTACATGTTGTGTGTTCTACTTGTCGTGTGTCTAGGATATACACCTAGGTCTTCAGTGTGTGTCTCGATGGACTACACGGCATGTACAAGCTAGCTACACATTGTGTATCTCTTTGATCGGTGTGTCCATTTTTCTCGTTGAGTCACTCAGTGTGTTCTTAGGATGAAAGAATTGATTAACTACATGTCATGTACACCACATACATGTCGTGTATATCATAAATGCTCTAGTTTGTTAGTCTCACACAATTTTGATAGTGTATAATAACCACACTGATTTCATGATTTATGTCTCTAACCCCTATAGACTGCATGGTGTGTACACTGATATACGCCATGTGATTTGACAACCTGTGTGCCACCCTGGTAAGTCAACATGTGGCATACACAACGTGTAATTACTGTGTGGTGTGTTGTGTATCTCTCAATGCATCCAAATGCAATGCACTATGGTACAAAACATGTACTTCTGAGTACATGTCATGTTATCCTGTCTTAATGGCCAAAAATCTTGAAGTTACTGATGGAATCTCCAATCATTCTTCATTTTTTCTTAGACCTTTAAGAAAATGAAAACATTTGAACTAATAGGACTAATATTTTGAATCATGTTAATTCAAACTGTATTAAATAATGAATAACATGAAATAAAAATTTAACTACAATTGCGCATAGATCAACAATAAAATAAATAATTATAAATTTAAATGTGACTGCTCTGATACCACTTGATGGTTCCAGGTGCAACATAAGTGTGTAGTGGTGTAAGATATATTAAAATTTCTTTTAATAATAATTTCCCAAAACCATGAGTAAGGATCTTTCATGTCAAATTTATAATTAATTTATTTAATATCTTAAGAAATAAATACATGGGATTATGAACTTTTTTCATTGGTGAATGTTGATCATCTGAAAAGACCCTTTTAGATTGCCTTCATTACAGCGTGAGGATCCAAGGATAGAATCCCTCTAGTGGGGATCCATGCATGCTCCAATGATCTCTGAACAACACCACTCAATCTATGGGTGCTAGTGTGGCGAATCGAATGTCTTGCGTTATTCATTATTGATCGCTCATTCATTGATCTTGAAGAAATTCTCTCTTGTGTTTCTCATTTTTAATAGGGAGAGAGAATGAGAAGTCGAGAAAGAATTTGTTGTGTGCAACAATTATCTATTCTCAATTTTGGATGCAATACGTAATAGACATAACCGTATATTTATAGAGTTAGGGTTTATGTTAAAATATTATTTAAGTGTATGTTGATCATTGAATAACATTTAAAACCTTTAATAAACCTCATTCCACATAATAATATTATTATTATTATTATTTTGTGGTGTGCCAACTTGTGCAGATCGATAAATGATATTTATTGGCTTGTAAATAATTATTTTATCAATGAACGCAGTCTTGGTATATTAGAACTCCTCAGTATTTATTGAATACCTAAATAAATATCTTATTCATAAATAAATATTTCATTCACATACCAGAAAACAAATATTTATTAAATATTCAATAAAATAAACAAATATATTTTTATTTACATGTCAGTGAATAAATATTAATTTAATTTATGTGATCTATATAACTTGAATAAAATTATTCCTTAGTCTTGATATTAATATTTATTCCATTAATTAAATTCAAATAGAATTTTAGTGAGGTCAATGAAAACACTTAGTGTGTGACCCTCTAGGATTCTTTATCGTTGGCATTAGGTGGGATTTCCTAAAGTCCAAGATTACTATCTAGAAATGGGTGAAGAAACCTAATAGAAATAACTTAATGTCGCAAAGACAATAACCACATATGAATGATCACTCTACAATATAATCCCTTT
The DNA here is from genome assembly GCA_963277665.1 of Viscum album. Taxonomy (NCBI): domain Eukaryota; kingdom Viridiplantae; phylum Streptophyta; class Magnoliopsida; order Santalales; family Viscaceae; genus Viscum; species Viscum album. The sequence goes on along the minus strand of OY728119.1, from coordinate 603,422,614 downwards.
GTCACAATATCTCATCAAGCAGGCTGCACAACAGTGTCATCAACCTATTTGATCGATATATATTTCTTTGACTATCTAAAATAAACACGCCATTACACCATGATCATGAAATTTAGGAGATGGTTATATTCCAATAAAAGGGTTGAGATATCAACTCTCATAAAGACGGAAGTGGCAAATCCTTCCTAGAATTTTCTATTAATGGCATGCCAATCGTGATGCACCCAACATACCCTACTTCCTGCCAACATATGGAATGATAGTTTTTATCAATAAATCTAAGTGTGTGAGTCATGACATGTATTAATGATAATATTTAAGTCTAAGGACCATTACACATTCTCGTTGATAGAAATATCTGATGACACCAAAACATGTAGAATTCATACTGGTGGGTATATTCTCATAATATCTCATCTTAGATATTACCAAGTGCAAACTTTATTGGAAGAAGTCTCATCCACTTACGAGTACTCACACTTGATGGTCTAAATACTATGTGTCCCATTAAAGTATGTTATCCAACTGCAGAACTATATTAAGAATGTTTCCATAACACTTAAAGGATCTCATCATAGAGGGAAACTACTATAACCTTATCAATATGAAAAATAATATAGGGAATTATTACATTAAAGACATGCAGAATAATGAATAATATGTAATTATATGTTTAATTAACACTCAATACATCAAATATACATGTAAGAAAAGTATAATCAGTTAGTCCTACTCTAATAGTATCTTGTGGCTCATTGGAGGGACAATGTTCATTGATCACTATAGTATGCATGTTCACATGAAGTATTTTGTGTTACTTAAGGATTTTGATCAGGCTAAGAGATATAACTGAGCATTTTTTTCTTAACATACACATATAGATCATTATTCAATGCATGCCGATTAGATTTTTGTGATATTGGGGGGATCTATTATCCTCATTTAGATGTGGTTATGGGGTTCACCCCTCCCCTGGCCCTTATTATTGTTGGTCCAAAGCTTGATATAGATGTGTTGCATGACGCTTTGTATAGATGTTGGTATGATCACTCATATTTATTATTTTTGTATGCTAATATTAGTCATTGTACTTAATTTCTTATTATTTATCACTTTCCATGTTGTGTGTTGTAGCTGGAGTCAGACACACCATTTCATCTGAACATCGAGACACAATTTGGGTGCATATCATCTCATGTTGGATAGTCTGCTACATACCGATGTAAGTATATACATACTTTTGTTAACTAATAAATTTCATAATATTATCATTTTTAGAAATTCGTAACAAAATTGTGAGATGAGACCTTTTCATAGAATATGACAAAAAAAATCAGTTGGAGAAGGATCAAATGTACATCTCAACATCCAGATAAAAAAATATGCCAATGATTCACAAATATAGTAATAAACAGTCGAGGTTCTCATACCTGAGGAAGATCCCCCTCCAACTCACTAAACTCCATCACATCATAGAGGTTGGCAATATCAATACGGGAGTCCCATTCGCACTCTGAACTGTGAGATGAGACCTTGTCATAGAATATGATAAAAAAAATTATACCCATTGATTTATATGTTTTCTGCAACTTAAATTATTTGAGATTACATTAAGTGTTGTATATTATTGATAATGTTCAAATTATTATACAAAAATTATTCATCTAATTAAATTTCATAAATATATTTTAAAAATGAAATTTCATAGAATATTGAAATTATAATTAATAGTATTAATTTTAATGTATATGTTTTCCATATTACTATAAATTTTCAACCAAACCATTTATTTATAAAAAAATATAAATGCATATGAATAAAATTATTTGTTTTTATAATTACTGCCATTATTTTGAAATTATTTTTTAAAAAAATTTGTAAGTAATAGTTATTAATTAATAACAATTAAGAAAAAATAGTAATTAATTAATTATAATTAATTATAATAAGTCGATCATTAATAATTAGTAAATAAAAAAACTAATTAATAATAACGTCAATAGCCATATTTATTATGTATTTATAATAATTATTCATGAATTATAATTATTTTATAATAATAAATAATAATAATTAATTGTGTAATAGTATTTATTAAAAAATAGATATTATTTAAGTTATAATTAACAAACTTATTAATTATTTTTTAAGTAATAATTATTAATAATAATTACAAATAATTACTATTTAAATATTTATACTTCATGATAATAAGTTACAAATAAATAGTTAGTAATAATTATTACAATTTAAAATTACTATTAATATATATTGCCTTTTTAAATAAAATATTTACTAAAATGAAAATATAAAACAATTATCAACATTAGTTATTTTTAAATTATTATTAACATTTTTTTCTAAATAATTATTTATTATGGTATATATATTTATTTATTTAAAACTAAAAAATCAATAATTATTTACTATTATTTATTTATTTTCTTTTAATTAATTATAAATTATAATTATTAATTACTAATGATTATTTCTAAATAATTAATTTATGAAAAACCATTTTTTTAAAACTAAAGGCATGAGGGGATTTCACACCTTCTTCAAAAACTTATTTAACAAGGTGTTGAACCCCCTAATGACTTCGACTTTAACTAAAGGAGGTGAAATAGGTAAGAGGGTTCAACGCCTTTGAGGTTGGTTTAAAAAAATTAAACCTATAACTATTTTTAATATATATATATATATATATATATATCTGTGTGTGTGAAAAACTTAGGGGGAACCCTCTAAAATGGTAAATCAACAACATGAGCATGAGTAGAGAGTGTGTTGGCTCCGCTTGGATTAATATCGTCTCAGGTTTAGACCCTGAACCTAACCCTTAGGTTGGCCATTAGATGACTTCCATGTAAGTACATTGTATCCTGACCATTGAAATTAATAGGAATAAAAATTAATATCTCTGTTAAAAATAAAGAAAAGGCAGGCTAAATTTGGTTCCCACCCAATGAACGCTGAAAGGTTTCTCAATTGAGCAGGAGGGCGGTGATACCGGGGCAGCGACCTTCACACTTTATTGAGAACTTGAAATAGGTATTGACCTAATTTTTTACTGCATAATCTTTCCCAGAGTGAGAAATAAACAGATAGGTAAGCTGAGTGTGGATTTTTTTGTCGATGTTTAGTTTTGAAACCTTGTAATAAGTTGTTAATACATTTCATTGAAAAATGAAATGTCATATAATATTTCCAGTGGACGTTTTTTTTTTTGAAAAGGTTGAGGCTCTAAGACATCTTTTATTGAATAAAAAATTCAAACATCATAAGGATAGATGAACAAACAAGACAAAGGCAGTCCACAAAAGTGACACAAAAGACATCAATGCACTTGAGAGCGGGTGCTCATACTGTGGTGAATGAGTTAACCACCCCTGCCATGAGGATGTATCCCCATCCTCCATGTATTAACATGCACCTATGGTCCACCGCCATCATTTGAGAACTCAATAGTCTCATCAGCTTTCATAATTTTAACTTCAGCCCTATCATTATTTGAATTCCCATCATCATCGCTATTGACCAAAGCTAGTAATTCAAATGAGTTATGAGTACTCACCTTGTTGCTTGCCTTTTGGTTCTGCAATTGAGGTGGGATATGAGGTGACCCATCCATTATGGTATTTTTAATACCCTCAGTATCCAAAATAGTATCCTTTGTTCCCTCTTCGGTTTAAATAGAGATCTGTCCAGGTTTCAATCGAGAGGCATTAGTTAACTTGGAGGTCGAGATCATCTAGATTTCTACAGGAGCATCTGCTCTTCCTACTTTAGAATCCAGTAAACCAAAAGAATTTAGAATGGCTTGGGCAGCCCTATTATCCTTCTCAGGTACCCAAATGGATTGGTGCCCAATGAATTCATCAACAAGACCAATAATAGCTTGTCCTTGTTTAGCAACCATGGAGACTTGTCCAGGTTTCAATTGAGTAGCATTAGATGACTTTGTGGCATCTTCAGAAACCTTTTGAGGTGAGGAAAGGGCTGTTACAGGTACATCCAAAGATCTCCTCTGGATATCCATCCCATCGGGTGTAAGATAAGGTGTTTTATCCTCATTAATTTCCAACAATCCAGGATAAGGATTTTCTTGGGAGGTCCCATCCTTACCAGGCTACCTAGTTACTCAAATAATTTGATGTCAACCATATGAATTAACAAGACCTATAGTATTCTCCTCAATGGAGAAGGAGGAAGTAGTAGATTCAACAACAATCATCATGTCCGTTGAAAACAAAGAGACAACAATATGCTTTGAAGAAAAGGAGTGAACTGGGGGGGTCATATACTCAGTATCTTCTAGAGGTTCAGATTTGTAATAAGTATTCACCACCTTATTATCCTTAGGCTTCTTTGAGATGGAAACATCCATCTTATCCTTACCCTTTCTACTTTTGGAATTAACCATAATTTTTTCCTGCCATAGACAGAAATCAACATCTTCCTAAGCTGAGTGTTCCAAGATAGCTTGGCTATCAACTGACTTATCATCATCATCATCTTCTTCTATACCCCTTTACAAAACCTATTTAAAAGAGATCACATTTAGAAAATTCTTTCCAGCAGTGTCATCAGTAGGAAAGTAACTTCCATCATTAATATCATCTCATGATAGAGGTATATTTCTATTATTATGTGTTGAAGAATCGGGTTTGGTGGCCTCACATGCAAAGCATTAATACCTTAGAGATAAGTCTCCAACCTCCTATTTTTGAGATTTTTTAAAAGAAACATCAGTAGTGTCTTGATTTTATCCTATGTTGTCATTCAGAGAAGTAGAGACAATACTATTCTCATTTTTAGCAATGTTCTTACCCTGATTAGTGCTTTGAACCCTTTCCTATTAGAGTACCCTTTTACAGTGCTGAAAATCATGGTCTTTGTTCTGATAATTATAACACAAAAGTTCTCTTCTACAAGTGGATTCTGAGTGTCCAATAATTTGATAAGAAACACAAAATGGTGGAGTTTTTTCAAACTCAATTCTAAGACAAATATCATCATTCAGTGTGGATAAAACCACTTTATCTATTAGGGTGTCACTTAAATAAATTCCCACAAAAATACATTCAAAATGTACATAAATTACAGCTTTAATGGCATGGTCCATTCTAATAGGAACACCAATTTCAAAGGCTATGTCATACATAATCTCATCATGCCACAATACCCAGTTAAGGCCATGTATTTTAATCCATACCCGAGGGAAATTATCCTTAAAATCATTCAAGTTAAAGTTTAATTTCCATTAATAAAGATGAATCGTACTTGGATTAAGATTGATGAAGCCATTAATCCAAGCTCTACCTTTGAGATCCACTGAAGGAAAAAGAAATTGGTAAAGTCCTCTACCGAGGGACACACACTTTAAATCGGTAAATCCTCAAATATAAACTAGTTAAGAGGTAAGATCCATTAATTTATAGGGTTTCATACCTTTCATCAAAGAGATGCAAGCAATAATAGAGTGTTTGCATAAATCAAGCCTTGCTAAGATTTTATACCATTCATACTATAAATTCGAAGTTGGGATTCCCACTTGATATTTTCAAAAGATTCATAAGAAGTTATTTGTGATGTTTAATTGATTTAAAGTGGAAATGTCATATTTTATTTTTATGTTGCGATTTAAAATTGAATCTAAGTAGGAATTTACACTAGTAGGTTGCATTGGGACTTTCTAGTGGAAATTTCCAATGGAAATTTCCAAATGATTTAGAAGAAATCACCCCATCCAAGAGAATTTATAAAAAAAGGTGATTTGACAGTTTTTCTCCTGCATTAAAAAGGTTAAAATGAATGGGATCGAGCTAAATTTTGATGGTGTACATGATTCAAAACACATACATTCAATAGATTTGAATATTGTTCATTATTTGTCTAATTATTATACAAGGGAGTATAACAATGATGACATTAAAAAATCAAAAAAAATCATCGATATAGATAAAGTTCCAGATTCAGAAGAGAACACCCCATCCAATAGCATTTATAAACAAATCACTACATGGAGACCGTGCATTGGGATAGTTTTAAAATCAGAGTTTAAAGCCTATTTATTTTCTGTTTCTTATAGAGGCATTGTTGGTTTCAGTGTACGAAAGAAATGTGTTAACAAACATAAAAATGATAACAGTTTAGTAACATAAACATTGTATACATATAGAAAATAAGGACGTCGAAGATCATAATAACATGATGTCAATGTCAAAAAACCACATGAGTAAACAAGGACTAATTTTCCAACGTGAATGGGAGTTTTCTACATAACCAATAATCAATGTGAGTGTAGGAAACTAATTGAAGATCATAACCACTCTTTACATTCACTAGAGACTATGCATTTGATGAGTTCACAATGATACATTAGTGATTCACAAGGCATAGTTGGATGTAAATAATAAAGATGGTCTTAAGATCAGTGATTCATTTTCACTTATAATAGCCATTACAGGTGGGCTCGAGAGTCTTGGATATACACGAGTAGACTAATAAAAAATTTTGTAGTCCAAAAGACAGGGAGAGTTGAATTTAGGTGATGTTGATGGTATGTTACAAAACCTTGAGGACAAATCAAGGGATAACACATCATTCTTTTACTCAGTACAACTTGACATGTGTGGTCAAAATAGCAATGTATTTTGGGTTGATCCCAAAATGAAGGTGAATTATGAGCATTTTTTGGAGACGTTGTTGTGTTTAACACTGCCTTTAACACAAACAAGGAGTGTAGGCATTTGGGAGTGTTTGTAGGAATAAACCATCATAAGGATATTGTAATATTTTTTGAAGCATTATTATATGATGATACAACATACTCATTTAGTTTCTTGTTTAGTATATTTTTTGATTTTCATGGTGGGAAGAATCTTAAGATGATTTTCAAAAATCAAGATGTTGTTATGTTTAAAGTCGTTACTTTATCCCTACCTAAAACAAGACATTCCCTATGCACTTGGCACTTAATTAAAAATTGAATTAAACACTTAGGACTTGTAATTAAATATGGGATGAATTTGTTGGATAAATTTAAAAAAATCATGTATGGGGTTGGTGACACTTCAAAATTTGAGTATTTATGGGAAAATCCAAGAAGAATGTGGTGATACAAATTCAACATGGTTAGAATATATGTAAAATTTAAGGTAAATGTGCTCATTGTTTCAGTAATACTGTGTTAACATTAGGCATTCAAGGCACGTAGTTTAGTGATAGTTTATTAAAGGATTACTTGAATCGTAAGCTCGATGTCTTGGAATTCTTCCATCATTTTGACTGTGTGTTGGAGAAGAACCAGTATCAGGAAATGAAGGCAGAATTTGATGGAAGGGAAAACTCTCATGCAATAATTTTCCATATCCTATGATCATGGTTCAATCCAATCATTTGTACACAAATTTTTTTTTATCTTTTTCAACATGAACACTGACTATGTAGTGATTGTTACCTCAAGTCTTCTAAAGAAACAATTACCCCAAAAAAGGTTTTTTTGGAATGAAATGTTCCTCAAATGAGTTTTCAGTTGTCATGTACCAAGAATCACCTGTGAGAATTGGTTGTACCTTCATTAAATTTGAGAGTTATGAATATTTGTGTTGTCATGTACTCAAAATATTAGAGTGGTTGGATGTACAATGATTTACAGAGTTATATATCCATAAGAGATCGACAAGTAATTCCCATGACATCCACAAGACGGACATGACAGGTAATCATATTGAAGAAGATTTTGTGGCAAGAAAATATAAATGTGACTAATAGTTGGCACAAATGGTCATAAATCTTATAATGGAATCTTGTGAGTTTGAACATGGATATATAATTGGGATGTCAAATATGAAAAATTATGCAATGGAATTGTAGGAAGTTGTAAATAATTTACCCTAAAAACATAGTCAAGAAGAATCTAACATGGAACGTCGAAAACAATCTAAAATATCATTCAAGAAGAAATATGAAAGAAAAGGTGGTGATGGGTTAAAAAGTTGTCTAAAGTAGACAAGAAAACACATAAAGAACAGGTGAAATATTATAAATCAAAAGACCACAAAACCTGTATGTAATTGGTATTGTATGCTTCTATTGATGAACTACTACATGTTGTGATAGCATGGATAAATAATGTTATATTGTTTTTGCAAGGAAGTGGTAAAGAAATGTCAAATGCTATCTACCATGGTGATACTTTCATAGATCTCAATGTATGTAATTACTATATTGCTGGTTAAAAAACTTCATATTTAAACACACTTCAGAGGACATCATATATTCTGATCGTTGAATTTAGAATAAATAACTATTATGAAACAATTATATTATTTATCTTTTTAGTTATTAATATAAAATTCTTATTGGAATTAGGAGGCAATGAAGACCACTTTTCATCCATTCAGAGTGTAAAATTCATCAACCAATGACTCCTTTCTTGGATTCACCAAAACTGACAACAATGTTCTTCAAGGAAAGTTGGTTTATTGAAAAAAGTAATAAACTCAAAGTAACTAAGATAGAATTTTATATAAAAATTCAAGGACAAATGGTGCAAACAGTCACTCTAACATATAGATTTCAAAAGCATGCACCACAAATCAAAATGGTAGCAGAAGTTTGAGGACCGACATGTTAATATAAACATTCTAGAATTCAGTTGATCTATGGCTTCAATTGTAGATGTTATCACAATATGAAAATGTTTATGAAAAGAATTTTTTATAAATAATTATGTGGGTGTCTGCACTGGATGCTTGCTATAATTAGTTCCTTTGTTATTAAGTTAATAATGTTAACGTCGAGTTGTAGGGTAAATTTCTAATTGATTTCCAATAAAATTTTTCATCGTCATTTTTCAGTGCCAAGTTGCAGTACTAGAAATTTACATTGGCAATTTTCACAGAATCAAAGTAGAAATTTCTAGTTATGGATTATAGTGGGTATCTACAATGGATGCTTTCTACAATTGGTTTCTTTATTATTAAGTTAGTAATGTTAATTTCAAGTTGCAATTTAAATTTCTAATTTATTTGCAGTGTAAATTTCCACTGCCATTTTTCAGTGCTAAGTTGCAGTACTGACAATTTCTATTGGCAATTTGCACAGAATCAAAGAGTAAATTTCCAGTTATGGTTTACAGTGGGAGTTTCTAGTGGAAATTTCTGATGATAATTCCCAGTAGTAATTCTTTACAGTACATGTTTTCAATTGATTCCAAGAATAGAGTTTTGAGACTACAAAGTCATATTATAGTTTAAAAACTATCATATAGTCACATATTACATAAATATAATTTATATCAATATGTACATCCAAATAAACAAATAGCCATTTCCACCCTGCCCACCCAAATGATCTAAATCAAAGTGAAAATTTCCAGTCATGGTTTAAAGTGGGAGTTTCCAGTGGAAATTTCCAATGAGAATTCTTAGTGGGAATTCTATGTAGTACATGTTTCCAATTGATTCCAAGAATAGAGTTTTGAAACTACAAATTCATATTATAGTTGAACAGTTATCATACAGCCGCATATTACATCAATATCATCTATATCAATATATTCATCCAAATCACCAAATAATTATTTCCATCCCCCTATCTACCACCCACCCAAATGATCTAAATCAAAGTAGAAATTTCTAGTCATGGTTTACAGTGGGAGTTTTCAATGGAAATTTCCAATGAGAATTCTCAGTGGGGGAATTCTATGTAGTACATGTTTCTAATTGATTCTAAGAATATACTTTTGATACTGTAAAGTCAGATTACAGTTTAACAGCTATCTAAATCAAAATAGAAACTTCCAGTTATAGTTTATAGTGGTAGTTTCCGGTGGAAATTTCCATTGAAAATTCCCAGTGGTAATTTCCAAAGAGATTCACCAGTGGGAAATTCCACACACTGTAAGTTTTCAATTGATTCCAATGATAGATGGCAGAAACTACAAAGTCAAATAACAATATTATAGTTATCATAAAGTCACATATCACATTAGAACCATTTTCACCCCCAATATGTTGCCCATCCAAATCATCATAATGAATCAAATTAGTTAATTTTGTTAAAAGACATTGAAATTTAAGTTTTCATGAATGAACGATTCAACAATCGTGAAAGTTTCTTACCATAACCAAATACTTTTTTCTCTCAACATTGGCCTCTAAAGTTTTCCTTCTATGATCATTGAGGAAATAATAAACCATAGAAAACTGACACTCATTGACTTCCTTTTCACTCAATCGAGCTGGCACTACAACACCTATTTCCAAACATTCCATTACATAACAAATGATGACACCACAATCCAAAGTGGTGTCTCCCTGCTACAGAGTATTCTCAATTATCATGTCCCATTTACATTACTTCACATTGTCACCAAAATTGCAGTTGAAAACATTTTCCAAATATTATTTCTGTAAAAAAAATAATGAGCAGTCCATATTTCAATTTATTAAAAAAATTGTCAAACACTGTATAACTTCTTACCACACTAACTTCATATTTGATAAAAGGGTCGCTAGTTATTATTCTGTGAAGTGGTTTCATGGAATTATAATATCTAAACATCCTTTTTTTAATATTCATGACTAAAAAAATCCAATGGATATTTTTTGAATTTACTAGGAAGAATAAAAATGTGAAGGACCTCATACTAGAAACCGATGGCCGGTTAAAAAATCTCTCCTTCAAATTTTCATTTTCTAAATACAAAACTCCCTAGAAGACAATAAAAAATGAAAATAAAATAATGTAGTCATTGTTAAATGTAAGCATACACTGAAATAGCATAAATCATGAAAAAATATGATAATTCATTATGTAAAAAAATGAACTTTAGTTATACTGTAAAGGTACTGGGTATAAAGGAAAAAAGATTTCCATTTCAGCAATGCCAGCCATAGTACGTAGCTGAAATCTTTCTTCAATTATCACAGTGTATGCATTGATGTCCTTTTTCTAAAAAAATAGCTAATAAAATAAAAAATAACAACGATGGTTATATAAACTGATATGACACATATTTTACAAAGTACAATATATTAAAATAAATTATAACTACATATATTTAGTTACATTACCTCTCCCCATTAACAGCATCAAGCAGCATTTATAGTAGATTTGTATCACATCTTGTCATTATAGTCTGCTGCTTCACCCACCCAGGAATTAACTGGGATAGGTTTGGGGGCATTTCATGTATCTTTTTTTCATTCACCTCCGAATATATATAATGAGATTGGTGTTTCAGTTTCCTCACCCTACTCTTGACACCTCTAATCAATGAGGTTTGTTTTTTTGAGGCAGAAGGGGCTCCAATGGACTACTGAGGACCTTTTACTTCTTATGTACTTAAATATTAATTGATTTCTTCCTCTCACTCACTTCCCTATATACTAGTAGTTTCCCTCATGTCATCTCTAAGAATTTCATGTGTGATCCCCTCTATACTTGTGGTTGAAGTTGTATTTTTTTCTTTCTGAATTTCTGGAATCCCAATATCATCTGAAATAATTCCTTTCTTATCATTGGGAACTGGTTTCATCTCTTCCTTCTTCAGTCTTTCTCTTAAATGTATAATTTGTAAATTCTTCAACTTTAATTGGGCCTCTAGTCTCCTAACCTTTTTATCAAGTTTCACATTCTCCATATAATAGCCAATAGTTTCCTTAGTTGAAAATTCTCTCACCCATCCTTTGATATGAATTGCAGGTTTTTTTCATTAACAACCACCTAAAAAGTTTGTTTTGTTTCATCAACAACAGAAGACTGGACAAGTTTTTTTCATCAACAACTAAGTAAACATGTTATTTACCCTTAGAAGGACTTGATTGTAGCCTTGTAGTACTTTGAGTCTACATGGAATAGTTGAAACATAAATGAAAACATTAATTTGAAAATAAAGGAAATTTTGGAAACATATTTTAGTAATATTAACTTAGGACTTTCTTGTAGAACAACATCAATATTTTGCAAACTCCACCTAACAAATAATGGTGTGCCCTCTCTTTTTGGTGTCACATTTCTAGACTTCCTAGAATACCAATAATATAATAGTTAATATTGTTAGGAATAGATCATGTAAATTAAAAAAATAAACATAGTTGAAAAACTTTTAAGACCTTACTAATAAACTGACAATAGAAACTACAACTTTTAAAGGAGTGGTGATTTTTTTTCACCGATGTAATCAGCTGGTGATTAATACCAGCATCCCAAGAATATCTCTTCACTTTTGATATGTCTTCAAAATATGTGACAAAATTCCAACCCACATGGGAACCAGAAGTGGGGAAAAATAATTTCATGCATGCAAAAAAGGAAACCAAATATGCCACATCAGAAAAATCTTGCTCTTCAATGCCTTCAAAAGTTTCAATTATAGATCTCTGTAACATTCCTTGTGATAATAAACGACCAACATGTTCAAACATCCTCCTCAATAGTGATGATCTATTTGGTCGTAATGTATAGGTAGCTGGCAATGGTATGTCACCATCCTCAATTCCATATATATGGAAGATGTCGATAGTTGTTAACTCCATCATCCTTCTTGTTATCTAAAACATTTGTAAATTAAAACTGAACCTCTGTAGAAAAAAATAAAACAGTGCCATAAATTTTTTTGAAATCATCGAATGACAGTGTGCTATCAAGAAAAACTTTAAACAACTGCCAAAATGACATCCCTTGAAGATATTTGATGTGATTATCAGTAATCTTTGGCCTGATCTCATTAAATATCTTCAACATCCCAATCATCGAAGACCTAAAATTGTTGAAATTTTATGTAGAGGCTTCTTCTATCATTAAAAAAAGTATCCCTAACAAATTAACATCTCGTACGAAAAAAAAGTAAAAACAGGAAACAGGTAGTGGAAATTCCAACTAGAAAAATGCCAAACAATTTTCATTGGAACTTTCTGCTGTGAAATGCCACTAGGAATTTCCATAGTGAATTTCTAGTGGGGGTTTCCACTGTGAATGTTCAGTGGGAATTTCCACTGGGAAAGACCATTGGGAATTCCTAGTGGGGTTTCTACTGTGAATGTCTAGTGGGAATTTCCACTGGGAATGACCAGTGGAATTTCCACAGGGATATTTCCACATTGAAATTTCCACTGACAATTCTCATTAGAAATTTTCAAATAATTTAAGTATAATTTATTATGTAGTTGTAAATTAAAATTGAATTTAATTGGGAATAATCATCGAGGAGTACACTAGGAATTACCAAAAAAAATTCCACTGGGGATTTCCATTGTAAATTTCCACTAGAAATTATCACAGGAAATACCCACTAGGAATTTCCACTAAAAGTTTTCAATAGAAATTTCCACTAGGCATTGTTGGTGGAAAATTTCAATTGATTAGAAATAATTGTCCACTAGTTGTAATATTATAAGTAAATATAATAGGGAATTTCCACTGGGAATTTCCTCTTGGACTTTCCAGTCGATTTTCCACTAGGAATTCACACTGTAATTTCCAGTGGCATTTTCCACTGTGGAATTTCTAGTAGGGAATTATAGTGGGAATTTAAAATAGAAAAATCTCCAGTGGAAAATATGACTACTAAAATTTCAAGTTAAATTTCATTGAAAACATCATCTGGAAGTAGACAGCTGACCAAAAATCAATTCAAATTTAAAAATATGATTTGGAATCATTTGGAAATCGTTAATATAAATTTCTAGTTGTAATCAATTTGGAATTCCAGTGGTATTTCCTAGTGGTATTTCCATAGGGGAACGACCATAGGGAAATTTGCACTGGGAATTGTCATTGGAAATTTTCAACTCATTGAAGTAAAATTTATTCTAGTTGGAAATTATAATTGAATTTAATTGGGAATGACCACTGGGGCTTACATTGGGAATTTCCACTAGGGATTTACACTCGGAATTATCACTAGAAATTTCCACAGGAGATTTCCACTAGAAATTTTCACTGAGAATTGTCACTGATAATTTCCACTCAGAATGTTCACTGGGAATTACCACTGTGAATGTACAATGAGAATTATCACTGGAAATTACCACTGGGAATTTCCACTAGAAATGTCCACTAGGAATTTTCAGTGGGAATTATTGGTGTAAATTTTCAATTGATTATAAATAATAGTTTATTAGTTGGAATTTATTAGTAAAGATAACTGATAATTCTCACTGGGAATTTCCTCTTGGACTTTCTAGTCAATTTTACACAGGGAATTCAAACTATGTAATTGTTGGTGACACTTTACACTCTAAAATTTTTAGTAGTTAATGTCAGTGGGAATTTAAACTATAGAAATCTCTAGTGGAAAATTCAACTGTTGAAATTTTCAGTTATAGTGTAGTGAAAACATCATTTGGAAGTTGACAGTTGACAACCAATCAATTCAAAATTAAAAATAGTTTTTTGAATCATTTGAAAATCGTTAATGGAAATTTCTAGTTGTAGTCAATTTGGAATTGTAGTGGGGATTCCCAGTTAAAATATGAAATAAAAATTACTAGTGCATAAAAATTCTGACTAAAAATGGCTACTTGGAAATTCCACTGGGCTACACCAGTGGGAAATTCCAAGTGTGAATTCCTAGTCATAATTCACACTCCAAATTCTCAGTAGAAAATATCAGTGAATAAAAATTCTCAATTGCAATACCTATACTAAATTCTCATTGATAATCCATAGTGGAAAGCGTTAGAAGAATTTTCAAATTGTATTGAACTTGAAAATTGAACTGCAAATTGCAAGATGGAACTTACAATTCCAACTAGTTAACGGTGGAAGTACTATGGCTCTATAGCATCCCAGGTACTGTAGCATTACTATTTACTGAAGGGCCCTTTGGGATAAAAAAATGGGCTTTCAGGTCTTGTATTCAGACCACTTGGTCTTGGGCCTTCGGGCTATGTAACAGGTCTCCCTCTACCTAGTTTGAAAGAGGTCTTTGATTTAAATAATAAATGAGGCTTTAGCCCCAACCTTTAAAAAAACTAGTGAAATTTGACGATGGAAATTTATACTAAAAATACCAGTTGGAAATTCCCAGTGGAAACTCAAAATAAATATTGTAAGAAACATTCGTACTGGAAAAAAAATGCCACTAAAAATTGTCAGTACAAAATCATTGTAAAAATGTCAAACAACAGTTTCAAATTATCCAAATACTCAAAAAGGATAGCAGTCCCTAAAAAATTTAACATTTCCATTAGAAATTCTCAATAGAAACTGCCAATTATTTAAAGAAAATAAAAAAAAAATCTGTGTTAAATATAGATAGACAATTACGACTATAATTGGACATAGCTAGTGAGAATTGACCCAAAAAATAGAAGTTGAAATTCATACTACAAATCATTTGCATAACAGTGGAAAGGGTCGGTTGAATGTATCATGCAAAAAAAGTGGAAGTTCCAGTGAAATTTCCTAAACTTTCAACTGTTGTAAAACAAAGGAGACTTGAATTGAAAATTTCTACTTGAACAACCTACTAGAAAAAAACCAAATCATCATATTCATAGTGTTTTATTTACTGAGATGCATGATAAAAAAACCTATATTTCCTAAATAAACCCACACAAAGAAACAAAAACATCCCTACAAAAACCCAGATACACCAATACAAACTGAAACAATATTAATCTCTCTATCTCCATAGATCAAACATTTATAAATAAACAACCAAATATGAATCTATCTCAATGAATTCGATTAATTATAAACAAAATTAAGAACATAAACTACATAAATCACATTTCAACTTATTTCCTTGTAAATAAAAAACTTAGAATGAATTAATATAATAGAAATGAGAAAGGGGTGCACCAAAAGGTTGGTGGAAGATTTGACTGAGAGATTCAATGAGGGTTTTGCCAAAGTATTCACTGAGTGGGTCTCTGATCGAATCATAGAGGGGTTTTTAAGAACCTAAATCTTCATTTCAGGTATGGATCTTGATTTCAGGTGTTTTTGAGGAAAAGGGGAGAATCTGGAAATTTTAGGAGTACATGTCGTGTACCCAGTTGTCGCGGGTAGCCGTGTATTGGTCGTGTAACTGACGAGTACATGGTTGTGTGAGGTGACCTGGAGACCACCTAAAGCGAGGGTCAGTTAAGGTGAGTACATGACATGTACATTAAATGAACACGTCGTGTACTTTTCTTTTTATTTTTTAAATCGGACCGGGGTCGCGTCTAATTGACAGAATTGTCTTCTTCTAGCTCGGTCTCGTCTAGGAGTGACGGGAAGCACTGAATCTTCTCTGATCCACCGAACCACCGTCTTTTCTCAGAATCAAACACTATCAATTGTGTTGGAATCGCCTCAGTGATTTCTTCCTTCTTCTAGTGTCTCTCCTATTGATTTCTCCTCTTTCCTGAGTTATTGGAGGTTGAGCATTTTCTGACGTTTTTGTAGATCTACGGCATTGTAGGTCGATTCAAAGGTTGAGGTTCAACTATATCGATCGTACAACATCGAGGTAGGTGGTTTGTTCCTTTTCGTAGTTTTCTTTGAATTATATGTGCAAAAAGTTGTAACACCCCAAGATTTCATAGTGTGTTATTTCTTCAAAATAATTTAATAACTTGCACTACACGCAACACCGAGTTCAATTACACCATGACTTACCAAAAAAAAGCCATTAAAAGAGGTCATGAATAGTATTAACTAAATTTTAAACTTTATAATTTTAGAATACATATTATGAGTTTCTTAGTCATAATGCAAGAACAGATTCATTTTCAGTATTGCACTTTTATCAACTTTTGATAGTGAAACCTTTTTAAATACAATATTTTAAACTTTTTGACTAAATGGAGACATCAAAAAAATTTAAAATGAAACTTCCCAAGCTTCCACAGTACGCTTTCCTTTGAATAAAACAGTAGCGTGTGTTGTACGCAACTTCGAGTTTTAACACACACCACAACCAATCAAACTGACCGTTATGAATAGTAATACCTAAATTTTGAAATAATATATATTTTATATTTTGAAATGGACTTCATTTTTGGATTCGGAATATCGAATTTAGCCTAAGGTGAAATTTTGGTACTTTTCGGATAACTTTCATATTTTGATGAATAGTGAAAATTACTAAATTTTAATTAAAAACAACTTTTTTAATCAAAATAATTAATAGTGATAAATTATGAATTTGAGTGGTTTTAAAGTATATTTAGAATATATTTTTACAATTTAATATAATGTTGGTCATTAGACAAAATTTTACAATTAAACCGAACATAAACAAGTGTCAATCTTTTGATAGTTATTATCTCTTAAAAACACGCTTTTTGTTTTGACAGCGGGAATTAATTTTAAATTAATTTCTGCCACTTCTGTGTTTTGAATTTAGAAAAATGGATTCCATATTTGGAATCAGGATGTTCAAATTGTGTAAATAGGTAACTTTTATTTTTAGACATTTTGAATAATTACTGCGGTAAATATTTTATTTACCATGGTTAAGGGTAAATCCGGTAAATAAGGGTTAAAAAAAATAATATTATAATAATACTAAATTACCCTAAAATGTGTCTTAACCCTATTGGTTGATACATGGTCTACCATGGGAATCTTTGGGTCTATTTTGGGACCCCATGGATCCACTTGTAAGTGATAATGACACTTTATTTTAATTAAGTTAAAATGAATACAAAAATGACACAAGCATATATCTTTTAGAAAAACAATTGTTACATAGGGTTATATATGTTGGATTTTCTATTATAAATATTCATTAGAAAGATAAAAAGATTTCCTACATAATGATATTTTATTTATAATTTTTAGACATTAAATAATTTATTTTATTTATGACACAATGATGATGCAGTAATTACTATAATAGTGAAAAATTAAAATAATTGATATTATAAATACCCAAATAAATATAATATGAAACTTTTAATGAATTAAACTAATTTTCTAGGATAATATGATATATTAGTATTGATTTAATTGACTTTGTTCAAAGTAATCAATCTGTTATGAGTTTCACAAAAATCAACTATTGAATAGTGTCAAAATTGACATAAAAGAGTTCTTAAAACAAATATTATATTATTAATTGATATTAAATTCCTAAAAATCTAAGGTTCGGCCAAGAGACTTATATCATGATAGTTTCATCATTAATTTACCACTTGGGGGTCGCTTGGATGTATATAGTAAGTTTATTAACCATATTATATAAAAATACAAAGAGACATTGTAAAAGTGAAACTAATTAACTTAGAGTTAATACTTAAAGATAAGGTTAATATAAGTACCCAAACCTGTCTAAATTATATTGGTTGAGTGGTTTTCGACCTATCCCCACCTTAACCTTTTAATAATCAACTTTGGAGCCATTAGAAACCGAATATGAATTTATTATAAATTAATATTTCTAGCTTTTCCAAAGGTGCCCCTCACCCCTCTTATAAAAGGGCACTCCTCCTTCCCATTTCTTCACACCTTCAAAGCCTTTTGGTTCGGCCAAACTCTACCCAAATACTCTCCCAAAATCCCTCACTACAACCTAGAGGCCTTAGTTTGATCAGAAAGCCAACCTAAGGAGCCCTTTTGATCAAATCAAAAGGAAGAACCCGAAGAAGAGGTAATGATTTCACCACCCTTCTCCAAGTTCATTTCTTCTTCCACTTCTTCTTCCTTTGTTCTTACCATTATAAAATAATAACTCAAGTATCTCACATATACTGTGATGTTATTATAAATATGGTACAACCATATTCAGTATTCTATCCACCCTTTGAATAACATGTCACCATACGTGCGTACGTACGGCTTACCGTCTCCACGTCGTGGTGTAATTGTTATTCAATATAATATTATTTGGATGGGTATAATAATGATGTGTAACTCATGTAAATAATAAATATAACATGTTAATGATTCTGTATATATTATATACCATCCATTTATATATTATTTTAATATCAAAAGAATGATATTATCGCTCGTGCGTACGTACGGACATCCGTCTCCACGAACGCGATGAGATTCATTCTCCATCGTAACCATTAAAGTATAATTATCATTTGATGATTTAAAAATGATGTTTAAGGACTTGATATCATTCTGGATATGAATAATATACAACCTATCCTTTACAAACATGTCTTACGTAACAAAACATATGAAAGAAAACAAGTAAGTTAACACCCGAAACAATGATAATACTAAGATATTATTATCAAATCAATATTAAAAGATCATATATGATATCATATTAATGTATATGATTCTTGTATAATTTAATAACAATTATTTCACCATTATTCAGGAGGTTAACCTACCCCAACCAACGAAAAAGTACAAGGTAAGGGTTTACTTTACAACCTCTTCATTATCCAAGGTTGTTTATACGTAATAATCTACTGGGATCTCTTTATCATCCACATCCATGTTTCTTAAAAATGCATTTCAAAACATTTTTACTATTTACTAGAATATGAGTTAAAGTCATTTATACCCTTTCTGACTTTTATAAGTGGTTTATAAAGGAATCTTTCGGTCGTTTTCAAAACAAGGTCCTTTTTAACCTTTTCGACAGAATTAAGGTAAGAACGTTTTTTTTTAACTTATACGGCGGGTGCGGCTAATTTCCACCGTTATAAAATCTTCAAAACTTCCCTTACAAGCTTATAAGAATATTTTCAAAGAAAATGTGTTATTTTATATGGATCTTAAATGATTTCAAAATAAAAAGAGATATTTCTTTAAAAAGAATTTTGATTTCATCTATGTCAACATCCTTTGATGGATTTTACGCTTATTTGAATTTGATCTATTGTGATACAAAACTTCTATATTGTATTGAAGGTTTTGTGATATGTTTGACTGTGGATGTGCTATTTTTATACCACTCATAGTTTATGGTGAAATTATTGACATTTCGTATGCTAGTTTTAATACGAATGTTTATGTTATGTTTAAACCTTTTCATATGGGAATGCATTGGACTTAGTAAGTGACGGGTGGAGCCCGCTATAGCTCCTCGATGCATCGGTAGGTCTCATGAGACAAACTAGTGTCTTGGCACAAGGCCTTGACAAAATATTATTTGTAGTCTTGGCACGAGGCCTTGACTGTGTGGTTATGATAGTCTGGCATTATGCATTCCAACATTATGAAAGTGGTTATTGATTTTTGCATGTGATTATTCGATTAGTAGAATATCCATGTGAATAAGTAAATGGCATTATTTTATTTTATTTATGCCATACCATGTTGAAAGTTCATGTTTGAAAGGCTTTTGTTTTAGTTATACATTGCCTTAAAAGTTTATTCTTATTTATGAAAGTTTCTGCTATTTTGTTATCCTTACTGGGCATTTGAGCTCACCCCTTTTATATGTTTTATTTTTCCCAGGAAGTGAAGAAGTAAATTATGAATGACCTTCAGGGATATTATGTGGGGATATTAGTGTGGATTATGGAGACATTATGTTGTTATAGTAGTTTTTCATTTTATGATGTAATGTAAAACCTATGAATATATCTAGTGTTTCCAAGGCTACTAAACCAATCGGTCTTTCGAGATTTGATCTTTCTTGTGATCATGCCAATGTTATGTAGTAATGCACCGACTCTGGGTAGCTGGGGTCGGGGCGTTACAGTTGGTATCAGAGGAAGTTTAGTACAAACCTTGGAAGCTAGATTTAGATAAACTCTGATTAGAGCACGTAGACCTAAGATGAACTTTGATGATTAGTATAGAAGAACTTCCTAGAATTTTGGTATTGTAGAGATTTTGTCAGTTTTCCGAGCAATACATCCCTGTCTGGATACGAGCAGGTAGAGGCGGCTCTGGCACAGATGTACCTAGGGGTAAAACCCGAAAACACCGCTTTGAGCTAGACTCGAACGGGAACTGGTGCACGACAATGGGCCTTACTGTACTCTTAGTTACGACACTCCCGGGGGCTATGCTTAGGATAACTCTCATTTTCTTTACAAATCATTTTGAAGGGAGTATGAGTATATACTTCCTCAAAGAAAACATTCTTATGATTATGGATTATATCCATAAATAGTTCAATTTATGTTAAGTGTTTTATAAGTATGGGATTATGTATTTTGATTCATAAACTGATCTAGTTTATGCCATTGTTTAGAAATGGCGCCCAGTAGAAGGAATGAGAACTCCAGAAATGCACATGATCCAAAGAGAAGGAAGGATCATATCTTTCATGGTTTTAAGCTAGAATTGATAAGAGAAATAGTCTCCCATGTATTATCATCATATGAAGAAATAATATCATGTGTTGATAAGATAAGTAAAGAGTTTACTGAGTCCTATGTCTTTGAAGGGAAGCAAGAGAAGAAAAGGATGGAAGAGAGAAAGATGGATAAAGGGAAGAAGGAAAAGAAGAATTTTCTCATATGTGGTAACTGTGGAAAGAAACACCCAGAAACTTGCCTGAAAGGAATGGGAGTTTGTTATAAGTGTGGAGGAAAAGGGCACAAAGTACGTGACTGCAAGGGTAAGAAAATGGTTTTAAATGTACAATGCTTCATTTGCAAGGAGTTTGGACACTACGCGAACCTATGTCCCAGTCATCAGACTATGCCGCAAATAATGCTATTGGATAATAATCAAGTTATGATACTACCACAGATGAAGAGGAATGATTAGAGTTCTTATGTTGATTATGTCAATTGAGTGTTGTATCAACAATGTACTTGTTATAATAATTATGGAGTATATAAGGATTGTACTGCAGTACTATTTCATTAAGGACTTGAGATTGTGTGGAACAAAGAAAAGTGACTCAATAGAAGGTTAAATTTTTGGAAAATATATGGTTGAGAGAATGATAAATCATAATATAGTTCTGATACTGAGGTAGTGATTTTGGAATAATATGTGATTATTTTGGATAAATTATATTGGATATTATTGACTACCTTGAAGCTGATTAATGATTTGTATATTCCATCATTGTTGGGGTTTAAAACATTTTTGGATTGATGAAGTATATCCAGCATTCTATATGGAATAAGGGAGCATGAATGTAATCAATAAGGAATATGGTAATTTAGGATGTTTCAGTGTATTAAAAGAATACCTGATGAAGGTATTCATATGCTATTACAGGGTAAAAAGGATCTACATTATGTTTACCTTCCTTATAAATGTTGGACTGTGAGTTTGGACAGAAGTATTTTGGATAGTTCTAGTTTGGATTATTTTGGATTGCCATAAAAGGACAACCCGGAGGTCGGGCGACAACCTGTCGCGTCCGGCAAGGCTGCGAGACTTGAACCCGCAACCGAAGGGCGACAAGGGTGTATCACCTACCACTGGCCCACGAGATGTCCTGGATTAAATAATGTAGTTTTTATTAAAAGATCTTGTAGATGAATTATAAATTCGTTTATTTTGGAACCCTATACGAATAGTGTAAATAGAATTTTTACGTTCTATTATCTTTTAGAGTGAAAGATGAGTTTGTGGTAGAAATTTATTAATGGATAAAACTCTAATTATAAAGTAATTATATCTCCTTATGATCTTAGCCAATCTCATAAATAAATTCCTCAACATTAAGAAAAGGAACTTAGAACAAAAATGTTGTCCTAGATGGTACCTTAAATCATCACTAATTTATGGCTTTGAGATTGTTGGCCTTTTCATAGCCATGTTCTCTACCACTCTCCATCAGGTAATTGATGGTTAGATTTTTCTTCCATATCCATATTTTACTACATGGAACCCTAGTATGTGTTATTTTCGGTAATCTTCATACTTTCGACTCTTTATTTTAAATAGAGGCCTCATTAATTCATTTTTCAATGTGGGATTTCAACTAGGATATTTTGAAACGTCAAAAATGTGTTATCCTAATACCCTATGTTTTGTTGAACCGATGGTATTTCAATTCATCATAGATTGATGAATTTAAGGACCTCAATTTTATACTTGTTTGTGATTGATGACCTCAATCACTACCTATAAATATTTACGTTTTTCCTCCGATTATATGTCTCCAATTTCCACCAATGTTCTCCTAATCGAGATCATAATTTGGTGGTGACCCTTTGATTTCTCTTTTCCTCATATTAAGACTAAATTTTAGTAACCCAATTTCCGATGTGGGTTTTCCCACAAATATATTTTCTACTTTCAACCTTTTATTTTCGAAGAACAATTTCAAATTGCGAGGACGCAATTTATTGAAGGAGGGGAGAATGTAACACCCCAAGATTTCATAGTGTGTTATTTCTTCAAAATAATTTAATAACTTGCACTACACGCAACACCGAGTTCAATTGCACCATGACTTACCAAAAAAAAATCCATTAAAAGAGGTCATTAATAGTATTAACTAAATTTTAAACTTTATAATTTTAGAATCCATATTATGAGTTTCTTAGTCATAATGCAAGAACAGATTCATTTTCAGTATTGCACTTTTATCAACTTTTGATAGTGAAACCTTTTTAAATACAATATTTTAAACTTTTTGACTAAATGGAGACATCAAAAAAATTTAAAATGAAACTTCCCAAGCTTCCACGGTACGCTTTCCTTTGAATAAAACAGTAGCGTGTGTTGTACGCAACTTCGAGTTTTAACACACACCACAACCAATCAAACTGACCGTTATGAATAGTAATACCTAAATTTTGAAATAATATATATTTTATATTTTGAAATGGACTTCATTTTTGGATTCGGAATATCGAATTTAGCCTAAGGTTAAATTTTGGTACTTTTCGGATAACTTTCATATTTTGATGAATAGTGAAAATTACTAAATTTTAATTAAAAACAACTTTTTTAATCAAAATAATTAATAGTGATAAATTATGAATTTGAGTGGTTTTAAAGTATATTTAGAATATATTTTTACAATTTAATATAATGTTGGTCATTAGACAAAATTTTACAATTAAACCGAACATAAACAAGTGTCAATCTTTTGATAGTTATTATCTCTTAAAAACAAGCTTTTTGTTTTGACAGCGGGAATTAATTTTAAATTAATTTCTGCCACTTTTGTGTTTTGAATTTAGAAAAATGGATTCCATATTTGGAATCAGGATGTTCAAATTTTGTAAATAGGTAACTTTTATTTTTAGACATTTTGAATAATTACTGCGGTAAATATTTTATTTACCATGGTTAAGGGTAAATCCGGTAAATAAGGGTTAAAAAAAATAATATTATAATAATACTAAATTACCCTAAAACGTGTCTTAACCCTATTGGTTGATACATGGTCGACCATGGGAATCTTTGGGTCTATTTTGGGACCCCATGGATCCACTTGTAAGTGATAATGACACTTTATTTTAATTAAGTTAAAATGAATACAAAAATGACACAAGCATATATCTTTTAGAAAAACAATTTTTACATAGGGTTATATATGTTGGATTTTAGATTATAAATATTCATTAGAAAGATAAAAAGATTTCCTACATAATGATATTTTATTTATAATTTTTAGACATTAAATAATTTATTTTATTTATGACACAATGATGATGCAGTAATTACTATAATAGTGAAAAATTAAAATAATTGATATTATAAATACCCAAATAAATATAATATGAAACTTTTAATGAATTAAACTAATTTTCTAGTATAATATGATATATTATTATTGATTTAATTGACTTTGTTCAAAGTAATCAATCTGTTATGAGTTTCACAAAAATCAACTATTGAATAGTGTCAAAATTGACATAAAAGAGTTCTTAAAACAAATATTATATTATTAATTGATATTAAATTCCTAAAAATCTAAGGTTCGGCCAAGAGACTTATATCATGATAGGTTCATCATTAATTTACCACTTGGGGGTCGCTTGGATGTATATAGTAAGTTTATTAACCATATTATATAAAAATACAAAGAGACATTGTAAAAGTGAAACTAATTAACTTAGAGTTAATACTTAAAGATAAGGTTAATATAAGTACCCAAACCTATCTAAATTATATTGGTTGAGTGGTTTTCGACCTATCCCCACCTTAACCTTTTAATAATCAACTTTGGAGCCATTAGAAACCGAATATGAATTTATTATAAATTAATATTTCTAGCTTTTCCAAAGGTGCCCCTCACCCCTCTTATAAAAGGGCACTCCTCCTTCCCATTTCTTCACACCTTCAAAGCCTTTTGGTTCGGCCAAACTCTACCCAAATACTCTCCCAACATCCCTCACTACAACCTAGAGGCCTTAGTTTGATCAGAAAGCCAACCTAAGGAGCCCTTTTGATCAAATCAAAAGGAAGAACCCGAAGAAGAGGTAATGATTTCACCACCCTTCTCCAAGTTCATTTCTTCTTCCACTTCTTCTTCCTTTGTTCTTACCATTCTAAAATAATAACTCCAGTATCTCACATATACTGTGATGTTATTATAAATATGGTACAACCATATTCAGTATTCTATCCACCCTTTGAATAACATGTCACCATACGTGCGTACGTACGGCTTACCGTCTCCACGTCGTGGTGTAATTGTTATTCAATATAATATTATTTGGATGGGTATAATAATGATGTGTAACTCATGTAAATAATAAATATAACATGTTAATGATTCTGTATATATTATATACCATCCATTTATATATTATTTTAATATCAAAAGAATGATATTATCGCTCGTGCGTACGTACGGACTACCGTCTCCACGAACGCGATGAGATTCATTCTCCATCGTAACGATTAAAGTATAATTATCATTTGATGATTTAAAAATGATGTTTAAGGACTTGATATCATTCTGGATATGAATAATATACAACCTATCCTTTACAAACATGTCTTACGTAACAAAACATATGAAAGAAAACAAGTAAGTTAACACCCGAAACAATGATAATACTAAGATATTATTATCAAATCAATATTAAAAGATCATATATGATATCATATTAATGTATATGATTCTTGTATAATTTAATAACAATTATTTCACCATTATTCAGGAGGTTAACCTACCCCAACCAACGAAAAATTACAAGGTAACGGTTTACTTTACAACCTCTTCATTATCCAAGGTTGTTTATACGTAATAATCTACTGGGATCTCTTTATCATCCACATCCATGTTTCTTAAAAATGCATTTCAAAACATTTTTACTATTTACTAGAATATGAGTTAAATTCATTTATACCCTTTTTGACTTTTATAAGTGGTTTATAAAGGAATCTTTCGGTCGTTTTCAAAACAAGGTCCTTTTTAACCTTTTCGGCAGAATTAAGGTAAGAACGTTTTTTTTTAACTTATACGGCGGGTGCGGCTAATTTCCACCGTTATAAAATCTTCAAAACTTCCCTTACAAGCTTATAAGAATATTTTCAATGAAAATGTGTTATTTTATATGGATCTTAAATGATTTCAAAATAAAAAGAGATATTTCTTTAAAAAGAATTTTGATTTCATCTATGTCAACATCCTGTGATGGATTTTACGCTTATTTGAATTTGATCTATTGTGATACAAAACTTCTATATTGTATTGAAGGTTTTGTGATATGTTTGACTGTTGATGTGCTATTTTTATACCATTCATAGTTTATGGTGAAATTATTGACATTTCGTATGCTAGTTTTAATACGAATGTTTATGTTATGTTTAAACCTTTTCATATGGGAATGCATTGGACTTAGTAAGTGATGGGTGGAGCCCGCTATAGCTACTCGATGCATCGGTAGGTCTCATGAGACAAACTAGTGTCTTGGCACAAGGCCTTGACAAAATATTATTTGTAGTCTTGGCACGAGGCCTTGACTATGTGGTTATGATAGTCTGGCATTATGCATTCCAACATTATGAAAGTGGTTATTGATTTTTGCATGTGATTATTCGATTAGTAGAATATCCATGTGAATAAGTAAATGGAATTATTTCATTTTATTTATGCCATACCATGTTGAAAGTTCATGTTTGAAAGGCTTTTGTTTTAGTTATACATTGCCTTAAAAGTTTATTCTTATTTATGAAAGTTTCTGCTATTTTGTTATCCTTACTGGGCATTTGAGCTCACCCCTTTTATATGTTTTATTTTTCCCAGGAAGTGAAGAAGTAAATTATGAATGACCTGCAGGGATATTATGTGGGGATATGAGTGTGGATTATAGAGACATTATGTTGTTGTAGTAGTTTTTCATTTTATGATGTAATGTAAAACCTATGAATATATCTAGTGTTTCCAAGGCTACTAAACCAATCGGTCTTTCGAGATTTGATCTTTCTTGTGATCATGCCAATGTTATGTAGTAATGCACCGACTCTGGGTAGTTGGGGTCGGGGCGTTATAGTTGGTATCAGAGGAAGTTTAGTACAAACCTTGGAAGCTAGATTTAGATAAACTCTGATTAGAGCACGTAGACCTAAGATGAACTTTGATGATTAGTATAGAAGAACTTCCTAGAATTTTGGTATTGTAGAGATTTTGTGAGTTTTCTGAGCAATACATCCCTGTCTGGATACGAGCAGGTAGAGGCGGCTCTGGCACAGATGTACCTAGGGGTAAAACCCGAAAACACCGCTTTGAGCTAGACTCGAACGGGAACTGGTGCACGACAATGGGCCTTGCTGCACTCTTGGTTACGACACTCCCGGGGGCTATGCTTAGGATAACTCTCATTTTCTTTACAAATCATTTTGAAGGGAGTATGAGTATATACTTCCTCAAAGAAAACATTCTTATGATTATGGATTATATCCATAAATAGTTCAATTTATGTTAAGTGTTTTATAAGTATGGGATTATGTATTTTGATTCATAAACTGATCTAGTTTATGCCATTGTTTAGAAATGGCGCCCAGTAGAAGGAATGAGAACTCCAGAAATGCACATGATCCAAAGAGAAGGAAGGATCATATCTTTCATGGTTTTAAGCTAGAATTGATAAGAGAAATAGTCTCCCATGTATTATCATCATATGAAGAAATAATATCATGTGTTGATAAGATAAGTAAAGAGTTTACTGAGTCCTATGTCTTTGAAGGGAAGCAAGAGAAGAAAAGGATGGAAGAGAGAAAGATGGATAAAGGGAAGAGGGAAAAGAAGAATTTTCTCATATGTGGTAACTGTGGAAAGAAACACCCAGAAACTTGCCTGAAAGGAATGGGAGTTTGTTATAAGTGTGGAGGAAAAGGGCACAAAGTACGTGACTGCAAGGGTAAGAAAATGGTTTTAAATGTACAATGCTTCATTTGAAAGGAGTTTGGACACTACGCGAACCTATGTCCCAGTCATCAGACTATGCCACAAATAATGCTA
Organism: Viscum album; assembly: GCA_963277665.1. Taxonomy (NCBI): domain Eukaryota; kingdom Viridiplantae; phylum Streptophyta; class Magnoliopsida; order Santalales; family Viscaceae; genus Viscum; species Viscum album. Next base: position 603,394,356 of record OY728119.1, on the reverse strand, counting down.
TTGGATAATAATCAAGTTATGATACTACCACAGATGAAGAGGAATGATTAGAGTTCTTATGTTGATTATGTCAATTGAGTGTTGTATCAACAATGTACTTGTTATAATAATTATGGAGTATATAAGGATTGTACTGCAGTACTATTTCATTAAGGACTTGAGATTGTGTGGAACAAAGAAAAGTGACTCAATAGAAGGTTAAATTTTTGGAAAATATATGGTTGAGAGAATGATAAATCATAATATAGTTCTGATACTGAGGTAGTGATTTTGGAATAATATGTGATTATTTTGGATAAATTATATTGGATATTATTGACTACCTTGAAGCTGATTAATGATTTGTATATTCCATCATTGTTGGGGTTTAAAACATTTTTGGATTGATGAAGTATATCCAGCATTCTATATGGAATAAGGGAGCATGAATGTAATCAATAAGGAATATGGTAATTTAGGATGTTTCAGTGTATTAAAAGAATACCTGATGAAGGTATTCATATGCTATTACAGGGTAAAAAGGATCTACATTATGTTTACCTTCCTTATAAATGTTGGACTGTGAGTTTGGACAGAAGTATTTTGGATAGTTCTAGTTTGGATTATTTTGGATTGCCATAAAAGGACAACCCGGAGGTCGGGCGACAACCTGTCGCGTCCGGCAAGGCTGCGAGACTTGAACCCGCAACCGAAGGGCGACAAGGGTGTATCACCTACCACTGGCCCACGAGATGTCCTGGATTAAATAATGTAGTTTTTATTAAAAGATCTTGTAGATGAATTATAAATTCGTTTATTTTGGAACCCTATACGAATAGTGTAAATAGAATTTTTACGTTCTATTATCTTTTAGAGTGAAAGATGAGTTTGTGGTAGAAATTTATTAATGGATAAAACTCTAATTATAAAGTAAGTATATCTCCTTATGATCTTAGCCAATCTCATAAATAAATTCCTCAACATTAAGAAAAGGAACTTAAAACAAAAATGTTGTCCTAGATGGTACCTTAAATCATCACTAATTTATGGCTTTGAGATTGTTGGCCTTTTCATAGCCATGTTCTCTACCACTCTCCATCAGGTAATTGATGGTTAGATTTTTCTTCCATATCCATATTTTACTACATGGAACCCTAGTATGTGTTATTTTCAGTAATCTTCATACTTTCGACTCTTTATTTTAAATAGAGGCCTCATTAATTCATTTTTCAATGTGGGATTTCAACTAGGATATTTTGAAACGTCAAAAATGTGTTATCCTAATACCCTATGTTTTGTTGAACCGATGGTATTTCAATTCATCATAGATTGATGAATTTAAGGACCTCAATTTTATACTTGTTTGTGATTGATGACCTCAATCACTACCTATAAATATTTACGTTTTTCCTCCGATTATATGTCTCCAATTTCCACCAATGTTCTCCTAATCAAGATCATAATTTGGTGGTGACCCTTTGATTTCTCTTTTCCTCATATTAAGACTAAATTTTAGTAACCCAATTTCCGATGTGGGTTTTCCCACAAATATATTTTCTACTTTAAACCTTTTATTTTCGAAGAACAATTTCAAATTGCGAGGACGCAATTTATTGAAGGAGGGGAGAATGTAACACCCCAAGATTTCATAGTGTGTTATTTCTTCAAAATAATTTAATAACTTTCACTACACGCAACACCGAGTTCAATTGCACCATGACTTACCAAAAAAAAGCCATTAAAAGAGGTCATGAATAGTATTAACTAAATTTTAAACTTTATAATTTTAGAATCCATATTATGAGTTTCTTAGTCATAATGCAAGAACAGATTCATTTTCAGTATTGCACTTTTATCAACTTTTGATAGTGAAACCTTTTTAAATACAATATTTTAAACTTTTTTACTAAATGGAGACATCAAAAAAATTTAAAATGAAACTTCCCAAGCTTCCACGGTACGCTTTCCTTTGAATAAAACAGTAGCGTGTGTTGTACGCAACTTCGAGTTTTAACACACACCACAACCAATCAAACTGACCGTTATGAATAGTAATACCTAAATTTTGAAATAATATATATTTTATATTTTGAAATGGACTTCATTTTTGGATTCGGAATATCGAATTTAGCCTAAGGTGAAATTTTGGTACTTTTCGGATAACTTTCATATTTTGATGAATAGTGAAAATTACTAAATTTTAATTAAAAACAACTTTTTTAATCAAAATAATTAATAGTGATAAATTATGAATTTGAGTGGTTTTAAAGTATATTTAGAATATATTTTTACAATTTAATATAATGTTGGTCATTAGACAAAATTTTACAATTAAACCGAACATAAACAAGTGTCAATCTTTTGATAGTTATTATCTCTTAAAAACACGCTTTTTGTTTTGACAGCGGGAATTAATTTTAAATTAATTTCTGCCACTTCTGTGTTTTGAATTTAGAAAAATGGATTCCATATTTGGAATCAGGATTTTCAAATTTTGTAAATAGGTAACTTTTATTTTTAGACATTTTGAATAATTACTGCGGTAAATATTTTATTTACCATGGTTAAGGGTAAATCCGGTAAATAAGGGTTAAAAAAAATAATATTATAATAATACTAAATTACCCTAAAACGTGTCTTAACCCTATTGGTTGATACATGGTCGACCATGGGAATCTTTGGGTCTATTTTGGGACCCCATGGATCCACTTGTAAGTGATAATGACACTTTATTTTAATTAAGTTAAAATGAATACAAAAATGACACAAGCATATATCTTTTAGAAAAACAATTGTTACATAGGGTTATATATGTTGGATTTTAGATTATAAATATTCATTAGAAAGATAAAAAGATTTACTACATAATGATATTTTATTTATAATTTTTAGACATTAAATAATTTATTTTATTTATGACACAATGATGATGCAGTAATTACTATAATAGTGAAAAATTAAAATAATTGATATTATAAATACCCAAATAAATATAATATGAACCTTTTAATGAATTAAACTAATTTTATAGGATAATATGATATATTAGTATTGATTTAATTGACTTTGTTCAAAGTAATAAATCTGTTATGAGTTTCACAAAAATCAACTATTGAATAGTGTCAAAATTGACATAAAAGAGTTCTTAAAACAAATATTATATTATTAATTGATATTAAATTCCTAAAAATCTAAGGTTCGGCCAAGAGACTTATATCATGATAGGTTAATCATTAATTTACCACTTGGGGGTCGCTTGGATGTATATAGTAAGTTTATTAACCATATTATATAAAAATACAAAGAGACATTGTAAAAGTGAAACTAATTAACTTAGAGTTAATACTTAAAGATAAGGTTAATATAAGTACCCAAACCTGTCTAAATTATATTGGTTGAGTGGTTTTCGACCTATCCCCACCTTAACCTTTGAATAATCAACTTTGGAGCCATTAGAAACCGAATATGAATTTATTATAAATTAATATTTCTAGCTTTTCCAAAGGTGCCTCTCACCCCTCTTATAAAAGGGCACTCCTCCTTCCCATTTCTTCACACCTTCAAAGCCTTTTGGTTCGGCCAAACTCTGCCCAAATACTCTCCCAACATCCCTCACTACAACCTAGAGGCCTTAGTTTGATCAGAAAGCCAACCTAAGGAGCCCTTTTGATCAAATCAAAAGGAAGAACCCGAAGAAGAGGTAATGATTTCACCACCCTTCTCCAAGTTCATTTCTTCTTCCACTTCTTCTTCCTTTGTTCTTACCATTCTAAAATAATAACTCCGGTATCTCACATATACTGTGATGTTATTATAAATATGGTACAACCATATTCAGTATTCTATCCACCCTTTGAATAACATGTCACCATACGTGCGTACGTACGGCTTACCGTCTCCACGTCGTGGTGTAATTGTTATTCAATATAATATTATTTGGATGAGTATAATAATGATGTGTAACTCATGTAAATAATAAATATAACATGTTAATGATTCTGTATATATTATATACCATCCATTTATATATTATTTTAATATCAAAAGAATGATATTATCGCTCGTGCGTACGTACGGACTACCGTCTCCACGAACGCGATGAGATTCATTCTCCATCGTAACCATTAAAGTATAATTATCATTTGATGATTTAAAAATGATGTTTAAGGACTTGATATCATTCTGGATATGAATAATATACAACCTATCCTTTACAAACATGTCTTACGTAACAAAACATATGAAAGAAAACAAGTAAGTTAACACCCGAAACAATGATAATACTAAGATATTATTATCAAATCAATATTAAAAGATCATATATGATATCATATTAATGTATATGATTCTTGTATAATTTAATAACAATTATTTCACCATTATTCAGGAGGTTAACCTACCCCAACCAACGAAAAAGTACAAGGTAAGGGTTTACTTTACAACCTCTTCATTATCCAAGGTTGTTTATACGTAATAATCTACTGGGATCTCTTTATCATCCACATCCATGTTTCTTAAAAATGCATTTCAAAACATTTTTACTATTTACTAGAATATGAGTTAAATTCATTTATACCCTTTTTGACTTTTATAAGTGGTTTATAAAGGAATCTTTCGGTTGTTTTCAAAACAAAGTCCTTTTAACCTTTTCGGCAGAATTAAGGTAAGAACGTTTTTTTTTAACTTATACGGCGGGTGCGGCTAATTTCCACCGTTATAAAATCTTCAAAACTTCCCTTAAAAGCTTATAAGAATATTTTCAAAGAAAATGTGTTATTTTATATGTATCTTAAATGATTTCAAAATAAAAAGAGATATTTCTTTAAAAAGAATTTTGATTTCATCTATGTCAACATCCTTTGATGGATTTTACGCTTATTTGAATTTGATCTATTGTGATACAAAACTTCTATATTGTATTGAAGGTTTTGTGATATGTTTGACTATGGATGTGCTATTTTTATACCATTCATAGTTTATGGTGAAATTATTGACATTTCGTATGCTATTTTTAATACGAATGTTTATGTTATGTTTAAACCTTTTCATATGGGAATGCATTGGACTTAGTAAGTGACGGGTGGAGCCCGCTATAGCTCCTCGATGCATCGGTAGGTCTCATGAGACAAACTAGTTTCTTGGCACAAGGCCTTGAAAAAATATTATTTGTAGTCTTGGCACGAGGCCTTGACTATGTGGTTATGATAGTCTGGCATTATGCATTCCAACATTATGAAAGTGGTTATTGATTTTTGCATGTGATTATTCGATTAGTAGAATATCCATGTGAATAAGTAAATGGCATTATTTCATTTTATTTATGCCATACCATGTTGAAAGTTCATGTTTGAAAGGCTTTTGTTTTAGTTATACATTGCCTTAAAAGTTTATTCTTATTTATGAAAGTTTCTGCTATTTTGTTATCCTTACTGGGCATTTGAGCTCACCCCTTTTATATGTTTTATTTTTCCCAGGAAGTGAAGAAGTAAATTATGAATGACCTGCAGGGATATTATGTGGGGATATGAGTGTGGATTATGGAGACATTATGTTGTTGTAGTAGTTTTTCATTTTATGATGTAATGTAAAACCTATGAATATATCTAGTGTTTCCAAGGCTACTAAACCAATCGGTCTTTCGAGATTTGATCTTTCTTGTGATCATGCCAATGTTATGTAGTAATGCACCGACTCTGGGTAGTTGGGGTCGGGGCGTTACAGTTGGTATCAGAGGAAGTTTAGTACAAACCTTGGAAGCTAGATTTAGATAAACTCTGATTAGAGCACGTAGACCTAAGATGAACTTTGATGATTAGTATAGAAGAACTTCCTAGAATTTTGGTATTGTAGAGATTTTGTGAGTTTTCTGAGCAATACATCCCTGTCTGGATACGAGCAGGTAGAGGCGGCTCTGGCACAGATGTACCTAGGGGTAAAACCCGAAAACACCGCTTTGAGCTAGACTCGAACGGGAACTGGTGCACGACAATGGGCCTTGCTGCACTCTTGGTTACGACACTCCCGGGGGCTATGCTTAGGATAACTCTCATTTTCTTTACAAATCATTTTGAAGGGAGTATGAGTATATACTTCCTCAAAGAAAACATTCTTATGATTATGGATTATATCCATAAATAGTTCAATTTATGTTAAGTGTTTTATAAGTATGGGATTATGTATTTTGATTCATAAACTGATCTAGTTTATGTCATTGTTTAGAAATGGCGCCCAGTAGAAGGAATGAGAACTCCAGAAATGCACATGATCCAAAGAGAAGGAAGGATCATATCTTTCATGGTTTTAAGCTAGAATTGATAAGAGAAATAGTCTCCCATGTATTATCATCATATGAATAAATAATATCATGTGTTGATAAGATAAGTAAAGAGTTTACTGAGTCCTATGTCTTTGAAGGGAAGCAAGAGAAGAAAAGGATGGAAGAGAGAAAGATGGATAAAGGGAATAGGGAAAAGAAGAATTTTCTCATATGTGGTAACTGTGGAAAGAAACACCCAGAAACTTGCCTGAAAGGAATGGGAGTTTGTTATAAGTGTGGAGGAAAAGGGCACAAAGTACGTGACTGCAAGGGTAAGAAAATGGTTTTAAATGTACAATGCTTCATTTGCAAGGAGTTTGGACACTACGCGAACCTATGTCCCAGTCATCAGACTATGCCGCAAATAATGCTATTGGATAATAATCAAGTTATGATACTACCACAGATGAAGAGGAATGATTAGAGTTCTTATGTTGATTATGTCAATTGAGTGTTGTATCAACAATGTACTTGTTATAATAATTATGGAGTATATAAGGATTGTACTGCAGTACTATTTCATTAAGGACTTGAGATTGTGTGGAACAAAGAAAAGTGACTCAATAGAAGGTTAAATTTTTGGAAAATATATGGTTGAGAGAATGATAAATCATAATATAGTTCTGATACTGAGGTAGTGATTTTGGAATAATATGTGATTATTTTGGATAAATTATATTGGATATTATTGACTACCTTGAAGCTGATTAATGATTTGTATATTCCATCATTGTTGGGGTTTAAAACATTTTTGGATTGATGAAGTATATCCAGCATTCTATATGGAATAAGGGAGCATGAATGTAATCAATAAGGAATATGGTAATTTAGGATGTTTCAGTGTATTAAAAGAATACCTGATGAAGGTATTCATATGCTATTACAGGGTAAAAAGGATCTACATTATGTTTACCTTCCTTATAAATGTTGGACTGTGAGTTTGGACAGAAGTATTTTGGATAGTTCTAGTTTGGATTATTTTGGATTGCCATAAAAGGACAACCCGGAGGTCGGGCGACAACCTGTCGCGTCCGGCAAGGCTGCGAGACTTGAACCCGCAACCGAAGGGCGACAAGGGTGTATCACCTACCACTGGCCCACGAGATGTCCTGGATTAAATAATGTAGTTTTTATTAAAAGATCTTATAGATGAATTATAAATTCGTTTATTTTGGAACCCTATACGAATAGTGTAAATAGAATTTTTACGTTCTATTATCTTTTAGAGTGAAAGATGAGTTTGTGGTAGAAATTTATTAATGGATAAAACTCTAATTATAAAGTAAGTATATCTCCTTATGATCTTATCCAATCTCATAAATAAATTCCTCAACATTAAGAAAAGGAACTTAGAACAAAAATGTTGTCCTAGATGGTACCTTAAATCATCACTAATTTATGGCTTTGAGATTGTTGGCCTTTTCATAGCCATGTTCTCTACCACTCTCCATCAGGTAATTGATGGTTAGATTTTTCTTCCATATCCATATTTTACTACATGGAACCCTAGTATGTGTTATTTTCGGTAATCTTCATACTTTCGACTCTTTATTTTAAATAGAGGCCTCATTAATTCATTTTTCAATGTGGGATTTCAACTAGGATATTTTGAAACGTCAAAAATGTGTTATCCTAATACCCTATGTTTTGTTGAACCGATGGTATTTCAATTCATCATAGATTGATGAATTTAAGGACCTCAATTTTATACTTGTTTGTGATTGATGACCTCAATCACTACCTATAAATATTTACGTTTTTCCTCCGATTATATGTCTCCAATTTCCACCAATGTTCTCCTAATCGAGATCATAATTTGGTGGTGACCCTTTGATTTCTCTTTTCCTCATATTAAGACTAAATTTTAGTAACCCAATTTCCGATGTGGGTTTTCCCACAAATATATTTTCTACTTTAAACCTTTTATTTTCGAAGAACAATTTCAAATTGCGAGGACGCAATTTATTGAAGGAGGGGAGAATGTAACACCCCAAGATTTCATAGTGTGTTATTTCTTCAAAATAATTTAATAACTTTCACTACACGCAACACCGAGTTCAATTGCACCATGACTTACCAAAAAAAAAGCCATTAAAAGAGGTCATGAATAGTATTAACTAAATTTTAAACTTTATAATTTTAGAATCCATATTATGAGTTTCTTAGTCATAATGCAAGAACAGATTCATTTTCAGTATTGCACTTTTATCAACTTTTGATAGTGAAACCTTTTTAAATACAATATTTTAAACTTTTTTACTAAATGGAGACATCAAAAAAATTTAAAATGAAACTTCCCAAGCTTCCACGGTACGCTTTCCTTTGAATAAAACAGTAGCGTGTGTTGTACGCAACTTCAAGTTTTAACACACACCACAACCAATCAAACTGACTGTTATGAATAGTAATACCTAAATTTTGAAATAATATATATTTTATATTTTTAAATGGACTTCATTTTTGGATTCGGAATATCGAATTTAGCCTAAGGTGAAATTTTGGTACTTTTCGGATAACTTTCATATTTTGATGAATAGTGAAAATTACTAAATTTTAATTAAAAACAACTTTTTTAATCAAAATAATTAATAGTGATAAATTATGAATTTGAGTGGTTTTAAAGTATATTTAGAATATATTTTTAAAATTTAATATAATTTTGGTCATTAGACAAAATTTTACAATTAAACCGAACATAAACAAGTGTCAATCTTTTGATAGTTATTATCTCTTAAAAACACGCTTTTTGTTTTGACAGCGGGAATTAATTTTAAATTAATTTCTGCCACTTCTGTGTTTTGAATTTAGAAAAATGGATTCCATATTTGGAATCAGGATGTTCAAATTTTGTAAATAGGTAACTTTTATTTTTAGACATTTTGAATAATTACTGCGGTAAATATTTTATTTACCATGGTTAAGGGTAAATCCGGTAAATAAGGGTTAAAAAAATAATATTATAATAATACTAAATTACCCTAAAACGTATCTTAACCCTATTGGTTGATACATGGTCGACCATGAGAATCTTTGGGTCTATTTTGGGACCCCATGGATCCACTTGTAAGTGATAATGACACTTTATTTTAATTAAGTTAAAATGAATACAAAAATGACACAAGCATATATCTTTTAAAAAAACAATTGTTACATAGGGTTATATATGTTGGATTTTAGATTATAAATATTCATTAGAAAGATAAAAAGATTTCCTACATAATTATATTTTATTTATAATTTTTATACATTAAATAATTTATTTTATTTATGACACAATGATGATGCAGTAATTACTATAATAGTGAAAAATTAAAATAATTGATATTATAAATACCCAAATAAATATAATATGAAATTTTTAATGAATTAAACTAATTTTCTAGGATAATATGATATATTAGTATTGATTTAATTGACTTTGTTCAAAGTAATCAATCTGTTATGAGTTTCACAAAAATCAACTATTGAATAGTGTCAAAATTGACATAAAAGAGTTCTTAAAACAAATATTATATTATTAATTGATATTAAATTCATAAAAATCTAAGGTTCGGCCAAGATACTTATATCATGATAGGTTCATCATTAATTTACCACTTGGGGGTCTATTGGATGTATATAGTAAGTTTATTAACCATATTATATAAAAATACAAAGAGACATTGTAAAAGTGAAACTAATTAACTTAGAGTTAATACTTAAAGATAAGGTTAATATAAGTACCCAAACCTGTCTAAATTATATTGGTTGAGTGGTTTTAGACCTATCCCCACCTTAACCTTTGAATAATAAACTTTGGAGCCATTAGAAACCGAATATGAATTTATTATAAATTAATATTTCTAGCTTTTCCAAAGGTGCCCCTCACCCCTCTTATAAAAGGGCACTCCTCCTTCCCATTTCTTCACACCTTCAAAGCCTTTTGGTTCGGCCAAACTCTGCCCAAATACTCTCCCAACATTCCTCACTACAACCTAGAGGCCTTAGTTTGATCAGAAAGCCAACCTAAGGAGCCCTTTTGATCAAATCAAAAGGAAGAACCCGAAGAAGAGGTAATGATTTCACCACCCTTCTCCAAGTTCATTTCTTCTTCCACTTCTTCTTCCTTTGTTCTTACCATTCTAAAATAATAACTCCAGTATCTCACATATACTGTGATGTTATTATAAATATGGTACAACCATATTCAGTATTCTATCCACCCTTTGAATAACATGTCACCATACGTGCGTACGTACGGCTTACCGTCTCCACGTCGTGGTGTAATTGTTATTCAATATAATATTATTTGGATGGGTATAATAATGATGTGTAACTCATGTAAATAATAAATATAACATGTTAATGATTCTTTATATATTATATACCATCCATTTATATATTATTTTAATATCAAAAGAATGATATTATCGCTCGTGCGTACGTACGGACTACCGTCTCCACGAACGCGATGAGATTCATTCTCCATCGTAACCATTAAAGTATAATTATCATTTGATGATTTAAAAATGATGTTTAAGGACTTGATATCATTCTGGATATGAATAATATACAACCTATCCTTTACAAACATGTCTTACGTAACAAAACATATGAAAGAAAACAAGTAAGTTAACACCCGAAACAATGATAATACTAAGATATTATTATCAAATCAATATTAAAAGATCATATATGATATCATATTAATGTATATGATTCTTGTATAATTTAATAACAATTATTTCACCATTATTCAGGAGGTTAACCTACCCCAACCAATGAAAAAGTACAAGGTAAGGGTTTACTTTACAACCTCTTCATTATCCAAGGTTGTTTATACGTAATAATCTACTGGGATCTCTTTATCATCCACATCCATGTTTCTTAAAAATGCATTTCAAAACATTTTTACTATTTACTAGAATATGAGTTAAAGTCATTTATACCCTTTTTGACTTTTATAAGTGGTTTATAAAGGAATCTTTCGGTCGTTTTCAAAACAAGGTCCTTTTTAACCTTTTCGACAGAATTAAGGTAAGAACGTTTTTTTTAAACTTATACGGCGGGTGCGGCTAATTTCCACCGTTATAAAATCTTCAAAACTTCCCTTACAAGATTATAAGAATATTTTCAAAGAAAATGTGTTATTTTATATGGATCTTAAATGATTTCAAAATAAAAAGAGATATTTCTTTAAAAAGAATTTTGATTTCATCTATGTCAACATCTTTTGATGGATTTTACGCTTATTTGAATTTGATCTATTGTGATACAAAACTTCTATATTGTATTGAAGGTTTTGTGATATGTTTGACTGTGGATGTGCTATTTTTATACATTCATAGTTTATGGTGAAATTATTGACATTTCGTATGCTAGTTTTAATACGAATGTTTATGTTATGTTTAAACCTTTTCATATGGGAATGCATTGGACTTAGTAAGTGACGGGTGGAGCCCGCTATAGCTCCTCGATGCATCGGTAGGTCTCATGAGACAAACTAGTGTCTTGGCACAAGGCCTTGACAAAATATTATTTGTAGTCTTGGCACGAGGCCTTGACTATGTGGTTATGATAGTCTGGCATTATGCATTCCAACATTATGAAAGTGGTTATTGATTTTTGCATGTGATTATTCGATTAGTAGAATATCCATGTGAATAAGTAAATGGCATTATTTCATTTTATTTATGCCATACCATGTTGAAAGTTCATGTTTGAAAGGCTTTTGTTTTAGTTATACATTGCCTTAAAAGTTTATTCTTATTTATGAAAGTTTCCGCTATTTTGTTATCCTTACTGGGCATTTGAGCTCACCCCTTTTATATGTTTTATTTTTCCCAGGAAGTGAAGAAGTAAATTATGAATGACCTGCAGGGATATTATGTGGGGATATGAGTGTGGATTATGGAGACATTATGTTGTTGTAGTAGTTTTTCATTTTATGATATAATGTAAAACCTATGAATATATCTAGTGTTTCCAAGGCTACTAAACCAATCGGTCTTTCGAGATTTGATCTTTCTTGTGATCATGACAATGTTATGTAGTAATGCACCGACTCTGGGTAGCTGGGGTCGGGGCGTTACAAAAGTTCCCAATACCCTAGTTTAGGGTATTGCGTGTTTAAAAAATTTAACCCTGTTGTTTAACTGTTATACTTTGTTTGCTTGAGAAAGGGGGTTTTTATTATGAATAGGGTTTATTACCTTGTTATGGATGTGTTTTCCTATATTTGTTGATATTGATCATTGGGTCTAGAACTGCCTATTAGGCTATTTTGTTTCCTATGCCTAGTGATGTTAGGATGGAGTTGATTATTATATGGCATGCTTGTGATATGCATTGAAGTTGTTTAGCCAAGTAGTATTTGAGATTTACTTTGGCTGTTGGATATCATTTGTGCATGATTGTGTTACACGGGGCTATGAGAACGTGGTGTAGTAATACCATATGGGGAATTGACATTGAGGGCTTCCCCAAAGTGTCTCTTATACTTTTCACATTGCAAGACCATAAGGGGGATTGATGATGAGTGCACCCTCAGAGTGTCTATAGTATAGCCTTACGAGACCACAGGGGGAATTGACGTTGAGTGATTCCTCAGAGAGTCTGTAGTTTATCGTTAAAAGACCACATGAGGAATTGACGGTGAGTGCTTCCTCAGAGAGTCTTTGTCTACATGAGACCAAAGGGGTTAGACTGTGTGAGCTTTCCCAGAGGGTCGTTATATCTTTATTCTTGTGAATGATTGGTTGAATTTTTAATAAATGTAAATGAATATAGTTAAAACTATAGGATTGTTTACTTTTGAGTACTTCCTTGTTTATTACTTCTTTTTTCATATTGCCTTCTATATATATATTCACTAGCAGTTAGGTACAGATCTTTTGGTGGTTGCCTACTGGGATTCGTCTCACACCCTGTTTGGGTCATGCTTTTGGGCCCAAACAGATTATATTGTTGCAGGTATAGATAAGGGAAAGTTCCCTTCTACTTCAAGTACTTGACTGTTGTGGAGCTGGAGAGCATGGGACCAAGATGAGGCTTGTGATGCTGCTGGAGTTTATTTTTTTCTTTGTAATTTGGATTAGTATTGTATTTTCTAGCATTGTGACTTGTTTGGATGTTTTCATAGACATATGTGACATGCATCATTTATATATTTTCTCCTGTTGTTTATTTACTTTCATTCTTCCATTGTTCACTTATTATATGATATTACTGCTTCTGCTACTGCTACCTGTTTGTTTCCATTGTGTTACTCTACCAATGAGGGCATAGTTTTCCCACTATCACACCCAAAGATCTCGTTATTAGTCGACAGCCTCCGTCATTCGGGGAAATGCGCTTGAGTCTGCATTGAATAGTTTAAACATAAATGAAAACATTAATTTGAAAATAAATGACAGTTTGGAAACATATTTTAGTAATATTACCTTAGGACTTTCTTGCAGAACAACGTCAATATTTTGCAAACTTCACCTAACAAATAATGGTGAGCCCTCACTTTTCGGTGGAACATTTACAGAATTCCTAGAATACCAATACTATAATAGTTAATATTGTTAGGAAAAGATCGAGTAACTTAAAAAAATAAACACAATTGAAAAAACTTTAAGGCCTTACCAATAAACTAACAACAGAACCTGTAACTTTTAAAGGAGTGGTTATTTATTTTCACTGATGTAATCAGCTGGTGATTAATACTAGAATCCCAAGAATATCTCTTCACTTTTGAGATGTGTTCAAAATATGTGACAAAATTCCAACCCACATGGGAACTAGAAGTGAGGAAAAATAATTTCGTGCGTGCAAAAAAGGAAACCAAATATGCCACATCAGAAAAATCTTGCTCTTCACTGCCTTCAAAAGTTTCAATTATGGATCTATGTAACACGCCCTGTGATAATAGACGACCAACATGTCCAAACCTCCTCATCAATAGTGATGATCTATTTGTTCGTAATGTATAGGTAGCTGAAAATGGTATGCCACTATCCTCAATTCCATATATGTGGAAGATGTCGGTAGTTGTTAACTCCATCATCCTTCATGATATGTAAAACATTTGTAAATTGACACTGGACCTCTATAGAAAAAAATAAAACAAAGCCATCAGTTTTTTTAAAATCATCGAATGACAGTGTGTTGTCAAGGAAAACTTTAAACAACTACCAAAATGGCATCCTTTGAAGATATTTGATGTGATTATCAGTAATCTTTGGCCTGATCTCATTAAATATCTACCACATCCTAGTCATCGAAGACCTACAATGGTTGACATCTGATGTAGAGGCTTCTTTTTTCATTAAAAAATGGTATCCCTAACAAATTAGCATCTCGTATGAAAAAAAAGTGAAAACAGGAAACAGGTAGTGGAAATTCCAACTGGAAAAATACCAAAAAAAATTCATTGGAACTTTCCACTGTGAAATCCCACTAGGAATTTCCATAGTGAATTTCTGTTGGGGGTTTCCACTGTGAATGTCTAGTGGGAATTTCCATTGGGAAAGACCATTGGGAATTCCCAGTGGGGTTTCCACTGTGAATGTCTAGTGGGAATTTCCACTGGGAATGACCAGTGGAATTTCCACAGGGACATTTACACATTGAAATTTTCACTGACAATTCTCATTGGAAATTTTCAACTCATTTAAGTATAATTTATTATGTAGTTGGAAATTACAATTTAATTTAATTGGGAATAATCATCAAGGAGTACACTACGAATTACCATCGAAATTTTCCACTAGGAATTTCCATTGTAAATTTCCACTGGGAATTATCACAGGAAACACCCACTAGAAATTGTCACTGAAAATTTCCAATGGGAATTTCCACTAGGAATTGTTAGTGGAAAATGTCAATTGATTAGAAATAATTGTCTACTGGTTGGAATATTATAAGTGAATATAATAGGGAATTTCCGCTGGGAATTTCCTCTTGGACTTTCCAGTCGATTTTCCACTAGGAATTCACACTATAATTGCTAGTGGCATTTTCCACTGTGGAATTTTCAGTAGGGAATGGTAGTAGGAATTTCAACTAGAAAAATCTCCAGTGGAAAATTTGACTGCTAAAATTTCAAGTTAGAGTGCATTAAAAACATCATCTGGAAGTAGACGGCTAACCAAAAATCAATTCAGAATTACAAATATGATTTGGAATCATTTGGAAATAGTTAATAGAAATTTCTAGTTGTAATCAATTTAGAATTCAAGTGGGATTTCCCTGTGGGATTTCTATAGGGGAATGACCACAAAGAAATTTTCATTGGGAATTGTCGTTGGAAATTTTCAACTCATTGAAGTAAAATTTATTCTAGTTGGAAATTATAATTGAATTTAATTGGGAATGACCAATGGGGATTACGTTGGGAATTTCCATTGAGGATTTACACTTGGAATTGTCACTGGAAATTTCCATAGGAGATTTCCACTAGAAATTTTCACTGAGAATTGTCACTAAGAATTACCACTCAGAATGTCCACTGGGAATTGCCGCTGTGAATGTCCACTGAGAATTATCACTGGAAATTCCCACTGGGAATTGCAACTAGAAATGTCCACTGGGAATTGTTAGTGGGCATTGTTGGTGAAAATTTTCAATTGATTATAAATAATACTTTATTAGTTGAAATTTATTAGTGAAGATAACTGAGAATTCTCACTGGGAATTTCCTCTTGGACTTTCCAGTCGATTTTCCACAGGTAATTCAAACTATGTAATTATCGGTGACACTTTCCACTCTGGAACTTTCAGTAGGGAATGACAGTGGGAATTTCAACTATAGAAATCTCTAGTGGAAAAGTAAACTGTTGAATTTTCCAATTATAGTGCAGCGAAAACATCATCTGGAAGTTGACAATTGACAACCAATCAATTCGAAATTAAAAATAGTTTTTTTAATCATTTGAAAATAGTTAATGGAAATTTCTAGTTGTAGTCAATTTGGAATTTCAGTGGGGATTCCCAATGCAAATATGAAATGGAAATTACTAGTGCGTAAAAATTCCGACTAAAAATGGCTACTTGGAAATTCCACTGGGCTACACCAGTGGGAAATTCCAAGTGTGAATTCCTAGTCATAATTCACACTCCAAATTCTCATTAGAAAATATCAGTGAATAAAAATTCTTAGTTGTAATTCCTATACTAAATTCTCATTGATAATCCATAGTGGAAAGCGTTAGACGAATTTTCAAATTGTATTGAACTTGTAAATCGAACTGCAAATTGCAAGATGGCATTTACAATTCCAACCAGTTAGCGGTGGCAGTACTGTAGCTGGAACTGTAGCAGTCTGGGTACTGTAGCAGTAATATTCACCGAAGGGCCCTTTGGGGAAAAAATGGGCTTTCGGGCCTTATATTCAGACCACTTGGTCTTGGACCTTCGGGCTATGTAACGGGTCCCCCTCTACCTAGTTTGAAAGATGTATTTTCTTTAAATAATAAATGAGGCTTCAGCCCCAACCTTTAAAAAAACTAGTGAAAATTGACAATGAAAATTTATACTGCAAATACAAGTTGGAAATTCTGAGTGGCAACTCAAAATAAATATTGTAAGAAACATTCGCACTGGAAAATAAATGCCACTGGATATTGCCAGTACAAAATCATTGTAAAAATGTCAAACAACAATTTCAAATTATCCAAGTACTCCAAAAGGATAGAATTCCCTAACAAATTTAACATTTCCAACTAATTGGAAATTCTCAATAAAAACTATCAATTATTTAAAGCAAATAAAAAAACCATTGTTAAATATAGATGGACAATTACGACTATAAATGGACATAGCTAGTGAGAATTGAACCAAAAAAATAGAAGCGAAAATTCAAACTATAAATCATTTTCATAAAAGTGGAAAGGGTCAGTTGAATGCATCGTGCAAAACAAATGAAAATTCTAGTGAAATTTCCCAAACTTGCAACTACTGTAAAACAAAGGAGACTTGAATTGAAAATTGTTACTTGAACAACCTACTAGAAAAAAACCAAATCATCGTATTCATAGTGTTTTATTTACTGAGATGCATGATAAAAAAAACCTATATTTCCTAAAGAAACCCACACACAGAAACACGAACATCCCTGTAGAAACCCGGATACACCAATACAAACTAAAACAATATTAAGCTCTCTATCTCCATAGATCCAAACATTTATAAATAAACAACAAAATACGACTCTATCTCAATGAATTCGATTAATTATGAACAAACTGAATAACATAAACGGCATAAATCACTTGTCAACTTATGTCATTGGCGATAAAAAACTTAGAATGAATTGATATAACAGTAATCAGAAAGGGGTGCACCGAAAGTTTGGCGGAAGATTTGACTGAGAGATTCGCTGAGGGGTTTGCCGAAGGATTCATCGAGTGGGTCGCTGATGGAATCACAGAGGGGTTTGCAGAGGGGTTTGTAAGAACCCGAATCTTCATTTTAGGTATGGATCTTGATTTCGGGTGTTTTTGAGGAAAATGGGAGAATCTAGAAATTTTAGTACACGTCGTGTACCTAGTTGTCGCGGGTAGCCGTGTATTGGTCGTGTAACGGACGAGTACATGGCTGTGTGAGGTGACCTAAAGACCGCCTAAAGTGGGGGCCGGTTAAGGCAAGTACACGACATGTACATTAAATGAACATGTTTTGTACTTTTCTTTTTATTTGTTAAATTGGACTAGGGTCGCGTCTAATTGACAGAATTGTCTTCTTTTAGCTTTGTCTCGTCCAGGAGCGACGGGAAGCGTCGAATCTTCTCTCAGCCACCAACCCACCGTCCGTTCTCCGAATCAAGCATCTTTTCTTGATTTCTCCTCTTGCGTGAGTTATTGGAGGTTGAGCGTTTTTTACATTTTTGTAGATCTACGGCGTTGTAGGTCAATTCAAAGGTTGAGGTTCAACTATATCGATCTTACAACGTCGAGGTAGGTGGTTTGTGCCTTTCTGCAGTTGTCTTTGGATTATATGTGCAAAAAGTGCACAATACCCTGGTTTAGGGTATTGCGTGTTTAAGAAATTTAACCATGTTATTTGCTTGCTATGCTTTGTTTTCTTGAGAAATGGGCTTTTTATTATGAATAGGGTTTATTACCTTGTTATGGATGTGTTTTCCTATGTTTGTTGATATTGGTTGTTGGGTCTAGAACTGCCTGTTAGGTTGTTTTGTTTCTCATGCCTAGTGTTGCTAGGATGGAGTTGATTATTATATGTCATGCTTGTGATGTGCATTGAAGTTGTTTAGCTAAATAGTATTTGAGATTTACTTTGGTTGCGTTTGTACATGATTGTGTTACACATGGCTGTAAGAACCTGGTGTAGTTAGATTATAGGGGGAATTGACGTTGAGAGCTTCCCTATAGTGTCTGTTATACTTTCCACGTTGCGAGACCATAGGGGGGATTGATGATAAGTGATCCCTCAGAGTGTTTATAGTATACGGTTACGAGACCACATGAGGGACTGACGATGAATGCTCCCTCAGACTGTCTATAGTATATCGTTACGAGATCACATGAGGAATTGACATTGAGTGCTTCCCCAGAGAGTCTTTGTTTGCATGAGACCAAAGGGGTTAGACTGTGTGAGCTTTTCCAGAGGGTCGTTGTATCTTTATGCTTGTGAATGATTGGTTGAATTTTTAATAAATATAAATAAATGTAGTTGAAACTGTAGGATTGTTTACTTTTGAGTACTTCCTTATTTATTACTTCTTTCTGCATACTGTCTGCTATATATATATTCACTGACAGTTAGACACATATATTTTGGTGGTTGCCTACTGGGTCGCCTCACGCTCTGTTTGGGTCATGCTTTTGAACCCAAACAAATTATATTGTTGCAGGTATAGATAAGGGTAAACGCTCTTCTACTTCAGGTACTTAACTGCTGTGGAGCTGGAGAGCATGAGATCAAGCTGAGGCTTGTGATTCTGCTAAAGTTTGTTTGTTTTCTTTGTACTTTGGATTAGTATTGTATTTTCCGACATTGTCACTTGTTTGACTGTTTTCCGAAACATATGTGACATGCATCATTTATATATGCGCTTCCATTGTTTATTTACTTTCAGTCTTTCGTTGTTCACTTATTGTATGATATTACTGCTTCCGCTACTGCCATCTGTCTGTTTCCGATGTGTTATTCTGCCAAAAAGGGCATGGTTTCTCCATTATCACATCCAAGTTTCGACAACTTCTAGCGTTCAGAGAAATGCGTTTGAGGTCACATGACCAATCGGGTATAAGACATCTTTAAACGGCACCCGGAACCGGGACGTTACATGGTTCACTGACGAAATCACAGAGGGGCGGGCCACTAATGAATTTTTCGAGGGTTCGACGATAGATTCAACGAGGGTTCACATATAGATTCACCGAGTCGGTTGGGGAGGGATTCGCCCACATAATCGTAAGAGGTTGACGAAGGGCCGCCGATACTTTCGACACGGCGCCAGATTAACCCTACGACATTACCCATGTGGCACCCAAGCCCAGAGCCGAAAATTTTTGGCTCCGCGTGGCCTCCTCCGCGCTCATCTGCAGCGCAAGCCGGGATTTATCTGTCAGAATAACCTGCCGGCTGCCATGACCCTCCCTTCCTTCCATGCTCACCTCACTCTTCTCGCCCTTCTCTCTGCTTCCACTTTCTATTGCCTCTACAGATCTCGTTCTATCAGACGCGTCAGAACCACCTCTCCGAATCCTAACCCCAAACCCACCCTCGCTTCTGGCAGAGGCAAGCTGTTGTTCGCGTCCCAGACCGGTACCTCCAAAGCCTTGGCTCTCCGCCTCTCCGAAATCCTCGTCTCCAACGACCTCTCTTTCGACCTCGTCGATCTCCAAAACTACGAGCCCGAAGATCTTCACAAGGAAACCCTCGTTTTGATCGTTGCGTCTACTTGGGATGGTGGGAAGCCTCCCACGAACGTGGGTTTTTTCACCGATTGGCTGGCCCAGAGTGCCGATGACTTCCGGATTGGGTCACTGCACCTGTCTCGATGTGGCTTTGCGGTGTTTGGCGTCGGTAGCCGGTCGTATGGGGAGACGTTCAACGCGGTAGCGAGGGATTTCACAAAGCGGCTGCGAGCGCTGGGTGCTTCAGAGGTTTTGCCTCTCTGGGAAGGTGATGTCGATGCTGGAGATTTGCATGAGGTTTTTGGTGCTTGGAGTAATAAAATTATAGGGATTTTGAAGGGCGGGGTACCGGAGAATGGGGGTGTGTTGGATTCCGAAGCATTGCCTGAGAGCGATAGTGAGGCTACTGATGGGTCGGAGGATAGCTACGGGGAGAATGATGCGGAGTCGAGTGCTGTCGATCTCGAGGACATAGCAGGGAAATTTCCATCGAGAAATTCCACAATGGTGGCTTCGTCTAATGGGGCAAAGAATGATGAAAAAGAAATGGTGACTCGGGTGGTTAGAACCAACTTAGAAAAACAGGTTAGTTTTCTCCAAACTCTTCCTTCGTCTTTAATTTGAGAAAATAACACCAATAATTTCATTCTGGAAATAACACGAGTTCACCTTTCCGTATGCCTTGTTCGTTTCCCCGTATCAGAGTCGCAGCAGGAATAGGTAACTTTACATGCAATCTTGTCAATTTTTGAAGGCGATGTTGCACTCTTTAGTTATCAAATTGTTTGGGTACCACTGTTTGAATCATCACACTGAACATATCACTCAAGTAAATTTGATCTAAAAACGATCATTTGCCTTCATATTATGCTACAGCGGTGCCACCTAATTCTTGAACGTGATGTTGCACTAAAATATATATATATATATATGTATGTATGTATGTATGTATAATATGATAATATATATATAAAGTGTATATTTAATTACATGCATTTGATGTGTGTATTATAATGCATGTATTATAATGCATGCGATAATAAATATATATATTTGATGTATATTGATTTCTCCTGAACGGTACGGTTTTATTATCATTTGAAATATGTTATGTACGGATTAATTGGCTTGATTGATCATTGAATATGATTCAATGAATTATGGGAATAAATGTATATGAATGCATTTAATACGGCCGATGCGTTTTCATTAAATGAAAATGCGTCATGGATGACTATATAAAGGGACATGATCCCTCTCGTTGAATACAAGCTATTGTGAGCAAATCTCTCATCTCTCTCTTCCTCCCATACTGCTGTTCAACGTATGAGACGAAGGCGCTAGCACCCCTTCAACATTCAGACATCCTTGCGATACGATCGCGGATCCATTGGTCGGTGTACCCCCCGGAGACAGAGTGTTTTTGTTCATATAAATGCCATTTAATATAAAATGTGAAAGAGTTCATATTGATAAGAATATAAAATGTTTATATTCTTTTTAATTTATAAAATGTTTATAATTAACATTTATTTATGAATAGTTCATAAATGTCTCATATTTTAGAAAATAAATAAATTGTTTATTTATTAAATTTCCTTAATATTCATGTTTAGTTCACAATTAATTAATTAGAAACTGTTCAGATTAAATGGGTTTTTTTGGATATTATTTAAGCCACATAAAAAAGGTGTTTTGATAATTGATACGATCAAAGTTTAAATAATAATTAAGTATATGATATTTAGATTATGTAAAAGGTTTACATAATAGAAATTGAATTATAAATAGTTTATAATTTATATAATATTATATATTTAAAAGGGAAATGCCATATTATGATAAATATGAAAGAATTCATATTGGAAAGAATATAAAATGTTTATATTCAAAATCATGGAATGTCCATAATGTTAAAGGTGAAATTATAAAAGGGTTTATAATTAGCTTTTATTTATGAAACAGTTCATAAATGTTTATCTCATGTTTAAATATTTGAATTGTTCATTTATTTAAAGATTAATCTCTTTTTTATTCATAGTTATAAATTGTTTATATTATGAATAACTGGATGCTAAAATTTATATGATAAATTGCTTTTTGGATAGTGCCTTGCATATCATGTTAGGTTTGATATAATGAAATTTAGTTTTCATCTACCTTGATCTCGGTTTCTAATTTTAGTTATGAGATTGAGAGTAGTTGTGTGTAGTTTGTGCATATTAGGTGTTAGAGTTTTCATGAATTAGATTCTCTCTTGAGTAAAGTATCCCCCTGGTAGAGGGACTTGGGGTCGGATCGCCTACTTTCCTGGGGCTTGGCTTGGCTATGAAAGTGAATGGGGTTGGCTACCTGTCGCTCTGGGCTTATTCATGTGGAGTTTTCCAATCTCATACAACTTTATGCCTTTACATGAAGTGTAAGCATATGATGCATTTGAATATGTATAAATATACTTAACTTCTATTTTTGAGTGATTAATACAGACTTTGTGAGTTGTGTAAGGAGTTACACATTAATGTGGTTTGAACACATTAATTCAGTGGTTGAATAAGGATTCCAAAACTAAATCATTAGAAGAATGCATACATAAAAAGGAATAAAACTTGAGAATATAATTATTACATAAGATGTAAAAGTTATGAATTTAATATCTATACGATATATATTAAATTGGTGAGACCTTAAAAGGAAAACCCCTCAAATACTAAGTGTGAGATTCCTTTCAGAGAAACACTTATCAAGACCTCGATCATCAACCGGGTAGTTTCACGCCATAACGGGGTGCCTTTGGATTATCTTGTATAAGGCAAAGTAATGAGTGATTCATGATTATTCAACGAGTAATTTCACGCCATAGCGGGGTGGCCCTGTATTGTCTTGCGTTGACTTGTTTTTTGAGGTTTGCTTTAGGTTACACTTAGTTAGGAAACCCCAAGGGTTGGGATTCCAGAGGAATAGAATTGGGTGAATCCATATGATGGATTTGGATAAAGGGTTATCCATTCGATTATTCAAGAATCACAACTGTTGTGGTTAAGATGATGCCCTACCTAAATAACTAAGCGGTGAGTTTCACGCCATAGCGGGGTCATTTGCTTAGTGAAATATGGATCTTGGCTCACTAAATGGATATGATGTATGGGGTCATCAATTTTAGTGGGTGCACCATCATTAAACGTCCTCAATGAAAATATATATGACATGATTTATATCTCATAAAAAGTTCCGTTGTAAATTAATGCATCATCATC
This sequence comes from Viscum album, assembly GCA_963277665.1. Classification (NCBI taxonomy): domain Eukaryota; kingdom Viridiplantae; phylum Streptophyta; class Magnoliopsida; order Santalales; family Viscaceae; genus Viscum; species Viscum album. The sequence continues at coordinate 603,370,960 of OY728119.1, read as the reverse complement.
AAACTAAACTTAAATTAACCCTTGAAATAATGAGCTTAAAGTAAGAACTCCTAAGACTGGTTGCTTAAGAATAGTTCTCGAGCAAGAGAGATATTTTATGTGTTAGAACAGTTCATTCCTGAGTAACCAAGTGTTGAAGTTGTTCAACGAGAAAAATCAAGATGCTTATGAAAGCATGGAATGATTTATTTAGGTTTCAATGGAATTAGATGCCAAATGACTATTGGAATCATAGTCTCCACTTATGTACTCAATATAATTGGTCACATCAATGATTTTAGTCTCAAATACTCAATATTATTGGGTACGTCAAATGATATTCAATATGATTAATGACTTGGAGAGATAAAAGTTTCCTTAAAGCTTTATTGGTTATAGAAATCAATTCTATTGTTCTGACAAATATCTGATATCAACTCTATGTTTTACAAAGTGTTGTAAATATACAGAAGGGTAAAAAGATGAAAAGAATTGAAGCTTGAATTTTGTTTTCAAGTAATGGAGCAAATAAGTTCCTACATTGATAACTTGGATGCTTTAAGCTTGAATAAACTCGTCCTAAGATGTGTACAATATCTCATTTAGCTCTTGAGAAGAGTTTGTAAACAATGGTTGTTTAAATGAAATGAGATGAGTGTTTTTATTTATCAACTTTTATTTGGGCCACCGGTTTGGTCCTCGGGTCCTGCAAGGCCTTCGGGCCACCCAAGGCCTTCGGGCCAGTTGTCTCTCAAGGCCTTTGGGCCATCTCAAGGCCTTCGGGCCACATGGATATGCAGATGTACCAGTCAGACTACAAGGGACAAAGCTCCAGATGATGATCAAAGCAGACACATTCACCAGAGTAGAGCTAACCGGTTTGGAAGAATGAGAGAGTATGACATTGACATCGGTATCGGGCCTGTGCACTGCACATGACAACTAGCTGACCAGCCTTGCGAAGGGGGGTGCTGATATCATGACTTGTGTTGGGGAGGAGCAATTCCCAATTGTCTTGTCTGAGTGATTTCCTCTAAGTCCTACGGGTCATGTAATTGTTTCTAAGCCTTCGGGCCTTGTAAGGGTTCCACCTCACCCCTTAAAAGGTGGATTATCAAAATAAAAAAAGGCCTTCGGGCCATTCAGTCAAGTTGGTAAAATATTTAAACCAAAAGAAGAAAAATTGGTTGAAAAGTTCATTAGTGTTTCTTCAAAAGGCATATCATGATCATTGAATCCTAGGGATGTCAGGAAAGGAATAATAATAATTCAATATGATTGGATTATTGATGATATACTTGATCGAGTTTGTGAAACTTCATGAAATGTTATAGAAATTAATTCTTCTATTTTTGAAGGGTATGTGATATCGAATGCGTATTTTACAAAGTGTTGTAAATATACACGAGTTCAAACTCAAAGGAAGAATTGATCGAGCTTGTAGTTTATATTCACGAGATGAAGTAAATAGTCACTACATCGAGAATTTGGATGTAAAGGAATGTGTCAAGCTTGGATGAATCTAAGTAAAAGATGTGCATCTTCATCTCATTTCTCTTATATGATAAGAGAGGATGTTCAATAACAAATGGTTGTTATGATATGATTAAATGTATATACATTGTTTATGATTCATTGGATTTCTATAACATGTTTTGATAAGAAGATTTGGATAAAAGCGTTTATCCATGATAAAAATGTTTATCCAGATATTTGTTAAAATATTAGGGAATGTGTTCCCGCTATCCATCGATGGGATATTTTAATAAAATCTTCTTTATGAAAGGAAAGGTTCAAAACACATAGAATGCCATATATGATATGGAAATAATTGTTTATTTGTTAAATATTCCCACTAAAAGGAAATAAATGTTATTTCCTAAAACACAAAGTAGTTTGCTTTGAGTCTTAAAAAGATATTCCAAAGTGAATATAATGTCCGAGAGACTAGTGAGAGTATGTTTGGACTTAGAGAAGTTTAAAGTTGATAAATAAAAGTTTTTGCCAATCTGAGTTTTAGTGATTTTTCACTTTATATCCTAAAGAGTTAGGATACGAGACACTAAATAAAAATGTAAATAGTTACATTTAGTTAATGTGATAAAGTAAATATCACTGTTATGCAACTTGTTACAAATTGAAATTCACTTGATTTCCTAAAAGGTTTAGGAAATATTGGTAAAGAGAAATGTAAATAATGTAAACAATTACATTATTTATAGAAGATTTCAAGGAATAAGCTTGATGAAAAATGTTTCAAGGATGATGATGATGTACTTAGAAGTATAATAATATCACATATATTATATAAACATTCAATCCATCATTATATCCAGCCGCAAGATGTGGTGATGGAAAACGAATAACATTGGTTCGCGAGGCGGCAGTCCGCCGTACATACGAATGATGATTTTGTAACCCATTTGATGGAAGAAGAGAAAGATTTAAGTTATGCCATTAACATAATATCTTAGTATATGAAAGATACCGAGATTATTATATCAACATGGTTTAATAAGAATTAAAGGAGCTGGGGGAATAATTAAAATAAAACGTTTGGTTAGAGACGTTACCTTTTCTTCGAACAACTTCTTTTGGTTTGCACCAAAAATTTTCTTAGGTTGGATTTATGACCAAACTAAGGCTTATAGGATAAGAGAAGGGAAGAAAATGATTTGGGAAGGGCTTGACTGAACCAAAGAGTTTTGAAAGTGTGATGAGGAGAGGAGAATGAGTTAAGTTAGGTGAGAGTGATACACTTGTAATTTTGGAAAAGAAAAAAATCCACATTTTTCACATGCCACAAGGCTCTAAAATGGGTCATTCTCAAACTTAAAAGAGACAAGGTTGAAATATGGTCAGTCAATGAGTGTTGGACAAGTTTTGAATCATTTTTAATCCTCATCTTTTTAATTTTAACCCCCGATAAAACCCATTTTTAGCTTAACCGCGGTAAATAATTTTTACCGTTTTTTACTATTTATTATAGTAAAAAATAAAGTTGATTTTATTAGATAATATAAATTATGCCGATTTCAAATATGGTATCTATTTTTCCAAATTTCATTCATAGAAGTGGAAAAATTTAATTTAAATTTAATCTCGCAGATACGATTAGAAATCGAGTTTTCAAATAGAAAATGTTCAAAAGTTTAAAATGTTTTATATCAAAATTCAATATGAAAATGATTTCAATGAACTAAATTGGATTAATAGATATATAATTGAACTAATGTTGCTTTTAAAACCATCTTAAAACAATTTGGAAGTTTTAAAAAGCTTTAAAAGAAATGCCAATTATTGATAAAAACCAGCATTTTTTACTATTCATTGAAAAATTTATTTTTCAGAAAATACTCAAATAATCACCCTAAGATAATTTTGACATGTTGATTTCAAAAATGAATTTTATTTTTTTCAAATACATTTTGTAAAGGTGTCAAAAATTAGTTTTAAAAATAAGTGCGCAATAGGCAAGAAAACTGCTGTTTAGAAAAATACTATTTTGAAGTGTAAAATTGGATTTATTTTTATCTTTTGTCTAGAAAACACATAAGATAAATGTTAAACATTTGATTGAATATATAATATAAAAATTTCATTAAAATCATTCACCAAAATTGATTTATTTTTTGAAATGCATATATGAATAGGATTAACTAAACTATGAAAATATATGATCTACATGTAAATAATAATATTTTAATAGTATGTCACGTTTCATTTAAACTCGGTATTGCGTGTAATGCAAGCTAAAATCAGTGTTGTGTATAAGGCAAAATATTGAAAAGATTAAATTTATTTGGAAAAAAATATTTCACAAAATCTCGGGGTGTTATAGTTTTTTTATGGTTTCACACATTATGATCAATCACATGATCACGATCTTAACCGAGATTGAAGACCAGTCGAGGGAGATGTTGGATGGTGAGATGAGTTTCGTGCTGCAAGTTGAACCGCCATGTCACAATGCCATGCACACGTGGATAATTCAAAGAAGATCAATACAACGGACTTCATAGAGATTTAAAAGAAGGAATGAGGCCCGATTCTTTCAGAATTTTAAATGAGAAGACTTGATTGAGATTTTAAATGAGAATTCGAATGAGAATAAAACTGGAAAATATCTTCTAGATTTGAAAATGATCAACTGCCATTCGAAGATCAAGGAGTTTTTAAAATTTCATTTTGGAAACTAATATTCATGATATTATTTTGTGAATATATATGTGTAGGAAAAAGAAGTTACGTGGTGTGAGAGAGAACTCACAAATATTCAGTGCACAATTTTTAAAGAACTGAGAGCCCAATACCTATATCGAAGAGAGAAGAGTTCGAAGCCATTCGAGGAAGAGACCTATATGCCTGAGTATTCGAAGTAAAGAGGACAACCGGATCTTGTGAAAATCTGGACAACTGAGCAAGTCAGACGACCATATTCTGAAGGAAACCTGGGTGCACAAACTTGAAGGTGTACACAAGCAGACCATATTGATCTAGTTTGTTCGTGGAGGAAGATCATTATCAAGTGGTGCAGAGATCACCCGAAGCTGAAGGCGGTCTTTCTTTGTTGGATCATATTTTGTAGAAGAGAGTTTCTTCTAGTGGGACTTTGGAAGCCGGAACACAGTGGGACTTAGTGTTGATAGGACCGAGATTGTCCTTGGTTGTAACCACTTGTGTAGATATTGGAGAATCTGTGATTGAGACAACTAACCAATCACGACAAGGAGTTTAATGTTACGCTGAACCTTATAAATCCTTGTGTGTTGTGCCTTCTTTACATTTTGCTGCATACGAGGTGGGGTTGAGAGAATATATTGAGTGGATCAGAACTTTAAGAGGTTCAAGAGGTTGACTTAAAAGAGAAAATTCATAAAAGAAGATCACTGATTCACCTCCCTTTCAGTGGTCCATCCGTCCTGGGGCATCACACATTCATTATGGATTTTTGCCTTCCCCCTATCGTCATATAACGACCCAGAAACCTTTTTTTATCTATATATATATATAATTTATTTATTTATAACACAACCCGAGATCGCAAAGGTTTAGAGTTTTAGCGAGTCCGGATACATCGGAGAATTCAAATTACACAACCTTTAAAAAGAAAAGACCAAAACTATCTTTATTATTTTTACAAGGGTAACACCTTAGAGGGACCTCGATCACTCTCGCTTCTGCGCGTCCTTATGCCTTGTTAAAAGAGGTTTTGAAAACATAGAGTGAGCGACAAAAAAGCTCAATAAGTGCTTTCAAAATATAAGAAAACCAAATAGAGTTTTGCAATTCAAAATAAAAAGTAAAACATGTTATAAAGTTCGATAATACAAGCTTAAGAAATCATGAATACTTCTCAAAATAAACATTTTAGCTAAAAGGATTTCAATATAACATTTGGAAAGTCCACTTCATTCATAAAATAATAGTGATTTCAGTGGAAAACTTATGAGTACTCATAATTAATTCTCAAAGGCACCTTGAATCATACATGAATTCTCGGTTTACTCCTGACACAACATAACATGATGGACATAGTCTCATGATGGATTATGTTCACTCCCTAATCCCATAATGTGCTTAAGATACACCTTCCGCGCACCATACATGACATCTTATGGGATTAAAACATTACCCAATACATTGGAGCGCTATATAATTCTGGATGTACCCGTTACATGATCGGACAAAAGTTCCATGAGGGTTTGAGTTCACTTCCCATCCCCCGCCTTCATTCACATATCCAAGTGCAATTCTTTGGAATTATGACATGGATTTTACACGATAAGGACCATGCAGTTTTTTTTTTAATAACACGTGCTTTGATATTCATTTTGTAAAAAAAAATTTACTTGGTTTTACTTGTGTCATGATAAAAGTAGTTTCACGTGAAACGGCATATTTAAATATACATAAAAAAACATGATTTCATGTGCATACACATATGTATAGATATAAAATGACAATAAAAATAATTTTAAAAAAAATGACACATTTATAGACATTCATTTATTTACATACCTATATATAAATATTAAGAATAAAACAGTTGTACATAAATTAATAAATATATATACATTTATATGCTTGTATTTAATGATGTCAATTAAAAATATGTTTCTCCTAAATATTTATATAACACACACACACATATATATACATACATGTAAAAAATCGTTTTCATATGAAATGACATATTTATATGTAAATGTAATTGTTTGAAAATAAAAACAATTTTAACTTAAACATTAGTTTTGAAAATTTGATAACTTCGCTTGCACTTATAATGGCCTAATTGAGAAAATAATTTTAAAAAATAGAAAACCATGGGCGCACATGATTATTAACATGCAAAATGGTATAAATATATATATATATATATTCATACATTAGCAACATTATCAATAACTTTGAAAACTGAATAACATCTTTTATATATATATATATATATATATATAGGAGCCAAGTTAAGTTTCTCAAAAAAAAAATAGTTTCATGAAAATAAACCTCACGTACCAAAGAAAGTTCATGTGTAAAACATTTAAGGTAATACCAACATGAACCGTTGACCGAACATAAAAATGATCCATTTTCCATTACAAAACAATCAAAATACCATTATAAATACAATGATGATGGTCTAAAACAAATTTTGCATATAAAATCTAAAATTCAGAAATCTCTTTAAATATTTAAGTATAATTTTAATAAAATCTCATTTCTATCATAAATATATAATTTAAAATTATTTAAACAATCAAGAGGTAAATATTACTAATCTACTACAACAAATTAACATATAATATCCTAGACGCAGAAATCAATTGAATTGTTTAAGCAGATTTTTCACAAAAGAATTCCATTGCATATAAATAATTTTGAAAGAAAACATCTTGGTAGTAATAAGTTTGGAAAGAATGCTAAAAAAAATCATAAAATTGTAATTTAAAATTTATTTGAGCAATCATGAAATAAATACTACTAATGGATTAAAAACAATTTGACATGTAATACCTGAAATGCAGAAAACATTTGAATCATATAAACATATTTTACAAAAAATAAAATCCATTACTATCAAAATGATATAATACAGAAATTATTCAGACAGTCATGAAATAAATAATAGAAATCGACCAAGGAAAATTGACATATAATTTCTGAAGTGCAGAAACCAGTTGAATTGTTTGAGAAAGTTTTACACAAAGAAGTTTCCTTACACATAAATAGTCTTGAAATAAATTAACATCATAGGAAAATTTTAAAAAGAAATAAATGCATAAAAATAAATGATTCCCTTACTGTTTAAACTAAGCCCGCACACTCCAGACTGGTAAAATTAGTTCCTCATGACGGCTAGAACAAAAATTAGATAGAGGGTCTTTAAGGCTAAATGAACAGATTCAAGAGAGTCTCATCCCTTTAGCCCTCTCTCAATGTAGCAAAGTCTTATATACAGATAACCAACACCCAAAAGCCAACGTTTTCATATGTAAAAATCAGTGTGAATAGTGGGATTCCCTACCTGACAAGAATCTTTACTTTCCCTTAAAATATAACCCTAATTTGAACATAACCAGAATAAAAATCAGTGTGAACAGTGGGATTCCCTACTTGACAAGAATCTTTACTTTCCCTTAAAATATAACCCTAATTCGAACATAACCAGAATACGTGGAAACCTAAATCAGAAATTGAAATTTTATAATCCCTCACATACCTGTCCGATTCGTCCATATCCCGTGATCTGACTCATCTTCTCGTCAAGGGATTCACAGGTGGATGATTCCAGGAGCAACGCTACGCTTGAAGCCATCACGGGTTTCTAGCGTAGGTTGCAGATCGATCGACCGTCGGCGATAGGAGGAAGAAGACGGTGCGTGTCGCTTCATTCGCACGCGACCACCTCGAGTCACGGGTTCCCCACACGAATCGTCTCCAGCGTGGGACGATCCTTGACAACTAGTAGTGGAGCGCCGACTCCTTGCTTCGCCGGCTGCCATCAAAGGTTGCGGTCCACCCAGCTGAAGAAGATGACGACGCGGGGGAGGGGAAAAGGATTGTCGCCTTCGACTGACCCCCCCCAAAAAAACGATTCCCCGTTTTGTTAAATTAATTACTATTTTATCGTATAATAATTTTTTCATATATATATATTTATATTTATATCCATTTGTTGACACACACACTAAATCTTAATTGTCTACTTAAAAGGCAAACATGTTATTACTATTTTCTTATCAAAATAATATTATTCATAATCTTATATATAATTATATATTTTTTCCGATCTCTTTTATTATGGCTATTTTAAAAATTTATACAATTCATAATGTAATGTGTCATTTAATTTTCACAAAATACATGTTATCTATTATCTTGTTTTTAAGTAAGCCGCTTAATGTACTTATTTTTATGTATGTATTTTCTATTGCATTCTAAGAAATTTATTATAATTTATAAAATAATTTTATAACATTTTTGTTACAAAATTTTGTTTTCCATATGTACATTTTCTTCTTCTTCTTCTTATTATTATTTCATTAGATACAAAGTTAGTATTTAAAAAATAAGATTTTCTTAAAAATTATTATATTTTTCACAAAATAAATTGGAATTATATTTCATGTGAGTGAAACCCCATCGCACTTAAATTTTTTTACATCTTTGAGCAAAACTTTTATAATTAACAAAATAGATCTCAAAATATCATGTCAAAATATCATGTTAATATATAGATGTATTTAAATAACCCCTTTTTTTAAATGTTAATTAGTTACGATATAAACACGCACACACACATATATGTATAAATAAGTATAATGATTATTTTTAGTTTTATTTACTATCATTTTATTTTAAAAGGGCAACGATTATATGCAACAATCATTTTATGTATAAACACATTACCTCAACCCACATTTTCTTTTAACCAAGCTTATAAAATTTGTAGATCCTCTGCCAGCAAAGATGGTGTCTATTTTTACGTCCCTTTGCGCTCTCACTCTCATCCTCTTCGTTGGGTTTCTACTCATTGCAGATCCCAAAGACGCGGGCTATAACATCGCACTTATCATGTTTTTTATAAGTTGTCATTGTTTATTGATGATGATAGTTATAGGTTTAGTATTACCGCCTTCTTAGTCCGAGAGACATTCTTGTACCGTTTTTAATGTATTGATTCGACAAACAAGAAGTTTCTTTTGTTTAAGATTTATTTATTGCATTTTACTAAGAGATAGATTTATATAAGAGTTATTGGGGCGTTACACGTCAGCTATGCTGTCACATCTGTGATTTTATTTTGAAGTATTATTCTGTTTATTATTGATCCTATGTTTATTCTTGAGTTTTCCCGGGAGTTTTAGTGAAAATGAGAGTTTTTGGGTTAACAGTAGGTGGTGCACGGTTGACGCACGGTTTGGCAAATCGTGCACCCTTGCTCAGGAAACCGTGCGGCCAAGTGTTATTTTTGGATAGTGGCTAACCGTGTGGCATGTCCCTCTTGGACAGTGAGGGGCGCACGGTTTGACAAACTGTGCGGGAAAACCATACGCTATGTCCAAATCATTAAAAAAATTTAAAATGACGGTTGTGTCGTCTCGGGATTTAACCCCAAATCCCCCATTTTCTTCTCCACTCGGGATATTTCACCCTAGGCGCCTCCAACCCTCCTTCGACATCCATTTTTTAGGCGATTTTGGTGGGAAATCTCTAAGTCCTTCATTTCTTGATTTCTTCTTCTTTTCTAGGGTTTCTCTTCCTCCTTTGGGGTTTTGTTCTCCAGCGGGTTGAGTGACCTATTTAGGGCTGGATCTTGATTATTAGGGTTCAATCTTGATGTTTATGGTTCGTTCTTGCCATTATAGGGTCCCTTGGTGGCGCGGTTGTGGTTTGACATTGATTTCTGGAAGTTTCTACACTTGAGGTAGGTGGTTCCATGCTTAAACATTTTTGGTGACTTTGATATGATTGCTTTGATTCTTGGTTATGTTCTATGTGTTGTGTATGAGGTGCGAAATGTGTTTTAAAAAGGATTCAATGTGCATTCGTGTTGGAAAGTGGCTTTTCAAAGGAAATGGATTTTGATTCACGTGTGTTTCATGTGTGATTGCTTGTTTTGCTCAAGGTGTTCGATAAAATGTGTAAGTAGCGCGAAACATATTTTGAAATGGTTTTTGTGTGCATTTGGATTTGAAAGTGGTTTTGATTGCGGAAAAATGTGATTTATCAAGTGTATTTATATTGATTGGCATGTGTGCATGTGGATGTAGTGATCCAAGTGATGCGTGAAATGAAATTGAGCACGAAGGGAATCCTAGGTGACTAGGTGGACGAACTAGTATGCTAGTTGGATCAGTGGGGCCGAGGCCCGGTTCTTCATAGTGGGATTGATGTTACAACACTAACTAAACTAATGATGATTGAGAATCACTGGAACTTTGGATAGATTCTTCTCTAGTGGCTCGTGCATGAGGATGATGATCAGTGTGGTTGCTATACCACGTTTTACCGAGATACTGTACTTAGTGTCCTACTATAGCTAGTGCCTATAGGGATTTCCTGTGACTTAGTTCTCTTTGTGACATCATACCTACCGTCAGCATATGGTGCACTTTGTTGGTTATTTCAAAATCAAAACATGTTTTCCTTTAAAATGTTTTCTATAAAAATGTCTACCTTTTCTTTTTATAAAACTTGCATGTTAACTTGTCTTATAACGTTTTGGCATGAAATCTCTTTTATTGGGTGACATCCTACTGGGCTTTGGCTCACACCGTGCAGACACCTTTGGGTGTATGTAGACTTGGTTATGTTTGACTCAAGTAAGAACAAGATGTATCGTGTTGGTGGTTCGGGTTGCTAGCGGTCCTCTCTTACAGATGTTAGTGGTGGTGGCTTGAGGATGATGCTCCTCTTTTTGCATGAAAGTTTTTGGGATGGTGCTGTTGTCCCCTTTCCGTTGTAGTCCTTTTGAGCTTTGTTTTGTAAACCTTAAATCTGAAAATTGTTGTACCATGTTTGGTTATGATTATCTAGTTATGTTTATTATTGTTGGTTGTTTATGATTATGTAAATGGGTGAAATCGTTCCCAAAACATATTGTGATACCCAGACGTTGCCAGCCCGGGGGACCAGGAACGCCCTTCGGGCCGTGCTACGGATCGGGTTGAGTGTCGGGTTGGATGACACTCCGGCTTGGTTCGTGACATATGCACAATTGATAACATTGTTTATTATTTGTGCTTTACTGTCCTTGTTTTTTTCTAGTTATAAATTTCAGTATCAATGATCCGGTACTGTTAGCACATATTGTTTCTTTTGCATCTTTTGTTTGTGTCCTCTGCTTCTCCTCCTACTTTTCTCTTGATTTCTAATGTCTGCCTCTGATGCTTAAATTTTCAGGGATATAAGATTATTGGTTCACATAGTGGGGTCAAAATTTGCAGATGGACCAAGTCCCAGCTAAGAGGCCGGGGAGGTTGCTACAAGCACTCATTTTATGGTATAGAGAGTCATAGGTGATTGTTATTTTGTGAACAACCCCTAACTTGTCTACCATATTCTAATTGTTCACTGTAAGTTTATGCTCTGTTTGGTATGTTAGAAGTGTTTTTGAAGGAAATGTAATTGAATGTGAAAATAGGAAGGGAAATAGAAAGGAAATAAGGTTTAATGTCATTTTTGGAACTCTAAAAATGAACTGTCATCGTCTTATGATTATAATTACAATTATTATGAATATAATATAATTAAATATCATTATAAAATTATTATTATAATTAATATAAAAATAATTATTGAAGTTTTTTATTACAAATTCAATAATTAATTAATCAACTAGTTATTAGAATTCTAAAATATAATTATAATTTAAAATAAAATCATTACAATTACTTATATATTTGTTTTTAGAAAGTATTAATTAACTATAATAATTAAAATATAATTATTTTTTAATTAAAATTTAAAAAATATATAATTATCAATCAATCAATCAATTACTTATAATAATAAAACTAGTTGTAATTTAAAATAGAATTAAAAGTATAATTATCACGATTATAATAATTAAATCTAAATATGATTTTAATTATATTTTTATATTAAAATTTATAAATTTTTAAATATAATCTTTTATTATCATAGAATTGTTCCAATTCCATGGTTCATACGGTGAAAACCTATTCCACCCTTTTAGGTGGAAATGGATTCCATTGAGAAATGAAATTCTTCCTACGGAACTCATTTCTCATTTCTATGCTTCCAATTTCATCACACCAAACGGACCCTTAGCATGTGTCTGTGTGTCTTGTATTTAAACTATTGTTGTGAATTGGAATTGACATGGAATGATTGTTTTGATGAAAATTTGATTTTTACCGTGCCCCAATAAGCGGTCATTAGGAAAATGGAGGGATGGAAATATGACATGCTCTGTTGTATTGCATCTATTCACTGGTTTAAATATAGTACTCTAAATGATCAGTGACGATCTCAATTGCCGAACACTGAAATAAAACAGGTGCATGGAGGCTACTCCGAGTTTGGCATGTGCCAACAAATGTGTTTTCTGTTGGAGGCACCACAGTAATCCTGTGGGAAAAAGTTGGCGTTGGAAGATGGATGATCCTTTAGATATTGTCAATTCAGCAATTGATCTCCATACAAAGATGATAAAACAAATGAAAGGCGTCCCTGGTATGTATTTTTAGCCTGTCAAAAACCAGCATTTGTGGCCTGTATGTGCAACTTATTTTATGCTTTCCCAGGTTCTGTCTGTCAACATGTATTGAAATCTGCTTATGGCTTATCAGTTATGATGAGTGCTTTTACATTTATTGAAAAAGTGTTTTTCTCTTCCACTTATTTAATTGATTTTCTTTTGATGGTATGTTTGACATCAATTATTGAAAACTCCTTGGTCCATTTGATGACACTTTTTGAAAACTGCTTATAGCACCTATCACTTACGTACAATTCATGGAAAATGAAGACTTGTTAATTTGCACATGCATCTTTTTTTTCGGGAGTCTGCCTGATAAAAACTCTATTGTTAAGCTTGCTTGAATGAAGTAATTTTTGGACAGGTAGCTTTTTGGAAGTTTTTCTAGGCTGCGTATGAGCGAGGAAAAAACACATTGTGATAGAGACTGTGGGGTAGCGGCGGGACAACCAGGAAGGCTCATTTCAGGAGGGGCAAAGGTGTCCTTATGGGGTGGACAACTGGCTGTGGGCCTTGAGGAAGTGAAGGCAGTTATAGTAGGGAAGATCCTGGGGAATATGATGTAGGGCCCTTATGGCTATTAAATAAGGGGAAGGGGGTAGCTGTTGGGAGAGGGACACGGTTTCATTTGGGATATTAGCTTGATAGATGTTGGGGCGTCGGCCTTTGAAGGTCTCGCCAGGCTCTCGGAGAGTGGTATTCTTCCAGAGATTCTTCTTCCCCCGTTTTCTTCTTCTACCTATTGTAATTCCTCTTCTAGGTTCTGTAAAGCGATTTATATACAGACTGTTCGACTGCTATCTTCTACCCATTCTTTCTCTTGCACTCACTGTTTGCTCGTTCTCCTCCCTTAAATCTGCTGTGCGACCATTGTTAGGCTTGTTACATAACAATTTGGTGCTTTCATTGAGGGGCGCCGATTGTGGAGTGACGAACTCAAGGAGAGAGGTTTTCACGGCTTGTGACAACTGTTTGTGTGTCGCGATCGTAGGAATGAATGCGGCTGAGAGAAACTGTTCTCGCTATGAGACGCGTTTTCTGGGGAAGCACACAAGCGTTTGTCACATTCCCTGTAAGTCTGTTCGCTACCTTGTTGCAGAGTGGCAGTTCGAGGTTAAGCTGATCGCTGTGTGTTCGCACTTGTTGGATGGATGTGGAAAAGAGTTCTAGTTTTTAGAGGCGGCAGCTGGATAACTGCAGCAAAATTGACGTGTGCTATTCCAGTTTGCATGTGAAAGAGAATAGAGAACTGATTCCCTACTGTTGAAGATCGTAGGAATGAACCTGGCTGAGAGAAACTTGTTCTTGCTGTGAGACGCGTTCGCTGGGGGAAGCACAGAAGCGTTGGTGGACGATAAGTGCTGGACGACCACTGTGACCAGTAGCACCAGATGTTGTCACATTCCCTGTAAGTCTGTTCGCTACCTTGTTGCAGAGTGGCAGTTCGAGGTTAAGCTGATCGCTGTGTGTTCGCACATGTTGGACGAATGTGGAAAAGAGTTCTAGTTGTTTGAGGCGACAGCTGGATGACCACAGCGAAGTTGACGTGTGCTATTCCAGTTTGCATGTGAAAGTGAATAGAGAACTGATTCCCTACCGTTGAAGCGGCATTGAAGAGTTTGATGGAGAGATTTGAGGTGCGGGAGTAGGAGCCAGTTCAGACGGCGACGAACGTGCAGGATGACTTTGATAAGCTGGATAAGGGACGAACTGAGAGCCAGATTTTCCCGCATGAACAGGAGGAATCTGAAACTGATTCTGGCATACAAAATGGGGCGGCCATTGTGACGCTGAGTGGTGGTGGAGTCGTAAATGCAAAGGATGACAGCTGATGCGGTGGAGGCCTATCTTTAGAAGATGCCACTCTGGCTGAAGAAAAGCGGCATGTGACAAAGAAGGTTGAATTACCTATGTTTACAGGAGAGAATCCATTTGGCTGGATTATCAAAGCAGAAAAATATTTCCAATTTTTCCTAACAAAAAAGGACATGAAAATACATTGGGCGCAACTAAGCATGGAGTACACGGTTAGGCTTTGGTATTGGTTGTGGCAGTATGAAAATTTGGGTATGACATGGGAGCAATTGAAGCCGGCACTGATGAAGAAATATGGGAATGTCATGGAGCAGATGGAGATTTTCCGATGGCAGCGTGAGGTGCAGCATGGGTTCAGACTGAAGTGTCATGGAGAGATTTTATTTGAGCCTCAGCCCAGTTGGTGATGACTCCTTAAGTGCATCCACGAGACCCGGGATCAAATCCAGGCGGAGGCTAATCTCCGGGTACTGTAGCAGGTTAGCAGGTACTGTAGCAGGGTCTGTAGCAGGTTCTGTAGCAGGCGCTGTAGCAGGCACTGTTTGGCACTGTAGCAGCCGGGGATATTCCCCCGTTTGGGCCTTCGGGCCACCGCTTTGGTCCCTGACTCCTTTAAGGCTTTCGGGCCACCCAGGCCTTCGGGTCAGTAAGGCCTTTGGGCCACCTCAAGGCCTTCGGGCCACCTTAAGTGCAGATGCAAATCAGACAACCTACAAGGAACAAACTTCAAAAAAGAGGAGCAATGAGCTTTGTCCATAGCAGAAGCTAAAACGGATTGCAAGAATGAGTGAGTATGACACCTGCTGTAGAGACCCTAAGCTTGACGTACATGGATATTACATTACTTTTGCGGAATACTTAGTACATAACAGAAACACACACATAAGGACCGTAATAGTTTAGTGTCTTTGGAAACTCGGAATAAAATCTTCTAATCATGGTGAAAGATCTTCAACATCTCCCATAAAGATATTCCCCCTTTTTTTTCTTACCTAAAATCTTTCTTTATATCCTGGGGAAAAGAAAACATAAAATGGGTGAGCTCAAATGCTCAGTAAGGGTAAGCATGGATAAAATAAAACATACCATATACATTCGAACTTAAAAACATGAATATAATGTTTAAACATCAAAAGCTTGAGCAATGACATAAAACATGGAAGTACGTAAGGCATATATCATAAAGAAACATTAAGAATGATAAAATAGCATGAGAATAAAACATGTAATTGTGGCAACCATTAAGCACATGATATGATTTCCATATTAGCCAAGACATTGCTGCCAAGACCATCTTAGTGGACAAAGTCCCTTTCTGAATCGAGTTCACTCCTCGTTCCAGTCCTGTATTACTGAACCGGTTTAACTTGTCGTTCCAGCCATGTCTATCTTATGAGATATAAATCTTTACCCAATGCATTGGAGGGAGATATAGGTCCCACCCATCTCATAATGAAATCATTCTTACTTGTGCCACAAAATAAACTTAAAACATTCACCATAACCCAAAGAATAAAATGGGTTTCATAAACATCATCTCATCATCTCATAATCCATATAAAAGAAATGGATATCATTTCATCATAAGAAAAGTGAAACCATGTAAATCATAGAGAAATTAAACTTGAAACATACACATATGAAATAATGTCATCTTTGATGGAAAATGGTTTTGATAAAACACTTGAAATGAATTTTTGAGGAAAATATCATTTCTTCTTCAAAATCATTCTCTTTTCACAAAATGTCATGCAATTTTAAAATAAAAGGATTTTTTTGAAAATAGTCATGAAATATTTTGGAGGAAGCTTCATGAAAATAAGGCTTTATAAAACCGTAAAAATCCGTTCGTGCCGTATAAGTTAAAAAAAAACATTCTTCTCGTACTTTTGCCGGAAAAGTCAAAAAGAACCTCGTACGAAAAACGACAAAAGATTCCTTTCATATCTTTTACTAAAAACTCACCGAAGGGTAAAATTGGATTTAAACAATTTTAGGTGGATGAAAATAATATTACATATTGAGGAAACATGGATGTGGATGATAAAATACACCCCAGTAAATTTCAAAGTATAAACAATCTCAGATAAAAATGAGATTGTGATATTTCCCTTACCTTAGGTCCGATTTGCTTCGTAAGTCTCCGAACCTCCTCTTCTTTGAAGCGCCTCTTTGAGATCTCCTTTTAGGGCACTAAAATTGGTCTTTGAGGAAGACCGGAACCTCTAGGATGTAGCTATGGAAGTGGAGAAGAGAATTTGGCAGGGGTTGACCGAGCTTGAAGGCTCAAAGTGGTGTGAGGAAGAGAGGGAGGATGTGCCCTTTTATAAGGGAGGAGAGGGGCACCTTTGGAATAACTAAAACTATTATTTTATTATAAAGTCAAATTCGGTTTTTAATAGTTCAAAATTGATATATTTCGAAGCTAAGGTGGAGATGGGTCGAAATCCTCTCATCCAATAGAATTTAGACAAGTTTAGGTTCCTATTTTAACCTTATCATTTAGATTTAACATTAAGTTAAATAATTTTACTTTTACCGTGTCTTCTTGTGTTCTTATACTATAAGGTTAATAAACTTACTATAATCAGCCAAACGAACCCCAAGTTGTTTATTATTAATATATATAACCTTATCTAAGTCATTTGGCCGAACATTAGATTTTTAGGAATAAAATAACAATTAATAATATAATATTTGTTTTAAAAACTATTTTATGTCAATTTTGACACTATTTAGTAATTGATTTTTGTGAAAATCATAACAGAATGATTAGTTCGAAAAAAGTTAATTAAATCAATACTAACATGTCATATTAAGCTAGATAATTAGTGGAATTCATAAAAAGTCTCAAATTATATTTATTTGGGTATTTATAACATCAATTATGTCAATATTTTATTAATAAGATAATTACTGCATCATCTTTGTTTCATAAATAAATTAACTTATTTAAAGTCTAAAAATTACAAATAAAATATCATTATGTAGGAAATCTTTTTAGCTTTCTAATGAATATTTATAGTCGAATTTATCTTATGTATAACCCTATATTAAAAATGATATACTTATTAAACTTTGATTTTAACTATTTTAACTATTCTTTAAATAAATTAATAATAAATGTCCTAATCTAATCCAAGTGGGCCTAAATGGTCATATTTTATTCCTAAGGTTGTTTTTGGTCGAATGACACTTATCCAATAGAATTAGGACATTTGTTAGGGTAATAATAATATCATTTTTACCCTTAATTACCCTATTTACTTTTAACCGTGGTAAAAAAAAGTAAAAAGTTACTATTCACCAAAAATTATTTTCATCTCATTGAACCACATTTTACTTACTGACATCAACCGTGTCTATCGGATTTTTGAAATTCCACTCACAGAAGCGGTAAAATTAAGTTTTATGAAAAATTCATTTTTCTTAACTACCACTTAGTGGTTTCACTATTCATCAAAAATGAAAGTTTCCAGAAAAATACAAAAAATTAGGCCTAAGCTATATTTGATATTATGAACTCAAAAATGATGTCTATTTTACCAAATTCAAAACATATCAGTTGCATTAATTAATTTAAAAATTAATTCCCGTCGTCAAAACAAATAGCGTGTTCTTAAGAGATAATAACTATCAAAAGATTGACACTTGTTTATGTCTGGTTTAAATGTGAAATTACATCTAATGAACAACATTGTATTAAATTGTAAAAATATATTCTAAATATACTTTAAAACCACTCAAATTAATAATTTATCACTATTAATTATTTCAATTAAAAAGGTTGTTTTTAATTAAAATTTAGTAATTTTCACTATTCATCAGAAAATGAAAGTTATCCGAAAAGTACCAAAATTTCACCCTAAGCTAATTTCGATATTCCGAATCCAAAAAATGAAGTCCATTTTGAAAAATAAAATTTACAAAATTTCAAAAAGTGGTTATTATTATTCATAACGGCTAGTTTTAATAATATTTTAATAGCATATCGTTGTTTAGTGAAACTCGGTATTGCGTACTACACACGCTATCGAGGAAGGTCGCGATTGCGTGTAATGCAAGGCAAGTCAAGGATGCGTGTTGTGCAAGCTCCTTTTGGTGTAGCGTACAACACAAGACATTAATGAAATTAAAAAGAATATTTTTCATAAAATCTCGGGGTGTTACACCTGCCATCAGGACAAGGCTGTGCATGCACGGGAAAACCTAGCCGAACAGCCATGCGAAGGTGGAGAGCTGATTTCACGATGAAGATGCTGAGGAGGAGCAGTTCCAAGTAGTTAGTCTGGGTTGTATGTAATGTTTGAAGCCTACGGACATTGAATTCCTCTAAGGCCTACGGGCCATGTAATACTTATGCCTACGGGCCTTGTAAGGGTTCCACCTCACTCCTTGAAAGGTAGATTATCAAAATCAATAAAAAATGAAGACCTTCGGGCCATTGGAGGAAATGCCAGGGAGGGGCAGATTCTTCCTCTTGCTGGAAAGGTACTAGAGTGGCAAGGAACTGAGAAGATTGTTTCACCTTCTTACTCTGCTATAGGGTAACTGTCAAGGTGGAGCGGGAGGAAAATGTAGGTGTGCAGTCCCCTGAAGCTGGAGGACAGCCAACAAGAATGGGCGAAGCAGTTCTGGCGACTCGTCTTGTTGCGATGGAAGGGAATGACAACAGCGATCTGGTGCAGCAGCTTGAATCCAGTCTGGAATTAATGACAAGTTTGGGGAGTTTCCAGGCTAGACATGAAAGGGTCAGTTGTAGAGAGCCTGATGAGCAAGCTGATTCCAGTTGTGTTCTGCTGGAAGAGGAGATATTAGAAGAATTGTCGAATCTGCAATGAGTGCTCATGAGTTGACCGAAGGTAGGCAACCTGTAGTGAAAGGAGAAGCACTGGAGCTATGACCTCTGCCATGGGGTAGTCATTTTACTTCTTTTCCGACACTTCAGTTTTTCAAACAAAGTTCTTGGGCTGAACTGGGATCAGCTTGTCTTACTGGACGGTCTTCCCTTGAACGCATTGAAGGACCTAGCAGAAGCAACTTTTAGTTGCTGTTCAGATCTGGGATTGCTCATCCGCATTTCACAGGGGGGTGAGGAGGGTGATAGAACACTAGAAGAGGTTACTTTTTCTGATAACACTTGTTGGTTTAGGAGCAGGAAATTTAGGTTTGGGCTCAGGGCGCCTCCCTGTTTTTGTGGGGGAAAACGCATATGCGAAGCTGAGTTAGAAGTTTTTGTTGTTAAAGATCACAGAGGGGAGTCATACTGGAAACGTTATTCACCTACATTAACTGGTTAGGTGCGGAGATTGGAGAAGACTGACAAGCGTGGGACAATTCATAAAAAGCCAACTGCTGAAGGTTTAATGACAAACTGAGTTTTCTTTCAGCCTGCAGTCAGGGACTCCCAGACTCCAGTAGTACAATCTGGAGTTGCTTGGCTCCTCTCAATTTTCCTCATGCTAGCAGGTTATACACAACCATATTGTTGGGCTAGTATTTGGTTCAGTGGGAAAGTCCTTGCTGTTGGTAGAGAAGGTGTGTGTGCTGTTAATGATTTATCGAACGTTGAGGAAAAAGCTGCTGGAGCATTAAGACCACTGGAGAGTTGGGTTTGGTTCAACGACTCGCATAAAGATGTCCGAAATTACACAGTTGCCAGTAATATTCTCCTCACACATTTTGGTGCTACCATGTGGAGGTCCAAGAGTCTTCAAGCAGCAGAGAATTGGTTGGCTTCATCAGTAGCAGCCTCTTGCATGGCACCTTTGCTTTTACTTGAAAGTGATTTTCTTGCAAGTGAAAAAGAGCACTTGAAAGTGATTTTCTTTCCTGGTTTTTTCATTGCAAGGCATTCTGTCATGTTTGCCCGATTTCTGGCCATCTTTCTTGATATCTGGAGCTGTGGGTGAAGAGTTGGCAGCCCTGAATTCAGGGAGAGAGCTGTTGAAAAACAACATGTTGCCTACAAGTACCTTTTAGAGAACAAGTCAGATGATAGCATCTTATTGACACTGCTTATTCGAATTCTGGATGCTTTGGGAAACTATGGAAGTTTGGAATATGATGAGCGGTCAATTCACAGGCAGGCATGGAAATTGGAATCTGTTGCTATATCTGAAGTGGCTGAGGCTTCCACTGTTACCAAGGTCGTTTCTTGGAGATCCAGATTGTAGTTGTTGCCTATATATGTTCTATGCTTTGGCAGAATTCTTGCTTCATCTTCAGATGAGAAAGAGCCATGGAGTGTTATTGGTACTGGGGCCAAAATTCAGCGGTGTATTGGGAAAAATCCCAGATGTGGCAACTAAATGGAGCGGCAATATTATCACTATGGAAACAACTGTTTTGGAACGAAGGAAGAGCAGGTATGAGCTTCAGGGTGACTGTTTTGCCCAGTGCTCGAGTTCGAGACCCTTCTGTTAAGAAGGGGGGTGGCCTGATTGAAAGGGCAATGGCTGGGCATCTAAGCAGGGTCATTTCTTCAATTGGAGGGTGGAGGGTGGAGAATGAGATTTGAAGCTGCAAGGGCTGTAGTCCGGAAGTTGTATCCACCTGCAAGACTGCTTTCACAAAGGGCTGGTCCGTTTGTTTGCACTAGCTCAAAGGTTTTCTTTATACAATGTTTGCAGTCGGCTGGATTATATTCCGAAAATCTCCAGGGCCTCCTTGAGGAAATTTGTGGGCATCCAATTGTGACAAAAGGCACCATTCTTGAGGATCTAAGCTGCAGGTTTGGTTGAACTGAGTGGTGGTTGGCACGATTTTCTTGATTCAAGTGGAAGGGGCAAAATGACCGAGGCAATTTGTTTTTGTTTTGATGTTGGAGAGATGGGGTTGAATTGTCCATGCCAACATTCATATTTTCATCCACCTTGAGGACAAGGTGGCTTTTTAAGGGGTGGTAATGTTAGGAATATGGGGCTGGTTGTGTAGGGCTGATAGGGTATTTTTTTAACTGCCAAGGGGCAGTGTTGTATTTCTGCAATTAATAGGTTGTTTAGGCCAGCTGTAGCAGGTAGGGATTGCTGTTGGGGCAGGCGGGGGCCAGCTGTTGGGAGAGGGACATGATTTCATTTGGCATATCAGCTTGGTTGCTGTTGGGGCGTTGGCCTTGGAAGTTCTCACCAAGTGCTCCGAGAGTGGTCTTCCCCCCGGAGATTCTTCTTCCGCTGTCTCTTCTTTCTTCTTCTACCTATTGTAGTTCCTCTTCTATGTTCTGTACAACGACTTGTATACAGAGTGTTCAGCTGTTATCTTCTACCTATTCTCTCTCGTGCACTCGCTGTTGGCTCGTTCTCCTCCCTTAAATGTGTGACCATTGTTAGGCTTGTTACCTAACAGGTTGTGCGAGGGAGCTGAGCAGCCCTCTCGTGTTTTTCTCCCCCTCTCCCCTGGATTTCATTCTTCTTTTCCCTCAGTTACTGTAATTCTGGTTCAAGCTAACTTGCAATACAAACTCACTTTGGTCTTGGTGTCTATCACTTGGTCCAACTTCCCAGTCTTCTCCACTGCCCACACGCTTGTTCACAACGAATCATGGTGACCTGCAATCATGCTCGCCTGCAAACAACCCTCTCTGAGCTGCGCACGACCATGGACGCATTCGTATAGGATCGTCGGAAATGGGAATAGCAGCGCCACAAGTGGTTGAGTTCTGCACCTATCTGGTTCGCTGCCTCGGGCAGTTGCTGCCTCCAGAGGCGCCCATGCCTTTGACAACACGCTGACTTGGGTGCCATCCGCCACGTCCGGCGCTATCGGAGTTGTTGATTATCACAATGTAATTGTTTTAATGATCACAAAGACTCTAATGTGTTCTAACTTTTTTCATGTTGTTTTCTAGTGTATTTATGATGTTTTTGTTAAGTTATTATGGCAGGAAGGCAACCGGCCTAAAAGACTGTTCTCCTCTCTCCCTCCTCACTCACTTCCACTCCGTGTATTTGGATGTCTCTGTTATGTCTGTGACACTCGTCCCGGCCTCTTCAAACTCTCTCCCAAATCTCTCCGCTGCATCTTCCTCGGATATTCCCGCACTCAACGCGGATACCAGTGCTTCTCTCCAGACCTACGACGTTATATCACCTCTGGTAGCCTCTCATTTGTTGAGAGTTCTCCATTCTCACTTCCGTTTCCCCATCCAGATACTGACATCGATGATTGTCTTCCACTCATCATCCATCCTCCTCCGGTGCTGCCTTCTGCTGATCACCGGCTTGGTACGGTATACTCCCGTCGCCCATCGACTGTGCCCCCCATCCAGGTCGAGGAGACCATTGTCCCAGCTTCATCTGATGCTCTTGCACTACCACCGGACGACCTGCCCATTGCACTACAGAAAGGTACTCGTTCTTGCCAGAACAATCCTCTATTTACATCTTCATACAGAGGTCTGTCAGCTCTGGAGACGATATCTATTTCCAACATAGTTGGCGAAGCCAAATCTCATCTGGGGTGGTTGCAAGCGATGAGAGATGAATTGCAGGCTTTGGAGGACAATCATACTTGGGATCTGGTTCCCCTCCCTGCCGGTGAACAGGCGATCGACAACAAATGGATTTACACGGTCCGTCTGAACGTCGATGACACTCTTTATCGACTCAAAGCCCGACTTGTGACAAATGGCTTTGCTCAGACATATGGTGTCGATTATTTTGACATCTTCTCTCTAGTTGCCAAGATGACATCCGTTCGATTATCCATTTCTTTGGTCGCTCATCATCATTGACCGCTTCATCAACTGGACATCAAGAATGCCTTTCTTCATGGATTTCTTGAGGAAGAAGTTTATCTTCAGCAGCCCCCCGGATTTTGCGTCTCTGGCTACGGGTCTCAAGTCTGTCGACTACACTGCTCTTTATATGGTCTCAAGCAGTCTCATCGTGCTTGGTTTGACCGATTCAGCACCGTCGTCACCAACTTTGGGCTCTCTCGCAGTATGAAGGATCACACCATGTTCTACAGGACGACATCCACCGGCTACATCTTGTTGGTCGTGTATGTGGATGATATCATCATCACCGGGAGTGACTCTGCTAGTATCGCCCACCTCAAGGGGCATCTTCACCAACACTTCCACACCAAAGATCTCGGCCCGCTAACTTACTTCCTTGGCATCGAGGTCTTCCGTTCTCCGGACACAATTTTCCTTTGCCAACGGAAACACGCTTTGGATATTCTACAGGATGTTGGGATGACACAGACCACCGCCGTTGACACTCCTCTTGAGCCTGGGGAACGGTCTCTCTATGACTCCCCTGAAGCTACTCCTGCGTATGGGTAAGGGTACCTGGGTTGCTACTGGTGCGAAGGAGGTGCCTGGGGCTGGGTGCTGGCTTTGCTGTCGTTGCGTAAAGGTAGTGAGCTGAATACGTAAGGGTTGTGCTGGGGTGCAGTCCTGCGCTTGGGTTGTATTGTATGTAAGGGTATCAGGCTGCTGAATTCCCTGCATAAGGGTCAGCGGTGGTTGCAGTCTAGGGCTGCAGTCTTGGGTGCAGGTTGGGTGAGTAGTAACTGCCAGGGGCAGTTAGGTAAATGCTGTATAGAGTTGGTTGGGGCAGTTGGGGCTGGCTGGGGTATCAAATAGAGGAAGGCTATAGGGCAGGGGGTCTATGAATGTTTTGAAATAGTAATCTGCTGTGCAGGCTGGAGGTTGCAGCCTAGGGCTCTTGGAAGCGGCGTCTTTGAGAGATTCTCCTTCTTCCCCATTTCTTCTTCATTTTCTTCTTCCACTCTGTTATACTTTAATTCCAGTATGTATTGCTTCTAATATCAATTGAATTCCATTGATTCTCTCTCCCACACCTATCACTTGGTGCTGTCGTTGAGAAAATTCTAGAGAGATATATTCTTGAAAGAGTGGTTTCAGAGAGAGGATCTTGGGGTTGGAGGTTCTTGGTTTGATATCAGACGTAGCAGCTTGGACCTTGCAGCGGAGGAAAACTAAATCATAGAGGAGAAAACGATTCTTTCTTGAGCAAAGATCTTGATCAGCAGTTTTAAAGCTGACGCAACGGAGGAAAACAGACACAGCAGTGAAAGGCACTTGCAGCAGAGGAGTTCATCATGCAGCAGCTGTGAAAAAAAAAACGCCTCACAAGACCGACACAGCGGATTGATACTCGCACACTTGGAGAAACAAATGTGAGACATTTGGGCGTCACTGGCAAGGCTGGAATGGAGCTGAGAAGAGAGCTTAGGGCAAGAAAAGATGCCGGAGTTCTGTGGAGACAATCCCGAGGCCTGGATCATGGAAGCGGAAGCATACTTTTCAATCCGCCAAACTCCGGAGCAAATGAGAGTACCAATGGCGGAATTGTGTATGCAAGGTACGACTTGAGTTTGGAATTTCCTGTTGGAACCAAGTAAGAATGAGCACCTGGATGCACTTCAAAGAAGTATTGTTTGGGAGATTTGGAAGCATGCCAGTGAAAGGAACGGTGGCTACGGTAGCCCGAGCATAGCTTCATTCTTCAGATTATTGGGCTACTTCAGGACTGAAGACATGTGTTGAGGAAGAGCAGGTAGCTACCAAGTTTGAGTTGGATCCGGCGCTAGAGCATGTTCCTGTTGAGGAAAGGGAAAGCAGACTTGAGCGCGAACGTGAAGGAGTAAATCAGCGGGGTGAAGCAGTAGCGGATGGCAAGCAATTGCAGTTTGCTAAGCAAGGTGCTGCGCGCGTTGTCCAAGCAAGTGGTGATGCCACCCTCTCCTGGAGGTGTGCTTGCAGCTTTGATTACCAAGGCTGAGGCTCATTACTCAGGAAGAGGGGCTTAGGTGACATAAGAAGGTGCAACCACAACAACCAAGTTACATCAGTGTACGAACTCATTTTGAGTTTTTGGTTGGATTGCCATGGCGGAGGGAAGTGGACTAATAAGTTTCTGGGTGTACGGAAGTTGATAACAAACGCAGGAGGATTGGTTGGGAAAACCTCTTGGGCGATGTCCATTGCTGGGCTGTTGGTGCTGGGTGCTGGCTTTGCTGTTGTTGCGTAAAGGTAGTCAGCTGAATACGTAAGGGTTGTGCTGGGGGTGCAGTTCTGTGCATGGGTTGTGTTGTACCAGGCTGCTGAATACCCTGCGTGGGTCAGGGGTGGTTGCAGTTTTGGGAGCAGGTTGGGTGAGTAATAACTGCCAGGGGCAGTTTGGTAAATGGTGTATAGAGTAGGTTGGGGCAGTTGGGGCTGGCTGAGGTATTAAATAGAGGAAGGCTATAGGGCAGGGGGACTGCGGATGTTTTAAGTGGTAATCTGCTGTGCAGATTGGAGGCTGCGGCCTAGGGCTCTTGGAAGAGGCGTCTTTGGGAGATTCTCCTTCCTCATTTCTTCTTCATTTTCTTCTTCTTCCACTCTGTTATACTGTAATTCCAGTACGTATTGCTGCTAATGTCAATTGAATACCATTGATTCTCTCTCCCGCACCTATCAGAAGCCTTAAAGTTACTGAAAATTACAATTGCCTTGCTATTATTTGACTTATTTCCTTGGTTTTGGTTCCTGAATTGCTTGCGAAAACTTTAAGTGACCATAAGAATATTTTTTTCTCCAAAACTGAGGGAGGGAGGGAGCTACTAGTGATTGCATCTCTTCAGGAAAGAGAGTTCATCATTTGAGTTTTTGTTTATACTTTTTTGAGCTTCCATTTTTAGTTATAAATTATGTACTGTTCTGACACTGAAATATGACATTTCATGTGGTTTTGTTGTGCCATGTTTGGACACAATGTTATTACTTTGTGGTGTTAACAGGAGTTTCTAGTCTTGCAGGAGTCAAACCAAAACGATTATCAGAAGGCCTTGCACCCAGGCACTGTGCGTTATCACTTGTTGGGGAGCCAATCATGTACCCAGAAATCAATTCACTCATAGATGAGTTGCACAAGAGGCGGATCTCGACTTTCCTCGTAACAAATGCACAATTTCCTGAAAAAATAAAACTGTTGAGCCCCGTTACCCAGGTTTGCAACGAACCATCATTTTAAAGAACAGCATTTGTATACTAATGATCATTCTCATCTTGATTGTTGATTGCAATGCTGTTTCGTTTGTTTTGGCATTTGCAGTTATATGTTAGTGTAGATGCTGCCACGAAGGATAGCTTGAAGGCAATAGACAGGCCACTGTTTGGGGATTTTTGGGAGAGGTTTGTTGTAAGTAATTTTTGTTTGTATTTGATCTATTTGATACTTGCCCTCCTTCCTATATTTAAGGAATAGTGGTTCTATGCTCTCATATGACTATTATTTGGCAATGGTTGCAACAACTCTATTGAATGCAGAAATGCCAAACAGACCCTTACTGATTTTAACAGAATTTGATATCAATTTGATGAAAAAAAGAGCTTTATCAAATCTCATATATTTTAAAAAACACCCATTCTTTTAAGTCCAGTAATGTTTCGATTAATTCTTATGCAGTGTTGATTTGAATTTTGAATACGTGTTTGGTACTGGCTGCGCACATAAATTGTTGCAGGATTCCTTGAAAGCGCTGAGGGAGAAGGAGCAACGGACGGTTTATCGATTGACTCTGGTCAAAGGGTGGAACACAGAGGATATTGAAGCGTATTCCAATCTTTTTGGCATCGGGAAACCTGATTTCATTGAAATCAAAGGAGTCACCTATTGTGGATCGTAAGTCTTCCTTTTCCCTGAACAAATTTAGATAAAATCACCTTCTTGGTCATGGAGAAGAATATGTTAGCACACACATACACTTTTCTAGGTTCTATTTGACCCCATTCACACATTTAGGGGGTGTTTGGTTGGGGGTGTTTGGTATAAAGATTTTAATCACTTTGTAGTGCAATTTAATATTTTGCTATCACTTTACTGCGTTTGGTATGACATCTGTGATCATAGTATGTTATGGCATCACAGCTGTAAAGTGATTGTAGCCAATTACTGCGATCTGATTGCAATCATTTTCCTTTGCAAGTGCAAAACAATTATGAAATACCAAAAACATCCCTAGTTTAAAATAGGTGATGAATTGAATGTTGAATTTCTTATACAATGCAAAAGCTCTACCTCTGATTCTCAATCCTTTGTATTCATTTTTATATAATAAATGCATTTTTAATCAATTTATTTATATGAATTTATAGAGGTGGTGATTTTGAACCGGACATTGTTACGTGAAATATTGAGAGAGGGAGAAAAAGAGAAGTTAAACTGAATTATATTGTTGAATACAGCAGAAAACACAGCAGAATTACAGCAGGGAGTGGGAGAAATAAAGGAGTAGAGGAAGGAGAAGGAAGGAGAGTAGGAGAGTGAAGAACCTGTGGAAGACCACTCCTCCGAGCCCCCTGCTGGACGTCCCTACGCACCAGCCCCTCACAACAACCTGCTGTGAAACATTCCCAGAAAACGAGTCCCCCCCTTACACACACCGACCCCCTCTATTTAAAAGCCCTCCCAGCCAGCTAACCACCCCAACTACTAACAAACTCTAACAATCTACTACCAGCTGTCTCCAACCCCTAACCAACTAACAAACACTAACAAACAACCAAAAGACATCACTGCCCCTTGGCAGTTGTACACAGACAGCCCCCACGCCCCTTAACAGACTTGGCACTGCTTCTCCCCCCCTACACGGGCAGCAGCCCACTCAAGTCAATTAACACATATTTCTAACATTCGCCCCTCCTTAAAAAATTACCTTGTCCCCAAGGTGGACCGTCAAAAACACAGCTCGGCCTCTTCAACATTGGTACTATAAGCCCCCTTTGAAGTCGGCAGCACATCTGATCCAGCATCTGTGAGTAGAAGGGCTGCGGATGATTTTTGAAAGTAGAAGGGGTATCATATCTGGTAGAAACAGCTGCAGTTTCTACCAACGGAATTGCTGCATGTGGAGGTGTGAAACCATGGTCAAAAACCAAAACAAAGGTTGTCCCACGACCCTTGATGGTTGTTGGTTGTGGGTGCAATAGTGGCTTTGGAAACAGAGCTTTGGAAACAGAGCAACTGTATTTTTTCCTTGGAAACAGTACATACAAATGTTGGCTATCATCCCAAAAACTGACAGAATTTGTCTCAGCTCTCTGTGGCTTACATTCAAATGATAAGCATGCCTCTGGGCTTCAGCCAAACACTCTTCAAGCCTAAATATGTAATGCTTGAGTTTCTCATATTCGGAATCCGATACCTCCATTGAATTTTGCTTCCCAAGAGCAGCTACAACCAATTTTGATTGGCCAACCTTGAAAATTTGAAACTGAATAGCAGGCTTAACCTTAAAAATACCTGTTTCCGAATCCTTGCTTTTGCTCGTACTACCATGCTTTCTAACACATTAACTGCAGTTCCCATTATGAGCAAATAGGCACCACACATAGCTATTTGAACCTTTTTCCATTCAATTTCAGAAGCACTGGAACAAAGCCTATTTATGATCATCAAACTCGGGAAATGGTGAACTTCTTTATTTATGATCATCAAGTTTGCAGCATTCAAAACTCCCTCCACTTGTTGAACTAAACAAGCACTTACCATCAACACTTGTCCGGTGCCCAAATAACGATGACAGCCACCTCAAACTTCCAAAGCAACAAGAACTAAGGGTGGAAAACATGCTTCATCAATTCCCGATGCTCCAGATTTCACAACACCATACTTGCTAACTGTTGTTGTAATCTGATTCCTGAAGTGCTCAAGAACAAAACTAACAAAACATCGTTTGCGCGTGTTACACACTGAACCTGTCGGCAAGCTGCTCTTCCTTAGTAATCCGGTTACTTTAGTCTCCAAACTAAAGCCTATCACCTGCATTTTGACATCCAATGGGTGCTCAAACAAATTACTCATGGCCTGCACAGTCTGAGCAGCCTGTTGTAACATTGTCACCTAGCCAGGTACCAAGTAGTGAACAGAAGCTCTGTAGAATTGCCATGCAACTGCAAACCAAGGAAAAGAACCAGTCTGGAAACTTCTAAGGCACACTGATGGACTGTTCACTGCAGATAAAACAGGTTTTCCTCGTCCGTCTCCATACTCAGCCTCCGAATCATCTCCTTTCATTTGAACTCTAGCACCGCAAATTCCTGAATCTTTGACACATGGTTTAGGCTCCAGTGACGACTTATTCCCAGGCTCATACCCCATCGAGAGTGTTCATATGGCTTGGCCATTGAGAGCAGAAGGTACGACAAACTTCTCCAATCCGCGACAATCAATTGTACCTGGCAGCACGTTCTGAATTGTCACTTCTTCATCAAGTGGAATCAATTGCGGCCCAGGGACATGTTGTTCCTTCACGTCAACCATTCCCTGCTCCTCAATGCTGGAACTAGAACCTGAAATTTCTTCTTTAGACCGTGCAAAACTGGAATCATTCTGCTCTTTGCCTTGCTGTTTTCCTGGGAAAATAGAAGAATCACTGCTGCCTACAAGCTCCCCAACGTCTTTCTTCCGTTTTTTAGATTCTGAACCACCATTCACTTGCAACACGAGCCCCTGGTTCTCTTCTGTTGTTAGTTTCTCAACTCCAGACATTTGTTCAACACTTGCTTGTTGTCTGGATAATCTAATGGAAGCCTCCATCTGTTCCAGTGAAATCTCAGAAAATACTAGTTTTCGCGAAGCCTCCTGTTCATATCTCTCATCAAAAGCTCCAATTCGATAATGTATGTCTAGTAGACCCCCTGCTAACCCAAGTGAGCATTCGAAAATCTGTCCTACATTTATTCTTGAAGGTACTCCTAATGGATTGAAAACCATATCATTGAACTGTCTCAATTCCCGGGCAATTGCACCCCCTTGTTTCAAAGAGAGGAGGAAGACTTATTCACATTTCATTTGATGGTCAGAGGCGAATGGAAAGCAGTGAGAATTCTAAAAAAGATTCCCCCGGGGAAAAAGAGAGATATGTCTCCTACGTTACTCATACATAATATGGAAGTATCGACGTAATTTCATAGTCATTCGGTCTGAATGCTACATGAAGAACATAAGCCAGATGATGGAACATGAAGACCTAGGATGAAGATATCTTTACATGAGTGTTTTTTGGAAATTCGTTTTCTGATAATTGAACACCATTATAGGTACATTTAACATGCATATTTCTTTTCCATTATTTAAAATCGTCTGCACCGAACAGTGCTTTACCCCTAGATGTTCAGTCCTGCTGTGCCTCAACGCATTTCGGGGAGAACCAGCTAGCTCTAGGTTCGAGTGACATTTCACCCCTAACCACAACCCATCCGTTGATTCTTCCACATCAGTCAGTTTGGACCTTCGCAGCTTGTCTCCTAGAAAAAGCTTCGAAAAATGTTTCAAACTCCTGCATCTTGCTTTCTACCTAACCTTTTCCCCTTCAAAAGGGAAACAATAACAGATGTAGCTGTAAGTTCGCACAGAAACAAATAGTCAGGGGAGAAAGAACTTTCCTCCAAAACCCCGCTGCAAGCGTGTCTCCAACTCCCACAACAGCCTGTATAATATTCCCCAATATGATTCCTGTATCACAGCTGTTCACAGGTGGAAGAGAGAGAAATACCATGCCAATTTAATTCTCTCTCTTTTTTTTAATTATTTCGTTCTTTTCTTTTCAGCTGTGATGGAAAATTTTGTAGTGTCTTGTGTGCGTCTCTTCCCCTACGTCGCGCGCCTCACTGCTCCTAGTCGCGATCGTTCACTTCTATCTGTTCTCATCATCCGCTTCAAGTGATCGCTCTCAACTCATACGCGCCTCCTGCTATGACGTGTTTCCGTAGCTTCGTATGTTTCTTCCTCAACTGTCACGACACACTGCTCGACGTTTCCCTGCCTAGCGCGCCAACTTCTCAGCAACAACAAACTCGCACAACAACTCAATTCTCCACAGCGTCTGCTCCCCTACACACCTCACTAAGCAACTTACACAGCGGCGATCATCCTGCTGCTGCGTTCGGTTCTCTAAGTAGCTGCTGCAGACT
This sequence comes from Viscum album, assembly GCA_963277665.1. Taxonomy (NCBI): domain Eukaryota; kingdom Viridiplantae; phylum Streptophyta; class Magnoliopsida; order Santalales; family Viscaceae; genus Viscum; species Viscum album. The sequence goes on along the minus strand of OY728119.1, from coordinate 603,339,512 downwards.
TCTCCACTTAGCGACCTCACTGTGCTGCTGTGATCGGTTTTCTTCTGCAGTGAAGGTGTTTCTCCAGCAACAATCCTCTCTCTTGCACGACAATTCCCCAGCGGAGTCGCAAATTGTTACGTGAAATATTGAGAGGGAGAAAAAGAGAAGTTAAACTGAATTATATTGTTGAATACAGCAGAAAACACAACAGAATTACAGCAGGAAGGGAGAGAAATAAAGGAGTAGAGGAAGGAGAAAGGAGAGTAAGAGAGTGAGGAACCGGTGGAAGACCACTCCTCCGAGCCCCCTACTGGACGTCCCTACGCACCAGCCTCTCACAACAACCTGCTGTGAAACATTCCCAGAAAATGAATCCCCCCCTTAAACACACTGACCCCCTCTATTTAATGGCCCTCCCAGCCAGCTAATTACCCAAACTACTAACAAACTCTAACAACCTACTGCCAGCTGTCTCCAACCCCTAACCAATTAACAAACACTAACAAACAACCAAAAGAAATCACTGCCCCTTGGCAGTTGTTCACAAACAGCCCCCATGCCCTTTAACATACTTGGCACTGCTTCTCCCCCCTACACGGGCAACAACCCACTCAAGTCAACTAACACATATTCTTAACAGACATGACATGACATGGGCTGAATGAGTTTGGGTCATACATAAATGAGTTCGGATTGCAACCGGTTTAGGTAATTTGACACGAATGATTTTCATGCCGGGTTCAGGTTGATCATTTTTGATCCGTATAACCCGACTAAAAATATAATGATAATATAAAATATTAAAAATCTAATAATAATTAATTTTATAATATAATTTATTCTTATGATCAACTTCATTTGAATTAATTCAACATATTTATAACACATTATTTATTTTAAGTAGTTTAAGAGGGTTAAGTTGCAGCATGAATAACATATGCTTCATGTTAGAGGATGCGAGTCTCACATCAAAGATTATGTATTTTGTTATCTTTATTATTCATCATAAATAAACACTAAGCCCCCTTAGACATCTTGGGTATTGGGCCACTATCCTCCATTCTAACATGGTATCAAATGAGGATCCCAAACCCAAATAATTTCCCTCCCTCTCTTCTCTCCTAGGGTTCGACCTAAGTACTCCATGTTGGATTGGGTTATACCAAATATGCACAAGAGGGGGGTGAATTGTGTCTTTTACAAATTTTTCACGAATCGTGATGAAGACCGAGTCTGTCCTTTTATCTTTATCAGATTGTTTATGCAGCGGAAAATAAACAGTTAAAGGACGCAAGGATGTATAGTGGTTCGGGGAACAGAAGACCCCTAGTCCACTCCACCAACGCTCTACTCCACGAGCTTGGTGATTTTCACTATCTGGTCCTCTTATCAACAGACCGTTCACAACTGAGTGCAGACAGTTGACACCTTTATAAGTTAAGGCTAAAAACAGAGCCTTCTGGTTCATACACAGAACCGAATACACAGCTTAGTACGAGAAGTCGGTTACTCAAAATAAGAGTATTTGACTTAAAATACTTTCCAGTTATCTTCACAGTTGCAGCAACACGCAACTGTCAGTAGATAGATCGTCGTCTTCAGAAAAGATGTTCTTCAGATAAGGACAGTTCTGAGTCGATCCAGTCGCAATAGATATAGAAATAAATTCAGCAACTCTGACAACAATGGATTCATGAAAGATCTTTGATGAAGAAATGATGAATCTTCAACGTGTTTCTTCTTCTTCAGAAAAACAAAGTTTGATAGATGTTGGTAGCAGTAGTTCTGTAAATCTCGAATGAATGCAAAACTGTAGTCGTGAAGAACTCAAGAGCTTGTTATATATTTTCTTGATGATTCGCCCCCCTCTTTGTAATACAAAATATCACAGATATATATAGAATAACGATGAGCGTTTTCCTTAAAAATTTAGATCCACAAAATTCGCCTTTAGAATCGCGATATTCAAATGTTTGAATAACAGAGCAGTCATAACTCCCCTGAATATTCGGCATGAAAAGCTCCTCCAAAAATCGATCTTTTGAATCATAAATAAACGGCTTTGAATCAGTCCAAGATGTGCTTTAAAATCGGGCTTTGAATTTGGCTTGAAATCAGCCTAATAATCTGCATAAAGACCGTTGCTCAATAAAGTCGTATTTGAATCTCCGACGCCAAACATAGGGTTGAACTGCATAGCATACATTCTCTAAACGTAAGGTTCACAACGTAAGGTTGATAACGTAAGGTTCACGACGTAAGGTTGACAACATAAGGTTCACAACGTAAGGTTGACAACATAAGGTAGATAACATAAGGTTCACAACGTAAGGTTCATTATAAAAGTAAGGTTGATGATCCATACTTTTATCAGCTTCTAAACGTAAGGTATATGATCCATACTTTTTGATAAAACGTAAGGTTGTTTTCAAAAGTAAGGTTGATGAACCATACTTTTGAGAAACACATAACATTCCATACTAACGTAGGGTTCTTCTTCTATACTTTTCTGATATCCCGAACGTAAGGTTCCTTCCAAACGTAGGGTTCTTCTTCCATACTTTTGTCTATAACGTATGGTTGCTTAACCATACTTTTCTGATATGTCCTAAAGTAAACGACGAATTACATCCTTACGCTACGCTCCTCAACGTAGGGTAGGAACGGTGTTTTCAGAACACGCGAAAGTGATTTCCGAACACGTAGAGCATGAACAATGTTTCCAGAACATGCTAAAAAGATTTCCGAACACGTTGTCAAATATTCCACGCGGATTAAACGCTTTAATATTATTCCAAAATAGAGAAATAAAGAATATTAATTTCGTGAAATATACTCAAAGTAAAATCATTAGAATAATAAATAAGGGTATTTGTGAACATCAAAATCATCATAAAGAGATAGAGTGTTGTTCTCAACGATCTCCCTTTAATAAAATAGAGTGTTGTTGAAAACAACACTTGCTCAACACTCCGCCCCCTAAGGGGGGCGACGACCCCCATGGCCAGTTGGCCCTATTACTTGCCGTCGCCCCTCACCCAGACCTAGTGACCCCCTTTTCCTGTTGTGCCCCTATCTCCTGCTGCGACAACCTCCATCCCTTCGTCTCCCTGTAGTCGCGACATCCCCCCTTCTGTCGCTGTTCCTGTTTCTCCCTCACGCAACCTCAGCCACTTGCCCTACAACACCTTCGCCATCCCCGCCCGGATTGCCTATTTCACCCCCTCTCCCCTATTGCGTGGGTTCTCCTCTCCTTTCGCGTTGCACTCCCTGCAACGTCTTCAACCATCCGACGCACACAATCGCCTTGCCACACCTGTTCCCGATCGCCTCTGCTTTTGCAAGCCACAACACCAGGCGTGGGGCCCCCTCCCCAGGTGTGACCTTTGATTGTGTGACCAGGCGTCACTCCTGTTGTGCGCACGCCGTTGCTGCGCACATACACTCAGGTCGAGCCTCCTTCAATATTTCCTACGCCAGACCTGTGCTAAAACTAGGCGACCTAGGTAGGTGCCGTCTCTTCCGATCGCTCTCCCCTCACTGCTCCAACAGGTGCAGACCAGTTTTCTGACGCACCCAGTCGTGTCTTCCCAACAACCCTTGCCGCCTTGTGCCCGGATCTCCGTTGGGTTCCATCCTCACTGCCCGAATTTTCATCGGTTCATTCCACCATCATCCGAATCACCGTCGGACTTCTTCATCACTACTCGGATCAACGTTAGTCTTCTTCATCATTGTTCGGATCACCGTCGAGTTGTCCAGATCACCGTAGAACTTATTCATCATTGCCTGGATTAATGTTGGGCTGCCCAGATCTCCGTTGGGCCTTTTAGCTGCTGCCCGGACCATCATCGGTCTTCTTTGATGCTATGTTTTTCTGTTTTTAGTTTTTTGAATTTGGATTGCAAGTTGGACATTATAAATATATGTCTCCGCTTGAGGGGGAGTGTTAGGGGATGTTTCTTTTCGGTTTTATTAAGTATCCAAGCTAGATACACCTAGCTTAAGGGGGAGTGTTAGAGGATGTGAGTCCCACATCGAAGAATATGTATTTATTTTTATTTTTATTATTCATTATAAATAAACACTAAGGCCTGCCTTAGGATGCATCTTGGGTTTTGGGCCACTCTCCTCCATTCTAACACTTCATATTAACTAGGTTATTTTTAGTCCAAATGAGATAATTGAACTTGCCTGGGTCATTGAGTTTTTGTGATATTAACCGGTTGGACATGCCATGATGCAAACAGGTTGGCGGGTCAGGTTGGGGTTGATCCTAGGGGTGTGCAAGATTAAATTAACCAACTAAGATTGACCAAACCGAACTGCCTTAAATCGGTTAATCGGTCCAAGTCGATCGGTGAATATTGTATATTTTTGTTTTTCAGTTTGATTCGGTTTTGGTGATCTTAATCGTTCTTAATTGAAACTAAACAATTAAATTGTGACGACCCGGACCCGAATGCCACTTAACGGGTGCCCCGAGCCCGGTGGGACACATGGCCTCAAGCGCATCTTCCCGAACGCCAGAGGTTGCCGACTAGCAGCGAGGGCCTAGGGTGTGTCCGTGAGAAGACTATGCCCTCATTAGCAGAGTCTAGCACAACGGAAGAGATATAAATGAATAGTAAACATAAGCAATATAAATAAATAGCGGAAGCAAACTGATGCAATAGATAATCAAGAATAACAGTAACCGTATCAGCTGGAACAGTAATGATGTAATGTCATGTCACTAGAAAACTGGAAAGCGTGGATACATGACAATATGAATAACATGTTCCACAAGGTAAAAGAAAACAAAGTCTACTCCAAGCATCTTGAGATTCTACTTGGTCATCTGTCATCAAGCTCCATCCTATCATCACACAATCAAGTATGGGAAGCTGCATGCTTCCCTTTGTCAATACCTGTAACCATGTAATCTACTCCGGGTACGAAATGGCGCTCGAAGAGGGTGTGAGATAAATCTCAGTGGGCCACCACCAACGATGTCTATAACATCCGACCCGTGTAATGGAATATAACATTGTGCAGGCATGCATATATAAAGTAAAGCAAACAGTACAATATAACTAAATAACCATGTACCTGCTTCAGCCCTTGGCTGATGTCTGAACATGTAACCAGTTCATTAATTAATCAATTACCATTTAATGTTAATAGGTCATGTGAGACATAACCAACACTGACATCACCTCGTGATAGTATAAGTAGTGAAGGTCCCAAGACGCAACAAGGCAACCAAGCAATGATATCCAGTGAGGGAGTTCTAGGGTAAAAACCAAGGGTAACGTAAACTCACGGAAAGCTAACCCAGTAGTATCTGAGTCTAGATAAGGGGTAAGAGCGTAATCCAAGGAGCGTAATCCAAGAAGCGTAATCCAAGACATTTCCCAATAAGGCGCCTACCGAGTTCAAGGTGATCGACCAAGGTAAAACGAGGCTAAGCAAAGACAGGGCCCTATGGGCTTTAACCATGACACCTACTAGTCAATGTTGGATCCAAGGAGCGTATCTGAGGTATCCTGTAAGAAGGGACCCAACGGTATACCGGACATCCAAGGAGTAGACAAGAACCGAAATCTAGGTGGGTATCAACCTAAGCAAACCGTATCCTTGAATCGGAATGGGGTTCCTGAGACCCAAGGTATTCTTCTCTCAGAATCCAAGGCGAGCACGAGTCAGTCCATTCTTATTTGATATTGTAATCATGTAATAATTCATTTGGTTCAAGTCTTGCCTTCCATTAGCGCGGATAGGTCAAGTAGAGTTGAAACCATTGATCCAAGCCTTGTCTTCCATTAGCGTGGATAGGCCAAGTAGCGTTGCAACCATTTAATCAAGTATTAGTTAGCCATTAAGGCATAATCAATCATTGAGGTTCACTCCGCTACCTTGCATCAACATGGAAAGGGGTGCTACAGATATGTAACCTTTATTCAATCTCTTTTAATAAGGCCACGTTATATACTTAGTATACTTACCATTTCACATTTCATATTTCACATTTAATAAACATTTGTAAGCACTTACCTTAGATGAGTCAAGTGGTGAGCATACATGGTACTTGCCATTATGCAATTATCATTAACAAGAAGCCATTTATGATAAGGAGACTCACCTTTAGAAAGCTCAAGTAAAGGCACACCCGAACGGTGGCTCAAACGTGCCGAAACACTAAAACCCAATTATGGCATAACCTTCAACATGATGCGGATTGAGTTGTGGATGTAACCACTAACAACTAATCACATAGTTGGAAATAGCATAATCATAGGATTTTAACGATTATAATCATGGCATGTTAATTTAAGAAACGGTTTCCAATGAAACCGGTGGGCCCCACACGAACATTCCAAAAACAATGAACTTTAGGGATGAGTTATAGACCACCCACCTTAGGGTTGTATGATCCTTCTCCTCCGGTATCGGCCCTTGATTTGCCTCGGATCGGAGTAGATCTAAAAAAAGGTGAAAAACACTCACATGACGATATCTAGATCGAGAGTGAAAGAGAAGAACGACTAAAGAGAACTCGAGTACTTACCGTTGCGCATCCAACTTGACGAACGAAAGCTTGATCGGAAGCCGGACGAAGATCTCTTGATTCCAAGCTTTGATTTTCAAAAACTGCAAAATTAAGAGAGAACTAGGTCAATCCCGCATAAACTCGGATTAGGGAGGAAGGGGGAGGATTAATAGACCATTAAGGGCATTTTAGACATTTTACATAGGTTTTTAGCTTTCGCACGGTTTGTCAAACCGTGCGCAAACCATGCGAGATGGTTCTGCCTGAACCTGGGAAAAAGAGGGTTCACATGGTTAGGCCGTGCGCAAACCATGCGCAAACCATGCGAGATGCCACAGTTCAAAAAAATACAAACTGCATGGTTAGTCAAACCGTGCGCAAACCATGCGACTTGACCTTGGAAAAAAGGTGGTTCGCATGGTTAGGCCGCATCGTCGTGCGCAAACCATGCGAGATGCCACTGTCCAAAATAACACAAACCGCATGGTTAGGCAAACCGTGTGCAAGCCATGCGCAAAGTAAAGATTTAGACCGAAAATTAGTGAAAAATCGGGTTCTTACATAAATAAATATATAAATCATTATTGAATGTGTAAGTGATGATTTACTTTTTGGAGAAGCAGGTCAGAAAACCGATAATCACCAAATGGTTGAACCTAAGTTCACCGAAAATTCGTATCCGTCGGTAGTTTAGCACCGCAGAATTTCAACTACCAGTTCGTCCCCTCCTGTCTTAGAGCACCAGAATTAGGAAGTCTGTTGCACCTTAATCACCGCTTTTAGGACGCACTCCACATACACTCCAAACATACTCGCAAAAGAAGATCAACGAGAAAAAATAAATGGACACACAAGATTACGTGGTTCGGACTTTCGTCCTACGTCCACAGGAGAACACTGCAAACTCTTCTATTATTGGAAGTACAAGGATGAGAATCACTGAAGCTAAATAGCCAGTGATTACACTTAAATGCAAAGTCGTACAGTACAATCATCATAAAACAACACATGACCTCACCTCTTTTTATAGAGATCCTAAACCGATAAATCGGTTGCACCGCTATCCGAGAATCAAGGTCAACCATCGGTTGAGATTAGGTTTTTCTGAAGACCTGTTATGTGTCTCACTCGCTTCAACTGAGATATTTATATCTCCATTTCTGACAATATCCAAAGCTTCATCATCTGCCCGACGAACTCTTCCAAAGCTTCCAGATGCATAATTCACTATGCTTCCATGATCTTTCATTGAGTGGAAAGACGCTTCAGAGTCATCCACCCATGATTCCATCAAATTATGAATAGTGGGTGATAGATAGTCGCCTCCTGTTGAACTAACGAAATTTGAACTTTCGGTTGTCGTTGATTCTTTCTCTGAGGTGAGTGTCCCCTTTTGTCAATGTTAAGAGCATTATCGGAAGGTACTTGAACCTCTGTTCTCCGGAAAGTCACTTTCACTACTTTGAGTTGACTTCTGATCATATTGGAATTGTTCACATGATCTGTCGCTGACTGTCCTTCCGATAGCCTAATTCTAAACAAACGCCTCATCATGAACGCTTTGTTTAAGGCTGTGGGTTTTTCATACGTCCGTCAAGGCTGCCATAAGTCCAACCGTGATCTTCTTCTCCCGGATGTGGAAGGCCACATTCCGTGCCAATGCCATCCTCGCTAATTCTATTGCCTTTTTGTCCAGCTTTTCCCATTCATCTTTCTCCATATTGTTGGGTTTCTCTCCACCCAAAGGAAGTTCGAGATCCTTCTGATGAGATAATTTTCTATCTGTATCCGCCTGAAGCCATAGTTGGTTCCGTTGAATTGACTAATCCGAACCCTGTCTTCCACCGTTGTCATATCTCACGATGACCGTAAAACTAATTGAAATCAATAGGACTCTAAAGGCAAGTGAGAAAGTTATTTGAGTTGTTGAGTGTGTCCATCCAAGCTTTGATACTAATTGTTGGAGAACTAGGTCAACAAAACAATACAATCACCAAATGATTGAACCGAAGTTCACTGGAAATTCGTATCCACAAGTAGTTATGCGCTGCAGAATTTTAACTACCGGTTCTTCCACTTCTATCTTAGAGCATCGGAATTAGGAAGTTTGTTGCACCCTAATCAACGCTTCTAAAAATGCACTCCACACACACTCCAAACATACTTGCAAAGCAAAGGAAGATCAATCAGAAAAATATATGGACACAAGATTACGTGGTTCAAACTTTCATCCTATGTCTACAAGACAACACTGCAAACTCTTTTTATGGCGATCCTCAACCCGTAAACCGATTGCGCGACCATCCGAGAATCACAATCAACCATATGTTGACTTAACTGTTCTACAACAGCCATCACCGATTCAACCTCTGTAGTCGGACTGTTCACTACCCCCATTCGGTAAACGTTGACCAGCCTGCTCAACCCATCAGAAGTATGCTAATCTTCCAGTAAACACACCCGCATGTTGAAGGTTGCTGCTGTCAGTGCTTTGACAAGGCTTAAGCAAACTACTAGAACCTGAACATCCGGTGAGTCAAATCCGGTGACTTGAAGAAGCTTCACAATCCTAACATAACTTTATGATCAAATTTGAGTATAATATAAATCATTATGGATTTTTCAATATAACGAAGTATGATGAACATTTGCGATAATTAAGTGAATACAAGTCATTGAACCACATCGAAAGTTTTCCTTGTAAAATGAGGACCCAAAACCCCAGGTGCCTCTCTAAGGGAGACCTTGATGTTATTTTATAATGAATAAAAAAAGACCACATCAGATCACAAGTCCGATGTGGGATGCGGACTCTAACACTCCCCCTCAAACTAGGTATACCTAGCTTGAACACATAAAGAAATAAACCAAAGCAAAAAAAAAAAAAAAACAAAGCAATCAACAAACACTACAGACACTCCCCCTCAAGTTGGACATACTCAGCTTGATGACAAAACAAGACGAAACAAAAAGAAGATAAATTATTCGCAGTCGCTGCTCCCCTTCGAGATGAAAATGATGAATGGTTGAAGATTTTAGCTCCCCCTCAGTGGTGCGGCAAGTTGGCGAGGCACAACAGATGAACCACACAAGCGGGGCCGGTCGATAGATCGTCGGGAAAGCTGCACTGGCGGGCTGATCGATGAGGCGTCGGGGAAGCCGCATTGGCGGGGCCGGATGTCGGAGCGCCGAGGAAGCCGCACCGGTGGGGCCGGACGTTGGAGTGCTGGGGAAGCCGCACCGGCGGACCGGTTGTCGGAGCGCCAAGGAAGTCGGACTGGCGGACCGGTCGTCGAAGCGCTGGGGAAGCCGCACTGGCGGGCCGGTCGTCGGAGCATCGGGAAGCTAGTGACAAGCGGAAGAGTCGCGCGCGGGAGGGCCGCCGTCTGGTGAGACGCCGTTGGGTGGGACGATGCCACAGGAGGGGCCCCGCAGGGGGGAGATGCTGACAGGGAGGGAGGCGGGGTCGGGAAACTGCGGAGGCGGGTCGAGAGTCCGCACAGGGAGGCGCCCAAAAGATGGGAGGGGGCGGCGTTGATGGTGGCAAAAGGGCCGAGGGCCGCCGCCCCCCACCGGGGAGGGGAATTGCTGGAAACCCTGGACGGGGAGAGAAAAAAATGGGAGGGAGGGCGCAGGTTAGAAAACATCCTCTGATACCATGTAAAATGAGGACCCAAAACCCAAGGTGTCTCTCTAAGGGAGACCTTGAGGTTATTTTATAATGAATAATAAAGACCACATCAGACCACAAGTTCGATGTGGAATGCAGATTCCAATATTTATTAATGCTTTTTAAATCTTTTCCATGTGGATGATCTAGTTGTTTTATCAAATTATTCTCCTTATTTTATTATTGAATTGATCATTTTTTTCGGGGATATTCCCTTTATTGATTTTATCGTGATCTTCACACTATCTTGGAAACCCTGGTTATGAAAGCTCTGAGTTTTATCTTTCTATCTTTTTTTTTTTATGAATCACTTTTGTATCATGTAATTTTTTTTCCATGCCTCCTTAACCAATCTAAACCAGTTTTAACTGATACTAACTGACCGGTTTGGTTTATGTCAATTCTGGACTAATCATTGGTTGGTTTTGGTTTTCATTTAAGTTATTTCTTTTTTCAATTGGTCGGTTGAAATCAATGTCCTTAATTAATTTTAACCATGCACTATATTGATTGCTTTATAATTGGTTAGGGTCAGGTCAATTCGGGTTGGGTTAGAGTTGGCTTAAATGAGCTCACAAGATGGATGACTTGACACTAGGGGAGACAATTTGTGACATGACATGTGAACACGAGATGGACAACACGAACCGGATACCCGATTAAATAAATGGGTCGGGTTAGGGGTGAGGCTGTATGCCATGACAACACGATAAATGTCACAGTTTTTTTTTTATATTTATATTTTTATTGCATATATTATTAAATAAAATATTTTATTTTTATGTAAATAAATGTATATATATATGCTTATTTTATTTGATTAGTAGTTATTTGTATTTTAAGAATAATTTTAATTAATTTAAATCTATAAAATATAATATGTATAAATGAGTCAGGTTTGGACTTGAGCTCGACAGAAATATTAAATAGGCTAACATGAGACCACACAACTTGCCACACCTACTCGACGGGAACCTGATCCGTGAACCAAAATTGCTACCTCTATCAATTTACATTTTTTATTTGAAAGATATTTTTGAAATTTCACATAATATTATGAATACAGTGAATGCATATCAAACACTGCATTTTTCTTATATCTGCAATATAAACATAACTTTGCATTGCCTATCAAACATTGTAATGTTTGTAATCGGTTGCGTTTCTAACAAGCACCTTACATTGTAATCACTTAACATGCAGTGTTCCATATGTTCCCTTATCACCTTGGATTTATCATTAACCAACCTTGGTCCAGGGGATGATATTGATATTTTTCAATTCCATCAAGGCTGTGTTTGGTATGAAGACTGGTTTGAGAAAAAGAATAAACAAAGAAAAAACCAGAATTTCATGTTTCTCAATTCCATTTTCTTCAAAAACGATACCTCTGGTACTAGATGAGGCCTTTCTTCCATGCAGGTCTGCCACATCGAAGCTGACAATGGAGAACGTGCCGTGGCATGCCGATGTGAAAGCTTTCTCGGAGGCCGTGGCTTCCAAAAGCAAGGGAACGTACGAGGTTGCGTGTGAGCATGCACACTCCTGTTGTGTCCTCTTGGCTGATGCTGAGAAGTTCAAGATCGACGGCCATTGGTTCACGTGGATAGATTACGAAAAGTTCCATGACCTGGTCCGACTTGTTTCCTTCACCCACTCTCTCTGGAATTTGTCTCTGGTTCGGCGCCTCACTTGGTTCGTGGTTGGATGGTGTAGGTGGCAGCGGGGAGGGGTTTTAGCAGCAAGGATTATATGGCGCGGACACCGACATGGGCTGTTTATGGATCAGAAGAAGGTGGGTTCGACCCGGATGAGTCCCGGTACAGGAAGGAGCGGCATCACAGGTCCCGGTTAATTTAAGTCTTTCTTTTTCCCAGCCTCAACAAAGTTCATATTGAAAATGTCTATTGCTATGACCTCGTTGACTCGTTGATGGAACGACAATGAGTCTTCCCAGAAATAACGTCTCAAATCAGGATGAAATGGGTGATCCTTTTGAATAGTCTTGGTTTAATAAAGTTGACCATCTCGGAAAACCATAAAAAATCCCATTTTGAATCATCCAAAATTACTCATCTGGGAATTCTGTTTAAGGGGTCTTTTTTTATAGTAGTATGGTTGAGTTGCGTTTCATTTAATAACTTGGTAGAATTTTAAATCACATGTTTCCTTTCTTTTTATACGCAAAAATGACATATGATGAGCAAAGTCCTGAAATTTTGGAGAACTTCTTAATGAATCTTCTGTAGAACCTCGTGCATCCTGAGAAACTTATCATGGAACTCACAAAATCTGGCAATGAAAGGATAAAAAACGACCTCAATTTTAAATTTCTTAATCTCTTTTTTTTATATAAATTTTTCAAGCCAACGTACTTCCCTTGACATCCAATGACAGTTTTTTTTTTCTAATTTATTACAGGATTTGTCTCTTCATATCCTTTACAAACTCTAGATTCTTTTAAATGATAACCCAACCACACCTCCAATTCTTTTTTTTTTAATTTTAAATAAAACCATCTTTTTTTGAAGGTTTAGTGGGAACCCTAACATGCTACTCCCCAAACCAACATTTTGGACCAGCCTAGCAAATACACACATTCCCATTACAATGACCACAATTCGAAATATCAAATTTCAAAAATTCTTGGGGATGAGATGGTTGGCTTGATCGAGACGTTGCCTTGAGCCCAACGTTGCCGAATCACTTGCGCCTTCTTCAATGCTGAAGCCTTCATCCCTGTCATTCCACGCACCATTGTTGTTGGAAAGACATACCATTGAAAGAAGCAAAACCAATTAAGAACAAGGACTTCGTGGGACCAGACAACGATCACCTCTAAGAACCAACACTGAACACCGATCCACAATTGGCTGCAAACTAGAAGACAATGAGCTCCGACATCCACAACCACTGAATAGGAGACAAGAAATGTAAACAAACAAAGAGCAAAACACCACAACATGTACCGTTGAAAAACACCACAAGACAAAGTCTAAAGCCCAAAGCCAAACGTTGATCGATGAAGTCGCTCCTCTGCTTCCCAACCATGCTCCACCCACCATAGCGTCACCGCCTTATAAAATCGCCACCACGTCAAGACCTGCCACCTCCACTAGAGAAGACCACCTCAAAGACCTTTCTTAGTAGCTACCCTCTAAGTAGACCAAAAAGGCAGTTCTATGCAAGAGGAAGGACATAAGAGTGAGACAACGTCGTATAATAAAACCACCACCGAAGAACCCTAGGATAAAGAACGCCGCTTAGGAAACTAGGGACGAGGAAGAACCGATCTAGGGACTCACTGTAAATGAGGCACCCAAACAATTGCTCCACCAACATAATCCCAAACTACCACAACCACCATCACATCAGATAAAGATGGGGTCTAGAATGACAGGGGAGGTGACAAGGGCAGAGGTAGAGGATGAGCAAGGCTTCACCCACAAAAAAAACCATACAAAACCATAGGGGAGGTGATAAGGGCAAAGGTAGAGGATGAGCAAGGCTTCAGCCACAAAAAAACCATACAAAGATGAGCAGAAACACGAATGCCAGAAACCAAACTAGAAAAGAAAGTCATAAGGAAGACATTGACGAGAAGTGGCAAAAGAGGCGCAGAGAAGCAGGGAGAGGGATGTCGCCACTAGAAAACAACAGAAAAACCTAACCTTAAGAAAAGAGAAAATGAAATAGATGACCATGGGAGAACAAAGCCATCAGTGAAAGTAAACCGAGGGAAACTAAACCATAAGCCAACCACACACACAAAAATCATCCATGAACATCTTGATAATCTTCTCCACCATATTCATGAAAATGATGATCATATATTATTGAAAAGTAATTGAAGATCCACACAAGTCAAAGAAAATTATACGGTGTTAAAATGTATTAGAATGACATGTGAATGTTGTATTCTATTGATTTCTAAAACTATATGTAATTGATCATACCTAGAATATTCATTGAATAAAATATAATATAGAGAATTTTACTTATGATAATCAATTTGAACTCTTCATTTTCTTATCATTCAAGTTGGAATGATCTCCCTATTTCCATTATAAATAAAAAGATACCTTTTTTAGAAAGATTTAATTGGACTCACCCTCAGAACTATTGTATAGTAGATAAACAATATCAACATCAATAAGTTTCAGAGTTTAATATCCCACTAATCTCCTTAATGTTTGGATTTAATCTTTTTTGACATTCCATTATTGGTCTAAAATTTGACTTCGTCAAAATTCTATGCATGCACATTGATGGAATTATACCTTTAATGCCTAAAGTACACCATGCTATAGAAATTTTGTTAGTTATTAAAACTCTATTTTTTTGTTATTATATATTATAATATTTCAAATAAATAATTTCCATCAATGCATTGTTGGTGCCAAGATAAGCATACCATAACTAAGATGGAAAACTCTTGAGATATGAATGCGGTGGTTCTTGAATAGATAAAAAGTATTTTTCAATGGTCCCAAATCTTCAATGGGAGTTTGAAAACCCACTTTTTTATATCTTTCATTCAATATGGAATTATCCTCTTTTGACTCTTAAAACTAAAATTAAAAAATTCCCTGCACAGGAGTTGCTTGTAGTAGTCCCTTGGAGATAAAATTCCATCGAGAAATATCTAAAAACTAATTAATAATTAGCACTAATTTTTTTATCCATATGCACTAATTATTGATAGATTTAAATATATTCATCTCATATTTTTCATCACAAACACAAATCAAATTTCCATTTAGTATCTCAATTTGTGATCCTTCGATTTCTAAAAATGGTCATCCTAAGGAAATTAAAACATATTTATCACATTTTACATCTAAGATCAAGAAATAAAAGGGTAAAGTCAATTTTAAAACTTTCTCTAAGAGATATTCAACCAAACAAAACAAATATGTAATTGACATGTACACCAATTGTAAAGATAACATGGTTGACTGAATCTCACAAATACCCAATTTATAAAATACATGATGTGATATCAATTTTATACTTTCCCTAAAATGAAACAATAATTATTAAATATGTTTTCCAAAAAACTCACATTAAATGTTGAAGATTCCATGATCATTATTTTTTTGAGCTTCCATTAAATAACAACATGATACTCTGTAATAACAATGGGGGAAAATTCTTCATGTCTCTTTATTAAAAAGTATTCCATTGTGAAACTTGGAATAAGTGTTCATTTGAAAATTTTTAGTTTATTGAATATATTCAAACATTTATCGAAGTTATTCACATTATCATATGCTTAATTCTTTTGAAGAAAAGGTATTATTATTTTGTAATTCTTCAAATCAAATTCTAAAAAATTAAAGCATTCTCCTTTCAAATATTCCCTTAAGATATTTTTCTTTTATTTTTAATATTTTTCACCTGTTTTGGCAGATCAATCTCTTCTTCTATGTCCTCGTGATATATTTCAACTTCTTTGACGTTATTCCTTATAATAGATTTATCACTTCTTATAGAAACCACCATTACATTCTCTCAAGAATTTACCTTAGTAATGCTTCAATGTTTTCCCTTATCCCTCATATTCATATGATTTTCTAATATGAAAACTTGAGAATTTAAATTATGAATGATTTCTTGGGTGTCTAGAGATAACCAATGAGTTCTTGAATCATTCCTATATTGTTTAACTTTAGTTGTTTGAACCAATTAATTAATTTTTTTATATCCACCATTAAAATATTAGCACCCATTATTTATGATTTCTCCAAGATCTTTAGTATCCTCTTGTTAATTTTTTTTGGTATAACTTCTGAACACAAATTTTTTCTTTATTATGGTTGATATCTGAATCGAATTTAATATCAGAACCCTAATGGTCTCATAGTCCTTTCATTACATTTCACTTTTAGTGAAAAATTTAGATGATTTTCCACCCCAAATTTAAGCGTTTCAAAAGGATTAAATTTTATGGGTTGAAGATATTAGGTTTCTACGGATAGATTAACACTTAATAAATGCAGTGAAAAGAATTAGAAACCATAAATTCCAATATATACCATGCTTCGAAACTGAAACCATGCATAAATAAAATGAACAACACATGCACACCTTTCACCGATGAGCATTAGTTATCACCTTCATCAAATAGGTTTGATATAGATTCCTTAGAGGTAGTTGAAGGACTCTCACCTCCGTGGCGTATCAATGGGATGAAGTTGAATCATCCATTGCATGGGCATAGCCCTCTCATCTATCATGACTTTCTAGTGACTCTACAGGTAAAGGGAGAAGGAGGAAGAGAGATACAAGAATAGAAAAGAATCATCTAAGGCCACACATGGTTCGCACACAAACCATGGACTTTAGAATCCATTATATAATCCCCCTAGGACACTCCTCATGTGCCATGAATTTACTCATATAAAACGCTTGAGTAAATAGCTTCGGTCATTTATGCATTCATCACATGAATGCATCCTTTCTCCCCCGTATTTCATCTTATGAAACGTTCTTTATCAATGATAGCCAACACAAGAGAGAAACCAAACATTGATGCTTAATTTTCATCAAACTCTGTTAATCATATTAACTAATATCATAACCCTTTATAATATGCTCCAGTCATACAATAAAACTTGGTAGAGGCAGATGTGTAATATAACTATATTATAACCTATGATATGAAAAAACCTAGGAATACTCTATGCCTTATGATCTTGCATGTTGTTCTATATGACATGCATATATCATACACTATAATATGAGGTCTTTAGGGAATATCTCCTTTAATCTCACACTTACACCAAAACATCATTTACTTAGTACCATTTCACCTTATATTGTATCATATATAATAACTTGTGAAACCAAATCCAAAAAACTCCTTTTGGATATCTTCCAAAACACTTTTGGAAAGCCATCATCAATGTCACTATGCATTACATCATATGCAATATGCACTAGTGCAGAAAACGTTTTTTACGTCGGTTATTTTTAATTTTTTACGTCAGTTTATAGCCGACGTTAATACGTGCGACGTTATAAATAAGGTTTTTCACGTCGGTTATTTAAAAACCGACGTCAAAAACATAAAATCGCGATGTTTATCACGTCGGTTATTTTAGAACCGACGTGATAAAGGGCCTGGAGAATGGTTTATCACATCGGTTATTTTAGAACCGGCGTGATAAAGGGCCTAGAGAATGGTTTATCACGTCGGTTATTTTAGAACCGACGTGATAAAGGGCCTGGAGAATGGTTTATCACGTCAGTTATCGAAGAACCGACGTGATAAACGGCCTGGACAATGGTTTATCACGTCCGTTCTTAAACAACCGACGTGATAAATAGGGGCGAGGGGGTTTATCACGTCAGTTCATATAGAACCGACGTGATAAACTGGGGTGAGGGTGGTTTATCACGTCCGTTCTATAAGAACCGACGTGATAAACCGGGCTGAGCGTGGTTTATCACGTCGGTTCATATAAAACCGACGTGAAAAACTGGGGGAGGGGGGTTTATCACGTCGGTTATTGTATAACCGCCGTGATAAACCAGAGGGAGGGGGTTTATCACGTCGGTTAGTCAATAACCGACGTGATAAACCATTGTCCAGGCCGTTTAGCACGTCAGTTATTCAATAACCGACGTGCTAAACCATTCTCCAGGCCCTTTATCACGTCGGTTATTAAATAACCGACGTGATAAACCATTCTCCAGGCCTTTTATAACGTCGGTTATTAAATAACCGACGTGATAAACCATTCTCCAGGCCTTTTATCACGTCGGTTATTAAATAACCGACGTGATAAACCATTTTCCAGGCCTTTTATCACGTCAGTTATTAAATAACCGACGTGATAAACTATTTTCCAGGCATTTTATCACGTCGGTTATTAAATAACCGACGTGATAAAACCAATTTTTTTTTTAAACAGAATGCAGTGATCTTCTCTCCACCAGAATCAACCAGAAAATAAATCAAGAAATCGTACCACAAAAACAGAAGTACATCAAAATTAAGCATGTACATAGATAACATATAAAACTTACCCACTAGACAGCATCCACCCTCATTTATACCCCATGGACAACCCTCCCCCACCCCGTTGGAGCCCTCACCCTCATGTATACCCCCTGGACAGCCCTCCCCCACCCCATTAGAGCTCCCACCCTCATCAATACCCCTTGGACAACCCTCCCCCACCCCATTGGAGCCCCCACCACACTCCTGGACTGCCCCCCGACCCCCGGACACCCCCAAACACCCCTCGACAACCCCCCACCCGCCTGAACAGCACCTCCTCACCCCCTCACCCCACTTGACAGCCCCCACCACACCCCTGGACAGCCCCCCCCACCCCTGGACAACACTCCCACACCCCTGGACCGACTTCTCACACCCCCGGACATCCCTGCCACCCCCCAGGACTGCCCCCACCCCACCGGACAGCCCTCCCAGACCGCTGGACACCCCCAACCCCACTGAACACACCCCCACACCCTTGGAACCCCTCCCCCACAGACCCAAATCCATACCAGAAGAACCATCAAAAGTAGACCAAAACAAGAAGTAGAGCAAAATTAAACATTCACTTATATAACATTCAAAACTTACACTGTCAACTTCAAAAAAAACTAAATCAAACCTAAACAAATAACAAATACACAATTAAAACGACAATATTCAAAATTACATTTTACATTACAAACAACTAAAATTCAATCAAACCTGTAAAATAATTTGACCACTCCACTTGTACGTGTTTGATGTCTTCAGCAGTATAGGGTTGAGGGTCATCAAAAAGCTACAAATGAAAAAGAAGATAGTTAACGTGTATAATGAATAAATCAAATTGAAATATGATGGCAAAGTTTAAGAGGAAATCGTACCAGGTCAAAATTCACAACTGTCCCAGTTGTTATTATTTCATACATAAATCTTAACATATAATATCCGCATTCGATGAGGCCTTGTTGTTCATGACATTTCTGTTTTGAATGAGTGTAAATTCAATATATTATTTTTATGTAATAAATCAAAAAGTACAAATTATAAATGGACATTTACCTTCGCATTTACATATTTGATCTTTGTATTTCTTTTCTTTGTGTTTTTTCGAAAGTAGACCCATGCACTGTTAGAAAATAATACGAATGAGGTAAATTTAAAATTCATTATAATATATAAAACTATTGAGAAATTGAAACTTACTTTTCCAATATATTCTTAAAACTTGCCCGCACATCACCATGAACAGAGCATATCCAATAAAGAGCTTTCTCCCTTGGGAAAAAAATCCCTAACATCCAATGATTACTGATAAAAGGAAATTTAATGTTAGTGGTTTTTTATGTTAAAAGATAATTAACTCTTTGAGAGAAATGTGTTTCATACCTCTCACAAAAAGGCATCATCCAACATTGTTGGATTATATTCTTTTCAAATATTTCAGCAATATAAACCATTCTTTGTTCCTCAGTCAATGCACATGCTTCAGGGGAAATCAATTGCGGGTCCATGAATCCATATACTTCTGTCAGTTCATTCATCTCACAAATTTTATAAATATACCTAATACAAAACATATATAAGTATACATTTTTAATAAATATAACGCAAGGAAAAGGTGTTAAGACTTACATGGAAAAAATTTGCACCACGTTGATGCCCAACTTATCTCCAGTAACAAGCTCCATGATATCAGATTTTGTAATCCCCACACTTATTTCACGTCCACAAACATGAGATTCCATTGGAAACTCATAAAAACCCAACAACAAATGTGAATATCTTGACAATCTGTCAAGACCACTGGAATCTGTATCTGATGTCATAGCCTATTGTCTTTGTTGTTGTCTATACAATATTTCTTTACCTTTGAAGTATTCCTGTGAAAAAAATTTGAGATTTATAGTAGTTTTCAAATGATAAAACAACTTTAATAAAAAAATAAAATAAAAGATATAACATTCATACCTCCATGGTAATGAGTCGAAGAAGTCTGGATGGCCAAACTTAAAAATGGCCGATACTCTGTCCAACTATCGCCACCTCATCTGTAGGTATTGGTACCCTAGATGATCTATTTATAATATCCTGTACAGTGACCCTCTGATTCTCTACCTATAATTGTTGATGATGAACTGTATCTCCTATACAATATACCAACCCGTATGCTACTATATGATGTTGAGAATCATCAACATACAACTCGCAATATGTAGGAAGCTGCGGCGGAGGCGTAGGATAAAAAATGGGGTCTGCAGGCTGAGGTGGGGGAGTGGGAGCTACTGGCGGAGGTGGAGGATAAATAATGGGGTCTGCAGGGGGAGGTGGAGGAGTGGGAGCTGCAGTCTGAAATTGTCTTTGCATTTCTGCAAACATAGACTGCACCGAATCTCTAATCTTGTCTTCCATCGTCGCATTAATATTTTGAACTTCAGCCTCCAAGGATTCTATTTTTTTTATAAACCCCCTCAATGTTAGAAGTTGAAGAACGTGGAAACACTTTTCTTACCGATACACCTGCCAGATATCCTCTTACACGACCAGGATGTTCGGGCCTTCCCAATGCTGCAAATAAAATATCTTCCCTCCCAGTAGCTGTAAATATCCCCTCTGAACTCTGCTCCTCAAGAGAGTCCTGTATTAATTAATTGAACATTTCTGTAATGATTGAAATTTATATGAAGAAAAAAGTTAACTTAAATAAATTAAATAGATATCTTACAATCCTCTCAGCTACGATTCTCGATTCTTCCGAAAGATATTGCCCTTTTTTCCCTTCCGAGCTCTCTTCCATTTTTCATGTCTAGATGGAGGGGATAGAGGGGCCACCTCTCCAGAGCTTGAAGACTCAGCTCTTAGTTGTTGAAATTTTTCCGCTATCATTTTTTCTTCCAATAATGTATACCCTCCCCGAGATAAACTATGAGGGTATACATTTTTAGATTGGATCTCCTGATGATCTTTCCTTGTTTGCTGTAATTTAAGAATAAGAAATCATTAACAAAACATTAATAAAATCATTTATATAAGAAAGTTTATAAAATTTTACATTGCCCTTACCAGAAATGAATCTTTTTTTCTACTTTCAAAAAACTGTCTCCATGTGTCTTCATCTATAAAAGGATATATACGACATGGATTGTCATGACTCCTATGACCATAAATGAAATCAGATGAGAGGGTTGATTTTAAATCCCTCCATCTCCTGGCAGCCAACGATAAGCATTTCTTCCTGACTCCTCCAGTGTCAGGAATATCAAATGTCATCTGATAAAGAAGAGGTTAAACATATTATATATACTAGAAACATTAAAAGAATGGTCAAACAATGACAAAAGATCTTACCAAAATCGTCTCCCACAATTGAGAGATAATCTCTTTATCCACACCTCTCCAATCATCATACAGAATGCTTACTTTGGTCTTAGCCTGAGTTGCAACAAAACTCTTAAAATCTTTGGCATTCGGACCTCTAGGAATATCATCATCATCAAACTCAACTACTATCCTCTGATCCTGCATACGGGCAAGTGATAATTTTGGTAAACGTGTGCACCCACGTTTACCAACCTTTGAACTCTTTGTAGTAATAGGAGCATGTGAATGTTCATCCCCAGAGGTATGACCAGCAATATGCTCCTCTCCAGAATCATGTGGTTGATCATTTGAATGATCTGTCATTATCCTTTAAATCAAAAAAACAAACGTCAGTTCACAAATATACAAATTCAAATATTTTAATACTACTGTAATCAGAAAATAGAAAAGTGTACTAGGTTACATAATAGTAAACATTGGTAATATGGTAAACATGTTAAACAATGGTAAAGATGGAAAAGATGGTCAAGATGGTCAAGATGGTCAAGATGGTAAAAAATGGAAAAAATGGTAAACCTGGTAAACATTGTAAACATGGTAAAGTAATTGTCAGTGAACAAATATACAAATTCAAATATTTTAATACTACTGTAATCAGAAAATAGAAAAGTGTACTAAGTTACATAATAGTAAACATTGGTAATATGGTAAGCATGTTAAACAATGGTAAAGATGGCAAAGATGGTCAAGATGGTCAAGATGGTAAAAATGGTAAAAATGGTAAACCTGGTAAACATTGTAAACATGGTAAAGTAATTGTCAGTGAACAAAAATAAGCATTTTAAAATTCATGTAATGGTTATAAACATGATAAAGTAAACTAAACAAACTTAAAACAAACAAAAACATATACTTATTTTATTTTAAAACATGTTTTAATAAATAAAAAACTTAAAATATCTAACATTTATGGAAAAAATAAATGTAAACAAGAAATAAACATATGTTACCTGTAATTTTAGGAATGTATAGATGGATTGTTTTCCCAAATTCCTTCGTCGTGATCGTTCCTTATGGCACAAACTATGCCTTCAACATGATCGTCATTATGTTCTGTTAATATTTCCATTGCAGTAGGGATCTCACATAAATCAGCATATTCATCAAGTTCATCCTCACCAACATATTGTTTTTTCCCTTGTAAAACAACAACCCACTGCATATCTGATTGATCTACTACATAAAAAATTTGTTTTGCATGTGTTTCCATTATAAAAGTATCAGCTGTGTCTTCCAATCTATTCAGATTAACAAGTGTCATTCCAAATTCATCGTGTCTGACACTGTTGTTACCGTTAAACCATTTACAGTTAAAAACGGGAACTTTAATTTTAAATTAATCAACCTCCCATATGTCTTCAATCACTCCATAATATGCATTTGATGCAGAAATTGGGTTTTTTTCCTTAGCACTCGAAAAATGCATTGCTTCTGCAAACACCAATACACCACTATTCTGAACTGCACTTCTGTTGTCCTGAGCTTTTGTATGAAATGTATAACCATTAATGTCATAACCAGACCATGTTATCACATTTAAACATGGACCACCCACTATCCATTTTAATGTCTCTGATACATCTGATCTACCAAGCAAAGTCTTTTTAATCCATGACAAAAAAGTTTTGTTGTGCTCATTCAAAATCCACATTTCTTTCTTCTTTGGATGACATTGTTTCAACTCATTAATATGCAATGTGATATATGGTTGAGCATCAGCTATGTTATTCAAGATGTATGATTCTAACTTCTTCATCTGTTCAGCTGACAATGATTTGACTTTCAAGCCGCGAATCCCCTTTCCCTCATTATTAACTCATTCATGGCGAGATGGAGGCAAACCTATGTGTTGCGCCGCAGCCAAGTAGCTCGTACAAAACTCTGCTACCTCCTCAGAAATATACTTTTCAATAATGGAGGCTTCAGGTCGATATAGATTTTTAACATACCCCTTTAATATTTTCATATACCTTTCAAAAGGATACATCCAACGAAGATATACAGGTCTACAAAGCTTTATTTCTCGAACCAGATGAATCATTAAATGAACCATTATATCAAAAAAAGTTGGAGGAAAATACATTTCCAATTGACAAAGTATAAAAATTGCATCCTTTTCCAAAATGTTCAAAGCATTCACATCAATCGCCTTGTTACAAATTGAATTGAAAAAATAACACAACTTCATTATAGTCTTTCTGACACGAATGGGAAATATTCCACACAATGCAACTGGTAGAATTTGTTGCATCATGACGTGACAATCATGTGATTTCATACCTATCAACTTCAAGTCCTTCAATGAGACAAAATTTTTTACATTAGAAGAATAACCTTGAGGCACTTTGGTATCATGAAGACACTGACAGAAGCTAATTTTCTCCCTCTTCGATAATGTATGACAAGCCGGGGAAAGAAATGTTCGTCTTCCTTTAGGAGTGGGAGCTAACTCCAAACGTATTCCCATTGATAGTAAGTCTAATCTTGCATTCAACCCATCTTTAGTCTTTCCTTTAATATCTAACAATGTTCCAATCAAATAATCACAGATATTATTCTCCACGTGCATGACATCAATATTATGTTTAACTTCATGATACCTCCAATATGGTAGCTCAAAAAAAATTGACCTTTTCTTCCAAATATGTCTATCATTACCAGATTTCTGTGTCTTTCCCAATGTCACGTCAAGGTTTTTCACCCTCTCAAAATACAGATCAGGGGATAAAGGTTTTGGAGCAGTATCAAATTCTTGTGAGCCATTAAATGCCTTTTTTAGTCTTCTATAAGGGTGTTCCATAGGCAAAAACTTTCGATGACCCATGTACACTGTTTTCCTCCCATGATGCAATTGACAATAGGACGTCTGTTGTTCGCAAATTAGACATGCTTTATGCCCTTTAACACTGTATCCAGACAAATTTCCATACGCTGAGAAGTCATTTATAGTGAATAGAAGCACTGCATGCAGTTGAAAATATTCCATTTTATAAGAATCATACACCCTAATACCATCAGCCCATAACAGTTTCAAATCATCAATCAACGGTGACAAGTAAACATCAATATCATTACCGGGTTTCTTTGGACCAGAGATCATTGTACTCAACATGACATATTTGCGCTTCATACAAACTTCAGGAGAGAGGTTGTAAATTACCAATAAAACAGGCCATGAACTATGTGTGCTACTGAGTGTTCGGTATGGATTCATTCCATCTGTGCACAACCCTAGTATGAGATTTCTTATTTCATTTCCAAATGTAGAATACTGCGCATCAATTTTCTTCCATTGTGGACAATCAGCTGGATGACGTATTTTTCCATCACATACCCGCTCTTCAGCATGCCATCTTAACCTTTTTGCATCATGTGAATTAGCAAATAAACGTTTGAAACGATTAATTATAGGAAGATACCAAAATACCTTTGAAGGGAGCTTTGTAATCTCTACATCACCCTGTGATTTTTCTTTCACCTTATACCGTAATGTCCCACATTTTGGAAACTCTGACAGAAATTCATATTCCTTCCTATATATAATGCAGTCATTCAGACAGGCATGTATTTTCTTGTATCCCAATCCCATCGGGCATAATATTTTCTTGGCTTTGTAATGTGAATATGGAAGATCGTTATCTTTTGGAAGAATGTCTTTCATCCATTGTAGCAGCTCTGTAAAACTTCTGTCACTCCATCCATGCTTCGCCTTCAGCTTAATCAATCTTAACACCGCCGACAGAACCGTAAAATCTGTACAACCGGGATATAATGGTTTTTCAGCATCACCATATAGACTTGCAACTGTCGGTTCTATCTCAATTTGTTCTGCTACAATATCGCGAATCATTTCTTCAATTCCATCAGAGTTACCATCTTGCGAATCATCATCATCAGTGACATTCCGTCCAGTTTCACCATGCCAAATCCAAGGGCTGTAACTCGGATTAAAACCATGACATATTAGATGATCTTTTATCTCTCTACTTTTCAACTTCTTCATATTCAAACATTTCTGGCATGGACAGAAAAAAATGTCACTACTTGGAACATTTCATTTTGCAAATTCCAAAAAGGCATCAACACCTTCCTCAAATTCATTGCTCATTCGATGTGCTGCAATCCAACTTCGACTCATTATTACCTATAACAAATATCAACAAAAAATATATATTTTTAAGATAAGACAAATACATGTTTATATGAAAAAAATCATAATTTGAATGTAAAACAATTTAAAATATAAAACAAATCTATAGGTATTTAAAAAAATATGCTTGAATATTATTTTTAAAACAAAATATAGTTAGATGTAACAGTTTAAAATTTCATTGAATCAAAGAAAACCATGACGCCTAATGATTCTCCAAATAAAATATACATCAATAAAACATAAACAAAATTATTTTTATCTGGAATAAGTGAATATGATCAGATGATACACATTTATAATAATCTCATGCCAATATACTAATAAACATGTTAAAATATAGGAATACCTAATGGAGCATATAACATGTGTTATTCATGCTTGTTGTTCAATCATTATGATCTAAAGTACTCAACACTTTCAAGTGCCAAAATATTGAAAGTAGTAGTAGTTTTCATAAGTACCCAACACCAAATAGCTATACATCGTAAGTGTCATGTTAGAAATATGAATATAGACAATTTGTTTTATGTTTAATAATATTGTCATATTATCTGATTATTCTGATTATATATTAGAATTACTATATCCTTTTGATCCGATATATAATCTAAGGACATTAATATTTCTTTAGAAAAAGTAATGTTAATATCATGGTAATGTAAAAAAAAGTATATGTCGAACTATATATATGTAATACCAATAAAAAAATACATATGTGTTTGGCCTGGGTTTCACACATAAAACAACTCATCTCACAGATTAAATTTTTGAATCATCCTACATAATACTTATTTTTATAACTTAGGGAATGAAAATAATAAAAGTTTTGATTTACGATACTCATTATGGGTAAACATGATATATATAAATATAATATCTAATCTCATAAAAAGATATCCATGGGGGTATAAGAGCATACACAAAGCACATGATCAAAAAGATAAGTGAAACAGTTCTATATAATCATAGATCATAAAACCTGAGTCCAAGTATAACAATTTTAGCATAACATAAGACATGATTTATATGATAGTGGGAACATGATTTAAAAAACCTTATTCACAAGATCACAACATTGGTATGTGGAATAACATAAGAGTGTGGCACAAACATAATCATATAAGTCATAACATATGTCAAGGGAAAACATAGTTTCATTCACCTTATATTGGGATATGTTAATCACCTTTCCTATAATTTATTATAATATTTCTTACGAGACACATCACATAACACATTGGACATGGTATAACCATCTGTATCCCATATTGATCTATGATATATAATGCATTGTCGAATGCATTAGAAGGATATTATGGACCCAAATGTCACATAATGACTAACCATATATATGGGTGAATCGTGATCATCAAATCATTTATAACACTTTCGTAGATCAATTAACTTACAAAAATGAAATGGGGGTCATAATTGTTTTTACAAAACATAATAATTATTAATACATAAAAATGTGTTTGGATGATAAGATAAGATAATATACCTAATTCAATCTAATTATCGTTAAATTATTTCTACCTAGATAGAAAAGACCTTTATAAAAAATATAATTTAACTTGAGAATGAAAAGAAAGTACCCTTTACCTTTTTTATAATGAAAAATCTGAAAAGGATGATAATAATATTTAGGTATTATAATTTTTTTATGAATTATTAATAATAAAAGAAATCACCTCACTTGGTTTTGTTGAAAATCGGACATACCATCGTATTCAAGAAATCAGATACACTTTGCATGAAAAGGTCCATCATTTTTAGGAGATGACTGAAAGAAGAAATGTATTATCAGACTCACCATGAGTCCAGAATGAAATATTTGATTGTAATAGGTATGAATTGATATTTTTATGAATGCAGATGAAAACAGATGATGGTTTTCTGATCTAGGAGTTCTAAAAATCATAATTTTTTGAAAAAATATTATGATGTAAGAATGTTGAATGAAATTTTAAGGATAGGTATTACCGATTGTACCTGATCCAATTTCATTCATGAAAATCATTTTCTGGACAACCATATTGAAAATATGATTTTAAGAAAATAAGTACTACCAATCTTCATCCAGAAAGACACATTCCAGCTAAGTAGGAAATAATAATGTTGCTGGAAGAATGGAACGTTACAGTACCACCCATTATTTTTCAGATTTTGCTGAAGCTAATCCTCAATGTTTTAAAATTAATTGTTCTTTCTAAATGATTGAATAATTTGAATGGTTGTGAAGTAAAATATCTATGTTCTCATGGTCATAGTAATATTTTTATCAGATATTGATTTATTTAGATACTTAAGAGGTTTCTCGTAATGAAGTTGCTGGTATTCAGATAGATCAATATAGCGATCATATTGGAGTTGTTACTGATTCGTATTTCAGAAGAAAAGATGAAGTATAAGTGGTTTAAGAAGCTTTAATGAATCTACTTTTTCATTGTACTATAGAATCGTAAAGCGTATATCAGAATGAAAATCTAGAATAAGAGTTAAAAATAGTCTTATCCAAAATACACCTGCTTGAATGTTTCGAGTTGAATGTTGCGAGTTGAATGGACATAATAACCATTTGCAATGACAAAAAATTCCACGAGATTCAAAAACGAACGAAAAGCACATCAAGAATCGAAACAAAAACGAACAAAATAAATTCGTGGAAGGCTTACTTGAATGTCGCGAGTTGAGATGATAGATCCGAGAGGAGTGAAGAAGATAAACAATGAATCCAAAATGAGTTTAATGCAGGTGATCGACGAGCCGATTAGGGTTTACCGCGCGAGAGAGAGACAAGCCGGCGACTGTCAATCGAAAAATCGTAAATGACAGAACACGGGCTTTAATTTTTTTAAATGTTTTATAACGTCGGTTATTATATAACCGACGTTATAAAATATTTTTTAGCTTTTTTATGTCGGTTATCTTAAAACCGACGTAAAAAAGCTCCCGCGCTTTGGTTTTTTACGTCGGTTATTTTATAACCGATGTAAAAAACGAGATATCTACGGGTATTTTATGTCGGTTATTTTATAACCGACGTAAAAAACCCCCCGCGCATTGATTTTTTACGTCCGTTATAAGATAACCGACGTAAAAACCCAACAGGCGCGATTTGTAACGTCGGTTATTAAAATAACCGACGTGAAAAATCTACTCGCCGCATTTTTACGTCGGTTATATATAACTGACGTAAAAAATGGTGACGTAAAAAATGATTTCTGCACTAGTGATGTTTTGAATATCTATCAAAAAATACTTTTAGATAAACTCTAAAACATTTTTAGACCGACTCTATGCATAAAAATAAATACCCATTCAGTCAACCACAAAGTGTGACCTCATGGGCCTTTATAGCATTGCAAAAATATATGAATTCTCGAACTAATAAATGTAAGAAAATAGAGAAAACAAGCAAAGAATTGGTGGTACTCTATCTATAAAAGGATTTAACGTGCTCTCCATTAAAAACAGGTTTCTCTATACTTCTATCCACTGAATACATCATATGAAAGCATGAATTTTCATATGACCCCTTTTCCCAGGACATCAAATAATCATGGGACACAAATTATGTCAATCTTGTATAGCCAACTCATACGTTCTTGATTCTTCAAGTATAGAATGAGCAAGTTGATAAATACATCACATATCATTCACCTTTATAGATGAGCACATCAAATGCATGTCACTTGAATAAATAAGAACATCATATGTACTATCTTTGTACGATCATGCACTTCCTCATTCTATCTTAATCATGGCCTGACTATCATACTTTTCACATGAGATGAAAAATCTCATCTTGGTTAAGCTCCAACTGACGATATGATCAACAAAATAACAAACCAACCCCTGATTAATTAAGCCTCAAGTCTTGTGTAAGAAAGGTATCAAAGTATGAAGGTTCTAATTCTAGGTATCTAGCCAAAATTAGATAGCAGGGACTCTAAATATGAACCATGAACCCCTAGTATACCAAAGACACAGTGTTTGACACTCTATGTGATATACTTCATGGGTTATCTAGTGTACAAAACCCATTTTGTGCCTCATGAACATATTATGAATCCCAATACAAGAATCATACTCAAAATAACCTTAAAATTTCATCACAACCTATAATACTCCATAAAAAACATTAGTTAAAGATAACCCAAAGTCGTACTTTGAGTGGTCAATTATCATTCCACTTCACAGCACACACACATGCAATCAATGTGAAATAATAAAAAAGTTGACATTTAATTTTGTATAACATGATACATTTTAAATTCTTAAACTCTTTTAAGAACATTAACAATACCATACATAATTTATTTTATAACATATCATATATGATAGACTTCCAGATCATCTTTATGTTTGTTTTACTTTTCAGGGTTTTGTTAAAATATTTACATCATTAGGCAATTACTACCAAATCTCTATGTGAGCATCAAATAGCCCCCAGTAAACTCTTTAGCGAGTAACATCTATGAAGTAAGAAAATTCTAATAATGGTGTGACTTAGGAATCATATTCCTAATTTTCAGTTCTTTGAACATATTCAAACTCCTTAACTCCACAATATCAAATATTACGATGTTAATAACTTTTTTCATATATTTAAAACTCTTTATAACTTCATTATCATCATCCTTAGAACATTTATATCAAAATATTTCCTTAAAAGTTATATTTAACTTTAATTTTTAACTTTTATAATCCTTTATTTATTGACCTTTAACTTTACTAAGTCCAAAAATACTCCCACTTTAGAGAATTTTATTGAAAAGAATATCATTCTTTAAAATATTCCAATGAAGGTGGTGGGATCAAATCCCTCAAATTTTAACAAAAATATCAGCTAAACACTTTATCTTTGATAAAGATACTTTTATCCTTATCTTCTTTTTTAGAATGTTATAAAATCCGATGAATCATAAAAAATTTGTATTAAATTCCATCATCCCATATTGTTCATAAAAACCTTTCATTAATAACCAATTTCTATTATCACATAAGATAAATGAGATACACATCCTTTGTTTAGATCTATATAAGTTTGATATATTCCTTTCATTCAACTCTTTGATGTAGTAAATTTTTTACTTCATCACTTGAAGGAAAACTATAAGCTTTATCAATTCTTCCCTAGTTTTTGAATTTCTATATATTTACAACACATGTAAAACATATAGTTAGTATCACATACCCTTCAAAACCAAAGAATTTATTCCTAGAAAACTGGTACTTGGATATACCATGGAGTTTCCCAAACCCCTTCAAGTATTGTGGACAATTCCATATATTGAAATATTGCCTTCCCTTCCTAATAAAAGCCCGGCCCGACCCGACTCGATGGTTTGGGCCGGCCCAAGGCTGGGCTCGGGCTGCCTCATGGGGTTGTTCGAGCCGGCCCGGCCTGACCTGAATAGTGGTCAGCGTCCTGAATCTTTGCATGGCAGGCCCGGGCCTAAATTACACCCCTATGTACATCACACAACCTCTTACATGAGGTTCATTCTTGAAATTCTCAAACACCAAGATATGGATGTCATTTTAATTCGAAAAGATTCCCTACTTTTTTTCTTATACAGACTCATTAGTCATGTGGTAAAGGATTGTGGGATGAAAAAACATGAATAGGATGGATGAATTATGTTTTAATATGGAATTTGACTTCAGGAAAAATAAATTGGTGGACCACCCACTTCAGAGGATGAAAAATAGAAGGCTAGGGAAAAACTTACTAGACATTTCAGCTTTAACCCTTTCACATCTAAGGCTGTGATGATCTCAGTGGTACCGCC
Organism: Viscum album; assembly: GCA_963277665.1. Taxonomy (NCBI): domain Eukaryota; kingdom Viridiplantae; phylum Streptophyta; class Magnoliopsida; order Santalales; family Viscaceae; genus Viscum; species Viscum album. The sequence goes on along the minus strand of OY728119.1, from coordinate 603,308,006 downwards.
ATCCTTTTCCCATGAACTAAGAATTTCCCCGAGTACTTGTATCATAGATTATAACATTTTGTATACCTTGGTTGGAATCCCTATTTTCAATAGGTTGGTGGATGATGGACTGTGAGATGATGATGTATATAATGTTGGGTGTAAAGACCCATAAATTTCAAAGAAATTTATTTTCTTAAATACTATGGAATTTTACGAGTCTGTGGTTTCTGACGACACCTGATTCCGAGGCTCGGTGTGCCCGAAATCAATTTCTGAAGTTTTGTTTAGGTACGTTCAGTAAACGTACGTGCGAGTTTTTCTATCTTTTGATCCGGTGCTCGGAATTGAAATCTGAGGACACTGATGAACTCACAGCGTCGATATTCGCCTAAGGGGACCTTTAATGTAGTTGCGTTTTATGCGGGTCGAGAGTTAATATTTGGGGATTTAGAATGAAATAAATAAAATTTTTGGAACACAATTTTATTTATGGAAGTTGGTTATTTCCTCCCAAGGAGAGTTAGAGGTGGGTCCCACACCCACATAACCTCCCATGAGAGGATATTTGTGAGGTGGGGCCCACACGAGCCTAACCTTTTCATCTTACCTTAACTCCCCTTTAACTCCTCCCTTCATTAAGGTGGAACCTCTTCACCTCCCAAGCATTTATGAGGCCACCTCCTCTTATAATTTGTGCCAACCCAAATAATTAATGTACTTGAATTAACTTGGGTGTAAATAATTCTTTTTGAATTATATTGAATTGGTTGGAAAATCTTTTAAAATTGGGGAAGGTCTTATTTTAATATTTGCTTGGAAAATATTTTGGGAGAGCTCTTGAGAATTTGAAGGAGTTCCTCTCTTCAACGAAGAACACCGTCCTTCCAACGAAGAACCGCCGAAGAATGACAATCACTTCCTTGGATCTTCAGCCAAGCCAAAGGAGAAGGAGCCACCCACAAGGAATGCCGCCGACGCGCCATCCTCGGCTCCTTCCCCGACGTCAATGAGTTGACGCCGCCTTCCCGTGACGCCGTCTTCTGCGATGCTCGACTTCCGCGAATCTTATTTCAAGGTAGGGGAATTGTATAATTTTAGTTTGATAAAATTATACACTTATCATTGTTGAATGCGAATGGTTGTTTATGGCCAATTGATACCACCTAACGCGGAGGGCGCGGGCTGAACGAACACGGCCCGACGACCCTCTGTTGTTCTTGTTCCTTTTAATTCGCAACGGGAAGCGACGACGATCGAAGGCGGTGACCGCGTGCCGGCCGCGTGTGGAAGAACCATGACCTGCAACCGCGGGCCACTCGGCCGAAGAAGAACCGGCCGACTAAAGCCGTCCGGGCCGAAGGACGACCGTGATGCCACAAGGGTCGCCGAACCGCGCGGCGCCGGGCTGCGCCGCGCTGGGCCAAGCCGCGCGACTCATCAGGCCGGTCCGACCCTCTGTCGGGTTGGAGCCTCCAAAACTGGGTTGACCTGACCCACCAGCCCACTGGGCTTAACGGGCCGGGCTCGTTTTCACTTAAACGTGAATAACTATAAGACCGCGCATCCGATCAACGCGCCGTCTGCGGCACTGGGACCCTCGCGACGAAGAAGTACTTTTAAGACACTCTAAGTGAGTTTTGGAAAACATTGGAAAATGGCCGGGTTTGGAACGAGCGTATTTCCAACTAGCCCCCCGGATCAAAAATGCTAATAACTCTCCGACCGGGCGTCTGATTGACACGCCGTTTGTTGCGTTGGGTTCCTTTTGACGAGACAGAACTTTGGGATACATCAACTCTGGACTTCGTGATAGTTGATGTATCGACCCCTTTGCTCGAGGAGCAGACCCTCTTTGAATCGAGCGTGCTGTGTGCGGGAACCCTAGAGATGGCTGCGACTGCAACGACTACCGTACTGGAATCCTCCGTGGGTTTGGCGATGATGACTACCGTACTAGAATCCTCCGTGGGTTCGGCGATGACGACTATCATACTGGAATACTCTATGGGTTCGACGAGGATGATTAATGTTCTTGTATCCTACGTGGGTCCGACAGTTTGACTTCTGTTCTAGTATCCTACGTGGGTCCAACAGAGTAGCTGGTCTAGTATCCTACGTGGGTCCGACAACTTAGCTGGTCTAGTATCCTACGTGGGTCCGACAGCTTAGATGAATCCGTGACTGCATCTGATCATCTTTATCACTTTACGAAAGATGTATACCTGTGTGAGCTGAGTCTTGACTTTCAATCATTATCATCGATGTGATTGACTTTTTTCCTGTGTGGACTGGGTTGTGCTTGGGCTTGAGAGTTGGAGCCGAACTGGGATTGATGACTTAGGTATATGTATGGGAATATACCTAAGTAGGGTTGGTTGATACTTCGTGATTGTATATTTTCTTTGTGGTTTATCCTTCATGGATTCTGGGAGAACTTCAGGGGTCTCGGGGTCCCTACTGAGTATTATTATACTCAACCCTGCACGGGATATGCCCGCACTACGTTGTGTTGGATGCAGACGATGGACAACACTGATCGTGGTAGAGACTTGTGGAGCTGGACGGTACCCGAAGGTTGACCACTTGGCGGGGCATACACGGAGTGGACGGACGAACCCGAGGTGCCTAGGAGACCATATGTACCCACCCTTCAGGTGGGATTCCTTTAGGACGACTTAGTGGTTGCTGATTAACTTTACTACTATTGTACTAGACTTTCAGTTGTACTGTACTTACTGTTGAGCTTGTATTTCCGGCCCCTTTCTTTCCAGCACTTACTTTTGTATACAGTTTTACTTTGTGCTTACTTCTATTGCGTACTCTGTTGTGTTTGTTTACTATATAAAGGCAATGACTCCCCTTTTTATCAGGATTTACGCCTTTGGTGATAGTCGCCATCCCCTAGCCTATGGAAGGCGGGCTTGGGGTAGTCACGACACGGGCCCCGATGATGGGTCGTGACAAATTGGTATCAGAGGAGTCGGTTCTACCACAGAACTCAGGACTTTAATCATTCCTTTCTGTAAAGTAATAATGTTAAGAGTATTGAGTGTGGTTTTCAGTCCAGGGAGTCCAGTGTTGGTGCAGCGGCCTACGTATCCATACACCAGGACCCTGACCCTTGATTTCTGACTCAGAGCACGAAAACACTTATTGCATGTGTGTTTCAAAAGTTTTCTTTGTGATTACTTTGTGTCAGCTCACCAGGTATACTGTTTGACCGTGACACACCTGTTTCTTTTCAGGATGGCCCCACGAAGGCAACCATCTAGGGTTTCGAGTCACGTGCGAGATGGTAGCCCATCGAGCGACAAGGCCTCGGTGTAGGGCCCCATCACAGCGGAGGCACCAGCGGTACCACTACCCGCTGATCCACTAATACTACTAGCCCCAGCAGTAGAGAGTGAACACTGCCTGAGTGCGTTGCACGAGTTTCAGCGACAGAGGCCACCCAGGTTCCGCAGAGAGATGGACCCTTAGGCAGTCGAGGATTGGATGGAGGCTATCGTCAGAGTCTTCATATTGGTAGGGACACCAGCCGACCTTATGGTGATCCTTGCCGTGAGTCTCCTACACGTAGCAGCAGATAGATGGTGGAGCCTGATGATCTAGGTTCATGATGAGGCATCTCTACTTTGTACAGACTTCGAGAGTCTCTTTCACTCGAAGTTTGTTCTAGCCACCCTTCGTGCGGTTCAGATTCAGGAGTTACTTCATCTGCGGCAGGGCAGCATGACAGTAGCTCAGTACTCAGTGAGGTTTACCAACCTCTTGCGCTACTCCACAGACATGGTACAAGACCCATTCTTCAGGGCCCGAACCTTTTAGCAGGGAATGAGGCATGAGATCAGGGCTTCGATGATCTCCCTCAGCATTCCGACATAAGCGGGAGTGCTGGAGCGAGCCCTTCTTGTGGAGAGATTTCTCACTGAGCCGACACCAGCAGCGAGACTCACCGCAGGGCGACACGTAGCAGAGTCTTCTACAGCCGGCAATAGACAGATGTCACAGAGGTCCAAGCGGACCAGGCCATCAGGAGAGCGACCCCATGATATAGGTTCGGTTGTGTGGGGCACCCGAAATAGATCCATCTATATGAGGATCAGGCAGTGCTATGCATGCAGCGGGCATGGTCAAATGGCTCGAGACTACCCGACCCTTCGTGCAGATGAGCATCAAAAAATGGAGGGACCTCCCAGGAGGAAACAGAGGTTTGACCGTGGTGGTCCGTAGGGAGCAGGAGGACGAGGCAGAGGAGCTGGCCGAGCAGCGGGTGGTGGGTGACATTTTGAGGCTCTACCACTACCACCACCAGGAGGTCCACCCAGACCTCAGGGAGCTGGCGGACAGAGGTAGGCTCAGCTCCAGCCAGTCGAGGCTTACGACCACGGCGCACCTGAGATGATTTGAGGTACTATCTTTGTCTAATCCACCCTTGCTGCAGTACTTATATACACAAGTGCGAGTCCTTCTTTTATTTCCGCTGCCCTTGTTCGGAGCTCGGAGATTCCGATAGAGCTGTTGGCTCGATCCTTACAGCTAGAGACTCTTACGGAAGCAGACTCAATAATTACGCACTGGTGCCGGCAGTGTGAGCTTACTCTAGGAGGCGAGAGTTTCGGTTGGGATCTTCTTGTAGCGGCGTCGAGGCCTTACGACGTCATCTTGGGTATGGATTGGCTGTCTACAGTCTATGCTCAGATCGGCTACATTAGGCACAAGGTGTGGTGTGTCCGCACGGATGGGACCAGGTTCACCTTTACCAGCGAGAAGAGAGCCTTTGCGGCACAGGATGGACTTACGCAGAGGAGAGGGTAGCCGATCACACATCAGTTGGCTAGTGTCATCCTTGGAGCAATTGATGTGCGAAGTTCGAGTTTTCCTCTTGTGGTGGATCAGTATGCAGGCATTTTTCCGGATGACATTCCAGGTCTACCTCCTCACAGAGAGGTAGACTTCTACATTGACCTGTACCCCAAGACAACACCGATATCTACTCAAGCATATCATATGGATCCCGCTGAGCTTCGTGAGCTATGGGTACAACTAGAGGACTTGTAGGGGAAGAAATTCATCTGACCCAGTGTTTCACCCTGAGCTTCTCTGATTTTGTTCGCCAAGAAGGCGGATGGGAGCTTGCGACTGTGTGTCGACTACTGTCACCTGAATCAGGTGACCGTGAAGAACAAGTACCCACTCCCGAGGATTGACGACCTCTTTGATCAGCTCAAGGGAGCAAGATGTTTCTCGAAGATAGACCTCAGGTCAGGCTATCACCAGCTCAGAGTTTGAGACGAGGATGTGCAGAAGATGTCCTTCAGGTGTCGGTATGGCCACTAAGAGTTCTTGGTTATAACCTTCAGCGTAACCAACGCACCAGCTGTGTTTATGAGTCTCATGAACAGGATCTTCCAGCCATACCTCGATCGTTTTGTTGTAGTCTTCATCGATGACATACTGATATACTCGACTACTGAGGAGGAGCACACCTACCACTTGCGGGTTGTATTGGATACACTCCGAGAGCACCAGCTTTATGGTAAGCTCTTGAAGTGTCAGTTCTGGATATGAGAGGTACACTTCTTGGTACATGTCATCTCGGAGGCGGGAGTTGCAGTGGATCCAGCGAAGATTGAGGCAATGCTTTCTTGGGAACCACCCAGGAGCGTGACAGAGGTGCAAAGTTTCCTAGGTCTAGTTGGGTACTATCAGAGATTTGTGCCAGACTTCTCCAGAGTTGCATCACCGCTTTCAGCCTTGAAAAAGAATGGGAAACCCTTCCTATGGTTAGATAGATATCAGAAGATCTTTCAGGAGCTGAGTTAGAGGTTGACCAGTGCGCCCATCTTGAGGTTGCTGGAGGAGGACATTGGGTACGTAGTTTACTGCGACGCATCAAGGACCGAACTCGAGTGTGTCCTAATGTAGGAGTGAGCAGTGATCGCGTATGGTTCATGGTAGTTGAGACAACATGAGTTAAACTATGCTACCCATGACCCGGAGTTATCAGCAGTGGTCTTCGCCTTGAAGATGTGGAGGAACTATCTGATGGGCGAGTGCTTTACAGTCTACTCTGACCACCAGAGTCTTAGGTACATATTCTCGTATAAGGACTTGAACCTGAGACAGCAGAAATGGATTGAGTTCATCCATGACTATGACTTTTAAATAGTCTATACTCCTGGGAAGGGGAACGTTGTAGCTGATGCTCTTAGCAGGAGATCGGGTATTCAGCTACTAGGAGAGGCGACGAAGCAGCTAGCCGCGTTGCAAATATCCTTTGTGGATAGAGATGGATCATCTTTTCTACAGTCTCTCACAGTCACTCCTCCACTCCTTTAGTGAGTCAGAGAGGCACAACGTGGGGACGTTGACTATGAGACGTGACGTGCTCAGATATCCACAGGGCAGGCGCCTGATGGATTTTCTGAAGGAGGGGAGCACGTCATCCCCTTCAGGGGACGTACTATGGTACCCATTGCATTGTAGGAGGAAGTACTAAGTGAGTTTCACACTTCCCCTCTAGCGGCACATCCAAGAGTGGAGAAGATGTACCGGGACCTCATATGATAACACTGGTGTCCGGGTATGAAAAAGGATATAGAAGAGTTCATTTCACGATGCCTCACTTGTCAGCAAGTGAAGGCGGAGCACCAGGTACCAGCAGACTTGGTACAACCCTTAGAGGTCCCGGAGTGGAAGTGGGACAATATATCCAGAGATTTCATGATAGGGCTTCCACGTACAACCAGAGGAGATGACTCTATCTGGGTGATCATAGACCGACTCACCAAGTCGGCCCACTTTCTACCGATCAGAGAGCAGAGCTCAGTAGAGAGCTTGGGACACCTCTACATTCAATAGATCATACGACTTCACGGTGTGCCATCGACTATTGTTTTCGATTGGGATGCTCAATTCACTTCCTGGATTTGGAAGGGGTGACAGGAGGCTTTTGGGATGCAGCTACGTCTGAGCACCGCCTTTCATCCTCAGACGGACGGCCAGACTGAGAGGACTATTTAGAATCTCTAGGACATGCTCCGTGCATGTGTCCTCGACTTTGGTCGCAATTGGGAGGATCACTTACTCTCGGTGGAGTTTGCGTACAACAATAGTTACCACTCCACCATCGGGATTGCCCCTTACGAGGCACTGTACAACCGACCATGCAGATCACCTTTATGCTGGACTGACCCTGGGGAGTTAGCACTTGTAGGACCAGAGATGGTTCAGGATATGATGGAGAAGGTGCAGATCATCCCGGAGTGGATGAAGACTGCACAGAGCAGAAAAAAGTCCAATGCTGATAGGATACGGAGACCACTGGAGTTCGAGGATGGCGACCACGTCTTCCTACGAGTCTCACCTCGATGAGGTCTATGGAGATTTGGCCGGGGCGACAAGTTATCTCTGCATTTCATCAGACCTTTCTAGGTCCTTAGCAGAGTAGGCGAGGTAGCTTACCGGTTGGCCCTTTCACCTCAGTTGCACCGGGTGCATGACGTCTTCCATGTATCTCAGCTGAGGAGATACGTGCACGACCCGAACCACATCATCGATCATGAGGAGCTGGACATCGATGACGGGGAGGCATTTACGGAGGTCCCGGTGAAGATCGAGGATCGACAGGAGCGGGTCCTATGTGGATGGTCGATTCCTCTGGTGTGAATTTGCTGGCAGCACGAGAACCTCCAGGAGATCACTTGGGAGCGGGAGGCTCAAATGCAAGCTCAGTACCCCCATTTGTTTCCCTAGTGTGTGTTGTAGCTTTACGGGGATGTAAATACCTGAGGTGGGAGTAATGTAAAGACTCGGTAATTTCAAGGAATGTTTTTTATTAAATACTTTGGAATTTTACAAGTCTGTGGTTTCTAACGACACCTGATTCTGAGGCCTGGTGTGCCCGAAATCAATTTCTGAAGTTTTGTTCGGGTACGTTCAGTAAACGTACATGAAGGTTTTTCTATCTTTTGAACCGGTGCTCAGAATTGAAATCCAAGAACACCGATGAACTCACAGCGCCAATATTCGCTTAAGGGGACCTTTACCGCAGTTGTGTTTTATGCGGGTTGAGAGTTAATATTTGGGGATTTAGAATGAAATAAATAAAATTTGTGGAACACAATTTTATTTATTGAAGTTGGTTATTTCCTCCCAAGGGGATTTATAGGTGGGGCCCACAACCACATAACCTCCCATGAGAGGATATTTGTGAGGTGGGGCCCAAACGAGCCTAACCTTTTCATCTTCCCTTAACCCCCCTTTAACTCCTCCCTTCATTAAGGTGGAACCTCTTCACCTCCCAAGCATTTATGAGGCCACCTCCTCTCATAATTTGTGCCAACCCAAATAGTTAATGTACTTGAATTAACTTGGGTGTAAATAATTCTTTTTGAATTATTTTTAATTGGTTGGAAAATCTTTTAAAATTGGGGAAGGTCTTATTTTAATATTTTCTTGGCAAATATTTTGGGAGATCTCTTGAGAATTTGAAGGAGTTCCTCTCTTCAACGAAGAACACCGTCCTTCCAACGAAGAACCGCCGAAGAACGATTATCACTTCCTTCGATCTTCGGCCAAGCCAAAGGAGAAGGAGCCACCCGCAAGGAACGCCAACAACGCGCCATCCTCAGCTCCTTCTTCCCCGATGTCAACGAGTTGACGCCGTCTTCCCGCGACGCCCGACTACCGCGAATCTTATTTCGAGGTAGGGGAATTGTATAATTTTAGTTTGATAAAATTATAAACTTATCGTTGTTGAATGCGAATGGTTGTTTATGTACAATTGATACCGCCTAACGCAGAGGGCGCGGGCCGAACGAACATGGCCCGATGACCCTCTATTGTTCTTGTTCCTTTTAGTTCACAATGGAAAGCGGCGATGATCGAAGGCGGCGACCGCGCGCCGGCCGCTTGTGGAAGAACCGCGACCCGCAACCGCGGGCCGCTCGGCCGAAGAAGAACCGACCGACTAAAGCCATTTGGGCCGAAGGAAGATTGCGACTCCACAAGGGGCGCCGCACTACGGAGGACCGCATCCCGCGTTCCGCGGGCCGCTCAGCGGGCGAACTGGACGGCAGGCGGCCGACCGGGCTGAGAAGACCCGTGGTGCCCGGACGACGCCGCGATTAGGGAACCGTTGCCCGCTCGTGCAGGCCGCTCGCGCCAGGAAGGCCGTCCGGCTTCAGATGGCCGGTTGGGAGGGAGGCACCATTGGTTTGGGAGAGCGGGGGTGCCGCGCCCCCCCTCGGACCGCTCAGCCACCTAGGCCGAGCCGCGATGAGCTGGACCACGCCGCACCGGGCCGGGCCACGCCCCCTCGGGCCAGGCCGCACGACTCATTGTGCCGGTCCGACCCTCTTCTGGGTCGGAACCTCCAAAACTGGGTTGAACCGACCCGCCATCCCACTGGGCTTAATGGGCCGGGCCCGTTTTCACTTAAACGTGAATAACTATAAGACCGCACGTCCGATCGACGTGCCATCTGCAGAACTAGGACCCTCGCGATAAATACGTCCTTTTGAGATACTATAATTGAGCTTTGGATAACATTGGAAAATGGCCGGGTTTGGAACGAGCGTATTTCCAACCGGGCCCCCAGAGAAAAAATGCTAATAACTCTCAGACCGGGCATCCGATTGACGCTCCATCTATCGCGTTGGGTTCCTTTTGATGAGACAGAACTTCGGGATACATCAAATCTGTAATTTGTGATAGTTGATGTATCGACCGCTTTGCTCGAGGAGTGGACCCTCCCGGAATCGAGTGTTCTATGTGCGGGAACCCTAGAGCTGGCTGCGACTGCAATGACTATCGTACTAGAATCCTCCCTGGGTTTGGTGAGGATGAATATCGTACTGGAATCCTCTGTGGGTTTGACGGTGATGATTACTGTTCTTGTATCCTACGTGGGTCCGACAGTTTGACTTCTGTTCTAGTATCCTATGTGGGTCCAACAGAGTAGCTGGTCTAGTATCCTACGTGGGTCCAACAACTTAGTTGGTCTAGTATCCTACATGGGTCCGGCATCTTAGATGAATCAGTGACTGAATCTGATCATCTTTATCACTTTACGAAAGATGTATACATGTGTGAGATGAGTCTTGACTTTAAATCATTATCATCTATGTGATTGACTTCTTTCCTGTGTGGACTTGGTTGTGATTGGGCTCGAGAGTTGGAGCTGAACTGGGATTGATGACTTAGGTATATGTATGGACATATACCTAAGTAGGGTTGGTTGATACTTCGTGATTGTATATTTTATTTGTGTTTTATCCTTAGTGGATTCTGGGAGACCTTCGGGGGTCTTGGGGTCCCTAATGAGTATTGTTATACTCACCCCTGCATGGGCTATGCCCGCACTACGTTGTGTTGGATGCAGACGATGGACAACACTGATCGTGGTAGAGACTTGTGGAGCTGGACGGTACCCGGAGGTGGACCACTTGGTGGGATGTTCACGGAGCGGACAGACGAACCCAAGGTGCCGATGAGACCATCTATACCCACCCTTCATGTGAGATTCCCGGAGGACGACTCAGTGGTTGCTGCTTTACTTTACTACTGTTGTACTAGACTTTCAGTTGTACTGTACTTACTATTGGGATTGTATTTCTGTCCCCTTTCTTTCAAGCACTTACTTTCGTATACAGTTTTACTTTGTGCTTACTTCTGTTGTGTACTCTGTTGTGTTTGTTTACTATATAAAGGCAATTCCTTCCCTTTTTATCAGGATTTACGCCTTTGGTGCTAGTCGCCAGCCACTGGCCTATGGAAGGCGAGCTTGGGGTAGTCACGACATGGGCCCCGAGGATGGGTCGTGACATTGGGCCTAGGAAAAAATCATTAGGAAACCAAATGACCTCCATATAGAACATACATAATTAATTATTGTTATATAATATAGAACCTCTCTTTAAATATTGATTTTTTAACCAATACCTAAAAGAATTTGAGGCAATGAAGAAATCTCCATCCCATGGTATGGTTCCACCCATGGTGAGGGGTTTGGTTACCAATCTTCCGGATGAGAAGGCACTGCCAAGATTTCCAATTTTGAGGATTTCTATTTAATATTCAAAATTGATTCCTCCTGATGTGGTTCTACATGAATACAAATTCTAGAGGACTTAGAAGTGGAGGTATAAGAATGGAAATAATAGTGAGCACATCAAAAATAATATTTTTGGTAATAAAAGACTTCATGGAAAGTTGGTGGATGAAGTTCATTTTAGTTCCTTGAAACATTTAAGGACATTAGAGGGTGGTTCAAAGAATGATCTTTTAGAGGCATATGATGGCATGGACCAACCATTCTTGGCATGATGAAACTCTTATGTTAGAAATTTCATGGGATTGGAAACCCATGATCAGTTTGTATTCTCTGTCTATGGTGATATAAGTATATCCCCTACGTGGTCTTCCTATTCAAGACTATGTTGGAAAATATGGACATGAGAGGGATTGCATTGAAATTTAGCTTTCATAACTATTTATTGGTTGGATGGATGGTCCATACAAGTGGTCTATATATCACGTGAAGAGAGGAAATTGAAGCTTAGATTGTTAGTTTCTCCCAAAACCATATATCTATTTCATTATGCCAACCTTGAGAACTAGAGTGGAACTTCATGGTATTCTATGGCTAGCCGAGTTTAAGTGAAATATGGATATCTTGGGAACTGATAAAATCTCTCATGAATATTCCACAAGGTCCTAATCATATTGGCATGGACTTAAATGAAATCCCTTATCACTATGACAAGCATAGAATCTCTAGTAGAAATTATTTTTATATACTTCAATTATAGGACCACTTGATTTATTCGGGCCTCTCATTTCTGAGATTATTGGGGGGTCCTTTTAGCTAGTTTTGTAGATGTGAATGGCCTTAAGAATCTCTAAATAGTTTGACATATTTTTGGATTCAAGCAACTGGGTATTTCTGTTCCATAAGTACAAGGTTTCCCTCTTTCCTCTGATTTCATCTAATTACTTCCTTATATTTATGCAGTCTCATGTGGTACCCCATAGTGAAAGGACACTATGGGGATTTAGATTTTAAAGCATGAAGATTCATAATAATACTTGTAGGGATGCTGTCGAAGCTACTTGGTCCTCCTCACAAGGCCAGGTTTGGGACAAGACCAAATGGATGGCTGCTCAACTACAATGATGGATTTGTCAAAATTATAGAAACTTTGATCAAAGGATTTATAGATTTGAGAAATTTCTCAGGAGATGTTATAAAGGACCAAAATTTGTTTTCACCTTTCATGATGTAGTAAGTCTAAAAAAATAGTTGTAAATGAATTTGAGAGAAAAATAAATTTATTGGTTTATCAAATCAAGGGATTATTTCATCAAAAAGGGTGACCAAAATACCAAATTATTTCATCAAAAGGAAACATCTAAGAGAAGAAATAACTTCATTTCTAAATTATAGTATGGGAATTTAAGATAAAATTATAACGGGGCTAATATTTGGGAGATGATTTAGTCCTTTTATAAATATCTATTTATCTCTAAGGGTGGTACCTTCCTAGGGGACCTTCTAAGTTTTATTGAACCAAAATTAACCAAGGTTACACTAGAAATTAAGTTAGAAATTTTTGGGGATTAAATAGTCTCAACATTAAAGATCATCTATTCAATAAAATCTATTAGACTGGATGGATTTCATGAATTATTTTTCAATAGGTTTTGGCATATTATGGGACCTTAAATTTTCAATCTAGTATGGGTTCTAAAGGAAGGATCCATAGGTCAAGAAAAGGTTAATGAAAATCTTATAGTTCTGATCCCAAAAAAATATAGACTAGTGAAAATTACTAATTTTAGGCCTATTATTTTGTGCAATGTGGTTTACAAGATATTCTTAAATATTATATTTTGTCATTTTAGTAAGTTTCTTCCTTCTATTATCTTTGAAAATTTGAGTGATTTTGTCCCCAAGAGACTCATTACAGATAATGCTATTATTTTTTATGAATTTTAAATTCCATGAAAAATTTTTCTACCTCTAATAGAGGGATTATAGAAATGAAATTGGATATGAAAAAAAATATTATGATAAGGTAGAATGGGATTTACTGAAAGTGGTTATGAGGAAATTGGGATTTGGTCCTGAATGGATGAGACTGACCATGAGATATGCTAAGTCATTTTTATTTAGCATCAAGGTTAATGGTTCTATCACAAATAACTTCAAAACGACCATAGTCATATGGTAGGGATATCCTCTTTATCCATACTCATTTATCCTTGTTGATAATGTTTTTTATCACCTATTAACAAAGGTAGCAGTGAATGGACTCATTCATGGGGATAAGGTTTTCCTTCTTAGCTTTCCCATTACTCACTTATTTTTTTCTAATGGTTCCCTTCTATTTTCAAGAGAAAATACCCAATAATGTTAGGAGGTTCTAAAAATTAGTGATGATTTTACCAAAGCTTCAGTCTAGCATGTCAACTTTACTAAATTGGAGATGTTTTTTAGCAGGGGTGTGCAAGATGAGAAGAGTGAAATCATCACCAGTATGTGTGACATTAAGATTGTGGAGAAACATCCAAAATATTTGGGTCTCTAGTGAGTCTTTGGGAATTCTAAAAGAGAAGAATTATACTTTATCATGGATAAGGTTTATATTAAAATTTAGGGATGGATGGGAAAGAATATATTTAGGGTTGGTAAGGAGGTTCTATTAAATTTGTGGCTCAAGAAATTCCATCTTACATGATGTCTCTATTTAGGATACCTGATATCTTTATTCACCAAATCCATTCACCATTTGATAACTTTTGGTAGGGTCATGCAAATGGAAAGAATAATTTACAATAGATTGCATGGGGGAAGCCTTGTGCACCTAATGATTTGATAGTATAGGATTCAAGGACTTTAAAGTTTTTAACAATACCCTCCTAGATAATAAAGAATGGAATTTAAAGGAACCATACATTTTATACGCAAAGGTTGTCAAATCCAAGTACTTCACCCATAGTGGCGTTCTATCCTCTATCTTGGCACCTCAACTGAGTTTTTTATAGAGAAGTATCTAGGGATCCAAACATGAATTGAACCATGATATTTATTAAATAATTTACAATGGAAATAAGGTTAATATTTGGATAGATCATTGTATTCATGATTTGGAAGGCATTAAACCCACTTCTAAGCCAATGCCTGGTTTAGAGCATGCTTCGACAAGGGATATTTTGGTTGATAAACTTAGTGGATGGAATTTTCAAAAGATTGATCTTTGGTTTAATGATCATGAATGAAAGGATATTTTCATGATTCTAGTGATTCCTGGTGCATGATTGAAAATTTTTTACTAGAAATTCAAGAGCTCATGATGCTACTCAGTGCATTCAGGTTTGAGGAACAACATCATGTAGGGTGGTGCAATAGGGTTTTCACTGTGGAAGAATCTTTAGAATTTAAAATCCCCACCAAAGGACAAAATCTTATGTTGGAGAATTTGTAGAGGTATCCTCCCTACCCATGCTTGTCTAGATGAAAAGCACCAATCTGATAACGCCTTATGCCCTATTTACAAGACTGCTTCAGAAACAAAGTTTCATTATATTTTCTTATGCACTTAGCTTATGGTTGCCTTGTTTTGAGTAGGATCATGCTTAGTTGAGACGTCTTAGGGATGTGAAGTTTATTTTGGTGGATTGGTTTAGATCGCTCCCAATACAAGATATCACGAGTTTGTGAATATGTGCATGACTTATCTGATCTTTCCAAAATTCTTTTGTTTTTGATCAAATTTTTAGAAATGACATGGTATGACTTGATAGGATGAAAATTTGGATTTCATAGTGGAGCGTTGAAGGGGGTGGATCTTCTACCTTCTCTAGTTCAGTTTCCTCTATCCATGTGGTAACCTCCCCCTATGGGTGTCTTAAAGACTAATACCTAACATGACACTACCTAGCGATGGTATAATTGGTCTCGAGGCTATAATCTGAGAAAATGTTGTCTCTTTAATTGCGGATCGACTTACCATGATTGTGGATTGTTGGGATCCCTCTACAGTTTAAGTAATGAATATTTGGTATGTTATATAGTTTTCTATTTCTCATGGTTATAGGAACATTGTGGTTGAATATGATTTTCAAGTTATTATCAATGCTTTGGAGGATGGTGAAAGAGTCCAAAAAATGTTTGGGTTTATAATTGATAATATCAAGTCTTTGGAACCTATGTTATTTGTATGTGATGAATTCTTTATTTGGAGAGAGGGTAATTATGTGTCCTATTTTATGGCTGATTTAAGGGAATATTGAGGATCTTTGTTTTGGTTTTATTATTTTCCCTTGGAGTTGTGTAACTTGGATTCTTCTCATCTTTAATATGAGGCTTTCATTTTTGAAAAAAGAAATATTAATTAATTATTAGATAATGATTAACTAAGGATTAACTTAGGATTAAATAACGATTAACTAATGATTAACTAATGATTAACTAAGGATCAAATAACAATTAACTAATGATTACATAATGATTAACTAATGATGAACTAATGATTAACTATTAATTAACTAAAAATTAACTATTAATTAAATAATTAATAAGTAATAATTAACTATTAATTAATGAATGATTAAATTATTAAAGAATGACGAACTAATGACTAACAGATGATTGAATAACGATTAAATAATGATTAAAAAACGATTAAAAAATGATTAAATACTATTAATTAAATAATAATTAACTATTAATGAACAAATTAATAACTATTAATTAACTAATTAATAACTATTAATTAAAAAATGGATAATGAATTGTTAACTAATAATTAACTAATTATTAACTAATGATTAACTAATAGTTGGATAATAATTAACAACTAATTAACTAATAATTAACTATCAATTAACTACTTAATAACTATTAATTAACTATTAATTAACGAATGATTAATAAATGATTAACCAATGGTTAACTAAAACTTAACTAATAATTGACTAATGGTTAACTATTAATAAACTAATAATTAACTAATAATTAACTACTTAATGACTATTAATTAACTATTAATTAGATAATTATTAAAGAATGATTAACTAATTATTAGATAATGATTAAATAATTATTAACTAATGATTAATCAATGATTAACTATCGATTAACTAATGCTTAACTAATAATTAACTATTAAATAACTATTAAATAACTAATGATTACAAATTTATCAACTAATGATTAACTAATTCTTAACCAATCATTAACTAACTCTTAACTATCAAATATCTATTAATTAATTAATTACTAACTTAATTATTAGAAATTAGTGAATTATTACGAACTTAGTTACTAATAATTATGATAACTTATTTAATAACTTCATTACCATGAAAGGAATTCAAAATTATTACCTGTCTGGATACTATAAGTGGATACAGGCTCTAACAAAGATGTACCTGGGGGTAATAACCCCCAAAGGGTAGATAAGGTATTAACTCAATCATCACCTGGTGCATGAAAAAGAATCATAACTATACACCTGATTTGAAACTCCCATGGGATATTCTTTAGATGATTCACATTCTCTTTAATTAATATATTTAGATACCTTTAGTAATATTAAAATTTAGACTATGAAACATCAGTGAAATCATTGGGGATATAAGAAAACATTCTAAAATTTTGGTAAATTAAAATCGTGTGGTTATCTGAGCAATGACATTCAAGTTTGGATACTACAAGTGGATGGAGGTGCTAATATAGATGTACCTAGGGGTAGTAACCCTGAAAAGGGTAGATTGGGTATTAAATCAATCATCACCTATTGAAAGACAAAGATGCCTAACTGCACTTCTGGTTTGACACTTTTAGGGGATTTGATTTAGATGATTCAAATCATATTTATAAACTATTGAACTTCTAATCACATCCTTGTAATGTAAAATAATTTACATAATTGTTCTATAGTAAACCCTAAATGATTATTTCTCATTGTGAATATTATTTAAACTATTGGAATCATAATCAGAATCCATTTTTCCCATATAAAATCATGGCAGTCTAGGTATACTGCTACAGGGATGTTATTCAAACTGATGAAGGTGATTCATATAGTATACAAACAATATGAATGGTTAGGAAAACTTATTGTGTTACCCTAATAGAGCTTCAAGAAAGAATTCATGTTTGGTTAAATCTGAGACCTGATCAGGAGATCTATTCCATTAGCTATAAACATTTTTAATTATAGGATAAGCTATGAAATCTAGTATATCTATTGGCTGATAATGAGGTTTGGTTACAAGAAACAACATTATTTAACCAATAGTCATATAATTATTTAATAGAGTTATACATGGAAGTTTTTACTATCCAGTAGTAGTATACTATTGTATGTTGATGAAGGAATACTAGAGTCATCAAAGATTGTCCATACCAAGAATATGTGACTATTCCATATAATGTAGAAAAAGAAAAACAAACTAATCACCCATATATAATGCAAGATAATTTTGATGATGAGTAAGTGTCTAATGATGGAACAAAAGGAAAAAATAGTAACAGTGAGGAGGAAGCTAGAGAAGTCGGGGGAGAAGTTGCTAAAAATTAAATAGGTGTACATCAGCCTTGATGCATGATAAATCATCCACTACTCTTTGTATCTTGGTTGAAGGCTATAAAATGTTTACCTAAATTTGACTGTAATATTATCACACCTAAAACTGAGTTTCCTAGAATTGTATAGGATAAATTTTGGTCAAATAGATAGAGAATTATATATTGTAAGATATTTTCCAATAATAGATACCATAAAAAATATGTTAAAATTATTTCATATTGAGATACACTGTAGATATTTAGTTTTAGAGCCAATCCAAACAAAATACATCCTTTGGTGCAACAAATACATTGATAATTGTAGATTTTACTTGAGGATGATTCCTAAAATTTCTATTGGAGGGTGGATGATTTCTATGATAAAGGAATCCCATACTTTATTAAAACCTAAACAAACATAATATAATACATAATTAGATACTGAATTTGTGTCATCTATTATTTTCAAGATGACCGGGACCTAGAATATGTGCATGCTTTCCTTGATCATAAGAGGATACAAAAAAATTTGGTTGTAATATTTCCTATGGAAATAAATAGATAGAAAAATAGAAGGAAAATTTTAAGGTGTATGGTGATTGGGTTGAATCATATCGAGTGTTTTTGAAATTGATATCAATACTGAGGAAAAAAAACTATCTTATCTTCCACCTCAATATGAATAAATTTGTATCTCATGATAATCGACTTGGTCCTTATCATATAAAATTTCATCAGTTGTTCTGGTCATTTATTCCATGTATTACCACATTTCATTTCTACAGATAGTTTATATAGATTGATGAGATGTTTCTATATGGAAAGTACATCTATGTATTGTTGATTGAGACAACCCAATATGGTACATCTCTGCTTCTTGTATTTTCTATAGTGTAGAAGGAAAACTATGAATATTGGAGTTGATTTTTGGTATGTATTAACAACCATTTCACCCGTATTTGGGGTGTATGTTTGATATCTGATCATTATTGATAAATCAATGTGGATCTTGTTATGTTTATATACATAAATTCACACCATCAATATTTAATTAGATGCATTTATAAAAAAGTGAGAAAGACCTTTCATGATGAAGCTATGAAGAAGGATATTATAAAGCTTGGTTTATAATCTTATTCTTATTTTTTTACTTTGTAAAAATAATGATAAAATTAATTTATAAGTAATATGATCACTTTTATATAGAATATGAGTTATATTAGTGAAGGTTTTATCAGTTATTGGAAGGAATTTGTAGGGATAATCAAGGAGTGTATGACTACATGGCACAAATTCTAAAAGAGAAATGGATATTGGAATATGATAAGGGGAAGAGGTATGGAAACATGACCACAAACATTGTGGAGTGAATCAATGGTGTCTTCATGGGGTTTCACAAGTTACCTATAATTGAATTATTTCAGAATAAATTTTATCATTATGTAAATTACTTTTTAGAAATAAGAAGGAAAACCGTTGACAATAATAATTAGGGGTTATAGTATGGAAAAAACTCTCATTGAGAGATTGATAGGAACCTTGATGAAGCTTTTGATTTTTGAGTGATAATCTTAAAATAAGAATAAATTAGATCCAAAGTGATATAGTTTTAGGACCCCATCATAGTTAGCTGCGATCGAGTGTTGGTGATATTACTATACGTGAGGCATTATGACTATGAAAACTTCCAGGCATTACAGTTTCCATGCATGCACATAAATTTGGTATGTGACTTATTATAAATCTCATGGGAACCATATGATAATCTAGTGCACTAGTTTGACACCATTTCTAACTACCATAGTGCACCATGGAGTCCTATTGGGGTGTTTCAACATTTCCCAATGCTTGAAGATCAGTCCACATTGATACCTAACATTAGTGGGTTGAGACCACTAGGGTGACCAAAGTTTAGTATGATTCTAAATGAGATAAACTGGAGTTAAGAATAAGGAAAACATTTTAGATGTAACATATATTATAGGGGAGGTTATAATAGGAAGTGGCGCTCTACCATTGTTGAAATGAGTTCTCATTCTTAGCCATAATGATGTATTTCCTGTAAATAATGTAATGTACTGTGTATTTAAAATTTTTATTAGGGTCAAACCTCAAGTCATCCTTTTGTGTGGTTTTATAAAAGTTTTAGTGATTTAAAATCAACCTTTGGAAAATAATTTACATATGAATTTGAAAACCAACCTTCTGAAAATATCTAATCAACTCTAGTGATTGTACAATTCTACTAAACATGATTATTCAAACTATTTTATAGACTATTCAGAATATTCTAAATATGATAAAAGTGATGATCTATATAAACATGTAAAGTGTTTAAAAATACTCATGGATAAGATCAACGTAAAATGATGAAATTTATTTTTTAAGAATAATGTAGATGTAATTATGTACAATATACTCAATGATGAAAAAAGATCAATCATTGTTATTAACTTAAGAAAGAGAAAAGGGTGTTAACATAACTATTATATCCTAAATTATATCAATCATATAATTATACTAACCATAACATTATATTTACATTTTACTTTTACTTAATAGTTATTTAATTTTTATTCATAGAGATGGAGGATATTACTCTACTCACTGAGAATTATAGAAATGTTTCACATGAGTTGCTAGAGGCCTATGGGGCTTAATGGGTTAGGGTGTGTAGGGAACACCATTATCATCACATTTTCCCTCCAACCACTATTATACAATACCTATGATGCATTGGCTTATATGGCATCACTATATCAGATTATACATTTTTTTGATAATCACCTTCTAGTTTCCCTCACCGAGAGATGGATACATGAGAATCACATATTACACTTGCTCTAGAAAGAGATGAACATAACCCTAGAGGATTTGGCAGTTATGATTGGTCTTCCTATGTAGGATACTATAGTTATAGTATACACTCTTAGGGACTAGTCCGAACTTGTAAAACAATTATTATGCCTCAAAATTTTGGGAGATGACACTGCTATATATGGAAGTTCTCTATCTATGAGATGGATGGGAATGCACTTCACAAATTTACCGATTGATGTTGATGAGAAGACCTTCATGCATCACACTCATGTATATATCTTTCAACTCATTTGAGGGGAAATTTTTACTGACCACTCTAGTATGAATGTCCACATGATGTATTTAGGGATACTGGAGGAATTTCATTAGGCTAAAAGATACAAATGGGCTTCTACATGCATGGAATACATGTATAGAAAAGTATAAACTACATGAATATCAAATCATAGTGATATATGGGTATGTTTCATCCTTATTTATATGTGATAATGGGAGTACATCCCTCCCTTAGCCCCCATTATGCTGGTTTGGAGCTTTTTATGGATGTGCTGCATGATGCTCCGCATGAAAGTTAGTATGATCACTCATATTTGTTGTTTTATGATTAAAATATGAGATATTATACTTAATTGATTATTATTTATCACTTTATAAGTTATACGTTACTAGTGGAGTTAGGCACATCAGTTTTTTCAGGACACTGAGACATGATTTGGGTATATACCATCTCATGTTGGATAGTTTACTACCCATTGCTGTATGTATATACATTCTTCTATTGACCAAAAAATTCTATAATATTATCTTATTAGGAAATTAGTAACAAAATATTTTAACAAATTTCACCTATCATTTCAGATTTCATGGCGACCATAATAGGCTATATTAGACAAGTTTTCTACTGGGCTTAATGATTCCACGGTTCTAGTGCCTCTCATACACTTTTATATTGTTGAGTGGCACCAACCTGATATAGTCATGTGAAAGTTTAGATTCATTCAACATATTGTCTTTTCACCCAGACAACATGTAGTGCTTTATTAATTGAAGCTAATAGGGAGGCATGATGTAAACTAGCGATGATAGCATGCATAGTATCTCGACACCTAGGATAAATGTGCATCGTTTTTATTGAGGGAATGTTTATGATGTGATTTAATTTGTCAAAACAGCTCAAATATGTTCCATATTATAGACTAAAGTATATACTATATCTTACACTAAACAAAAGAGGGATCCAAAATATGGTAGGTTAATAAATTTACATTAGTTTTTTTATTTGTACATTTTTTTAATTTAGTTTGAATATCTTTACAACATACTCGACTAGAGCATATTATCCCCAAGTCTGATCTGGAGGAGGGAGAGGTATTTAGTTAGGCAACATAACATGCTTAGTGTGATACATGATGCCATCATATTGTGTTTTACATGATAGTATCTTTAATTGTCCACCTTAGGAAGAGGATGCTCCTACTCAGAGAGAGGATGCTCCTACTTAGGAACCTCCTCCAGTAGCTGCCGATGTGGACGAGTAGTAATGATAATGATATATACCATATCAGGTTGCACATGAGGCCTCATATATTCCACAGTAATAGGATGCACATCCTACATATATGAATAAATTGATTTTGGATGTGTACCAGCAGGCATGGGATCCATTTCTATTGTCAGTATATCCATAGTTTCTATCGGGTATAACCGAACTGAGCTTGTAACAAGAGTTATTTCCCATGCCTCTATATTTTATGACCGATCCTTCATAGCTCTTATGGATCCCTCATCATATGGAACGTCCTTCCACTTATGTAGTGGGAGAAGTATCTGGTGCATATCTCAACATCCCGATGACACCTCCACTTAATGATTCACATATAGAGAAACATATAGTTGAGGTTCTTGCACCCAAGGAAGATCCCCCTCCAACTCATCAGACTGCACCCCAGTATCGAGGTTAGAGATCTTGATACATGCATCCCATTTATATTCCATACTGTGGGATGGGACCTCATCATATATATTAATTGTACTCATTGATTTATATGTTTTCTATTGAATAAAATGATTTGAGATTACATTGAGTGATTTATCTCATTGACAATGTTCAAATTATTATACAAACATCATTAAACTAATTAAATTTAATAAATATATTTAAAAAATTCACCTCCATAGAATATCAAAATTATAGTTAACAGTATTAATTTTAATGTTTATATATTCCCTTTTATTATAAATTTAAACAAACCATTTATTTATAAAATAAATTGTATACTTATGAATACTATTTTTATTTTACAATTACTGTAATTATTTTGAAATTAGGTATTTTTAAAATAAATTTTAAGTAATACTTATTAATTTATAACAATTAAGAATAATTAGTAATTAATTAAATATAATTAATTATAATAAGTTAGTCATTAATTATTAGTCAATAAATAAAACTAATTAACTATAACATAAATAATGATATTTATTATGTATTTATAATAATTATTAATGAAAATTACTATTAATATATATTAATTTTTTAAATTTTATATTTATTACTATGAAAATATAAAAAAATTATTAACATTAATTATTTTTAATTTATTATAATATATTTTTTAAATAATTATTTATCATGGTATATATATATATATATATTGAAAACTAAAAACCAATAAGTATTTACTAATATTTATTTGTTTACTTATAATTAATTCTAAATCAAAATTATTAATAACTAGTACTAATTTATAAATAATTTATTTATGATTTTTTTATATTTTGAATTAAATGAATTTAGTTTAGTTTTATTTCTTTTTGGTTTTGGAAAAGGTGATAAGGGCCCTATCGCCCTTTTCTAAACTTTCTGTTCAAAGTCATTAAGGTCCCTGAAGAGGTTTTTTTATAAGTTTTTCAATAAAATAAAATAAAATAAACCTAGCTTAAAAAAATTGAAATATAAGTTGAAAAGGCATTTTTCAGACAAACTATTTTAAGATAAATTTTAAAGGAATTATGGCACACAACACCTTTACCCAGATCAATGACATAATAAAGACGTTGTGTGCCTAAATGCCTTTCTCCTTTTATTATGTGAAAGATGCTTCTACCTCTAATGCCTTTTTCTTAATAGAAGGAAAAAGGATTTATGACACATAACACCTTTCACCCCCACCCCTATATAGCCCCCCCATTTTTCATGGATTTCCCCTCCCATTCTCTAAATATATGCTGATTTTGGTTCCTCTCTCTATTTTTTGGGGGTTTTTTCTCCCTTTCTCACATTTATTTTGGTGTCCTTAAAGGAGTATAGAATTTGTGAAGCTTCATTTACAGAAATTTTCTCAAATTTATTATAATGATTTTTTATTTATTTATTTTAGTTTTTAGTTTATTTTAATTATTTTATTTATATAGTTTAGTAAATTAGATTTAATTTAATAATAATTATTAATATTAGTGAGTAGATTATTATTATTTAATTATGACTATTTAGTAATTAATTTATAATTATTCTTAGAAATTAAATAGTTATTATGAAATGATTATTAATTAATATCACTTATTAGTTTATAATAATTAGTAAGAATTAATTATTAAGTAATAGATAATTAACTAACTAATCATTATGAAATAATAAGGAACTTATAATTAAATAATAATTAATTACTTAAAAACTATTAATTAATATTAATTAAATGATGATTAAATATTAGTTAACTATTGATTAACTAATGATTAAATAAGGATTAATTAATGATTAATTAAGGATTAACTGAGGGTTAATTAATTATTAAATAATAATTAGTTAATAATTAACTGATAATTTATTAATAAGTAACTAATAAGTTACTATTAATTAATCAATAATTAACTATTAAATAACTATTAATTAATGAATGAATAATGAATGGTTAACTATTGATTAACTAATAATTAACAATTGATTAACTAATTATTAACTAATGATTAACTAAGGATTAAATTAGGATTAAATAATGATTAACTAATATTCAACTGATGATTAACTAAGGATTAAATTAGGATTAACTAAGGATCAAATAATGATTAACTAATGATTAACTAATGATGAACTAATTATTAACTAATGACAAACTAATGATTAACTATTAACTAAATAACTATTAATTAACTACTTAATAACTATTAATTAACAATTAGATAATAAATGATTAGTGAATGATTAATGAATGATTAATGAATGATTAACTAATGATTAACTAATGAATAAATAATGAATAATTAATGATTAGATAATGATTAAAAAATGATTAAAAAATGATTAACTAATGATTAAATAATGATTAACTAATAATTAACTAATAACTAACTAATAACTAACTAATAATTAACTACTAATGAACTACTTAATAACTATTAATTAAGTAATTAATAACTATTAATCAATGAATGATTAATGAATGATTTATTAATGATTAACTAATGATTAACCACTAATAAAATAATGATTATCTAATACCAAACTATTAATTGAATAATAATTAACTATGAATTAACTAATTAATAATTATTAATTAATGGATGATTAAAAAATGATTAAATAATGATTAAATAATGATTAACTAATTCTAAAATATTCATTAAATAATTATTAACTATTAATTAACTAATAATTAACTATTAATTAATTTCTTAGTAACTATTAATTAACTATTAATTAATGAATGATTAATGGATGATTAACTACTGACCGAGTAATGATTAAATAAAGATAAAATGACGATAAAATAATAATTAAATACTAATTAACTAATGATTAAATAGTAATTAACTATTAAATAAATAATGAATTAAAATTCATTAACTAATGATTAACCAATGATTAACTAATGATTAATTAACACTTAAATAACTATTAACTAATGATTAAATATTAACTATTAACTAACTATTAATTAATTTCCAAACTAATTATAATCAATTATCAAATTATTACAAACTTAGTTACTCATAATTATGAGAACTTATTTACTAACTTCAATTCCATGAAATAACTTCACACTTATTCCACTTTCAACCCTACATGATTATTTCTCATAGTGAATATTTTCTATCAATCAATTAATAAAGTAAATATTGTGTGGTTATCCAAGAAATGACATCCTCACCTAGATACTACAAGTGTATATAGGATCTGGAATAGATATACCTAGGGATAATAACCCTGAAAAGGGAAGACTGGGTATTAACTCAATCGCCACCTATTTGATGACAAAGAGGCATAACTGCACACCTAGTTTGACACTCATGGGGGATATGATTTAGATGATTCATATTCTATTTAATTAATATATTTAGATGCATTTAGAAATATTCAAAATTTAGACTACAAAACATTAGTGAAATCATTGGGGATATAAGAAAACATTCTAAAATTCTGACAAAGTAAATGTTGTGTGGTTATTCAAGTAATGAAATCCTTTTTTGGATACTACATGTGGATGAAGGATCTGGAAAAAATATATGTAGGGGTAATATGTAATGACTTATATTTTCTCTGGTTTTATTTTTATAAATTAATTGGGAAAATTCTGAGACTAGGTGCAAAGATGACGTGTGATTCTGAGGCCCTATGTGCCCGAAACAAGTCGTTGAATAATGTTAATTTTTTAATAAAGCACATGGGAAATTTTTCTTTAAAATGGGAATAACTTATAAATGGGTGCCCAGATCAGAAATAAGAGGGCACCATTGTATTGGGAACAACAAATTTACCTTAGGCGGGGCCTAATATCGACTGGTGCAGGCCGTACATGAAAGTTATATTTTGGATGTATTGGTAATAAAATATTTAATAAAAATATTTTATTTAGATGAATAAACTCCCTTTTTATTTTTATTAGGGTTTTCTAGGGATCCAGGGTTATCACCTTAACCCTATAGTTTCCTTGAGACAAATAGAAGGAGGTTCTGTTGATGACGTCAATGGATCAGGGATCAGAACTTGGATTGAAGACTGATAGATTGACGAATAATGACAACACATCTTCTCCCTTCATCAACGACCAATCCAAACTCCAAGTAGGGTGTTGTTTTTCTTCTTGATATTTTCCCTATTTTTTTTAAATTCAATAGTGAACGTAGAAAAACCCATGAACATATTGATCCGTGATTCAACAATTCTTGCGGGATGGATAATTTATGTGGGTTGATTATCGAGGATGATTCTGTGTAGAGATTCATTTTATTTCCTCCTTATTATTCATTCTAACATGAACGGATTTAGGATAACATAAACAAGGCCAAGATCTGTTCTTTGGGTGTTACTATGATTTTATCTCTTTCCCCCAATCTTTTTGCATTCCTCGTTCATCGTGAAATATGAACAGATAACCGTTGCACCTTCGATCCATGTAATAACGATCTGAGATCGGGGATTTGACCCCGCAGCGACATCGCGGAGGTATGACGAAAAAGGTGCGATGAAAATCACCTGAGGCAGTGCTTTATGGTGGTGAAAGGTGGAACCCAGAGAAGTTTCTCTGGTTAGGTTCAAGTGGAGAACAAGGTGAAAAGAAGGTCACCGGCAGGGTGGCCGACGGTGGAGGCGACCCGCGGCCTGACAGGGGGGGGGGGGTGGTGTCTAGGCAGAGCATGAGGCAGATAGGCCACTGGTGAGGCGGCCAGTGGTGAAGCGCGAGGCCATGGTCAAGGAGAGACCATGTGGGATCCCACGTAAGTGGAGACCATGGTTGGAAACTAAGGACACAGTGGCGAGGGGCCGCATATACAGTTGGGTATACATGGAGCCTATAGCGGTGGGGGAAGTGGGAGAGGTTGAGGATGCGGTGTTTGTCCACATCGACCTCGATGGCGCCACGTTGATCGGGAGCACACGACTGGGTTGACCGCATGCGGGAGAAGGGGGCCGACCTGCATTCACTATGCCGGGCCGGGTCAGTCGACCATACTGGGTTGGGTCGGCAGGTCAGGCTGGGTTAGACCCAAACCGGACCCAGGTCAGACTTTTTCACTAAAATGGACGTAAATTTCAAACAGAAGGTCCGTTTTATGTGATGTCTGCGGTGTTGGAAACCTCACGATGAGAATGTGGTTTTGATATGGATTTGTGGGTTTTTTAGTATGAACCAGTATAGGTAGAGAGTTTCCCTTGGTTATTTCCTTGAGGGTTTAGTACGACATTACATCCAAATCATTGGATAATAGTACCCTCTAGAGGCCAAGTCCTGAATAGAGTTGTAGTATCCCTCCTTGGAACTGGAGTGATCCTATATCACCCCTGTTAGATTTTTGTGAGAATTGACATGACCTATGAGTGTAGGGAATTAGTACTCTATCCAGTGGGCCATATCTATAGGATTGTTATTATTCTCTAAGAAGGACCCCCTATGTTATGGGACACATCATTAGGGTTGTAGGTATTCTATGAGAAGGATTCCTTATGTTGTGGGATAATACAGACTAGGTTGCTGGTATTCTATAGGAAATATCCCCTCTCTATATACCATGATCTTTGACCAGTGTATTCTCTTTGGGTGGGGCCCAAATTAGTGGGACCTCTTTTCAAGAGTCTCCGATGACATCATGGATCAAGGAACAAGTTCTCTCAGAATGAGCGTGCCTCGAGCAGAATCCTGTGGTTGATGATTAGTTGTGACTTAGCTCTTTAATTTGTGACTGGTTACAATTATATCTAGATATCCTTGGTATATGTTTTATAGACATATACCTGTGTAGAGATGAATGTACTTTGTGTATTTCTTGTGGTATACTTCATATATTGCTTTGTGGTATTCCTTTGTGGTTTCAGGGTGTCATAATAAGTATTGTTTTACTCACCCCTGCATGGGATTTTCCTACATGTGTCGTATCTTGTATAGATGATTGAATCTTTGACGAAGTCTTAGGTGGACCGGGACTAGGTGGTGCTTAGAGAGGTCAGACAAACATGGTGTTCTTCTATGGATTTAGACAGATTTCCTACACCTACCCTTTAGTTAGGGTTTTCTACGAATGATTTTCAGGAACTTGTGTATTTACTTTTGTAGAATATTTCTTTGGTGGTATTGTATTCAAGCTCTGTTTACTTTCTAGTTTCCTACTATCATACTCTATGGTTGGTATATTAGTATATGTATGCATTTTCTACGTAGTGTTTTTATATTTCAGTATTTTTGGGATTGGATTTTTGTGTGTGTGTACATGTACTTAGGAAAATTCCTCCCATTTGTGAGATATGCCTACTCAGTGCTAGTCGCCATCCCCTATCCTATTAGAGGCGGGCTTGGGGTAGTAATAGTATGCGACCCTCTTGGATGGGTCGTGATAGAGTGGTATCAAAGAAGGTTCGTTATACTTAAGGACCAAGAGTCTATGAGGTTGGTTTGGGGAAATTTTTTTAAGTGTTTTGAGTTCAGATTTTAGGCCAGGGACTCCAGTGTTGGTACGACGACCGACGTATCCATACACTAGGACTCTGGACACCTAATTTTTGACTCAGTACATAGAAAAACTGCTTGCGGGGAATTAATGGTACATGAATCATATAGGAATAGGATGTGTTTTCCATGTCCTTCTTGAGTCAGCTCTCCAGACATACTCGATTGAACACAGTCCATCTTGTTTTATTTTAGGATGCCTGCGCACAGACTGTCAGCTAGAATTCCATTGTGTGATCATGAAGATGATCCTCCTAGTGATGAGGCATCAGTACAGGGGTCTTTACCATAGGTGGCACCTCCATGTGGTTTTCCTATTGTAGTAAAACCTATTGAGAAGCAGTTAATACTAGTTCTACTAGTTGAGGATGCACGTAGGATGAGTGCATTGCATGAGTTCCATAGGCATCAACCTCCTAGGTTTTGGGATGAGACAATCCCCCAGGAAGGTTAGGATTGGTTGTAGGTAGTTACATGTTTCTTCCACCTTTTGAGGACGCATTCCGACCAAATGTAGGTCCTATCCATGAGTCTCCTTTAGGGATTAGTGGGGATATGGTGGATCTTATTGACCCAGACACATGATGAGGTGACTCTCTCTTGGGTATACTTCGAGTGTCACTTCAGGGAGGAGTTATTTCTAGTGACATTGTGATCAGTGTGGATCCAGGAGCTTCTACATCTACAGAAGGGAAGTCAGACTATGGAGTACTCGACAAGGTTTACTGATCTTTCTCACTACTCCACGGATATGGTGTGAGACTTGTTATTCAAGTCTTAGATATTTTATAAGGGACTACATTGGGAGATCAAGGCATCCATGATATCCATTATCATTCTTATATATGATAGGGTACTTGAGAGAGATCTACTAGTGGATATATTTCTAGCGGAGTAAACACCAGCTGTGGGAGCTACCAATAGGCACCAGGTAGCTGAGTCTTTGGCAGTAGGTAGATAAATGTAGTCGTAGGGACCAAATAGGGCTAGAAACTTTAAGAGATTACCCCAAATACCAAGTCAGTGGTGCAGGTATCCCAAGGAGGCTTGAGTCATTCCAAAGATAGGCGGTTTTGCACATGAGGTAGTTAGGAGAATCTGGCTCGAGATTGCCCGACTCGACATACAGAAGATCAGGGGATGGTCGAGGGAATACCAAGGAAGAGGTAGAAACATGATAAGGGTTGTCTGTAGGGAAGAAGATGTTGAAGAGGGGAAGGTAGAGAAGCCAGAGGTGGGTGAAGGTTCGATGTTTTACCACCACCACCCCTAGGTGGTCCACACTAGGTTTAAGGAACTGGTGGAAAAGGACAAGGATAGCTGCAAGCGATAGAGTCTTATGAACCTAGTACTCCAGGGATGATTAGAGGCACAATCTATGTCTTTTCCACCCTAGCTATATTTTTTATAGACATAGGTTCTAGTTATTCTTTTCTTACCACAGATCTTATTTGGGGCTCATAGATTCCAGTTGAACCATTGACTCGACCCTTACATTTAGAGACTCCTATGGGAGGGGATTCAATAATCACACATTGGTGTTGATAATGTGAGATTAATCTTGAATGTGAGAGTTTTGGTTGGGGGTCTCTTGGTAGTGGCGTCGAGGCCTTACGATTTCATTCTCGGCATGGACTTTTTATCTACATTCCATGCTTATATTGAATGTTTTAGGCATAGAGTGTGGTGTGTCCATGGTGATGGGACCGGGTTTTCCTTTTTTTGTGAAAAAGAAACACATGAAGTTCAGGATGGACTTACTCATAGGAGGCTGCATTCAATTACTCAACAGTTGGCTAGTCTCACCCTCAGTGCAGCTGATGATATGAGTCCTCAGTTTCCTATAGTGGTGTTGGATTATGAGTACATATTTCCTAAGGATTTACCTAGATTAACTCCCCAAAGGGAGGTAAACTTATGCATTGATCTATACCCTATAATAGCACCAATATATGACCCTCTATATCGGATGGATCCTAAAAATCTTCATGAGTTGAGGGTACTGTTGGAGGACATGCAGAGGAAGGGATTTGTATGACCTAATGTTTCACCCTGGGTGGCCCTAGTTTTGTTTTCCAAGAAGGCAGACGGGATCTTGAGGTTATGTGTGGACTTTCAGTACCTAAATCATATGAATGTGAAGAAAAAGTATCAACTACCAAGGATCGAAGACCTCTTCAATCCTCTGAAGGGAGTGAGGTGGTTATTGAAGATTTACCTTAGATCTAGCTATCACCATCTTTGTGTATGATATGAGGATGTACCAAAGGAAACCTTGAAATGTTGGTATGTTGGTATGACCACTACAAGTACTTAGTGATTCCATTTGGAATAAATAATTCCCCATAATTGTTCATGGGACTCATGAAGAGGATATTCTAGCCTTACTTAGTCTAGTTCATGGTGGTATTAATTGATGATATCCTAGTGTACTTGGCATATGAGGAGGAGCATGAAATACACTTGAGGATGGTACTAGACACACTTAGAGATAACTATCTTTATAGGAATATCTCAAAGTTTCAGTTCTGGATTCGAGAGGTCCACTTTCTAGGACACACCATTTTAGAGGATGGAGTTGCAGTGGATCTAGCAAATATTGAGGGAGTGCTTACTTGGGAGCCACCAAAGAGCATTACCAAGGTGTAGAGTTTCCTGGGGTTGGTTAGGTACTACCAAAGGTTTGTAATTGACTCTTATAGAGTGGAAGCACCCTTGACTACTTTGACATGGAATTGGTATCCTTTCGTATGGATAGAGAGGTCCCAAAAGTGCTTTCACATGCTGAGGAAAAGACTAATGAGTGCTCCCATATTGAAACTACCAGAGGAGGGCATCAGGTATGTAGTGTTCTGCGATACATCAGGGACCGGGTTTGGTTGTGTACTGATATAGGGGAAAGAGGTGATTGCCTATGGTTTGCGCCAGTTGAGACAACATGAGAAGAACTACGCGACCCATGGTCTTGAGCTAGTAGTGGTAGTCTTTGCATTAAAGATGTGGATACACTACTTGATGGGTGAGAAATTTATCATCTACTATTACCAAAATAGTCTCAAGTATATCTTCTATCATAAGGATCTGAACTTGATACATAGGCAATGAATAGAGTTCCTCTAGGACTATGACTTTGAGATTTTCTATACTCTTGGTAAGGGGAATGTGGTGGAGGACGTTCTCAGTAGGATATCTAGCTTACAATTGCGGAGTGAGTTATCCGAGTAGTTATCCACATTACAGATATCCTTTTTGGATAGAGATGGATCATCTTACCTCCAGTTGTGGGTTATCACCCCTCCACTCTTGCAGTGAGTCTGGGAGGCACACCTTGGGGATACTAATTGCAAGACCTGACATGCTCAATTTTCCACAGGGTATGACCCTAATGGATATTTGATAGGTGGGGAGCACATAATTATTTTTAGAGGGAGCAAAGTTGTACCAATGGAATTACGGTAGGAGGTTCTGAGGGAGTTCCAAACATCCCCTCTAGAGGTATATTTGGGTGTGGTGAAGATATACCAGGACCTACGACATTGGTTTTGGTGGCCAGGGATGTAGAAGGCAGTGACATAGTTCATTTCTTGATGCCTCACTTGCCAGTAAGAGAAGGTTGAGCACCAGGTTCCTGTGGGATTAACCCAACATCTTGAGGTGCCATAGTGGAAGTAGGATGAGATATAGGTAGACTTTATGATGGGTTTAACACACACGTCTAGGGGTCACAATACCATCTGGGTGATCATTGAATGACTCACCAAGTCAGCCCACTTCCTACCTATCTTGGAGTTGAGTTCAATGGAGAGCTTGGGACGCCTGTATGTACAATAGATAGTTAAGATTCACAGAGTTCCATCGACGATCATTTCAAATCATGATTCTTGTTTCACATACTAGTTATGGAAGGGATTATAGGAGGTGTTTGGGACTCATTTATGCTTGATCACAACATTCCATCCCTAGATGGATGTCCAGACAGAGAGAACCATTCAGGTTCTAGAGGATATGATGTGGGCCTGCATCTTGGACTTCAGTCATAGCTGGGAGGATCACCTAACAGTGGGGCAGTTTGAGTACAACAACAGCTACCATTCCACTATTGGTATGAAACTATTCGAGGCCTTGTACAAGCGACCATGCAGGTCACCGCTTTGCTGGGAGAGTCAATACTCATGGGTCCATAGTTGGTGAGAGCTATCACTGAGAAGGTAAAGATCATTTAGGAGTGGATGAGGACTACACAGAGATGATAGAATTCATATACTGACAGAATATAAAGGCCTCTGGAGTTTGAGTATGGAGACCACGTATTTCTTCGAGTCTCACCTTGACAGGGGTTACAGAGATTTGGCTGGGGTGGTAGGTTATCTCTAAGATACACCAACCCTTTTCAAATTCTGTATAGAGTTGGAGAGGTGGAATACTTCCTAGCTCTACCCCCACAATTACACCAAGTGAACAAAATCTTCCATGTGTCACAACTGAGGTGGTACGCGCATGATCAAACCCATGTCATCGATTGGGGAGAGCTAGACATTGAAAATGGGCTGACTTTTGCGGAGTACTTGATGGATATCGAGGATTGATAGGAGAGGATCCTTCATGGGAAGTTGATTCCTCTGGTGAACATTTGGTGGTAGTATGGGAATCTCTAGGAGAGAACTTAGGAGTGGGAGGCTTAGATTTGTGCTTAGTACCCTCATCTTTTTGTTGAATAGCCCTTGTTTTGGATTTCCCTAAGGTGGGGAGAATTTAATGACTCGTATTTTCTATAGTTTTATTTTTATAAATTAATTAGAAAAATTATAAGACTAGATGCTGAGATGGAGTGTGATTCTGTGGCCCGATGTGACTGAAAAAAGTCATTGAATAATGTTAAGTTTTTAATAAAGTGTACAAGTAGTTTTTATTTTAAATAGGAATAACTTCTAAATGAGTTCCCAGATCAGAAATCCAAGGGCACCATTGTATTCAGAACAAAAACATTCCCTTAGGTGGGGCCTAACATCGACAGGTACGGTTCAGACGTGGAAGTCAGATTTTGGACGTATTGGTAATAAAATATTTAATAAAAATATTTTATTTAGATGAAACAACCCCATTTTATTTTTATTGGGATTTTATATGGATCCATGGTTATCAACTTAACCCTAGAGTTTCCCTGAGACAAAGAGAAGGAGGTTCTCTCATCGGCGATGACAGATTGGAGATCTGAACTTGGATCGAAGATCGACAGATCGACGAAAGATGACAACGCAACTTCACCCTTCATCAATGATCGATCCAAACTATAGGCAGGGAGTTGTTTTTATTTTTGATCTTTTCCATGTTTTTTTTAAATTTAATGATGAATGTGGACCAACCCACGAACAGGTTGATCTGTGGTTTGATCATTCTTACAGGATGAATAATTTATGTGGGTTGATTATTGGGGATGATTCTATTTAGAGATTCATTTTATTTAATCTCTATTCTTCATTATAACATGAAAGGATTGAGGCTTACATGAAAAAGTACAAGATCCATTCTTTGGGTATTCCTATGATTTTATCTCTTTACCCTAATTTTCTTCCTTCCTTGTTCTTTGTGAAATATTAATAGTGGATCGTTGCACATTCGATTCGTGGTGTAACAATTCGAGACCAGGGATCCAACACTAAAACAACATCATAGAGGTGAGATGATGAAGGCACAGTGAAAATCACCCAAGGAAGCAATTTACAGTGGCGCAAGGTGGCACCCAGAGCAGTGGCTTCGGCCGAGCTTAGGTGGAGCGCGAGGATGACAGTAGTCCACTAGAAGGGAGACTGGTAGCGGAGGTGGCCCCTAGATCGATGGGGGGGGGGAATAAGAGCATGAGGTGGATGGTCCGTCAGTAGGGCACAAGGCTACGACCTAGGCAGGACTGCATGGGAGGCCATAGGTGGCGAGCAGGGACACAATGGTGAGGGGATGCATACGCGGATGGGTCTATGTGGAGGCTATAGTGGTAGAGGCCATGGGAGAGGCTAGGGATGCGGTGGCCATCCTCGATGACCACGACGCCGCCACGTTGTCCAGGCGCATGAAGTTAGTTCGGCCGAGTGCAGGAGAAGGGGGCCGGAATGCACGCAGTGGGAAGGGCTGGATAGACCAGGCCGCTCTAGCAGTCTGGTGAGCTAGGTCCAGTGGTCTAATGGCCTAGTGGGTTGGGCCGGGTTTTTCGAATAGACCAGTTCAGGTCGGCGGGTCAGGCTGGGTCGGACCCAGACCAGACCTGGGTCAGGCTTTTTCACTAAAATGGCCATAACTTTGAAACAGAAGGTCCGTTTGATGAGCCATTTGAGATGTTGGGATCCTCGCAATGAGGCTGACATTTTGAGATGGTTTGGTGGGGTTTTTTAGTATATACCAGTATAGGTATGGATTTTACCTTGGTTCTTTCCTCAAGGGTTTAGTACGACATTATGTCCACATCACTGGATAATAGTCCCCTTTAGAGGATGAGTCTTGGATAGAATTTTAGTATCCATCCTTGGGACTAAAATGATCCTATATCACACTTGGTGGAGTTTTATGGTAATTGACATGACCTCCGAGTGTAGGGTGTTAGTCCTCTATCTAGTGGGCCATATATATATGGTTTTTGGTATTCTCTAAGAAAGATCCCCTATGTTACAAGCCGCATTGCTAGGGTTTTCTTTATTCTTTGAGAAGAATCCCCTAAATTGTGGGATAATATAGACTGGGTTGTTAGTATTCTCTGGGAAGTATCCGTTCTCTAAATACCATGATCTTTGACCAGTGTATTCTCTTTGGGCGGGTCCCTAATTAGAGGGACCTCTTTGTAATAGTCTCTAATGACATCATGGCTCAAAGAGTGATTTCTCCTGAAACAAGCATGCCCCAAGCATAATCTTATGGATGATGATTGGTTGTGAATTACCTCTTTAATTTATGTCTAGTTACAAGTATATCTGGATTTCCTTAGTATATGTGTTACAGATGTATACCTATGTATATCTAACTGTACTTAGTTTATTTATTATGGTATACTTCATATATTTCTTTGTGGTATTACTTTTTGGTTTCAGGGTGTTTTACTAAGTATTGTTTTACTCACCCCTACATGGGATTTTCCCGCACGTGTCGTGTCTTGTGTAGAAGATCGATGCTTTAACAGAGTCCGAGGTGGAATCAGTCTAGGTGGTTCTTAGAGAGGTCAGACGGGTGTGGTGTACTTCTAAGGCTTCATACATCTATCCTACACCTATCCTTAAGTAGGGTTTTCTACGGAAGAGTTTCTGGAACTTATGTATTTACTTTTTTAGACTCTTTCTTTGGAGAGATTGTATTTTGGACCTGTTTGATTTCCAGTTTCCTAATATCGTACTCTGTGGTTGGTATCTTACTGTATTCATTCATTTTCTACTTAGTGTTTTTACATTTCATCATTTTTAGTCCTGGAGTTGTGTGCATGTGTGCAAGTACTTAAGAAAATTCATACCATTTGTGGGATATGCCTACTCGGTGCTAGTCACCACCCCCTAGACTATTGGAGGAAGGATTGGGGTAGTCACAACATGGGCCACTTTGGGATGGGTCATGACATAATATCCCTAAAAATGGTGGATTGGGTATTAACTCAATCGTCACCTACTACACAATAAATAAGTTTAAATGCACACCTGTTTTGATACTGTCAGGGGATCTAATTTAGGTGATTCTAATTCTCTTTATAAATTATTAAAATTGTAATTATATCATTGTACCATGAAATAAATTTACACAATTTTTCTATGGTCAACCCTCTATGATTATTACTCATTGTGAATATTATTTACACTATTGGAATCAGGATCAGAAACCATTTTCACATAGACAATCATGTATTACCATGTCTACTACTACAAGGAAGTTATTCAAACTAATCAAGGAGATTCATATAGTACATAACCAACAAAAATGGTTTGGATAATTGATTGTTTTACCCTAATATAACTTTATGGAAAAATTCATGGTTGTTAAAATTTGAAACCTGACCAGAAAATATATCCTATTGGCTATAGACATTCTCAAGTCTAGGATAGGTTATGGAATCTAGATTATCCCATGGATGATGATGAGGACCAGTTATAAGTAACAATATTATTTAACCAATGGTCTGACAATAACTTTATAGAGTTATACATGTAATTTTATACTATCCATTAGCAGCCTAATATTGTACAATGATAGAGGAATACAAGATTCATTGAATAAGGCCAATCCCAATAATATGTGATTCTTCCATATCATGTAGAATAATACAACCAAACTAATCAACCAAATATGATGAAAGATAAGTTTGATGAGGAAGAAGTGTCTAATGATGGAATAGATGGAGAAAACAATGATTATGAGGAGGAGACTTTGAATTGGTACTTGTCATGATGTTTATTTCCTTTGGGAATTTTGGGACATGTCAAGGCCTTTTTGGTCTTGTTTTTTAAGATGTTT
This sequence comes from Viscum album, assembly GCA_963277665.1. Taxonomy (NCBI): domain Eukaryota; kingdom Viridiplantae; phylum Streptophyta; class Magnoliopsida; order Santalales; family Viscaceae; genus Viscum; species Viscum album. The sequence continues at coordinate 603,270,707 of OY728119.1, read as the reverse complement.
TTTATCTTTTCATGTAATGGGTTCCCTATTTTCCTAGTCTCATAAGGGGTTTATTTCTATGTTCAATAAAGGGGGATTGACCCTAAACCTTTTCAAAAAATAAATAAATGAAATAGTTTCACATTAGCATCAATGAATGATAAATCATCCACCACTATTCATATCTTGGTTGGAATCTATGAAACTTTTTCCTAAATTTGAATGGAATTTTATGAAACCTATAACTGAGTTTCTTGGAGTTTTATAGGATATATTTGGTCAAATAGAAAAAACATTATATATTAGAAGATATTTTCCCAACACATATTCCATGAAAAATATACTGAAATGATTTAATATTGAGAGACATTGTAGATATTTAGTTCAGGAGTCAAACTAGAAAAAATACACCTCACAATGCAGAAAATATGATGATGATTATAGTTTTTTATTGAGGTTGATTCCTAAAATTTATCTTAGAGGGTGGAGGATTTCTAAGATTGAGGCATCTCATACTTGTGTACAACCTAACCTAAAAAAAGATCATACATCATTGGATACTGAATTTATGACATCTATTATTGTTGAGATGATTAAGACCTATTAATATTTTCAAATATACTTTATATATGAGGGGATATAAAATTTTTTTGGTTACAATATTTCCTATGGAAAGGCATGAATAGAGAAACAAATTTCAATTATTAAGGTGTAAAATGATTAGGATGAATCATATTAGGTGTTTCTATAATTTATATTAATACTGAGGAAAAACAACCAACTTGTATTCAACTTCAATATGAATAATCATGTGTCTCAAGATAATCGACTCAATCCTTCTCATATCAAATTTCGTTGATTGTTCTGAGCATTCATTCCATGTATTACCAAATTTTGTTTTCGTAAATAGTTTATACACATTGATGAGACATTTCTATATGGAAAGTATATTGGTGTATTTTGGATTGAGACATCTCAAGATGGTAATCTCACACCTCCGCCTATTTCATTTTCCATAGTGGAGAAGGAAAACTATGAATCTTGGATTTGGTTTTTGGCATGTATTACAAAACATTCTAGCCACATTTGGGGTGTATGTTTGATATCTAATCATCATCGGGATATCAATGAAGAAATCAATGTAGATACTATTATATGGAGATCCTTAATTTCACATCATCAATACTACATTGAACACATTTTCAGAAATGTATGAAAGAATTTCATGATGAATTTTTGAAGAATAATTCATGAATCTTGATATAAAATATGTTTCTTATTTTTTTCTTTATCAACATAATGAGAAAATTAATTTATATATAATATGATCTCTTTCATGTAGCATATGTCCTAGATCTATAAAGGTTTGATTAGTGATTGGAAGGAATTAATAGGGATGATCAGGGTGTGTATGACTACATGATATGGATTTTAAAAGAGAAATGGACATTGGTATACAATGGGGGGAGGAGGAATATACAAATGACCACAAATATTTTGGAGTGCATAAATAGCTTCTTCAAGGGGATTCATAAGTTACCTATAACCACCCTAGTTTAGGAGACATTTTATCATTGTGTAAAATACTTTATAGAAAGATGAGGACGGATTGCTGATGAGATTCATTAGGGGCTGTGATAAGAATGACACTTTCAATGAGAGATTGATAGGAACATTGATGAAGATTCAACTTTTCAAGTGTGAATTTTCAAATAAGAATAAAGTTGATTTGAAGTGAAAAAGTGTCAGGACCCCATCATTGGTAGTAAATGTCAAGTATTAGTGGTATTACTAGATGTAAGGCACTGTGACTATAGAAAATTCAAGACATTTTTGTTTCCATGTGCACACACCAATGCAACATATGTTTCTATGGACATATCATGGGAACCATACGTTGATATAGTGTATTGGATTGAAACCATTTCTAATTACTATAGTACACCATGTATTTCTATTGGGGAGTTTTTACATCTCCCAATGCTCGAAGATCAGCCCACATTGATACCTAACATCAATTGAATGCAACCACGAGGGAAAAATAATCATAGTAAGACACATAATGAGATAAAATGGATTAAAAAATAAGTATAGTGTTTGAGATGAAACATATTTCATAGGGAAATTAATAACAGGAAGCAATTCCCTAATATTTTCAGAATGAGTTATCATTCTCATCCATGATGATGCATTGACAGAAAATAATGCAATGTCTTGAGTCTTTAAAAATTGGATTAGGGTAGGACCTTTGGTTAGTATTTTTGGTGGTTTTGTAAAAGTTTTATTGATTGAAAATAATCATTTTAAAAATATATTACATATGAATTTGAAATACAACCTTCTAAAAATACCCAATAAACTCCAGTGATTGTTCAAGTATACTAAGCATGTTTCTTATAACTATTTTAGTGATTGTTCAGAATATTCTAAATTTTATAAAAATGATGATATAAGTAAACATGTAAATTTTTTAGAAGTACTCATAAATAATATCAAGGGAAAATGATGAAACTGAGTTTTCAAGAATAATGAAGATGCAATTATATAAAATACACTCTATGATGAAAAAATATCAATCCATGTTATCAAGTAAAGAAAGAACAAAGGGTGTTAACATAGCTATTATATCCTAAATTATATCAATCATAAAATTTTACTAACTATAAAATTATATTTACATTTTATACATAGTTAATAGTTATTTCATTTTTATGTGTAGATATATAGGATATTACTCTACTCACTATGCTGTATAAACATGTTTCTCATGAAGTGATAACAAGTCATGTGGTTCAATGGGTTAGGGTGTGTAGGGCGAACCATTATCATAACATTCCACTTCCAACTGCTCATACCATACCTACAATTTGTTAGAATATATGAAATATCTATATCATATTATTAATTTTTTTATCCTCACCCCCTTACTTCCCTCACTGTGATATAGAGACCTGAGAATCACACATTCCACTTTCTCAAGGGAGAGATAACCACCACCCTAGAGAATATGGAAGTTATGCCCGGTATTTTAATCCTTCTTGTAGTTATAAGACCCAACCATATATATTGTCATGAGATTTTACATAGATTTATAGGTCTCAACATTCTGGGGGATTATACTAATATAAATGGAAGTTCTCTATCTATGAGTTGGATGGAAATTCACTTCACACATTTACCCAATGAAACTAATGAGAAGACTTTCATGCGTTATGCTCGTGCATATATCATGTAGCTCATTAAAGGGAAAGTGTGTGTTGATCACTCTAGTATGCATGTACACATGATGTATTTGGGGCTACTAGAGGACTTTCATCAGGCTAGGAGATGAAGCTGGGAATATGCATGATTAACATACACATATAGATAATTATACACTACATGATGATAAAATCATAGTGATCTTGGGGGATATTTTATCCTCATTCAGATGTGATCATCAGAGCACATTCCTCCCCTAACCCTTATTATTTATGTTCTAGATCTTGATATGGATGTGATGAATGATTCTCTACATGGATGATTGTATGATCACTCATATTTATTATTTTATGATGATGATATGAGTTATAAAACTTAATTACTTATTATTTATCACTTTCTATGGTGTACGTTATAGGTGGAGTCAGGTACACCAGTTCTTTAGGACATCAATACACAATTTGGGTGTATATCATCTCATGTTGGATAGTCTACTACCCACCGATGTAAGTATATACATTCTTAAGTTGAATAATTAACTTTATAATATTATCATTTTTGTAAATTAATAACAAAATATTTTAACAAATATCACCTGCCATTTCAGATTTCATGGACACAACATTGGCCTATATTAGAATGGATTTATGCATACTGCACTATTGATCTTGATGATTACATAGTTTTAGTCCCTCTCATACACTTTTATATTGTTGAGTGGAACTAACCAGATAGAGTCATGTGGTAGTTATGATTGGTTCAACATATTCCATTACCACCATGAAAACAAGAAACACTTCATTCCTTGAAGATAATGTGGAGGTAGGATGTCAACCGACAATGAAAACATGAATGATATCTTGAAATTTAGGATAAATAGACATTGTTTCATATTTATGAGATGAATACGATGCAATTTAATCTTTCCAAATAGCTCGAGTATGTTCCATAGTGTAGGATGAAGTCTATAATGCATCTTACATCACACGACAGAGGGATCCAGGATCTGGAAGGTAAATAACTTTACATTAGTTTGTTTGTTGGAGATTTTTTAATTAATTTTGAATCTCTTTATAACATACTCAACTAGAGTATATTATCCACATGTATGATCTGGAGGAGGGTTAGATATTTAGTTAGGTAGTGTAACACGATGCAACACAGAACATGATGGCATCACATCATGTTTTACATGATAGTATCTTTGACCACCCACCTTTAGGAGATAATGGTTATAAAGGCACTATAAGTTTGAACATATTATTACATGATTTGAAGCATAACTAGCCTTCAAATACAAAATAATGATTGTAAAGTTTAGTGTCTTTGAAAGATTAGATACATATTTTAATAACATGAATCCAAAAATAAAACATCTTTTATTTAATCTTCATAAAGAGATCATAACTTCCTTTGAGCCCTTATATCTACATAGGATAACCTGGGGAATACATGAACAAAGGGATGAGCTAAAAATCCTAGTAAGGGAATAAACATTTGAATAAATCATAGTACATGGGTTAGAAAACATATCATGATGACATAGAAATACATGGAACATGAATAAACATAAGGATGCATAAAATGTATAACATGGTATCATATAAACATGAAATCATAGAAATTTTGAAACAACATAAAACATTATATAAGAATGAGTCAAGGTTCATTTCACATGTATGAACATGATTCAAGGCTAATCACTAAGACTGTTTCACATGGAGCATGAGTCAAGGCTAACCACTAAGACCATTGCACATGACGTCTCATGAGAGTAAACATTACCCAATGAATTGGAGTGCTATATAGGTGCACCAATCATATCATGTTCATGAATATGTGTGTCACATTAATAATCATACATAAGGAATCAAACACAAACATAAGGGTTACCAATGAAAATAATTGGGTATCATAATCATGTCAAAAGGCATAACAAAAGGGAAAATCATAGTGGTGTCCATGAAAGAAATAATTTAAATCATACATAGAAATTAATAAGTAAAAATAGGAATAAATCATGATAAGTGATGTAAAAATAAATTTAAAACATGTAAAAATATTTTTTAAGAATCTTTAGAAATAAAACATTTTAGTGCTGTTTAAGGAAAATATTAAAGATTATTTAAAATGGAAAAGGAATAATTGTTTGTATAAAACCAGAAATGAATCAAGATAGTTTTTCAAGATAAAATGAGTGATTTTATAAAAATAATTGTGGATTAAAACATATTATGGAGTTCACTTGTAAATATAAATACCCGGAAATTTCAAGGAATTTTTTTTCTTAATTTCTTTGGGATTTTACAAGAACGCAGTTTCTGACGGCACCTGATTCCGAGGCCCGGTGTGCCTGGAATCAATTTCTGAAGTTTAGCTCGGGTACGTTTAGTGAACGAACGAGTGATTTTTTCTATCTTTTGAACTGTTGCTCGGAATTGAAATTTGAGAGCACCGATGAACTCGCAGCGCCGATAATTGCTTAAGGGGACCTTTACCGTAGTTGCGTTTTAAGCGGGTTGGGATTTATTTTTGGGGATTTAGTTTTAAATAAATAAAATTGTGTGAACAATTTTATTTTATGTCTTTGGGAGTTATCCTCTCCCATGGGAAGTTGTTGGTGGGGCCCATGACCAACCAACTTCCCATGTGTGGATACTTGAAAGGTGGGTCCCACACGAGCCCCAACCTTTCACATTCCTATAACTCTCTTTTAACCCCCATTTAATCTCCCCTTCTTTAACTCTTGAACAACTCCCCCTTATTAATGAAAACTCTTCTCATTTCACTCCCCATCTTAAGTGCAGGCCAATACATTTTAATTAATGAGTTCAACCTCTTAAATTAATTAAGTAATTTGAATTTCTAATGGCATGGGTGAATAAAAAATAATGGCTTTGCTATTATTTTTGGGGGATTTCGTTGTGTTGAGGGGTTTGGGGTGAGAGGGCTTTGGGGAAGTAGTGTAGGGTGTTCTTCTCACAATGAAGAACACCAACCTTCCGACGAAGAACGCCTCTTCGACGAATAATGCTTCTGACGGAGAACACGAATACACCGACGATGTGCCTTCTCTTCTTCTTCCTACGCGTTAAGGGAGGAGACACCACCACGGGGAACATCGCCATCAACAACGAATCTTCCTCCGATGACAACGGAATTGGCACCGATCTTCCGCGACGATCGATCATCATGAAGATTGCCTCTTTCCGCGGCTTGATGACATGCGACGTCTTTTCAAGGTAGGGGTTTGGTTTTGTTCGTGAATAATTTCCTTGTGTTCTTCATTAAATATTCGGGCCGCCTGTTATCAATTTAACGGGAAGAGGTCAGACCGCCCGAACACGGCCGATCCTCCTCCCCCTTTTGATGTGCGTTCATTGCGGCTCGAACAAAGGCGGCGTGGTGCAATGACACCACGCGGAAACAAGAAGGAATGCGACGAAGGAGTGCGGCGCTATCACGCCGTGCCGTTGAGGCTGAACGAAACCCCGACCGGAGTCGGGGCCGCAGAGGTGAATCGAAGACTCCGCGGTTGTTTATTTGACGTGCGGATCGACGGGTGATGATTAAGCGGGCCGAAAAGGCGATTTGGACCCTTCACAGTAACCTACGGGTCTCGGGAGGGCCTTAGGTGCAGACGGCGGGCGAATCGGACCACTGGAGTGCGTCCGGTGGTCCGCAGAAGGCGCTGCCGGCGCGTCGCCGGCAGGAGCCGCCGCGGCTGAAGCCGCGGTGGAGGCAGGATTCTGCGGCCGCACGAGATCTGGTGGGGGAGACACGGCGACCAGCGCCGCATCGCTGGCAGAGGAACGACCCCCACGTGGGGGCCGCGACTTCCAAACAGGGGGGGCAGCGCGCCCCCCTTCCGTTTTCTTCCGCTCGGCCGTTTCGGCCGAGCCGCCTGGTCACGCGGGTGCCACACCAGCACCAGGCCGGGCCGGGCCACGCCCTAGTGGGCCGGACCGGACCCAAGTCGGGTCGACCCGGTTCGGGCCGACCCAGGGGGTATTGGGCGGGGTCGGACCGGGCCCAAACCCCCCCTTTTCGGACTGTTTTCAGTTATTTGCCTATATCTTGGGCTAAGAACCTCCGATCGATGCACCGTCAGTTGCGATGCGATACTTGGATTGAGACGGTCATTTTGGCATATTACACTCAGTGTTTCGGAGAACTTTAGGTATGTCCAGGTTGGTTCGAACATGAAACCAACCGGGCCCTCGGAGCGGAAACGCTTATAACTTGAACTCCGGACGTCCGATAGACGTGCCATTGACTTTGTTGGTTTCCTCTTGATGAGACAGAAATTTTGGCATACTTATCCTGAGGTTTGGATGCAGTTGGATAGTGGCAGGGTTTTATTGAACCCAAAATCCAACCGGGCCCCTGGAACGAAAAAACCGATAACTTTCAGACCGGACGTCCGTTTGACGAACCGTCAGCGACGTTGGTGATCACGTTGAGAAAAGGTCCCTATGAGTATACCCTATGAGAGTTCAGGGTACAGTTGAGATACGGCCGGGTTGGTTCACACACGAAACCAACCGGGCCCCTGGGACGAAAAGGCTAATAGCTCATAGAACGGGCACCCGATTGACGCGCTGTCTGTTGTGTTGAGACCCCTATGATGAGGCGGTCCTTTGAGATACTTCTTAGTGGGACTTTGTGATACTTGGAGTATCGACTAGTAGCTCGTGGAGCGGACCCTTTTGGAGATGAGCGTATGGAGTACGGAGACCGTGTAGCCGGCTGAGACCTGACGACTGCTTGACCGGCTCGACTTGGAGTGAGTCGACTAGCCCAGTGGATGGAGCACTACTTTGTTTGGGTGCAGAACCATGAAGGATGGAGCACTACTGTGTTTGGGTGTAGATCCATGGTACTCGATCGGAGAGTACCTCTGTAGGCTATTAGGGGGGATGCACTACTGTGTTTGGGTGGCAGACCCCGGCGGGAAGCACTACTGTGTTTGGGTGGCTGACCCGCAGTACTCGATAGGAGGAGTACCTCAGTAGTATTAGGTTAGTGAGTAGTACCTCAGAGTCGTGACATGATCACTGTACTCGTCAGAGATTGAGCTTTTCATCAGTTACGGTTTCGATAATGAAAATCTTGGTTTGAGTTGAGTCTATGACCTTTGTGTTTACCTCATGATTGAGATGGGTCACTTGATAAATTAGGTATATGTATGGGCATATACCTAGGTAGTGGTTATCTGTTGATTTCATAACCTTTGTGTTTCCTCATGATTGAGATGGGTTACTTGATAACTTAGGTATAAGTATGGGCTTATACCTAAGTAAGGGATATCTGTTGAGATCCTACTTTGTGGTTATCCTTGTTGGATTTAGTGAGACCTTGAGGGTCTCGGGGTCCCTACTGAGTATCGTATACTCACCCCTACACGGGCTATGCCCGCACCTTGTTGTGTTGGTTGCAGACGTCGGGCAGTGCTGACAGAGGTCGAGTGTTTGAGGACTGGACGGTACCCGGAGGTGGAACTCACGATGAGTCAGTATTCGGAGGTGGACTTCACGATGAGATGACACTCAGAGGAGGTTGACAGGCAAGAGCGTTGTGGATTCTATCTGTTCCTACCCTTCAGGTTGGATTCGAGGAGGACGACCCAGGAGCTAATTCTGTTCTTCCAGCTGTTTTTCTTTTTCTGTTGTACTTTCGTTCAGTTGTAGCTGTACTTTCAGTTGGGTTTTTATTCTGGACCACTTACTTTTCAGCACTTTCTTTTGTTCTTAGTGTATTACTTCTGCTTGTACTCTGTGATGTTTTGTTTACTTTTATAAAGGCAATGCCTTCCCAGTTATCAGGATTTACGCCTTTGGTGCTAGTCTCCAGCCCTTGGCCTATGGAAGTCGGACTTGGGGTAGTCATGGAACGTGCCCCGAGGATGGGTCATGACAGTAAACATGAAATAAATAAGGAAGTTACCTTTAATCGGGCTTTCTTATCGAGAAGAATTGAGAAGAGAACCTTTTTAAAACATGTATTTCCCCATAAAATAAGGATGATATGATCTGGATATATGATTTTGGAACATATAAAAGGAATTTAGAATAATTAAATAAAAATAAATAAGATTTACATTCGGGTAAAGAGAGAGAATGCATAACCCGAAGGAAAAATGGAGGTTCAGAATGAATCCCTTACCTTATGTCTGAAAGTGTTCTGCACTTGATCTTAATGTCCTAGATAATAAAATTAAATCTATTAATTAATTAATTAAGATCCTTTTATACATTTATTTTATTTATTATAATTTTATTAAGTTCATTTATGAATTTTTTTATGAGTTATAAGATGCAATTTCTTCATTCAGGAGTGTTCGTTTCCTTGATTTTCATGATCAGTTCATTTGTATACGTGTATGAAAGATCATGTAGAATGATAATAGATATTCAGAATTGAATTCATTTGTTATTAATGAAAATAAATAATATTAAATGGTTATATAATTCATTTTTTTATGTTGGGTGAGTATAAATCATTAGATAAGATGTTAGTGATAATCGTTTGGATTATTTTAGGCGGTTTTCCACTCACAATGAACTTGTTTTGTTTTATTATTTAATATTAAGTGTATATGTTTGTTCTAGAACATAAAGAGAGTTATAAAATTAATTTTAAAATATTTTTTGACTATATTTGAATAAATTAAAGTAAATTGAAAACTTATCACCCTTGAATGTTATAAATTAACACATAACGGGCAATGTTTTCATTTTTAGAACAAAAAAGAGAGGGGAAATAAATGATGATGGATTATTCCATTAACATAATAAAATTATATTATATGTGAGATAATGGAGTTACCATGACACATGGATAAGGGAAGGTAATGAGATAATAATAAAAGAAAAGAAACTGGAAAGAAATTAAAAGAAAAGGGAAGAGGTTTTTACCTCGTGAATTTCTCCTCCTTGAGAACCTCCTTAGGGAAAAGGTTTTGGTTTTTTGATGAAGACAAAGGCTTGTGGAATTGGGGGAGAGACTTGGTAAGAGTATTGGTAAGAATTTGGACAAGAATCAAATCTTGAAAGGTGTGAGGAGAAGAGGCGGTGATGGGTGGTATTTATAGTGGAGGAGAGGGGTGTTTTCTCATTATTTTATTCACTAGTTTATTATTTTGCCTCAAGACTATGAATAGTTTGGGAATTGTCACTAAATGTATTTAAATAATTAAGGACAATTCGATATTATGTTACTTAATTCATACATGACTCATGTAATAGTGTATTTAATTTAATATATATATATATACTGTAAATTATCATATTTTACTATTCACAAAAATTCAATTATTTTCAAAAAATCCCAAAAATTCACCCTAATTTTTTTGAGGTGTAGAATTAAAAAATGGAATCCATTTTATGAAAATAATTTTATAAATATGATAAATTTAATTTTTAAATAAAATCATTATTTATTCAAAAAATACTAGTTTTAAAATTATAACTAATTTTACAACAATTTGAAAATTTTATTAAGGTCTCCTAAAATTATCTTATAATAATAAGACAAAAAAATATTAATGTATGCATACAATTTATGAAATTAAATTTTATTTTAAATCATTATATTAATTTTAATTAAATATTTATAATTTACGAAAATAACAACACTTAATTTATCATTTCTAAAACATTTGTTTACTTATTCTGATATATAGTTATATCATATTTTAATTTATAATATAATAAAATTTTATTTATACTTTTATAGGTGATGTTACTATTCTATTAGTCATTTTACTATTTATAAGGGTCACATTACTATTACAAAGGCCAAGTTACTATTCTATTGTTTTTGGTTCCTTAACTATAAATAATTATTATTTTATTCATTCTTCATATATAAAGTTTTGTTTGTGTTCTTTATGTGATTTTATATGATTTATACTATATGAAATAATTATAATAAGGAGATTTCCATTGATAGAATTCAAGGTTGTTACATTCTCCCCACCTTATGAAATTTTACCCTTGAAATTTTGTTTTACAAACTATAGGAAAAATAGGTGAGGGTACTTCTCCATCATCGATTCATCTAGTTCCCATATTGACTCTTTGTACTTATAGTCCACTATAGTACATTGACCAGGTGAGTGGTTTTGTTGAGTATAATTTTATCTCTATGATCTAAGATCTTCAATGGCTGCTCGTCATAAGAGAGATCATTCTATAACCATACCACCTCTGAATTTAGTACTTGTGAAGGATCTGGTGTGTACTTCCTCAAGAGGGATATGTGGAATACATCTTGTACTTGAGACATGGTAGGTGGAAGTGCTAGTTGATAGGCCACAACTCGAACATGATCAATAATCTCGAAGGGTTTGATGTACCTGGGAATCAGATTTCCATTCTTCCTAAATCTCATGATCCTATTCCATGGAGATATGTAGAGGAATACCATGTCTTTAACCTTAAACTCCAGGCCTCATTGACAATTATCTTCATAAATCTTCTTTCTAATTTGTGCTACCTTGATGTTATGTTGAATGGTTTTCACCTTTTCTACAATTTCTTTGACCATTTCAGGTCTTAGAAACTTATGTTCACCAATCTAATCCCAACATGCTGGTGTTCTTCATCTTTTCCCATAAAGGGATTCATATATATCCATATGGATACTCGAGTGGAAACTATTATTGTAAGATAACTCAACCTGAGGTAGATGTTGTTACCATCCTCCCTTTAAGTACATAGAACATTCTCTCAACATGTCTTCCAGTGTTTTAATAGTCCAATCAGATTGGTCATCAATTTGAGGATGATAGGCCGTAATGAAGTTTAGCTCAATATTTAGAGAATGTTGGATACTTTTTCAGAACATAGAGGGGAATCTCAGATCTCGATCAGATACAATCGATAGTGGTACTCCATTCAACCATACCACTTCTCTAATGTATATCCATGCAAGTTGATCCAGGGAAAATTCCCATCAAATTGAGATAAAGTGATCCATCTTTTTAAGATGATCCACAACAACCCATATAGTATTGTTCCCTCTAGATGTCTTTGGAAGTCTAATGACGAATTCCATGGTGATGTTTTCCCATTTCCATGTTGGTATAGGTAATGGTTGCATCACCCCCTTATACTTTTTTCTTTCATCCTTCACTTGCTGACATACCAATAACTTTGATTTACATTCAGGGATCTCCTTTTTCATATTGTCCCACCAATAGTTTTCTTGGAGATCTCGATACATCTTTGTGCTCCCTGGGTGAATAGATAAGGTTGAGCTATATGAATCATTCAGAAGATCTTTCTTTACCTATGTATTGGATGGTACACATAGTCGTGACCCAAATATTAAGACTCCATCCTTATTAATTTTAAATTCCACAGGTTTCCCATTTCTGATAACTTCCACCCTTTTAGGATTTCTACATCATTTCTTTGAGCATACTTTATTTTATTCATAAGGGATGGTTGAGCAATAATTTTAGAAAGGACTGACGATTTTCCTCTCTTAATGATTCCCATATCCATCCTTTGAAAATTTTATAAGGTTGGATCCTTTTCAATTATCATTATTGATAAAGACACATGATCCTTTCTACTTAGAGCATCTGTCACCTTATTTTCATCACTAGGATGGTAGTGGATTGAGTAGTCATAATCCTTGATGAGATCTAACCATATTTATTGGATCATATTAATATCTTTATGGGTGAATATATATTTTAGGATCTTATGATTAGTATATATCTCACAATTATCCCTATAGAGATAATGCCGTCATATTTTCAATGCAAAGATCACAACTGCCAACTCGAGATCATGCATGAGATAGTTTTGATCATGAATTTTTGACTTCCTTGAGGCATAGGCTATCACTTTATCATTTTTCATCAACACACAACCTAATAAATTCTTTTAAGCATCTTTATACACCACAAATATTCCCCTCTTGTTGTTAGTGTGATAACTAATGCAGTGATAAGCCTATTTTTTAAACTATTTAAAGTAGTCTTCACATTCAGTGGTCCAGAAAAACTTAATTCCCTTCCAATTCAGCATGGTTAGTGGGTTTTACAATCATGAAAAGTTCTTAACAAATCTTCAGTAATACCCAACTAGACCAAGGAAGCTACGTATCTTTATTACATATGTTGGTCTGGGCCACTCTTCAATTGACTTTGTCTTGGAAGGGTCCATAGATATCGCTTTGCTGGTGATAACATGCCCCAAGAATGATACTTCTTATATCCTTAACTCACATTTACTTTGCTTTGAATATAGTTTCTCCCTTCCAAAAGTATTTATAAAATTATTTAAATTCTCCTCATATTTCTCTTTTCTCTTGGAGTATATCAGAATATTATCAATAAATACTACCAAAAATCTATCAAGGTAATCTCTAAAGACTATATTAATTAAATCCATGAAAATTATTGGAGCATTAGTGAGTCCGAAGGGAATCACTATGAACTCATATTGTCCACACTTCATTCAAAAGGAAGTCTTAGGAATATCTTATTTCCTCACCTTTAATTGGTGATATCTCGACTGAAGGTCCACCTTAGAGAAATACTTGGCCCCACATATTAAACTTCCTCTATGAATCAATGCATCTCCATATCTCCCCACATGCAAACCTCCCCATGGTCGAAACATTATCCAATTTTATGATCTTCTTATCATAAAACCATTGGGTTGCTACCTTGTATTTTACCTCTCTATCTCTCTACATCATGGTGTTTTAATTATCACAAATACTCATTTATGTATCTAATGATTTAATTGAGTGCATCTCATTTATGTAAATAAAATACAAAATTATGTTCATATTTGAAAAATTGATGGAATATTGAGGATATTAAATAAATCTATTTATGACTTAAAGTGTACTTGAAGACCTTATTTATGTCTTTTTTCATGTATTTAAGTCATTAAATGAATTTAGAATTCTGGTAGAAGTTTATTGAAAAACGTTATGGTTTCACTTCTTGAAGTTGGATATAGTAGGAAGCACCGACTAGCCAGTCACATGGACATAATTTGCCTCATCCTTCAAGAGTCCACTGACTAGCTAGTGGAAATATAAAAAACCCAGGGAGTTCTAGGTGGTCCACTGACTACCTAGTGGAGGTGACCGGGTATCCAGTGATGATGAGATAACTGCTATAGGGAAGAATTTAATGATGGTCAAATCACCTTTATTTTTTCTATTGACATGATTAATGGACTTTAAGGATTCCATAACATTCTTGAAGCTTTTATATCCTATAGATAGAAGATCAAAGAGGCCTGGATTATATTAATAAACTTGTACAACAACTCCCTCCTTAAATCTATGTTAAATATCTAGTGTTATCTAAACCCCCTCTTAAAGAGCCAACCTTCATTTTAAAATCTCAAAGGCTCTCACCTTTGTTTCTATCTCTCTTTCTCTCTAAATTTTTTTAATACTTATTATGAGATATTAAACTATACTTATAATGTATTTTAACTAAGTAAATCTTCTATTCTCATCCCACATTCTACCTTTGGTTTCTTATTATCTCTATAAAATCAAGGGAAGTTGGTTTCTTACTATCTCCATCAAAATTAAAGGTAAGTTGATTTCTTACTATATCCATCAAAAATCAATGGAAGTTGGTTTATTTCTATCTCTATTAGAAAGAAAGGAATTTTGGTTTCTTTCTATCTCTATTAAAAATACAAGGAAGGTCTATTAAGTCATATCTCTCGAATTGAGGGGTGGAGACATAGGGAAAACTTGTATTCTATTGTTGAACTCCTTATCAAACAATATTTTTCCTCTCTTTACTTTTATGAAATGAATCATCAAATTTTGATACATATAAATTTCATAAATTATATTCATCCACTATCTACTATGCTTACTCAATTAGTTTTGATATTAAATTTATAACATGAGTCAAATTTATAATTTATCACTCTACCGATTTCATCACTTTATTTTTTAAAAATTAATTCAACCCCTACTTTCCATTACACTTAAACCAAAAATTATTATCAAATGATATCTTTGTGTTTTTCTCAAAAATATCATATTTTATTTTATTTTTTTGATTTTAAATTATTATTTTAAAATGGATTCCATCATTTATACTCTTTATCCTTTATTTTATGGATCAAATTACTTTTATTGGAAAACTAAAATGTTAGTTTTTCTTATAATTATTGGAAATCCTATTTGGGAAATGGTTATGCATGGTTATAACCCTACAATATAACCAAAATATGAACTAACACACTAATATATTAACTCTTTTGAATTATATAATAAAGATATGAATTCCACAAATTGTGGTCTTAACCAAAATGAGTTTAATCGTATATCTACTTAAAAAATGCCTCATGAAATATAAAAATTTATAGAATACACACATGAATACAAGAAAAACGTTAAAGACACTAAATTAGAAATGTATCAATAGGATTTAAATTTTTTTCTATGCATCCTAATGAATATATTATTATTATATTTACACTCTACACTAAGATTTAAAATTCCCTCAAGTATATTAGTTATGATTTATCTATAGAAACACTCATAAATAAAATCATATGGGTTTTACTTAGTTCACGAGATCTAAAAGTGATAGAGATCCAATAAGAAAAGGACATAAAGAATATGGTGGTCAATGAACTAATTGGATCCCTAATAATATATGAAATAACTATAAAATTCCAAGTAATAAAAGAATATATGAATCCAAGGAAACCAAGAAGAACCAAGTTTTTAAAGTAATCAAAGATGATTATTCTTCCATAAGTGACACCGATGACGAAGGTGAACTTGAACAACTTTTCAAAAAGGTAATCAAAATTTTAAATAAGAAATCATCTCATCATTCCAAAAAGTAAAAATAGTTTAAAACACTAAATGTTATATACTATGAATGCAACAAAAAGATTCATATTAGACTGAAATTCCCCATTTGAAAAAAGAAGTTTAAATACAAAAGAAATGTAAGAAAGCTCTTAAATTTTTGACTTGGAGTGCTAGTGATGACTCCATATACTCAACCTCCTCAATCTAATCAAGTCCTAAGTGTCTCATGGTATATCTCAAGGAAGGTTATGAGGTTATTTTTCAAATTTCTCATTCTCTTTATCATTCATATTCTTCTTTATCTTCTTCAATTCCCCTAAAATATGATGACCTAAAATATGCTCATGATCAACTCAGAAAATGGTTTTCATGTACTTGATTTATTATAAAAATATCTAAAAAATATATAAAATAGTTCTTAATGATAAAATACAAATTTTTAATAAAATGATCTTTTTTTCAAATAAAAAATAATTTTTTTAAAATTAAAAAATCAACTCAATGTTGATGTTTTCCAATATAAAATCAAGGATATCAAAAAATATCTTTCTAAATGAAACCTAGGTGAATTTTTTTTAACATGATCCTTGGTTCTCAATGTATTAAAATAAATAACAATGGTTTCATTTTTTAAACAATGAATCACTTTTAAAAATACAGCTTTTATAAAAGGTGTTTTGAAAAATAAATTTTGTAATTATTATAAAATAACAAAGTATTTAATTTATGAAATTGATTTTATGAATGCTAGATAAGGGAGACTTAAATCCATTCATCTTTCTTCCCATATTTATACAAAAAAATATAAACAATTTTGGGTCCCTAAATCCTTTCATGCTAATATTTGTGGACCTAAATTTGATTCTATACCCAAATCTTTTAGTGCCAACACTTCTAGACCCAAATATAAAAGGGTACTAAAATGAACTTGATTTTTGAGTTATTACAAGGCTTTACACTAAGATTAATTGATATATCATTTGGTAGATTCTCAATAAAAATGGTGTTTCCAACCTCTTGAAATGATTGATCAAAGTTTCCTCTTTATCTCTTTGTTGAATTCTCTAATTGAGGGGGAGCCTAGATCTTTACTTTATGGAGGAGTTTGGATAGATCTAAATGGGAAAAAGTTTTTCAATATTTTTTATTTTATTTATCTCTTGAAATTTATTTCAAGATCTTACCCCTCTATCTATCTTATCTATTATTTCTTGCTCTTAAAGGATTTTTTTTTATCAAATTTCTTATTTTAAACACTTTTTTCAAAATTATTTTTTCTTTTATTTTTGAAATTATTTTTTTAATTCTTTATATTATCCCTTTTCCACTTTTTTAAATTATTGTCTTGATTTTAATCCATTTTCTTATTAATATGATGTGATCTTAAATACTTTTTCTATAATTCATCTCAAATGTTCTAAATCTTACTATCTTATATTTTTCTACATTTTTAATTCATATATATAATATTTTTTTCATGCATATAGTAATTATTAAGGGGGATATAGTTATATTTTCCCAATTTTTTTACCTTGTGAAATTATTCTCTCTATAATATTCTCTTTTCCCCTCTTGATTTTATTTTTGATAATCACAAAGGGTGAGAGAATTCAGGGTCAAAGGGGGAAGGAATGTTTAAAATAAGGGGAGGTATATATTTAATATAATTTTATTTATATCTTGAGAATGTTGAATATCTTTGTCTCTAATATCTTGATTCACTTTGAATACATGTTTTTCTCTTATTTTACTCTTAATTTATCTTTTTATGTTAAGTGTTTTTGATCATCAAAAGAAGTTAAATTATTGTTCCTTTGCCTATCCCATGGTGTTTTAATGATAAATAACACTCATTTATGTATTTAATTATTTCATCAAGTGATTCTAAGTTATGTTAATTAAATACAAAATTATGTTTTTATTGGAATAATTGATAGAATATTGAGGATCTTGGATAAATATATTTAATACTTTGAAGTCTCCTTAATGATCTTATTGAAGTATTTTTTTCATGTTTTGAAGTTGTTTAATGAAGTTGGAAGTTTGGTATAAGGATATGGAAAGAAGTGATGGTGCCACTTCTTGAAGTAGGATGCACTAGGCAGCACCAACTAGCTGATGGAATGGAAAAAAACATCCTCATCCACTAGGATTACACTGAACAACTAGTGGAGGATAACTCACTAATCAGTGGGGGAAGATATAACCTAGAGAGTTTCAAGTGGTCTATCAGCTACTCAGTGGAGGCTACCAGGTTAAATATGGAATCAAGACAACATATCTTAGGAAGTATTTAATGATGGTAAAAGCACCTTTATTTCTCCCATTAACATTCTTAATGTACCCAAAGGATTCCATAACTTTATTGAAGATTTTAGATCCTATAACTATAGGATCAAGGAGGATTGGATTATATAAATGACCTTATCCAACAACACTCACATTGAATCAACACTGAATTTATAGTATTCTCCAAGACCTCCTCTAAAAGAGCCAACCTTTATTTAAAAATATCAAAGGATCACACCTTTGTTTCTATATATCTCTCTCAACTTGTTCAATACTTCTATAGAGATATGAAACTCGAAATTTAAAAAAAATTCCAAGAAAATCATCTATTCTCATCCTACCTTTTACCTTTGGTTTCTTACTATCTCCATAAAAAATAAAGTGAAGTCGGTTTCTTTCTATCTTCATCAAAAATCAAGGGAAGTTGGTTTCTTAATATATCCATAAAGAATAAAGGGATGTTGGTTTCTTTCTATATATCTATTAAAAATAAAGGAACGCTATTTTCATGTATATGTGTAATATAAAATTTATCATTTATCTCTTTATCAATTTCATCACTTTTATCACTTTATTTTTTAAAAGTAAATTCACCCCCATATTTCCATTATAATTATACCACAACCTTACCCCCCTTTTTCTAATTATCACTATAATAATCTTCTCATCCCAACACATAACCTTTCAACACACCCTCCTTCAATTTATAACAAATACAATATTAATTGATAAAAAATACAACACATAAAATTTAGTTGTAACATTAGGTGGTCTATCTTTAGAAGATTTTATACATTATAATTCCTTATATATTTTGATCATTATATTTCACTTTTATTGACTATCATTGATTTTATTACTATTACACACATACATGAATTTATTTTTATTAGTATATCCCATTTCTTTATGTGGTGGATGTTTTTTATCCATGTTGTGTTTGGGATATATATGCATATAGTTGAAGTCACTCTTTTTAAACATACCTCCCATTATATATCATGCCTTCTTATTTTTAGTTAGTAGTCCCTGACCTATTGAATGCAGACTTGGGGTGACACCCTCATCCTTATTACTGAACCAGATGGGATTTCAATGGGTTGGTTCATATCAGAGTGGTATTAGAGTGGGGTTTCCTTAGGATTGTTGTTTATAATAGACACATGTTAGATTATGGTTTGGGAAACTAGTTAAATAGTGATAGAGGTAATTGAGTTCATTCTTTTATAATAGGAAACCCAACCTTAGGTAGTGACAACTAACACATTTCTATACAAGGAATATGATTGTTTTCTACATGAATTGAGTACTTAGAGAACTATTTTAAAGGGTAAAATTAGTTGGTTATATGAATCATATTGTGATTATATCATGATTAATACATGTTCTTTCTTTTAAATGGGGAGTTATTTTTGGGCTTGTCAATTAGGTAAATTATAATAATGTATTTTAAAATCCTCTCTTTGTTGCATTGTTAATTAGTCAAGAATTAAGAAATTATTTATGAATTAGATACATCACCACATTAAAATTTATATCTAAAGACATTATTTGAGAGTGACCAAGTCTACACCTATCAAAGTTCCTCCCATGGTTAAAGAGGACGACTTCATCCTGGGACTCGAGTAAAAAGGACCTAAAACTATTACCGTACCAATTATTGAGCTCATTGGGGAGGATGATAAAGATCACATTGATGATTCACTATTTGATTTTTATTTCTTAACATTATCCATGTGCTAGGGTGAGCCTACTTCCAGGATATAGGCCTCAAATTGATTATATTGTTTAGATGCTTCCTAAAGATGAGGAAATTTATATCTTTATATCATCTTTTATAATGACCATGTATCATGGTTGGTATTCAAGTGGTGTACAACTATCTTTTGGATTATAAATAAAGAAATTAACATTTGTAGAGTCCTAGAATATTCTTTCATGTGAATTATTTTTACCGAATTTTCTGATGGATTGATTGCATGAGTTATATGATTTATATTAACATTTAATGTATTTTATAGGGATCACCTCTTGGTTTATATTATTTTAAACTTTATCAAGATACTAGGCGATGAGATTATAAGGACCCATTAATATAAGAATAAATTACTTAAAGAGATATATATTGAGATATTACCTCTTGGATTAATTTGAGGTGTCAAGATGAGTGATTTGAATTATGATCATCTTAGTGGAGAATGGATCTAAAGTGTAGTGGATTATATATTTTTTACATGACAAGGACATCAAAATTATCCAAACATTACAATTTTCCTCAATTATAATATAAGAGGATTATATTAATATGAGTTGACATGACTTTAAAATTATAGGAGAATCAAAACTAGAGAATAACTGACTAATTATATTCAATTATCTTCATTGGGAAACATTAGATTTAGAGTATGATAATAAATAGTGTGTAAAACCTCTTGTGATATCCATATATATCACATCTTTAGATGAATAAGGGCCAGGATTATATACTCCTACCTTCTTCTTCCATGTTCTGATCTTATTGGTCTAGAGCACTGGTTTATCAAGATGGTTTGGGATGGGATGGCTGAGTATTAATTGGTATCCTATGAGGTACGGCTCATGGTTGGTCTTGTCAGCATTGTATTTTTATTTATTTTCTCTTGAAGGTGTTTGTTTTATATGTTTGTGGTGGTTGTAGTTTCTCTGAAGAAATGGGGGTTTTTAGTTTGTCTGGCAGTATGATTCTTCCAGTGGTTCACCCGAGGAGTTGATGTAGTTGGGTTGAACGCCCTCATGAGAGAAGGGGTTGGGTGCTCTTGATGCAGGTCGTGGCTTGATATTGAATCTTGAGTCAGTCTCAACTCTGCTCTAGCTTCATGTTCCATCGCTCCTCTCCTAGTTGGTTTGGTGATGTGTTTTTAATATGTATTTGGGATGCATTGTTGGATGGTTTATGGTGTTTATGGAGGTACATACTGTGTAGGATTCATCCCCCCTTTGGGTTCCCTATGGAAAGGGGGTATTTTGTTTACTTCAGTGGTGGTTCTGAGGCTTCTTGCTATTCTATGATGGTTCTTTGGGCCACTTTGACTGGTGATGTTCCTTAGAGAGATCATTCAAGATGATGATGGTGGTCTAGTTGTGTGGGGATGAAGGTGGTGGTGATCAGTGGTGTTGCACATGGGGGATGATGATGGGCTGGAGGGTGTCTTGACCCAGGTTTTTTATGGATTTTGAAATATGATTATGTCGTGTGAAGTTTGTTTTGCTGGTTTTTGAATTTTTTGTTTTAGATGGTTCTATTTTTGATGTTTCCGTAGTGAAATGTATGTTTGGAATGTTGGTAGTGTAATATGATTTGAGATTTTTTTTGTGTGAGGGTTCTCACTAAATCCATAAAAGTGGGTTTTCTTGAAAATAAACATATTTACTTGGAGGCTAGAGAGATTGATGGAGTGTAAGTTATATAATGTGTATGACTATGATCATTCAATGTTAGATGTGTTTCAATGTGTGTATTATATTATTCCTTATTAGAGATCATATTTCATTAACTTCAGTGTCATAAATTTTCATTAGTGATGATGATTTGTTATATAATGAGGTATATTACATTGGAATTCTTGGAAAAAGATACATGGTCAGAAATTCATGTGTAATAATATCGACCAAAAATGTATTTATTCTAGTGAGGTGAACTAATCTTATAAGGGATTAGTTAACTTGGAGTTAAATGTATTAGGTTGGGATTCTTATTATGCCTTCATGACAATGTGTATTGGTGTGATGGAATCCTAAAAAGGGTGAGAAAGAATCCTTAATAGTGATTTCTTACCAAATTTGTTTCTCATTAGAGAAACCATAGAGTGAGTTTGTGGTTGATAAGAAGTGGTGAAAAGATGTTATTTTTTTCAATTATGGTATAAGAAAATTTATTATTTAGGTTTTATCCTAGGGTTTAAGGAACATGACTATTTTTATCTAATTATGAACACAAATTTTCACTTTAGACATGAAAATTTGGGTCCCTAATAAGAAATTTACCAAATTTGAAGGATGGTTAGAAGAGGTGGGATCATGGTGCGATAGTAGATAACCCATCATATTAGTTACAAGGTCTTATTAATAGTAGATTCTATATTGGTAGTGAAAATAAGTAGAAAATTATCCTTGATGGACTGTTGATGAAATGAATACTGACCGCAATCATTAGATTAGGTATTGGGATCATGAGAATAATTATAGTAAATTCAATGGAATACATATCCAATTTTATTGTTGTTTGTGTGATGATAGTCACTAAAATAATAATGTTAGTGTTTTCTCTCATTCATAGAGTTAGAATCATTAATATAATCACCTTGAATAGCGGTGGGTTACTATAAAATGCTTCAAAAGTATGTTATTTTTGTCTTATGCAATGAGATATGTTATTGACCATGAATCATTTCCAAATGACGTCCAATCATGAAATTCATCAGTTAATGAGTATGGATAACTATGAAACCGATTCATATATTTTTAATTATATTAATAAATTTGAATGTTATTGAAATTTCTCTCTAAGTGATATGGATATGGGAAGGGGTATGGTTGAACTAGTGATGATGACCATGAATACTCCATGTGAAGTTTAAATAGCTATTAGTTATATAGTTGATTATTATAGATATGGAATATGTATAGTGTTTGGGATCAATATTAGTGACTTTCAAAATTATTCATTGAGCATGTTTAGCTCAATTGGAATATATTATTATTGAGGTTTGACATGATTAAATATTCTCACATGGCATTTTTTAAAGATTCTTCTTAAAGGATGTGTGAATGAAGTACTGCCCTAGAACTAAATAATGGTGTTAATTGAGTTATATACAGAAGTGTAAAGTGAGTTTTGTAGCATTCTGACCAGAATAGCCACCCAAATAGTGATTTTGGTCCGGTGGTCCATTGGCCTTAGGCACACCACCCTGAATGACAAAGGTTTCCGACTAGTAGTGAGAGTGTAAAGAGGTATAGTGGAGAGGCTATACCCTTAGAGGATGACATAATAATGGTATGAGTAATTATATATTCAATGAAATAGAATTAGAAGAATCATAAGACTCAAACCAGACCATCCAATGGAGGAAGCACAATCAATATCAGATAAATAGCGAAAAGATAATAAATAAAAGCATCAGAAAGTAAATAAACATGCCAGCATGCCAATACACCACTTGTAGCACTAAAACCAAAACATGGCATGCATCTATAGCAGGTAATACATATTAATATACAAAAAAGGGTTCTACCATGGCCAACCACTGTAGCTATATACATATACAAGAAACATGAATAAAAGAAAATCTAAATAATAGGAAAAATCCAACAAGGCATGAAATCAAGGTCCCGTGCCAGCCTACATGCCAAATAGTTACTAAGGTCCAGTTCATGGACCTAATACCTTTCTTGAATGTAAATTCATTAAGTCTACATGCATCCCAAAGGACCTGTATAGGGTGTGAGAACATGTATAAGCATGATACCACCCAAAGGTGCGTACCTAACATAAGTGTTTAAAAAATAAGTGAATTATAAAGAAAAGTAAACCTGATCAAGAATTTAAAGTAAATACAAACTCTCCTAGTGCTCAACAACCACTGGGGAGTTGTCACCTACTTTAGCCAATATTGGAAGTCTAAATAAGGAAGGATCCTTAATACATGGCCCAAGGTAGCCACTGAAGTCAACAACCTAGGTAAACCCTCGGGTTCCACCTCAAATCAAGTAACCTGGAACCACGTGCCTCCTAACACCTCATGTCTCAAATAAATTACTAATTTCTCAAAATTATTCCCAAACAAGATACCGATCCCTCAAACCCTTGCTCAAAAGCATACATTGGACCATGAACCGACATTTAGAGTCACATCGATATCTATCCTCAAATAAAAGTCACTGTTGGCTCATAACATGATGTCCCAAGAAATGGTGATATCCGTTCTCCTAAAAATATCAAAGCCGACGACCTCAATAAAAAAATACTCAA
Organism: Viscum album; assembly: GCA_963277665.1. NCBI lineage: Eukaryota > Viridiplantae > Streptophyta > Magnoliopsida > Santalales > Viscaceae > Viscum > Viscum album. Next base: position 603,246,400 of record OY728119.1, on the reverse strand, counting down.
CCCCCAACCGATATCCTCATCTCTATCAACCGAAGACTGCTCACATTTTATGTGGCTTTCTATAGAAATCACCCACAAATAAATTTCTAATCCACACTACCGAGAGCCTCTACCCACACGATTGGTCAAAAACACTCATCATAGAGTCAAGATATGTGCACATGACTCAATTTGACACTTTAGCAATCACAAGTGAATGAAAATCACCAAATAAACTAAGCCACATAAAACCAGCATCTCGTTCCCCTGCGATCATGTCAATCAATTACGATGGACATGCTTATCCAATATCATGGGCCATGCCCATCCTGACAGCTTTGCTTCCTCAATCTGACGTCCATGATGCCCAATCCTATGGTCAATACCACTCAAGCAATCTGGGCCAAGCCCAACCATAAAATCTGATCACCTCAATCTTGATGGCTATTCCATCTCAATTCCTTGATCCAAGCCTGTCATGACCCCTTGGGTATCAAAAATATATCACAATCATTTTATATTTTCCATTCCAATTTAATTCACTCTAAAAAAACAATTCAATTCATTAAAATTGAATTTCACCAATCTAAAAAAATAAAAAAGATCATTATAAAGGTCTTTAATGACTCAGATTTGATTAACTAAATGAAAAAAATTAAAACAAAACAAATAAATGAATTTGTAACCCCTATCCAAACCACCCTAAGGAGCGGCGACGTCTAACTTGACCTCGCTTGAGCGAAAATGGACTGGGCATGCCCATAGGAATCCTATAGGGTCACTTGATCATTTTGATATTATTCAACATATATAAATGGGTGTCACTCAAAATACCAAAATTATCACTAATAGATGCACCCCAAAAAAACTATGAAAACACAAAGTAAGATATTAACCACATACCTTATACTTGTAGATGCAGGCATGTCTGATATCAAGTTCTAATTCAAAGTGGATCAGAGTAGATCTGAGTTTCTGTCGAGAACCTTAAAAATAGAGGAAAATGGATTAAATGGATTTATTAATCCATGACTTGAAATGGAAATGAATAAGAGGCTAGGATAAGGTTAGAATTACTGATATTCATCCAACGCACCTGAAAGATCTAAAATCAGAGGTCAAACAGAAGGATTGGAGCAATCCTTGGGAGAATAGGAGGCTGAGGGTTCCTCCTATATAGTGCACGACCAAGGGAGAAGAAAGGGTAGGGCGAAGGAAAATAAGAAAAAAATAATTAAGGGAAATTTTTTAAATTCCTACCCTTACTGGGCCATACAGTCTAGATGCATAGTTTACCAAACCGTATGAAAATCATGCGAGCTATAATGTTAAGCTATTTCCCAAAAGGGCTCGTACGTATGACTTGAACACAGTTTACATTAACTTTTCAAAAACCATGAATATTCCATCTAAAAAACTATAGAGAACCTCACATGAGCATGTGCCTATTCTACATGGTTTACCCAATCTGTGTGACAATTTAAAAACGAGCCGCACAGTTACCAGAAAGGTGTTGCACGGGTTACCCTAAACCCTAAACCATGAACTACTATTCCAAAACTTAAGTTTTAGGCCTCCGATGCTCCCAGAAACCATTAGAAAACTCAAGGAACTCTACAAAATTTAAACCCAAATAAACATCATATAAATATGATGAAACTTTTAGAATTTAGTTCTGATCAACGATATAGAAAATGGAATAGCCACTAATTCAAAAATTGAAAAAGGGTGAGGTTTTCGACCTAATTCAAAAACCCATGCTATTAAAATATCCCCACCTTAAAATAGATCATCCCAAATATATCCAACAAAACCTGAAGATCGTACTGAACATACCCATTCGGGTAGAAACAACCCAAACTACCCCGGTCTAAAGGGTATAGGTCAACTTACCTAAAGTGCGGGCTCCCCACCTTAGGATTGACCTACCCTAGTCCATCTCAACCAAAACTCAAAGCATGAAATGGGTCCATTGACCCTTCTAGGACTTAATCATCCTCCCATGACACATCATCACTCCCACACCTCATCAGGTGCTCCTGTGTCATTTCAGACACCCATCCAAGTCCCACACCATATCAGTGCCTACCTCATGCCCATGTCTCACATGGAACCAACAAGGTTATGCACCACCACAGATTCTCAAACTAATATTAGTGCCTTGAACCTAAATCAAGTACTACACCACATCAATACCTAGATGCCTCACACCACTAGTATGTACCATATTTCCTTGCTGCCTTGGTTCCTTTCTCCTCACGTAACTCACATCCAAAGATGATCAAAATAGAACTTGGTTGCTCACACCTCCCACACACACACATATATATATATATATCATGCATATAATTTGATGCCAACCTATTGACCAACATAAATATATTTATATAGTCCATGCACCTCATACACCCAAACAGAAATGCCTCAACAGGCCATGCCAAAAGAAAACAAAATGACAACTATACCCATGACATACCTCTAACTGTCGTCAGCTCACCAGCTTGCTCAACCCTAGATAACTCCATGACATACACTTGGCCTGATGCTCATCTGCCTGATGCCTGAACTCCCTGCAGTGCCGCACCAACCACCATCCACTGACCCCACTGATGAGTCTCATTGTCTTTTCCAAGACCTCTGTATGCTACTGTAGCTTAACTACCCTCACCTGGTACTGATCCTAAACCGATCTTAGACACATGATTATGCTCATATACTTAACTACTGGATGAATGAGAAGGTTTCCTATATAACCTATCGAGATTCCCGACCTTTATAAATTCCCAACACTCCTTTGAAGTCTACTCACACTAAATATGAACATGTACTACCTTCCCATAGTGAAGAAAAACTATATAATACCCACTCTGAAGTGTTCTAGATAAGTCCTTGTCTTGACCGCCCTGCTAGAACTCATCCCGAACCCTCTTCCTTCCATCTGAAGTGCCACCACTGAAATCACTAGAAGCCATTTCCCAACTCGAGTAATACCTATCCTTCAGGTTTCCCTTGGCTATGAGTGCCTGGTTCACCACCTCGGAGAATGAGGCCAATCTAAATATGTTTAGCTACACCCAAATGGTGTGCCGTAAACCATCCTTGAAGCACATCACCCTAGAGCTGTCATCGCTCACCATGTCAGGTGAAAAGAAAGACAATTCAGTGAACATTGCTGCATATTCCATGATAGACATGCCACTAGGCTAAAAGATCAAGAACTCATGATCCCTTTCATCACTCAATGTCTATGGGAATAAATTCTTGAAGAAACTATCCCCAAATTCCTTCCAGGCCTATTGTAATATCCCAGGTAAATAAAGAATATTACTTTTTCATATTTATTAATATTTGTGAATAAAATATTAATATTACTTTAAAGGTAATGCTATGCTTGATGGCGTACCCAATACACAACAACAAGTTTCTTTGAAATCTTACGTTGCACTCTAATAATAAAATAATATTATTTTAAATGGTAGTTAACGCCTAGCCGTTGTAATGGAGGGAATGAACATAACTAACTAAAAAATTATTATATATGTTTGTAAAATATTTTCACTTTTATCCAATAAATTTTAGAGGCTTAAAATGCGAATGAATCTAATTTTAAGCGTAAATATTCGAATATTCTTTAAAAGGTCGATTAACCGCCTTTTGATGGCGAACCATTTTTTAAATCCACTTTTTGAAAATTTTATATGTTATATTGGACCAAATAAAATACTTATTTAGAATATGGACATCAAAATTTACTTTGTGTAAATTTTTGTTATTTTTCTGATAAAGATCATTTTTAGTGAAAATGTTGTATTTTAATTCAAAACCTCCTTTTAATCTGATTTATTTATATGGATATATTATCTTTTAAATTGGTTTTAAAGTATAGTTAGAATATATTTTTACCATTTAATCCAATGGTGGTCATTGGAATTAATTTCACTTTGAAATTGGACTTAAACTAGTGTCAATCTTTTGATATATTTTGTTTCTTAAAAACACGCTATTTATTTTGACAACGGGAATTAATTATTAAATTGATTAATGAAACTTATATGTTTTGAATTTTGTAAACTAGACATAATTTTTGAATTCGGAATATCAAATATATCTTAGGGTGAATTTTTGGTATTTTTCTGAAAAACATCAATTTTTGATGAATAGTGAAACCACTAAGTGGTAGTTAAAAAACTGATTTTTCGTTTAAATGAAAATTTACCACCTCTGGGATTTGAATTTCAAAAATCCGACATACATGGTTGTCATTAGGATGTAAAATGTGGTTCAATGGAATGAAAATAATTTTTGGTTAATAGTAACTTTTAAGTTTTATTAATCGCGATTAAGGGTAATTAGTGTAATTTAAGGTAAAGATAATGTTATAATAATATGAAATGACCTTGACACATGTCCTAACCTTATTGGATGAGTCATGGCCGAAAAATAAAATCCATGGGTCAACTTGGGGACCCCATGGAGCCACTTGGGTAAGAAAATGACATTAACAACTTTTTATTTAAAGTTAAAACAAAAATGTCACAAACATGTATTATTTTACTAAAACAATTTTTTAATGGGGTTATAAAAGTAATATTTTTTACTATAAATATTAATTAGAAATATAATAATATTTCATACATCATAGTATTTTTTTTATAATTTTTAGACATTAAATAAATTAATTTATTTATGACAACATGATGATGCAGCGATTACCTCATTAATGAATGATTTAAATAAAATGAAAAGATAATGTAAAATATAAGACATACACTTTTCAAAAACCTATTGTATGGGTGGATTTAGAACCCTTATCACCTTATTCTAGAAATATATAATTGTGGGACCTTTGATATCTGAAAATCATTTTATAATAGAGTATCTTTTCATGACATTCCAAGAGTGCCCCTCCTCTCTCTTATAAAAGGCTCCCACCTCTACCTGCTTACCCACACCTCTCAAGCCCTTGGATCATCAAAAATATGCTCATTTTGTCTCTCCAAATCACTCTCTTACTCCTAGAAGCCTCACTTTGGGCGTACGTCTTTCCAAGGAAGCCTTTGAGCTCAAATCAAAAAGAGTTATCCAATTTGAAGGTAATGTCTTCTCTTATGTTCTTTTGTTTTATTTTGATTATCCAACCCCCTAAACTCTTTTTATTCCTTTCTTTTGTAACAAAAAAAGTATCTTAAATATACTAGTATGATTTTATGAGGAGGATTATAGCTACACTCATACACACCTCCATCTAATGGTTAAAGAACATATTGTTTCTGTGGGTGGTGAATTACTGCCTCACGAAACGATGATTGTTCAATCTTCTTTTAACACCTCTCATGGTGGCCATTAAGATGTCACTGTATTTTTATATGATATATAAATTATGTTTATGTATTCCTTATGATTCTGTATTTTTCATTTATTCCATACCTTTATGGTTTCCATAATGGGTAAACGCAATAATTTCATTTTTGGAAGTGCGGACTACCGCCCCCTCAAAGTGATTTGAATCGTTAATACCATATGTGGGATGTATAAAAGATGGATTTAATGATGTTATATGTTATATTATACTGTAATTATAATATAACTATGTATCATTATTTTTTTTCATTCCATTAAAGTATTAAATTGAAATAAAAGTAGCGTTCATGCTTACGTACGACTTACCGTCTCCATGAACGGTGCATTTCATTTCTTATCTCCAAATGTTATGTACTATTAAAATTACATATATATAATGGATATATATGTCATATATTACATCTAAATTATGGATATCATTCTGGAATTATAATATATATATCTCTCATTTAGTTTTAATTCCATTAATATGACAAAGACATGACAGTAGCGTTCATGCGTACGTACGACCTACCGTCTCCATGAACGGTGCTTTTCATTTTTTTTATCTACAAATGTTATGGAATAGTATAAAATGAATATATACTAGATATATATGATATTTAAATCATTAATACTATTATGGAGATGATTTACCTATAACTACATTGATAATTCTTTTCCAACAAGTTCAATTTTGACTCATGTACCGAACATCGACAAAAACGTCTGATATGAACTCACATTATTAACCAATTATTATAACATTATAATATGTGATATTAATTTAATAATAATATTTAAAGGATTTCCTTAAGCAATTATAAATTTACCAAAGTTTATTATTCATGAATATAAAGAAACGAACAAGACAAGTCGGACTTGAGGTAAGGGATCCTACCTCTCTCATTCTTTTTAAGTACTCTCTTTTATGTCATTTATTTTAAGCTCATATTTATTATGTTTGGGGATGTTATTTTATATTACACTTACTGTACATTTTATTCTCATATTATTAGATACCCTATTTGATCTCTTCAATCCATTTTTGGAAGTTTTAAGTGGCACCGTTAGGCTGCCGAGTTTTCATAAGGGATTTTTCATCTCACTTTTATTCCCGTGGGATTCATGCAACATTTTCCACTATTTCCTTTTGTGTGGTGTATATACTTCCCATTAGTGTATTAATTATGTAATATACTTAAATTTATGGGTATTTACATATTCATTTTATGATACTTCTTTCATGTGGCTTATGTTGGGTAAGTTACCAAATTGGTAAGGGAACCTTTCACCTTCCTCTTTTTAAAAGACTCATTTTTTGTTATATCTTTTAATTTACATCTTATTATGTTTGGATATGTTATTATATATCCTTATTGATGTATTTTTTTTGTACAAGTGATGAGATACCATTTTCTCTCTCATCAACTCTTTTTCTGAATTTTAATGTGACGCCGTTAGGCTGTCGAATTTTTGTAAGGGAACTTCTTAACCCAATTTCAATTTATTTGGTTAAAACTCCAATTCTTGACCATGTCATGATATGAATATGTGTCAATGACCTCTGATTTTTTTACACTTAATATCCACTTATATTGGGTGTATTTATATTTGTCACACATAATTACATAATTGATTTATCCTTAATCTAAGGATACCATCTTTGAACGAGACTTCGTATCAATCTACTTTCATTGAGGTATATTTTGTTTTGTACACAACTTTATTTTATATGGTCTATAAACCCCTTTGACTTTTACTTTTATTCAAAAAGAATATTTTCTATATGAAGTGTTTTACTAAATGAAAAAAAGTATGTTTCTTTTTAACGTATGCGGTGACAACGACCTTTCCACCGCCGTGAGTATTATTTGATATTTGGCTTCTTCAACAAGCCGTAATGTTTTTAAAAGTAAAAAAAAACCATATACTCTTTTATATATTTTAGTATTGAAAATGGTTTTGATAATGGATTTGTAATGTCAATATATTTAAGTGATATATTGTGATTGAAATGTGGAAATGTTTTCTTTCCTTTATAATTGTTTTATGTTTTATAATTTTATAATGGTACTTGGACATTTGATGGGTGGTTACGTGATAAACCATATGACGGGTGGTGCCGTGAATACCAGGACATGTGGTTACATTATAACCTCCAATGTATTGGGTATGGAAGTTGGCCGTATGGATATTACATGTAGTGATATGTGTGGAAGTCGATCGTATGGTTATTCCATTTAAGTATGTTTATGTCCCAAGTTACCTTTATATGTTATGTGTTATTTATATGAGTTTATGGTAATATTTTGGTTACAAAGGATAAGTAGTGAACTTTTATTCAGTTAAGAGTATTTACTACTTCATAAAGGTAAAAAGTATTACTTTGATAAAGTATTCATGGTTTACTTGTTGTTTTGAAAAACTAGCAGTTTTCCTTCTTTATGTATCCTTTACTGGGATTTTTATGCTCATCACAAGTTTTTGAAATGTTTTACAAAGGACTTAAAGATGAATAGGGTCAAGGATGGGATCAAGGAAATACATGCTATCTAAAACATGGAACTAGACATGTTTATTTTTAAGAGTTTTTATTTTATGGGAACTTAGTAGAAGTGTCTACTTTGTAATCTTTTGAGATGTAGTAGTTATGACCTAATTCTCTAAAACTCTAAACCTGAAAAGATACTCTATGTGAATTATTCATTTAATTCATGATTATGTAATGTTTTAAGGCCGAGTCCTTACACCTGTACCTCGTGTCTTCCTACCTGAACTTGCACATCCCACTAGCGCTTTTCTGGACCTATGAGAATATACGTTGACATATTGACCCTCCAACCTAGAGGTGTCTTGAGTTTCTTGAAGATAATCTGCATGGTCTCAATCCAATTCTTAGTAGCTTGTGGTCCTCCCACACCCTGAAAAAGAGGAAGGTTCTACAAGTGGAATTCCCAAGTTAAGTATTCCATTGAAGGCTCTACTCCCAAATAACCCCTATTGATACCATAGTCACCAGGCTCAATCAGATATGCTCATTTATCCACATCCCAAACACTATAAAATCTAACATCTACCCCACATGTACTAGAACCAGAGCCCAAGCCTTCCCTTGAGCATATACCCACTCTTCCAGAGCCTTAGGGGTCTGAACCTGCTTACTTTCCTCGCCTGTCTGACACTCTATCTGAGCTATCTAGGTAGAAACCCATTGAATACCATAAATTTTTAGACAACCCATATCATATATATAACCCATATATAGGGAAATAAGTAAAAGGAAACACATCATCACTACCCTTACTCCCCACCACCACAACCATGCCACATAGTATCCTAGCCTCATGGCCTCCTTACCTACTCTGAACATAGCCAAGTATCAAAAGTACCCCAGGCCATACCTGTATTGAAAACCATCATTATCTCAATCTGATGATTGAGTATCCCAACATGGTGATCAAAATCACCCCATTTCATAGCACTTTCTTACTCGTATAAGAGACAAGACAATTTCACATAGAAAATGAAATTTATATATATTACACGACATATTTAATTTCAGATATAAAAAACAATTCATTTTATGGAAGTTCACATTTACAAGGCACTATACATATCACAAGCTTTTTTATTATCATGGCACAAGCACATTAAATTGAAACATCCTAAATATGTGTATAGAAAAGTATAAATAAGCATAGAACAATCACACCCTACCTCACCGAGCCAAGGATCAAAATTCCCCCTTACCTCACCAGGTCAAGGGTCACATATCAAAACTAATAAAAATCAAATTCCAAATAATCCACCCAAGGTATAAATCAAACCAACTATAAATAGAGAAAAATAGAATAGTAATTCACACCCAAGGTAACTTGGTCCATTCCTCGTACCTGGATCTATAAGAACCCACGAACTTGTTATAACCCCAGTTCCAACCACAACCTAATCTCTAGTCTACCATATCTGAAATAGTAAGATCATAAAAAATAAAAATTCAGCCTCAATATCATTAATATCCAACCAAACACTACTATTAAATCTCAGTCAAAAGCTGATCTAATACCACTTGTAGTGTCCCAACCCAAATAGCCACCCAAATAGTTCTTTCGGGTCGGTGGGCCACTAGCCTTAGGTGTACCTCCCCAAATTCCAAAGGTTGTTGACTAGCAGTGTGGGTGTAAAGAGGTATAATGGGGAGGCTATAATACAAGTCTAAGTAATTATATATTTAATGTAGTGGAATTAAAAGACCTAATAGAGCTGAACCAGACCCGCCAATGGTGGAAGCACAATCAATATCAGATAAATAGTGGAAGCACAATCAGTATCATATAAATAGTGAAATCATAATAAACAGAAGTATAAAAAATCAAATAAACATTCCAAAATTCCAACACACCACTTGTAGCACTAAAACCTAAACAAGGCATGCATCCATAGCAGGTCATACATATCATTATACAAAATAGGGGTCGCCCATGGACAAACAATGTAGCTATATACATATACAAGAAGCCTAAACAAAATGAAATATAAAAAAAAATGAAAATTCCAACAAGGAAAAACCTAAAGGTCCCATGCCAACCTCCATGCCAAAAAACTACTAAGGTCCATCTCCTAGAGCTGATCCATTACCTGAACGTAAATTCATAAAGTCTATATGTATCATGAAGGACTCTTATAGGGTGTGAGAATGTGTCTTATTAGGATACCACCCAAAGGTGAATACCTAACATAAGTGTTTAAGTAGAAGTTAATTATAAATAAAATTAAGGAATCTCAATCATTTAAAGTAAATAGAAACTCCCCTAGTGCTCAACAACCACTATGGAGTTGTCACTTTCTTCATCCGATACTATAAGGATGAATAGGAAAAGATCCTTGACCCATGGCCTAAGGTATCTGTTAAAGTCGACAGCCTAGGTGAACCCTCAGGTTCTATCTCAAATCAAGTAACCTGGAACTATGTGCCTCCTGACACCTCGTGTATCAAATAAATCACCAAAAACTGGAAGACATGTCCAAAAAATCCACCGGTCCCTCAAACCCTTGATCGAAAAAACATGTCATCCCATGACCTGACATCTGGAGGAATAATGATATCTACCCTCAAATAAAAGTTTCCATAGGCTCACAACATGATGTCCTGAGAAACAGAGATATCCGTTCTCCCAAAATAATATAGGCCCACTATCCCAATACAATGATCTTCAGCCCTAAATTGATTACCTCATCACTATCAACTGAAGACTCTTCACCTTCCACATGGATTTCTATAGTAAGAACCCCAAAATAAATTCCTAATACACACTACTGAGGGACTCTACCCACACTATTGGTCAAAATCACCTCATTATGGGGTCAAACTGTATGCACATGACTCAATTCGGTGCTTTGGCCATCACGAGTGAGTGACAATCACCAAATAATAACCTAATCCACATCAAACCATTACCTCATTCCCCTATGACCGTGTTTCTCAATTCTAATGGCCATTCCATCCAACATCACAGTCCATGCCCATCATGATGGCCTTGAAACCTCAATCCAATGCCCACGACACCCAATCCTATGGTCAATACCACTCAAGAAATATAGGCCAAGCCTAACCAGATGATCTCATCACCTCAATCTCGATGGCCATGCCATCCCAATTCCTCGGTCAAAGACCATCATGACCCCTTAGGTCTCAATAGTATATCAAAAGCATTTTATATATACAATTCCAATAGAATTAACTTTAAACAGAAAATTCAATTCAATAAAATTAAATATCACCAACCTAATAAATACAATAGATCAATATAGTGGTATTGAATTCCTAATATTCGATTAAATAGACCAAAACAATTAAAAAAACAAATAAATGAATTTGGAACCCCTGGACAAACCAATCCAAGGAGTGACATCCTCTAACTAGAACTTGCTCAAGTTAAAATGGATTGGGCATACCCATAGGCATCTTATAGGGTCACACATTCATTTTAATATGAAGTAAAAAATATAAACGAGTCTCACTCAAAAATCCCAAATGCATGCTAAAAGCCGTACCCCCAAAATGATTATGAAAACACAAAGTAAGATATGCACCACCTACCTTAGACTCATAGACATAGGAATGTTTGATATCAAGCTCCAATTCAAAGTGAATTGAAGTAGATATTAGTTTCCATTGAGCACCTTGAAAATAGAGAAAAATATATCTAATGTATTTATAACTCCATTAGGTGAAAGAGAAATTAATAAGAGGCTAGGATGAGGTTAACCTTACTGAGACGCATCCAATTCACCTGATAGATCTAAAATCAAAGGTCATATGGAAGGATTGGAGAAATACTTGGGAGAAGAAGAGGATGAGGGTTCCTCCTGTACAACACATGACCAAGGGAGAAGAAAGGGGAGGGAGAAGGAAAAATAATAAAAAAATAAGTAAGGGAAAAATTGTAAATTCCTATCCTTTCCACGCCTCATGGTTTACCTATAAGGTTTTCCAAAACCGTGCGACAAATGTGTGAGATAATACCCAAAAGGGATCCTTCACATGGTTTGCACATATTTTTCCTTAACCATTCCAAAACCATGCAGATTCCCTTTGTAACAACTGATGAGAAGCTCATATGGACATGTTACTCCCTTTCATGGTTTACTCAATCTGTGATTTAGTTCAAAAACGATTCGCACAGTTAACTAGAAGGTTCCACACAATTTACCCTAAACTGTGCACCATGAACCACATTCCAAAACTTATGTTTTGGACCTAAGATGATCTTAGAACCCATCTTAGCACTCAAGGAACTATCCAAGCCTCTAAACCCAACCAAAAAAATCATATAAACCTGATGTAACTCTCATAATTGAGTTCTGATAAACGATATAGAAAATTTCATAACCACTAATTCAAAAATTAAAAAAGGGAGAGGTTTTAGACCTGATTCTGAAACCCCAGACATTACAAGTTTTACCCTTTTGATCTATTACAATACCCAAATATTGTGAGATAGTACTATGAGATTCAATTATATATGAATTAGTTGTCTATTTATTGATCTTTATATTAGTAATTTTCACTCCGTTAACTGGGTGAAGTGGGTCCAACTTAGGGGTGTTTATTGTGGAGTCTAACATGATTAGATATTCTTAGGTCACCCTACTAATGACATTTTTTAAGGCAATGAGTATAAAACTTTCTCCTGAAGCTGAGAAGTGGAATATTTTGATCTATAAAATAAATTATTACTTGAGATCCCCTTTACATGACTAGAATTATATCCTAATATTATGAGAATGATGTAATAATTATAGTGACAATATTGGTGGATGAATATTAAAAGTATCACTATACACTTAAATCCTTATTTATTAGTCAGTATTGGTTGAGAGATGAAGTTATTGGAAAATTATGAGTCATGCATTGATTTATTTTATGGTGGAAGAAATATGAGAGAGTGATGAGTATCTTAATAGATCATTCAAGTTTCCTTATTAAGGGTTGAGGAACTATCTAATTGATTATCAATTGATTTATGTAGTCCAATAATTTCTATAATGTTCAAATGACAATCTTCATGGGATATATCATATAATTTTATGTATTTGTGGTCTTATTGTTTCATGTGATGTAATTTATGGATACCTTTGATTGATATGTTCATTTATAATATCAATTTTAATAAGAATTCTTGATATTCAACTATATTTGACTACGAGATTCTATCACAAGATAGATGAGAAGAAAAGACCCATAAGTTGGGTCTTTGTGGATTTAATATGATCTTACATGGTGTAATATGTTTGTGATTTTAGATAATATAAAGATCTAGCTGTGTTATGAATTTATGAACACTGATCAATGATATAAACACTTCTTAAAGTTTGATGAATGATTCCATGTTTAGTAATGCATGAAAGGTGATCTACCCATATATAGTATCATCATGGGTAGATAAATTGATAATGTCTTATATGAGTTGTAGGTTTTAAGGTTATGTATAAACAAATAAACATCATGGGATGAGGTGTGCTAGATTTTATAATTTATGATTGTATTATTTTAGTGGTTGGTGATGTTAGAGTGCCAAAATGTGAAGGGTTTTTCCTTAGTAAACCTTATTCACGATCCTTTGTTATTATACTTTTGATTAACATATGATGTATTCAATTTGATATATAAATGATTATTATTATTATTATCACATATTTTATTTTATTATACTTACTTTATGTAATAGTTTCATTAGGGTATTTATCTCATAAATAGGTTATAGTAGTTCCCCGATATAATTAGAACCTATAGATGCTATAACAATATTCCTAAACTATGTCACGTGGTCTAAATACATCAGTCTAACAGGACATAAATTATTTTTGACTATCTGGTGATAAGGGATTATAAAAATTCAGGATTATTCTTATAAAATTCACACATTGTGATATCTAATATAGGAGGTCACTAAGATAAACCCTCTAATAGGATTTATATATGTTTTATGTGTCATTTTATGTTTCTATCTATGTGTGTGTGTATTTTCAATGACCCGATATTTTGGACCCTTTAAATTAATACTATGTTTAATATCATGTATCACACACAACACTGAAGTAACATAAAACCCGACTAAAATGAACCGTGAAATATTAAAATTAATTTAAGAATATAATCATTAATATATAAAAAATTAATAATAAATTAAAATAACTACATATTATTATCTTTCTTTCCTTTAAAAGAACATTTAAAAAAAAGTATTATATTTTATCTTAATAAAATTAAATTGATCATAGTTAAAAGTTTATTATAATAGGTAATATTTATATTTATAAACTAATATGTTAACATTAAATTATTTATAAATTTATATGAAATAAAATTAAAAACACTTAAAGTTTAAAAAGGTCAATTTTCTTTTATAAAAATAGTTTTATTTATATACTGTATTTTTATTTAAAATCTAAATTTATAAATTTTAGAAATTTAATTTAAAAAATTAACTATATTTTTGGATTAAACATGTAAATATTATCTTAAGATTAATTTTTTATATTTTTCTAAACTAATTGATTTTTAGGTGAATGGTAAAAAAAGACTGATTTTGCCAATACCGCCACTTTTATGACATTATCATAATAAAATACTGAATTAAAAATAATCAAATATATATATATATATTAATTAAGATAAATCATTTTTAAAAACTATGTTGAATTTATAAAACCCATGTTTAAGGTTTTGGAAACTTAATTAATATTTTACACTAAAAAATGTTTTTATTTTCTTATATTAAAAATTAGTTTTCATCACTTGTATAAACTAAATCTAAAAATATGGATTTTATATTTTATATAATCTTGTTAATATTATGTAATAAGTTCAATTTCATTTTAGTCATAATAGTATGATTACTAAGATTAAAGTTTATGACCATGATAATAGTGAAACTCTTATTTTCAAAGAATTATATTATTAATAATGTGTAATTTTTATCTAATGAATTAAAATGATATAATTTATATAATGACTATGATATTATGTTTTAACATGTATCAAAATATTTTATCACTCATTTAATTAGTAATAATTTTGTATAATATTAAGAACACTTAATAGTGAAAACAATATTTTTCTATAAAATAGTTATATATATAAATTAAATGTTTCAATTTAAAAGTTGATTTTATATTATTTATAAACTAAATTAGACTATATGGATCCTAAATTTATGTTTATAAAATCAAAATTTTGTAATAAGGGTTACCTTATTTTTTTTAAATAATATATTATTTACTAGGGTAAAAATAGGTTACCTAGGTAAAAACAAAAATGGTTAAATATAAAAATAAAGTAGTAAAAAGATCTAAAAATGTTTAAAACACATGTTAAAATGGTTTTTTAAGGATTTATAGACCTTATATCACCCCAAAATCCATTATTTCTCACTTTTGTAACCATTTACCCTTGAATAGTGTCATTCCATTATTGATAAATAATGGGTGTTCACAAAAGTTCCCTTTTCTTCAATTATAAAAGAGGATCACTTCCACCATCTCAAAGTTACACATAACCTTATAAATTTACTTGAAAAACTGAAAAATGTTACTCTCATAGAAATAAATTTTACTACTTAAATCCCATGGTAACCATAATTTAGCCTATTTCCTTCATTTCTAAGGAGACCATCAAGAGGAAGTTCAAATTCCCAAAGTGAGTATTACTTAATCATTATCCTTTTCTTATTAATATTTATCTTCCAAAACTACCATATACATAGTAATATAATGAAATTAGTATAATTAATATCATAATATTTATTATATTAATAGAACAACTATAATCTATTCATTTCCATCCACTTAGAAAAATAAAGGAATGCTTATCATGTGTTTATGTGGACTACCACCTCCACAAAACAACATGATTTTTTTACTATGAACACCTAATATATATGACACTAAAAATTTATTTAAGGTACTAAAATGATTTTTATGACAATATTAATATTCTATAAATATAATATTATACATTCTATAAGTGAAATTAACAATAAACGATCTTCATAAACTTAACCACCTAAAATGAACATATCCCAACACCTTTCCTAATCCGAGTTCATTTTATTAAAACCTATAAAACTATATAAATTTTATGATAATATATTAATGAAGGAAATAAACCCCTAAAATTATGTAGATTATGAAGTTATTATACAACAAATTTAACCATGATCAATATACCAAAAGAGTTATGTAGAAATTGACTGAACCACCTCAAATTACCAACATAAGAAAAATAAATAAATAAATTTCATATAAAAATAAAAAGTCCTTAGTAAATTAAATATAGATGAATAAGTTTCCTAATAATTTATATAATAAACTTAATTTTATTATTCAAGAAGTTAGGCACATGCATAGAGAGGATCAGGAACAAGGTAAGAGTTTTTGTCTCAAAAATTCACTCCTTAAGACATATTTCTTATTATACACCATGTTTTATTTGGAATAGTGTATCTAATTTACATTTAATATTTTGTATAATTATCATATAATTATTAATTTTATTTAATTTTTCATTTTAAATCATATCCTTCTAGGGGTTTTGACTCAAAAGTTTCTAAGGTTGTAAGGGGGTTCTTGGTCTCAAATTTATTTTCTTAAGGAATATTTATTATTATGCACCATGAAATATTTGATATAGTGTGATTGATTCCTATTGAATTTATTTTACCATATTCCTGAAATTCATAGGGTTTTAAGAGCTATATCACATTCTATATTTAAATGGTTTTCGATTCAAAGGGTACTAAGTTTTCAAAGTACTTTGTTATCTTAACTCCCTTCATTAAGATAGAATACTTATTATTAAACTTCTTTCTTACAAGTTTGGTTTCTTAAAACCTAATTTTTATTTCTTGGTACTTTATTATCCTATTTGAGGAAAATTACACTTTTTATTAAAATCTTCCTCCTTGATTAATTTCTTCCTCATAAAATGTATATCATTGTTGAGAATAATTACCATCCTCTTTAATGAATTTACCCCCTATTTGTCCATATTTTCCTTTCCCAACAATGTTATAATTTATATTCAGAAACGAAATTATATTTATCTCATGTGAACTTCATATTTAACTCCTCCTCTTTTTAAAAGTATTTTTTGTTACTATTTTTATGATTTGGGTTTTAAATAAAGGAATTTTAAAATATTTTTCAATCCTTTCAAAAGAAAATGTTTTATCTTAAGCTCCACATTTATTTTGATAAACTGTATGTATTTTCAAGGATTTATTATTTAATTTTATTTTTCAAAAGTAAAAATTTTCCAAAGTTTTTAGTTCACATTTTTGAAACCTTTATTCCATTTTCAAGGTTGAAGATTCTTTTTAAAAGTAAAAGTTTTGAAAATGTTTTTACTTTATACTTTTGAATCCTTTACATATTTTTTAAGACTCTATTAATAGAGATTTATTAAAAATTATTGTTTTAATATATCTCTGAAATTTTATTTCTAACCTTTTTAAAAGTTAATTTTCAAAGGAATCTCGTGTATTTTTTTAGACTTTATTTATAAAAATAAGAAAATAAACTCTTTTTTAAAACGTTTTCACATGAATAGATTTACCATAATTTTGAAACTTATTTCCCATGTTTCATGGTTTTAAAAAGTAAATTATTTTTTCATTATTCTATGAGTTTTATTTAATAGGGTTTTCATGTAAAAATTTTCATTTTCATCATGATTTTCAAAGTAAAATTATAATATTCTTCTAAGAGTATTATTTATTTATTAGTTGATTCTTTTACCATGTTTTCACAAATGAGAAGAATTAAATTAGTATTAGAGAAATGATACATCACTAACTTTGTATTTACTAATTTTCTTTGGTGAATAACCATAATTTTTCTTCCAATTCCTTTACTATGTTAGTACCATATTTTTGATTCCATTGATTGAAGGGTGTTCACCTAGATACCTATACATTGATTGATTAGGTAAATTATTGACTTAACCATATACCCTTTATTTGTATGGTGTAAATACCATATGCTCTATTATCTTGATTTAAGGGTATTTACCTAGAAATTTACTGAATATATTTGGATGCTCATTTATTTTCCATGAGTATATAATGTTATGATTATTGATGGAATTATAAATATTTTCCTTATATAATTCTATTCTAAAGGGATATGAAACCTGTTTTATTTCCATAGGTTATTATGAATGAATGATTTATTTCACATGGCACACATATATAAGGATAATTATGGTTGGGGTCTTATATATCTATCTAATGCATTGTTTTAAGTTTATATCTCATGATATAGTCATGTGTGGACATAGTGAGTTTTTTTCACATTGGTGTTGGAATAATGAGTTTGTTCACATTTTCTAGCATGGACATGATGAGTTTGTTCACATAGGTATGAGAATAATGAGTTTTTCATAATATTTTCCTATGTTTATGGTTTTGTTATATCTCCATGTTTTTTTTCATGTTATAATGCCTTTCTAAGTTTCTTTTCTTTTTTGGCTAAGTCATATTCCATGTTTATGCATCATTTATAAGATATTCAATAATTTTATGTTATCCCATGCCTTATTCCATGATTTATAATCTATTATTTGTTGGGTATATATTTATTATGTATCTTGACTATATCAATATGATCATTTTATACTCAATTATGATCTTTTATTGTTATCACTTATGTTTACCCTTACTGAGCATATAAGCTAACCCCTATCTTATATTTCCATTTTTAAATGTTATAAAGAAAATTAAAATGTAATATGTGTCTTAAAGAGTGTCTTGTGTGGAGAATTAGTGGTAAATATGGAATACTTGTTATGGGTTAATAAATTGATCATATATTAAAAAAACCATTAATTAAAAAAGATATGGATTTTCTTAGTTAATGTTTGTCCTAATTATCTAAAACTCTAACCTAAATTATTATGGGAATGTATTATGATGAAATATTTTCTTGGATTCATGTAATTATTAGGTGACCATGTTTGTGGGGAATCAAAAATTGGTATTATAGTATGTTTGAGATAACTTTAAAGATTAGGATGTTATCAGATAGTGATAATTTAAGAGTTAAAAATGTTATCAAAGATTGATAAGTTAATACTAATCATAATTTCAAAGGTATAAATAAACCTTTAGGTTATTTGAGGTAATATTGAATATTTTATGCTGTTTAGGGATTATGATAAAATAAATTTAGTAAGTTTATGGGATATTTACAAGTATAGGATAACATTCGGTAGTTTTATTAAGTAGAGATTGTGTGGTTCTTCTAGAAATTACATCGCTGCTTGGATACAATAAAGTGGATGTGATTGTGACACAAATTCTCCTAGGGGTAATCACCCTTAAAAATAATGGTTATGTTTCAATATAATATTTACTATGGTTCATGATGAGTGATACTAAGACTATACACCTAACTCGATACTCCTGAGGGATATTCTTTGGTTGATCATATGCACTTTTCAAACCATTATGAAGGATTTATTTCCCAACTACTTTAATGGATTAGGTTAAGAATAATGAGAACACACAACTTAAAGTAACATAGGTTAAATCAAGAGAGTTATAGGATAAACCAAGTATGACATAATATCATAGGTTGAAATGAAGTTTTCACCAGAGAATATATCTTAGGATTGAGAATTAATATTCATATGACCATTTACTTTAACTCTATTGGATATTATCACAATCATTTTGGTTTCAGTATTTTTTTGAAATAGGATCATGAAAAACAAGCCGAGAAATTTATTTATCTAGAAAAAATTATGTATTTTAATGGAAAAGAGAGTATACTTAAATAGATGAAAACATTATTATATGATTTTTTTGATGGAAAAGGGGAGCTTACTAGTCTTACCTAAGGTTGTGAGGTTGATATATTAATAGAAATCAAATCTTGATAATCTTAACTATTTTCATTGGTGAGTGTTATTTGTTGATGATATTCTGGTCTAATCTAACAGTTATGAGGAATATGTGAAATATTTAAGGATTTTTCTCAAGTATTTTTACTTTAAAGATTTGTAAACATATATTAAATGGTATCAATAAGAACAAAAAGTGATTTTATAACAAGGTTATATTTTTTTTGGGATAACTATTGAAGAACACATGATTGAGGATGGATAAATATTAGGTTTAATATGTTCTTGATGGTGATATAATAATGTATGGATGATATGAAGGATTTATTGATTTAGATAAAGTAATTTAGACACTATATTTAACCTTGGTATTGATAGTTGATTTAATGGAAAAGAGAATCATGATATTTTTGGTAAATTTCATTGCATTTTTTGGATTGTGGTATATATTGAATAGCGTGTGACTTTATGAACTAGTGGTCAAAGATAAGAGTTAATTTTTATATTAATATATTATTTCTTTATGGTTTAATGTATTTAAGATTCAAATGGTTTTGGGAAAGGTATGTTATAGAGAATATATGATTAGGGTATATACATACTAGGTTACATGATTGTATGGATGATTAATGTTGTTTGAAGAAAGATTAGTACCTTGATATATCTTAAGAGTGTAAGGTATATGTCATATTAGAAGTTATATCCTAAATGATGAATATGTTAACAATACACTCACCTATTTTCATCAGTGAGTAATAATTAAAATTTCAAGGATGTAATTTATTTAAAGGGGAAGAATGCAATGACCTGAGATTTTGGGCCCTTTAAATTAATACTATCTTTATTGGCTTATGTCACATGTAATACCAAAATAACACAAAAACTGAATAAAAAAACATTACATATTAAATTACATGAAGAATATAATCATTAGTAGATAAAAATATAAAAAAAAATAAAATAATTACATATTATTATTTTTCTTGCCTTTTGAAGAACCTTTTAAAAAAGGTATTATATTTTACCTTAATAAGAATAAATCGATCACATTTAAAAGTTCATTATAATAGGTAATATTTATATTTATAAATTAATATTAAAAAATTAAATTATTTTAAATTTATATAAAATAAAATTAAAAACACTTGAAGTTTAAAAAAGTCATTTTTTAATAAAACCATTTTTATATATATTGTATTTTCATTAAAAAGATAAATTTATAAATTTTAGAATATAAATTTGAAAAAATTAACTTTATTTTTTTATTACACATATAAATATTATCTTAGGATAATTTTTTTAAATTTTTCTAAAATAATTTATTTTTAAGTGAATAGTAAAAAAGACCGATTTTGCTAATACTTCACTTTTATGATTTTATCACAATACAAGGATGAATTTAATGACATTGAAAAATTTTTTATACAAAAATTTATATTTATAAAGTTAAATAAATAATTTTAAAACACTATGATGAATTTATAAAATCCATGGTTAATTTTGAAAACTTAAGCAATATTTTATTCTAAAAACTGTTTTTATCCAGTTACATTAAAAATTACATTTAATAACTTATAGAAACTAAATATAAAAAAATATATTTCATATTTATATAAAAATTTTCATATTATGTAATAAATTAAATTTAATATTAGGAATAAAAGTATGATTACTAAGATTAAAGTTAATAACCACGATAACGATAAAACTATTATTTTTAAAGAATTATTTTATTAATGTTGTGTTATTTTTATCTAATAAATTAAAATGATATAATTTATATAATTAATATAACATTATGTTTTCACATGTATAAACATATTTTACCACTCATTTAATTGGTAATTAATGTTATATAAGATTAAGAATACTTAATGGTGAAAACAATTATTTTCTAAAAAAGAGTTTTTATATATATTAAATATTTTAATTTAAAAGTAAATTTTATATTATTTATAAATTTAATTAGATTATATTGAGACTAAATATAGGTTTATAAAATAATTTTTTTATAAGAGATTCTTTTTTTTAAATAAAATATAAACTACTTGGTTAAAAACTATTTACCAAGGTAAAAACTAAAATAGTAAAATGTAAAAATAAAGTGGGAAAAAGCTTGAAACATGTCTAAAACATGTGAAAAAATAGGTTTTAGAGGATATTTATACTTTAAATCACCACAAAATCCATTATTTATCTCTTTTGTAACCATTCACCCTTGAATAATGTCATTCCATGATTGAAAAACAACAGGTGTTCACAAAAGTGCCATTTTCTTCACTTATAAAAGGGGATCACTTAAACACTCTCAAAGTTTTACATACCTATAAAAACTTCCTTTAAAACCTACCAAATTTTACTATACTATAATAAACCCTCACTAGATAAATCCACTGGTCACTATATGTTATCCTATAGCCTTCATTTTCCTGGGATACTTTCAAGTGAAAGTTCAAAGTCCCAAAGGGAGTATTATTTAATGTTGGTAATTTTATTATTAATATTTCTATTCAAAACATAACATAGAAATAATAATATAAAGACTCAGTATAATTATTATACTTAAGTGTTATTATATTAATGAAAAAACCATTATTTATTCCCTTCCATCCACTTAGAAAAACTAAGGAACACTGATTGCGAGTTTATACGGACTATGACCTCCACGAAGCGACGTTCTTTGGTTCCATCACCACCTAACATGGGTGAAATTATTAATTTATTTAATGTAAAATAATTATTTTTACAACACTATTAATATTATATAAATATAACATTGTCTATTCTATAAGTGATATTAATAATAAATGGTCATATTAAACTTAACCACCAAAAATGAACATATTGGAGAACCTTTCCTAACATGAGTAAATTTTATTAAAACCTATATTAATTTATAAAATATATTATAATAAAATAATAAAGTACATAAACCACTAAAAATATTTATATTATGGATTTATTCTACAACACCTTTATTAATGGTCAACATATGAAAAGCGTTACATAGAAATTGACCAAACCACCTCAAATAACCAACATAAGAAAAAATTATATAATAAATAAATAGAATATGATAATAAATGGTATGTCTTAAATTAAATATATATAAATAGGTTTCCTAATAATGTATCTAATAATATTAATTTTATTATTCAGGAAGTTAGGTGCATGAAAAGAGCAAACTAGGAACAAGGTAAGAGTTTCTTGTCTCAAAATTTCGCCCCTTGAGACATGTTTCTTATGATACACCACATTTTATTTGGAATATTGTATCTAAAACCCTTTTATATTTTTCACCATGATCATATAATTATTCATGGTATTTAATTTTTTATTTTAAATCATATCCTTCAAGGAGTTTTGAGTTGAAAGTTTCTAAGGTTGTGAGGGGGTTCTTTGTCTCAAATTTAATTTCTTGAGACATATTTCTTATTATAAACCATGAAATATTTGATATAGTGTGATTAATTCCTAATGAATTTATTTTACCATATTCATGTAACTCATTAGGTTTTAATATCCATACCATTTTCTATCTTTATATGTCTTTGATTCAAAGGATACCATGGTCATATGGTTCTTTGTCAACTCAACTACCTTTATTGAGTTATAGTGATTTTTATTGAACTTATTTATTAAAATTTGGTTGATTCCACCTGAAGATTTTATTTCATAGTACTTTATATTCATCTCTGATGAAAATTACACTTTTAATTCAAATACTCCTCCTTAATTAATTTTTTCCTCATAAAAAGTATATCATTATTCCAAATAATTCCCATGATCTTTAATAATGATATCCCCAACTTTTCTATATTTTCTTTTTCCACCAATGTTCACCTTTATATTCATAAACCCAATTATATGTTATATAATGTCACATTTATATTTCCTCTATTCATTATTTTTCTCTTTTTATGAAGTGGGTTTTCAACAAAGGCATTTCAAAATATTTTTCCATCCTTTAAAAATAAATTGTTTTATCTTCAACTCCAAATTTCTTTTGATAACCTTTATATATATTTAAAGGATATATTATTGAAGTTTATTTTTCAAAATTAAATGGTTTATAATGTTTTCAATTCACCTTTTTGAAAACTTTATATCATTTTCAATGCTGATGATTCTTTGTAAAAGTAATTTTTTTTAAAATATTTTCACTTCATCTTTTTGAAACCTTTTTATATTTTTCAATACTCCATTAATAGATATTTATTAAAATGTTATGTTTTAATACATATCAAAAGTTTTATTTCCAACATTTTTGAAAATTTATTTTAAAAAGAAACTAGTGATTTTTTATCTTATACTTTATTTATAAAAATAAGAAAATAAACCCCTTTTTAATTTTTTTTCATAAGAGTATATTTTCTATTGTTTTGAAAATTCTTTCCCATGATTATTGGTTTTAAAAAGTTAATTATTTTTATATTATTCTATGAGTTTTATTTAAAAAAATTTTCATGAAAAAAGGGTTATTTTTATCATGATTTTCAACATAAAATTCTACCATTATTCTAAAAGTATTCTTCATCTAATAGTTGATTCTTTACCTATGTTTTCACAATAAAACAACATTAAATATCTATAGAAGAAATGATCCATCAGTGAATTTTTCTTTCCTAATCATCTTTGGTGTATAGATATAATTTTTTTTTAATGTATTTCCTATGTGAATACCCTATTTTAATTCCTTTTATTGTAGGGTTTTCACCTAGATACCTATACATAAATTGATTGAGTAAATTATTAACTTAACTATATACCTTTTGTCTATATAGTGTAAATACTATATGCTCTATTATCTCTATTGAAGGGTATTTACCTAGAAATTTACTAGATATCTTTTTATACACATTTATATTCTACAGGCATATAATGTTATGATTATTGATGTAATTATGAATGTTTTCCTTATATGATTCCATTTGAAAGAGATATGAAACCCATTTTATTTCCCTTGGTTCTTTAGAATTAATGATTGATTTCTTATGGCACACATGTGTAAGGATGATGATAGGTGGGGTATTATATCACCCTATAATGCATTGGTTTAAGTCTATATCTCATGATATATTTAGGTGTGGATATAATGAGTTTTTTCATATAAGCACGGGCATAATGAGTTTTCTCATAATATTTTTCTACGGTTAGGGTTGTTCCATATATCTATGTTTTTTTAATGTTATTCCACCTTTCCTGGTTTATTTTATTTTTTAGGATATGTTACATTCCATGTTTATGCCTCTTTTATAAGATATTATATACTTTTATTCTATCCTAGGCCTCAATCCATGATTTATGATCTATGTTTTATTGGATATAACTTTCTTATGTATCCTACCTATACCCATATTCTAAACTTATGCTCAGTTAAGATATCTTATTTTTATCACTTATGTTTACCTTTACTGATCATTTGATCCCACCCATTTCTTATATTTTTATTTCCCTAGGTCATTAATAAAATTAATATGTAAAATGTGTCTAGAAGAGTATCTTGTGTAGAGATTTTGTAGGAAATGTTGAATATTTTTTATGGATTAAGCAGTTTATCATATAGCGGAAAAAACATCCATCAGTTAAAAAATAGATGGATTTTATTGGTTAATATTGTCCTAATTCTCTAAAAATATAAACCTAAAATTTCATGGGAATGTATAGTGATACAATATTTTCTTTAATAAATGTAATTATGAGATAAACAAATATTTGGGGTTCTATGTTATTGGTCCTTATACTTGAGGTCATTATCATTGTATATAATTATTTATATAGTTAGAAAAATAATAAAAACCATGACATTTAGGTTCATGGTGAAGTAGTTTATGTAGGTGCATCATGAATTAATTCACATTAATTTAATTATCAAGATAGAATTTATCTTTTATAAGTCATGAAATAAGATATCTCCAGTCATTTTATTTAGATGGAAGAATCTAACCTAAAATCCAAGGAAATGGGGTTTATAAACAAGTTCATCTCAATAGTTTAAAGATAGATATATTAAGTAGTAAGGGTTATTATACAAGTGTGAATCATGATTGATGATACATCAGTTTAGAAAAAAGATTATATTGTATATTAGAATTCATAGGAATGTTATCATTATCATTACTATAAATTATCACTTTTTATATGGGGGACATACTGTGTTTCTAGATATCACTCTTTATTTATGAGTTTGAGCTACTGCCACTGATAAATAAGCTTAGAAGACTGCACACTAAGTGTATCCAATAGATTATTGAATTTATTTAAATCTAAGTATAAAAATAGATTCATTTATGTTTCATAAGCTAATCAATATTAGATTTAATATCGATTATAGTCTAATCATATGTTATTTAATAATAAAATAGTTGAGTTTGAATTTATTTTCTATTTATTCACAAGTTATCCTAGGTTTTATAAGTGAATATAATATTTATTATTGAACTGAAATAATTATTTATGGTTTGGGAGTTCAATAATTCATGGTAGAATTTAGGCTAAGTTAATGACCTAAGTCCATATGATATATTTAATATTTATTTATTTTTTGTATAGTATTTTTTATATCACTTAAAATAGTTATTTATTTTAAAAATTGATATATTAAAATAAATAAATATGACATGAGGTCTACTATTTATTTTAAGTTTAAAGAAGGGTATTTGTGTAATATTATTTAACTTAAACATAGATTTAAATATATAT
This sequence comes from Viscum album, assembly GCA_963277665.1. Classification (NCBI taxonomy): domain Eukaryota; kingdom Viridiplantae; phylum Streptophyta; class Magnoliopsida; order Santalales; family Viscaceae; genus Viscum; species Viscum album. The sequence continues at coordinate 603,219,972 of OY728119.1, read as the reverse complement.
ATTTCTCCATGTCACGGAAATGAATTCTCAATTGTCTAAATATTATATCAAAAAATAAATTGATAATTATAGATATATCTCTTATATTTTCTCAAGATATAGAGTAAAAAACAAAGATAAATAAATTTAAATGATCTATTGGACATAGAAAACAATATATTTTTCTCATTCTAGAATCAAGATCTTACGATTAACATTTAGAGTTTTCTGAAACACTTTCGAATATCAATATAGGTATCATTGTTTATATTTTAGAAGAAATGATAATATCAATCCTATCAAATATTGAATTAGAGTTGTCAATGATGAGTGTGAATTGAGTCAAAAAATAAACCATCAAGGAATTTTTTTATTTAAATAATTAATTACAAATTATTTACAATGATCCTATTACAGGATTATGGTGACTTTTGCTAATTTTATATGTAAAAGTTTTAAATGGACATCACTTATCAGTGATTCCATTATACCCAAATAATTTATGTGGAATTATAGAAGTTACAATAAATTTATAATTATTATTTCAATTTAATTTTATAAAACTAGTATTTTGAATCTCATTATAATTCCAATGGTTGATACAAAATATTAATTAGAGTCCTCATGGACAAGAATAAGTCAAAACATGATGAATATTGAAGTTCTAGTGGTTATAATGGATATTGGGAGGATTTTTGGGTTGAGAACATGCAGGACACATGCTTGCGTGACCCATACCCCAAATATATATTAATTTTTTTAAAATGTTTTCCTTTATAATCCACTTGTTTTAAAGGGGTGTCTGTCTGGATCGGGTCAACACTATATTAATTTTCTTTTATTTTTTTTAAATTTCATGGGGGGGAACCCTCCCCTATTTCTTTTGAGTTGATCCATAACCAATGAGTTAATCCCCCTAAGTTCTAGGTTGGTATATCATATATCGATATATTAACTAGTGGTTAAAATGATTATGATTATATCAAATTTATTTTATCTTGGAATGGTTAATTATTTTATGTGATTATGATCACATATGGTATAATAATTAAATATAATTATTATATAATAATGAATAATTACATGTAAGATATATTTTATGGTACATTATTAATTATTTAAGTAAGTGATCACATAAAATAATTTATAAAGGATGTCAATCTAAAATTACATTTCTTACACCAAATAATTAAAACCCCTCAAAGAAATATTAATTCATTTTAAACCTTAAATTACTTTAATTAGATTAAAACCATTGTTTTAGGTGCTCATATGCCCATATTCAAGATTAATTCATTATTTTTAGAAGTTCTAATGATAGTGATGGGGTAAATTAACCAAATTAACAACTAGATAAGTTTCCATATCTTGATTGGTAACATTTAGAGGCAAGTTATGAGTAAATTCAAGTATAATATTTATGGATTGTGGATTATTTTCAATAGATCAAGGATTTTTGAGTTAATATAGTTTAAAAGAGTACCTAAATATCTTCAAGTAGTTTCATGGACATAGTATAAAATATAATAAGTGAAATATGGATTACTTCCCACTAGAATATCCCGGTGACTGGATATTCCAAATATAATGGAAATGGATATTAGAATTTAATAAAATAGGGAAAGACATAATTTATTGATAAATAAATAAAATCTAAATTATATTGGTAATTGAGATAAAGTACTAATCCTGTAATTCTTTTATTGAAAATGAAAAATAATTGTAAAAGTTAATTATCACAATAATCTATATTAGATAAGGAACATGTCCTCACCAACAAAAGTTTATAGGAGTAGAATAGGTTATTTACCATAATACTTTAAAAAGAGAGGAAAGTATATATATTGAAGTCCCCAATACTTGTCAAGCCTCATCTAGAACCTAGTAAACATGAGAAGAAATCCTAAAATATTCACATAGATTATGTATATGATATTTATCACATCATGTTTTCCTAAATTTCTATTGATATGTAAATATAATATATGGACATGGATTCATACACTATACTGTCAAATATATAAAAAAATTACCAAGAGAGATATAGATAAAGGAAATAAATAAACCTGAAGTTCAATATGTTATTCAAATTTAAATTTAAAGAAGGAATCCAGGCTTGTCCTCATGCACTCAAGATAATTGGGTATATAGAATGATTGACACAATTATGATTTGAGTTAAATAAATATTTATCTATTCATCAAGTTATTTCATCCTTATAACCTATTTTTCTAGTTTCATTAATAAAAATTAAATGAAAATTATATACAAAATTCTTCCTTATAATTTACTTATGGTTTAGTAAATATAAAAGAACATGTAGAAAGACATATATTTAGTTATTTTAGTGAAAACAATAAGGCCATAAGAAGTGTTCAATAGTTGGATCAAGGCCAAAGGTACCTATATAGAATCCTTATAGAAATAAAAATATTAATAGGGAGAGTAATAATCAGGAAGCTTTATTCCATGCATGTGGAAATAAAAACTATCGGAAAAGAAATTACAATGAAGTATAAAAGGAAACAAGAGAAATATTATACTCCATGTATATTTATCATTGCATATAAACTTTGCATTTACATATATTGGGTATTATATATAATTTGTGTCTCAATAATTTTTATCCAAATGAAAGAACTAAAAATATTTAGGAGTATTTCAAGAGATGAAGTAGATCTTCAAGCTGCTAATGTTTCCATAAATTCTATATTATCTAGGGGATATTATAATGTCATATTTTTTAAAGGATTGTTTTTTCTATTTGATAATTGTTATTATATTATTACCATTAGAAAATAATTATTATTACAATTTTATATACATGTGGTATTAATTTATGGTATAAAAAATTTAAAAAATAACTTATATATGAATTATTAAATCAATAAATCCCATGTTGGAAATTATTGGGACCACCAGGATAAGAAGAGAAACCCAAGGCACCCTAAGAGTCATGTGTATGTGTGTGTGTGTGTGGGGTGGGGGGTATTGATTCTAGGTGATGGATAAATTAAGCTATTCTCTTTTAAACCTCAATTATAACTCGATCTTATTCCTATTTAACCAGAAATGACATTTCAAAATATTTATCTTTAAATGCATTAATAGAAAATGTAAAGTTGATAAAGAAATTTATGAACATAAGAAAACATATATTTTTTACTTAGATTACCCACATTATACTTCATTTAAAGACAATACACATGAAAATGCACCGATGTACCAAAAATAAACTATAGAACACTATTTTTATGGATATAATCTTTTAGGTAAGATAACTCCTCACCAAGGGTTACACACTTCAATATGGCTTAGGGATAACTCAATACCTCCCAAGAGGCACTCTATTTATTACTATATATATAAAATTTATTCAAATAATAATATACATGATATGGGTAAGATGGTATCTATAAAAATTAGTATAATAAAATTGGTATAGATGTCATTAAAAATCTAGATTTGGGGATCTATTTATTCCCAATCACTAACTCCTTGCTTCATAATATAGACACGAGAAACTCTATGATACTAAATTTATTTTGATGTATTCTATATAATAATTTTAGTAGTTTCATATTCTTACATAAATGATCTTAATTAGATTGATTCCTTTTAAAGGGAATTGTCTATTTTAAGTTCCATCTTCTTCTCCTTTTTGTACTTTATTAGATATGTTAATGATACCCTATGAATGGTGATCCACTCTTTATTAAAGAATCAGATATATCAATATCATTATAATCAGTCTATATTTTTTATTCTTCCATTATTATCATTCATATATAGAATATGTTGAACACCAAGATATAGCATTAAGGGATATGATTCTATCTAGTCATTATTATATGTGTCATCACCAAAATTATGTAGATATTCTATCAATAGTTCCTATTTAATGGTCGATAATATCTTGTTCAAATATTTTAATTTTCTATAATATATCCTTTATCACATATAATACTATAATACCTATCCATATATCCAATGTTAGTATAAATAAACATATCCCAAATAAATTATTTCCCTTGTTCTTATTTTGAGGTTGAGATGTTGTAGTAGATATTCTTACTTTTTTCAGTTTCATAGCCTCCAAACACATATCCATAGTGTGTACTATTTTTTTATAAGAGTAAAATCTTTTTTCCACTTTCCTCTAAGTCTTTATCCCACTTTATTTAAAAATAAAACATCATTCCTTCACCAATTCCAGTTTTTTATCTTCACAGAATCCTCTTGTTGTGGCCATCTCCTATGAGATAATAAGCTTTGTCATATACTTTGAGGATATTAACTACTTTTCAAGTTTTTTTATTCTTATTACCATTTGATTAAATTATATTTCTATCAGCTTATTTGAAAATATGATTCTTGATTATGTTCCATTCACCATCTGAGCTATGTCTTGAGAGAGAATATACTTTCTTTGAATTAATTATCCTTGGATATTTAATACTATATTTTGTGTATATATTTTCTTATTAAATTTATTTATGTATTTATATTTTCAATTATCCTTTTAATAGTTATTTTTAAGGAAAAATCCTCTTAATTTAACTTCTTATTCTCTATAATTAATTCATATATGAATGCATAATCCACTCCTTTATTTATTTTTAAATGATTTACATTTTCTTGTAAGGTTTTGATATGATTTTTATTTCTACAATAACATTATATTGATTAATAACTTAATGAGACTACCCATTCTTCAATGTAATCACCACTTCTTTACGTCATTGAAGGAGAACATAAGATTTAAAATTTTAAGGAAACCTAAAAATTAATTTTAGTTTCATATAAGTTAATGGAATAAAAAATTATAACCTCAATTATAGTGTTTATATTCTTAATATTATTCTTATTACCTTTAGAAACAAGGAACTTTTCTATAGTTTTTTCCATGATTTACTCAACATCACTAGATTTTCATTTAGTCATTGTATAGGGATTAGAAATAACTTCTTCTTTAATGGTTTCTCTATAGATATCCTATAATGTTTCCTACAACTCAAATATAATTAAATGATTAAAATTTTTCTTAAAAAATATATTATTGGTTAAAGTACCAAATAAAATATTTATGACCTCTATAACATTATATCTTTCTCAATGTTTTATTAAACCAATATTATGATGAATAATATTTAAAGAAACATCTCCATGATCCTGTATATAATAAATAATCCCCTTATTATAAATTTTAAAGTTAGATATATAAAAAATATCAAGATTCAATTTAAAAATCATATGTGTAATAAAATTTAAAAAATATTTGATATATTTAAAAATAATTCAGAACCTTTATTCTCTAATACCACTCATTAGTTCTTCCTTGAAGGGGGGGGGGGGTGAATTAGGGTATATCAAATTAAAATTATTACACTTAATAATATTTTTTATATGTTAATATAAATACACCTATATTCACAACTAAATATAAAAGTGGTAAAATCATATAAAAAAGATACTTTTACTTGGTTAATCCACACTATTCTATGTCCAAATGATGAAATGATATAAAAAAATTCACTAATTTCACTACTTGTACAAGTTTTTTAAAATACTCATTACTCCTCTTGGATTATAACCACTCACAAAGATGAATGATCACTACTCTCTTACACAATAATGACTCACTATCAATTATGTACAAACATTTTGATCTCACAAATCAAAAACAAGAAGAAATAAATATCCATTTATGTGGAGATAATATCTATATCCATCATGTGGATGATTTCCTTCTTTTCCTTATCCTTATTTTGATAGATCTATCAATTATATCTAAATCTCTTTTTTCTTTTAAAAATATATTTCTCTAAAAATATATCTCTTTAATATATCCAAAAAATATATATTTATTATATTATTCTCTATAGTTAATGATAGTCTTCACTTGTTCCACCAAAATGAATTCCTCACTATCCAAATTAATTATGGTCAAAAACATCTATAAATTCATTAAAATTAAAAGTGAATATATTTCTATAAAAAATTATTATCTTTCTACTTTTGAATATATTTTCAAATCTATAAAATGAATATGAAATCACTAATTTTTTTCATTAACATTAAAACCATGATGTTTATTTTTAGTTAAACCATTGAGTTTTAAAACTATTCTAAAAAAATATTCTTATTATTGAAAACTAGGTCATTTCCTTACTTTCACCATGAAATTCCTTCTTTAATACCATGATGTAGGTTTTGTCTTTGGAGAAAAAAATTCATCTATTTCTTTGAAACTGTGAGCTACTCCCTGATGTTATCAATAACACAACACTAAACACTATTTGGTTTGGATCCTCATGATTAATTGTAAATGAAACCATATTTATACAACATCATGACTAATGCAACACTTAAAACTAGAATCAATCTTATAATTTTTCTAAAAAACATACTTGAAAAATGCTTGTTTTTTTAGTCACCATTTCAACCAGGAATATTGAAAAACCACAATTCAAATATTATTATCCACTATAATGTGTTTTATTACCCTTTATTATTTTTTAATCATTTTTAAAACTATAGGGTCCACTATTATGTGGTTTAAAATCATGATGGAAAATAAATATATCAAACACTTCTCTAAGTACCACCACTTATACCTCATCTATTTTACAAATTTTGGGTTAAAAACATGATTTAAAATACTTCACTATGGAATGGTTCTAGTTATTTATAAAAAATATAAAATAATTATTTTAAACTTCTTCTAAGATTCACAAAAATTCATGTAATAAATTATCAACAAAAATTTGAGTCCTTTAGTGGGATTTATTAATTCCATTATAAAAAAACAACTCAAAATAATCTTTCTTGGATTTTTGTTAACAAAAATAAATAATGAATTCCAAATCAAATGATTCTTATCACACCCTATATTATATTTGATTAATTTTTCATATAAATTATAAATTTTCGATCTTGTTATATCAAGAAGGGTCTTTTAAGTTAAAAACCTTATATATATTTCATACTTGTTTATAAGGTGAAATAACTTGGGCCACTTTTTGTATTAAAGGTTATCAAGTTACAAAAATTATATCATTAATTTTCACTTGTATATGTGAGCTATTATAAGTGGAATATAATATAATATTATGATAATCCATCATTTTTAATGATAATTTTAATATATATTCATATATTTAATTTTTGAGGGAAAAATTAGATTCCTTTAAGAGATTTAAGGAATATAAAATTGAATTAACGAATAGAGTTGGTAAGAAGATAAAGAATTTTTTATCAAATAATTATGGATAATGTATTGACTAAGAATTCATCAATTTTTTTAAAGAGTGTGGGAATATATCTCAATTTAATCCATATATTGTTATAAATGGAGATATCAATTACAAGTTATGAAATTATTCTATAGTTTATTTATGAATATTTATTTCAAATGGTATCATAAATATTTAATTGCATACCAACCAAGGTGAAAAATAAAACCCCATATGACTTATAATATAAGAAGAACTATCTTGTCACATATTTATGTATGAGGATGTAAATTTTTTAAGTACAATCCTAGAAATAAACTTGTATCATGAAGAAATATTTTCATATTTGTGAGTTATCCTTAAGTAAAAAAAAGATATTACTTATACTATCACTTAGATATAAAAATTATAGTCAATTGATAATCTCTATTTATAAAAAGGGATCACATAATAAAAAGTGATAGTGGGAGAAATATAGACTTTTATAAAGTCAAGTATTGAGATATCAAGATACACAAGAGTTAATATAGGAACAAAATAAAAAAAACCTAATAGAAGAAGTTATTCCAAAGACATAATTACCACAAAAGTGGAATCATGAAGTTATAAAAATAGAAATATATGATTTTCATATCACTAAGATTGATGAAATGTTATTTTTTGAGAATAAAAAACCCCTATCCTATAAGTAAGTAGTAAATATTATCTTAATATAGTTATAAAATTTGGTATATTTTTTTAAAAAGTATTCTTAAATCAGAATCTTGTTTAAAATGTTTATATGATATAATCATGAATTTCTATATATTTATATCATTTCAGAGACATGTGATTTTATAAAGGTTTATATGATAAGTCCTCCCATATATGAGATGTTCCTTTTTGGTGTTTGTCTCCATCCTTGGACCTATTGGAGGAAATCTTGGGGTGGCACCCTCAACTTTTTGCTAGTCCAAGAGGGGTCATGGTGGGTTGGGTTATATCAGAAAGGTATCAAAGCAGTTAAATTTATAGGGATGGAGTTTGGATTTTTTAGTATTGTGAGGCTCTGTTTGGGATACTTATAGAAACAATGTTAAGGGTTCTTGAGTTTAGTTTACAGACCAGCGAAATCAATGATTTCTATGGGTGACCAACATATCCTTTCACCGGGAAATTGATAACCTATTAATCAACTTAAAACTCGAAGACATCGATATAGGGTTTAAAAAATATGGTACATGAATCATATACCATTTCATTAGTGTTTTAATTCATGATATCCTAAAGTCAACTCTTCCAAATATTATATATTAAGCATGGGTCAATCTTATTAGACATAAGATTCCACCCTGTATACATCCAGCTCCACTTTAGTGAAAGGGTCGTATTGATCTTGTTCCAGTGATTCAGAATCCAGTCACTAACCAGTTAAGAAATTAGACTTTAATTTAGGTATTTATTAGGGTTTTCCATTGTTAAAACTTCATTGTTAATGAATCCAAACATTCTTTATGATTTTATTTACATGTTATTTAATTAATGTGAATATAAACCCATTATTAGATGATTAGACATTGAACCAACCACTGTTCTTGGAAATATCTATCATTTCTTTTCTCAATTTGGTTTGATCATTGAATTATGATGATAAAATGAAGGGAAACTATAAAAATTGGGTTCATGTGTATAACATTCATGTAATTATGAGTTTTGAGTATGATTTTAATGAAGGAAAATGATGAATAGAGTGATAATAGACAATTAACTAAGATCTAGTGTGGTGAAATCGAGGATATGAGGGAATTTGTATTAGCCAACATCAGAGGAATTATCCATTTTAGAGGTGAAAATGGTGAAAATGAAACAAGATAAGAAGAAAAACATATTTTAAATCTAGATAATGCGTCTACATGGCATGTAGTACTTTGGGTCACATACTATGTAATCCATATACCGTGATGATAGGGATTATGTGTTACTATAAATTTTTCATAGGGAATGACCATATGTCATACACTATGTATTTAAGGACTATGAATATTGGAATATACTATAGTAAAAATCAATTCAACACATTAGACTCACATAATGTGTCTCTCTATATAAATTAAATTTATAATATAATAGACAACTCTGTGTGTTACAGATGCACACACCAAGTATTTTCATGATCCCACACATCATGTATCTCACCGAATATTCCATGTACATATATAGAGTATCCTAATCATGTACCAAATATATATTATTACCATCCCACATGGTTCCACACACCGTTTTCTATAACGTACATTTTGTGTACTTGGTTACACAACATAAAATCCAATGAAAATGAATGTATACTTTACTCGAGGGCCCTAAAAGTCATTTACCTCACCATGAAACACATTATAAGTTTATCCCACTCTAATTTTACCACATAAGTGTGTTCTTGGATATTTCCAAGGTCTAAATGATGTGTACTCTAGTGTACATGCTGTGTTCTAGATAGTTTCCATTATTCTTTTAATTTTCTCACCCTGGTGTATATTTTGGACATGTAAGTAGTATATTATAAGTATTTTTCCATGTAGAACATGATGTTATATATCTATTCATAATATGGGGTTTATTTTAATGGATTTTGAGCATTTATTGTTTCATATATTCATTGAGGAAATGAAAGAGAGTGGGTAAGACGGTTGGAGTAGACATGGGGTCAGTAACCCCCTGGTAGCATATCGATTATAAGGAATGAGTAATCCATATACTTTGTAGATAATGTGAATTTCATTAGATATTGGGTGTAGGTACTCCAATTATGGTGAAGGTAACCCCATTAGTTAATGAAAATTACACACGATATGTCATGGATTCTCTATAGGGGTTGGTACCCCCTCGAATGAAGTACTCTCTTCAATAAGGCACGAGTCCCCCTTTACTATTATTACCAAGGAATAATTAAGATGTATAAAAATTGAGTTAGTTTGAGTGATTTGATTTTATAGTACTCTAGTTAATTCAGGTTCCATTCAATTTTTGAATTTTTTGGAGTTGAGTTATGATGATCGAGTACCCACTTGACCTTGGTTACCTATTTTTCCTAAAATATATTTGGGTTTATTATATTTTGAGATAACTTGATATTTCTTTCCACCTTTGTGTTTACGAGGCATCATAATGGGTATGTTTATACTCACCCCTAAACAAGACTCATGACCACATGTGTTGTGTATATGCATAAGATTTATAGTTCCATAGTGACCTTAGAGGGCATAGTGCTAGTGGTGAGGGCGCATAACAAATATCAAAGGTGATTATTTCTATTACCACTCAAGTCATTTTGTTGTGTTGTAGAGTAAAATTGTTCTACTTGTTAATGGTTGGTATTTACCATGGGATGTTGGGTCCTGTAATTTCCCTATTATATTGTGCATTATATTTTTATACTATTGGATTTTTTAGTGTGTCTTCATGCATGTTATACTTAAGTTAGTTATTTATCCAGTATTAATTGTTATATATTTATATCAATACATAGACATGTGTTTTTATAATACTTTATAGGATAATTCCTCCCATATATGATATGTTCCATATTAGTGCTTGTCTCTAACCTTTAGCCTATTATAAGTGGGCTTAGGGTGGAACACTTGACTTTCTTCCAACCCAGGAGGGGTCCTAGTGGGTCGGGTCATGTTAGAATGGTATCTGAGTAGTTCAATATCTAGGGATAGATTTTAGATTTAGTAGTCTTATGATGATTGGTTTGGGATACTTAGGGATATATTGTTAATGGGTATTGAGTTTATTTCACATACCATAGAACTAAGTGATTGGTGTGGGTGACCAGTGTATCCTTTCACAGGGAATATGAAAACCTATTAATCAACTCATAACTCTAATAAATTAATTACAAGGTTTAAATATGATGATACATGCATCACATATCTTTTCAATTATGTTTCCATTCATGCTCTCCTTGAGTAATATCTTCCAGATATGATATAATAGTCTTGGGTTTATCTTGTTAAACATAGGATTACACCCTGTATACAACTAGTTCCATTTTAGAGGTAGGTTCGTATTGATCCCATTCTAGAGATTTAGACTCCATTCACTGAATAGTTAAGAGACTAAGATTTAGTTCAAGGACCAGATAGGGAGGTGTTTCCACTTGATGAGTAGTAGAGGATATATAGGGTGACACCATTGATGAACCTCCCTGATAGATACAACATAGATACTATAGAAACCTTATCACTATTCACATACTATTACTTGATTTTAAACATAATTAAATTTCAAATTAAAAGCCAAATATCATAAATTCTAGTGTATTTGGAAGACAAGGTATATAAAATTTAAAAAATGGGACTAAGTAAAACATTTATTTATTTATCATCCATTATAAGCTCCTAAATTACTTTGATTCCTTAAATATAAATAGGATAAAATAGGGAATATATGAAGAAAAGGGATGATCTAAAAATATTAGTAATGGAATAAACATAAGAATAAATCATAACACATGGGTTAGAAGACATAATAGGATGACATAACAGGCATGGATATACATAATGAATCATAAAATATTTAATCATGGTATCATAAGAGATGTGGAAAAAATATAAAAAATGACATAATCATGATTCAAGGCTTATTTCACATGAAGGATCACAAGTCAAGGTTAACCACCAATACCATTTTACATGGATCACAAGTCAAGGCTAACCACCAAGACCGTTGCACATGACATCTCTTGGGAATAAACATTACCCAATGAATTATAGTTCTATATGAGTTCACCCATCATAACAAGTTCATGAATATGTGTTCCACACTAATTATCATACACAAGGAATCAAACATAAACATAAGGGTTACCCATGGTAAGAATTGGGTATCATAATCATGTCATAAGGCATAATAAATGGATGTATCATAAAAGTTTCCATGAAAGAAAGGAATTAAATAAAATATATACATTAATAAATGAAAATAGGAATATATCATGATAATTTATGCCAAAATTAAGTGATAACATGTAAACATATTATTTAAGAAACTTTAGAATTAAAAAATTTTAGAGCGGTTTAAGGAAAATATTAAAGAGATTTTAAAGAATAAAAGGGAATAATATTTTATATAAAACCATAAGTGAACCAAGAAAGTTTTAATAATAAAATTAGTGATTTTATAAAAAAATGTTTAATTAAAAAATATTATATATTTCACTTTAAAATGGGTAAGAATTTTGGATGTTCCCTTAAATCAGGCTTACTTATCAGGAAGAATTGAGTAGGGAGCCTTTTAAAAATATACATATCCCCAAAAAGAAGGATGAATGGATATTCATACATGGGTTTTGAATATATAAACATAATTTAGAATATATAAATAAAAATAAAATATAATTTCATTTGGGTAAAAATAGAGGAAGATTAACCCAAATGAATAATGGAGGTTCGGGTAGAATCCCTTACCTTGTGTCCGAAGGTGTTATTTACTTGATCTTAATGTCCTGAATAACCAAATTAGATTAATTACTTAATAAGTATAGAAACTTTTATACATGTAATTGATTTATTATAATTTTATTAAGTTCATTAATCACATTTATGATGAGTTATAGTGTTCAATTTCATCATTCCAGAGTGTTTGTTTTCTTAGTTTTTATGACCGGTTCACTTGTAAATGAGTATGGAAGTTCATGTAGAATGAGTATAATTATAAAGAATTAAAATTATATTTTATTGATGAAAAATTATAAGTGTAATTGGTATTATATATTATTTTTATTTTATATATGAGGATGAATCATTAGATAACATGTTAAATATAATTGTTTAGCTTAATTTTAGCAGTTTTTCAATCACAACAAACTAGTTTATTCTATTATTTAATATCATGTATATATATAATGGTAAAAAAAAATTATATAAGATATAATACGTATATTATAATTTGGTTCAACCTTAAAAATTTTTTCATGACCATCCTTGAAGATTATAACATAAATTGATAACCCGTCGTCCTTAAATGCGATAAATTAACACATCACGAATGATGCTTTCATTTTTAGTATAAAATGAGGGGGAAAGAGAGATGATGAAGAATTATTCCATTAGAAAAATAAAATTATAGTATATTTAAGTCACATAAGTTATCATACCATTTCTATTATGTTAGGTGAGGATAGAAAAAGAAAATAAAGAAACTTGAAAAGAAATTAAAAGAAAAGGAAGAGGGTTTTACCTCTTGATTCCTTCTTCTTAAGAACCTCCTTAGGGGATTGGTTTTGGTTTTTATTAAAATGAAAGGATATTGGAATTGGGGGAGAGTATTGGGAGGATATTTGAGTAGAATTTTGACAAGGTTCAAGGCTTGAGAGGTGTGATGAGAATAGGTGGTGAAGGGTGGTATTTATAGTGGAGGGGAGGGTCATTTTATCATTATTTTAATCATTAGTTTATTATTTGGATCAAGAATATGAATATTTTGAGAATTATCATAAAAAATATTAAAATAATGAAGTATAGTTTGATATTTTTGTCTTACATTAGGAATATATCATATATGACTCCATAATTCATGTATTTAGCCTTTATCATAAATTATCATATTTTACTATTCACCCAAAATTCACGTTTTACAGAAAAATCACAAAAATTAAACCTAACCATTTTTCAATGTTTATAATTAAAAACTGAAATCCATTTTATGAAAATAATTTTATAAATATGAGAAATTTAATTTTTAATTAAAACCATCGGTTACTTGAAAAATACAGATTTTAAAATTACAACTATTTTTGTACCACTTAGAAAAAATAATTAAGGTATCATAAAATTATATAAAAATCATAAGACATAAAAATATTAATTTATGAATACATTTTATGAAAATATTTTTTTAAATTATTAAATTAATCACATAATTATAATTAAATATTCATGACTTATAAAAATACCAACACTTAATTAATAATTTTTAAAACAATTATTTACTTATAATATGATATAATTATATTATACTTTCATTTATAATATTATTAAATTTTATTTATACTTTCATGGGTGATTTTACTATTCACTTGGCCGATTTACTATTCATAAGTGTCACATTACTATTCCAAAGGTCAAGTTACTATTCCTTCGGTCCTTAACTTCTAGAGATACCTCTTATTTCATTCATTATTCATTTGTAATGTTTTTATTGTGTTATTAATGTGATTTTATGTGATTATAATATATGACATAATTATTAGAAGGAAATTTCAATTGATAAAACTTTGGGTCGTTACATTCTTCCCCCCTTATGAAATTTCAGCCTCAAAATTTCATTTTACATTCTAATTTGAAAACCAATGTGTGTACTTTTACTTTATTGCTTCTTCAAATTACCATGTTTCCTCTTCATACTTATGTTTCTACCATAGTAATTTAACCAAGTGAGTATTCTTGTTGTGTAAAACTTTATCTCTATGATCCAAGATCTTCACTGGCTTCTCCACATATGAGAGATCATTTTCCAACTATACCCCCTTTGAATTCAGTACATGTGAGGGATCTAGTATGTAACTACTTAAGAGGGATACATGGAATACATTGTGTACTTGATACATGGTAGGTGGAAGTGCTAGTAAATAAGCCACAACTCTGACACAATCAAGAATCTCGAAGGGGAAGATGTACCTAGGACTTAGCTTTCCTTTCTTCCCAAATCTCATGATCCTATTCCATGGAGATATGCAGAGGAATACCATGTCTCCAATATTAAACCAAAGGTCTCTTTGACAATTGTATGTATAGATATTTTGTCGACTATGGGATTCCTTGATGTGATGATGAATAGTTTTCACCTTCTCCACCATTTCATCAACCATTTCAAGTTCTAGTAGCTTACACTCACTGGATTAATCCCAACATGTCAGTGTTCTACATCTTTACCCATAAAGGGATTCATATGAATCTATTTGGATACTGGAGTGGAAACTATGGTTGTAAGAGAACTCAACCATAGGAAGATGTTGGTCTCATCCTCCTTTGAAGTGCATAAACACACTCTCAACATGTCTTCTAGTGTTTTAATAGTTTTCTCAGATTGGCCATCAGTTTGAGGATGATAAGCTAAACTAAAGTTCAGATCAGTTCTTAGAGCTTGTTGGATATTTTTCCAGAACTTTGAGGTGAATCTCGGATCTTGATCAGATACAATATATAGTGGTACTCCATGAAACCTTACCACTTCTCTGAGATATATCCATACAAGTTGATCCAGTGATAAGTCCTATAGAATTGTAATAAATTGATATATCTTTGTAAGACGATTCACAATAACCCATATAGCATTGTTTCCCTTGGATTTCTTTGGAAGTCCATTGAAAAATTCCATGGTGATTTTTCCCATTTCCATATTGGTATGGGTAACAGTTTCATGAACCCTTTAGAAAATTTCCTCTCACCCTTAAATTTGTGACATTACAGACACTTTGACGCATGTTCAGTAATCTCCTTATTCATATTGCCCCACCAATAGTTCTCTCAGAGGTCTCGATACATCTTTGTGCTCCCTGGATTAATAGAGAAAGTCGATCTATGTGCGTCATTTAGAATCTCATTCTTTATCTCTATACTAGATGGTACACATAATCATGACCCAAATCTTATGACTCCATCCTCATAGATCTTGAACTATGAGGATTTACCATTTCTGATAGCTTCCACCCTTTTATATATTTCCACATCATTTCTTTGAGCATCCTTTATTTTATCAAAGAGGGATAGTTGAGAAATCATTTGAGAAAGGATTGATTATGTTCTTCCTTTAATGATTCCCATGTTCATCCTTTGTAAGTATAATAAGATTAGATCCTTCTCAATTCTAATTATTGATAAAGATGTAGGATCTTTTCTACTTAGAGCATCCTATAGCTTATTTGCTTTACCATGATGGTAGTGGATTGAGAAATAATAATCCTTGATGAGATCTAACCATATTCACCGGTGTATATTAATCTCCTTCTATGTGAATATATATTTGAGACTATTTTGATCAGTATATATTTCAAACTTCTCCCCATAGGGATAATACAGGTAGATTTTCAATGTAAAGATCATAGCTGCTAACTCTAGATCATGCGTATGATATTTTTGCTCATGAATTTTCAACTACCATGAGGCATAGGCTATAAATTTATTTTTTTGAATTAGTAAACAACCTAATAACTTTTTTTAATCATCACTATACACCACAAAGAGTTATTTACTTTTTGGGAGTGTGAGTACTGACATAGTAATAAGCATATTTTTGAGCTTCTTAAATATTTCCTCACAACCTTGAGTCCATACAAACTTCTCTTCCTTTCATGTCATCTTGTTAATTAGGTTTGAAAATCATGAAAAGTTCTTCTTAAATCACCAATAATACCCAGTTAGACCATGGAAGATATAGATCTCTATTACAGATGTTTAATGGGTCACTCTTTGATTTCCTTTATCTTAGAAGGGTCTATAGATATCCCTTTACTGGTGATTACATGGCCAAATAATGATACTTCCTCCATCCAGAACTCACATTTATTATACTTTTAATAAATTTTCTCCCTTCACAAAATCTACAAAATAGTATTCAAATGCTCCTCATGTTCCTCCTTGCTCTTAGAGTATATCAAAATATCATCTATAAAGACTACTACAAATTTACGAAGGTAATCTCTAAAGACTCTATTCATTAAATCAATGAGAATTTCTAGAGCATTAGTGAGTCTTAAAGGCATCAATATGAACTCATAGTGTCTATACCTTTTTTAAAAGGCGGTCTTGGGAATATCTTCTTTCCTCACCTTTAATTGGTGATATCCCGACAGAAGGTCCACCTTAGAAAAATAATTGGCCCCACATAGCTGATCAAACAAGTCATCTATCCAAGGTAGGGGATACTTTCTCTTTATCTTGATTTTATTGAGCTCATGATAATAAATACAGAGGTGTGTTGATCTATCCTTCTTCTTGACAAAGAGGACCAGTACACCCCATGGTGAAGCACTCAGGTGTATAAAACCCTTGTCTAGATTCTATTATAAATGCTTCTTCAGCTCTTCCAGCTCAATGCTGGCTATTTTATAAGGTTTATTTGATATAGGAATTGATCCAAGAATAATTTCAATTGAGAAATCAACCTCTTGATTAGAAGTAGGACTGAGAAACTCTTCAAGGATCACATTAGTGTATTCCCTTACAATGGACATGTATTCAAACATGATTCTCTCCTCTATCTCAATCATTTGAGCTAGACATTATTTATCATAAGGAAAAAATATCCACAATTGAGATGATGATTCTAAAGGAGATCCATCTTCCTCATTACACATGTAAAGAATGGGAGGATTCCTTGGGATGTGAAGAGTGATCTCTATTTTCTGATAGTTGATGTTGTATTTGTATAAAGATAGCCAATACATGCCCAATATAACATCAAATTACACCAAAGTAAGTATGATGAGATTTTATGGGAGGTTCAGTCCACAAACATTAATTGGGGAGGATTTTTACACTTTGGATAAAATAATTTCCCCATTTTCTGTTCTCACAGATAACTCAACATTCATATTTTGAGGTGGTGTTTGAATAGTTATACTAAATTTTCAAGATATGAAAGAATGCATAGAATAAGAAACAAAGAGTACATTCACTATTATTGAATAAATAACCAATATAACTATCATTAAATCATTTTATGGATCCACCTCAGTAGTTGTGATAAAAAAAATACATTCCTTGTTTCCTTAGAGGTTTTTGATTTCCTCTGACAAACCTTGTCTTAGGGAAATGGTTCACATAATTCCCATGTTCCTTATAGTTTCAACACTACACTATAAGCTAAGTTTTGATCTAAACCTTCATTTCTTCTTCCACATTAGTGTAATTCTTCATATCCCTTTATAAGTTATTATCCATACATCCTATTCTTCCAAATTTGAATCATTTCCTAGTTCCTTTTAGATATATCCTAGGATGATTCTTCACACAACTTTGACACATGGGATATTCGGTCTTCTTTCCATCATGGTATTTATCTGCTAATCAACCCATATTAGACTCCATTTTCCTCTTTTTTTTCACTAGACCCATGATACCACTGAGAGTCTTCGATATCCATTTCAACCTTAAGGGTACAACGAACAATCTCCTCATATATGTAAAAGTCTCTAATTTCTAACACTTTTTGTAGAATCGACTTTAGTCAAGTAAATAAGTGATCTACCTTGATTTCAATGTTCATGACAAATCTGGAGTCATACCTTTCAAGCCTTGTAAATTTTTCTTCATATAATTTGATAGACTCATCTTCCTTCTACTTAAGTATGAGGAACTCTCTTTCCATATTGAGATGGAGGGTTCAGGGAAAATATTTTTTGATTTTTTTCATTAATTACTCAAAATCTATGGAATCGATTTCCTCCTTGTACTTTGTATTTTTGATCAATGTCCACCACTGATCAGCTTACTCATCAAAATAATAAACTGCTAGAACAAATTTCTCTTCTTTTAAGCACTGGAGGCCAGAGAATATCCTTTCAATGGAGTTAATCCACTGTTTTACAAGGAGTGGATCATAAGATCTACTAAACATGGGAGGCCTTTTCCGCATTAAGGGTTCTATGGAAACTTGATATTTATTTGTAGAAGGAGGGTGTTACACATGATTCATGTTAGTATTTATAACTTGATCCAGTTTAGAAAGTACTATCATGAAGTTTTGATCACCTGTTCCCATTAAATTTGGAATATCATTAGGGAAATCATCAAATTGACTATCACATTTATTTCTGGCATGAGTTTTTATATTTCCTACCATTAACTAAGAAAAGAAATTACAATTAGGGGCTTGAATAGTTAGCTAATAAGAATATAAAATGAAACTTTAAACATAAAAGGATAAACTTTTAAAAGAAAAGTATATCCTAACTTGTGATTACCTAGGTTTCAATCTAGGTTATCCATGATATGTTTCCTAACATATATTATTATGGAATTTTTTTATTCCCTTAATAATGGTTCATAATGAGCTTATGAATTTACCAAATCATATCCCCCAGGAGTATGAAAACAGGTGCGCAGTGAGTCCCGTTGTTGTATACCAGGTTATCCCGAGTTAGGATAGGAACACCTTATTTGAGCTGTTACTCCTAGGTATATCTATTCGAGAACTATTTACACTTGTATTATCCATACATGGATGTATTTTCTTGATAAACCACTTACTCTAAACTTACGAAAATTTGGGGATGTTTTCTTAGAATTAGTCTTATCCCTAAGGTTATTACTAAAGTGATCTATTCTTAATCTCTAAAAATAACCAGGACTTTCTATGATACAAACTATAGGGACCCTCAGCTTTTTAACATACTATTACATAAATTTAAACATAATTAACTATCAAATTACAAGCAAAGTATCGTAAAGTCTAGTGTCTTTGGAAGACTAGGTACATTAAACTAAAAACATGGAACTAAATAAAAAATTTATTTATTTATCATCCATTATGAGATCCTAACTTCCTTTTAGCCCTTACATCTTCATAGGATAACTTGGGGAATACATGAATAAAAGGGATGAGTTAAAAATCCTAGTAAGGGAATACACATAGGAATAAAGCATAACACATGGGTTAGAAGGCATAATAGGATGACATAAAAGGCATCAATATACATAATGAATCATAACATATATAATAATAGTATCATAGAAGATGTGGAAACAATGTACAACATGACATAATCATGAGTCAAGGATCATTTCACATTAAGGATCACAAGTCATGGTTAACCCCCAAGATGGTTTCACATGGAGCATGAGTCTATGATAACCACCAAGACCGTTGCACATGACATATCATGAGAATAAACATTAAACAATGAATTGGAGCACTATCTGGGTGAACCCATCATGACATGATCATGAATATGTGTGCCACATTAAGAATCATACATAAGGAATCAGATATAAACATAAGGGATACCCATGGTAAGAATTGGGTATCATAATCATGTCATAAGGCATAATTAATGGCCGTATCATAAAAGTGTCCATGAAAGAAAGGAATTAAATCATACATGGAAATTTATAAAGGAAAACAGGAATATATCATGATAATTTATTTCAAACTAATGTAATTACATGTAAAAAGAGTATTTAAGAAACTTTAGAATTAAAAATTTTTAGCACGGTTTAAGGAAAATATGAAAGAGCTTTTAACGAATAAAAGGGAATAATTTTTTTATATAAAACCATAAGTTAAACAATAAAGTTTTCCTAAAAAAGGGTGATTTTTGAAAAATAATTTTTTTCTTCAAACATATTATAGAGTGCACTCGAAAATGGGTAAGAATTCAGGAAGTTCCCTTAAAGCAGGCTTACTTATCTGCAAGAATTGTGTAGGGGACCTTTTAGAAAACATGTATATCCTCGAAAATAAGGATGAACGGATATTGATAAATGATTTTGGAATATATAAAAAACATTTATAATATTTAAATAAAAATAAAATATAATTTCATTTGGGTAAAAAGAGATTAAGATTAATCCGAAGGAATAATGGAGGTTCGGGTAGAATCCCTTACCTTGTGTGTGAAGGTGTTATTCACTTGATCTTAATGTATTGAATAAAAAAATAGATTCATTAATTAATATATAATTTTTTTTATACATGTAATTAATTTATTATAATTTTATTAATTTTATTTATAGCCTTTTTGATGAGTTATAGTGTTCAATTTCATTATTCGAGAGTGTTCTTTTTCTCAGTTTTCCTGATCAGTTTGGTTGTAAATGAGTATGGAATTTTATATAGAATGGGTATAATTCTCTAAAATTGAAAATATATGTTATTAATGAAAAAACATAAGTATAATTGGTATTATATATTATTTTTATTTCATATATGAGGATGAATCATTAGATAACATGTTAAAGATAATCATTTAGCTTAATTTTAGCGGTTTTTCGATCACAAAAAACTAGTTTGTTTTTATTATTTAATACCATGTATATATATAATGGTTATAGAGCATTGAATAAGATATAATAAATATATTATAATCTGGTTCAACCATAAAAATGGTTTCATGACCCACCTTGAAGACGGTAATAGAAATTGAAAACCCGTCGTCCATGAATATGATAAATTAACACATCACGGACAATGTTTTCATTTTTTTGTATAAAAGGAAGGGGAAAGATACATGATGATGAATTATTCCATTATCATAATAAAATTATAGTGTATTTAATTTAATAGATTTATCATACCATTTGGATGAGGGTAGGTGAGAAGATAAAAAGAAAATAAAGGAACTTGAGAAAAAATTAAAAGAAAAGGAAGAGGATTTTACCTCTTGATTCCTTCTTCTTGAGGACCTCCTTAGGGGATTATTTTTGTTCTTTTATTAAGAAAAAAAGATCCTAGACATGGGGGATAAGATTGTGATGATTTTTGAAAATAATTTGGACAATCCTTAAGTCTTGAGAGGTGTGAGGAGAATAGGTGGTGATGGGTGATATTTGTAGTGGAGGAGAGGGGTGTTTTCTCATTATTTTAATCATTAGTTTATTATTTGGATCAAGAATATGAATATTTTGAGAGTTATAATAAAAAATATTAAAATAATGAAGTATATTTCTAAATATTTGGATTACATCATCCATACATCATATATGATTCCATAATTCATGTATTTAACTTTTATCATAAATTATCATATTTTACTATTAAAAAAAAATTCAAGTATTTCAAAAAAATAAAAAAAAAATCACCGTAACCATTTTTAGACATGTATAATTAAAAAATGAACTCCATTTTATGAAAATAATTTTATAAATATGAGAAATTTATTTTTTAATTAAAATAATCATTTACTTGAAAATACGGATTTTAAAACTATAACTGATTTTGTAACAATTAGAAAAAACAATAAAGGTCTCATAAAATTATCTAAAAATAATAAGACATAAAAATATTATTTTATGAATAAATTTTATGAAATAAATTTTCTTTTAAATTATTAAATTAATCATATAATTGTAATTAAATATTTATGACTTATAAAAATACCAACACTTAATTAATAATTTTTAAAACAATTATTTACTTATACTATGATAGAATTATATCATACTTTTATTTATAAGATTAATAAATTTTATATATAATTTATTGGGTGATTTTACTATTTATTTGTCTGGTTTACTATTCATAATGTTCACATTACTATTCCAAAGGTCAAGTTACTATTCCTTCAGTATATATTCCTTAACTTTTGGAGATACCTATTATTTCATTCATTATTCATTTATAAAGTTTGTATTGTGTTCTTAATGTGATTTTATGTGATTATACTATATTAAATAATTATAAGAATGAAATTTAAATTGATAAAAGTTTGGGTTGTTACAAATACCATAGACCTACTTGAGGTAAATAGAGTGTCTCTCCTAAAGGTGGATATGCTAGAGGAGACGGTGGAATGAGAGAAGTTAGGATTGAATGATTCATTAATATAGTCCACCACCCCACCTATAGGAGGACCATGGCAATAATAGGGTTTATGAGGTTAGTGTAGAGGTCAGATGCATGTAGTGGAGGTCTTTAATTAGGCAGTGCTTGACATGATTCAAGGTACGATTTGTATCTTCTCTACTTTGGAACTCATTATCATCTATATTAGTGAAAGTTATTCATTTATTATTATATCATTTTTTCACGAGATATAAGTCCCAATATATCCCAAACAGATCTCTTCTTATAGAGACTCATATTTGAGGAGATCCTCCACTTACTTACATCTTCTTTCAGTGTGATCTTACCCTTGATGGAGAAATGTTTTCTTGGGACTTCATCATGATGGATATGATACCTTATGATGTTATTATTAGTATGGATTGGTTATCAGTATTCTAAGATTAAGTCGATTTCTCCCATCAAAATTAATATGTCATCTAGTAAATGCATCCATGTTCACCTTCACTAGTGAATGTGACCCTCAGATGGGATGAGTAGGGACAACCCTTAGGAGTGAGTATATAATTTCTTGTTAGTTAGGGATCTTAGATTTGTGATCCACTGATTCTATAGAGAGGTAGATACCTATAATGGTATAAGAGTATATGGATATTATCCCATATGAAGTCCTAGGGGTTCCCCCTCAGTGAGAGGTTGATTTCAGTATCATATTATGCCTCAGGACTAAAATTATAACTTCATTATATTATCATATATCCTCAAATGATCTTAGGGATCTGAATGTGTAGTTAGAGGATATTTTAGGGAAAATGGTTTATTATACCCTATGTGTCCCCCTGGGTGACTCTCGCTCTCTTCACCAATAAGAAAAACAAGAGTTTAAGGATTTGTATTAACTATAACCATTTGAATCAGGAAACAATAAAGAACAAATACCCACTTCTAATGATTAATGATCTATTTGACTAGTTTAAATGAGAAAAGTGGTTCTTGAAGATTAATCTCAGTTTTGGATATCACCAGCTTTGGGTTTGTGAAGAGGATATCTTAAAGATGAAATTTAGGTGATGATATATTCACTATGATTTCCTTGTGATGCCATTTGGTATAATGAATACTCCTAGAGTTTCTATGGGACTCATGGACATGATCTTTTAGAATCACTTAGACCAGTTCATAGTGGTTTTAATTGATGAAATGTTCTTTTTTTCTTGGTCATAAGAGGATCATATTGTCCATTTGAAGATTTTCCTGGAATTAATTCATGAGAATTAGCTATATCAAAATCTATTAAAGTGTAAGTTTTATATTTAATAAGTTCATATATTAGGGTATGCCATTTCCAAGGGTGGATTTATAGTCAAACACATAAATTTTGTAGAAGTGATTACCCGATGAACACAAAATACAGTGTTCGAGGTGTATAGTTTCCTTGGGTTAGTAGGGTATTATTGAATATTTTTGGATAAATTTTTCTATATTAAATCCCCTATGAATACTCTTACTCGAAATGGGAAACCATTCATATTTTTGGATCATTACTAGAGAGACTTCAAGGAGTTGAATAAGAGGCTGAATAATGCCCTAGTATTGCAGTTTCCCAAGGAAGGAGTTGATTATATAGTGTAATATAATGACTTTAGTCCTGGACTTGGTTGTGTGATAATGTAATGATGAGATATGATTTATTATAGGTTTGGGAATTTAAGGAAACACAAGAATAACCATGTGACACACTATATGGAGCTTGTAGTAATGATGTCTACCTTTAATACGTGGAGATGCTATCTTCTTGGTGAGTGATTTCTATTATTCATGGTTTATAAGATTTTAAAATATATATTTTCATATAGGGACATCAATTTGAGTAAAATATGATGGATAGATTTCATATAGGCCTATAAATTTGAGATACTATATACTCTAGAAAAGGTTAATGTTGTAGCTGATTCTCTCAGTTGTAAATCCCATGCTCAACTGATAGAATATGTTTCTGAGTAGTTAGACTTATTGAAATTGGATTTTTTAGAAGAAGTAGACATTTATTACCTTTAGTATATAGTGTTTTACCCTACACTTATTTATTAGATAAAGTAAAATGATCTTGGAGATATTTATTATGAGGTTCTATGAGATCATATTTTATTTAGAGATACACGAGATGGATTATCAAAAGTTGGGAAGTACATCATACTCTTTCAAGGGTTGAAATTGGTCCCTACATCAATGCATGGGGAGGTATTGAGATATTTTCACACCTAAAATTTGGAGATACATCCCATATTTATGAAGATATATCAAGATATTAAATGTAAATTCTGGTGTATAGGTATAAAAGAGTGTTTATAAATTTATTTTTCGGTTTCACACCTCTCAACTGAAGAAGGTTGAGCACCAAGTCCTCACAGGCTTGAGCCGAACCCTTAATGTTACATAGTGGAAGTGGGACAAAATACTATGGATTTTGTGGCTACAATTCCATGATAGATGAAGGTCTATGAAGTTATCTAGGTGATATTCGACCGTCTAACCAAGTTGGATAATTTACTTTTAATTCGGGAGAAGAGTTTAGTGGAGAGTTTTAATGTATGTATATGAAAAAGATCATTTTATTTCATGGAGGGACTATCACTTATTGCCTCTGAATTTAATACAAGATTCACCTCAAAATTTTGGAGAAGTTTTTAAGAGGATTTGGAGACCCAATTTCATCCGAGTATAGTATTTCAACCCCAGATGGATGGTCATAGTGAGAGGATTATTCGGGCTTCATAGGCTATATTATGGTTCGGTGTGATAGATTTTGGTAGGATTTAGGTTGATTACCTACCATTAGTAGATTTTTCATGCAATAATATCCACCACTCTACTATTATTATAACATTGTTCAAGGCCTTGTATAAGATACCTTTCATGTTATCTCTCTTCCAGATGAAGACTAGCGATTCATCGATTATAGGTCCTAATTTGGTGTGGTTGATGATGGAGAAGGTACATGTGATACATAAGTGTATGAGGATAGCCCATATCTATCATAAATCCTACATATACAAAATACGGGGTCCTATAGATTTTGAGGAGTGAGAACATGTATTTTTTCAAGGTCTAACCTTAGCATGACTTGATGAGGTTTGGTTGGGGGTATACAACTATGATCGAGATTTATTGGACCATTCTAAATTTTTGGGAGGGTAGGAGAGTTTTCTTATTGCATGGAATTCCCCCCATATATTGACTAAGTACACAAAATTTTACACTTATACTAGTTGAGATGATATGTGCATGATCTATCACACATTATCAACTGGGGTGTTCTAGATGTCAAGGATGAAACAACCTTTATAGAGTACCCAATGGCTACTGGGGATCAGTAGGAGAAGATCCTATATGGATGAGTGATTACTTTGGTCCCAATCTTTTATAATCCATGGGATATTTATGAGAGCTCATAGGAATTTCATAATAATATACGAGATCGGTATCCTCACCTATTTGTTTGAGTTATTATTTTTGGGATGAAAATATTTGAAGGTGGATAGAATGTCACAACCCATGTTTTTATAATGAATTCCTTTAAATATTTTTAATAATATTTTTAGAGGTGGTCACAGAGCTAGTTTATTTTTATTCATGATGTGATCACTTAAAAATTAATAATATATTAAATATATTATTTTTTAGTCACATGTATACTAATAATTAATAACTTATAAACAAAGGTTGGTATGATAATTATAACACCATGGTTGTGTCTAGAATATGGGGTTTTTTTAGAAGAGAGTTAATATTCAATGTTGGGATTTGATGCACACCTATCACGTGGTGTGGAAAAAGATAATTTTTATATTTTCTTAGTGAATTATAGTGGCTGACCATGGTTATATGAATTGAGTAGCTTCATAGTTTGTTCACTTACTAATTCTAATTCACCTAAGGAATACTTTTTTTGTTTTTATTATTTTATGAGAACTATTGAATTTGAGTTTTGGTTTTTTGGAATAAATGAAATAAATAACTAAAACTATACTAACATGAAATCAAATATGATATTATAATGAAATTACTCGACCTTTAGGTATGTTTTTGGGTTCCTTCGTTATTCATTGTTCATTTTTAAAAAAAATTATTTTGATAGATCAATTAAAAAATATCATACAGGGACTAATTATTTTTTATTTATTGGTTGAGGAATCCAAAATACATAAGTAATCTAAATTCCACATCCTCCTATAATCAAGGTTGATGAAACACCTCAATATAGAGTACGACACCTTCCAAGACCCCATTCCATCCTATTTCATTTCATCCATTGAATGGATCAACTCCACCATAGGAAGAGCTTGTGTCTAAAAGAAGGGATGAAAAAGATTTAAATAAAAGAAAATAAGTGAGATCACGATTCATGACATAGTGGAAAATCATCACACTTATGCATGCCACTTTAATTAACTATATATAGAAATAAAAATATTAAAGAAATTAAGTACATAATTCAGGAACACCAATTCCTCCCCCAAGGCTAAGCCTTAGGAAAACCTCCCATTATCAAGAGTAAGTGGTCACTTGGTGGAAGAATGGATAGAAGATAAGAAAATAAAAATAAAAGGAAGAATGTGAAGAAAATTTTAAAAAATAATAATGAGAGAGAATGAGAACGAGAGATAGAGAGAGGAGAGATAAAATAAAATAAAAAGAGATTGAGAAAAGTGAATAGAAAGAAATAATAAGAAGAAAATAGAAGAATAAATAGATGGATAACTTTTTATTAAAATAGAATGAAGTGAATTACTATTCATAAGAAAATAAAATAAAAAATAAACTAAATAAAGAATACAATAATTAAATAAAATAAAATAAAAAGAAACATCATCACAATATCCTCCTCTCGATCCTGATACCAATAGTGGAAATCCATCCTTTTATAGGAAAAAATAATGATCATCGGTCTTATATTTTATATATATGTGGGATATTTTTTTCTTGTATCTTTATATTTTATTATTTTATGAATTTAAATCTTTCTTAAATCTCATATTTTTTAAATTTGAGAGAAGACGTCTTGGACTAAGTGGCCATGGTGAGGCCCGTTCATGGATATGCAAGGTGACATGGTAGTGGGGTAATTCCACATCTATTGGGATTCATAGTGGTTGAATTAATACCCCAAGGTCATCCATGGTGAAATTCATCCTTGGTAATGTCCATAAGCTCAACCCCAAGCTCTCTAGTGGTGGGTAAGCTTCCTCTAAGTCATCTGACCCTTCACAGTGGCCATATGCTTTGAAATGGGCTTCATAATGTTCATATGAAGTGGAATAGTTGATCTAGGGTGGTCCTGAGATCAGTGGTGGCCATTTTGATGGAGCTCAAGCTTCCTGGTCATTAACTATGGCATCTCTGATGATTGCAGATAGAAGCAGTCTATTGTTGAGCTGTGGTAGTGGCAGTGGGATATATCCGAGTGCGACGAGTGCAGAAATAAGACACAATGATATCGTTATGGTAAAGTTGAATAGTAACCATGGAAAACCTATCCCACATAATAGATGAAGAGGATATCTGTGATTTTTTATATAAAATCCTGTGATGAACACCGCTCATAATCCTACTCTAGGGTGGGCTCCCAGTTACACATACACTCACATACTATCAGGTCACACCGACAAATGTGGCCCATGAGGGCTTTAGGCCCAACCTATGCACCCGTGGGTTTCTACCTATAGTCCTGATCAACACCATGCCGCTCAGGTGGGATCTCCCTGTGGTCTGCTTGGCTGACTGACCCCTTCATTAGGCTGACTAGATTTCTTGTAGGCTACCTAGTTGAGGGATACCCTATGGCTATCCTAATTTTTTTACCTAAAGATCATTAAAACTCTCAATTAAAATTCAAAAAATATGCATAATAAAATTAAACATTATATATTCCCATTTTAATCCATTTTTATTCTTTATTTTTAAATCTAAATATTTTAAATAAAAAATGAAATATATGAAAAAATTGATTGAGAATCATTTAAAATCATTAGAAATTATTTAAATAATATTATGAAAATACATGTTCATAAAATACCCCCACACTTAAACTTTTATCTTCCTCAAGAATTAAATCTCAACACTAAATTAAAGAGGCTAACAATGTTACCATTACTCAAAACTAAAAGTAATTTAAAAAAATATTATCAATGTAAAACTAAAATCTCATGTTTTATCTAAAGAATTAATTCAATTTTACAATTTTCAAAGAAACAATCAATCCACATATTTTACTTTCTCCCTTTTGAAAATGGTGGAATCTCTCCTTTCATTCATTCAAGTTTCTCAATTAATAATTATTAAACATGACAATTCATGATTTACCTCACTTTAAATCTTTTCACTCATTACTCATGATACAAATTCTAGTAGAGTTATGCACTTATATGAGTACATTATCCTTATCCATAATATTTCAAAAGAATGACTTTATCCACTTTATAAAGACAAAATGCATGTAAAATCATGAAGACTTACAATAAAGGTTCATATGACTTTGAGGATTAAGGTTGGTAGGAATTGATGTGAAAAATTAAGTCTTAAAGAGAAGGATTATCTCTTAAATTATAAAGAATGATATCAAAATTAAAACTGAAATGAAAATCCCCCATTAAAAAGAAAAACTCCCACTTCCCAATCTCAAAGTAAAGGTTATGATTAATATGAAAGCATGATTAATGATGCACACATTCTTAAATTTTATATATTTTCTTTTTATTTTTTTTAAAACAAAGTTTTTCATATTTTTTTTGAAATTAATGCTTGGAATAAACATCACATAAACTGCCTAACCACATATGATAAAATAATTATTCTATTAATGGTGATTTTTGGTTCTCCATGTTACCAACCATTCATAACAAGGTCATTCATGGTCTCTAAGGAATAAAAAAGGATTAATGTATAAAGTGATCTCATGTATAAGTTCTTATCAATAGAACTACCTCAATCATTTTAAATGTGTTTTTTCAAAGTCATTAAATTTAATAGGTTTTAACGAAGGTTTTTACCTAAGATCACTCAAGAAATATTCTCAATATAAAATTAGTAGTGCTTGGTCTAGAAACCCTCTCAATAGCAGGACATATAAAATTATACAGTCACTCATGGAATGAATAATAATAACAAATTAATTCACATAAATTTTAGAAATTCAAAGTGTGAAAAATGGGTAGGGAAATTTCATTTACATGAATAAACTAATTCCCTCAAATCCCGAGTCATGATTTTAATATCCATGCTTCACTATAATCATTAAATTATAGAATTTACTCATTCTATATCATTATAATTAAAGTATAAAACATGGAATAAAATGGTTACTATGAAACTCATGCCTCCTAGATAAGTCAAGTAAATCATAAATTCAAAGTGTGGGCATTCAATTTCTAGTTTAGCACAGATACTGAAATATTCATCTTAACTCAGTATTTTCATAAAAATATAGTGAGTTAATGGATAAATAATGAAATAAAGAACTCTATATTCACATGAATCTTTGTTTCTACCCCTTTATAACTATTTTTGGGGTTTCCTTATGCCATCAAGGGCCTATAAAATAAAATCAAACATTTAATCACAAGGAACATTTTATTAAAGCTAAAAAAGATAAGGGATTGGGGATTATTCTTAAACTAATCGTAACAATGAAATTGAATTTTCCTATAATGTAATAAAGGATAAGTATTATTTTAGTCCCCTAAGTGGGCCTTGAATTTTTAAGTTCCTATAGAAGGGAATTACCGACTATTATCCAAAATCGGTTGGTGGGTGTAGCTTTTGGGATTTGAACCACTAAATGTGTCTTTTCCTAGATGTCTGATAAAACCCTATTTTGTTGAATATTTTATTGAGAATAAATGATATAATTTCCTAACATTGTGTTAAATATGTTTATTTATAAAATATTTGGGATTTGATCATTCATTTGAAAATTTGGTGAAAATTCCAGTTTTACCCTTTATAGTTCACTGTAGTATTTCGAAGATAAATATTTTTATATTTATTATTTGAATTTAAAATTTTCTAATAGTGTTAATAAAGTAATGTTATACAACTTTCAGTCAGGACACTATAGCTAATAAGTGCATTTGGATGGAGTAAATGGGCCATTAAGACAATGGTGGGCTGGACTCGGCATAATGGACATGGGTTCCGTATTTGGGCCATATGTTCTTCATCCGGGCTTGGATTGAGATCCAATTTTGAGGAACGATCGGGGACATGATTTGGAAAAAATAATCCTTCTGGAAGGCTGGTCAATTCACCCGTTGTGGAGGTCAAATAGGCAGTGCAACATGGAATAAAATATTTGGCCGAGTTTTCATTTCACACTTAAAAAGTTATGTAACCCTAGCCCTCACAAAATCTATTTAAAGGGGGGTTTTAACTCATTGGGAGGTCTGGTAGAGGCTTTGGAAAGGTGTGGACGAAAGGGTGTGTCTTGGGAGACCCTCACAACTCTTGGAAGAAGTAAGCCTTTGTGAAAACCTCTCTTCCAAAAAGGCTCTCCTCTCCCACCTCTTATTTGTATTTCTTTTATTTCATGTTTGTTTCTTGAATTTTTATTCAAATAATATTATATGTTCTTCCCTTTTATTCTTCTATTAATCTTCTTAATTGGGTTGGAATCAATATTGGAGACAATATTGGGTTCTACCCTTTCAATCCTTTGCTTATGCAAAACGTCTCCACGATGACTACACCGCCCATGGAAGAGTAGTTCTTTTTAGTAATCGATCAACCTATATACTTCTTCATTTAATTATTTTGAATCATTGAGATACTGTAATTCACTTAATATGATCCATGAATTGTGTTTTTAAATTGTAATAAACTAATAAATCAATTAATCAATTAACACAAAACACGCGAGGTCAGGAATTGTGTAAATTGTGAGAGTGCGATTTTAATAGGTAATACAAGACCATACATGATAAATTTGTAGAGTTAAAATATAATCCCTAAAAACAATTCATTATCATTTCCAGAATGGATATGTGCTCTAATTAACCACTGACCATAAGCTGACCTTAGAACAACAATCAAAGTAGGGTGCTGCGATTGCGTGTTCTGAAGCTAGCCTAGTGTCACGGGCTGAGCGTCTCAGCACTGCAGTTCGCCCGTGCGGCACCCCAGCCCCCTCCAAGGCGGGCGGGGTTCAGCTGTCTAGCTCTTCATATGTGAGGTTCACTAGTTTCGTCCTGCCATGGAATCATCAGGAGAGTGGCCCCAACTCCCAACCAGTGGTGTCAAGGTTGACACGCACCATCATCCTCTTTGTCGGGGCGACTCCCATCTCTTAGATAGGGACTAACCAGTTGAACCGTAGCTTTGATGTTCTTGCTGGTGTGGGAAAGGACCCCCATTATTGGGTCGTGACATTCTCCCACCACCATTCCATGCACGCCCTCGTGCATGCAGGATCGTGGCCTTCTGTGTGTCCGCGACTGCTTCCAACTAACCGGTTACCAAGCATGGCCTCAGGGGACACTCCTTCCTTGTCGTTGGCATCAATGGCCCACCCACTCTCTGGGTCGCAAACCACCATGGTCCACCCTCTCTCTCAGGGTCGAAAACCACCTCCATGAGACCCACCCTTCATAGTGGCGTCTCTGCCTCGGACATCTCGCAAGCGCGACCATCTGTGTCGTGTCACCTCCGCATGACACCCCGGGACTCCGCTCCCACCACCAAGGTCCATCTGGCAGCATTCCGCAACACCACGAGGCACATTCCCTTTGATACCTCTTGTCACGGGCTGAGCATCTCAGCACAACAGTTCGCCCGTGCGGCACCCCAGCCCCCTCCAAGGCAGGCGGGGTTCAGTCGTCCAGCTCTTCATATGTGAGGTTCACTGGTTTCGTCCTGCCATGGACTCATCAGGAGAGTGGCCCCAACTCCCAACCAATGGTGTCAAGGTTGACATGCACCATCATCCTCTTTGTCGGGGTGACTCCCATCTCTTAGATAGGGACTAACTAGTTGAACCACAGCTTTGATGTTCTTGCTGGTGTGGGACAGGACCCCCATGATTGGGTCGTGACATTCTCCCACCACCATTCCATGCACGCCCTCGTGCATGCAGGATCGTGGCCTTCTGTGTGTCTGCGACTGCTTCCAACTAGCCGGTTACCAAACATGGCCTCAGGGGACGCTCCTTCCTTTTCGTTGGCATCAATGGCCCAACCACTCTCTGGGTTGCAAACCACCGTGGTCCACC
Source organism: Viscum album (assembly GCA_963277665.1). NCBI lineage: Eukaryota > Viridiplantae > Streptophyta > Magnoliopsida > Santalales > Viscaceae > Viscum > Viscum album. The sequence goes on along the minus strand of OY728119.1, from coordinate 603,187,014 downwards.
CTCTCTCTCAGGGTCGAAAACCACCTCTACGAGACCCACCCTTCATAGTGGCGTCTCTGCCTCGGACATCTCCCAAGCGTGACCATCTGTGTCGTGTCACCTACGCATGACACCCCAGGACTCCGCTCCCACCACCGAGGTCCATCCGACAGCATTCCACAACACCATGAGGCACATTCCCTTTGATACCATTTGTCACGGGCTGAGCGTCTCAGCACAACAGTTCGCCCGTGCGGCACCCTAGCCCCCTACAAGGCGGGCGGGGTTCAGCCGTCCAGCTCTTCATATGTGAGGTTCACTGGTTTCGTCCTGCCATGGACTCATCAGGAGAGTGGCCCCAAATCCCAAACAGTGGTTTCAAGGTTGACATGCACCATCATCCTCTTTGTCGGGGCGACTCCCATCTCTTAGATATGGACTAACCAGATGAACCGCAGCGTTGATGTTCTTGCTGGTTTGGGACAGGACCCCCATGATTGGGTCGTGACATTTGTCACGGGATGAGTGTCTCAGCACAGCGGTTCGCCCATGCGGCACCCTAGCCCCCTCCAAGGCGGGCGGGGTTCAGCCGTCTAGCTCTTCATATGTGAGGTTCATTGGTTTCGTCCTGCCATGGACTCATCAAGAGAGTGTCCCCAACTCCCAACCAGTGGTGTCAAGGTTGACACACACCATCATCCTCTTTGTCGGGGTGACTCCCATCTCTTAGATAGGGACTAACCAGATGAACTGCAACGTTGATGTTCTTGCTGGTGTGGGACAGGACCCCCATGATTGGGTCGTGACATTCTCCCACCACCATTCCATGCACGCCCTCGTGCATGCAGGATCGTGGCCTTCTGTGTGTCCGCGATTGCTTCCAACTAACCGGTTACCAAGCATGGCCTTAGGGGACACTCCTTCCTTGTCGTTGGCATCAATGGCCTACCCACTCTCTGGGTTTCAAACCATCGTGGTCCACCCTCTCTCTCAGGGTCGAAAACCACCTCCACGAGACCAACCCTTCATAGTGGCGTCTCTACCTCAGACTTCTACCAAGCGCGACCTTCTACGTCGTGTCATCTCCGCATGACACCTCGGGACTCCACTCCCACCACCAAGGTCCATCCGGCAGCATTCCACAACACCACGAGGCACATTCCCTCTGATACCACTTGTCACGGGATGAGCGTCTCAGCACAGCAGTTCGCCCGTGCGCCACCCCAGCCCCCTCCAAGGCGGGCGGGGTTCAGCCATCCAGCTCTTCATATGTGAGGTTCACTGGTTTCGTCCTGCCATGGACTCATCAGGAGAGTGGCCCCAACTCCCAACCAGTGGTGTCAAGGTTGACACGCACCATCATCCTCTTTGTCGGGGCGACTCCCATCTCTTAGATAGAGACTAACCAGTTGAACCGCAACTTTGATGTTCTTGCTGGTATGGGACAGGACCCCCATGATTGGGTCATGACATTCTCCCACCACCATTCCATGCACGCCCTCGTGCATGCAGGATTGTGGCCTTCTGTGTGTCCGCGACTGCTTCCAACTAACCAGTTACCAAGCATGGCCTCAGGGGATGCTCCTTCCTTGTCGTTGGCATCAATGGAACACCCACTCTCTGGGTCGCAAACCACCATGGTCCACCCTCTCTCTCAGGGTCGAAAACCACCTCCACGAGACCCACCATTCATAGTGGCGTATCTGCCTCGTACATCTCGCAAGCGCGACCATCTGTGTCGTGTCACCTCTACATGACACCCCGGGACTCCGCTCCCACCACCAAGGTCCATCCGGTAGCATTCCGCAACACCACGAGGCACATTCCCTTTGATACCACTTGTCACGGGCTGAGCGTCTCAGCACAGTGGTTCGACCGTGCGGCACCCTAGCCCCCTCCAAGGTGGGCGGGGTTCATCCGTCTAGCTCTTTGTCGGCAGCATTTTGCAACACCACGAGGCACATTCCCTTTGATACCACTTGTCACGGGCTGAGCATCTCAGCACAGCAGTTCGCCCGTGCAGCACCCCAGCCCCCTCCAAGGCGGGCGGGGTTCAGCCATCCATCTCTTCATATGTTAGGTTCACTGGTTTTGTCCTGCCATGGACTCATCAGGAAAGTGGCCCCAACTCCCAACCAGTGGTGTCAAGGTTGACACGCACCATCATCCTCTTTGTCGGGGCGACTCCCATCTCTTAGATAGGGACTAACCAGTTGAACCACAACTTTGATGTTCTTGATGGTGTGGGAAAGGACCCCCATGATTGGGTTGTGACATTCTCCCACCACCATTCCATACACACCCTCGTGCATGCAGGATCGTGGCCTTCTGTGTGTCCGCAACTGCTTCCAACTAACCGGTTACCAAGCATGGCCTCAGGGGATGCTCCTTCCTTGTCGTTGGCATCAATGGCCCACCCACTCTCTGGGTTGCAAACCACCGTGCTCCACCCTCTCTCTCAGGGTCGAAAACCACCTCCACGAGACCCACCGTTCATAGTGGCGTCTCTGCCTCGGACATCTCGCAAGCATGAACATCTGTGTCGTGTCACCTCCGCATGACACCCCGGGACTCCGCTCCCACCACCAAGGTCCATCCGGTAGCATTCCGCAACACCACGAGGCACATTCCATTTGATACCACTTGTCACAGGCTGAGCATCTCAGCACAGCAGTTCGCCCGTGCGACACCCCAGCCCCCTCCAAGGCGGGCGAGGTTCAGCCGTCCAGCTCTTCATATGTGAGGTTCACTGGTTTCGTCCTGCCATGGACTCATCAGGATAGTGGCCCCAACTCCCAACCAGTGGTGTCAAGGTTGACACGCACCATCATCCTCTTTGTCGGGGTGCGACACCCCAGCCCCCTCCAAGGCGGGCAGGGTTCAGCCATCCAGCTCTTCATATGTGAGGTTCACTGGTTTCATCCTGCCATGGACTCATCAGGAGAGTGGCCCCAACTCCCAACCAGTGGTGTCAAGGTTGACACACACCATCATCCTCTTTGTCGGGGTGACTCCCATCTCTTAGATAGGGACTAACCAGATGAACCGCATCATTGATGTTCTTGATAGTGTGGGACAGGACCCCCATGATTGGGTCGTGACATTCTCCCACCACCATTCCATGCACGCCCTCGTGCATGCAGGATCATGGCCTTCTGTATGTCCGCGACTGCTTCCAACTAACCGGTTACCAAGCATGGCCTCAGGGGATGCTTCTTCCTTGTCGTTGGCATCAATGGCCCACCCACTCTCTGTGTCGCAAACCACCGTGGTCCACCCTCTCTCTCAGGGTCAAAAACAACCTCCACGAGACCCACCCTTCATAGTGGCGTCTCTGCCTCAGACATCTCGCAAGCGCGACCATCTGTGTTGTGTCACCTCCGCATGACACCCCGGGACTCCGCTCCCACCACCAAGGTCCATCCGGCAGCATTCCGCAACACCACGAGGCACATTCCTACCACTTGTCACAGTCTGAGCGTCTCAGCACAGCAGTTCACCCGTGCGGCACCCCAGCCCCCTCCAAGGAAGGCGAGGTTCAGCCATCCGGCTCTTCATATGTGAGGTTCACTGGTTTCGTCCTGCCATGGAATCATCAGGAGAGTGGCCCCAACTCCCAACCAGTGGTGTCAAGGTTGACACGCACCATCATCCTCTTTATTGGGGCGACTCCCATCTCTTAGATAGGGACTAAACAGATGAACCGCAGCATTGATGTTCTTGTTGGTGTGGGACAGGACCCCCATGATTGGGTCGTGACACTAGGGTTTAAGTAATTTCATCTTTGTGGTTAAGTTAACTCTCATAGGGTTCGAGGGATAATAAATTAAGTGGATATTTATTTAAATGATAATGATTAATAAGGGTATGAAGAGGTATAGTTAGATTAATTACTCCTTTTAAAATATTTTCTAAAAAAACATCTTTTTGTTGTGTCATTTTAATCGAACTTCATTTCAAAACTTAAAAAAAAATACAATCTTCTTTCAGCAAAATTCTTCTAGATTCATAAACTATGACCAACACCCATCCTTTCAGGTAGTGTTTTTATTCTCTTTTATTTTATTTTTAGAATACCTTTAAAAATTTGTTTTAAAGCTACTTCCTCCTTTGAGAGATGACCTTGGTTAGCCACTTTGCTGCACCTAAGTACCCCAAAATCACTAATCATTTGAGGGCACCCATGACAGCAATCTTTCAATGTCACTTATTCTTTGTTGGTGAGAAATAATCCGTGTTTATAGTATACCAAATCCAACCCCTTAAAAATTAGGTATATATTTCATATAAGGGTTAGATTGAAATATGGATCATCCTACTTAGTGGTTGTTAATTGTGAAAATTCCTCCTTCTAATCGAGTGATTTCTCAATATGGGATGAATGAATTTTAATTTCAAAAGGAAGGTTATAATGTTTTTTTGGAAATAATTTAAAAATTAAGAATGAAAATCAGAATTATTCATTTCAAATTGGGTAGCCTTTATCTTGTTTTCCTCTGGAAATATCACTAGTCTCTTCTCATGGGATTCATCTAAGGTATGTTCAACAAAATTTGGGAGCTCTATATGTTCCTCAACAGGTTCATGTACTTATTCATCATGTTACTCTAGGATAAGAAATGGATTGGAATAATTTTGAAATTAAAAATAGTGGGAGTTAATGATGAAATTATATTGAATAAAATCAAGAAAGATAAAGTTTAAGAAAGGATCAAATCCCTGTGTTGGTTTAGTTAAAATCTCTTTGTCAGTGGAAAGTGTATCTTAGAGTTGGATGGTAGTAAGTGTAGGTAGGTAGTTAGGATCCTACATCTTTTCTTCAAATTCCACCACATGGGTGGTGTGTTCTTATATAACTAGGTATTGGTACAGAGGTGCTAGTGATTATTCTTTATAGGTGGGGAGATCACTTTTCTTTTCATCATCTTCCTAGTCACTCAAAATATGATCATGATCTTATTGATCTCTCATGTTTTCATTAGTATGTTATCCATCATCATCACTCCCTATATCTTCATGGTAGTCTTGGATTTGGATCTTCAGATGGTAGGGATGTGAATAATCTTTTAGTGTGGCCGAAACCTCTTCAATGTCTTTTAAAAAATCTGAAAGATTCAATGGTACTTATTCTTAGGCCTTCGGGTCAGGTTCATGTTTCTTCTATTGGAATGCATAAAAATATGCATTTAGCCATTCTATATTGATCTCTAGGTCTTTTAATATGATTCTAATCCTTTTAAACTTTTACTTTAGTTCATTATCACCCTCCTAATGCTCCACCCATGTACTTTATTCATAAAATTTGGGAGTAAACAAGGAAGTCTATACTTCTATCTCAACCATTTCTAGATAAAATTTTGAGAATTAGAACTGGAGTTTAGTTAAATATCTAGATAATCCTTCAATGATTGGGTGTTTGATGGTTTCTTTAAGTTCTTGGATAAGGTCCTTGAATTATCTCTCAATGAAAATTTGGATTCATGCTCACCTGATCTATCTAGAAAATAAAGAAACACCATCTTTCGTAGACCAAGGTGAGTCAATCACTGATTCTTACACCTATGAGCTGTCAGTATATACAGATTAATAATCTTTTGAATACATTATGGAAAAGATTATTTTTTAAATTTTATTTATATAATGAAAATAGTGTAAAAATATTTACAATGTGAAAAAGAAAAAAGTAAAGAAAATAACTGCATAGATCCTGGGAAAATACACCATGTTTGGACACACAACTATTGCACAGTGTAGAAGCAGATATTTTTTATATTTTATTAGTATAACACATTGGCTAAAAAGGGTTGTCTCACTTGAGGAGCTTAATAATTTTTTCACTTACTAACTCTAATTCACCTAAGAGTAATTCCTTTTCTGTTTTATTATTTTATGAAAAATATTTAATTTGAGTTTTGTTTTTTGGAAATAATTGATGTGAAAAACTAAAATTATACTAAAATGAAATATAGTATGATATTAGAAAGAATGTTATTAGCCTTTATGTTAAGTTTTAGGTTCCTTCATTATTCATTGTTTATTGTTTAAAAATTTAGTTTGATGGCTCAATTATGAAATCTCATGCAAGAACTACTAATATTTTATTCATTGGTTGTGGAATATCAAATGCCTAAGAAATCTAAATTCTATCTCCTACTGTAATCAATGTTGATAGAACATATCAATCATGAGTGTGACACCTTTCAGGACATGGCTCCATCATATGTTGTTTCATCCATTGAATAAATCAACTCCAACATATGAAGAGCTTATGTACAATCGAAGGAAGGGAAGAGATTTAAATAAAATAAGTTAGGTCACGATTCATGTCATAGTGTAAAATAATCACACTCATTCATTCACTTTAACTCACCAAAAAAAACATTAAATAAATTTAGTTCAGAATTTAGGAACACCCAATCCTCCCCTAAGGCCAAGCCTTGGGTCAGAATCCCATTATCAGAAGTAAGAGGTCACTTAGTGGAAGAATGGATAGAGGATAAGAAAATAAAAAAAAATGAAAAATGAGAAGAAAAAAAGAATAATGTGAAAGAGATAGAGGAGAGAAAGAGAATAAAATAAAAAGAGTTTGAGAAAAGAGAATAAGAAGAAAGAAGAAGAATATAGTTGGAGAATAAATGTATGGATCAATTTTAGTTAAAATAGAATGAAGTGAATTTCAATTCATAATAAAATAAAATAAAAATAAAATATAGAATTAATAAAATAAATAAATAAAATAAAATGAATAAAATAGTATCACAACATCCTCTTCTCGATCCCTCTCCCGATAGTGACAATACCTCCTTTTATAGAAACAAATAATTATCCTCAGTCTTATATTTTCCATATATTTAGGATCTATTTTGGATATATAATTTTATTTTAATATTTTACATGTTTAAATATTTATTAAATCTCAACTTTTACAAATTTGAGCGATGACATTGTGGGTTGAGCGGCCATGGCGAGGCCCATTCATGGCCTTACAAGGCCATATGGAAATGAGGAAATACCTCCTCTTTTGGTATTTACAATGGTTTTATCAAGAACCTAAGTCCATCCATGGTGATATTCAGTCTTATAAGTGGCTATAAGCTCAACCCTTAGTTCTCCAGTGGTGTGTGAGATTCCTCTGAGTCATCCGACCCTTCATAGTGGTTGGATGCTTCAAAATGGGATTCATGGTGATCATCTGAAGTTATAGAGGTGATCCCGACTGGTCTCTATACTAGTGGTGTCTATTCTTATGGGGATAGATATTCATGGTGTTATCTATGGAATCTTTAGTGATTTCACATATTGAAAGTGTGATATAAAGTGGAGACAATGATGAAGTGTTGTGTTCGTGAACAATAATCATAGAAAAGTGATGCAATGATGTCATTTTGGTAAATTTGAACAGTAAATATGATGAAATTTTTACACATTTAAGACTAGGATAACATTTTAAATAGTTTATATATAATCCCATGGTGAACACCGCTCAGAAGCCTACTATGTAGTGGTCACTTGATTACACATACACACACATACTATCATACCACACCAACACGTGCGACTCATGAGGCCTTTAGGTCTAACCTATGCACATGAAGGTTCTTCCCCAGGGGAATGATCGCCACCATGCTTCGTGGGTGGGCTCTCCCAGTGGCCTTCTTGGACGGATGGACCCTTCATGGGGTTGGATAGATTTCTTGTAGGATTCTTGGTTGAGGGATACCGTATTGCTGGACCAACCATTTTACATAAATATCATTAAATTATCAATTAAAATTGAAAAAATATTCATAATAAAATAAAACAATAAAAGTTATCATTTTAATACATTTTTATTCTTTATTTTAAAGTCTTGATATTTTATATAAACATTGAAATACATAGTAAAATTGAGTGAAAATAATTTAAAATGGTTAGAAATTATTTAAATAATTACATGAAAATATGTGCGGATCAGGATTTAAACCTAGGACTGATTATTTTGGGGTTTTTAAATTAGAATTCTAGATAGGTGTCACCCTTGACCTAGTATTTCTATTAAATATGATGTTATATCTTTTTATTGAGGATTTTCCATATATGATGATATCCTTAGAGAGATTCTTCTTATTATTTGTGTGTTAGAGGATTGTTCTTTTCGGTTACGACTTTGATAATTAGGAATCATGAAGTGATAAATAAATCCAAGGATATTCTCCATCAGGGTAGGTTACTTTGATATTTATGTTTACATCATTCTTCACATGAACAAATTATATCCTCCTAAAATATATTTTCCGATTTTAAGCATGAAAAAAATTTAATAATGTTAATAATATCTTTATTTAAAAGAAAAACATTTGAAAATATAAATTATTCTTTTACATGAATTATTTATAATATTTCATGAATTATTGAATTTTATAATTAAATTATTTACATGATTTTTAGAGGAAAACATATTCTTCTACCAAAGATATTGTTAGGGCCAATAGGGGCCTATATACCCTGAGAGGGGGGGTGAATCAGGGTATGGATATTCTTTTTCAAAGTTCTTCCTACCCCACTGGATCTTGACCTCTTTATTACAAGGGTCACTTTGTTTGCTCTTGTGTGTAAACTGTGATCACTTATTTACTTCTTTATCTAATGATGATGCTTTGAATGCAATGCAGGGAAGCAAACAGATAGAAACAGATATTTTTACATGGTTCACCCTCACTGGGCTACGTCCAAGGAGCATACGCCGACAAGTTGCCGGTCGTACCAAATTTCACTAATCTTCACTAGCTGTGGATACAATGTTCGGGCTAGATCACTTCTATGCCCAGGCTCGCTGCCTTTACAATGTTTAGGGTCAGCTCACTGCTTTCCCAAGGGTCACTCCCTGTTTCTCTCTCTCTGGCTCACTGCCGGTGGAGAGGATCACCTTCTTCCTCTTCCTAAGCTCACTGCTCTGGAAGGGAATCCACTCACAGTTTATAGACCTGTAGGTCTCTTCATTTGCATGAATGAATGCATCTTCCTCTGTATATAGATGCTCTGTTGAAGTAAAACTTTCACCTGTAGATGAATATCTCTTTTCACCAAAGGTATCGGGCAATGTACCAGCTTCCACGCAGTCCGAGAAGCACCGCTGGAACAAAACCTTACTTGGCGCGCAAGTCAATCTTGGCGCGTAAGTATCGGCGTGCAAGTCACAACGGGCGCACAAGTTCACCTCAGACACTTGCGCGACTCAAGCTTCCTCAACTCCAAACTTGCGGGACTCTCTTCCTTTTACGCCCAACCCAACATTGGCGTGCAACTGCCAACCGGCGCGTAACTTCTAACACCGCCGCACAACTTCAACCACTGGCGCGCAACTTCACCTGCGCAACCCACACTCACCACTTGCGCGACCACCACACCTATGCGACGGGAGCTCTGATTTCTCAAAGTGTTGAACTCTGTTGAAAATGAGGAGGGGTGGTCCAGTATTTATAGGCAATCTGACCACCCTGTGCGACGACGCGCAAGTCACCTGCGCGACCCAGTTTCGGCGCACAAGTTTCCTGTCATTTTAGACACTTGCGTGACCAACTCCATAACTTGCGTGATCCTTTTTTCCTTAGCCATATTTTGATCTTCTGAACTTGAAAAACATATGGCGCGCAAGTTTCTTATACTCCAAGTCCTCGGCGCGCAAGTCCTTTTTCCAAAAACACTTTTCTTCATTTGCCGATTTTCAGGCCCTAAAATTTGGCAAACACTGGAAAATGGCGCCACCTTGTATCTGTTCTTTTGTACCGCCTCCAGATCATCCATTCCTTTTATCGATGTTCTTGAATAAAACATGGATCGTTGACCTCAGCTCTTGAACTCGACATTCCACCATGAAATCCTCTTTGTCAACAAATTTGTATGTCATTGGTTTGCTTTGTCAACAATCACAACCCAGATGTCCACTTTGTCAATAAACACAATCACCTCAAAAATGCTTCAATGATACCTTGAGGGATTTTTTCCCAACAATCTCCCCCTTTGGGTTTGTTGACAACTCTTCTAAAACAAAGATACGTCGTTTATTCTTAAGCCTCCATTCGCCTCATTGCGATTCTGATAGCGATCAAGGATTTACTCAACACATACTCTAAGCCCACATGAGCAATGCTCAGTGTGAGAAACAAGAGTAAATGAAAAGTTTATCAATGAATCACTTTATCTCTGACATCCACTATTGACACCAAACTGATACCAATTTGTACTAAACTGATACCAATTGTTGATGGATTTGTTGGAAGACCAATGTTTGGTTTGTAAATAGTCTTACCACTTTCCAACACCTCTCTTCTTCTTTTATCACGATCCTCAGTTGTCGTGATATCTATTCTTTGATCGACCACTTCTAGCATCATCAGATTTAATACACTCCCCCTTTCTCATTGCTCCCCCTTTCTGGCTGCTCCACCTGTCAGCTTCTCCCCGTATCTGTCATGATTTCTCAAATAGCCACACTGTCTCCCAATCACTATTTTCTCCCCCTTTAACAAACACTATTTTCTCCCCCTTTTTCAACAAACCCAAAGGTCACTCCTTTGTACTCTGTAACAGAGTAGAGAACACAAATCATCACATTAGGGAAAAAGACATCATACCTCGGGGAGAGGGGGGGGGGTCCCACATCCACACTATTCCAAGTGCGGGGAATCGACTAAACTCCCAGAGCCATTTGATGCCTCTCGAAAGCTTCCTTGGGTAAGGCCTTTGTCAAAATGTCTACAACCTGTAGCTCTGTAGGCATGTACTCCAACTTCACGATTCCCTGATCAACCTTCTCCTTGATAAAATGATACTTAATTAAAATGTGATTTGTCCTTGAGTGATGGACGGGATTTTTGCTGAGATTTATAGCACTTGAGTTGTCACACTGGATTCCGATCGGAGACTTCACTTCAACTCCCATATCTTCAAGCTGCTGCTTCATCCACAATAACTGTGTGCATGCTTGAGTGGCCACAATATACTCAGCTTCTACGGTGCTTAATGAAATGCAATCCTTCTTCTTCCTCAACCAAGCAATACATAGTCTGCCAAGATAAAATGCACCTCCAGATGTTGATTTCCTGTCATCTGCTGAACCGTCCCATTCTGCATCAGTATATCCCAATAATTCTGTCTGAGACTTGTCGTTATATGTCATCCCGAAGTCCATTGTGCCCTTGATATACCGAAGTATTTTTTCACTGCGAGCATGTGACTTTACTTGGGATTACTTTGATATATCACTGCTTGGCATGTGGCGAAAACAATATCAGGCCTTGTCGCGGTCAAGTACAATAGACTTCCGATAATTTGCCTATATTTTGTGATATTAACTTCCCTGCCACTGTCATCTTTTGATGATTTCATCCGGGTAGAAACCAGAGTCTTCATATCCTTGGAATTTTCCATTCCAATTCATTACAAAGCATCCTTGGCATATTTGGATTGAGAAATGAATGTGTCATTCCTGCCTTATGTAACGCTGAAAACCAAGCTTCTTAAAATACTGATATAGCCTTCAGTACAATGCTCTTGGTGCTTGTTTCAGCCCATATAACGCCTTCTTCAGCCTGCAAACTTTGTTCTCATCTTCATGAATGAGAAAACCATCTGGATGCTCAATATACACCTCTTCTTCTAGAAAACCATTTAGAAATGCAGTCTTTACATCCATCTGGAACTCTTTGAACTTTCTTTGCCCTACAATGGCTAGGAATAATCTGATTGTCTCCTGCCTTGTAATCGGTGCAAATGTCTCATCACCATCTATTCCCTCTATCTGGGAGTCTTCTTTGCACATCAGTCGTGCTTTGTTCCGAATCACTGTTCCATATTCATTCATCTTGTCTTAATAGACCTATTTAGTCCTAATGACGTTTTTATCTTCTTGCCTCGAAACAATCTCCCACATCTTGTTCTTCGCAATCTGATCTATCTCTTCATTCATGGTATGATCCCAATTTTCATCTTCAGCTGCATCAACAAAGCATTTCGGCTCAACCTAAGATATAAAAGATGTTTTCTGCAGTGATTCCATTCTCCTTGTCTGAGCTAGAGCTAACTAATCACCAATGATATTCTGCATGTCAATTTTAGCTCAACTCTTTGACTGTTGTGTAGATGAGGATTTTTCATTTCTAAATCAGCATTAGTCACTTATGCTTCCCCTTTGTTGCTTTCCTCCTCATCACGTTTATCAGGAAATTTCTCACTGTTTCGTTGTTCAGTGAAATCATTCCTTTCAACTACTTCTCACAGCTTCTTGGTATCCTGAAAACAGTCAGCTGATACCAAAATGTTAGATCAAAATAAATAAGCATGAAATTCTTGATCACTGCTGCTTCTCCCATAGTATGTCTTCTCTCGATAGACAACACTTGAGGTGGGTCATCCAATTATTTCCTTGATGGATCTGGCATCTGATTTTGTTGTTGAATTCTCCCCCTATGTTATGCAACACTTCCTGGGGTTAGACCCACTGTTTATACCCATAAACGTCATTCTTCTCTTGCATCATTTATTCTCATCATTGAGCTATTAACCAAATCTCTAAGCCTACTGAGTTGGAACTCGATGTAGGAAACAAGAGATAGAGTTAATAACACAATCACTTCCTATTGTGCTCTGTTGATCCCTTTCTTCTTCAACTCTAGTACCTGATTTGAATCAATTGAAACTCTAGAGCATATCACTTCTCCACTTCGCATCCTTAGATGTAACTTCCCCTTGGATTGTATCTACCTAAAACCTGAAACACACGGATCATTAGTTAATAGAATTTATATACATAGGGAGAGGGGGGTTTCCTTCTCGATTCCTCAAGATGAGGATTGTGGTTGATCCTGATGGGTCAACCCATTGATTCTTTCTTGGAGGGCATCACACTCTTTTCTTGCTTCCTCCAGCTACCTAGCCAACTTCAACTGTTCTGGACATATGACTAGGCATTCATTGTCTACATTTTGAGCCTTTTTCTGATATGTAGATTTGGTAGGCTCGGCCTTCCTCACCGCTTGGGGTATAAACCCGCTAGTACACATTTCCTTCTTTGAGGTTCTATCAAAATTCCATTTTCCTTGATTATTTCTCTGAGTAGGAACCTCTCTGTTTGGCATCTTCCCTTTATTCTTCTCCCATCGTAGGGGTCTTGCTCTTTCCTTCACTTCTCGATGAGAAACACAACATGCAAATTTTTCAATACGTTCTTTGTTCATCCTTATTTTATCAGACGTCTGAGTCACCACCCTATTTTTCATTGGTGGTGGGTCCTCCACTGAACATCCATTCTTCTTACTCACATCTGTAGCATTTCCTCCATTTTTCTTCCAGATTTGTTCATGTTCTTTCTTAGGGGGCAGTTGTGAGTGTGACAGAGGAGGTGACTGATACACCTTTCATTCAGCTATATATGATTCAACTGAGGCTCTAAGCCTGTTCTCAAACATACCACACTGTCTCCCAGTGTAGAATTTCTCATTATGCATCACTAGGGATGAGAATCTCCTTTTGAGTCCCTTTTCATTTCTTGCTTTCTTCTTGCTGCAATGTCTTGCCAAATGCCCATAATTAGAACATATAAAACAATTTCCATCAAAGGCATACCTCTTTTCATCATTTCTATATCGAGATGCTGATACACCTTGAGTTCTTCTTCTTACACGAAGCTCTTGAGCATCCTGACACATACTCATGGTGTGTCCCATTCTTCCACAGTAATAGCATCTAACAAATTCTTTCCTCTAAGAGACTCTTCTCTCTAATTTCTCAGGAAGCTTCTTCTTATTCTCAGATTCAGCAAAGTTTCTATTTTCACATCCTAAAATGTATTCCAGATCATCTGGACAAAATCTTGATGTGTGGCTGTGAATCCCGCAGAAATAGCACATGTCATCACTACTTTTTGTAACTGTCCTCTTAGGCCTATCTCCAACACCTATAGGATTTCTTTCACATCTGGAACTGTTCACAGTTCTCTTTATATCTTGCACGGGAGGGGATTCATCAAATCCGATACCAGTTTTTCCCAAACTGTATGGTCTTTGGGCTGAAAAAATTTGTTCTTGCCTCTTTTCAGAAATAGAAAATTTTGTTTTCATTTCATCATCACCTGTCGAAGGATAATCAAATAGCAAGTGTAAGGCATCCTTCATTTTGGGCTTTCCTCTAGCATTGGATTTCTCCACTTCTTTCTTCATTGATTTTAGTTCTTCTTCCAAATTTTGAATTTTCATATCCCTTGATTCAAGTTGGGAATTGAGTTCTTTTCTGAGATTCTTTCCACAACTCATCTCATCTTCCAGTTCACGCTTCAACTTATTAACCATGTCATTTTTCTCCTTTGCCTTCAATTTTTCTTGAGCGACAGAATCAGAACAACATGCATTCTCTTGTTGTAGACTTTGATTATTCTGAACTTCTGTAGACAACTGTGTTGCTAGATCATCATTTCTAGCTTTAAGATTCTGAACTTCATCTGACTGTTGATTCTCTTCATAATCACCAGCCTTCTTTATTCCTTTCGTTTTAGCCATCTTCTGTAGTTCTTCACCCTGAGAATCATTCTTCTCCTTTAGCTCAGTAGCAACATCAATAAGCCTTTGATTTAAGCCTCATAGCTTGTTGATCTCAATTTCCAGTGCTTGGATTCAAATGTCTTTAGACTTAATTTCATTGGTGTTTCCAACGTAACTTGGAATATCAGGTTTTTCGATGCACTTGACTTGATCTTTCACTTTTCTATTCAAGACATCGATCTCCATTTTCTATTCTTCAATCTTAAGCTTATACTCACCAAATGATTCTGAGTTCTTTGGTGCTGATAACTTGAGTTTCTCAATTTTATCCATCAACTCAGACTTCTCTTCTTCCTACTACTGCATATAGAGTTTGGCATCGTGAACCACTTTGTTGGATTTCTTGGTTTTGTCTCTCCAAACATCTATCTCTTCAAGAGCAGCCTCTAACTCAGCTTGCATATCTATTATTACTTCAATTCTTTCTTCTTCATCATCACTTTGAAGTTCATGTACTTCACTCATTCCTACATCCTGCTTGAGTGAATCAATATTTTCCCTATCAGATTCATCTAGACCTTCCTTCAGTAATCCTTTTGTTTCTTTTAATTGAATCACACTTTTTCCATACACACTTCCACACCGAGGAATACTACCTGACTTCTGCTTATTCTTTGATGTTTTTCCCTTTGCCATGTCACACAGATCGACTATACCAAGTCGGAGCAAACAAATATGATAACAGTAACCTTCCCTCTGATACCAATTGTTAGGGCCAATAGGGGCCTATATACCCTAAGAGGGGGGGGGGGGGGGGTGAATCAGGGTATGGATATTCTTTTTCAAAGTTCTTCCTACCCCACTGGATCTTGACCTCTTTATTACAAGGGTCACTTTGTTTGCTCTTGTGTGTAAACTGTGATCACTTATTTACTTCTTTATCTAATGATGATGCTTTGAATGCAATGCAGGGAATCAAATAGATAGACACAAAGATTTTTACTTGGTTCACCCTCACTGGGCTATGTCCAAGGAGCATACGCCGACAAGTTGCCGGTCGTACCAAATTCCACTAATCTTCACTAGCTGTGGATACAATGTTCGGGCTAGATCACTTCTATGCCCAGGCTCACTGCCTTTACAATGTTTAGGGTCAGCTCACTACTTTCCCAAGGGTCACTCCCTGTTTCTCTCTCTCTGGCTCACTGCCGGTGGAGAGGATCACCTTCTTCCTCTTCCTAAGCTCACTGCTCTAGAAGGGAATCCACTCACAGTTTATAGACCTGCAGGTCTCTTCATTTGCATGAATGAATGCATCTTCCTTTGTATATAAATGCTCTGTTGAAGTACAAATTTCACCCATAGATGAATATCTCTTTGCACCGAAGGTATCGGGCAATGTACCAGCTTCCACGCAGTCCGAGAAGCACCACTGGAACAAAACCTTACTTGGCGCGCAAGTCAATCTCGGCGCGCAAGTATCGGCACACAAGTCACAACGGGCGCACAATTTCACCTCAGACACTTGCGCGACTCAAGCTTCCTCAACTCCAAACTTGTGTGACTCTCTTCTTTTTATGCCCAACCCAACATTGGCGCGCAACTGCCAACCGGCACGCAACTTCTAACACCGGCGCACAACTTCAACCACTGGCGCGCAACTTCACCTGCGCGACCCACACTCACCACTTGCACGACCACCACACCTGCACGACGGGAGCTCTGATTTCTCAAAGTGTTGAACTCCGTTGAAAATGAGGAGGGGTGGTCCAGTATTTATAGGCAATCTGACCACCCTGCGCGACGGCGCGCAAGTCAGCTGCACGACCCAGTTTCGGCGCGCAAGTTCCCTGTCATTTTAGACACTTGCGCGACCAACTCCATAACTTGCGCGATCCTTTTTCCTTAGCCATATTTTGATCTTCTGAACTTGAAAAACATATGGCGCGCAAGTTTCTTATACTCCAAGTCCTCGGCGCGCAAGTCCTTTTGCCAAAAACACTTTTCTTCATTTGCCGATTTTCAGGCCCTAAAATTTGGCAAACACTGGAAAACGGCGCCACCTTGTATTTGTTCTTTTGTACCGCCTCCAAATCATCCATTCCTTTTATCAACGTTCTTGAATCAAACATGGATCGTTGACCTCAGCTCTTGAACTCGACATTCCACCATGAAATCCTTTTTTTCAACAAATTTGTATGTCATTGGTTTGCGTTGTCAACAATCACAACCCAGATGTCCACTTTGTCAACAAACACAATCACCTCAAAAATGCTTCAATGATACCTTGAGGGATTTTTTCCCAACAGATATAAATGATGTTAGGTTTTCTTAAAAACATTTTCTAGAACATTATGAGTACCAAAGAGTGAAAAAATGGTACTAATACTTGAAAATGGTCATGAATAACCAATAAAAAATGAAAGGGTCTATTGAAAAATGGTTATACAATTTAATAAAATATAAATCCCATTTAAATATAATTAGGATTATTCTTGAGGAAAATGGGTTTGGTTTGTTTTGGTGAACATTAAATTTATCTCATGGATGTAAAAAATGAGATGAGAATCCCTTACCTTGTGTTTCCTTTCGGGTGAACATACTTTAACCTACTTTATAAAGAGTTTAAACATGTTAATAACTTATAAAAAACTATATTAATATTTATGATATCATATATGATAATCTTATAATATCTTATTACCCATTTGTTAATAAACATTCATTATTTTAACTATTATGGGTGTTAATTGCCTTGTTTTTCGAGTATGTTTTAACTTGTTATTTGTTGTTATTATTAAATATATCAGGGTTTCATAATCTCCATAATGTAAAAAATGATGTTAATTTTATATATATACAGTATATATGTATCTAGAATAATCTATAATGTTTGTAGATAAGAAATAAAATTCATTGTTCACGGAGATGATAGTTCACACGTATGCATGAACGCTACCTTCATTTCATTTTCATATTTAAAAAGAATGGAAAGTAAATGATATTCATATATATGTGTGTATTATAATACCAATACCCTATTTAATTAATATATTTCATATATTTTTATTAAAATTCATCCTTAATACATTCCGTGTTTAGTGTGAATGAATCATATCGCTTTGAGGGGGTGAGAGTCCACACTTCCTCAAATGATGTTATTGTATTAACGTAAAATGGAAAGTATTAAATGTATGTGTTATAAAAGTATTAAATAATTATAAATATATAATAAATAACATATATTATATATATAAACTGATTTTCCATTGTAATGTCCAACCATGAAAGTTAGTAAAAGAAAAATGAACAATCATCGTTTCATGAGGCAGTAGTTCTCCTTACAAAGAAATTGTATGTTCATTACCCATTAGATGAAAGTGTGTGTAAGTGTACAAATAAACCTTATAATAAAAAATAATAGTATATTTAGGTTATGGGTGTTGTTATACAAGAATATAATAAGAATACTTTAGGCCTTAGAGAATGGAAATGAAACTAAATAGCTTGAGAGAAGACGTTACCTCTTAATCAGGTAACTACTTTTGGTTTTTTCCAAAAGGATTACTTGGGTTTCTTCCTATACAAGGGGAGGTTTATAGGATGAGGTTAGGTAATTTTAGGATATATTTTTTTTCAAATCCTGGTCGATCCAAAGTGTCTTGAGAGGTGTGAAGAAGTGGGAGGAGAGGAGGCCTTTTTATAGTGGAGGAGGAGTGACACTCTTGTAATATTTTGACAAGGGAATTCCATGCACATTTTTCATGTTGAAAGTGGATCCATTAATGAACCAAATTATAGAAATGGGAGTATAGGGTATAAATATTCCCATAAAAGGTCCCTTTTAAAAATTTATAGGTCTTTATAGGCCTTAAGTTTAATTTTCAGTCCTTTATTAAGCTTAATTTAACCTTAATCATTGTAATTAATTTTAATCAATTTAACTAATCCTTTTGGTCAAAACAAATTTGGTATTATTAGAAATTAGAAATTATTTTGATTCCAAATATAGAATCCATTTTTCCAAATTCCAATCATATAAGTGGTATACATTAATTTAAAATTCATCCTGCATGCGGGACGATAATATAGGTTTTTAAAGTAAAAACGTCTGAAAGTTTACTATATTTTCATAATCAATTTCAAAGTAAAATTTATTAAAATGACATAAATTATATTAATTTATAAAAATATGATATAATTAAACTTTAAAAACAATTAAAATTATAATTTTACCATATAAATAAATTATATGAAAGAGCAGTTTTGAACTAAAATTCAGTATTTTTAACTATTTATTGAAAAATGATATGTTTTTGAAAAATAACAAAAATTCACCCTAACCTAATTTTTATGTTTATCTTTAAAATATGAAGTTTATTTTGAAATATTAAATCAATTAAAGTGTCATAATTCAGATTTAAAATGGGTCTACCATTAAAAGGCGGCAAAATTGCCTTTATAAAAATATAGGTTTTTATGTGTAAAATAGGGTTTGCTCTTATCTTATGCATACCAAACCTAATGGATGAATATAAAAAATATTTTATTGAATATATAAAATATATATTTCATTAAAATCATTAAATAATTATAATTAATTATGTTTGTTAAGGAAAAACTCCTTTGGAAGCATAAAAATAAAAATATTTCTTTTTTATATCCAATTGGTTCTTATTTTTATTTCTCATTAATTAGTAACAAATGAATTAATTTTATATTTATATAAACCATAAAATTTCATAATTTTTTTATTAATATTCATAACTACTAATTTAACAGCTAATTTATATCTCATTATATTTTTATAATATATTATTGTTCGATAAAACTCAGTCTTGCATATAATGAAAGCCATCGAGGAAGGTCGATATTTCATGTAACACATGCTAACTTGGTGTTGAATGCATTGAAATATATAGAATATATTTTAAATAGTAAATATATTATAAAGTATCTGGATATTATATTACCTTATGCACTCGGTGTCACATTTCATACACTTTATCAAATATACGGTTCTTACTTTAGATTTTCTAGGCATCACACTGGGCACATTCCCTCTATATACATAGAGAATAAGGTAAAACCCCTTAGATATTGGGCATGAGTCCACCACTTATATATTAATAAGCCCCATTTGTTAATGCACATTATACATGTTGTGGAACAGGTCCTCCATAGGGGTCAGTACCTCCTCGACTAATGTACTCTCTTTAGTGAGGCATGGTGGTCCCCCACCACTATTGTCACTAAGGTATGATGTGGAATTATCAGAAGTGAGGTTTCAAATAACAAACCTACAAAAAATAGAATAATTTTAATCCACATAATTCCAACATGACTCAAGTGACACTGATAATAATCACCACAAAGCTCCACTAAAAACCATTACCACCAACACTAAGACCTCTGAGGTAATCACTGAATTGTGTATTGTCTTCACAAACACCATACACATGGGCATGATGTCCATGCATGGGTGATTGTAAAAATACTCAGTAATATTATCAAAAAACACAAAGGTGGAAAGAAATAACAAGTCATCTCAAGATAGAATAAACCCATATATTCTTTAATAATAATAGATAACCAAGTTCAAGTGGCTCAGCTCCACCTATATGATCAGTGAAATCACTAAGAGGAGGGAAGAGGGTGAATATATGATTAAGAATTATTTTTATGCTTTACTTTTTAGAAAAACTTCATAACTAATCATAGTGATCAAATTAATTGTTAAAACACAAAAAATGCACACATATAAATGGAATAAAATATTAACAAGGTTCACCTCTCGAAATGTGAAAGCTAATCTTTGTTATGATCCAAAATCACCTAGGATCATATAGACCACCAACATCAACCTATAGATTACAGAAAGGAGGGTTTATCCATGAAAATTTGTTATAAATCTTATGAATTTGTTTGTGAATCCCACATAGATAAAATTATGTAGAAATTTTTTTAATAATTAATGAGTCTTCCACCAGTTCATACTTCATTCACATTGTCCCTATTATGGTACTTCTTTTTTCTTATACTTTTATCACTGTAAATCTCTTATTATTGTATGAATTATACTATAAACAACACTCCCAAACCACTTTCTCGCTTTTGAATAATATTATTTGATATTCTGTACAACAAATAATTATTTTCTGTATTATATATATATATATATATATATATTCAAATCACAATATATATATATCTTAAAAATTAGTAATTTTTCTCATTTCAAATTGGAAATTCAAATTTCAGATAAATAACTATATTAAACATCTCTTTAACTTATCTTATTCTCCCCAATTATTTATTCTTCCTCTATTTCAATCATTATATTTTTCCAGCTTGTTACATGGATATATCATGGTGAAATAATATACATCATAGTGAAACAAAGCAGTTATCCTAGAAAAACTAAAACTCAACTTCTTCTTTATGGCTCAACAACATTCTTGATGATGAAAATATTATTCTAAATTTTATAGAATAAAAAATACCATTTATGATATTTTCAATAAAAAATTATTAGTACATAAATATCTTGATTTTATATTTCTTATAATAATAAATTTGGATATTTTTTGAACTTCCCATTCCTTACAAAATATCATGAAGTATTGAACCTTATAAAGATAACAAACTTATGAAGTTAAACCTTATTAAGATCACCCTTCAAATGACTATAGAAAAAACTTATAAAGTTGTATAAAACCATATAAAGTCCCCAAATTTAATACCCTAAGCTTCCACGGTACATTTCCCTTTGAATAATGCAATAGCTTGCATTCTACGCAACTTGGAGTTTTAACACACCCCGACCAATCAAACTAGCCATTATGAATAGTAATACCCACTTTTTGAAATTTTATAAATTTTATTTTTCAAAATGGATTTCATTTTTGGATTTGGAATATCAAAATTATCCTAGGGTGAAATTTTGGTATTTTTCTGAAAACTTTCAATTTTTGATGAATAGTGAAAAACACTACGTTATTGTTTAAAACCAAATTTTTATTTAAATAATTTTTTATTTTATTTAAATTTATTTTAAGTAAAAATAGATACATAATACCTATATTAGTTCAATACAATTCATTTGAGTCATTTTATAATAAAATTAGATGTATAAAATTTTATTGAATTTTTAACGTCTTTTACCCACCTTCTAGGCACATTAGAAAATTTGCATAAAACGTAATTTTACTGCTTCTGTGAATTGAATTTCAAAAATCTGAGAAACATGGTTAATATTATTTATTAAAATGTGGTTCAATAAGATGAAAATAATTTTTTATGAATAATAACTTTTGACTTTTATTTACCACGATTAAAAGTAAATAGGGTAATTAAAGGTAAAAATGATATTATTATTACCCTAATACATGTAATAATTCTATTGGATAAGTGTATTTAGACCAAATTAATCCTTATGAATAAAATATGATCCTTTGGGTCCACTTGGATTAGATTAATACATTTATTATTATTTTATTTAAAGAAGAGTTAAAAGTGTTAAATTCAAATTTTCATAACTAAAACATTTTTAATATAGGGTTACACATAATATAAATTAGAATATAAATATTCATTAGAAATATAAAAATATTTCCTACATAATGGTATTTTATTTATCATTTTTATACATTAAATAATTAGATTTATTTATAACACAATGATGATGCAGTAATTACCTTATTATTGAAAGATTTAAAATAATTGATATTATAAATATTCAAATAAATTTAAATTGAGACTTTTGATGAATTCACGAATTTTATAGGTTAATATGACATGTTAAGGTATATTAAATGAATTTATTTTGAAGTAATCAAGTTTTTAGTACTTTAACAAAAATCAAATACTAAATAGTGTCAAAATTGACATAAATGAGTTTTTAAAAAAAATACTATATTATTAAATGATATAATAGTCCTAAAAATCTAAGGTTAGGACAAAGGGCTTGTATAATAATAAATATGTCATTAATGAACCACTTGGGGTTCTCTTGTAATTTTATAGTAAGTTTATTAACCATATAATATAAAGATACAAGGAGACATAGTAAATGTTAAACTATTTAACCAAGAGTTAAATCTAAAAGATAAGGTTAATATGGTGACCTAAAACTATATAAAACCTATTGGTTGAGAGTTTTAGACCCATAACCACCTTATACTAGAAATAAATCATTTTTGATTCATTATAAACCGAATATGATTTTATAATAAAATAATATTTCAAGCTTTTCCTAAAGTGACCCTCACCTCTCTTATAAAAGGGTACTTACCCTTCTCTCAAAATAACACCTACAAAGCCATTTGGCTCGGCCAAAACCTACTCAAATATCCTCCCAAATAACCTCAATTATACCTATAGGCCTTAATTTGATCATAAAACCAACCTAAGGAGACGCTTTGATCAACTCAAAAGGAAACACCCGAAAAGAGGTAATAATTTCACTACCTCTTTCAAAATTATTTTCTTCTTCCACTTCCTCTTTCTTTATTGTTTTCATAAAAAAATAATAACTATAGTAACTTCTAAATACTGTGATTTTATTAGAAATATGGTACAACCATATTCATTATTCTATCCATCCCATGAATAACAAAGTCACCATACGTGCGTACGTACGACTTACCATCTCCACGTCGTAGTGTAGTTTGTTATTCAACACTTAATTATTTGAATGGGTATAATAAGGACTATAATTGATTTAAATAAAAAATTTAAGATTTAAATGATTATATATATATGATATACTATCCAATTACATATGATTTTACCATAAATATAATGATATTGTTGCTCGTGGGTACGTACGGATTACCGTCTCCATGAACGCGATTAGATTCATTCCCCATCATAACCATTCAAGAATAATTTTTATTTTATGATTAAAAATAATGTTTAATAACTTAATATAATTATGGATATGAATAAATTACATCCTATCCATAATAAATATTACTTATGTAACAAAACATATAAAGGAAAATGAACCAATTAACACCTGAAACAATGATACTACTGAAATATTATTAACAAAGCAATATTAGAAGATCATATATGATATCATATTTATGTATATAGTTCTTGTATAATTTAATAATTTTTTTTAACCATTATACATGAGGTTAAAATACCATAGACTAAGGAAAAGTACAAGGTGAAGGTTAATTCTACAATCTCTTCATTATCCAAGGTTGTTTATACGTGAGTATCTACTGGGACCACTTTATCACCCACATCCACGTTTCTTAAAAATGTATTTAAAAATATTTTTAATATTTCCTAGAATATGGGTTAAAGTCATTTATAACCTTTTTTTTGACTTTTTATTAAATGTTTATAAAGGAATATTTCTATCATTTTCTAAACAAGGTCCTTTATGACCTTTTCGACAAAATTAAGGAATGAATGTTTTTTTAAATTATACGGTGGGTGCAGCTATTTTCAGCCGTTATAACACCTTTGAAGCTTCCCATACAATATTATAATAATATTTTCAAAATAAATGTTTTCTTTTATAATTACATGACTTTTAAATTATTTCAAAATAGAAAGAGATATTTCTCTCAAACAGGTTTGATTTCATCTATGTCAACATCCTTTGATGGATTTTACACTTTTTTGAAGTTGATTTATTATGATAAAATCTTCAATATTGTATTGAAGGTTTTGTGATATATTTGACTATGGATGTGTTATTTTTATACCATTCATGGTTTATGGTTAAAGTATTAACATTTCATATACTAGTTTTAATATGAATTTTTTATGTTATGTTTCAACATTTTCATATGAGGAATGCATTGGAATTAGTAAGTGATGGGTGGAGCCCACTATATCTCTTCGATGCATCAGTAGGTGTCATGAGAAAAATCAGTGTCTTGGCACAAGGCCTTGAAAAAATTTGATTTGTAGTCTTGGCATGCGGCCTTGACTATGTGGTTATAATGTCTAGCATTATGCATTCCATCATTATGAAATTATATATTGATATTACATGTGATTATTCGACTAGTAGAATATCCATGTGAATAAGTAAATTGAATTATTTTGATTTATATTTTCCATATTATATAGAAGTTTAAGTTTAAAAATGCTTTTATTTTAGTCTTATACATTACCTTAAATGTTTATGCTTATTTATGAAAGTTTATGCTATATTTTTATCCTTACTGAGCATATGAGCTCACCCCTTTCTATATTTTATTTTTCCCAGGATGTGAAGAAGTATTTTATGGCTGACCTATAGGGATAGGCTAAGGGATATAAGTGTGTTCAAAAGGGACAAAGTGTTGTTGTTTTATTTCTTTATGTAATGTAAAACTTATGTATGTATCTAGTACTTCCAAGGCTACTAAACTAATTGGTCTTTCAAGACTGGATCTCTTGTGATCATGAAAATGTCATGTAATAATGAAATGACTTTGGGTAACTAGGGTTGGGGCATTACAGTTGGTATTAGATGATTTTTAATACAAACCTTGAAAGCTAGATTTAGAAAAACTCTGATTGGAGAACATTACCCTAAGATAGAATTTGAGGATTAGTATAGAAGATCTTCCTAGAATTTTGGTAATGTAGAGATTTTGTGAGTTTTCCAAGCAATATATCCCTATATGGATACGATCAGGTAGAGGTGGCTCTGGAACAGATGTACCTAAGAGTGAAAACTATGACAAGGAGTTTTGGGCTTGACTTGGGGTATCCTGGTACACAACAACGAGCCTTGCTACACTCTTGGTTATGAAACTCCTGGGGGATATGCTTAGAATAACTCAATTTTTTTTAAAAACCATTATGAAGGATTTATGAGTATATAACTCCTCAAAGAAGAAATTTTTATGATTATAGATTATATCCATAAACAGTTCAATTTATGTTAAGTGTTTTACAAGTTTGGAATTATGTATTGCGATTCATAAACTAATCTACTGTATGCCATTGTTTAGAAATAAAACCTAGTGAAAGGAATGGAAACCATATCAATTAATGTAATCCATGTAGGGATTGACCTCCTACTCAAGATAATTATAGTGGAGCTGGTGATGCAACTGGTGCTGATCAACTTATCACCATACTGGGACAACTCACTCTGATTATGAATAATAACCTTACCCATATGGAGTAACCTGATCCATAACTCAGAGGATAAATGTTAGACCACTTTATGAGGGAACAACCATTAACATTAAATGGGACTACAAATCCATTTGTAGCTGTGCAATGGACAAGTTCCTTAGAGAAAATATTTCATGCTTTGGGGAGTAGTGAAAGGGAAAAAGTTTTCATGACAGTTTATCGCCTCACGGGAGATGCATATCAATGGTGGACATTAATTCAAAACACAAAGGAGTATGGAGAAGTATCAAATATGTAATGGAGGGAGTTTAATGATATTTTCCTATAGAAATACTTTCCTTGTGACCATCGAGTGGATATGGAAAGGCAATTTCTGAGTCTGAGGAAAGAGGAGGATAAGAATGTCGCAAAGTATGAGGCTAAGTTTACAAGGTTAGCAAGGCATGAAACAGATTATATATGTAACCCAAGGAGTAAGATTAATCTATTATTTTATGGGTTAAAACCACTTCTCCATCAAGTATTAGTCTCACAATCCTTCTCATCATACGAAGATATTATCTCATGTGCTATCAAGACATAAAAGGAATTCTCTAAGTATTATGACTTTAAAGAAAAGAAAGAGAAGAAGAGATCTACTGAACACTCTAGAAATGGAAATAAGGGGAATAAGGGAAAAGTTAAATATCCATCTTGTGGTAAATATAGGAAGAAACACCCCGGTATTTTCCTAAAGGTAATAGAAGTCTGTTACAAGTGTGGTGATAAAGGCCACCAAGCTCGTGATTGCAAGGGAAAGAAAGAGGCTGTCAATGTTGAATGTTACAATTGTAGAGAAAAGGGGAATTATGAAAACGAATGTCCTAAGTGCCAAGGAAAATTACCTCAGAAAAGGAGAAGGGATCAAGGCCAAGCTTATGTGATCACTACTGCTGAGGTTGAAGCTCCAAAAGATGTGGTGGAAAGTAATTTAATGGTTTCCTCAAATTTATCCAATGATTTATTTGATTTTAGATCATTACATTATTTCATATCTTCCAAGTTTTCTAAGAAACTTAGATATTTCCAATTTTATTTAACAAGGGAGTTGTCAGCCAAAACTCCTAAGGGAAGTATCATTGTAAAAACGTTTTGTGAATCCGTTCCCATTAGAACATATAAATGTTCTTTATCTACTGATCTCATTATCATACCCATGATTGAATTTGATATAATCCTCGATATATATTGGATTTTGAACCATGATGTGAAAATTTATTATAAGAATAAGGAGGTTACAATTTTCGATGATGATAAGAAGTACCTTATCTTTAGAGAAAAAACATCACCACCTGATTCTTATCTAGATCCACCCCTAGTAGCTCTAATAAATTAAATTATTGGGGAGGAAGAGAATGAAATAACTATGGGTGAGGAAAAGAATTTTCAAATAGAGTATGTACCTATTGTGCAAGAATATATTGATGTGTTTCTAGAGGATTTACCTGAACATCCTCTAGAACGAGAAAATGAGTTTTCCATTGATTTAATTTCTGGTTCAAGGCCCATATTGAAGACCCCTTATAGAATGGCCACTTTGGAATTAGTGGAACTAAAGAAACAACTTGATTAATTGAGTAATAAAGTATTTATTCACCCTAGTGTTTATCCATGGGGAGCCCCTGTTCTTTTTGTTAAGAAGAAAGATGGATCTATGAGGTTGTGCATTGAATACATGAAGATCAATGCTATAATAATAAAGAACAAGTATATCCTACCTCTCATTGATGATTTATTTGACCAACTACATAAAGATCAATAATTTTAAAATATTGACCTTCGATCTGGATACCATCAGTTGTGTTTGAAGAAGGAAGACATTCTGAAAACAGTATTTCGAACCAGGTATGCGCATGAAGAGTTTACATTAATGACTTTTGGACTGACTAATTCACCCTATGTTTTCATGGATCTAATGAATAGAGTTTTCAAGGTATATCTTGATGAATTTGTAGTGTTATTTATTAGTGATATCTTGGTATACTCAAAAATCTACGAAGATCATGAAAATCACTTACGCACTATTCTGAAAACCCTCAGAGGAAATGAATTATATGGGAAGTTTAGCAAGTGTGAATTTAGGCTTTAGTAAATTTCTTTTCTTGGCCATATTGTCTCTATGGATGAAATCTATGTTGATACTTCAAAGACCAAGGCAATCTAAGAATGACCAGCACCAATGAGTATAACTGAGGTACATAGTTTTATTGGTTTAGCAGGTTATTATCAGCATTTCGTCCAGAATTTTGCCTGATTGGAAAACCAATTAACCAAGATCACACATAAAGGGGTTAAATTTGTTTGGACAAAAGAGTGTGAAGAATGTTTTGAATAACTGAAGAGAATATTAGTCAATGATCCTATATTGACTCTACCATCAGGGAATGATGAGTTTGTTATTTATAGTGATGCTTTAAAGAAATGACTTGGTTGTGTCCTTATACATAATGATAGGGTTATTGCCTATGCATCAAGAAAGTTAAAAATTCATGAAAAAAACTATCCCACTCATGATCTTGAGTTAGCAGCTGTAATCTTTGCTTTGAAGATATGGAGACACTATCTCTATGGTGAAAAATGTGAGATATATACCGATCACAAGGGTTTGAAGTATATTTTCCCACAAAAAGAACTCAACATGAGGCAAAGGAGATAGCTCAAACTAATAAAGGGTTATGATTGCACTATACACTACCACCTGGGGAAGGAAAATAAGGTGAAAGATGATTTGAGCAGAAAGGATCACAGAGTTTTGAACAAGATGAGAGCTGAAAGGGATCCTATGTTCATGGATCTAGTAAAGATGGATATGGGAATAATCATGGAATGTGAAACATCAATACTTTTTCAAATGGTTACTAAACCATCTTTACTAGAAAATATAAAAGATTCTAAGACTAATGATGAGAAGTTTCAAAAGAAAATTAAAGTTGTGAATGATGGGAGATTGATCGACTTCGTATATGAAGATGAGATTTTGAAATTTGGAAATAGAATTTGTGTTCCTAATATACCTGATCTAAAAAGGAAATTGTTAGATAATGCTCATAGCTCCAATTTCTTTATACACCCTGGTGGCACTAAGATGTATAGATATTTAAAGGAACATTTTTGGTGGGATAACATGAAGAGGGATATTGCTGATTATGTGTCAAGATAAATGGTTTGTCAACAGGTGAAGGCTGAAAGACAACATACTAGAGGAGTCATGCAACCTCTTCCCATACATGAGTGGAAATGGAATAATATTACGATAGACTTTGTCATGGGGCTACCAAATACTCTTAGAAGGAGTGACTCAATATGGGTCATTGTTGACCGTCTTACCAAGTCAACACATTTTCTTTCTATAAGAGAAGATTTACCACTTGAATTTTTAACAAGAATATATATTAATGAATTTTTAAGACTTTATGGAGTACCCCTATCGATTATTTCTGATCGTGATCCCCATTTTACATCAATATTCTAGAAAAGTATTCAGAAGGCCTTGGATACAGAACTTCATTTGAGCACTACCTACCACCCTCAAACTGATGGAAAATCAGAACGAACTATTCAAACCTTAGAAGACATGTTGAGATCTTTCTCACATGACTTTCAATGTATGTGGGATCAATATTTACCACTAGTAGAATTTTCTTATAATAATAGCTTCCATTCAAGTATTCAGATGGCACCATATGAAGCGTTATATGGAAAGAGATGTTGCACACCAACTTGTTGAGATGATATTGGTGAAAGAAAAATCATAGGCCCAGAACTTGTTGAGGAAACAATGGAAAAGGCGAAGGTTATCCAAACCCACATCAAAGCAGCTCAAAGTAGGCAAAAGAGCTATGTCGATAACCGTAGGAAAGATTTGTAATTTCAAGTAGGAGATCAGGTTTTCTTGAAGGTATCTCCATGGAAGGGTGTTATACGTTTTGGTAAGAAGGGTAAATTAAGTCCTAGGTACATCAGACCTTTCAAAATTCTAGAAGGAATTGGAGTTGTAGCTTATCATTTGGAAATGCTGCCAAGTCTCTCCAAAGTTCATGATTTATTCCACGTATCACTATTGAGAAAATACATGCTAGACCCAACACATGTACTCACCTATGAGAAAATTGAACTGGAACCTCATTTGTCTTATTGTGAAGATCCTGTCAAGATTCTTGATACCAGAGAACAAGTGATGAGAAACCAGAAGACTCGTTTGGTAAATGTTCTATGGAGAAACCATAAGATGAAGGAGGCAACGTGGGAACATGAGGAACTTATGATGAAAAACCACCTGAATCTTTTTATGCAATAATATTCTAGAATTTTTCAGGATGAAGTTATTTGAAGGAGGGAAGAATGTAATACCCCAAGCTTCTACGGTACGTTTCCCTTTGAATAATGCAATAGCTTGTGTTGTACACAACTTGGAGTTTTAACTCACCACTACCAATCAAACTAGCCATTATGAATAGTAATACCAAATTTTTGAAATTTTATAAATTCTATTTTTCAAAATGGGCTTCATTTTTAGATTCTAAATATCAAAATTAGCTTAGGGTGAAGTTTTGGTATTTTTATGAAAACTTTCAATTTTTGATGAATAGTGAAAAAAAACTACTTTATTGTTTAAAATCGAATTTTTATTTAAATAATTATTTATTTTATTTAAATTTAATTTAAGTCAAAATAGATACTTAATACCTATATTAGTTCAATTCAATTAATTAGAGTCATTTTATAATAAAATTATATGTATAAAATTTTATTGAAATTTTTAACGTCTTTTACCCACCTTCTAGGCACATTAGTAAATTTGCATAAAACATAATTTTACCATTTATGTGAGTTGAATTTCAAAAATCTGAGAGATAAAGTTGATATCAGTAAGTAAAATGTGGTTCAATAAGAGGAAAATAATTTTTGGTGAATATTAACTTTTGACTTTTATTTACCACGGTTAAAAGTAAATAGGGTAATTAAAGGTAAAAATGATATTATTATCACCCTACCACATATCCTAATTCTATTGGATAAGTTTATTTATACCAAAATAAACCATATTAATAAAATATTATCCTTTTGGTCCACTTGGATTAGATTAAGACATTTATTATTATTTTATTTAAAGAAGAGTTAAAAGTGTTAAATTCAAATTTTCATAATTAAAACATTTTTAATATTGAGATACACATAAGATAAATCAGACTATAAATATTAATTAGAAATATAAAAATATTTCCTACATAATGGTATTTTATTTATAATTTTTAGACATTAAATAATTAAATTTATTTATGACACAATGATGATGTAGTAATTACCTTATTAATGAAATATTTAAAATAATTGATATTATAAATATCCAAATAAATGTAAATTGAGACTTTTGATGAATTACATGAATTTTATAGGTTAATATTACATGTTAGGGATGATTAAATGAATTGTTTTCTAAGTAATCAAGTTTTTAGGTATTTAATAAAAATCAAATACAAAATAGTGTCAAAATTGACATAAATGAGTTTTTAAAACAAATACTATATTATTAAATGATATAATAGTCCTAAAAATATATGGTTCAGAAAAAGGACTTATATAATAATATATATGTCATTAATGAACCACATGGGGTTATATTTTCATTTTATAGAAAGTTTATTAACCATATAATATAAAGATACAAGGAGACATGGTAAATGTTAAACTATTTAACCAAGAGTTAAATCTAAATGATAAGGTTAATATGGTGACCTAAACCTATATAAAAAATATTGGTTGAGAATTTTTAGACCCATACCCACCTCAGACTAGAAATAAATCATTTTGGAGCCATTATAAACTGAACATGATTGTATAATAAAATAATATTTCAAGCTTTTCCTAAAGTGACCCTCACATCTCTTATAAAAGGGTACTTCCCCTTCTCTCAAAATCACACCTCCAAATCCATTTTTCTCAGACAACCCCTGCTCAAATATCCTCCCAACTTCCATAACTTTTACCTAGAGGCCTTAATTGGATCATAAATCCAACCTAAGGATCCCTTTTGATCAACACAAAAGGAAACACCCAAAAAGAGGTAATAATTTCACCACCTCTTTCAAAATTATTTTCTTCTTCCACTTCCTCTTTATTTGTTTTTTCCATACCAAAATAATAACTCCAGTACCTTTTACATAATGTGATGTTATTATAAATATTTTACAACCATATTTATTATTCTATCCATCCTATGAATAACAAAGTCACCATACATGCGTACGTACGACTTACCATCTCCACGTTGCGATGTAGTTTGTTATTCAACACTTCATTATTTGGATGGGTATAATAAGGAGTATAATTGATTTAAATAATAAATATAACATGTCAATTATTATTTATATATGATATAACATCCAATTACATGCTATTTCACCATCAATATAATGATATTATCACTCATGCGTACATACGGATTACCGTCTCGAACACGATGAGATTCATTCCCCGTTATAACCATTCAAGAATAATATTCATTTTATGATGAAAAATAATGTTTAAGAACTTAATATAATTATGTATAAAAATAAATTACATCCTATTTATAACAAATATTACTTATGTAACAAAACATATAAAGGAAAATGAATCATTTGACACTAAAAACAATGATACTATTGAAATATTATTAACAAAGAAATATTAGAAGATCATATATGATATCATATTTATGTATATAGTTCTTGTATAATTTAATAATAATGTTTTAACCATTATACAAGAGTTTAACATACCACTGACTAAGTAAAAGTTCAAGGTAATGGTTAATTTTACAATCTCTTCATTATCCAAGGTTGTTTATATGTGAGTATCTACTGTGACCTCTTTATCATCCACATTCATGTTTCTTAAAAATGTATTTCAAAACATTTTTAATATTTAATAGACTATGGGTTAAATTAATTTATACCCATGTTTTAATTTTTATAAAATGTTTATAAATGAATCTTTCCGTTATTTTCCAAACAAGGTCCTTTACGACATTTTTGACAAAATTAAGGAAAGAATGTTTTTAACTTATACAACGAGTGTAGCTATTTTCTGCCATTATAACATCTTCGAAGCATCCATTAAAATCTTATAAGAATATTTTAAAAATAAATGTTTTATTTTATAATTACATGAATTTTAAATTATTTCAAAATAGAAAGAGATATTTCTCTTAAACAGTTTTGATTTCATCTATGTCAACATCCTTTGATGGATTTTACACTTGTTTAAAGTTGATTTATTATGATACAATATTCCATATTGTATTGAAGGTTTTGTGATATTTTTGATTGTGGATGTGTTATTTTTATACCATTTATGGTTTATGGTTAAAGTATTAACATTTAGTATGCTAGTTTTAATACGAATGTTTATGTTATGTTTCAACTTTTTCATATGAGGAATGCATTGGACTTAGTAAGTGATGTGTGGAGCCTGCTATAGATCCTCAATACATCAGTAGGTCTCATGAGAAAAACTAGTGTCTTGTCACAAGGCCTTGAAAAAATCTTATTTGTAGTCTTGGCACGAGGCCTTGACTATGTGGTCATGATGCCCGACATTATTCATTCCATCATTATGAAATTAGCTGTTGATATTACATGTGATTATTCGACTAGTAGAATATCTATGTGAATAATTAAATGGAATTATTTTGATTTATATTTTTCATATTATGCTGATGTTTAAGTTTAAAAAGGATTTTGTTTTAGTCTTATACATTTTCTTAAATGTTTATTCTTATTTATGAAAGTTTTCGCTATATTTTTATCCTTACTGAGCATCTGAGCTCACCCCTTTCTATGTTTTTTTCCCAGGATGTGAATAAGTATTTTATGGATGACTTTTAGGGATATGATAAGGGATATAAGTGTGTTAAAAGGGGAAAAAGTGTTGTTGTTGTTTTATTTCATGATGTAATGTAAATTTATGTATGTATTTAGTACTTCCATAGCTACTAAACTAATCTGTCTTTTGAGACTGGATCTCTTGTGATCATGCCAATGTTATGTAATAATGCACCAACTCTGGGTAACTAGGTTCATGGAGTTATACCAAACCTTAATTTTTTTTAATCTTAAAAATTCTTCAAACCTTACTAACATAAACCTTAGGAATTTAAATAGAAACCTCATGAAGTGCTATAGAACCTTATGAAGTCTTCACTCAAACCATATAAAGTTCATATTAAAATTAAAATTCAAAATATAAAAACTTTATAAATTTTATCTTGATACTCATGATACCCCTTTGAAACTAAGATATACCATTTGAAGATGTAATAATGCAACCTTATGAATCCTGGTAACCTTATGAAGTACTTAGGGTTTATGACTTTGTAAAATATTAAGCTCCAACACTGAGATTCTAGATTTAACCCATCTCTAATAAAATAATCTTAGGGACTTTTCCAACACCTATAATTTTTTTTCAAACATTCTAAAATCCTTCAAATCTAATTAAACACAAAAAAACATTTGAGTTTGAATATGAATTATGTATTAATAAGGAAATCTAAAATAATAATAAACACATTCACTCTAAACTTCTATAACTCCTATTATCTAGATAAATACTATAATATAGAGGATTTATTATTCAACAAATGATCAAAAAAACCTCAAATAGAGTCTCAAAAATCTCCCCAATCAATAGTCTCCTCTAAGATCTTAACCTCATCTGAAGGCATATCTTTTGCTCAACAACCCCCCATGGATTTTTTTGGTAACTAAGGAACATAAGTATCTTTCAAAATTAATAAACAAATAATATATAATAATTTAATCTGTCTATTTAAAAACCTAATATTTTAAAATAAAAACATTTTTTTGATAGTGTATGTGGCATGGAACACCAAATCTTAATCAACCCATGAAATATATTTCTTTATATTTAATCTCTTTGATAGCTTGCAGAACATGCACCCCCAAGTCTAAATGAAACATAGTATAGTATACTATTATAAACTAGATGTTAAATTTTCATATGAATAGTACTAACTAAATTATGAAAATTATGGTTATATATTTATTATAAATAAAATAATAATCATTTAAAATAAAAAGAAATGTTTTTTGAAAAACTATATTTTTCTAAAAGACAGTTTAGTCACTCTTTACGCACATCATTTAAAATTAAATTCCCTAATTTTATAAAATTTATTTGAAAAAATTAACTTCATATTTAAAATATAAATATCAAAATTTTATTAGGTATAATTTTTTTGATTTTTTTTGAAAAGTTTCATTTTTAATGAATAGTGAAAAATAATGAATTTTAATTGAAAACTGCCTTCTCATTTAAATTATTTATAAAGTTAAATTATATTTAAATTAGTTTTAAATTATAATTAGTCCAATAATATATAAATTAATTAAATTTAGTTAATTTTAATTATTTTCATATTGAATTTTGTTTTAATAACATTTTAAGATTTTGAATATTTTCTCTTTAAAAACCGACTTTTTCATCGCATCTGTGGGACTAATTTTAAATTAAATTATGCCACTACTATGAATTTAATATGATGAAATGGATTTAATATTTAGAATAAAAATAATTAATATTGGTTAATAATTTTAACTTAAATTTTTATCATAATAATTAGAAGAGACAACAATAATTAATTACAGTGATTAAGGTTAAAAGCGGTGTTTTTGCACATTACATGCGCTTGAGTTAAAATTAATTTTCAAAACACATAGTTTTTCATTTTATATATTGGTTTTTATATTTATAATTAGTAGTTTAAAATTATCTAATAAGGCTCATTTTATTTCATGCATAAATATTTAATTACCCAGGATAAAAAACTAATTACCGTGGTGGAAACTAAAGTGGTAAAAAGGGAGTAAACTTAAAGGATAAGGAATAAAATGTTTAAAACATGTGTGTTTTTATGTGTTGGAGGTATTAATAGTCCATATTATCCCTAAAATCCATTATTTATGAATTTTGTATCTGCATGAGGTGAGAGTGACCTCCCATTATTGAACACTTTTGGGTATTTATAAAAATGCCACTCCTCAATTATAAAAGGGACTCACTACCCTCACTTATTCAAACATCTAAATACATTTTTATCAACTAAAACCTGACCAAATAACCTCCCAAATTCCATAAAATCGTATTATAATCCTTATTTTGGGTATAAATATAAACTTTTAAGGATTTTTTTTCAAACCTAAGGAGGTTAGCTGAAGAAGAGGTGACATTATTAAACGAGAATTTTTATTTTATTTATTCATAAAATTCATTAAATTTTTATTAATTATTATGATATAATAACATAATTATCTTAAATATAATTATATGTTGTTATATTAAGTTCATAACCTACAATCATCCCCAACTCCATCAAATGGGTTACTAAATCATCATTCGTGTGTACGACAGGCTACCGCCTCACGAACTGATGCCATTCATTTTTCAATTACCACCTCTCAAGGTTGGGAATGATGATGTATATAAAGAATGTATATGATATTTATAACATAAATATACCTATTTATTCAATACATCATATATACCTTTTTTACTTTCCATTTCATTGGAGATACGATTGCATTTCTTTTGTGTACGAAGGACTAGTGCCTCGTGAATCGATGTGATTCGTATTTCACTAACCCTTTACATGGAAGGTGATAAGGATAAATTTAATTATTATATGTGATATAAATTAAACAATTAAGATATTAATAACATATCTATAATTCTTAAAATAGAATATATCATTTTATTTCTTACCTTTTCACCCACTGAAAGATGATAATGTCATTTGTGTATGTGTGGATTACCACCTTCACAAAGTGATGTGACTATATTTTTATCATCACACCACATATATGATATTTATAAGTATATTAAAATAACTAATATTATATTATAATCATTATGTAATGGTAAAATATTACTTACCTCTTTTCTATAATGATCATTGAAAAAAAGGAAAACGTTACTCATGTGTACATATGACATATCGTCTCCATGATCGTAACGTAATTCATTTCTCAAAAAAAAAATTTGTGATTAGTATTAAAAGTAAAATTTATGTTTAAATGTTATAATTATTTCATGATTATTATTATGGATATTATTAAACTAGATAATATTCATAACAACTGGAACTTTCATGACAAATAACGAATGAGAAAATAAAGAAATTAACATCCAAAACAATGAAAATAATAAAAGATTATTAACAAAAAAGTGATAAGATGTTATAAAAGGATAATATATGATATTAAAATATTAATATGGTTATTTTGTATATAAATAAAAATTTTTAAACCATTATACAATAGGTCAAATCATGTTCAACCAAAAGGAAGCATGAGGTAAGGTATTTTGTCCCAATTTCATTTCATTAGGAATATTATAATATTATGAACCTAATTTATTTTATATGGTGTATATAATGCCACTTTTAAATTTAATATCATGATTAATTATTAATTCATGGTATTTTAAGTTTCAATTTAAAATATTTTTTCCAAGGGTTTTTGACTTAAAAGTTACCAAGTGGCAATGAATTTCATAACTCGATTTCTTTTCATTAGGTTATATTACTCCTTAATTTTCATTGATATTATATGATTATGCATATAATTACTTTTGACTATATATTGTTTTATTTACACTTTTTTATGTGGATTTACATTTGATACACATAATAGATTAATTGGTTTCTTCTCACTTCAAGGTTATGATCATTTTAAAGGTTTATTACACAATCTCATTCTAACCGAGATTGTTATTTTTTAAATTTATATTAAAGGAAATTATTTGATCATTTTCTAATTACAACATTTAATTTTCTTATAATCTATATATTCATGATATTTTCATGTAATAGTACCATTTTTTCAATCTTTGGTACTTAAAATAATTGATATTTTCTTTGAGAAACTTCGACTTCATTTATTTTTTTGACGAAAATATATTTTCTACCAAAACCATGTTTTAAAAAAATGTTTTCAAAATTTTATTAACATTTTAAAAATGATTTATTAAATACATTTTTACCATTTTTTATATTTTAAAAAAATTAAAAGGAATCTTCATGTCTTCTTCAAAATAATTCCCATTTTAATTTAACTAAAAAAGTGAAAGGAGTATTTATTTTAACGTGTACGACATGAACATAATTTATAGCTATCATGATGGATCTAATTTTTTAGAAAATAATTTATAACATTAAAATATTATTTTAAAATAAAATTATTTTCAAAATGTTTTTTGAACATTTAGTTTTAAAATGTAATTTTGAAAATGAAAAGGATATTTTCTGTAAGAATGTTTTTAAATATATTTTTATGAAATTTATATTAATCAATGAAAAATATTTATTCTTACTCAAATTGGTATAGTTGTATTGATACCATACATATTCTTATACTAGATGGTTTATGATAATTTTGACCAAGGAAAGTATTGAAATTCACTTTCTTGATTCATTTGTGTAGTCATTAACTTTCCCTTGATGTATTCACTTTCCTTTCATCAATAGACATTAAATTTACCATAAATATCCATATTATTTATTAGGGATATTATTATTTCTTAAACTTTATATCATTTATACATATGTTATTTTAATTTTAAAGCTATTTGATATACTGGGGAAATATTTACAATTCATATTCTTTCTTCAATACAAATATTTAATGTTAAGGCATGTTGTTTATAAATTAAATTCATTATGCGATATATTAGGAATGAGTTGGACATAAAAACATGGGTGGAGATAAGTTATATATAGACCCTAAATGAATCAATAGGTATCTTAAGACAAATCAGTTAGCCAAACTAGATTACATTTTACCAAGCAGTTTCAAATGATTTGGTCAATCTAGATGAGTTTATAGCAAGTAGTTTTAAAATTAGTTGGCTAAACCAGATGAGTTTGTACCTAGTAGTTTTAAACTATCTTTTGGATAGATCTTGGTGGTATAGGTATCAAGTGACTGAGACATGAAATCCAATAATTAACCATTTCCTTCATTAAGAATTCAATTATTAATATCCATGATATTTTCACAATGATATTATATCTAGATGAATTTGATTCTTAGTTATTGATTTTATGATATGTTTTTTCAATTACATAGATTTATATATTGATTATGAACTATATTTTAAAGATATTCAATTTATTTAAATGTAATTTTTTTTTCAATTATTTACATTTCCAAATTTATTGTTCCCTTTTCTAATTATTTAAATGGCACATGTGTTCAATTATTTACCTTTCCATGTTAACTATGTTTATTGATTCATGATAGCTTACACTATACTTAACCCTTACTGAGAATTTGAGATCAGCCTTATTTTGTTTCCTTTCCCTAGTATTCCATGAATTTTACAATAATTAATGTGAAAGGGTATTATAGAGGGAATAATTTTACTCTCAAAAACAATTATGTTGTAATTTGTGTTTTCAAATGTAATGAAAGACTCAAATATGTATCTAGTTTACCAAGAATACTAAACTATTTAGTCCTTTGATATGTGATTACTTGTATATTATGAAAATTTAATAAACCATACATTGGCTCTGGGATACTGGTGTTAGATTCTCTAGAGTTGGTTTAGAGGAAGTCTAGAATAAACCTTAGGAAATAGATTTAGGGAAATATTGATTTGGGGTCATAACCCTATGATAGAATTTAAATATAAGTATAGAAGAACATCATAAAGTTTCGGTAAGGTATAGAATATATGGTTTTTACTTGAAACACATCCCTATCTAGATACTACACGAAGATTTTGTTTTGGAATAGATGTACCTAGGGGTAATAACTCTGAAAAGGGCACATTGGGATTGACCCAATAATCACATAGAGCATGAAAATAGGCCTTACTACACACCTAGTTAGACACTCCCAGGGATATGCTTAGGATAATTTACATTTTATTTTCAAACCATTTTTAAGTATTTTAATTGACGATGAAAATTAATGACCTAGGTTAAACCTAAGGTGTATTAGATTGAAAATTAGGTGTCTCAAAGGAATTGGAAAATGTTTTATGTGTGGAAATGAAGGGTATAAAGTAATTAATTACTGAGGAAAAATGAATATTTTAATGAAAGGAAATAAATATCATCATAGGGATCCATTTATATTTCATTATATTAAATAAGGAGAACCAAGGAATTATCTAATTAAATTCCCTCATATAAAGGTAAAATCCTAGACCAAGGAAGGAACTATGTTGAAATAAAACGGTTGAAGTATTTATTGGTATTCCAAAATTATATTATCTAAGTATTTTTTCCATTGGTACTTTGGTGATACGAATTATGAAGCATATAAGGATTGTGTTAAATTTTATAAGAATATATGTCTTCATTAACATAATAGTTATGAATACCATCATGGGTTTATGAGTTTAAGATTGATCATAAGTTCAATGTCTTAAAATCCCCTATATAGGTTTTATGTGATTGGAGTCTACCAAGATTAATGATATTTTGGGATAAATTTATGGAAAGTATATGTTTTAGTGAAAACTTTATTTGAGTAATAATTCTATTACATTTTATAGACATAATTTTAAAGGTATTTATAAACTTTAGGGTTAATATTATCATTAATGACATTGTAATAATAGTCAAATACGATTATTAAACTTTTTGAAAAAAGGTTATATCGAAAACCTTAGTAAAAAGGATATTTAATGATTAATTTTATTTCAAGGATTTGCATCATTTATTTTTTGGTAATGTTATAATAACTACATTAATATAGTTTAAAAAAAGGATAACCCATATGCTGGGTGACAAACTGTTGCATTTAGAAAGGCTGAGAGGCTTGAACCCATGAATGAAGGATTATAAGGGTTTAGTGTCTACCACTAGCCTATGTAAAGTACTGGTTAATATTTCATTATTTTTAATTAAATGGTTTGAAAAATAAATATTAAGGATGTACGAGTAGTATTACTTTTAAGGTTTATAGATTAATGTATTATATTGGACAACTTGTGCTAACCATATTGGTTTTGTAAAATAGTTATGGAAAAAAGAAAAGATTTTCACTCTTTTATTGACCTTGTGATCCATTAAAAGTCAATTTTAGTGATCCAGGCATAATAAATTATTTTTTTGGATATTAATTTCTTGGATTAAGTGATGAATTAAAAATTGATCGAAGCACAACCAGAGTATGAAATTGTGCTTATGAAATAGAAATGTATCAGGTAATTATATGTCCTTATATTATTATAAAGTAAAAGAATTCCCTAACTTCAGGAAAGGGATCTTGAAACAAAAATTTTATCCTATTAAATTTACATCTGATGAATCATATATTCTTTTAAATCATCATAGATTTATGTTTTTGGAGCCCTTAACTTTCCATTTATCATTAACTTTCTTATAATCAATAACCCTTGTTATTCTCTATAATTATTTATGCTTTTCTTTCATGTACACTTCTTTAATTTACACAAATTTTATCCTACATGGAAACCTAGTTATGTGTTATTCCATATGACATTGTTAATTACTTTTATCACTTACTAAGAATAAGTTTTATTAACTCTTTTTATGATGTGGGGTTTCAATAAAATAATTTTCAAATACCAAACACTTCATTACCAAGATCAAGTTTAAATTGAGAGGATGAAATTTATTTAAGGCAGGGAGAATGTAAAACAACAATATTTTAAAAAATAAATTTTTTTTAACAGTATATGTGACATATAACACTGAATCTTAAACAACCCATGAATTATATTTCATTAAATTTAATCTCTTCGATAGCTTACAACACACACAACCCTATGTCTAAATGAAATGTAATATATTATACCATTATAACATAGCCATTAAATTATTGGGTATGAATATTAATAACTAAATTATTAAAATTATTTTTATCTGTTGATTATAAATAAAATAAGAATCATTTAAAAGAAAAATAAATGTTTTCTGAAAAACTGTATTTTTCTAAAAACGGTTCAATAGCACTTTGTGAACATAATATAAAATTATTTTTAACACTTTTATAAATTTTATTTTATAAAATTAAATTAATTTTTTAAATAATAATATAAAATTTATCTTAGGGTGGATTTTTAGGATTTTTTGAAATGTTTCATTTTTGGATGAATAGTGAAAAATATAGAATTTTAATTAAAAACCGCCTTTTTGTTTAAAAATATTTTTAAAGTTAAATTATATTTTAAATTGTATTTAAAGTAAAATTAGTTCAATAATATATTAATTAATACAATTTAGTTTATTTGAATCTTTTTAATATTGAATTTTGATATTAAAACTTTGTAAACTTTTGCACATTTTTTCTTTGAAAAACTGCTTTCTCGTCACGTCCGCAAGAATAATTTTAAATTTAATTATAAAACTAATATAATTTTAATTTGATAAAATGGATTCAATATTTTGAATCAGAATAATTAATATTGGTTAATAATTCCAACTTAATTTTTGGTCCCAATAGTAAGCAAAGACAATAATAATTAATTACCACGATTGAGGTTAAAAGTGATGTTTTTGCATATTACACGTGCTTGTGTTACAAATTAATTTTCAACACACACACATTTTTATTTTATAAATTGGATTTAATATTTATAGTAATTAATTCCAAATTATCTTATAATTCTCATTTTATTTGAGGTGAAAAGATTTAATTACCTAGGATAAATAACTAATTACTATGGTAGAAACTAAAGTGGTAAAAAGGGAGTGAACTTAAAGGATAATGAATAACATGTTTAAAACATGTGTTTTTGTGTGTTTTGGAGGTTTTCATAGAAAATATAATAACTTAAATCCATATTTATCAATTTTGGGGCCACATGAGGTGAGAGTGACCTCCCATTATTGAATACTTTTGGATATTTACAAAAATGCCACTCCTCCTCAATTATAAAAGGGCACTCATTCCCCTCACTTATTCACACCTCTCAAGCCATTTGAATCGAACAAAACCTTAAAAAATCACCTCAAAAATTTCATAACTTCATCCTTTAAGCCTTATGTTTGGCATAAAGATAACCTTTGAAGGATTTTGGTGCAAACCTAAGGAGGTTACCCTAAGAAGAGGTGAAGTTCTTTAAAGAGCATTTTTATTTTATTTCTTCCTCCACCTCCTTCAATTATTATTAAACCATTATTATATAATAAAATAAGTATCTTAACTATATTTATTTGTTTTTATGTTAAGGTAATAACCTATAACCATCCTCACTTCCATGAAATGGGTTATAAAATCATCATTCATGTGTATGGCAGACTACCGCCTCACGAACTACTTTCATTCATTTTTCTATTACCACCTCTCACGGTTGAGTATTATGATGGATATAAAGCATATATACGATATTTATAATATATAAATATTTATTAATTATATCATATATATTTTTTATTTTCCATTCTCTGTAAAATATGATAACATCGCTCGTGTGTACGACAGGCTACCACCTCATGAAGTGATGTGATTCGTCTTTCACTAACGCTTTACATGGAAGGTGATAAGGATAAATTTATTGATTATATATAATATAAATAAAATATTTATAATTATTAAATTATAATATATCATTTTATTTCTTACCTTTTCACTCACTGAAAGATGATAACATTGTTCATGTACATGTGAACTACCGCCTTCATGAAGTGATGTGACTCACTTTTCATCACCACACAACTTGGATGATATGTATAATTATATTTAATGAAATAATATGATATTATGATAATTATTTAAAGGTAAAATATTAATTACCTATTTTCCATAATGATCGTTGAAAAATGGAAATGTTACTCATGCGTACGTACGACCTACCATCTCCATGATCATAACATACTTCGTTTCTCAAAACCAAATTTCATGTTTAGTATTAAAAGTATAATTGATGTATGAATATAATAATTATTTCATGATTATTATTCAATATATG
The DNA here is from genome assembly GCA_963277665.1 of Viscum album. Classification (NCBI taxonomy): domain Eukaryota; kingdom Viridiplantae; phylum Streptophyta; class Magnoliopsida; order Santalales; family Viscaceae; genus Viscum; species Viscum album. The sequence goes on along the minus strand of OY728119.1, from coordinate 603,143,437 downwards.
ACGAAACTATATAATATGCACAATAACAATAAATTTCATGACAACAAATGAATGAGAAAACAAGGGAATTTACACCCAAAATAATGAAAATAATGAATAATTATTGAAAAATGAGTGATAAGTTGTTATAAAAGGATTATATATGATATTATAAATATTAATATGGGTTTTCTGTAACTTAATTTCATTTATAAAATCACTATACAGGAGTTTAAATCATGTTTAACCAAAGGTAATCATGAGGTAATAGATTCATCTTGATTTCATTTCATTGAGGCTTATTATAATATTATTCACCTAATTTATTTTATTTGGTGTATATGCTATCCATTTTACATGTAATATCATGATTCATTAATAATTCATGATATTTTAAGTTTTAATTTTATATATTATATCTACTTTTTTTGAATTAAAATTTACCAAGTGGTAAATAATTTCATAACTCAACTTATTTTCATTGGGTTATATTACTCCTTCATTGTCTTTGATATTATAAGATTATATGTATAATGAATTTTGACCATATATTTTTGTATTTACACTAGTTTTATGTGTATTTACATTTGATATGCATAATAAATTCATTTTTTAATTCTCACTTCAACATTATGATCATTTTAAGGGTTTATCCCACAATCTCATTCTAATCGAGATTATTTATTCTTAAATTTACATTGATTGTAATTATTTGATAATTTTATAATAAAACCACATTAATTTGTTCTACTCTGGGTATTCATGATATTTTAATATAATATTACCATTTTCCCACTCTTTGGTACTTAAAATAATTGATAAAATATTTTTAAGAAAATCTAACTTCATTTATCTCTTCAGTCGGAAATCTGTTTTCTACAAAAACCATGTTTTTATAAAATGTTTAAAAAAATGTTTTTATCCTCATATAAATAATTTATTAAATAATATTTTACCCATTTTTACTTTTTATAAAAAAATTAAAGCAATATTCAAGTCGTTTTCAAAAAAATGTCTGTTTAGCTTTTACTAAAAAAGTGAAAGAAATATTTATTTTAACTTTTATAACATGAACAAAATTTACAACCATCATGACCACTCAAATGTTTTAAAACTTCATTTAAAAATTTCAAATATTTTTTTCAAATAAATTTATTTTTGAAATGTTTTTGTGAAGATATGGTTTTAAAAAGTGATTTTCTAAATGAAAATTATATTTTCCTCAAGAATGTTTTTAAAGATATTTTTATGGTATTTCTATTAATTAATGAAAAAAACATTAATTATTACTACAATGGGTATAGGTTGTATTAATACCATAATTATTATTCCTATGTATGTTTTATGATCATTTTGACCAAGAAAATCATTGAAATTCACTTTCATGATTCATTTATATAGTTATTAACTTTTCCTTGAAATATTCACTTTTCTGTGATCACTAGACATTAAATTTTCCCTAAATATCCATATTATTTATCATAGATATTCTTATTTCTTAAAAACTATCTCATTTATACATATGGTGTTTTAATTTGAATATTATTTTATTGATTAGAGAAATATTGATAATCTGTATTCTTTCTTCAATATAAATAATTAATGGTAAGTCAATTTTTTCATGAATTATATCAATTATTCGATATATGAGTAATGATTTAGAAATGAATAAATGGGTGGGACCCAGTTATAGATATACCCTAAATTCAACTAAAGGTCTCATGAGACAAATTAGTTTGCCAAACCAGATGAGTTTTTACCCAGTAGTTTTAAATTATTTAGCCAAACTAGATGAGTTTATACCAAATAGTTTTAAATGAGTTGGCCAAACCTGATGATTTTGTGACAATTAGTTTAAAACTGTCTTGAGGATATATCCTAATGATATAGGTATCATGTTCATGCGATATGAAATCCAATAATTAATAATTTCTTTCATTATAATTCAATTATTATTATCCATGATATTTTAGCAATGATATTATCTCTGGATGCATTTCATTCTCATTTATCAATTAGATGGAATGTATTTTCAATTATTTACCTTTAAATATTGATTATACCTTATCTTATCATGATATTCAAGTTATTTAAATAGATTTTTTTTCCAGTTATTTAACTTTCCAAATTGATTATGCCTTATCTAGTTATTTAAATAGCACGTGTGTTCAGTTATTAACCTGTCCATGGTGATTATGCATATTGATTCATGATAGCTTCCACTATAATTAATCCTTTCTAAGCATTTGATATCACCCTTATTTTTTTCATTTACCAAGGATTCCATGAAGTGTACTATTATTAATGTGTAAGGGTATTCTAGAGGGAATAATTTTATTCATGAAAAAAATTATGTTGTAATTTTTATTTTCAAATATAATGCAAGACTCAAGTATGTATCTAGTTTACTGAGATTACTAAACTATCAGGTAATTTGGTATGTGATTTACTGAATCTTATTCAAATTTATTAAATTAGACACCAACTTTAGGACACTAGAGTTAAGGTTTATACAGTCTAAGACTATGTGAGAAAAATAAGTGTAGGAAACAAAAAAATTGAATAATAAAATAATGTTGTCCATAAATCAAGTGATTTAAATTCACCTATTCACAAAACTTGATTCCACTTGAGACCATTTGAAAAATATTAACCCTACTTATATTTTGATACCTATTATATAAGAGAAAATCTCTTTAACTATTCTTCCATTTTCTAAAACTATTTATTGAACATATTAGAGATAGATTCCTTCATACATGCTTGGAAATTTGTAAAGAATGTTTAGAAACACACACCACATGATAACTTAACAACTTAAACCTTTTAAAAAACTCTTTATAAATACATGATACTTATAAATAATAGAAACATATACCCTTGGAAACCTCCCTTATATAATTTTCCTCCCCATTCATGAATACATGAATATATTAAACATAAATAGATTTATTTTTTCCTCTTCCCTTTGACAACAATATCTAAAGAACAATATGAGATAAGGGATATAAAAAAATACCATTACCTTGAGAATAATATGGTTTAACTCCCATATTGAACCTCAATCTTTAAAATTCATCCTTTGGTTATGGTTTGGTAAAAAAATCTACTATTTTCTTAAGTTAGGAACAAATTTTGGCTTTAATTAATTTATATCAACAAGATCTTTGATAAAGTGATTTTTGAAAAAAATGTGATTGGATATTGAATACTTTATAGATTTCCTTGATATATTAAAAACACTTTGATTACCACAACCCAAAAGTATCGGTAGATTCATTTCCACATTGAGATCTTCCAATTTAGTTCTAATCCATATCAATTGGACAGTGGATTGAGTTGTAGAAACAAAATCTAATTCATCAGTACTCAAATTCATAGATCTAAACTTCTTCATGTGACAACATACACACCACTCTACCAAAATGAATACTCCTCAAGATGTAGATATACTGTTATAAAATTTACTTCCCAATCTTTATATGTGTATCCAAACATATCAATCCTTCCCTTATCATCATAATTCAACCCATCATCCATTTATTCCTTAATATACTAGGAAATTACTTTCCCACAAATCATATGATACATTTTTAGTGAAAATTAAAATCTAACCCAAAGGGTGAAAACATAAAAAATATATAGAATATTTAAAGTTCAAATAACTCAAAATTAGGTTCCATAGTTATTTGGGGTCAACTTTTTTTCCTTCTACATGCTTTGAAAATTTTTTTCCCACTAATATAGGTGTATAAATAGGATTTGAATCCTCTATTCCAAATTTCTTTAGAAGTTCCTAAGAATACTTCTCTTGAGAGGGAAAAAATTTGGTCTTCCTATTATGAAATTTTTTAACCTAGAAAATATCTCATTTCACTAAGCATGAACATTTCAAAAAACATATTTATCTCTATTTTTTTCACAATCACTTTCATTATTTCTATAAAAAATATAATCTACATAAAAAAAGATAATTAGTGATACTTTGATTTCATATTTAATGTAGAGATTTAAATTTGTTTTCATCTTTAATGTAGAGATTACTTTCCACTATTCCTTTACTAAATTTCAACTTCTTCAAGAAGGTATCTAACTTGGAATACCGAGATCCTAGGGTATTATTTCAACCTGAAAATATAGTTATCATCTTTTACAAGAAAGAATCCATAAGGTTTATCAATTTAAACCTTCTCTTTAAGCTCTACATGTAGGAAAATAGACTTGACATCTATTTGGAATATATTGTATTACCTTTGTGCTATAATAAAAATAAAAATTATAACAGTTTAAAGTCTTTAAACCAATAAAAAGGTCTTATCAATATCAATACCTTCAACTAGAGAATACCTCTTGTACATAAGTATTTCTTTTTTTCTCACAATTTCTCCTCTTTTATTCAACTTTTTATAGAATTACCATTTTATTCTAATAATATTATTATCTTAAATCTTGGGTACCAACTCCAAAGTATCATTCATATATATTTTTTCTAATTCTTAATTCATGGAATCAATCCACTCTTGATAGTCTATGTATTATTCAACATATCTTGGTTCAACCTATGAAAATAGTGAGGTATGAGATGTTATACTGAAATATCTCATTGTTTTAACCTATTATAGTTAATCTCTAATGATGTTTTGGACCTCCAATTTTCTTCTCTGACTTTTATGAGAAGAGTGGGGTTTCTCTTAATCATTAAAGTTGGCTGAATCATCATCCTTAGCTTGAACTCCTTTTTATTTTTCACCATTTTTTAAAACTATTCCTACTATTTAACAAAAAAAATCTTTATTTTCCCCAATTTTATATTTTTCTACCTAATTTTAGTCTTTTTACTTTGAATATTACAACACTTTAACAATATAAGCATCAATGATCTTCCTTGTCTCCTTATTATAGCATCAATATCCTCTTATATTTGTAGGATGACCCGGAATGATACCATCAACACCTCTTTCATCCAATAGTTTTACCTTTGACTTTAATAATAAAGGGACTGCAAAAAATATTAAATTATTTCAAAATTGGAGTATTTTTATCATTCTCTATCAATTTTATAAACCAACATAGGATACCCCTAACTCGGCTCCCAAACTGGTCCTTGACAAGGCCCTAAGGGTGTTTACAATACCCAAGGATTGATAACTTGTGCCTAGGCATATGTGAGACACCTTTGGGGATAGGTTGATCGAAATAATTATTTAATTCACAATGGTTTTAACCGAGGATCATACATTACCTCTATATAAATTGGATAGTCATTCTCCTAAATTAACAGGTGATTATAACATCTCAATACATGTCATAAATAAAACAAAAATACAATGAGACATGATAACGTTACTTATTTTAAATAAATATAATAATACATCTAATATTCCAAAAAAAGAGATATCATATGGAAATACATGACTAGTCTACAAAGACTACAATTAAACAAAAAATGACTTAACTAAAAGGCCCCATATCTCTGTGTGACAGAGTCACTATCACAACATTTCACCTCCACTAAACCGAGCATGTATATCCTAAGAACCTACCGAATCCAAGTGGTGACTTTAATTTTCATTATAAGATAAAATAGGGATTGTATACACCCATTGGTGTTTGTAGGGTGTGAGTATATCGAGCCCAGTAGGATCCCACCAAGTGTTCCATATACAATTCTTTTTATAAAAACCAAATCATTCTAGTTTAAAAATAAATATCATAAAATAAAACTATAAATATTAATATGAAAAAACAAAAATATACATCTCTTTTATTAAATAAAATTTATTAAGTAATCATAAAAAAATGTCACTAAAATATACAATCATGGGAGTGAACCCGAAGGCCACTAATTCTTGGGTCACTTAGTGAAATGACTTCATTAGTTAGGGAAATAACCTCAACTAGTGATATGGATATAAAATGAATTCACTAGCCCATGGGGATATAGTTTAAATTACTTCACTATTTAGGTCTATAACACCCCATAATTTCATATTTATTTCCTTTGAAATAAAGCTTAATTTATTTGATAATTTTCTTTACTCGCAACCTTGAGTCTATATAAACTGCGATATAGTAAACCGTTATAACCTAGATGTTAAATTGGATGGTTTGAATAGTAATAACCACTTTATGAAAAATATGTATAATTTTTTTATTAATTCAAATTTATTTATTAATTCATAATAAATAAGTATTCAATTTTAAAAAAAGTTATTTTTGGTTCAAAAATATGTTTTCCTAAAAAATGATTTTTATCACATTTTTTCATGAAAAAATTATAATAAATTTAGACCATTTTTTAAATTTTATTTGAGTAAATTAATATAATTTTTAACATTTTCATCTAATCATTATCTTAGGGTGAATTTTTAGTATTTTCCTAAAAAATATTTATTTTTTATTAAATAGTGAAAACACCAAATTTTGTAAAAAAGTATCAATTATTTTCAAGTAAATGTCACATTATGTTTTTGAATTTGATATTAAATTAACATGAGTATAATGTAATTATAAATAATATAATTAATTACATATTTACCACTTTTTTACTTGATTTTAGTATATGTTATTTTTTGGACTTAAAAACACATTCTTCTAAAAAAATATTTTTATGTGCGCAATGCATTTTTATCTTAATTAATTAATTTAATATCTATTTATTAATGTATTTAATAAAATTTATAGATTATATATTCAATATAATTTTTTATAATTCATTTTATACTTTTTAAAAGTCATGGAAAGGAAGAAAATTATGTTTTATGCTTAAAAAATCAATTTTGGAAGATTGTTTTTTGATGTGGTTTGCACGCTTAATTAAAATTAAAATTTGAAACTTACAGAAATTGGATCTATTAAAATAGATTACAGATTTTAAATCATAATAATTAAAATAATTTAATGGGTTCAAATTAATTTTTGGTCATATTGAATAGTAAATATAGTAAAAATTTGTTACCACTATTAAGGTTAATATTGGTTTACCTTGGGGTTGAACCTTGAAATAAGGATAGTATATCCACAAAAAACTATTAAATTAATATTTTTAAAATATATTTCAACATTATATTATCCTAAAACTTAATCCCTAGCCATTTTGAGCCACTTTCCTATGAAAGTGACCTTAAATAATTGAAATATTTTATGAAATTCCATGTGTGTCCCTCCCCTCACTTATAAAAGTTCACATATTATCATCCCTTATTCACACCATTATAAACCATATATATTGTAAAAAATCTACTATAAAACCTTTCTAAAATCCTTCTTTTCAACCTTTATCTTCTGTTCTTCTTGTAAGACCAATCCATCCAGGCTTAAGGAGTAAGCCAAAAGAGGTCTCTCAAAAAAGAGGTATAGATATTAACCAAGATCTTTCAATTTTATTTATTATTATACCTTACATAAACATGTTTTATCCATAAATAAATGATTAATAAATTATAATAAATGTATTTATATGTTGTTATGGTTATTACACAACCATTTACCACTTCTTCTCAATCCAATGGGAGATAAAAGTGTCGCTCGTGCATAAGTGTGGACTACCCCCAACATATAGAGATACACTTTATTTCCCACCACTATCATTTGTTGTTGGTATTTATGATATATTTAATTTTTATATATTATATTTATGTTATAATAACTATTTTTTAAATATTAATTAACATTTACCTTTCTTTTATTCCATCCATTGAAAAATGGAAACGTCACTTGTGCGTACGTATGGACTATCGTCTCTATGTAGTGATGTAATTCATTTTTAAACACCACGTTATATGAATGGTTATAAATATATATATAATAAATATATATTATATTTATATAATGTTTAAAATTTTATAATTAAAGTAACCATGATCAAAGTTCAAGGACCATAACCACTGAACCAAAACATACATGAAAACAAAGCAGTTAACACTCAAAATGATGGTGATAATGAAAGAATGTTAATAAATGGGTGATAATATCTTATAATTAAAATATGTATGGTATTATAGGTATGATTATAGTTTTGTTATATAATTATAATAAATTAAAATCTATTATACATGATTTTATAATTCTTACTAAGTAAAACATACTTGAGGTAAGGGTTTTGTCTCAATTACTCTTCATTGAGACATTTTTTAATGTTATGCACCAATTTATTATTTTTATTTCTTATATAATTCTCTATAATGTATTTGAAATAATAAATTATTTATTTAAAAGGTATTTACATAATTATATTATTTTAATTCATCCAATTACTTTTGATTCAATGATTTTTAAAGCCTTAAGGGTTTAATGTTACAATCTTATTTTTATCAGGATTGTTTATGCTTAAATTTTCCAATGATAAAATTGTTTGATATATCTATAAAAAATATTATTTATTTTATTCCCATATATTTATTTCTTAATCTTTAATTTTTCCTTTAATTTTACTCTCTTTAAGTACTCAAGAGGCTAGAATAACATTTTTAAGGAAAACCGTCCTTATTTTTCTCTTCACTCAAGAATATTTTATTATATATACATTTTTTCTTTGAAATGTTTTCAATAATTTTTTTAATATTATAATAATATTATTTAAATTCATTTTTAAATATATTTAAATTTATTTACCATGTTTTAAAAATATTTTTCTTATCATTTTCTAAATGTGGTACTTTTGTATTTCTACCAAAATTGTGAAAGGAATTTTTGTTTTATGGTACATCGTATGAACGAATTTAACAACCATTATAAACAATATATTATTTAAAGCCTTCTTAATATGTTTAAATTTTTTATTTTCAAATAAATAGTTTTTATAAAAAAAATTATAAATTTTTAGATTCTAAATAAATTTTTTCAAATGAAAAGGATATTTTCCTCAAGAAATGTTCTACCAATATTTTGAAGGTATTTTAATCTATAAAAAACCTTTTGATGTTTCTTATGATTTACTAGGGATATGATCCAATTTTACCATCTTTATTCTTTCTCTGGATGGTTTATTATTATGATGATAAAATGTTTATGAAACTCATATCCTTTCAAGAGGTTATGATTTTATGATATGATGATTGTTTTATAATCTTGTGGCACACATATATATGATTTTCTTTATATGATGGGTGATAATATAATTATATAGCCTTCTAATTAATTGGTTAAAGATATATATATATATATATATAATGATATAATGAGGAATGAAATGTATTGTGATCCCAGTTTAGTAAGGGACTTTGTCCAATAAGATAATCTTGGGAGTGAACCTTGACTAAGAAAATGATGGAATGAGGATTGAACCGAATCCACTATGATAGTCTTAGAAGTGATATTTGACTAAGGAAATAATTTTCTATACTTACATGAATACCAAAAACTTATGTCTTATGCTTATGATATGTTTTCATGGATCATTAATGATTTTTGATAATTTTCCCTTCTTATGACTTATATAATCTTTTTGAAAAAACCTTATACCAGTTTTATGATTAAAGATATTTGAATGACTGTGCATGATTATTATAAGTATTGATAATGTTCTCATACCCTTATTCTTATCTTATACTCAATTACGATCATTGATTTACATCCCTTATGTTTACCCTTACAGATAATCTGAGGTCACCCTTTCTTAGGTTTCCCTTCTCCATGTTATGAATAAATGTTTTATGATATTTATAATAAGGGTTATAGTTATGAAGAACATAATTGGAAAATATATAGATATTTTATATACCAATTTTTATGTATCCATGTTTCTAAAGACACTAATCCTCTATGGTCATTGGGAATGTATTATTGTGAAATTTATTGAATATTCATCTAAAATGATGTAGTATTTTTGTATGAAAAGTATGGGTTACTATAGTTGGTGTTGGGAAAATATCCCTCAATGTAACTTTGTATTGTTTTCAGTTTTTTGTGTTTTTTGAAGAATTAAGTTGAAAAAATTCTAGTATGTTTTTTCCAAAACAATGTGTTTTTTAAGGTGCCATAGCCTCCTAGTGTTTTATATATTTTTGGACCTTAAAATCATGATTTTTTATGAAAAAAGAAGGAATTCTGCATAAAAAATAGGTGAACTGCATAGAAAGTATACATAACTATGAAGAAAAATCAAAAAATGAAATATTTACACATAGCTGTTGTGTTATGTGAACTGAAAATATGGAGCATCATTTGTATCTGAAGGCGATGAGTTTAAGGTCGTTGAAAAAGGATCTTAATTTGTGGGTGAAATTAGTGATTTGAAGGGAACCACAAAGGGTGTTTTCTTTTGTAGGTGAAGTTGAAGTTTCAGAAGTGACCGTAAAGGAATAATGTGATACGAAAACCACATAGTGAGTGTAGTATGTAAATATGGCTAATTCACAAAGGATTTTTTGATAATTTCTATTATCTACTTTATTTTCTTTAATTTTTCTATATAAAGGACCCTTATTCATGTCATTAGGTAGAAATAATTTTACCAGAGAGAATTATCATTGAAATAACTCGGCTAAGTCCAAAAGTGGTTCTTGAAGGAGGTATTCCATGAAGAAGGTGGTTCAAAAAGGAGGTAGTTTGCAAAGGAGTTCAGTTTGTGGTGAACTATATCCCGCAAAGGAAAAGTATTTTGTGAAGGAGTGGATTCTATAAAAGAAGTTTAGTTTGTGTAGGTTTGTTTGTGGGGAATTATAGATCAGAAATGAAAAGGGGGATTTTTTGGTTTCGTTTGTCTATAAAGTAATATAACTCCTCAAAGCACACACTACATGGTGCAAGTAATTTCATGAAGGGATTACGTAAGTTCATGAAGAATCAAAAATAGTTCACAAAATTACTCCACACAAAGAAAATGTTTTGCGGTGTAGTTTATTTCATCTAGAAGGTGAAAAAAGGACTTCAAAACACACTCATATATGTGCAAAATAATTATGTGGTGATTCATAACAATAAAGTATTCCCATAAAGAATAAATGATAACACTTCATTTGATAGATTATCGATCTTTCAAATTGTAATTTGTGTAAACCAGGAGGGATAGTGAGTCTGCTAAAAACCTTATAATAATAGTGAACTTTAGTTGATTTTGTAAATCAGTACATTGCCTTTATATTATCATTTGATATATCTTAGTAAGGGTGGACCAAGTAAAATTGATATACCCTATGCATGTTTTAATTCACATCTATTCTATGCTACATTAAGGAGAGAGAAGAGTGTTTTGTTTAATGATGAAACCAGATCCAAAGAGATAATTGTATTAATATATCATACCCTAATTCAACCCCTCTAAGAGTATTTAACCTAGTTGGGATAAAAATTGGTATTATAGGGAATGTTTTAAAGTTAGTGGTTCTCTCTTAGTAGAATAAATGGAAGCTATTAATTATAAATGGATTCAGATATTTGATGGAAATAATTTTCATATAGAAGAATCAGACACAACACTTATTTTAATCATTAGGTATGGATGTATTTACAAATGAAATGCATGATAAATCATCTAGTATAGACAATGAAGTTTTATCATAAGTAGAAAATAGATAATTGGATGTTGATTCCAAAGGAATCAATTCCACAGGGGGAGATTTATCCAACATAATATACATGAAGGTGATGTCATTTAAGTCATCACATGATATTTTGGAAAATCTTATAAATATATATGAAGGTGATTCAAAAGTATAATAAGATAAGTTTAAAGTTCTTTGGAAAAAATTTTAGGACCTGATAATATACCCCAATGAGTCTATAGATACATTCTTTGATAGGGTGAATGTTATTGTGGAAGGCATGCATAGTTTTTGAGAATTATCAATGATATCAAGATCATTAAGTGCATAAGGAGAAGAATACCACCAAGGTTCAATCTAAAAGTATCTGTAATGGAGTGTAAAGATCCAAATGTGTTGATGTTGGATATCCTACATAGTAATCTTGCTACATATGAGGTAAAAAATTATGATAATGATGCTATGGAAAAAGGAAAGTCCAAAGAGGTGGCATTCTAGGAAATGAATAATCTTACTATTAAAGATGGCCAGGAAGAAGAAAATGTGGATGAGTACATGTTATTCCTTTCCTAAAATATTCAAAGAGTAAAAGGGATGTTCAAAGGTAAACTTCCACTCACATTCTTTTGATGTGGAAAGGTTATTCATATTGTAGAAAAGTGTCATATAAAGATCTAAGACAATGATAAGAATGATGATGAAATTCCTTAGAATAAATATTTATCCAATGTGAAAGGTAATATAAATACCAATAAAATTTTCTTCAAAAATAAGAATCTTATTTCAAAAGAATATATAAATTTAGAATAATATGAAAAAGAAGAAATGAAGGACTTCAAGGATCATGAAGTATATTCTCTGGTAGAATTTGTCAAAAATTCCCAAAAAATAGAAGAAAGAAACAATAAATATGGAGAATTCAAAGGAAGAGTTGACCTTTAGATAAAATTAGAAGCTTACCTTGAAGTGATATACATTTGGATGTCCCAAACAAATAAATATAACAAGGTTGTTTATGATTCCAAACTTTATATACAACAACTGGAAGAGGAGAAGTATGAGATGGAGGATGAGATTGGAAAGATTAAATATAAAAAACCAAAAAACTCAGAGAAAGTCATTGAGTATAAGATTAGAGTTTATGACCATACCTAGATTATCGATATCCTGACCAAAATATTAAAATATCGAGTCAAATTTATCAAAGATCTTGAGGAGGAGGTTGTTAGCCTATGAAGAAAGGTAAAATAACAAAAAAAACACTTGAATATAGTAAATAATTTCACAAAGGAAGTAGAAAAAGGAAAATTATAGTTTAGAGTTCAAGAAAAACATATAAAGGAATGTTAGGAGAAGAAAAATATAGGTTAGAATGATACATCTGGTATGGGGTTTGATCACTAACATAAAGAAGTGATGGTTGAAGTCAGACCACAAGCACCCACTCTGAGGTTTGAATATTGATTTGGGTATTAATTAGAACTAGAAGATTCAGAGAACCGAAGAGAAAAATAGTGGTGTAGTAGTGAAACACATTAATTCACCCCACATTATGTGTTATTGCTATAGAAAGATGGGACACTCATGAAATATATGTTTCATATCCAATAGGTACTATAGGGAATAAGAGAAACAGAGAAAACCAAACATAGATCAATATTCTAGGAATTCATTTGATGGTCATTGTTTCTAGGGTGGAGGAGTTGGACACATTTAAAGATATTGTACATCAACTATACTGAGGAATGTTCCAAATAAGACTCGAAGTGGTCATAAGCAACAACTCAAGGAATCATAAAATGAGATGAAAATAAAAAATCAATTTGCAAAATTACAAGATGAAATTGGTCCGTAATACTCTGAGGAAGATCAAGAATATTAATTAAATAAATGAATCATAAAGAAATGATATGAGCATGAAATGGTTGTAGATATTAATTTTAAAGAATTAGATAACACTGGAATATAGATCATTGACAATATATGTACCTCTCATATAAAAGGAAAAAATGATCTGGTGACAAGAATTAGGTACGACAAGGATGGTGTTTTAAGATTTGGTAATGTTGAAGGTATGAAGATTATTGTAATAAGAAAATCCAAGTTTGGGGGAAAAGACATGAGATGTGTAAATGTATTGGTTGTTAAAGGTCTCAATCATAACTTACTAAGTGTTAGTCAATTGTGTGACATAGGACATTCCATAAGATTAAATAAGAAATTATGTATCATAAAGGTAAAATACAATGTAGTTTTTTTACACGGTAGTGCACGAATGGGAATCTATACCTTGTGAGTAGAGGGGAATATATGCTCTTTCTATTTAATGAAGAATAAAATAGGTTTTGGAATAAATTTCTTTGTCAGTTGATCCAAAAATCCTTAGAAGATCTTGTGAAATGTAATGTTTCTTGAGATCTCCCTAGGTTATCACATGATCATACTCATATGTGTGATGCTTTCTAACAAGGGAATATCACTCAAAAGATATATAAGGAAAAATAGAAAAGGTCAAAAAAATCACTTGAATTGGTGCATATTGATATGTGTGGAACTATTTCACCATGATTTATTGATGGGGGGAGATATTATTTTCTATTCATTGATGATTTTAATATAATTTCATAGGTTTCAATAATCACCCACAAGTATAAGGTGTTCATTAGCATAACACGTTTTCGAAGGGAATTTGAAAATATGTTAGGTCAAAAAAATCTATAAGTTATGAGCTGATAATGGAATAGAGTTCATAAATAGAGAAGTTGAGGATTATTTATAGAAGCATGGGATAAGGCACCAAGTTTAAATATTAATAACTCAAAAACAAAATGGAGTAGTTGAGAGAAGAAATCGTATTATTAACAACATGTCTAGAACGATTCTCATTGAGAAATACCTTATAGATAATTTTTGGAAAGTAGTAGTGATGAAAAAATATATATATCAAATAGAGCCTTATTATGACCAAAGGAATAGATGAAACCATATGAGATATGTTATGGAAAGAATCCAACATTAAAGTACCTTCGATTCTTCAAGAGTAAGTTTTTCATTGTCAATAAGGAGAAACGTAGGAAGTTTGAATCCTGTGGAGATGAAGGGATATTTCTTGGATACTCAAGAAAAACCAATGCATATAAATGCTTCAATAAGTGGCTAGGAATATTTATAGAAATTATTAATGTTTTTGTGATGGAAAATGAGAACAATCTTTTGAAAATACATGATAAATATTAGGATGATAGAGATGAAGAGATGAGCATCTCAGGGGGAGTTCTAGTACCTAAGGCATGTTTATAAGAAGATCCAGATGATGAAATGGATGAAAGTGAACCCGCATCTTCATAGAAACAAAAGATATGGGATGAAATTATTACCCAAAACATAATTGGTTATCAGAAAATGCCAGTACAGACAAGGAAGATGAAAAATCTATAGCAATCAACTTTCTTATCACATGTAGAGTGAAAGTGTTTTGAAGAATCTTAAAGAGATGAGATTTGAGTTCAATCAATGAAATAAGAACTTGATCAAATAGAAAAGAATCATATATGTGATATTTTTTTGAGATCAATAGATATTAATGTCATCAGGACCAAATGGTTCTTTCGGAACATGAATAATGAAGATGACACAATGATTCGAAACAAATCATGACTAGTGTGCAAAGGGTACTCCTAGATAGAGGGTATCAATGTTGATGAAACATTTTAATCTATTGTGAGGCTAGAGAAAATTGAATTATTCTTGACTATAGAAGTGAAAATAAAGTTCAAAGTGTTCCTGATGGATATTAAGTCAACATTTATAAATGGGGTTCTATAAGAAGAAGTTTACATTGAAAAAATAGATGGTTTTATCTTCTATGAAGATGAGAAAAATATTTTTAGTTAAAGAAGGCATTGTACGGGTTGAAGCAAGAACCAAGAGAATGATATTCACAACTTGATTAGTATTTTAAGAAGTTAGGTTTCTAGTGTGGTGGTGTTGATTAAAATATTTATGTTAATAATGAGAGTAATAAAAGGATGATAGTACTGGTGTATGTCAATGATATAATATTTGGTGGATCTAACAAATCATAGTGCAAACAGTTTACAGAATTCATGAAATATGAGTTCGAAATGTCAATGATTAGTGAGATAGAATTTTTCTTTGGTTTATAGGTGATAGAAGGAAGGAATGACACACTTATCTCATAATAAAAATATTCTAAGGTGGTTAACATAAGATTTGTAATGGATAATTCCAAGTATATGAAAACTTTGGTGGATACTCAGATGAATCTATCATGAGACAATGAAGGAAAAGTAGCTAATGTCATATAATAACAGATAATCATTAGTAGTATGTTGTAATTAATTGCGACACAACCCAATATTGTTTTTACACATTCTAGGTGGCACAATATCAAAGTAATCCCAAATAAATACAATTACATGTAGTAAAAAAAGAATGTTTTGGTATATCAAAGGAATAATGGATTTTGGTTTATTACATAAATAAAAATATCAGTAAGATTTATTGGTATTTATATATGTGGATTGGTCTAGTTCAGTATATGATTGAAATTCAACATTTGGTTTTTCAGTCTATCTTGGAAGACTATGCATTTATTAGTTAAGAAAGAAAAAAGATTGTATTTCATTGATCACTGTTGAAGTTGAATATATTTTGGATACTCAAGCTTTCATGTAGTTTTTATGGATAAATTGGAAAATTGAAGAAATGGGATTTGAAGTAAAGTCTCTGATCAGAATCCATTATGATGATTCAAGTTTTATAAATCATATCAAAAATCCAATCCATCACTCATGGATGAAGTGCATTGAAATCAAGTATCATTTTATAAAGGAAAACATGGAGAATGGGCTTGTGAATTTAGAGTATATTTCTACATAACTACAGGTTACAGATATTATAATGAAGGCCTTACCCAAAGAAGTGTTTTAACATCATCAACTAGATATTAGATTTTAGTCTCCTTCCCAAACTTTAATAGTGTATATGTGAGACCCCTTCTCTCGGAGGTATGGTATGTTTTTCTCTTACGTGCTGATATGTGTTCGTTACAATGTTTCAACCACAAAGGTGTGACCTTTAAGTTCATTGATAAAGGGGGAGGAAATGTATTGATCGTGATAGGGGAGAAGCTGATAGGGGGAGCAACGAAGTAAGGGGTGTTTTATATATGATGGTGCTAAAGATGATTGATCAAAGGTTATAAATCACATCAAATGGGGTTTGTGATAAAATCAATTTATTATTCTGGGAATGAAATTATTCATTGATGAAATTTTCATGATACTCTTGTTTCTCACACCAATCATGGATGATGTGGGCTTAGAGTGTGTGTTGATTAAAATTTTCATCTCTATCTGAAATCACAAGAAGTGAATTTTGGATGAATATGGAAGAGTGAAACATGTTGTAAACACATTGGAAATAAAATATTTAAAGAGATATAATAGGGTGAAGAGTTTTCAATAAACACTAAGGGTGAGATTATTGGGAAAAAAATACTTCAAGGTAACTTTGCAGTGTTTTTGGGTTGTTTGTGTTTATTAATAATTCCATTTGACAATATTATAGCATGGTTTTTTCTAAAGTAAGGTGTTTTTAAAGGTGTCATAGTTTCCTAATGTTTTCAATATTTTTGGGCCTTAAAATCAGGATTTGTTTTTATAGAAAAGGAATGACTCCCACACAGAAAATAGGCGAACCACATAGAAAGTATATGAAATCTCAAATCAAAATTGGAAAGGAAAATATTTCTACATTCAGTTGTGTTATGCAAACTATAAAGGAGGCACATCATTTGGGGATGAAGGCTGTGAGTTGAAGGACACCACAAATGGAATATCATTTATGGGTGAAGGTGGTGATTTAAAGGGCACCATAAAGGGTTTTTTTATTTATAGGTGACAATGATGTTTTAGAGGCTTACAAAAATTAATAATGCACTATGTAAACCACATAGTGGTTGTAGTACACGATGATGACCGATCTAAAAATGAGTTTTAGGTAAATGTGATTAAAGTTTTTTGTGGATTTATTTTCCTATATAAAGGACCCTTAATCACATTATTAGGTAGATAAAACATAATTTGAGAGAATTATAGCTGGAAGAATTTGGATAATTCTAAAAGTGGTTCAGGAAGTAGGTATTCTACAAAGAAGGTGGTTAGTAAAGGAGGTAGTACATGAAAGAGTACGGTTTGTGGTGTACTATAGATCATAAAGGAAAATTAGTTTGTATAGGAGTGGAGTTTGTGAAGGAATTTCATTTTGAGGAGGTTTGTTTTTGGAGAGATATAGCTCAAAAATTGAAAGGGGGGTCATGTGAAATAATTCATTCATAAAGAAAGATAATTCCATAAAGAACTCATTATAAGGTGCAAGGACTTTCAAAAAGGGATTAAGGTAGTTCGTGAAGAATCAAAAACAATTCATGAAAGGAATCTCCATAAAGAAAACTCTATACGGTGAAGTGTATTTCATCTATTGGGTGAAAACATAAATTCATGAAACACTCATATATGTGTGAAACAATTATAAGGTGATTCATAGAAATAGAATATTCCTCTAAAGAATTAGTGATCACACTTCAGAGAATAGAGTAGTGATATTTCAAATTATAGTCAGTTGTAAAGTAGGAGGTACAATGAGTTAGCCCTGAAAATTGTAATATCAGTGAGATTTAGTGGATTTGGTACATCATAAAATTTCCTTTGTATTCTCCTTGGATCTATCCCAATGAGGGTGAACTAAATAAAATTTCCATTTTCTATGTATGTTTTAATTATCATTTATTCTATGCTATAGGAAAAAGAGAGAATATTATTTTGTTTAACAAAAAAAGATCTAAAGAGGCATTTTTCTTAATCTGTTATACCCTGACTCACCCCTATTCTCAGATTATTTAACCTATTTAGGATAATAACTGGTATCAGAGGAAAGGTTTTGTAATTTTTGTAAACTATAATGAGAAAACTTGACTGAGAACACTTGGGATAATCCTAAGTATAAGAGAAAATCCTAGGTTATGGTAAATAAAGAAGCGTGGTTTTACTAAGTAAATATATCATTTTTTGAACTATAATTGTATGTTGTTTTGTAACATATTCATCTAGGTGAAATAACCCTAAAAATAGTTGGTTGAGTATATCTTGTCTATAATTATGGTGCACAATTAATGATCCTTTACTACAAACTAGGTGTGGAATTACTCCTAGGGGATATTATTAGGTTAATTAAAATTTTATTAAAGATTAATTATAAATTATTTGAATATATAATTAACATGGATGAAATTGGTTAAACCTAAGGTGTTATATATTGAAAATAAGGTGTCATGATTTAGACTCCTATAAATTATTTTTCATGATTGGCCACTCTGATTAACGATGTTTTATGGTAATGTTAACCAATTTGACTTTAAAAAGGGATTGAAGATACAATGATAGAGTTGAGGTGGTAACATGTAAGCTCAAATATTGAAGTAACCTATTTTATATTAGTTATATGAATTTTTTATATATCATGAAAACTCTCTACGAATTTTAATTTATATCCTTGATGATGAGATATTGAATTAGAAGTAGAAAATCTGAATGGTATAATGATCCTATCCTAGGTATATGAATCTAACCTAATTGAATTTTAGGGGAATATGCTATATGAAAATATAGTTATTCTTCTTCTAGTTGGGTTTAAATTTATTTTAGGAATATATTTATTTTCTTTATAAAAATACCATAACAATTGCTGAGGAAGGGAAGTCACATTTTATATTCTGAACCAACCTATGATTTTATATCAGTGTGAGGATAAAAGTAAACTTCTAATAGAAATTAAATCCATTAAATGGGTATTTATTCCTATTCAAAGTGGGTATTTATCTCAGAAGGTTGTTGGAGGACTCAACATAAATGATATGCCTATAATACAGGAGTTTGTTGATGTATATCTATAAGAGTTTCCTAGTCTTACTTCAAATCATGAGGTTGAGTTTTCAATAAAAATCATACATGGTTCTACACCTATTTTAAAGACTATATAGAATGACCTCGACTGAGTTAGAGGAATTGAAGAAGTAACTCTAGTATAATCTTGATAAGGTATTTATTCAAAAAAGTGTTTCACCATGGGAAACACCTATACTTTTTTAAAGAAGCAAATGGATCAATGTGACTCTGTATTGATTATTAAGAACTTAAAAATATCATGCTTAATAATAAGTATCATTTTACTCATATTGAGGATTTGTTTGTTAAATTATGAGGATATCAATATTTTCCAAGATTGATCTTCGATCTGGATACTATCAGTTGAGGGTAAAAAGAGAAGACATACCCAAGATAAATTTCCCTTCGAGGTATGGAAACTATAAATTTATAGCGATTATATTTGTTCTTTTTAATTCCTCCACCATATTCATGGATTTAAAGAATAAAGTCTTTATATATTAGCTTGATCAGTTTTTGGTAGTCTTTATAGACAATATTATTATATATTACAAGAAAAAGGAAGAGAATCGATATTACTTTAGAATTTTATTAATGACCCTAACAAAGGAGAAGTTATATGACGAAATTACAAAGTGTGAATTTTGAATATAGAAAGTTTGATTTTTGGGGTCATATAATCTTAGGAAAGGGTATATCGGTGGATCCATTATAGACGGAAGTTACTGAACATTATCCCATACCAGCCACTATGAATGGAATCCATAGTTTTCTTGGATTTTATGGTTATTATTATCAATTTTTGAATGATTTATTACGGATATCTAATTAAATCACCAAGTTAACTTAGAAGGGATTTAAGTTCCTATATATTGATGAATGTGAAGAAAAAATCAAGGAATTGAAGAAAAGGTTAGTCAGTGCACTTGTGATCACACTACCCTACTATGGATAAGAGTTTTCAATTTATAGAGATGCATTGACAAAGTAGGTAGGTTGTATTAGTTTGAAGAATGATATAGTGATAGATTATTCCTTACAAAAATTGAATTTTAATGAAAAAAATTACCCAACTCATGATTTATAGTTATAATAAGTAATCATTGCATTAAAGATCTAAAGGAATTATCTTTACAAAGAAAGGTGTGACATATATACTGACATTAAAAGTTTAAAGTATATATTCACACAAAAAATTTGATAACAAATATGGTTTGAGTTGATTAAATATTAGGAATTCTTAATACACTACCACTATAAGAAATTTAACAAGGTGGATAATGCTTTGAGTCGAAAGGATCGTGCTAGCTTATCTATGATGAGGATCACAAAAGATCCAATATTTATTGATTTTCAATTGATGTACCTTGAAATATATAAAGAAGTGGAGAAATATTATCTTTCTAAAATGAGTATTCAACCATATATCTATGTAAAGATTAAAGAGGTGAAAAAGAAGATGTGAAGTTTCAAAAGAAGGTGAGAAATGTGCATGGGTTCAACCTTGATTGTGATGGAATGATAAGGTTTAGGAAATGGAAATGTGTCCCATCACTACCAGACTAGAAGAAGTAACCATTAGAAGAAGGTCATAACTCATCATTATTTATTCATCTTGGAAGAATGAATAAGTATAAAGATCTGAAAGTGTGTTTCTAGTAGGAAAAAATGAATAGGTTGGTTGTAGATTATACATCTTAGTACTTGGTATTTCAGAAAGTTAAGACCAAGACATAGAAGTATAAGGGGATCTTAAAACCATTACCCATACCATATTGAAAATGGGAAAAAATCCCCATGTATTTCATTGTTTGACTCCCCAAAACATCTAAAGGAAATAATGTTATTTGGGATATAGTCAATATTCTTATGAAGTCTACACAATTAATTATTATCAGATAATATTTATCTTTTGATCAAACTTTCAAGATATACATTAATAAAGTGTTAAGGTTACATGGGGTACCACATTATAATATCTAGATACAGAGTTGTGTTTTAGTATGTTTTATCATCCTCAGATATATGGATAATCTGAGAGGACCGTCTAAACCCTAGAGGATATATTGAGATCATATTCTCTAGATTTAAAATGTGTTTAGGATAAATACCTTCCTTTTGTTAACTTTTCTTACAACAATAGATTTAACTTGATCATTCAAATGAATCCAAATGAATCCTATTATATAAATAAGTTTATAACTATGACATACTAGGATAAAGTTGGTGAAATAAAGCTATTAGGACCTAATATCGATGATGAAATAATAGATAAGGTTAGAGTCATTCAACAGCACATCAAGGCAGGTTAGATTCGATAGAAGAGGTATAATGATAATCATTGATAAAATATGGAATTCATTATTGTTGAGAATATTTTCCTACAAAATTATACATGAAATAAGGTTATGATATTTTTAAATAATGAAAACCGGATCTCTAGGTATATTAGAGCCTTTGAGATTCTTGATTAAGTAGGTACAATATCTTATCACTTGGAACTCCCGCCAAACCCCTCTCAATTTCACAATGTGTTCCATGTATCTCGCTTGAGGAAGTACATACATGATCCTTCATATATATTGAACTCAGAGGTTATACCAATGAAGCATGATTTTTCCTATGAATAAAAACCAGAAGAAATATTGGGTCATAGATATAAAGTTCTATATAACAAGGCCACTCACATGGTTAAAGTTCTATGGAGAAATTAGAAATTTGAGGAAGCTACATGAGAACTTGAGGATGCGACAAAGTATAGATATACTCATTTGTTTATACCATAGTGATATAATTTATAGGGATAAATTAATTTTATATGGGGTATAATTTAACACCTTAATATTTTATATTTATTTCCTTTAAAATAAAATTTTAAGTATTTGATAGCTTGCCTGACACGTAACCCTAGGTCTATATAAACTGTGATATATTAAACCATTATAACCTAACCATTAAATTATAAGATATGAATATTAATAACCAATTTATGAAAAATATTTATTTTTTTATTAATTAATTTTTTTAATTAATTCATAATAAATAAGTAATCAATTTTTAGTAAAATGATTTTACACCTCAAAAATATTTTTTATTCAAAAATGTTTTTATCACATTTTTTGCATGAGAATTTTATAATTAATTTATAAAACTTTTAGAAATTTTATTTGATTAAATTAATATAATTTTTTAAATTCATTATATCAATATATTCTTAGGGTGAATTTTAAGATTTTTATAAAAAATATTTATTTTTCAGTGAATAGTAAAAATAACGTTTTTAGTAAAAAAATATTTATTTTAAAGTAAATTTCCCATTATGTATTGAATTTGATCTTAAATTAACCTAATTATCATTTAATTATAAATAATATAATTAATTACATATGAATCATTATTATAATTTATTTTCGTATAAGTTAATTTTTGGGCATAAACCACATTTTTCTAAAAAACTATTTTTATGTGTACATGTTTTTATCTTAATAAATTAATTTAATCTCTATTGATTAATGGATTTAATTAAATTTATAGATAATATATTCAATATAATATTTTAACATTCATTTTATGGTTTTTATAAAACAAGTAATGGGAGTAATTATGTTTTATGCTTAAAAATTCCTTTTTTAGAAACAGGTTTTCATTGTGGTTTGAACACTCTTATGGTTATCTCCAAAGACCAATCCCATAAGGCTTAAGGAGTAATCAAAAAAAGGAATCTCAAAGAAGATGTATAAATCTTAACCAAGATCTTTAAATTTTATTTCTTCTACTACCTCATCTAATAATGTAGTATCCATAAAAAATGATGAATAAAGTATCATCAATATACTAAGATGTTATTATGATGACGACACAACCATTTAACACTTCTTATCAATCCAATTAGAGATGAAAGTATCGCTCATGCGTACTTATGGACTACCAACTCCACATAACGGTACGACTCATTTTCCACCACCATCATTCAAGGTTAGTTATTATGATATATTTACTGTTTATATATAATATTTATATTATTATAATGATTTCGGAAATATGAATTAATATTAATATTTATTTGATTCCATCTATTAAAAAATGGAAATGTCACTCATGGAAATGTACGGACTATTTCCACCACATAGTCTAGTAATCCATTTTTCATCATTGCTTTATATGAATGGTTATAAATATGTATATAATTAATATATAAGATATTTATATCATGATTAAAAATTTTAAGATGGAGGAACCATGATCAAAGTACAAGGACCATAACCAATAAACCAAAACATACATGAAAAATAAAGCATTTAACACCTGAAATGACGATGACAATGAAATATTATTAATTAACGGGTGATAAGATGTTATAAGTCAACCATGTATGGTATTTTTGGTATAATTATGGTTCTAGTATATAATTATAATAAATTTAAATTTATTATGCAAGAGGTTAGAGTGATTACGAAGCAAGATAGACTTGAGGTAAGGGTTTTATCTCAATTTCTCTTCATTGAGACATGTTTTAATGTTATACACTAATTTCTTATTTCTAAGGTATATATAATACCCAAGAGTTAGTTTTTTAATAATACATAATTTAATGTAATGTATTTAAAGAACTATATTATTTTCAAGAATCTATTTACTTTTGATTCAAAGATTACTAATGTTGTAAGGGTTTTATGCTATAATCTCATTTTTATTGAGATTATTTATGATTAAATTTTAAAATGATGAAATTAAATATTTTATATCTCTCAAATATTATACTTATCTCTTTATTTCAAGTGATTTCATGTTTTCATTTCATTTTCTTCTCTTTAAGTAATCAAGACATCAAAATATTTTTGTAAGGAAAATTGACCTTGTTTTTTTCTTTGGTCAGGAATCATTTATTCCATGTATATAAATTCTTTAAAATGTTTTCAAGAATTTTTTTAATATTATAAAAAGATAATTTAAATTCAATTTTAACTAAATTTAACTTTATTTATCATGTTTTAAAATTAATTTTATAACTTTTTTCCAAATGTGGTACTTTTGTCTTTTTACTAAAAATGTGAAATGAATTTTTGTTTTAACGTACACCACATGAATGAATTTACCTACCATCATGAATTCTATATTATTTATATATTACTTTATAATTATCCTTTTTTATTTTTAAATAAATTTTTTATTGATTTTTTTTGGAATTTTTAGATTCTAAATATGTGGTTTCAAATGAAAAATAAATCTTCCTCAAGAAATATTTTAGTGACATTTTAAAGGCATTTTTGTCTATAAAAAAATAATTTTATGTTTTTGTTATGATTTACTATAGATATGATCCAATGTTACCATATTTATTCTTTATTTTTTTGATTTATTATTATGATGATGAAATGTTTATGAAACCCATATCCTTACCATAGGTTATGATTTGATGATATGATGAATGTTTTATGATCTTATGACACACATTTGTATGATTTTCAATATGTGATGGGTGGGCCTAGAATTATATAAGACTCCAATTAATTGGGTAAAGATGGATATCTTATATGGTAATAATGACTGTAATGTGGTGTGAACCAATTTTAGTAAGATACTTTTTCCAATAAGATGGTCTTGGGAGTGAACCTTAACTAAGGAAATGATGGACTGAGGATTGAACCCAATACACTATAATAGTCTTAGAAGTGATAATTGAATAAGGAAATGATTTTATATATTTATGTGCATGAAAAATACTTATTTATTATTCTTATAATATGTTTTCATGGCTCATGAATGATTATTGATGATTCCACACTCTTATGTATTATGTAATTTATCTGACAAAACCTTATAACATGTATCATGATTAAAGATATTTGACTGATTGGGTATGATTATTGTAAGTCTTGATCATGATATCATAACCTTATTATTATATTATGATCACTTATGATCACTGATTTATATCTATTATGTTTACCCTTACTGAGCATATGAGCTCTGCTATCTTATATTTCCCTTCCCTCGGTAATGAAGAAAGGTTTTAAGTATGATTTGTGTATAAAGGGTGCTTGTTATGAAAAAATTAATCAGAAATGATAAAGATATTTTATGTACCAGTTTTAACAACTTGATATTTTGGAAAATATTTCTATTTAAACAATTTTATTTCTTCGATTGCATGTGCTACATGCAACATTGAGTTTAAATGAACCGTGATACACTATTAAAATATTGTTATTTTATTTGATAGTTATAACATAACTACTAAATTGAAGGGTTGTAATATGATTAAATAATTTATTAAATATATATTAATTTATTACTCAATATATTTTTTTTATAAACTCTTAGTAAATAAAAACTCAATTTTAAGTAAATTTATTTTATGCTCTAGAAATATATCTTCTTTAAAAAATATTTTATTTCTTTTTGTGAGAAAATATTTTCATTAATTTCTTGAAATTTTAGAAACTTTATTTAAAAAAATTATAGAATTTTTTAAATAATCATATTAAAATTATCTTAGGGTTAATTTTTGGGATTTTCTTGAAAAGATTAATTTTTCAGTGAATAGTGAAAAATACTGAATTTTATTAAAAACTATATTTTTGTTTCAAACATTTACAAACTACCATGTTATTTTTAAAATTGTTTCAAATTAAAATTAGTCTATTTTATTATTAATAGTTCAATTATGTTCATTAGAATCAATTTTATTGCTGAATTTGGTATAAAAATATTTTTATACATAAAAAAGACATTTTTTTTCTAAAATCTGATTTTCATTGCATTTTATGCATTTATATTAAAATAAATTTATTTCTCCTATATGAATTAAATTAGATTAAATGTATTTTTTTTGGTTTTATAAAGTAAAATTTATCTTATGATGGTTTTTTGACATTTTTATGAAGAATTTAAAATTTTGGTGAATATTAAAACAAATATAGTTTTTATGAAATACAGTATCTTTTATGATATCTCAAAGAAATAAAAATAATATATTTTTTTAAACATATTTAATGATTAAGATATTAAAAAATACTAAAAATATCATATATAATTAATTCGAAATAAATATAAATTGGAATTTATTCCTTGATAAATATGAAAATCATTTTCAGTGCCGGCACAGAGCTTACACAGCGTTGGAAAAGCCAAATTTGTTACCCTGAAGACAATATTTGTTATGGAATAAGTCCTTTCTAGAAATTTTTATTAATTATTAATTTTTATTATTATTTTTATTGTTAAAAAATAAAATTTAATTTATATAACAAGTGGCTTATCCAAATTCTTGTGCAATGCCTTCAAAAATATGGAAAAGTCAAAATAACATATTAAATAAGTTATCATTATATAGATATGAGTTAAAATAATTATTTAATAAATATAAATATATATTTTTAGATTAATAAATTTATTTTCATGATGTTAATTTATTAATAATTTTTAAGAATAAATAAATACCTTATATGCCTGCACAACGCCAACACAACATTTAAGTAATTAATAGAAAAATAAAATAAATGATTTTAAAAATACTAAATCTAATTTAATTTTAAATAATTAATTGTTAAATTTCTTTTATATATATATATGACATATTATGGATATATTATAGGATTATATTTGAAATACCTCTTTGTATTGATGTATTTAATGTTAAATTAAATGAATAGTGTCAAAATTTCCATTAATGATATTTTATCAAAAATAATATTTTATTAAATTATTTAAAAACTATAAAATATTTAAATAAGACAATGTAGATATTATATGGTTAAAAATGTCATAAATTTATCATTTATCATTCAATTATCACCTTATAATTCAAAAATTATAACCTTTAATATTGAAAAACTTGTTACCATAGTTAAAATTAAAATTGGTTAACTAAGGGTTAATAAAAATGATAAGGTTTAAAATGAAACCAATAATTTTCTAAATTATAACTTTTGATGGAATTATAACCCTATAATACATTATATTTGAATAAATATCCATTTTTAGGAATTTTTATAGATAATTAATTTATTATAATTTAATCTTTTGAGAAATTCCAAAAGTGCCGCTCACCTCAATTATAAAAGGGCACCTTCAACCTCACTTATATACACCACATTGAGCCTTATATATTAACCAAAATTTACCAATTTGTATTTTAAACTTACTTATACACATTCTATAAGATCTGGTCTTCCCAAAAGATGATCCCTATATCCATTTAGAGGAGATCTAAAGGAGTTATTTCAAAGAAGAGATAATCGCCTTAACATGTCACTTTATTTTCTACTCTTCTTTACTTCATCTAAACAAATGATATGTATCATAAAATAAAAAATTTATTATCATAAATATTATGAAATCTTGTTATTGTTTTAATTATAAAAACACCATTATACACCCTCTTTCCCATCAAATTAGAAATGATAGTATCACTTGTGCGTACGTAAAAATTACCATCTCCACGAAGCGACACAATCCATTATTCATCACCATATTTTCTGGATGGGTATGATTTTAATGTTTATATATCATATTTAATAAAAAATTACACTTATTTAATGATAATATCATTTATAAATTTTTACTATCAAATCCTTTGGGAAACGATAACGTCTTTCTTGTGTACGTGTGGACTACAATGCCCATGTAGTGATGTGATTCATTTTTCATTTATATTTTAATTGGATGGTAATGAGGATGAATTTGATAAATATATATTATATATATATATTATATAATAATGATATTTAAAGTGTTAAATAATATTTAACTGTCACATCCATGAATTATTTTAAAGGTATTTTTCATTTAATTTCCATTCTTGCTTTGTTTTGGGGGTTTCCCATGCATTTTGGTGGAAAAGGTGGGTTTTTAAAAATTGGGCTAAACTGTGAGCTCATTTCCAGATTTAAACATAAATTCTATTTCTTTTATAACTCTTTAATTTTTTGAAATTTGGTACCCATTACACTTACAACATGGCCTACCTTAACCTAGTAACACCACCATATCAATTTGGAACTTTTATGAATCCATAATCATGGTGAATTTGGGTTTTTATTTAAGGAGTTGGGCCAGCCTGTAAGCCCATTTCCAATTTAAAAAAATTGTTTATTTAATAACTTATTTTTTTACTCTATTTCAATGATTCCACCTCCCACTCTAAACCAACATCCCTAGGCACGACCCCGACTTTTCTTCTCCCTATTTGGATCTCATTTCCATTGCGGATTAAGGAAAATCTTCTTAAACTTTCTCAAATCGTCCAGATTTGAGGAGGTAATTTGTTTCCTTCATAACTCTTTCATTTTTAACACTTTTTCCCCTATTCTAGTTCCTAAATGACCTCCTAATCCTTATTAGAACCTCAATTTCATTTTTGACTATTTTTAAATTCTTTTACTAGTATATTTTGGGAGAATTCTTTAAGATCGCTCAAGTAAGTGGGTTTACTTCCTTCTTTATCCCATTTTCTTAGGGTTTATTCCCTTATTCTTGAAGTTCCTAATGTCTCAAAATTAGGGTTTAGAAACTAGGGTTTGATCTTGTGTTTAATGGTCTGAAATTCTGGTTTTAGGTCTATTTTAACTTCTTTGTGGTGCAGAGGTGGTACAGTTAAACTTTCACACAAAGATTTGAGGTTTTTGACACTTGTGGTAGGTTATTACATGGAAAATCAATGCTCGATGAGTTATATTTTCTTAATTTTTATTTTTATAACACTTCTCCTACATTATAATTTCTTCAAAATATGGTTTTGGTGACGTTTGTTAAGAAAATGATTTTTAGGAACCAATTTTGTGTTAAATTGGGTGTTTTACATGTCTATTTTATGTTATGCCAATTGGGGTTGTTTTATAACTCATGTAATGGGTTTATAGAAGTTTTATGGTGCTGAAAATTCTGTTTTTTAAATATGGGTATGCACATAGTGTTCAAAGTGGGGTTTTAAAGGATTTTGTGTGCAAAACATTGTTAAATTTTGGGAAGTTATTTTATTGAAATCCTAAAGGTTTTATTGGGTGGTGTATGTGGTGAAAAGCATGTGTAGCTACTGTTTTAATTTTTTTATGACAAGAACTAATGTTTTTATGTGATAATGGATTTTTTATCATGTAAAAGTTGTTTGAGCACAAAGGGGGAAGCTCAGGTATCTAGGAGGGCAGATATGTACTAGTACGCTAGTGATCCGGAGCGGTTTTATCCCTGTTTCACTGAGAAAAAAGGATAATGACAACACTAAAAAAACTATATTGATGTTGTTTGGGGACCAATAGGTTATGGATATGTTCTATACTAGTTTATCATGCATGAGAACAGATTTTTTCTATGGTTACTTTACACCGAGGTACGAGGTACATGGGGCCTGAGACTAACTAGTGCCTAGGAGTTTTCCCGAGATTAATGCTCATTGAATATTTTGAAATTATCTTTATAATAAGGTGTTTTTTTCTAGAAAATAATTTAGATTACATGTTTTACTTAAATTTTCTCACTAATAGAAAATTCCCTTTGAAAAATGCTTACATTCAAAAGTTTTATTCTTTAGAAATTATTTCCACCACTTCGAGTTTATCAAAAATGGCATGATTTTTATCTTGTATTGTTTACTCTATGGAATATCTTGGTAGTATAATATTGTGATTAGGATCACACCATACTTACACCCCTTGGGTGTATGTAGAATTGATCGTGTTTGACACAGGTAAAGGCAAGGCCTTGGGTGATGGCGGTTCAGGTTGTTAGTTCCCTTCCACGGTGCGGTGTTGTGAAGACAAATTGTGGGTGATGACCCCTTGCAGTGTGGAGTACTTGGGGATGTTTTTCTGATACATTTAGGTGTCTTTAGACATCTTTTACTATGTTTAAACTTATTTATTCCATCCTAGATTTTGTTTAAAGCTTTTTTGGCATGAATATTTATATTTGGTTATCGATTGTTTTTAGTGTTTTATGTATCCATATTCGGGTAAATAATTCCCAAACCAAAATCTATGATACCAGGGCACTTGTACCAGCTCGTGGGGATAGGGAATGCCCTTTAGGACTTATCATGGGTCAAGTTTGGTGCCAGTTTTTTTGGATACCATATTCAGTTTGTGAAAAAAATAGTATCAAAGGAGGTTAATGTTTTTAGATTATATTATTATTTTCGGATGAGTCGGACTAGACAGGAGCTATGACTTTTGGGAATTATAGTTTTGGTCATGAGTAGGGTTCTTGTACTACACCTCTCTTGGAAGACCTAGAGTCACCATGGGAAATTTTAATTATTTGTCTGACTTCACTTCCTGGTGAGACGTGTGGGCTACAGACGACACATGGACATCGGGTGGGGGTGGGGTAGTTGTTTATTTTATCATTTTAATGTGTTTGGATTATTTATATTTGATTTTATTGATAAAATTTTCATAATTGTTGTACTTATTTTTATTCTTGTTACTGTTGCCTTTTTGTAGCAACATGCCTCCCCAGAAAGCTCCCATGCACCCATGGGAGGAAGCTAGAGAGAGTTCTCACTCACCACTTGATGAGAGGTTAGTAGAGGTTGTGGTTTGGGGTGTCCAGGCTCTAGGACATGGACCGACTCTTATTCCAGATCCTGTTAGAGAATATGAGACTTTTCCTAGGAAGGACAAGGCCCAGGAGTTCCTGAAAAATAAGCCTCCTACTTTTTGAGGTAGCATAGAACCCCAAGAAGCAGAAGAATGGATCGAAAAGATCGAGCGCATGTTCGAGTTCTTGGATACACCTGAGGATATCAGGGTGAAGTTTTCCACTTTTTTGTTGGAGGTTCCCTGCTGCAGGTGGTGGGAATAGGTACATCAAACTGGGAAGAATGAGAAGATTCCCTGGGGAGATTTCAAGGCCATCTCTAATGAACAGTACTGCCATGAAGTCTTAGCATATGCTAGATCCTGAGAGTTCATGGATATTTTTTAGGGGGATATTTCTGTGATGGAGTATGCTAACCTTTTCAGTAAGCTGGTTCGGTATGCTTTTGAAATTGTATCTAATGAGCAAGAAAAGGCCCAAAGGTTTGAGAAAGGATTACGACCAGAGATATACTTCTAGGTTTTATTGTTTAAGCTGAGGAACTATGCTGAGGTGGTTGATCAGGTGTGTATGGTAAATATTGACCAAAAATGGAGGGATGGTTTTTCTAGGACAGTATGAGTAGTGGGTAGTGGCACCTCTTTAGAGAAGAAAAATAACTGGGAGGAGTGGGGGAAGAAGGGAGGAGGTAGTTCAGGCCACTGTTCCAGGAAGTTTTCATCTGTGGATTATGATGCAAGACCGGTCTTCTGCCACCATTGTGGGAGACCGGGGAACATCCAACCGGTATTCCCATTTTCTATGAAGCCTTGTTATCAATGTGGAGGTATGGGTCACTTGTAGCAATTTTGTGGGGTGGCACATCCACTTCAGAGTGGTGAAAGATCAGTGGATTCAAGAAGAGTGTCAGCTTAGTTAGAGTTGTCAAGGACGGGGGGATCTCGATTTGGTGGACATAGTGGTAGGGATGGTTCATCTTCTAGGAAGAGCTAGTTTAGGTTATAGCCACAGATTAGTGGTCATCCTTAGTTAGAGACCAGATATCTCTATGTAGTGGATCAGGCACCAGCATGATCAGAGGCGTGACCGTCGATAGTTCGAGGTACCGTTTTGATTTCATCTTATATAGTTTCTTCTATTTTTGATACTGGTTCCTCTATTTCATTCATTTCTACCCATTTTTTGGACATCATGAATTTTCCAACCAATTTGTTGACTTTTGCAATGGATTTGGTGACGCCACTGGGAAAGAAGGAGCAGGGTCTCATGTGCCCGTTGCGTGTGCTTTCCATGTCAGGGGTTGAGATGGAGTGGGACATCTTGGTCTTAGATATGGATCTATTTGACATAATACTTGGAATGGATTGGCTAGTACACTTCTAGGAACACATCGATTTCTATAGGCGGTAGGTCAGTTTCATGACACCTGATGGGAGTTGTCAGGTTTTTCGTGGGGAATGGGATCATCGGTTGAGTCGTGCGGGACCTCCACTCCTAGAGTTGGAAGATCTTGTTTTTCAGTTATCATCACTCGTGATAGAGGAATATGGTCATTATCTTTATGGTGGACTACCTAATGTAGTTGACGAGTTTCCATTGTTTTTTCTAGATGATTTTTCAGGTTTTCCCCCAAAGCGGGATGTGGAGTTCTCAATTGATCTGGGGCCGGGAACACAACCAATATATCTTCCTTCATATCGCATGGCCCCCACTGATTTGAGGGAATTAGATATAAAGTTGGATGACTTATAATCTAAATGAATCGTTTGCTCGATAGTCTCTCCTTGGTCCACTCCTGTGTTGTTCACAAAAAAGGCTGACAGATCCCTCCAGTTATGCATTGACTATCAAAAATTGAATAAGGTAACAATCAAGAAAAAATATCCATTTCCTAGAATAGATGACTTGTTTTATTATTTGAAGGGGGAAAAGTGATTTTCTAAAATATAATTGCATTCGAGCTATCATCAACTCATGGTGAAAGAGGTAGATATCCCAAATATATACTTCTAATGCAGGTACGACCACTTCGAGTACTTGGTCATGCCCTTCAGATTGACCAATGCTACAACAGTATTTATAGAACTCATGAACTGAGTGTTCCATCAGTATATCTATTATTTTATCATGGTATTTGTGGATTACATCTTAGTTTATTTAGGATAAGAGGCGAAATATGAGCATCACCTATGGATCATTCTAGGCACCTTGTGAGAGCATCACCTTTATGCAAATTTGTCCAAATGAACTTTCTAGATCAGGGAAGTAAAATATATGGGGCATGCGATTGCATAGAAGAGGGTTTCGGTGGACCTTGATAAGATTAGTGTGGTTATTTCATGGGATCATCTGAAGAATGTGTTCGAGATCATGAATTTTCTTAGTCTGAATATTTGTTATAGGTGGGTTATTCAAGGTTTCTCTTGGCTTGCTTCACAAATGATCACACTCACCTAGAAAGGGGTGAAGTTTGTATGGGGCCCAGAATTTCAGGCATCCTTCAAGGAGATAAAGAGGAGGTTGACTAATTCCCCCATTATGATTTTTCCAAAGGATGGAAAGGGGTATGTGGTGTATTGTGACGCTTCAGGTATGGGTATTGGGTGTGTGCTTATGCGGGATGATCATGTGGTGCCGTATGGATCTTGCTAACTCCGACTACACAAAAATAATTACCTGAACCATGACTTGGAGTTAGTAGATGTTATGCATGCTTTGAATACTTGGCATCACTACCTATTTGGGGAGAAGTTTTTGGTCTAATCTGATCACAAAATCTTGGCCTATATCTTCTTGTAGAAGGACCTCAGCATGAGGCAACATTATTGGATCGAGTACTTACAGGGATTTGACTTTGACATTGTCTATACCCTAGGAAAGGGTAACATGGTGGCCGATGCCTTAAGCAGAAGAGTCCTTGTGTGATATTCAAGGAAGTCCAATGATGAGTGGAATTTTATGGCACTCTTTTATCAGATGCATGTGGAGACCAAGGAGCAAAATGGGGTTGTGTTCTTGGTGAGATTTTAGTTGATTCCTTCTTTGTGAGAGCTAATTCAGTAGGAACAGCCTGGTGATGAGCTTTTTTAGTGGTTTAAGTAGTTTCTTCAGGGTGGGGAGACGTCTTATGATTGTTTGTTGTATCTTGATGGAATCTTGTGCTTCAAGGGACGTTCAGTAGTGTTGTTATCTCTGTGGAAGGTGGTGATACAGGATAGCCACCAGTCTCAATGGGTTGTCCATTTGGGTGCCACCAAGATGTATTAGGATGTCCATCGACAGTTCTGGTGTCCAGGTATGAGGTGAGATATCGTGGACTTTGTGTCGAGATGCTACACTTGCCAGCAGGTGAAAGTAGAGAATCAAAGGCCCTCTAGTTTTCTCTAGCCATTACCCATTCCTACCTAGAATTGGGATGAGGTTGCTATGGAATTCATTGTTGACTTTCCTCATACAACTCGAGGTAATAATTCCATTTTTGTGGTGATTGATCATCAGACCAAATCATCCCACTTTATTCCGATCAGAGATATAACTAAAGTAGATGAGTTGGGCCGTTTGTATCTTCAGGAGGTGGTAAGGATCCATGGTGTACCGTTAGTAGTTGTCTTAGATAGATACCCCTATTTTAATTCTCAGTTTTGGGAAGGCCTTCATAATTCCTTGGGGTTTTAGATTAAGATGAGCAAGGCATACCATCCTCAAACGGATGGTCAGACAGAGCGGGTGAATCAGATTTTGGAGGACATGCTCAGGGAATGTGTTCTGGACTTTGGAGGTTCCTGGGATAACCATTTTTGATTGGTTGAGTTTTTTTTATAATAATAATTACCAATAATTTATTTGAATGATCCCTTTTGAGGTTCTCTATGGTCGGCCTTGTCGGCCCCCCCTGTGTTGGGCTGAGGTAGGTGAGACCTCACCGTTGGGGTCAAGTTTGGTGCAGGAGACATCTGAGAAGGTCAAGTTGATCAGGAAGTTCTTATTGATAGCTCAAAGTCACCATAAATCATATGCTTATTAGAGGCGTCGAGACCTAGAGTTTTCTGTGGGTGATAGGGGGTTCTTGAAAGTGGCCCCTCATCTGGGCCATCGTCGATTGGGAAAGAAAGGGAAGTTGATGCTGTGGTATGTTAGATCTTTTGAGATCACCGAGCATATTGTAAAGGTGGAATAAAGGTTTTCCTTACCTTCTCAGTTGACATCTATCCATGACATCTTCCATGTCTCCTATTTAAAGAAATACAACCCAGATCCATCTCATGTACTGAATTGGGAGGAGTTGGTTATAGAGCCTAATTTGTTTGTTTTTTAGAGGCCGATGCGAATATCTGATTCCCAAGAGAAGGTCCTTCAAGGAAATTATATTCAACTGGTTAGAGTCTTTTGGGAACATTGGAATGATACACATGAGACATGAGAATTGAAGTCATGGGTTGAGGAAGAGTACTTGTTCTTGTTTTCTAATCAATCTTTGGGTTGACTTTATAAAGAGGAAAGTATTTCATGGTGGGGAGAATTATCACATCCATGAATTATTTTAAAGTTATTTTTCATTTAATTTCCATTATTTATTTGTTTTGGGGGTTTCCCATGCATTTGGTAGAAATGGTGGGTTTTTAAAAATTGGGCCAAACTGTGAGCCCTTTTCCATATTTAAACATAAATTTTGTTTCGTTTATAAATCATTATTTTTTCAACATTTTGTACCCATTCCACTTCCAACATGACCTAACCTAACTTATTAACACAACCATATCAATTTGGACCCTTAAAGAATCTGTAATCATGGTGAATTTGGGTTTTTATTTAAGGAATTGGGCCAGTCCGTAAGCCCATTTCCGGTTTTATTTTTTTTATTTAATAACTTATTCTTTTTTTACTCTTTTCAGTGATTCCGCCTCCCAATAGAATCCAAAATCCCTAGGCGCGACACCAACTTCACTTCTCCCTATATGGAGCTCATTTATTTCGTGGATTAGGGAAAATATTTTTAAAATTTCTCAAATCATCCAGATTTGA
Source organism: Viscum album (assembly GCA_963277665.1). NCBI lineage: Eukaryota > Viridiplantae > Streptophyta > Magnoliopsida > Santalales > Viscaceae > Viscum > Viscum album. Next base: position 603,107,448 of record OY728119.1, on the reverse strand, counting down.
GGACGTAATTTTTTTCCTTCGCAACTCCTTCATTTTTCACTCTTTTCCCCCATTCCAGTTCCTAAATGAACTCCTCATCCTTATTCTAACCTTAATTACATTTTTGGATGTTTGGAAATTTAGATAATGGTGTATTTATGGAGAATTTTTCAAGATCCCTCAAGTAAGTGGGTTTCCTTCCTTCTTGCTCCCATTTTCTTAGGGTTTCTTCCCTTATTCTTGAAGTTCCTAATGTAAAACAAGTAGGGTTTAGAAACTAGGGTTTGATATTGTGTTTCATGGTCTGAAATTCTAGTTTTAGGCTTGTTTTAACTCTTTTATAGTGCAGAGGTGGTGGAGTTGAAATTTCACACAAAGATTTGTGGTTTTTGACACTTGTGGTAGGTGATTCCATGTATAATAAATTCTAGATGAGTTAGATTTACTTAATTTCTATTTTTATCACACTTTTCCTTCATTATCCTTGCTATGAAATCTGGTTTTGGTGACGTTTGTTAAGAAAATGATTTTTAGGTACCAATTTTGTGTTAAATTGGGTGTTTTACGTGTCTATTTTATGTTATGCCAATTGGGGTTGTTTTATAACTCAGATAATGGGATTATAGAAAAGTATTTGGTGCTGAAAATTCTGTTTTGGTAAATATGGGTATGCACATAGTGTTCAAAGTGGGGGTTTTAAATGATTTTGTGTGGAAAACATTGTTAAATTTTGTGAAGTTATTTTATTGAAATTCTAATGGTATTATTGGGTGGTGTAAGTGGTGCAAAGAATGTGTAGATACTGTTTTGAGTTTATTATGACCAGAACTAATGTTTTTATATGATAATGGATTTTGGTATCATGTTAAAGTGGTTTGAGCACAAAGGGGGAAACTTGGGTATCTAGGAGGGTTGATATGTACTTTCATGCTAGTGATTCAGATTGATTTTATCCCTATTTCACTGAGAAAAATGGATAAAAAAACACTAAAAAAACTATATTGATGATGTTTTAGGACCACTAGGTTATGATTATGTTCCCTATTAGTGGCTCATGCATGATAACGGATTTTTTTTATGGTTACTTTACATCGAGGTACGAGGTACATGGGCCCGAGACTAACTAGTGCCCAGGGGTGTTCCCAGAATTAGTTCTCATTGACTCTTTTGAAATTATCATTGGAATATGGTGGTTTTTTCTATAAAATATAGTATATTACATGTTTTAATTAAATTTTCTCACTCATGGAAAATTCTCTTTGAAAAAATCTTACATTCAAAAGTTTTATTCTTTAGAAATTATTTCCACCACTTCTTGTTTATCAAAAATGGCATGCTTTTTATCTTGTATTATTTACACTATGGAATATATTGGTGGTATACTATTGGGATTAGGATCACACCCTACTTACACCCCTTGGGTGTATGTAGAATTGATCATGTTTTACACAGGTAAAGGAAAGGCCTTGGGTGATGGTGGTTTGGGTTGTTAGTACCCTTCCATGGTGTGGTGTTGTGGAGATGACTTGTAGGTGATGACCCCTTGTCATGTGGAGTCCCTGGGGATGTGTTTCTGCTACATTTATTTTTATTTGGACTTATTTTACTATGTTTAAACTTATGTATTCAGTTCTTTATTTTGTTTAAATCTTGTTTGGTATGAATTTTCAGATTCAGTTGTCGATTGTTTTTTATGTTTTATGTATCCATAATGGGTAAATCGTTCCCAAACCAAAATCTATGATACTCGAGCACTTGTGCCATCATGTGGGGATAGAGAACGCCCTTAGGGACTTGTCACAGTCTAGGTTTGGTGCCAGTTTTGATGGTCACTAGATTCTGCTCGTGACATTAGCTTTCTTTCTTTCCATCTGTCAAAAAAAGAAAACAATGTTCATGTGTACGTTCGGCCTACCGTCTCCATGAACAATGTAATTCATTTTTCTATCTCTAAATTTTATAGATGACTATAAATATTTATATAGTGAATATGTATGATATTTATATTATTAATATAATTATTTATAATATGTAACCATGACCAAAATACAAGGACTAAAACTACTGAACCAGAACATGAACAAAAAATGAAATAGATATCACCTAAAAAATGGATTTTAATAGTGTTAACAAATGGGTGATAAAAGGTTATAATTAAATCATATATGGTGTGATATATATGATTAAATTTCTTTAATATATTTCAAATAAATATATATTTATTATATAGGTTGTTCTAACACATAAAAATGAAGTCAGACCTAAGGTAAGATATTTCTAGTATCACTTTTATTTTTGGGAGACTTATGTCATATTCACCACTCATTTGTTTTGTGCAGTGTATATAATAACCCTTTAAATTTTTATATCATTGATATAATTATTTTAATGATATATAAATCTTAATTTTATGTAATTATTTAATGGTTCTTACGATTAAAAAGTTACCAAATCAGCAAGGGATTTTTGTCTCACTTTTATTTCTGTAGGACACACACTTTATACATCACTTGTTTCTTTTTTCAGTGTATACATTAATGTATTTTATGATTATTATCATTAAAATTATGGTATATACATATCCATATAAGTTTATTTATTTCATGGGGCTTATTATTCAAATGTTACCAAAGTGGTAAGGGTTTTATGTTACAATATCATTTTTTATCAGGATTATTTATGATTATGTTCTGATGATGAAATATTATGATCTACCTCTCAATAAACTTATTAATTTTCTTATCCTATGGTTATTTATATAAAATAATTTTTTTATTTTAATTTTACTCATCTTATGTACTCAAGAGACCAAAAATATTTTTTAAGTAAAATCAACTTCATTTATCTCTTTGATAAAAAAACCTTTTTATTCTATATCCATGTTTTATAAAATTGTTTTAAAGAAGGTTTTACTATTATCCTATGATTTTTTAAATTCATTTTTACCCATGTTTTACTTTTTAAAAAATGGTTCAAAAGGAATATTCTTGTCGTTTTCTAAACTAGGTACCTTTTGATTTATTTTACAAAAGTATAAAAGGAATGTTTTCTTTTAACATGTAATAAATGAGAGAAATTTAATTCTGTAATTAATTCTCAATAATTTAAATCTTCCTTTAAAAGTTTCCAGGTTTATTTTAATTGAAAATGTTTACTATAATATTTTTAAAATTTTTAGAATTTACAAAAGTGATTTCAAAAAGGAAAAGTTATTTTACATAAGAATTTTTTAATGATATTTTAATGGTATTTATATTAATAAGGGAAAACAACCCTTGATTTCACTTTTTATTTTCTGGGGATATGATCCAAGTATACCATTATTATTCTTCCTCTATATGGTTTATGTTTATGATAAGATTTTTATGAGTCTATTTCCTTTTCCACAGGTTTGTATATGATAAAATAATGAAATGTTTATGAAAACCATTCCTTTAATAGGGGTTATTCTATGATAAAATTATTAAATTTTTATGAAACCCATTTCTTTTACATGGGTTATGCTATGATTAAATTTTTATGAAACCCATTTCTTTTCATGGGTTCTAATTTGATGAATATTTAATGATCTTATAAAACAAATATGTATGATTTTCATTATGTGATGGGTGAGACCTATATATCCCTCCACTTAATTGGGTAAATATTGATATCTCATGTGATAAATAGGACTAGAATAAGGAGTGAACACAGTTCTGTAAGGGACTATGTCCACTATGATAGTCTTAGGAGTGAACCTTGACTACTATGATCGTTTGGGGAGTGAACCCATTCAACCATGTTGGCCTTGTAAAGGATACTTGAATACCAAGGAAATGATTTTCTATGCTTATGTGTATTCCAAAAATAAATATCTCATGACTATGTTAAAATTTCATGATTTATATTCTTTGATTCCCTTATTATTCATGTATTATGAACTTCCACTATTTATTCCATGACTTAATATTATGATATTTTATATGTAGGGTATGGATTTCAAACATTAAGATCATATTATTATAACATTATGCTCATTTTATGCTTATATGATCATTGATATCTCCCTTGTTTGTCCTTAATAAGTATCTGAGATCACCCTTTATTATGTTTTCCTTTCCCTAGTTTATAAAGAAAGGTACTAATATGATATGTCTAAGAAGGGTGATAGTTATAAATAACTTAGTGAGAGATGATGTAGATCTTTTATGAACATGTTATTTATGTGTCTAAGTTTCCAAAGGCACTAGACCTATATGATTCTTGAATGGATTATTATGTTATGAAATGAATATTCATCAATTAAGATGTGATATCTATGTGTGAAAAGTTTAGGTCTCTATACTATTTGTTTATGTATACTAGTTTCTAAAGACACTGAACCTCTATGGTCCTTAGGCATGTATTATTTTGAAATGTATTGAATATCCATAAAAATTATTTAATATTTATGTATGAAAAGTATGGGTCAACATAAGGGTGACACACATAACTAGTGGACAGGTATATTATCCTATTTTAGGATCTCCTACCCAAGCACTCAGAGTTTCCCATGAAGTGTGATTAATTTAAAACACCCATTGTTCATTAAACAAATTCAAGCATTTAATAAGAATCACCAAACTATTTATCAAGATTTTCATAAAAACTATTTATTTTACTTTTAATAATATTTAAACACACATTAAGAATTCAAAATGATTAGGAGATCAAAAGTATTATAACATAAGAAAACCAATCCTTAAAGAAATAATCCTGTATTTTTAAATCCATTTAAAATCCTGACTCTTCACCCATAGAAAGAAGGAAAACCAAAACAATATATATTAAATGTAAAATAGTTCTCAGATCAATAATTTCATACTTATTAAAAAAATTATAAATTAGATTTCAAAATCCATGTATAAAAGGTTAAATTAACAATGGGGGAATGCAAAACCACCCACCTTAATCCATTTCGAACACTTTCTATTGGTGAGAATCGACTAATTAAGGGAGAAATAACCCTAAAGGGGAATGTATAACCACTAAACCTCAAAACTAAAGCCATTAAATTTGGATAATACAAACCCCAAACCACTATACCCTTAGGGTAAAATAAAAACCATGAACAAGGGGATATTAGAACCAGGAAAAGGAAGAGAAATTACTTATCACTTGATTTCCTTAAAGAATCATTTAATAAATAATAAAAAAATTATCCTTATAAGTGGGGGAGAGGGAATTAGAGTTTGTGGAGAGATATGATATTCAATTGGAAGATAAAATGTGGTTTGGGGGGGTTATTTCAGCTAGGGGTAGTTAGTTTTTTTCACATATTAATATTTTGACCAGACTATATGGTTTGGCCATGTGGTTTTCCAAAATGTGTTCCAACCATATTGGTGAAACTGGAAACACTTGGTAAATTTGAATGATTTTTCCCCATATTTGGAAAATCATGTTCCAATCATGAATATCAATACATATATAAAACTAAAATTTTCACATGGTTTCCGTTTAGTTAGCTATACCCAAGTGCTAACCGTGTGAAAGTCACCAACCATCATTTTTTTCATAATTTCACAAGGAATATCTAAAAAACAATAAGGATAATAAATAACAAATAATACATTGATTATATGACATTAGGAGTGTGACAATGCTTCCCACAATATAAATTTCTCCCCCATAAAATCTCTTCAACATACCACAAAATTTAAATAGTAGAAAAGTTATATAGTAAAACAAATTCCCTCAATTAGAATAATACAGTGGAGATTAGTTTGGAAATGTTAAGCATCATATTACATTAATAAGATATTAAAAATGGTTACCTCTATCCTATTTAAGGATAATAATGAACCAAAAAACTCTATAAAGTCAATTAAGTAAGAACATGATATCAAAAATCAACCAAATCCATAATCCAAACAAATAATTCATATAAAAATTCCAACATAATCTATTTAAAATATGAAATCAGTTTCCCTAACATAAACAACAAGAGATTTAGGATTCAAAAAATCCATTTACAAAATCTCAAACCTCTGAACTGACATAAAATCATGAAAAAATGAACTATACTATTGATAAAATAAGAAGATGGAATTCATAATAAAACATTCATAAAACAACTCAATTACCAACAAAAAAAAAGCCACCCAAAAAATAACAAAGAATCCCTAGATAAGGTGTTAACCCAAGATAGTTACAATTATCTTCAATATTTAACTCTAAAATGTAAAATATTTAATGGTTCAAAATAAATTTTAAATCAAAGAACTATAAAACAAATACACAATTAAAATTTTCATTAAAACCTAATAACCTAATAGAAATTGAATATAAACTATATTTTTACCCAAAACAACCCCTTTTAAAACACAACCAAGTTATCTTATAATTAAATAAAAATAAAAACAATTGAGTTTTTTTAATGGAGTAGTTTGATATGAAATAACCAAATAGATATTTAAACATTGAAAATATCAATGGAAACATGGTGATAATTAATTTAAAATCACAGTAAATAAATATGTATCTCCCAATAAACTTTTGGAATGTCAAAAAACTAATTACTAGAGAATCCCACAAAGGTGGGGTTATCTCCACCATTTTTTACTTTTCTCACACCAATAGAAAAATATCATCAAAATGAGGAGTAAAACACATGAGAATTCAATAAAAATTGACTAATTATATTTTTTTAAATAGACAGGGGATGTCCCCCTTTATTGAAAGAAGGAACCCTGTTGTTATTCTTGGTAGAGGGATCCCATTACAAGGAATTTTATAGGACCAGTGGGCATTAAACCCAAGTACAAGAGACTCATAGGCCTAGACCCATATAGGTCTTTGACTCCCATGCACAACAACCCTATTTCACTGTGCATCACTTGCAACCAGACCTACTATCGCATATGTGTGGCCTCTCCTATGAATTTAACATTTACTAATTTCTCTCAATAGTGATACCATTTCCCATGCCTTATACCTTTCTCATTCTCACCCATGGTCACAACCATCACCCAAAAATTCGAAAAATTATAGTACATAGGCATCTATGTGATCCATCAACAAGTCTTTCTGTGTCACCCATCATCGCCATGGCTCTCCTTTTATGTTTCCCACCACCACCTATTATGTGAAATTCACCCCACCGTATGATTTCTAGAAACTCCCTAAAATTTTAGGATTTCAGGATTTGATCCTAGGATGATGTATTATTATGAGTATACCTTTAATACTAGGCCAATACCCCAAATTCTTGTCTAATTATAATGAATACATGTTAAAATAGTAAAATTTTCTTAAAAAACATTAAAAAAACAACATTCTACCAAAAATGAAAACTATTTCTAGAATCTAAGACATGAAATACATAATTAAAGGCAACAAGACTAAATTTATTTAATCATATTTCACTATGGAATTTAAAAGTCAATTAAAAATAACAGTTTACTCATTTTGAATCCAATTATGGCATAACAACCAAGGCACTACTAAATTCCATAACACCATATATCATAATCCTAAAACATGTAAACACACATTTACACAATATGAGGAAATTTTTATCAACATAAAACTAGTAAAACTATAGAAACAATGTAAAATAAAATTGAATTTTTATTTTTTTAAATTTCAATTAGTTTATAGATTTCATGTTATTATGAAACTTAAATTTAATTAATAATCCATTCAGACCAAATAATAATTTCAAAGTGAAACCTTAGAATCACTTCCTCACCCATTTCCACGTTTCAAAACTACTCAATAATTTCTTCCAAACAATGACATAGAATAAATTAAGATTAATCTAAATCATAAAATTATATAAAAATATTGTGATAAAAGTTAATAAAATTATTTCAATATGAGAATGTTCCATGAATTATTACAATTTTAAACTCAAAACTAATAAAATAAAAAACATAAACCTTAAACACCTTTATATTTTATTAATGATTTTAGTACTCTAAAAAATTTATAAGTAAAATTTTATCGACACAACTAAATTTTTATTTAAAAAATCACATATATATCCAATAAAAATCACTAATTTTACTTTTAAAATAAAATTATCACTATAATAATTGTAAGGGTCTTGATTTTCCCTAAGTTGTTCCTTTGTCATTCCGATGTGTCCAGTGGTTCGAGAGTAATTTAATAAATTTTAGAAGTTTTTTTAAAGAGATTTTTAATTTATAAATCTATTTTAAAGTTATTTTATAAGATAATGAAGTAATTTAAATGTGTTAAAAAATTTAGAAATTAATTGAAAGTTTCAAAACGATTCTATAATTTTCGAAAGTGTTTTAGAATTTTTAAAGTAATAATAGATCATTTTATTAATTATTTAAAGTTAGTTTAATTATAAATGTAATATTTTCAATAAAATATTTACCTTTATTCTTGAAATTGAAGTTACATAAGGGTAATCTATGTTTTTAAAATCTGGCGTAATGGTAACCAAGAGTTTATATTATGTTTGTAAGGGTAAAAAATGTTTTCTATGAGTTTTATAAAGTAGGGATCATTTTCTATGAGCTGTCTAAGTGTATATGGGATTTTATAAAGCCTAATTAAGGGTAATTTCTGACCTAAAAAAGTAGAGTTGTGATTTTATTATGGCTACGCAAGGGTAAAATAAGACCATCGTAAAGGCCAACCCAGGTTTTCCTTTGTTGTGTAAGGGTAGAAAGATGTGTAACAGTAAAACCCTATTACCATTATATAGCATATTTGAGTTGCATATATGTATCTATTTCTACCCACATTTTCATATTTCCTTCCCCTCTTTAATATGTAATAGTGTGGACTCCTTTTTAGTGTTTTTAAAAGCCTAAAGTCATAGAATTGAATCCTTTTAACTCATTTAATTATTTGTAACTAAAATCTATAAGATTTTAACCACCCAATAATTATTTTTTCATCATAGATGAATTAAATGGTGATTTTTATTAGGAAATTCAATACTCTTTATTTTGGGGATATTTTCAAATATGTGTTGATGTTATTTTGAAATACACATCCTTTATCTTTTTATATACTTTTTACTATACATTCATATGGATGAACCTAGAAGATTTATTTTGGGGTTTTAAAATATTTTTCATCTCAGCTTGATCCCTTGGTTATGATTTCAAGGTAATACAAACTTCCTTTCTCTCCTCTAATTTGGGTGCATCAATTTGAAAAGGGAATATCCAAGCACATGATATTATACATCTCCTTATTCATACTATAAAAATGTAGAATTAACACACCTTATACTATTTTGTTTAGATGAATGAGATTAACCATAATCAGATAATAATATATAAAATAATTGAATGGTCAAAGTTTATATGATAATATAGGAATTGAAAAAGATGGGAAAAATGAAATCAAAGTAGTGTTCTTTTTGATGAAATATTATTATTTCAAGAATTAACATAGAATTTAAATTTATGCACTATAATAATATTTTCTTCAAATAAAAATATAAGAATTACATGTTTTTAGATGATACTATTAAACTAGATATTTTCATGCTAAATCATTGTTAATTAAATCATTATAAGAATTAATGATATGAGTTTGAGGAAAATTTTTGCATGCTAAAATATTGCTTCCATGGCTTGAGAATTTAAGGAATGTTTTAATGACATTCCATAGGTACATATATCCAATAATATGTAATTTCATATAGGGTATAATAATATTAGATAATCTATAAGATTACTATAAGAAAGGGGAAATAAATAATTTCATGTTGTAGAATAATGATAATTATTATGGAAAATATTCTTGAAAGGGAAAAGGATAAGTGTATGATGAGATGATAAACTATTTGATATATTTATGATGATAATTATTTATATATTTGTGGAAATATTATATTTGAAATGGAAATTATCAAATGTTTAGATAATTTAAAATAGAGATTGTCACATATTCTGTTCTTTTTATTCTTTTTCTAAAGAATATTATTGCATGTATAGAACTTTATTCATTCTTAGATATGATTATCAAATGGTTGTAATAAATTATTGAAATAGAAATATTATTGAAAATGGGAATATTAGTATTCATGTTTGAAATATTTGGGATGTGATATGATAATCTTTTGAGATATATATTCTTGTTTCCTCTGAGACTTACTAGATAGCGTGTTATCTATTATTATAGTTGTAAATCATGGTTGATATTATTGAAAAATAAAAAAAGTTAGCTATAAATTCTTTCATTACAATGAAAGAGGAATGTTGAATTACCATCTATTTTGTTGATATATGAAAGTAAAACATAAGGTGTAACACTAGATTAATTAAATAATATTTAGTCTTAGAAGTTTGTATGGATAATACTGCTGAAACTTATGAATTATTAATTAGTTAATTAAAGATTAAAATTAGAATTTAATTATTGGTTAAATCATTGATTTTGGGTTGAGTGAGCCCATCATTTTTTATAAAGGATAGAATTCCTTGTTTTATTCATCCATGGGTTCCTTTGAAATTATATGTGTAATAATAAATTTAATATGTATTTATGATCCATGGATTTGAAGACTTTATCTTACTAAATAATAACATTTTTTGGTTAGAATATTTTATAACTAATGGTTGGTGATGATCGAGGTTGTGATGGTTCCATGAGGTGTGAGTGATGATAATGATGATGGTGGAATGGGATTCTAGATATGATATGACGAGCAGTGGTGTTGGGAATGTAAAGACCAAAAAATTCCATATAAGTTTTTAAATTAATTGGTATTATTATGAGTTTGTGAAAATTAAAGGCATGTGATTCCAAGCCTCGGTGTGCTCGGAATGGAATTTTGAACTTTTTTTAAGACACATTCATTAAACGTGCGGGTGACATTTTCTATCTTTTGAACTGGTGCTCAGATTAAAACTATGAGGGGATCGTTGAATTTTCAGTGCCAATATTTTCTTAAGGTATTCTTCACTTCAACCATAGTAGGTCGAGAGAAAAATATATTTTTTGGAATTTACAAAAATAAAATAAAAAAAATAACAATAAAGATATTTTATTTCTTTTTTTTAACTATTGAGAGGTAGTGTAAGGACCGGTGACTTGTTAATACATTTAATGTATTGACTATTGGTTTTGTAATCATGATGTTGAAACATTAAATGTGGTTCATAAATGAACTACATTAATGTTGTGCAACACGATTGGTTTCCCATCTATTTAAGTGAGGCTCAAGGTTTGGTTTTTTAGAAGGAAGTGAGGAACCTCTGATGAAGTGATGTGATGTCTTCCACCGATAAGGAATGGAAGCTTTGACATCATTGGAGGGAATGATCTGGGATCTACGAATGCCTATGACTTCAAAGAATGAGGACGCTTCATCCTCCTCAACTGCGACCTCATTCAACGGTTCATGAGGTAGGGGGATTTTTCATGGTTTAATTATTTGAGTTGAAGATGAATAAATTGTTACCCTCTTGTTAAGATGATAATGCGGAGTTCATGGTCCAAATAAACAAGTCTCGGACCCTCCGCCGCTTCTTTATTGTCGTGCTCCTTGGGGGAAAAATTTCCAACTCGGCAGAACCTTGAATCTGGGAGCTGCGCAGCGATGACGAAATCCCAGGAGGCTCGTAGGCACGAGCGGAATGGAAAATGGACCAACAAATCTCACTCGGTGGCCTACAGAAGATCCACCGGCGCGGAACCAGTGCGACGACACTAGCGACCAGTGCCAGTGGCAAAGGTAGTGGCCCACGCTTTCCAGCTGCGAAAGGGGGCAGTGCTGTGATGGACTATAAGGGGTGGCTAACAATTGGCTGACTGTGTTGGCGAGGTGGCGCACCGTCGCGCGCCGTGGTGAAGGGGGTCGAGGCATTTAAGTCATGGTGGAGGGGGACATGTGCCCCGTGGGTCTTGCGGACCACATGGTGGTGCCACGCGATGCCGCTGATTGAAGAGTCGAACGACTCTTTGAGCCGTTTGGGGAGTTGGGCGGCCACCCGGCTGGCCAGTCGCGCCAGCGCACTGGGCCGCGTCGCCCGGCGAGCCGTGCCTAGCTGGCAGGTCATGTCGGTCCACTGCCCAACGGGCCGAGCCCACCGTGGCCTAACCTATCCAAGGTGGGCTGAGTCGGGTCCGATCGAACTCGGACTGGGTCGGGTTCGGCTGGGTCAGACCAGACCCAGACCCCTTTTGGGCCGTGTTTCACTTAAAGAGACGTATCTTGTAAACTAGATGTTCATTTGACAAACCATATATGGAGTTGGGATCCTTGGAGAGATTCGGTCCTTTTAAGATACTCCAATTGGGTTTTGGAGAAAGTTGGAGTATTTCCGAGTTAGATCGTACCAAAATCCAACTGGGCCCTCTGTACTAAAATACCTATAACTCACAGACTGGGCGTCCGATTAACACGTCATCTCTTGAGTTAGAACCCTTATGACATGATGTTCCTTTGGTTTTCTCCTTTGTGGAACTTCGTAGTATTTAAGGCTTGACCAATATCTAGAGGACCGGATACTATGGAACTCAAGTGCACATGGTGCAGTGAATCCTGTGGACGGATGCCAATTGTAGAGTGACCCTGTGTGGATCAACATTATAGAAACCCTATGTGGATCAGAATTATAGAGACCCAATGTGGATCAGCATTATAGTGACCCTGTGTGGATCAGAATTATAACACCCCTGTGTGGATCAAAATTATAGCTACCCTGTGTAGATCATCATTATAACAACCCTATGTGGATTAGTATCTTAGGGACCCTATGTGGTTCAACATTCATAGAGACCCTGTGTGGATCAACATCATAGAGACCCTATGTAGATCGGCATCATAGCGATCCAATGAGGAAGATCCTTAGATCATCACGTCGTGGATCAGTGACATAAAACCCTCTGTGGATCGTCAATGGAACAACTTCTTTGTGGTTCAGTTGTGGAACTTACTAATGGAATAAAATGATATTGCTTAAGACTAATCATCTTTATTCCTAATCTCTGAGTTGTATACCTTGTTTGAGTTGAGTCTTTTTCTTTTTCCTATGTGATTGAGATCATTCTTTTGGGTTTTTCTTTATGGTATTCTAAGAGACATTTGGGGATATCGGGGTCCATACTGGGTATTGTTATACTCACCCATGCACGGGCTTCACACGCACATTGTTGTGTCTTGTGCAGACGATGGGCAGTTTTGACTGAGTCTCGAGGAGCCAGGACTTGATGGTGTACAGAGGTGACTGGTAGACATAGAGAGATATGGAGATGAGCTGTACCTACCCTTCAGGATGGATCTGTGGTGGACGATCTCAGGAGCTGTTTTCTGTTGTAGTTGTATCTTTCAGTTGGTCTTGTATTCTTCCCCTTTACTTTCAGTACACACTTTTACTAATGTAGTTTTACTTCATGGTTGTATCTTGTTATGTTCTTGGACTGTGTGATTGTATAGGTTTAAAGGAAATGCCTTCCTTTTGTAGGGATACACCTTTCCAGTGCTAGTCGCCAACCCCTGGACTATAGAATGTGGGTTTGGGGTAGTCAAGGAACAGGCCCCAGGGGACCGGTCATGACAAAATGGTATCATAGGAGTCGGTTCTACCAAAGAAATAGGACTCTGATCTTTCCAATGAAGCAATAGTGTTAAGTGTTTTGAGTTTGGTTTTCAGTTCAGGGAGTCTAGTGTTGGTGCAGTGGCCAATGTATCCACACACCAGGACCCTGAATTCTGATTTCTGACTCGGTTCACGAAAACATTGATTGCGTGTGTTTTGAAAATTATTTACTTTTGATCTCTTTTGATTTTGCTCACCAGGTATAACTTATTGACTGTGGCACACCTGTTTCATTTCAGGATTCCTCTACATAGATAGCCAGCTAGTATTTCAGAGAGAGTTCACGATGAAGGCCCACCGAGTGATGAAGCTTCGGTACAGGGCCCTCTTACAACGATAGCACTTTCAAGTGGTGAACCAGCAGCACCACCACCCGTTGGGTAGCTGTTGCCACCAGCCCCAATAATAGACGGTGTGTGCCAACTGAGCGTGTTTCATGAGTTTCATTGGAAGAGTCCACTAAGGTTTCGAGGCAAGATAGATCCCCAAGTAGCTGAGGACTGGCTGGAGGTTGTGGCTAGAGTTTTCCTCTTAGTTGGGACACCAGGAGTGCAGATGGTGATCCTAGCCTCTAACCTTTTCCAAGGAACAACAGGGAGATGTGGAGTATAATTCTCTAGACGCATGAGGAGGAGACACTCTCCTAGTTGGACTTCCAGACCCTCTTCAGGGAGGATTTCATACCAGCAACTTTACGCTCAGTGCGTATCCAGGAGCTACTACACTTACAGCAGGGTGGCCTATTAGTGGCCCAGTACTTGGTGAGATTTACTAACCTCTCATGCTACTCCACCGGCATGGTATGAGACCCATTATTTAGGGCTCAGACCTTTGACCAGGGTCTCCAATGGGATATCAGAGTATCAATGATATCATTGAATATCCCAATGCAGGCTGGAGTTCTCAAGTGAGAATTATTGGCAGAGATCTTCTTATCCGAGCAGGCACCGATAGTGAGAGACACCACTAGATGACAGGTGCCTAAGTCATCTGTAGTAGGCAGTAGGAAGATGACGTAGAGGTCCAAGCAGGCTAGACCCTCTAGTGGATGACCCTAGGATGTAGGGTCAAAGGTGCGAAGCTCGTGAGGTAGAGGGGGTCAGCTGGGATGCATACTGTGCTTCACGTGCGACGGGCAGGGTCACATGGCTCACGACTGCCTGACCAGTCATACCAATGATCAACAGATGGTTGAGGGACTGTCAAGGCATATGAAAAGATTCGAGTAAGGAGGTCTGCAGAGCAGCAGACATGGCAGAGGAGCAGGTCGTGTAGCAGGTGGTGGATGACGGATTGAGGTTCTACCACCACCACCCCTAGGTGGTCCACCCCGACCACAGGGAGCAGGTGGATAGGGGCGAGCTCAGCTTTAGGCGGCAGAGGCCTACAACCACGGTGCTCTAGAGATGATTAGAGGTACTATCTGTGTCTATTCCACCCTATATGTATTTCTTATAAACACAGGTTCTAGTCACTCTTTTATTTCCACGACACTCGTTTGGAGCTCAGAGATTTCGATGGAGTCGTTGGCTCGATCCTTACAATTAGAGACCCCAATAAGAGAAGATTAAACAATTACACACTGGTACAAACAGTGTGAGATCACTCTAGGAGGCGAGAGCTTCGGCTGGGATCTTCTAGTAGAAACGTCAAGGTCTTACGACATCATCTTGGTTATGGACTGGCTATCCACAATCCATGCTCAGATCGACTATTTCAGGCACAAAGTGCGGTGTGTATGTGAGAATGGGACCAGGTTTTCCTTCACTAGTGAGAAGGGATCCTTTGCAGCATAGGATGGACTTACTCATAGGAGTGTGAAGCCGGTCACTCATAAGTTGGCTATCCTTACCCTCAGAAAAGTTTGTGCGAGGAGTCCGAGTTATCTTATAGTGGTGGACAAGTATGATGATGTCTTTCCTAATGATGTTTTGGGACTACCTCCTCTTAGAGTGGTAGACTTCTATATCAACCTATACCCCGAGACGTCACTGATATCTACTACAGCATATTGGATGGCTCCCGTGGAACTTCGTGAGTTGCGGTTATAGTTGGATGACTTTCAGAAGAAGAGGTTCATAATGCCAAATGTTTCTCCATGGGCATCCCCACTTTTGTTCACCAAGAAGGAAGATGGGAGTTTGAGGATTTTTGTGGATTATCGGTGCCTAAACCAGGTGACTATGAAGAACAAGTATAAAATTCTGAGGATTGATGATCTCTTCGACCATCTAAAGGGAGCTCGATGGTTTTCGAAGATAGACCTCAGATCAGGCTATCACCAGCTCATGGTACTGGATGAGGATGTACCAAAGATGACCTTCAGGTGTCGGTATGGCCATTATGAGTTCTTCTTGATGCCCTTCGGCATAACCAACATTCCTGAAGTGTTCATGGGGATCATGAATATGATCTTCCAGCCATACCTCAACCACTTCGTAGTGGTCTTCATTGGCAACATATTGATATACTCAGTGTCGAAGGAGGAGTATGACACACACTTGTAGATAGTTATGGATACACTCCGAGAGCACTAGATTTATGGAAAGATCTTGAAGTGCCAGTTCTGGATATGGGAAGTCCACTTCCTAGGGAATGTTATCTTGGAGTCTAGAGTTGTAGTGGATCTGGTGAAGATAGAGGCAGTTCTTGCTTGGGAGCCACCAAGGAGTGTGACTGAAGTGTGTAGTTTCCTGGGATTGGTTGGGTGCTACCGGAGATTCATACCTAACTTTTCTAGAGTTGTGGAACCCTTTTTAGCTATGAAAAAGAAGGGATAGCCCTTCGTGTGGATGGAGAGATGCCAAAATAGTTTTTAGGAGATGAGGTAGAGACTGACGAGTTCCCCCATCCTGAGGCTACCAGAAGAGAGAGTTGGGTATGTAGTCTACTACGATGCATCAGGGACTAGAATAGGTTGTGTACTGATATAGGAGTGAGAAGTGATCACCTAAATCTCATGGCAGTTGAGACATCATGAGCTGAACTACACTACTCATGACCTGGAGTTAGAATCAGTGGTCTTTGCACTAAAGATGTGGCAGCACTACTTGATGGTTGAACAGTTTACTATTTACTCTGATCACAAGAGTCTTAGGTATATCTTCTCACAGAATGACATGAACCTGAGACAATAGTGAGGGCTATAGTTCCTCCAGGACTATGACTTTGAGATAGTATACAATCTTGGTAAGTGGAATGTAGTAGCAGATGCACTCATCAGGAGTTTTGGTCTACAATTGATGAGTGAGGTGACAGAGAAGCTAGTTGCGTTGTAGATATCCTTTGTGGATATAGATGGAGAATCTTATATCCAGTCTCTGACTATCACTCCCTTATCTCTTCAGTGAGTTCGGGAGGTTTATCTTGGGGATGTAGACTATGAGGCCCGATGTGTTCAGATATCCATAGGACAATCTCCTGATGGAGTTTTTGAAGGTGGAGAGCACGTCATCCTCTTTAGAGGGTGCACCATGGTACTAGTGATGCTATGAGAGGATGTTTTGAGGTAGTTCCATGAATACCCTTTAGCGGTACATCATGGAGTGGAGAAGATGTACTAGGAACTTCAGTGTTAGTATTAGAGGCCAGGGATGAAGAAAGCATTAGTGGAGTTTGTATCTTGATGCCTCACTTATCAACAAGTTAAGGCCATGGATCAGGTACCAGTAGGCTTAGCTCAAACACTTGAGGTACCGGAGTGGAAGTGGGATGGTATCTCCATGGAATTTGTGATAGGGATACCACGTATGTCCAGGGGCCATGATTCCATCTAGGTGATTGTTGACTGACTCACCAGACGACCCACTTCCTACCCATCTGAGAGCAGAGATTAGTATAGAGATTGGTATGTCTCTATGTACAGGAGATTTTACGACTTCACGGGGTGCCATCGATAATTGTCTCAGATCACAACACTCGTTTTACATCCTGTTTGTGTAAGGGTTTACAAGAGGCAATTGGGACTCATCTACGTTTGAGAACCACCTTTCAAACTCAGATAGATGGTCAGATAGAGTGGACCATTTAGGAACTCAAGGACATGCGTTGTGCTTGTGTCCTCGATTTTGGCCATAGTTGGGAGGACCATCTGCCCCTGGTGGAATTTTCATACAACAACAGTTACCAGTTCACCATCATCATGGCTCCATTTGAGGCCTTGTACAGGAGACCATGCATATCACCCCTATGCTGGACAGACCCAGTGGAGTCAATTCTTATGGGTCCAGAGTTGGTACAGGCTACCACAGAGAAGGTGTAGATCATCTAGGAGCAGATGAAGACTACACATAGTAGGCAGAAGTCGTACGCTGATAGGAGACAGAGACCCTTGGAGTTTGAGGAAGGAGACAATGTATTCCTACAATTCTCACCCCAATGAGGATTATGGAGGTTTGGCTAGGGCATCATTCTATCTCCCAAGTTCATCAGACCTTTCCAGATCCTCAACAGAGTAGTCGAGGTGGTGTACCATCTATTTCTTCTCCCATAGATGCACCGGGTGCATAATGTATTCCATGTGTCGCAGCTGAGGAGATACGTGCATGATCCACTGCACGTTATCGACTGAGGAGAGATATACATCGATGATGGGTTGACGTTTGCAGAGTTCCCAGTGGAGATAGAGGATTGATAGGATCGGGTCCCTCATGGGTGGTCTATTCCTCTAGTGCGAGTTTGTTGGCAGCATGGGAATCTCCAGGAGAGCACAATGAAGTAGGAGGTTCAGATGTGTGCTCAGTACCCTCATTTGTTCCCCTGGTTTTGTTGTAGATTTTTAGGATGAAAATACCTAAGGTGGGGAGAATGTAAAGACCCAGAAATTCCATGTAATTTTTTTTAAAATTAATTGGTATTATTACGAGTCTGTGAAAATTAACGGTGTGTGATTCTAAGGCTCGATGTGCTTGGAATGGAATTTTTAACTTTTTTTAAGGTACGTTCAGTAAAAGTGTGGGCAACATTTTTTATCTTTTGAACTGGTGCTCGGATTAAAAATATAAAGGTGCCGTTGAATTCACAGCGCCATGATTTTCTTAAGGGAGGATTCACTTCAACCGCAGTAGGTTGGGAGAAAAATATAGTTTTTGGACTTTAAAAAAATATAATAAAATAACAACAAAGATATTTTATTTCTTTTTTTTGTAACTATTGAGCGGTGGTGGTGGGACCGATGACTTTTCAAGTCATTTAATGGATTGAATCTTGTTTTTTTAACCACAATGTTGAAACATTAAATGTGGTTCATAAATGAACTTCATTAATGTTGTGAAACATGGTTGGTTTCCTGTCTAATTAAGTGAGGCTTAGGTTTTGGTTTTTGAGAAGGAAGTGAGGAACCTCTGATGAATTGGCGTGATGTCTTCCACTGATGAGGAATGGAATCTTGGACATCATTGGAGGGATCGATCTGGGATTGACAAATGTCAATGACTTCAATGAACAAGGACTCTTCACCCTCCACAACCGTGACCTCATCCAACGGTTCACGAGGTAGGGGATTTTTCATGGTTTAATCCTTAGAGTTGAAGATGAAGAAATTGTTACTCACTTGTTACGATGCTAACACAGAGAGTGTGGGCCAAAAAAACAAGGCCGGAACCCTCCGCCGCTTCATTCTTGTTGCGTACTTTGGGGGAAAAATTTTCAACTTGGCAGAACCTTGAATCTGAGAGCTTCGCAATGACGAAGGCATCCCGGGAGGCCCGTAGGCGTGAGTGGAAGGGTAAATGAATCACCAGATCTCACCAAGTGGCCCACAGAAGATTCATCGGCATGACAATGGTTCAACGATGCTGAAAACTAGCACTGACGGTGAAGGTAGTGGTTGGCTCACACCAGCCGTGGAAGAGGGCGGCGCCGCGGCGGACCCGATTGGGTGGTCGGTACTCGACTAGCTGCATTGGCGAGGCAGCACGCCATCGTGCACCGCAGTGAAGGGGGTTGCAACATCAAAGACCCGGCGAGAGGGGATACACACCTCGTGGGGCCCATGGACCACATGGAGGCACCATGTGGTGTAGATGATTGAAGAGTCGAATGACTCTTTAAGCCTTTTGGGGAGTTGGGCGGCCACCCGCCTATCGAGCCGCGCCAGCGCACCGGGACGCACCCAGCCAGCGGGTTGGGCCAGTCCACTGCCCAACGGGCCAAGCCTTCTATGGCCCCACCCAACCAGGCTGGCTAGGCCAGTTCGGGCTGGGTCGGGTTAGACTTGAACTAGGTCGGGTCGACCCGAACCAGGTCGGACCGGACCTAGACCCCTTTCGGGCCCAGTTTTGCTTAAAGAGTCGTATCTTGCAAACCAGATTCTCCTTTGACAAACTGTCTATGGAACTGGAGTCCTTGGAGAGAGGTGGTCCTTTAGAGATACTCCACTTGGGCTTTGGAGAAAGTTGGAGTATGACCGGGTTGGATCGTACCCGAATCCGACCGGGCCCTTGGTACTAAAATGCCTATAACTTACAGACCGGGTGTCCAATTGACACACCGTATATTGCGTTGGAACCCTTACAACATGATGGTCCTTTGGGTTACTCATTTTTGGAACTTAGTAGAAGTTGAGGCATGAACGATATCCATAGGAGAAGATACTATGGAACTCAAGAGTACTGGGTGTGGGGAGTCCTGTGGCTGGCTATCAATTACAGAGCGACCTTGTGTGGATCAGCATTATAGCAACCCTGTGTCGATCAGAATTATTGAAACCCTATGTGGATCAGCATTATAGAGAACCTGTGTGGATCGACATCTTAGCGACCCTTTGTGGATCAACATTCATAGCGACCATATGTGGATCAACATCATAGCGACCCTGTGTGGATCATCATCATAGCAACCCGATGAGGACCATCCTTAGAGCTGTCTTTCATGGATAAAAAACATACGACCCAATGTGGATTGTCAATGGAACAACTTCTTCGTGGTTCAGTTATGGAACTTCCTAATGGAATAAAATGATATAGCTTAAGACTAATCATATTTATTCCTAATCTATGAGTTGTATACCTGGTTTGAGATGAGTCTTTTATTTTTTGCTTTGATTGAGATCATGCTTTGTGGTTTCCCTTTGTGGAATTCTGAGAGACCTTTAGGGGTCTCAGAGTCCCTTCTGGGTATTTTTATACTCACCACTGCACGGGTTTTGCCCGCACTTTATTGTGTCTTGTGTAGACGATGGGACCTTTGACTGAGTCTCGAGGATCCAGGACTTAATGGTGTATGGAGGTGACTGGTTGACATGGGGAGTTGTAGAGATGAGTTGTACCTACCATTTAGGTAGGATCTGTGGTGGAAAATATTTGAAGATGTTTTCTGTTGTAGTTGTATCTTTCATCTGGGCTTGTATTCTGGCCCTTTTACTTTCAGTACACACTTTTACTACTGCATTTTTACTTCGTGGTTGCATCTTATTGTGTTCTTGGATTGTGTGTTTGTATAGGTTTAAAGTCAATGTCTTCCCATTTTAGGGATATTCCTTTACGGTGCTAGTCACCAAACCCTAGCCTATGGAAGGAGGGCTTGCGGTATTCAGGACAAGGGCCCTGGGGGACGTGTCGTGGTAGGAATGACACCTAGGTAGATGGTAAGAGTTCAGAGCGGGGATTGGTTATTGATGATTACTTTTTTCTTAATTCTTTCCTGATGTAATGATAGTCAGATGTTATTGTTATGATCAGTTTGAAACTGTAGGATACCATTTGATGCTATGAATTTTGAGTTCATATTTTTAAGTTTTATCTTAGGTTTATTCCTAGAGTACAAAAATTCTTATGAAATTTACTTGAACTAATGAAAGAATGAGGTTGGTTATTAGTAATTTATAATGAAAATGGAATTATTTAGAATATAGAAAAATAATTAATAGTACTATCGGTGATTGGATTAGAAGATTATGATGTTAATCTTGGAATGAAAATGGAGTAATATTAATTAATGGATAATGAATTAATTTAACATGATGTTTGTGTACTTATAATACAACTAGTCCTTATTAGTGGGAACTGAGTATCTTAGAGATGATAACTATAGTTGGGGTTATGACTAGGGGTTTTCCTAGAGTGTGGTTGAAAACTATCTATATACTTTATGTTTTATTATTTTATATAATACCCCACCATTTTTGTTAGGGTGACTAACACCCACTGGACTCTGAGAGGGTACTTTTCCCAGCATTCAGGTTGGTGAGAAATGTATAGATGACTACCCCCTATGGCCCTACTATATTATCCTAGTAGTATTATATATCGGTATTTACAATGGTTTTATTTCCTCGTATATGTGTGTAGAGGGATGTAATGAATTTTGGTTATTTCACACACATGTATCGCACGATATTGTATCCTATGGATTATTACAGGTATGTCATGTATGTGATGTGATGGCTTCATGTGTAATACATGGAATAAGAGATGCATTGGATCTAAAAAACTACTCGATTACTATCTACAGAAGTGAAATGTGATGATGAGATGATGTGATGCACATGGTTAATGGTATGTGATGAGATGATATGATGCACAATATGAATGATATAATACATTACCCAAGGTTTCATTGGGTTGTCTTGATTTTGGAGAGATATGGATCAAGACATGTGATGTTGGGGAAGAGTTGAAAACTAGTAGGTAAGTGGTAATGGGGTACATTAATTTGATACTATGATTAAATATTATATAATTACTTCTATATGATACTTGATGAGTGAGACATCGCGAGTATGGGAAAATAATAGTAAACCTTCTTAGGTGATGAATTAGTTTCATTTTTTTATTCACTATGATTTATCATTCTTCTTTCACATTTTTCATGAGAGTTTTGAGGTAGGATCCTATGAAGTATTCATGTTACACTCATCCTATAAATATATATATATAAACTATTTTTCAGGACAAAAAGGTCTGGTTGGTGATCTAGATGAACTTTACTAGTCTGAGGACTTGTTTAGGATATATTAGAGCTTCGTGGTTTCTTCCATGTCTTTGTTTTATATTTTTTAGTTATCTCTATTGTATTTCATTACATTTGTGTATTAGGATTTATTTTTGATTCATTATTAAGAGGATTTTTTTAGTGTTTGTTATCATATTATATTTTACTTATCAAATCTTTATGAGGTTAATTCCTCCAATGTGTGTGATTATATACCCTTTGTGGTTGTCTCCAACCTATATCTTATTGGAGGTGCCCTTTATGTGTCATTAACTCTCTTTCTCAATTACCAGCCTAGGAGGGGTACCTTTGGAGAGAGAGCGGGTCATTATACAGTATTTTCAAAGGGTGTTTGAGATATAAGATTATGTTTAGAGTTAGTAACTTGTGAGTATTCATGGTTAGGTAGGAAAAAATATCAATTGGGCTTAATACATGCTGTAAAGAAGGGAAACTTAATAGGTTATGAGATTTTAGTTTCCCTTGTGATCCGACACAAGGACCTTTAAGTTTACTCGACATGATAAGAGAATTGATACTAATTTTGGGGTAGATGTCTAAGAACTCAGTTTTTGTACAAGGCAAAGACCCTTTAATTTTTGTTCTAATTATTTGGTTTTGACTTAATATGAATGCCTAGTGAGGAGGATAAAATTATGGTGTTTGTGGATTTTTTGGAGTCCAAAACCCCAACTAGTGGAAGAAAACCCTAGTACACATGGTTAGTAGAAACTATGAATCCCAATCCACATGGTTTCTCCTAACCATGTGGGGTTTTTAGTGGGCACTAGTGGGACACACAGTTTTCCCAAACCATGCAATCCAGGGCACATGAACATGTGAAACCTTAGAAATATTTAGTAGAGGAAAAACACATGGTTTGCACATGGTTTTTTAAATAGTGATCAAGAACCATGTGACACCCCTCCTTGGGCAGTTGGTCACACATGGTTGGTGCAAAATTTGTCCAACCATGTGGCCAAACCATGCGACCTAGTTAAAAATTGTGAATTTAATATTTTTTCCTTGAGGATTTATAATATTGACATCCTCTCTTGTTTTCTTCCTCCAGTGGGCAGAAGGTTCTTTTTTCCTCTCAATTGAAACTCGTCCTCCCTTATAAGTTAGGTTCTTGGATTACTTCAATATTCAAACTCATAATCAATATCCAATCACCTAGTTGGATATCCATCATTAATTGGTTCAATCCTTATGCTTGTTTTTCTATTTCTATTATCCACAATGGAGTTATTTTGATGCGGGATCATATTCCCTATATTTAGGGAATTTGTCCATTATTAAGTTTTATTCCAATCTAAGAAAAACTTAATGTAGATATTGGATGAGGATAATGCTACAATATTAAAGTATGTGGTCTATTAATTATCCCCAAAAGTATAGTTTTTTATAAATTTCCATCATTTTGTGCATACCGGTTTCATTGGGCGATGCTTCTAAAATTCATCTTCCTTGATTATAATTGTTTAGATTGTGTTATAAATAACTAATTATACATGTTATTTATACCATTGGAGGTTGGGACCTAGACTTCATCCACCTAATTGGGTGAATACAATGTTATGACTCATTTCCCATTTTATTAATATTATTGAACCACCATTTGGGTGTGTTTAACTTGGCCTTGTGAAGGTAAGTGTTCCTTCATGATTAAATGAATATTTAAATTGTTAAATGGAAAGTATATTTATATATATCACTTGTACTAGTTAATTATAATTTAATTCAGTTGAAACTAGTCACATGTACTTAAGCACTTATCATGCCTAATGAAAGGTATGGAATGAACCTATTAAATGTTTATAAACTAAAGTGATAAATGGTTGCATTTCATTGATCAACATTGTCACATTGATGAAAGGTAATGGAATGAACCTATTAACTTATTAAATGGAATTATTATTTCAATACCTGAAATTGATAAATGATATATGGTGCCTATTTCATATGGAAATTTTTATATTTATATGAATGGTTAGAATTTAGCCAGCCATATATTCCTGAAGGAATGCCTTGAGAACTCAAAGGATTCTATTCCCATTCAAGGAGCTAGTTTCTATGGGAGATACCCACCTTAGAACATGTTACTTTTCTGTTAGTGGATTCTCTACATGATGTAGTTGGATCCCATCACTGTCTATTCATATATTATAATGACTTGGATACACTCCTTGGATTCAACTTGATGTCTTTGGAAATGGGGTTCCATGGATTCACTCTATTGGGCCCAGTCATGCATAGATCATGATTACCATGGATGAGATCTATAGACTTAGTTAGAATCATTTACATTGGAATGCCTTGGGTGTTTCCCCTTAGATTACACTCAAACCCCTTTATAGCTAGATTTCATGTGATACTAAGATGTGTTGTCTCGACCCCTAAGGTCAAAGATGCCTTGGTTAAACCTTGGATCCTCTGTTATTATTACATCTTGGTACAGTACTACTGATACCTTTTATACATGATCATACTTATTATACACTAAACTTACATCAATTAATTAAATGTTTACTTGTTCATACACTAGATGAGGCTGAAGCAGGTATGAGTTATTTATTTATCATTTTTTACTTTAAATATACACACACTATTCAGTTTATATTCATAGGCGGTAATGTATAGACACCATTGGTGGTGGCCTACTGATATTTATTTCTCACCCTATCTGAGACTCTGTTGGTACCTATGAAGATTATATGGTTGCAGGTGTGTACAAAGGGAAGCATCCCACCTTAGATACCTAACTTTCTTTCTTACTTTAGGATGAAGCTTGGTATCTAATGACTGGTCTAGTGCCTGGGATGCTTAGATAGATTATGTTATTTTTTATTCTTTTGAATAACATGTATTATATTATCCATGTTTTCCTACTATTCCTTTTTGTAGAGACATGACCTGACATCATCATTTTTATATGATATAGTTCCTAGTTTTTGGGATATTTATTTATTACATGATTACTTATGTTTATATTCTATTTATAGTATTATTGATTATTGTACTTCTTTCTCTATTATTTATTTACTATTATTAAATCCATTGTTCTCCAATTTTACATGAGTAAATAGTCTTTCCAAAATCACACCCTAGTCCCTTACTAGTATTTAGAAGACTCTGGTGTATGGGGAGGCACGCTTGAGACCATGTGTCCAACTGGGTCTCGGTCACCTTTGAGTGGCACCCGGGTCGGGACATCACAAAGTGGTATCAAAGAGGTTTTTTCTTTTCCTTTGTTAAATTATTTGTTAATTTAGATATAATATTAGGAACATGTTGGAACTTAGTTATAATCCATGCTCAAGAGTAGCTATCCCATGTTCTGGGTAAATACCAAGTTTACTAGGAATAGGAAATTGTTGTTTTGTATTTTTCTTATTACAGTTGATATACTTTCACTATTGGGTGACACACATGGATTGTGTTATTTGTTATGATTATGGATATTTTTCCTTGGTCTTGTAATATGAGGATCATTGTTACATTCATCATTATAGGCACCTATAATTCACATTACATGCATATTTCATGCCATATAGTTTCATTTCACTTCTTTCATTGCCTGTGAATATTGTTTGAGCCATGGTTGTTATATATGCCCGTGATACTAACATATTTTTTAGGCAAAGGAAATTGGTTGTTTAAAACTTCAGTACTGACCTAAATAGTGTTTTCCTATATACATTTATGTTGGCATCTTAAATATCCATTTCCAACACTTATAAGCTATGTACCCTTAGTTATGTGAGATGGGATTTGGCTGTGATCAAATGATTACCAATTTCAGTTATAATGTGTATAAGACCTTATGAATTGGAATGACTAATTCAATGAGTCGAGCTATCATATTTTACCTATTACATTCTAAGACTGAATGTAAGGTAGTTAGCTAGAATTAAATGGGCATTGATTTAAGTTATAATGTGTATGTTCCTTTATTAACTATGGATTAGGATCCATTTAATCAAACCTTGTAATATGTATATAAGCACATAAAAACATAAAATGTAAACATTAAATAATGAATGAAAAGGTTTCTGGTAAATTGAGAGTCCATGTGTGATCTAAAGAGTGTTTTCCTCTTGAATTTCAATTTACCATTACATATATCAGACCCCTATAACTTAAACTCGGACACTTACTAATACCTTGTCCTTCTAAGAAGGTATTTAGGGTAGTATCTTTTTTAGTGATCCCATTTTTCCTTATGATCTGCTTCCTATAGTATTATTACATATTTTAAAATCTTTTTCTGAGGTGTGTTATTGAAATTATAGATCTATTCCACCATGATTTCCCCATTTCATTCTCTAAGAGGGTGGTGGTGATCACATTTTAGAGGTGGAAGGTCCTAATCCACCAGTGATAACTCAAGTAGTACCACATGTGGCACTGCCCGCTATTTCCAAAATGGGCACTGATGCTCAACTTCAAGAGGGTTTTCTATGTCTGATGCAGTCTATATAGGGTGCTCCAAAACCCACAACTACGATGTTGGTCTAACTCATGAATTCTAGTATCAATATACTTTTATCTTCCTGGGGGATAGAAAACCTCAGGTTTCTAAGTCATAGATAGAGGCAATTATTATATCTTTGAGTAGTTGGGGATTCCTCTAGAGATGAGGGTTAAGCTCTCCACCTACATGTTGTATGATTCCAAAAAATTCTAGTGGGATGTGATTACTCATGCTAGTCATCATCATGTAATAACCTACACGGAATTCCAGACTACCTTCTAAGATTATGTTTTTCCTCAGACTCTAAGAGTTGACCAATCTAGAGAGTTTATGAACCTATAGTACGGTGTTATTTCTATCATTGATTATTTAGTTCATTTCATTATGTTGCAACATTTTACACCACTTCTGGATGATGGAAATTTATTGCGAGTGAGAGGTTTTAAGGATAGTCTAAATTATTCTATCCTCTCATAGGTGTATTTCTTTCCCCTATCTACCATTTCTAAGATCATAAATTAGGCTCTTTCCATTAAGCGCAACCTAAGAGAAGATAATAGTGTCGATATTAGAGGTTCGATGCTGATACATGGAATTAGTTTTTCCAGTGGTAGGAATCATAGCCATGAGGTTTCTCACCAGAGTAATGGTGGCTAGAGTACCCACATTGGAAGATCCATTATATGACATTAGTGTGGACAAAAAGGGAATATAAATCCTTAGTGTGATAGAGACCCACTTGAGTGTCGTTCTTGCGGACAGATATGTTATCTTCATAGATTCGGCCAGACCTTTCCACGTGTTTCTAGTGGAAGAGGACCCATTCCAATTCCACCTTTAGAAGTAGGATCCATTATGACATGTCAGGTAGGAAGTTGAAGTAGCACCAAACAAACATGTTGAGGATGATCTCATGGTTGTGGTAGCTAAACATCTGATTATCAGTGCCAGTAGAGTGGACCTACTCAAGGTAGTCCAGTTATAGCATAGGGCCTCTAATTAGGCTAGTTGCATGCATTTTAGTTGATACCTAAGGATTAGATTATATGATCATATACTGTATGAGGTTCTATTCTAGTAGCCTCTACTATTGTATCTTTATTATTCGATACAGGTTCCTATCACTCCTTTATATCTTTATCAACCATGTAAAGTCTCGGTATTGAAATTCAATAATTATGTGGGGTGATGACCCTAGATACAACATTGTTCATACAATTAGATTGTATACACCAATAAAAAGACTATCCCCTTGAGATAGGCAATTGTAATTTCTTACAGGACCACTTTATCCCCATGATAATAAATTTCAATGTCATTATCATGATGGTTTGGTTGGTTCCCTATCATGCATATTTGGATTTATATCTTTAAATAATTTAATTTACATCACTAGAGGGTGGAATTTATCTTCACAAGGGTGAGTGGTATGTCTAGGAAAATAGATCTAGACTAGAACATCATGGGCTGGGAGGAGTGACAGCCTAGATCGCTATCCTTTATATGGAGGTGTGGGATTTATATTATGCCTATTTTTCTCCAATGGTTGATCATTTTATGAATGTACTTCCAAATGTTTTTTTTAGATTACCTCCTAAGATAGAGGTAGAGTTTATGATTGACCACATTCTAGGATTAGGCCATGTAACTATTCCTTTTTATAGGATGATACATACTAAGCTCCAAGAGATCAAGAGATAGTTTGTAGGATTTAGAATCTAAGGGTTTTATTTGACCAAATACTTCATCTTTGGGTTCACCCATTATTTTCTCCAAGAAGGTGGATGGGACCCATAGGTTATGCATGGATTACCTATGGTTTAACCAACTTATGGTGAAGAACCGATATCAATTTCCTCGAATAGATGATTTCTATGATCAGCTCTAGGGATCTAGAGTGTTCTCAAAGATCAACCTAAGAATGAGCTGTCATTAAGTGTGATTCATGACTTCAAATATACCACATATGACTTTATGAAGTTGGTACGATTTAAATGAGTATATGGTTATACCTTTCAGTCTTATTAATTTACCTTTTATTTTCATGGTTTTGTTGAATAGGTTTTTACACCCCTATTTGGATTCCTTTGTCATGGTTCTTCGAATGAAATCATGGTTATTATCGTACTCAGAGCAACCATTACAAACATATTGATATCATTGTGAATAGAATAAGAGAGCTTCAACTATATCTAAGGTTTCAAATTTCCACTTTTGGATCGACCAAGTTCACTTCTTTGGTCATATTATCTAAGAATAAGGAGTGTCTATTGACCTATAGAAGGTGAGTGTTGTTGTTTCCTTAGAGAATACCGAGAACGTGTTTGATATATGGTGGTTATTAGGGATGGATGTATATTAAATATGTTTCATACAGAACTTATCAAGGTTTTTTTACATATTACAAGTAATAAGGGTGTGGATTTATTGTGGTATGAAGAGTGAGATAAATCCTTTCAGGATCTGAAAGGAAGTCTTACCTCGATAGTGATTTTGATTCTAAGAGAGACAGGAAGAGTCTTTAAAGTGTTATGTATTTCATCAAGCATCAGGATCAGTGTAGCACTAATATAGGTGGATATATTCATTTCATATGGGTCCCTCCATTTGAGTCCGTACAAGTGTAATTACTCAACAAATAACCTTGAGCCAGCAGCTGTTGTCCATGCCTTTTGCTGCTGAAGACACTATCTTATAGGTGAGTGTTTTTTTGTGTATAGAGACCACAAGAGACTCAAATATATCTTTATATATCATGAAATGAATATTAGATAGTTAATATGGGTTAAATACCACCATTCATTTAACTTTGATCTTGTTATACATCTGGAAAGGGTGATGAAGTTACTGATGAATTGAGCCAGAAAACTCAAGAACATGCCATACATTAAGCCAATTATAAAAGGAAATTGATGGACCTTATTTTTTATATGCATCTAGAGTTTCATGAGAGTCATGAGAAACCTTTTCTCTAAACCTTGTCAGTTATTGCTTCACTCCTTCATATGGTGAATAGAAGGTAGTTTTTATACCTATAAGGGTTGGTCCTACAAGAGAGTTTTTCTTATAAGGACCAACCTCTGGATTGGTCTGTTGATGGAGATGACATCCAACATATACATGGGTGTATCTAGGTTCCCACATATATATGAGAGTAAATAATATGAGAGTACCACACTTCTCAGTGGGAAGTATATCCAGGTATCTCTAAGATGTATCATGATATTTTAAACCATTATTGGCGGCCTAGGATGAAATGTCATATATCAAGTTTTATCACTAGGTGTTACACCTGTCAGTAAGTGAAGGTAGAGAACCAATGACTTCATTTCTTGTAAAAGTTGTTTCCAGTACCATAATGGAAATGGAAAAAAAATTGATGGTTTTTTGGTTAGTTTACCAAGGTCTCCTTGAGATAGAAACACAATTTGGGTAGTCATAGATTGATTGACTAAAGTAGCCCACGTCCTTTCTATCAGGGATACTTTCTCAGTTGATGAGTTGGTAGGATTGTATATTCATGATATCATACTACTATATGGGTCCTCTCATTATATCATTTTAGATAAGGATTCTTGTTTAACATTGAGGTTCTGGCAGGGGTTATAGAGAGATTTGGGTACACAGGTGCTTCTAAGCATATATTTTCTCCCTTAGACCGATGGCCAGTCAGAACAAACTATATTGGTGTTGGAGTACACGATCCAAGAATGCATCTTTGATTTTGGTGTTTCTTAGTAAGAACATATCTCTCTCTTCAATTTCCCCTATAATAATATCTAGCAAGCAATGATTCAGATGGATCCATATATGTCCTAGTATAGTAGGTCATTATTTTCACCCATGTGCTAGTTAGAGGCAGAAGAGGCAATGCTACTAGGTCCTCATCTCAGGAATAAGACTTAAGAGTATGTGAAGTTGATCATAAATCATATTTCTACTACTCTATCTCGATATAAATCATACGTTGATCACTATTGATGACCTCTAGAGTCGAGGTTGGGAATCATTTTTTCCTACAGGCATCACCCAGGCTTGGGAATAGATAGATATAAAGGTAAGTGAAGTTACCGCCTCATTTTTTCAGGCATTTTGAGATATTATATAGAGTCAGGTCAGAATCCTATCGATTTATATTACCATATATTTATCATTCCAGGCATGATGTCTTCTACGTTTAATAGATTATCCATTACCATATCGACCCATCTCATACTTTTGATCTAGAGGATATTGAATTAGATGTCGAAGCTTCTTTCGAGGAGTATCCAATATGCATCATTTAATGGAACATGAAGGATATCTAAGGCTAGTATATCCCTTTAGTACTTGTTAAATGGAATCACAACTATGTATAGGATGATTCTTGGGAGTGGGAGGCCAATGTACATTCTTAGTGGCTAGATTTGTTCTCAGATAACATTATACCACCCTTAAAAGGGAAAATTGAGGAAAAGTTCCTTTAAGGGGGAATGTTGTAAGAACTTAGTTTTTCTATGAGGTACATACCCTTTTTTGTCTAATTCTTTGTTTTTTACCTAATATTAATTCATAGTGAGGCTAGGGAGGAAACAAGGGTGTCTGGGGATTTTTCAGAGCTTAGAACATCAGTTGGTGGAAGAAAACACTAGGTCGAACAGTTAATAGAAACCGTGTATCCCATCCAGTATAGTTTCTCCTTACCATGTGGGTATTTTAGTGGGAAGAAGTGGGATTCATGGTTTTCCCTAACCATGTGACCTAGGGTGAATGACCATGAGAAACCTCTGAAATTTTTAACTAAGAAAAAATACATAGTTTGCAAAAAAAATTATAAACCATGTGCATGAATAGTGTACCACCCCTCCATGGGCAGTATGTCATGCATGATTGGTGCATGTTTTGGCCAACCATGCATCCAAACCATGAAACCTAGTTAAAAATGTTGAATTTACTATTTTTTCTTGAGTCTTTATAATTTTTACACCCTCTCTTGTTTCCCTCCTCTAAAGGACAAGAGGTTCAGTTTTTCTCTCGATTGAAGCTCCTCCTTTGTTCTAAGTTAGGTTCTTGGATTGCTTCACTATAGAGACTTAGAATCAAGAGTTAATCATCTCATTGTATAGCCATAAATAATTGATTCAGTCCTTAGGTTCATTTCTCTATTTCTATTCTCCTCAACAAAGCTATTTTGATGCAGGATCATATGCCCTATTCTCAAGATGTTTGTCTATTCTTTAGTTTTCTTTTGATTTGGGAAAAAATAAGGGTAGATACTAGATTAAAAGAGTTCTTCAGGCTTATTGTAGGTGGTATATGAATTATCCCTAAAATTTTAGTCATTTATAAATTTCCTTCATTGTGTTCATACTGGTTTCATCGAGAGATGCTTCTAAAATTAATCTTCCTTAATTATAATTGTTTATCTTGTGTTTTAAATCCATAATTATAAATGTTATTAATTATGTTAGAGGTTGGTACCTCAATTACATCTACCCAATTGGGAAAGTACCATTTTATGAATTATTTTTATTTTTTTAGATTATTGATCCACTGTTAAGGTGCGTTTAACTTGGCCTTGTTATGGCAAGTATTCCTTAATGATTAAATGAATCTTTTAATTGTTAAATGGAAATTATATTTATAGATATCACTTGTACTAGTTAATTATAATTTAATTTATTAGAAATTGGTTTCATGTCCTTAATCCCATGTCATTCCTAATGAAAGGTATGTAATGATCCTATTTAATGTTTATAAACTAAAGTGATAAATGGTTGCATTTTCTTAATTAACCTTGTCACATTGATGAAAGGTAATAGACTGAACCTAATAAATAATTAAATGGAATGAGTATTTCAATGCGTAAAATTAATAAATGATATATGGTGTCTATTATATATAAACCTTTTTATCTTTATAGGAATGTCCCAACTTGATCCAACCTTGGATTCTTAAAGGAATTCCTTGAGCACTCAAAGGATGCCATTTCGATTCAAGGATCTATTTTTAAAGGGAGATACCCACCTTAGAACATAGTTTTAATCTATTATAGGATTAAAAAAATGATGTTGAATGTTCCCTTTACTATCTATCTAGATATTAGAATGCCTTGGATACACTCCTTGGATTTAGCTTGATGTCTTTGGACACACAACACCATGGATTCACCCTATTGGGGATAGCCATACTTAGCACATGATTACTATGGGAGAGATCCATGGAATCAGTTATAATCTTTTATTGTGGAATTACTAGGGAGTTTCCCCTAAGATTACACTCAGACCCCTTTATGTCTAGACTTCATGTGATACTATTATGAGTTGTCTCAACCCCAGAGGTCAAGGATTACTTGGTTACACCTTATATTCTCTATTATTATTACATCTTGTTATAGTAATACTGATACCTTTTATACATGATCATCCTTATTATAAACTAAAACTAAATAAATTAATTAAATGGTTACATGTTCATACACTAGCTGAGGTAGAAGCATGTATGAGTTATTTATTTAGCATTGTTTACTTTGCATACCCACACACTATTTAGTTTATATTCATAGACTGTAATGTATTGATGCTGTTGGTGGTGGACTACTGAGATATATCTCACACCCTATTTCAAACTATGCTTGTACCTAGGAATATTATATGATCATAAGTGTGGACAAATGGAAGTGTCTTGACTTAGAAACATGGCTTTCTTTCTTGATTTAAGAGGGATCTTGGTATCAGATGACCGAGACAGTGCTCGAGATGCTTGGATAAATTATGATCTTTTTGATTATTTGGTATAAATGTATCATCTACTTCCATGTATGCCTTATATTCCATTTTTAGTGACATGAAATGAAATCATCATTTTTTATATGATACAGTTCCCAATTGTTGGTATGTTTATTTATTACAAGACCGGTTATGTTTATCTTCCATTGCCAGTATTATTGATTATTATACTTATTCTACTATTATATATTTACCATTAATATATCTGATATGCTCCACTCTAGCATGAGGGAATAGTCTCCCTATTGTCACACCCTAGGCTCTGATTTCTAGTTATCAGCCTTCGGCATATAGGGAGGTTCACTTGAGGCTATGTGGCCAACCAGGTCTAGGTCACCTATGACTGGAACTTGGGTTGGGACGTCACTCGAGGCCTAGGAAAGGATAATGCATCATGTTTTTATGCACATGTGTTTGAATGGGGTATATAATAGGGAAATTAGTTAAATAAATAAATAAATTTATTAACCTTAAATAATATGTGTCTTGGGTTAGGATACCCTAATGATTCTTATTTTGTAGGAGTGGCTCTAGGTCGATATCCCTATCAGGTTTGTGCCAAAGAAATTCAACAATATGTGTTATAAAATTACCGTAGAGTGGAGGATGATGATAAAAATGATCAGAGGAGGACACTCTGAGAGTTATAGTGATATATTCCATAGAAGTATGAGAGCTCCATTTCAAATCATGGTATAGAGGTTTGGTTTGAGGAGGTAGAGATATCATTTGATTTGAATCATTTTTATAGAGATATCTACGCTTTATTGGTTGTGATGATACTATGTAGGTCAACTAGAAAATGATGGTTCTTGTACCATAGAGTTTGTGAGGAGTTGAATATTTTATGGGGGAATTACCAAGATCAGTTTTTAGGCTGAGTTTTTTTCTTTGATTGCAAGGGAGGATTTTTAGCCATGGGTTTTTTCCTTCAGTTAAAATTCCTAAGTTCTACTTATGATGTGTGGTGAGAACCTTGAATTGAATTATTGACATTGAAACCCTTTAATTGTTATCCCCTTGAGGTGAATGACTAGGATTATCATTATTCTTTAATTTCAATCCTTTTGGAATGAGTGTATAGAAAACTCCCCATTCACTTGAATTGAAAACGACCTAATAAATCATCAAGGAATGATAATTTTATCACTTCAACTGTTTAGTTTACAACCCAAACCTAATTTCCTTTAGATATTGTAAGTATAACTCATTCCTTATGCCCAATTCTATGATAGAGATATGGTTTGGGGAGGGGGTTTATCTAACCTTATTCATACCATTCAATTACTCTCTCATCAGTCCCTTTTTTGGTTTGGGGGAGGGATTATCATAATTATGTACATAATATACACTCTTCTCTTGGGCTTGATGTTATGGATATTTGGTCTGGGGGAAGGGGTTATTGAATATATTCCTTTATTTTAATCATTACATTCTTCACTTGGTCCAGGTGATATGGTCCCTGGTTCAAGGAAAATAAATATTATCATGTTTGTATTTCATTTATTTTATACCTATTGTTAGAATAATTTCTATCTCTATTGTGAATTAAATTATTGTATGTTTTGGGTTAGGAATATTATTTTGATTATGATGTGGTTATGTCCTTGTGTGATTACATTACCAAAAGGGAATTCTCTCATATTTTTTATGTGTGTTATGTCCTTGAACATATGAATAGAGGGAACACTTTACCCACCATGATGCTTTATTTTACATGATGAATTTTAAAAACATGCAGTTGGGTTAGTGCCACACAAAGAGGACAATATCATGGTGCAATGGATGCGTTCTTTGAATTTTTAAACTTGTAGAAGATCTTTTTTTATGTAAGTTATTGTGTTGGTTAAATAATGATATTTGGGGATAATTTAAAATTATTTAATGTAATTAAATGAACCTATAGAAATTGGAATGAAAAATCCTTTTTAGTTTTTGGCATGAGTGTGTGTCTGGTCAATAAGGCTTTTTTAACAAACCTAAAAATATTTAGAGAAAGTAAAGTGTATTGTTACAACCTCATGTTTTGTTTATGATGTATGTCACATATTAAATAAGGTTATCCAATTTTTTAAGTTTTGTGTATTGATATTAACTTAGTAAAGATCATGGTAGAGCTGTGTTAGTTGAATAAAAAATAATTTGATAAAATCATGTAACATTATATATATATGAGTTACTATGAAAATAATGTTAAATATGGAATGTTAAATATCATTATTGAAATGTTTTAAATTTTCAATTGGTTAAACATAAAACATGTTTAATTTTTAAATTATAGTGGTGTTAATTTTTTAAATTTTCTGATACATGATGGATTTAATTAGTTAAATTATTGGCCAGCTTATTTTTTTGTTTAATAATAAATAATCTTATAAAATTTTATTCTTTTTTGTAACATGTTTTCTTAAATGAAAAATTGTAATTTTTCCATGAAAATTTCATTTATTTTAAAATTATTTTTCAAATTTTAATGTAATTGATTTCACAAAGTGTATTTTGATAAATATCATATTATGAAAAGGATTAAAAGTTTCTCATTTAAAAGTTTTCTAACCTGATGGATATTAAATGAAAGGGACTTGGTGAAAAGTTTTTATCAGCATTATTTTGATTTTTTCTTTTTTATTGTGAAATGATGTGATACATGTCTAGAAAGCAGGAATCCTTTGGAAAGCATGATTATGTGTTTAACTCTTTAACTCATAGGACTTAATGAATTGTTTAAAGTAGCATATATATGAATATCAATAAATTATTACTCAATAATGTTAATTCAATCATTCTCAATACATTTTAAGCATAATATATTCTGAATTAAATTTTATAGTATGATAAATGAAAATAAATCATGAATATATTTCCATTTGATGACATGCCTTTGTAAAGTTTTTGATTTGGAAGATATATTAATATTTTCTCAAATATGGAATTCTGGGATTCCTTTTTAAATCATGTTATGTGATTATTTTTTTAAGGAATTTCCTTCTATAGTGTTATTTCATTATAATGTTTTTTGATTGGATATAAATTTCTGGATGGTTTTGTTTTGGCTATTTCTGTGGTTGTTGATGTGATTATGTGATCTTACTTGGGAATTAGATTCATAGATGTGTGCTCAATATTACAAAGTTCTTTTATACTTGATTTTTTTGATGAATTATTTGATTTTATGTTGATATATGAGATTGATTCTACTTATAAAGTACTAGCCTGGAACACTCTAACTAGTAGTTGAACCAGTTCACTACATTACCTCAAGTTCACCTCCCCTTATGTCAGGGGATACTGACTAGCAGTGATGATCTAATAAAGAATGTAGGGAGACTATACCCACTTTATCATAGTAAAGCAATAACAAAAATAAAAATAAATAACAAGAAACACTATTAATTAATAACCATAAATCATATAACCAAATCCCATAATCTGGTAAATGTCCACAAACCAATATATTAAACATGTCATGTCACAATAGTGTCATGTGTTGAACAAAACCCAAAAACAAATACATACTAAAAATTCCCAAAATAAGTCCCAACATCAAGTTCGGTCCCCTCATCAATGATCCAACCCATGTACCAACTCATCCATCTATCATAGGTCCCCTGCCCTTATCCAGACCTATAACCAAGAAATCTACTCAGGTATTAATGACTTCCTGATCATGGTGTGAGTAAAACTCAGTATTACACCACCAATGGTGTCAAAATCAATATCTAGTCTAAAAATTAGTGTAAGAAGACTCAAAAGGGTATAATAGACAAGAATAAAAATGAAAATTGTTTTAGAATTAATCAGTTATCAATAATCCACTTTAGCTCTTGGTTTCCACCGTGAATACTGAGAAAACAAAACCTACTTTGGCCCATGACCAAAGTATAAACCATACACTATAGGGGTTAAACACTTTTAGTTAATAGTGGTGTTTATTAATCATTTAAATTATTGAAATCGATGGTCATCAGTCTAGTTACCTATATTAACCAAAAATCTAGTAGTTCTCAGAGAATCATTTTGATACCCAATCCATTAATAAGGAGAACCAAGTATAATATTTCATATCAAGGTTTCAATCATTATGACTAGACATCCTAAATAAATGATTTGTAGCATCATGTACATCATAATTTCCCATGGGTGTGGAGAATATTCTTCAAAATCTTAAATCATTCATTATCAATCAATTTATAAAGTCCAATATACTTTACATTTTAACATAATAATATATAAAAAGTGAAAAAAAATTTGATCATTAATTTTTCACCAATGTCTATAATACCAAAAAAAAAAATCATCCCATTTCACATTTAAACCATTTCACCATTTATCCATATAGAAAATCTAAAAAAATGTTCATTAAAAAACATTAGAAACTAAAAACCCCATTTTCAATCATTTACCATTTCTTTGTATAGTGACCCAATATTTTCATACATAAATATCACATCTTTTTAGATGAATATTAAATACACTTCATAAATACATGACCAAGGAACATAATAGTTTAGGGTGTTTGGATTCTAGACCCACAATATTCTTACATCATGAACAATCTTCTCACATAGTATACCTCTTAGGAATACCCTTCCTAAACCTTTCTTCATAACATTAGGTAATAAAGGGTGAGATAAAATTATAAATAAGGGTAAACATAAAATATATTAATCAATGAAAAAATGAAATCACAAGATAAGTATAAGGGTATGTGAAAATAAATATAACTTTCATAAACATGAGTTGTGGGATAAAACTTTATCATTTCATAAAACATGGGCCATAAGATTGAGAAATTATCATAAATCAATCATACACCATAATCTCATGTCATAAAAACATGGAACCATCATAAATATAGAAAAACATTTCATATTTCAAGAATTAATACCAAGAACATCAACATAGTGGATCAAGACTTTTCACCAGTTTCCCATTGTGCATCAGAATACACCTAACTCCCATAGTGTATTTGGACTCACCTCTTTCCCAGAGTGGATGAATCACATTGAATTGTTTACCATTATTATCTCATGAGATATAAAGATTTAACCAATTAATTAGATAGATATATAGGTCCCACCAATTCATAATAAAACCATACTTATGTGTTCCATAATATCATAAAACATTCATCAAATCAGCACATCATAACCCATTTCAAGAAAATGAGTTTCATAAACATTTTATCAATTCACCATAGCATAACCCATGAAAAATAAATGGGTTTCATAAAAATTTCATCAACATAAAAAATAACCATATAAATAAATAATAAGTATGTAATAATTAAATATCTTCCACATTAAAGAAAATTTAATATCAAAGGATTAAATTTTATGTAGAAAAGTATTTTGAAAGATTACTTGGAACATTTCTTGATGAAAATAGCCTTTCCTCTTTCAAAAACACTTTTTAAAACATAAAAAATTTCCAAAATCATTTTACTTTAAAAATAAATTATAAATATATAAAGTAATTCTTAAAACATTGATTTTTCATTATGGTTTAAATTTCATACATGTCGTACATGTTAAAAAAATATTCCTTTCACATTGTTGGTAAAATCCAAACGAGCCTTATTTGGAAAAAACATGAAGATTACTTTCAGAAAAAATTATAAAAAATTAAAATATGTGTAAAAATTTCATTAATAAATAATTTTTGGAATTTTAAAAAGCATTTTTAATTTTTTTAGAAAACATGGTTTTGGAAGAAAAATGGTTTTTTTACCAAAGAGATAAATAAAGATGATTTTTCCTAAAAACATTATTTTTAACTCTTTGGTAAATAAAGAGAGGAAAATTAAGGGAAAATTTATTCTAATAACATAAAAATATTAGAATAAAAATAATATTATTCTTTGTATATGTATAATAATATTTTATCCTCAAAAGTATAAACATAAACAATCCTGATAAATTATGAGATTGTATCATAAAACCCTTACCACTTTGGTAACTTTTGTATTGTAATCTTTATAAAAGAATAAAATTAAATTCAACTAAAAATATCATGAGATTAAATAAATTCATAATATTACATGTAAAAGTTTATGTATATAAACCTCATAAAATAATATAGGGGCATAACACAACATATGTATCAAAGAATACAAATTGATACAAAAATCCCTTACCACTTTGGTGAATTTTGAACTCTAAACCACATAAAAGAGAGATAATAAAATTTATATGTAAATAACCATAATCTAAAGGATAATAATAATAAAATACATTCATATCCAGTATATACACCACATAAAATAAACACGTGGTGAATATGTCTTGTGTCTC
Source organism: Viscum album (assembly GCA_963277665.1). Taxonomy (NCBI): domain Eukaryota; kingdom Viridiplantae; phylum Streptophyta; class Magnoliopsida; order Santalales; family Viscaceae; genus Viscum; species Viscum album. Next base: position 603,067,445 of record OY728119.1, on the reverse strand, counting down.
ACATAAAATAAAAGTGAGGCAGAAATCCCTTACCTTAAGTCTTCACTTCATTTGTACATGTTTGAACCTAATTCAAAATAAATATAAGTTGATTGTAAATATATTAAATAAAAATAATAATATATATATCATATCCTATATTATTTACTTGTGACCTTTTATTACCCGTTTATTAAAAATTTCATGTTAAATTCACATTTCTGGAAATAACAACTTTTCTTTTCATGTATGTTATAATTTGTTATTTTTTCCTCTTAAATTGATCATGGTTAAATAATATAAATAATGTTAATAAATATATAAATATAATATATATTCATTATATAAGTATTTATAGTAATCCATAAGAGTTAGATATTGAAAATGAAATACACCATCCATAGAGACAGTAGGCTGTACGTACACACGAACACTGTTTCCATTTTCTCAATGGATTGAAACAAATAAGGGTAAATAATATATCACAATTAAAAAATAATTTTTATGTCATATATGTCACATATTTCTATTTAAACCCATAATTAATACCTTCTATGTGAAGTGTAAATGAATAACAAATCACATCGCTTCACGAGGCGGTAGTCCACCGTACACACAAATAACGTTATCATATTTCCATGGAATGGAAATTAACAGGGTATATATGATATTATAATTATATAATTATAATAATTTCATAAATAATTTATATAAACATTTAAATACATCATTATATCCTTCCTTGAGAAGTGGTGATAGAAAACAAATAACATTGGTTTGTGAGGTGCTAGTTCACTGTACTCACGATCGACAGTTTCGTTTCCCATTTGATGGATGTGGATATGGATATAGGTTATGAAATTAATATAATAAAATATTAGTATATGTTATATATTGGTTAATTTATATTATCATAGTTTAAGACTATTTTAAGGAGGTATAATAAGAAATAAAACAAAAAACACAACTTTAAGAATTCAACATCGTTTTTGGGGAACTTCTTTAGGATTACACCTAAACCATTCCTAGATTGGATTTATGATATCACAAAGTAATATATGATGTTGGGAGGGAATTAACGAATAAATTTGGGTAGGTATTTTCTAAGAACAAATTGTTTTGGAAGTGTTAATAAAAGAGGAGAGGGGGTGGCCTTTTATAAGTGAGGTGAGTGACACACTTGTATTTTTGGAAAATAAAAAGGTGTGCCCAAATTTTTCACATGAAAAAAGAAAAAACATGGGATATTATAAAAAATTAGTGGTGATAAGGCCAAAATATTTCCATTTAATGGGATTTGTAAAATTTTATAGTTCATTTTACCCCTTATCTTTTTAGTTTAATGCCTCCAGTAAACTCGTTTTAACCTTAATAGTGATAATAAATTTTTAGAGTTTTCAATATTCATTATGGTAAACAATTATGTTAACATTATTAGATAATATTTATTATTATTATTCAAAATACATAATCCATCTTTTCAAATTTCATACACATAACTGTAAAATTTTAATTTAAAATTAAACCAACAGACAAAATGAAAAAGCGGTTTTCCAAAGAGAAAATCTTCAAAAGTTTAAAAGGATTTTATAAAGAAATTAAATATGAAATTAATTTAAATGATGTAAATTAGATTAATAAATATATATTTAAACTAATTTTAATTATTATAAAATCTTAAAATAATTGTTAATATTTTAAATTCTTTAAAAGAAATGACAATTATTAACAAAAATCGGTATTTTTCACTATTTATTAAAAAATTATCTTTTTAGAATATTCTCAACAATTAACCTTAATATAATTTTGAAATTATGATTTAAAAATTTAATTTAATTTTTTAAAAGAAATTTTCTAAAATTTTTAAAATTTAATTTTAAAATAAGTGCACAAAATGTGACAAAACTTCTTTTTAGAAAAAAAAAGAATAGTAATTATCTATAAAGTTGGATTTATTCTTATCTCATGCATAGAAAACACATAAGATGAATGATAAAAATTATATTTAATATAAAATATATACATTTCACTAAAATAATTCATGAATTTTTATTTATTTATTGAGGTAAAATGTGTTTGTGCACAGAAAAATAGTTTTTTAGAAAAAGATTTCCTTTTTCAAATGGTTCTTATTTTCATTTTTAATTAATTGGTCACTAAAGAAATAATTTTATATACATTTTTAAACCATATATGACCATATATTAGTTAATCCTAATCATACCTTCAGCTCCAATAGTTAAATGATAATTATTATATTAAATAATAATATTTTAATAGTGTATCGTATTTTATTAAAACTCGATGTTGTGTGTAGCACAATATGTCGAGGAAACTAAATTTATTTAAAAAAATATATTTCATAATATATCTAGGTGTTATATACTTCCCCCATTAAAATTAAATTCCCCTTAAAAATTCCCCACTCTGATAAAAACAAATGACAATACTTCTGCCTTGTTATATCCTTAGGTTCCCATGTAGCTTCCTCGAGCTGGTGGTTTTGACACAAACATTAGACCAAGTGAGTGGTATCTCTCCTAAAAAAATCTATATATGACCCAGAATCTATTTTTTTATTTATAATAAATATCATTCTCTATTGGCATGACCTCTGATTTTAGTACATGTGAAGGATCAGGTATGTACATCCTCAGGAGAGATACACGGAACACATCATGGACTTGGGAGAGGTTTATTGGAAGCTCTAATCGATAGGATACCATCATGATACAATCAAGAATTTAAATAGGACCTATATACCTAGGGATCATATTTTATTTCTATAATAAGTACAATTATGTCCTTTGTTTGTTCTTATAACAATTTTCACTTCATCCCTTTCTCTAAGAAATGAAGATAGATTTTTTATGCTTGAAGCACTAATAGATCACAAGATCCATAATAGAATGATAAATAATTCCTTATATCTCTAGTTCTCATCATAAAAATGGTTATCACAAGTTATCCAATATGAATAAATCTTGATATAGTGAAGTAATACATTAATATATAAAACCTTATCCAAATTCCATCTTAAACCATTCTATAAATTTTTAAACATATGAACCTTAAAAAGTTTAAAAATTTATTAAAACGTTCATTAAATTTAACAAAATAAACTTAAAATTATCCCCCAAGTATCAATAAGTATCTCTCAATGGTCACATACCTAATATGTGAATACTTTGGTCATATATTCTCTTGAAGCATGGTAATAACCAGAATTACTATAAAACCTGAATGAAAACAAACATGCTTCCACATTACTTAAATAAAACAACAAATTATTGAATATATTCCATAAATATAGGAATACTGTATACTCTATCAATGATAACATATATCACATTGTCAATAAATTATTAATCAGTTTAGTGTTCATCAATACTATCCAATTTACATCATCCATATCAATCATATCTTTATCCAAACTAAATAATATTCTTTCAACATCATGAACATATTAATGGTTATATTCCCTTAATCACGTGTTTTCCATAAAATATCACCTTACCATTAAATCATTTTTCTAGGTTCTAAACACCATTCAATATATTCATGAAAATCCTCAACTCAAAAATTCTATAGAATAATCTTTATATATTTCATGATTCATAAAATATAATTCTTGAATTACTATACATAAACACTTCAATCATTCCAATTCATTATTAAACCATTAACTATGCTTCATTATCATATTCCTTAATACCTCGTTTCCTATAATATGAAATATGAATCATGTATTAGCATCCATCAACCTAAATTTAATCATGATTATTATGTTTAACATAACCAATATTGTTAGAATAGTTCGCAACTTTTATATGTCATTCATAGTCTCTTAATCATTATAAGTCTCATACAAACTTCTTGAGTTTACTCATGATCTTTCCCCTTGGGACATCGATTTATATAATCCCTATACTTACTAAATTTAAATTATTTAACTGTTTATGGTACCTTAGAGAGAGCATTATTCTCGTCCACTGTGTTAATTGAACTTTTCAAATTTCTTTGGAAATTACTTTCTTTATGTCTTTATTTTATACACTCAAAACATATTCTTGTTTCTTTGATAAAATCTATAGAGTGATTCTTATCACATTCTCAATATAAAATAAACTGAATATTCTTTCCTCTATGGTCTCCATCACCATAAATATCAATGAACTCTATACTTATCATTGTTGGTGAGTATAAGAGTTTGTTTAAGTGTAAGTTATTAATCAAATATCATAATAAATGATTAGGCATAATCACAATATCCTTCCCTCTAGTCATCACCCCATTTAATTTCTCATAAACACATTATCTATAAAATTCAAAGATAACCTAGTTCTATCTGGTTCTCTACATTGATTAAAACAAAAAATCATATTATGACCAACAATAATCATAATGGGAAACCAAATAATAATGAAAAATAATTTATAGGATGTCTAAATCATGACAAATTATTTTCAATATATGAAAAATTGGGTTTAATCTAGGTCATTATTCAATTAATTCATGATGGTTTATAAAGAGTTTGTGAATTCATAAAGCATATCCCTCATAAATGTAAAACCAAGTCTATAACAAGACCCATTGGCATACACTAGGTGATGATTGATTCCAACTCAATGCCCTATTTTAAGTGTTATTACCCCTAGAAATCTCTATTTCAGATCCACAAAAACTTGTACTATCTATACTAGGATGTAATTTCTTAGAAACCACTCACTCTATACTTTACCAAAATTCCAAGACATTTTCCTATTCTTTGAATCATTCTTAGACATTTCCTTAGATCTACCCCTAGAAATTTCCTTATACATATCCCTTGGGATATCACTAAAATTTTATCATCTTAGTTTCCAAAGGTTAACTAAAACAATCCTACATACCAACTATAGTGACCCAGGATTTTCATGCATAAATATCATATCTTTTTAGATGAATATCCAATATTTTTCATAAACACATGGTCAGGGATCGTAATAGTTTAGTGTATTTAGAGACTAGAAACACAATATTTTTATTTCACGAAATATCTTCAACATATCCCAGATATATCTTCTCACATATTACACCTATTAATAATACCCTACCTATACCATTCTTCATAAGCTAAGGAAGGAAACATAAGAAAGGGTGAGATCAGATTCTCAGTAATGGTAAATATAGAAGATATAAATATATGATCATATGAAATAATAATATAATCATAAGGGTATGTAAACATGAACATAACTTATGAAGTTCATACACAACATTTCATAGATCATAAACATGATTTGTGGAATAAAACTTTATCATTTCAAAAAACATGGTCTATAAGAGTGACAAATCATGATAAATCAATCATAAACCATAAACTCATGTCATAAAAGTGTGGCACCATCATAATTATAAAAAAAATTAATATTTAATGTTTAACTACCAAGACTATCAATATAGTGGATTAGGAATCTTTACTAATTTCCCATTATGGATCAGGACTCACCTGTTTCCCATAGTGGATTAGGACTCGCCTATTTCCCATAGTAGATCAAGACCATCGAATTGTTTCTAATTATTAAATCATGAGATATAAAGCTTTACAAAATGTATTTTAGGGAGATATATGTACCACCCATCTCATAATGTAAATGATAATTATGTGTGAAAAAATGTTACAAAACATTCATCTTATCATTATATCATAACTCGTGTAAAGAAAACAGGTTTCATAAACATTTTATCAATTCCCCATATCATAGCCCTTGAAAAATAAATGGGTTTTATAAACATTTAATTATCATAAACATTAACCATATAGATAAATAATAAAAATGTTATCATTAAATATTATCCCCAATAAATTTTAAGTAAAATCAATGGATATCATCTTATATAGAAAATGATTTTAAAAGATTACTTGGAACATTTTTTTTGAGGAAAATAGCCTTTCCAAATTGAAAAAAAAATTAAAACATAACAAATTTTCAAAATATTTACCTTGAAAATGAACTTGGAAACTTATAAAGTAATATTTAAAACATTTATTGGTCATGAAGGTATAAATTATCTACATTCCATACATATTAAAATAAATATTCCTTTTACATTTTCAGTAAAATCCAAACACACATTGTTTGAAAGAAAATTAAGATTGCTTTCAAAAAAAATTATAAAAAAGTAAAACATGTGTAAAATTTTATTTAATAAATTATTTTTATAATGTTAAAAAAATTAAAACATTTTTATAGAAAAAAATTGTTTTGGAATAAAAATGAGTTTTTGACCAAAGAGAGAAATAAAGATGATTTTTCTTAAAAATATTCATTGAAATATTGAGTACATAATGAGAGTAAAATTAACAAAAAACATGTATTCTCATGAAATAACAATATAATAATAAAATTCATGTTTTTCTTGATTTATGGATCATAATATTTTATTATCTAAAACATAATCATAAACAATATCGATAAACGATTAGATTTTATCATAAAACCCTTACCACTTTGGTAACTTTGAATCTTTAGCCCCATGAAATAATAATATTAAATGAAAAATAAAATAACAAGAGAGTAAATAAATTCATAATATTTCATTTCAAAGGGTTTGTATGTACACCTCATAAAAGAAGATAGGTGCATAACACAATATATGTCTCAAGGAAGACAGATTGAGACAAAAATCTCTTACTGCTTCAGTAAATTTTGAACCATAAACCCAATGAAATAGAGATCATAAATAGATATTTAGATACAAACAATTTTAAATATAATCATTATAAATTAAATTCATGGCTCTTTTATACACCATATAAAATAAACACATGGTGAATGTGGCTTGTGTCTCACAGAAAATAAAAGTGAGACAAAAATCCCTTATCGTAAGTCTCGACTTCCATTGTACATGTTTAAACCTCCTATACAATAAATATAAGTCTATTATAAATATATTAAATAAAAAAAATTATATTTGATATCATATATGATTTACTTATGACCTTATATTACCTGTTTATTAACAATTCCATGTTAAAGTCATGTTTTGGAAAATAACTGCTTTGTTTTTCATGTATATTATGATTTGTTATTTCTTTCTCTTATATTGATAATAGTTCCATAATATATATAATTTTAAACATGATATAAATATAATATATATTTAGTATGTATTTTTTTTAATCCATAAAATTTAGAGATTGAAAATGAAATACACAAATCATGGAGACAGTAGGTCATACGCATGCATGAAAGTTGTTTCAATTTTATTGAAATATTAAAATAAATAAGGGTAAGTAATATATTAAAATTAAATAATCATTATTTATTCATATATATCATATATTTTTATTTAAAATTGGCCTTATTACCTTCTATGTAAAGTGTATGTGAAGAAAAAATCACATCGCTTTGTGAAGTGGTAGTTCGATGTGCACACGAACGATGTTATTGTGTTCCCAAAAAATGAACATTAAGAGGTTATATGTGATATTATAGTTAAATATGTATAATAATATCATAAATATAATATATAAACAATAAAAAATCATTATATCCAGCTGTTATAGGTGGTGATGGAAAACAAATAACATTGGTTTGTGAGGCGGTAGTCCGCTGCACACATGATCAATGGTTTTGTTTCCCATTTGATAGAGGTGATGGTGGATATTGGTTATTTAATTATAATAATAAAATATAATTATATGGTATATAATTTTGTTATTATATTATTATATATGAATAATATTTTAAGGAGGTGGAATAATAAATAAAATAAAAACACAAGTTTAAGAATTTTATCACTTCTTTAGAGAACCTCTTTAGATTTATAACTAAAGCCTTCCAATATTGAATTTATGATCTCACAAAGTAATCTAGGATGTGGGGAGATAATTAAGGTAGAATTTTGGGGAGGTATTATATTAACCAAAGGGTTTTGGAACTATGAATAGGAGAGGAGAGGGGTGGCCTTTTATAAGTGTGGTGAGTTACGCACTTGTAATTTTTGAATAAAAAAAGTTGTGACTACATTTTTCACATGAAAAAAGACTCAAAAATAGAAATTATAGAAATTTATAAGTTATAAGGTAGAAATATTACCATAAAATGGGTGTTGAATAATTTTTTAGTTCATTTTACCCCTTATCTTTTCTATTTTAACCCCTAGTAAACCCATTTTAACCTAAATCGTGGTAATTAATTTTTACTGTTTTCACTATTCATTATGGCAAAAAATTAAGTTGACCTTACTAGATAATATTAATTTTTATGATTCCAAATATGGAATCCAAATTTCCAAATTCCATTACCAGTAGTGAAAATGTTTAATTTAAAATTAAATCCACAAATGTGATAAAAAAGTGGTTTTCTAAAGAGAAAATATTCAAAAGTTAAAAAGTTTTTATATCAAAATTTAAAATGAAATTGATTAAAATAAAATAAATTGGTTTAATAAATATAAAATTGAACTAATTTTATTTTTAAAAAAATCTTAATATTTTTATGTTTTTAAATTCTTTAAAAGAAATGGAAAATCTTAATAAAAACAGCATTTTCACTATTTATCGAAAAAAATTTCTTCTCAAAATATTCTAAAAAAATCACAGTATGATAATTTTGACATTATTATTTAAAAAATAATTTAAATTTTTAAATTTTTTTAACATTCGAAAAAAATTATTTTAAAATGGGGGCATAAAATGTAACAATATTGCTTTTTAGAAAAACAAATATACGATTTTTAAGATTAAAATTAGATTTATTCTTATCTCATATATTGAAAACACATAAGATAAATATTAAAAATTTGAATGAATATATAATGTATAAATTTCACTAAAATCATTCAAAAAATTGAATTGTTTAATTTATTGAGATAAAATATGTTTTTTCATTGAAAACAAGTTTTTTAAAAAATGATTTCCTTTTTTTCAAATGGTTCTTATTTTCATTTATAATTATTTGGTCTATAAATAATTAATTTTATATACATGTGTAAACCATGTATTTTCATAAATTAGTTAATACAATTCATACACACCATTCTAATGTCTAGGTGATAACTATCATATTAGATAATAATATTTTGATAGTTTTCCATGTTTCATTAAAACTCGGTATTGTATGTAGCGCAAGATATCAATGAAATTAAATTTATTTGAAAAGAAAAATATTTCATAAAAGATTAGGGTGTTCCACTTCTATTTATCATGTCATAATCCATTTAATTCCTAATTAATCCAAACATCACCTTGTTCCATGCTAACCAGGCATGAAAAAAGTGTAACTAGTTTAAACCCATAAACCCTTTATTCCATCATTCATAGCCCACTTTACAATTTTAAAAAGATTTGAACACCCCATGGATGACTATAGTCCCGGTCTCATAGTCATAAATAGACCAACTGAGATCCATGAAGGGTTTAATGTAACATTTAAAATATTAATATATCATTATTAACAATGTAATAAATCTCACCACATGTTGGTGTAATAGCACATACTACATATATGTGAAAAATATCAACACTATGGGAAAAATATTTTAGACCACCAACCTTAAGCTCATAGAAAACCCATAATCCCCCCACGACCTTTGATTCAATGTACAATTATAGCAACCTGGTCTTAACATACATGGATATTACATCATTTTAGATGAATATTTAGTACATTGAAAAAAATACATGCCTGAGGACCATAATAGTTTAGTGTATTTGGAAACTTGAAAAAAAAATCTTCTATCATGGTGAAATATATTCAACATATCCCATAAATATCTATACCTTTATTACTTCTACCTAAAAGTTTTCTTCATAACCTAGATAAAGGAAACATAAGAAAGAGGTGAGCTCAGATACCCAGTATGGGTAAATAAAGGAAATATGTCGACATAACGTGAACAAAAAGGGTATAGATCTTGAGAATAACATTTAAAGATCATACCATTAATATTAGAGATCATAATAAATATTTGTAGTTCATAAGACATAGATCATAAAATAATTAAGAGAATAATTCATGAAATCATAACATAGGAATAATACATGGAATTTGTGGCATAAAAATTGGTTTATAACATTGTAAACATGTATAACTAGAAACAGGTTCACTCATTAAGTTAAGGACATGAAATCAGGCCCCAGCATCAACTTGTGGACATGCAACAAGGTCCATGCATAAAATTGTGAATGTGTAATCAAGTTCATGAATAACCTTATAGACATGAAAATAGGTGCATGCATAACATTTTTAACATGTAATCAGGTTCATGCATAACATTGTGAACATGTAATCAGGTTCATGCATAAACTTATGGACATGTAACCAGGTCCATGCATAATATTGTGAACATGTAATCAGGTTCACACATAAACTTATAGACATGCAACCAGGTCCATGCATAACATTATGAACACGTAATAAGGTTCACTAATAATATTATGAACATGTAATTAGGTTAATGCATAAACTCATGGACATGAAACCAGGTCCATGAATAACATTATGAACATGTAATCAGTTTCACGCATAAAATTTATACTCATGAGTCATCCATCATTCCCCAATGCATTGGAGGGACATATAGGTCCCACCTACCACATAAAAAAAATCATACACACATGTTCCATAGGATAATAAAACTCACATCACATCATGACCCATAAAAATAGATGGGTTTAATAGATAACAATCATAACCCATGAAATCAAATGGGTATCATTAACATTTAATCACATTATAACCGATGAAAAAAAAGGTTTTATAATCATTTAATTAAAGAATAAACCATGAAAAAAAGTTTGATTCAATAGCATATAACCTGTGGAAGAGAAATGGGTGTCATAAGAATCACTCCATCAAAACATAAACCATTCAAGAAATAATATGAATGAAACCTTTAGAACATTTCCTCAAAAGGCATGAGTAACATCAATGGAAATCATCTTAGATTGAAAATAATTTTGAAATATCTATAAAAAAAATTTCTTGAGTAAAATATCATTTATTCTTTGTAAATGACTTTTTAACACATAAAACCATTTGAAAATAATTTTATTATAAAATACCTTGAAAATTTATAAATAAGACTTCAAAATGTTTTGAAAATTTTTTTACTTGAAAACATATGAATGAAGCATGAAAATGTTTTGAAAACCATTTATTTAAAAATAATTTGAAAACTTATAAATAATTTTAAAAAAAATTGAAACCCATTTTCCTTGAGAATTAATTTTAAAAAAAAAAATCTTAAAAATTAACCTTTTAAAAATAAAAAAGGAAGCTTCAAAGAAATGACGGTGGGTAAATTCGTACATACCGTACGAGGTAAGAAGAACATTCCTTTTTCATGGTAAAATGTTTAGAAAAATACCTTGTTCAAAAAGAGACAAGAAGATTCCTTTGAATATATAGGTAAAAGACAAAAAGGGTAAAAAAATTAAAATATTATAAGATAATTGTATAATATTCTTGGAAACCCTTTTTAGAAAACATGGTTTTGAATGAACATAGATTTATGACCGAAGAAAGGGTAAAGTTGGGCTTTTTTAAAAACATTTTCTTAACTAACTTATGTACCAAAGAGTATAAAAATGGTTCCAATACATTAATATATCATTAATAACTATAGGATAAGAAATTTCATGAATGTTCTTGAGATATGTATCATTATATTTCATCAAATAAATCATAAACATAAACAATCTTGAAAAGTGATGAGATTGTTTCAATAAACTCTTACCACTTGGTAACTTTGAAGAATACTTACCATGTAATAAAATAAAATTATATGAATCTTAAAATATCATTAAATTAAGTATATTCATGATATGGAAGTATATACACCTCAAAACGAATTTAGGTGCATAACAAAACATGAGTCTCAAAGAAGGAAAATTGAGACAAAACTATTAAACTGATTTGGTGACTTTTGAAACTTAAACCCAATGAAATAAAGGTCATATAATAGAAATGTAAATACCCATAAATTTAAATATAATAAACATTGAATACATCCATGTGTATTATAAACACTACACAAAAGGAATGGGTGGTGAATAAAACATGTATCTCACAGAAATAAAAAGTGAGATGAAATCCCTTTACCTTGTGTCTTGGATCTCTTCGTACTCATTCAAGATTCATGAATAAGAAATTTAAGTTTATTATAAATATTTTAAATAATAATATTTTTATATATAATACCATATATTGTTTTATTATAACCTTATATTACCCTCTTGTTAACAATCCTATGTTAAGGTTTCACTTTGAGTAATATTCGCTTTGTTCTTCGCATGTGTCTTAATTTGTTATATATTTGGTACTTATACTCATATAATTATTTATAGAATGTAAAAAATGATATAAATTTCATTTATATACATTATATTTGTATTATAATAATCTATAGAATATATAATTATGAAATGGAATACACCGTTCATGGAGATGGTAAGTCGTACGTATGCATGAACATTGTTTTCGTTTTTATTTTTGTATTAAAAGAAATAAAGAAAATGAAATATCTGAATATATGTATATAATATCATTATATTATCATTATAATGTTATATATATCATATAAGTTTAAAAAAACCATCCTTAATACATTCCATGTAGTGTGTGAATGAATCACCTCGCTTTGAGGGTGCGGTAGTACACACTTCCTCAAACGAAATTATCATATTTGCACCAAATGAAAAGAAAAAAATATATGTGTTGAAAATGGAATAAATAATATTAAATACATAATAAATATAATATATTATGTATATGAACTTATTTTCCATCATAATTTCTACCATGAGAGGTGATAAAGGAAAAAATTAATAGTCATCGTTTAGTGAGGTGGTAGTTCTTTGTACACGTAAATAGTATGTTCGTTACCCATTAGATGGAGGTGTGTGTAAGTGTATTTAAAACCCTCAGCATAAAAACATACTAGTATATTTATTATACTATTTTTTATAAAATCAAGGAATAAAGATATTGGAGGGTTTGTATAAATAAAATAAAAGACATGAGCTTGAGAGAAGACGTTCCCTCTTAATCGGGTAACTCGTTTTGGTTTTTTCCAAATGGATTCCATGTTTTGATTTATTCCAAATTGTAGCCTTATAAGAGTAAGTGAGGGATTTTGGTAGATTATTTAAGTATATTTTAGGTGATCTAAGGGGCTTGAGATGTGTGAGGAAGTGGGAGGAGAGGAGGCCTTTTTATAGTGGAGGAGGAGTGACACTCTTGTAAATACTTGAAGAGAGAATTCCACCCATATTTTTCATTTTCAAAGTGGATAAAATAATAGAAAAAAATAGATAAAAATTAGTATAGGGTTGAAATATGGCCACACAATGGATCTTATACAACTTTATAGGTCATTTTGAGTCATAAATTTAAGTTTTTGTCCCTAGTTAAGCTTAATTTTACCTTAATTGATATAATTAATTTTAATTACTTTCACTAATATTTTTGGTAAAAAACAAAATTTACCTTATTAGAAATTATAAATTATTATTATTACAAATATATAATCCAATTTTCAAAATTTATATCACATAATTGGAAGAAATTAATTTAAAATTAATCTCGATGATGGGACGACACTATAGGTTTTTAATGTAAAAATGATCAAAAGTTTGCTAAGTTCTTCTATCCAATTTCATTATGAAATTGGTTACAATGACCTAAATTGTATTAATTGATAAAAATATTATTTAATTAATCTTTTAAACCAATTTAAAATATAATCTATCTTTATAAATAAATTAGACAAAAAATTAGTTTTGAATTAAAATCCAGTATTTTTAACTATTCATTAAAAATGAAACATTATAGAAAAATACCAAAAAATTATCCTAAACTAATTTTTATGTTTCTATTTAAAATATTAAGTTTATTTTTACATATATAATCTATAAAAGTTCCAAAATTTGGATTTAAAATGGGTTTACCATTAAAAGGTGGTAAAACTAGATTTATAAAAATATGGGGTTTTAAGTATAAAATTTGGTTGGTTCTTATACTATGTCTATAAAATATGTTGGATGATTATAAAAAATATTTTTTTGAATATATAACATATAAAATTAATATCATTTAACTTATTAATATAAATAATCTTTTTCACATAAAAATAGACTTGTATAAAATCAGTCCCTTTATATTCATTTGGTTTCTATATTCTTTTCTAATTAATAGGTATCCAATGAATTCAACTATATATATTCATAAGTTAGTAAATCCTATAATCTTAAATTTAATTTCTATTTTATATCCTATTAAATAATAATATTATTAATAATGAATTATTGTTTGGTAACACTCATCCTTGCGTGTTATGTAAGCCATTAAGGAAAGTTGGTCTTGCATGTAACGTAAGCTAACCTCGGTGTTCTATGTAGAGAAAAATAAAATTTATGTTGTGTATAGTGCATTATTAAATTTATTTTTCATATAACACAAGCCATAAATATTTATTTAACATAAAATAAACTCTTTTCACTATTCTGTGAAATAAAAAAATATCAAAAAGCTTAAATTAATTCAAAAAATATATTTCACAAAATCTTGGGGTGTTATATTCTACCCCCCTTAAAATGAATTTCACCCTCTAATTTCATCAGGGTTATCAAAGGTTTAATACTTGAATGTTTAATTCATAAAAACACACATCGTAAAAAATGAATACTAAAATGTCCCTTAAAAAGTGAATGTTGGAACCATAACAGTTACCCAAAGTAACATATAACTAGGTTTCCTCATAGGGGAACATTGGTTGGGAGTTAAGATTGGACATGGAGGAAAAATGTAAATATTTATATGTATTGATCATGATCATAAATAACAAACAAGTGAATGATAAAAGAAAAGTTGATGGCCTCAAAGTAATAAATTTGTGATGATTTAAAAGGAAATTGGTTCAACAAAAATTAAGGTATCAGGAAAACAATTTTTTTATCATTATCTTTTCATTGAGTAATTATTTTTATTGACCAAGAATAAAAGGAAATATATATATTTGGTGTTATTCCCTTTCTTATACACAATCCATACATTTGGTTATGCCTTGGTATATTTCCACTTTATCTCTTACCCTAAGAAATGATTGAGAATTATTTTTTTATTCCTAAAGTACTAATAGGTCATGATATCCATGATATGTCAACCCATATATCTTCAGTTACCATAAAAAATAGGCTATCCAATATTCATAAGTCCTAATGTTTTTATATAACACATTATATCAAAAATATTATTTGAATATTTACTTAAACTTTCTATAAATGGTTAACCTTATAACCCTTCCAAAATATAATTCACTCTTTCTTCCTTAAATATTCTCTTATCTTATACCAAAAACATTTTTATTGGATACATGGGTTCATCCTTTTACTGATAGAACATTAAATTCGGTTTTATTATTCCAAAATACATATAAAGGGATATAATCACATGAAACTTCACTAAAGTATGAACAATAAGATTATCATTGGTATTATTCATACAAAATCAAACATGAACTTCTCAACTAGGGGGAAAGGATAATTTTTCCCCTAATTTTAATTATTCACTTCATACATTATGATTTCAAAATAATTCCCTTTGTCCTATTTTCTCATAGTTTATTATGTCTTATCATCCATATTATCCCTTATATTTGGAAATTGATTCGTATAATGACCAAAATCCATGCACTTGAAACACTGGAGTGTGGGTGGTTCATTCTTTTGAGCTTTCTTTCTACTTATTTCATTCAATTTACTCTTCTCATCACTTCTACATTATTTTTCTTAGTGGAAAATATTCCCACACTAGAAACATCTTCTTTTCCCTTTCAGTAATTATCATAATTTCTTTTCCCATGGTTTAGGCAAGTGGGAGTTTGAAAATTTTTCTTCTCTCCATGGTTTTTATATTCCCCTTTGAACTCCATCTTCATCTTCTAGTGAAAACCATGAAAATGATAAGTAACTCCAATATATTTTTCAAATTTAATTTCACAACTTACAATTTATTTATATCTACTAAATTCTTTTATGGAAAACTAAATTCTAAGAATTTTATCTAAGGAATTGAAGAATGTATCAACTTTACTTTTAGGTTGGATGATAATACCAGAATCGTACCTCACAAGTCTTATAAAATCTTCCTTTTAGGTTTTAATAAATTCATCATCCTTTTGCATCAACTCAAGGAACTCCTTTTCCATATTAATATGAAGAACACGAGGAAATTACTTATTAAAGAATAAGTTCTTGAACTCATCCCAATCCATGGATTCAATTTTATCTTTCTTCCACATATTATTGATTATAGTCCACCACTAGTCCACTCCACCTTATAACTGATAAATAGAAATAATGACTTTCTCATTATCCAAAAACTTGATAATAGATAATATATTTTCATTGGTACTGATCCAGTGTTCAGTAACAAGTGGATCAGCTGAACCGTTGAAAGAAGGTGGATGATGCCTCATGAACGACTCAACAGAATGTTGTTCCCTATGATCATTTAGAAACTCATCACAATTCATACCTTGAGAAATATGTGAGAGTATAGTAATTAGGTTTTGTATTCCAACCCCCATAGTATTTGGATCTTTAGGAGGGCATTAATTACATTGTATGTCGCAATCACCATTAATGTGGTTCCTTCAGGTTCTAGCCATTAACTGAAACCAAAACCATATAATATAAAATAGTTATGTAAATCCCCAAACTTGACGTACCTGGATATTACATTACTTTTTCAGAATACTTAATACATGACACAAAAATATTCACAATGACTATATTATTTTAGTGGCTTTTGAAACTGGGAATGCATTCTCCTAACTTGGTGAAATATCTTCAATATATCCTATAAATATCTCCCCCTTTAGTTTTCCTACCTAAAACCTTTCTTTATATCATGGGGAAAAGAAAACCTAAAAAGGGTGATCTCAGATACTCATTAAGGTTAAATAAAGAAAATATCAAATAAAACATGAACATAAGAATGTAAAAACATAAGCATAACTTTTGAAAATCCATAAAACATATAACAAAATCTTGAGTTATAAAATAAATCTTGGAAGTTCATAAGTCATAAATCATAAAGGAATCATGAACCATGAGAAAATAGCATTGGCATAAGAAATAGAATTGTGGAAAACACATAAGAATAGAAAATCATTTATAAATTATCCAAGGCTCATTGCTAAGACCATCATATTGGATAAAGTCCTTTACTAAACTGGGTTTACTTGTCGTTCCAGCCCTGTATTATTGAACTGGGTTTACTTGTCTTTCCATCCCTATATTACTGAACCATATTTACTTTTCATTCCATTAATTTCTATCTCAAGAGATATAAATCTTTACCCAATGCATTATAGGGATATATAGGTTCCACCCATATCATAATTAAATCATTCTTACATGTGCCACAAAAACATAAATCATTCATCATAGCATAACCCAAGGAATAAAATGGGTTTCTTAAACATCATTCCATCATAAACCATATAAAACAAATGGATTTTATTAATATAATTCCATAATAAACAAATTAAAAACATATTAATAATATGGATATAAATATAACCCTATTTAAATAATGTCATCTTATATGGAAAATAATTTTGATGAAACACTTGATATTAATTATTGAGGAAAATATCTTTTCTTCTTTACAAACATTTTCTTTTCTAAAAATGCTAGGAAATTTTAAAATAAAATAATTTATTTGAAAATAAACTTCAAATCATGTAAAATAAGATTTATGTAAATAAGGCATAAAACCTATTCATGTCGTATAAGTTAAAAAAAATTCTCCTCATACTTTTTCCGAAAAAGTCAAATAGTATCTCATATCAAATAACGAAAAAAGATTCCTTTCAAACCATTTAATAAAAATTCACCAAATGGTAAAATTAACTCTAAATAATTTTATAAGAATATAAATAGTATTACATATTTAGGAAATATGGATGTGGATGATAAATATACCCCAGTAAATACTTATGTATAAACAATCTCAGATAATAATGAGATTGTGAAATTATCCCTTACCAATTTATAATTAGTTGAATCATATGATTCATAAAATAAAGTAAATTATAGGAATATTTAAATATCATAACCTTCATAATAAAAATCATAAAAAAATTCATGGGAAGCATAAACACCACACAAAATAAATAGGTAGTGTATAAGACATATATCCCACAGAAATAAAAGTGGGACAAAATAATCTCTTACCTTAGATATGATTTCCTTTGTATGTATCCATAACTCCTGTATAATAGTTTAAATAATATTCTAGAACCATATATATATTTATGATATCATATGTGATCATATTAGCACCTGTTTAGTAATATTTCATTATTACTCTTATTTTGGTGTTAACTGCATTATTTTCTCTTGCATGTTTTGTCATATAAGTACCAATTATTGTAAATAGGATATACTTAACTAATTTATAGAATAATATTAAGGTAATATATATCATATTTATTCATCATATAAATTTATATAATCATTCATGAATGGTGGACATGGATTTGAATCACATCGTATCATGGAGACGGTAGGTCATATATACGCACGAGCGATGGTATCATTTCCTTAATACTAAAAAGTATGGAAGTGAATGTTATATTTTTTGTTACAAAATCAATATCATAATCATACATATATATATATTATTTCCACAATTATACCCATCCAAGTAAAGTGGATGTGAAAAACAGATTACACCACGGCATGGAGACGGTAATCCGTACGTACACATGAGTGGTGATTTTGTTTTTCTTAGGATGGATAGAGGGTGGAATAAGGTTGTTACAAACCATATAAAATATCAATATATAGGTGATACTTAATTTATTAATTTATAATGGAAACAATAAAGTAAAATTAATTAGAAGAAGAAATGATCTTGAGAGAGTCGGTAAAGGAGATTACCTCTTCTTCGGAGAGCTCCCCCTAGATCTCCACTTAAAGGCACTAGAGTTGGTATTTTGAGAAGACCAGTACCTCTATAATGTGAATAAGTAAGTTTATAATGGAAATGGGAATGATATGGATGAGATTTAAGGCTCAAATTGAAGTTAATATGTGAGGGATGAGGTTCCCTTTTATAATTGAGGTGAGGGGAACTTTTGGGATCTCCAAAAATATTAATTTATAATAAATTAAAAACCTCTAAAAAACCTTAAAAATATATTAGTATCAAATATTAGATGATATAATTTTTTAATCTCATCAAAAAATAATTTTTATTCAAGTTTTTATGTCAATTTAAACCTTATCATTTCAATTATCCCTTAGTTGTCCTATTTTAATTTTAACTAAGGTAACAAATTATTCAATATTAAAATAGTGTAATTTATAATTATTTGATGTCAATTAGACCATAAATGAAATTTTTAGATAATTTTAGACTATATAATAATTATTATATATTTTTTTAAAAAAATAATGATTTTTAAATAATTTTATAAATCATTATTTTGATAATAAATCAATAGTGTCAATTTTGAAACTATTCATTTAATGGATTTTTAAAAATATCAAGATAATATTTTATCCTCAAAAAAATATTTTATTATTTTCATAAGTGGTCAGGGTCATCTATAAAATTAATTGGATATATTAATTATCACAATTTATATTTATTTTAATATTTTTAATAACATTTATTTGATATTTCCCTTAATAAAAAAATTACAACATCAGGTTTGTGTAATTATTTAATACATTTATTTATTAAATAAAAATTAAAAATAAAATAATATTATTAATATAAATCTACTAGATTTAATAGGAATACTTATAGTAGCATATATCTTTAGGAAAATCTATCATTAAAAATGATATACTTATTAAAACGTGAATGTGACAACTTTAACATCACTTTAAATAAAATATTATAAGTGTCATAGTCTTTTCTATATGGATTAAATTGGTCAATAAATCAACCCCTATATGATTATGGTTTATATATTCTCTACCAATAATATTTTTGTGTTTAGGTATTTTAATGGTAATTATAATTTTAATAAAAATTATTTTATTGATTTTCCATCAATTAAATAATTTCTCCAACATCATTGTATAAGCATTTAAAGTAATTATTTAATATATAAAAATTATAAATAAATTACCATGATGTATATAATTTTATTATCTTTCTATAGACTATATATTATCGAATCTGTATCATATTTATCACTGTATTAAAATTATTATACTTATAAGAGATAAGAGGGTGACATGTTGTCACTTTCTATTTTTTTTGTAATATGGATATCATTTTCATGAACAAGAGTCCATTAAATGATTCAATTATGATACTTATGTGTTAAGGGTCTATGTTTATTAATAAAATATGATTTTGGAATGTTTTAGGGTAATTTTATTGTCCTTATCATATTATTTTTTACTCTAATTTACCCGATTTAACTTTAATCGTGGTAAATAAAAATTACCAAAGTTACTATTCATAAAATCCAAAAAAATAAAAGAAAAACATTTACATAATTTGGATCTAATTATTCCAAATATGGAATCCATTTCTCAAAAATTTGAAACATATTATTTTCATAAATTAAATTAAATTGTTTCCCTTTTTCAGGTTGAAAATTAAAACATTGCAAAAGATTGAAACATTTTTACATCAAAATTCAATATAAAATCAATTACAATGACCAAAATTATATTTAATTATAAAAATATATTCTATTTATACTTTAAAATCATTTAATAATATAATTTAACAATATAAATTATTTCGATGAAAAACTTTGTTTTCAATTAAAATTTAGTGTATTTTTACTATTCATAAAAACTTGAATGTTATCAGAAAAATATCAAACAATTATCTAAAGTAAATTTTTATATCAATATTCTAAGTAATATTTTTATTTTTTTAAAATATAATATATAAAAGTTTCAAAAACTATATTTAAAATGTGTACCATCAAAAGGCAGCAAAACAATTTTTTTTGAAAAATACTTGTTTTATACGAAAAATTAAATTTGTTCTTATATCATGTATAGAAAACATATAAGATTAATTTTAAACATTATATTTAATATATTATATACATATTACAATAATAAAATCCATTAAGAGTGATTTTATTATTTTATAAACTCACTTATTTTCATTTAAATAGTTTTCAGAATAAAGTTAATATTATTCATACCTAGCACTATAATGACTAGTATATAAGGTAACATAATAATATTTATTTGTTCACTTATAATCAGTCTTTTATGAAATTAATTCTATCAAATGAACTTGAAATGTTTTGTAACACAATCCAAGCATAGTGTTGCATATACCGCAAGGTAATACGGTGTTGCGTGTAGCGCAAGATAGTCTTGGTGTAGCGTACAACACAAGACATCAAAGAAATTAAAAGGAATATATATTATAAAATATCAGGGTGTTAAATTATACTCCCCCTTAAAATTAATTTCTCCCTCGAAATTCATCGTGGTTATAAAAATATAGAAACCCACATCATAAAAACAAAGACTGGAACTTTATTTTAAAAAGAAATAGTTGGAAAATAACAGTTTCCTAAAATAAATCATGACTGGGTTTCTACATAGTAAAACATTAGTGAAGATTTTTTCATGGAGGAAAATCATAAATAGTCATAGATATTGATAAAGATAACTGATCACAATGAAGTGGGTGATCTAGATAAAGTTAAAAATCACCAAACTGTAAACTAAAGAAGTGTAAAAGAGGTCAATGATATCATGTAGACATGCCTATTACATCACTAACACCTTTATTTGTGGCATCAATGGAATTTATTGAATACTTATGTGAGGCATCGAGGAAAAAACCTCACTCTAAAAATGATAATTTTGATAGTTTAATAAATTCTATTGAGAGGATCAGTCCTCCATCAAGAGCTACTAATGATCTACCCATTGAGAGGGAGGCATGTGGGGCTTCTTCTCCTATTTCAACATTAATTCTAATGGTTAGTCATCCTTCTTCCACATCCACCTCATCATCTACCAAGGCTCAATCACATCATAAGATTATCTAGGGATTCATTCTCATCTTGATTAGTGACACCCCTTTGGAAATATTCTACAACCAAGGGGAGTGACTTCTACAATTATTTAATGACTTAGGGGAGGAAAAATTTAATTAATAGACTTTATAATAAATTATATAGAAAATAATATTGACTCAAAGAGACCTGGACATTAATGAAAGGGATGTTCACAATTTCATTGATGAGGCGTCCTTTGCTACAAAAATTAGGGAGATGGTGGAGGCATTGGAACAGGGTCATCAGTTGTATTCTAAACTATAAGCTCAAATGGATGCTTAGATGGTGTAGATATACAAATATGAGGATATTATTTCCCATATAAGATCTAGACTTTCGGCATCATCAATGAAATTTGACACTTCTCAATGGAGGGTTGAAAATTTTACTACTCTGGTCGAATATCGTCGTCCTAAGGTAGAAGCAAAAGAAGCAGCAAGGGCGGTGCTTCAACACTTTGTTGATGCCTCCTGCCAGACTCTGGTCGATCTTTCCAGCACTGTCGATTGTCTTATGTAATTACTCTAATTTTATACTGCACTCTTTTTTTATGATGATTCAGAGAGACCCCAAAATGTATAGATTCCTCCATCCTTTTCATACTATGAATCGATGAACTTTCTGAACTTTCTGTAATACTATCCAATTATCCTTTCCCTCATGATGTGTATGATATATTTCTATTCCATAATTTTGAAAGTCTCCATCGATAATTATCCCTTTATTTATATTAAATGAACATGAATACCAGGAATTTAATATTTAAATTCTAACAAATTCCCTTTTAGATATGCTCATGAATTCCCACCCACACGATATCCTGTATTGGTAATATCTTCCAACTGTCTTGGGATCACCTAATTTATAGGGGGATCAATGGGTGAAAGATATATCCTAAAGGGTGAGTGCTCTATCATTTTACAAAGCCAATAGTCTTGGTGAACATAACGTGATGTTCAAGGCCATATGGTGGACCTTTTAAGCTTTTTTAGACTTAATTGCTATCTTTATTTAGTTTAGGGTCTTCTAGATCAGACCTAATATCACTTTATTTTAGGGAATTTTAGCTTGTACCTTCTATTGATTTAGTTTAGGGTCTTTTATCTTGGAGCTTCTATTGCTTTATTTTAGTGTGTTTTATCTCAGACCTTCTATTTCTTTAGTTTAGTGTCTTTTAGCTTAGACCTTCTATTACTTTATTTTTGGGTTTTTTAGCTCGGACCTTCTATTGCTTTAGTTTAGGTTATTTTAGCTAAGACCTAATATCACTTTAGTTTATGGTATTTTAGCTCAGACCTTCTATTTCTTTAGTTTAGGGTCTTTTAGCTTGGACCTTCTATTGCTTTATTTTAGGGTATTTTAGCTCAGACCTTATGTATGATCCTGAGATATGGTGTATACATGCAAGGAATGACCTAAAATATTCTAAGGTGATGGGTTCTGACATTGTTTTTCTGAGGCTCATGAGGTTTAGAATTCCCTTTTATAGAGTGATACATTTGGTTGGCATGCATATGTGCATATGCAGGAGCCATGGACTTGTATGCATAGTTAATCAAAGGGACCTTGAATCCAGGTATCCTTCCTAAGGTTTATGGAATATTTATAGAGGTAATATAGATGGGGGTGAAATACTAAGGATATTAGGACCACCTAGATTGTTGGAGTATGAATTATGTAAATCATAACTTGAAAGTTTGAGTCTATAAATATGAGATGGTGCAGACATTCCGGGTATGTCCCATGAAATTATAAGATGTCAGGTTCCTCCACGGTGTTGCTAAGGCTCACAAGGATTGAATCTCCTTTCTAGAAAGGAGAAGATTCCTTTAGTTAGTGGGTCAGGGCCCTTATGTGTTAGTAGTATGGCTAAGTAAATTTGATCTCCACTTATTCACAAGGGATATGGAAGGTTTGCGAAAACTCAAACGTCTAGATGATGAAGTTGGATATGGGGAGAAATCTATCTAGGAGGGGTTCTAGTACCCTAGGTAAGTTAACTCTTGATTCATTAATCTTGATACCTACACCCCATGTTTTCGAATCACAAGGTGTGGATCATCAAAGGTTAGTGAATGAAGTGTCATAGTTTACCCTAGAGGAAGGTTATGAAACACTATGACATAACATCAATGATATCGAATCCTCTTGGATAGTTTTGTGTGGGGATTATAAATCATGATCCGGGGTGCTCGAGTTAGGAGAATGATATGGGATAGTCATACAGGGAGTGGTTCAGACATGCTGGGTTGTTGAGTGATTTTGAAATGATTCTAGGGCTTAAAAGGATTCAAATTTCCTTTTTCAGTGTGGCACATTTGGTTGACGGCCATAGGTGCATATGCAGGATCCATGGGAATGTATGCATACTCAAGTAAATGTATCTTGAATCTAGTTATCCTTTAAAAGGGTCATGGAAGGTTATAGTGATTCGAGACACCCCAACTCATGAAGTTTTATTTGTGCAAAGTGTAAAATAAAAGGAGTGTTCAAGTAACCTAAAAGTTATTCCACCACCTAGAGAACATATTCTCGTGGTAAGGAGGTATGAAAAACATTGATCTAACTTTTTTATAGAATAGTGGGTCCAGCGAACATAACTTGGATTTTACTATGGATATAGACTAGACACTATGATCTCTCTTCCTTATTCATTTTCACCCTAATTTTTGTCTAATCTATGAAGATTAAGAGTTTAGTGGGCAGACACTTGAATTTCTCTCAGATCAACCTTTACGGGTTTTCGACCTGACAATTTTTGTGTCTCTTTCATTGGAAGTTTAAGGTATTGTGATTTGGACCACTATGGGATACAGTTTAATGTTGTACAGCTTTGACCAAAGCATAGATAGTTTGGGGTTATGACTCGCATGTACCTAATATGGGAAATGTGACACAAGAGCCTAATTTGGATAACTAGGGTCGAGAGCACTCCAACAAATTTCAAAGAAAGGGATATAAATTTTGTAAATCATAGATTGAGTTTTCTCAAGTCATGAGAAATGATATGGGGTAGTCATACTGGGAGTAGTTCAGACACATTGGGGTGTTGAGTATTTCCGCGATGATATTGGGGATCACGAGAATTGGAATGTCCTTTTTCAGAGTGATGCATTTCATTTAAGGCCATAGGCGCATATGTAGGATCCATGGGAATGTATGCATAGTCAAGAGAAGGGTCCTTGAAGCTTTTTATCCTTTCCAAGGGAAATTTAAGGTTATGGAGACTTGAGATTCTCAAGACATGAAGTGTGGTATATGAATTGAGGTGCTATTAAAGGATCGTGGAATCACCCTATACTCTGATTGACCTAGGTAAGTATCCTATAATCATTTGATAAGGAATGAAATATGGGAGATGGTCTACACAGTTTATTGTCATGTAGTGGGGTTGTTTTTCTATATAGTTTATTGAAATATGATAAGTACATACTTTCATGCAGTTTAACATCATGCGGTATGGATGTAGGAACCCACGTAAATGTGTGAGAATGTTGCAGCTGAGCCCAAAGATGGAGACTTGGGAATCACTACATATCTCATGTGAAAGAGAATAAAACAGCACATAGTTCTGTAAATTTATGCATTTTAACATATTACGGTGAGGACTGATGTGGATCAATGTGAAAGGTGGTAATATTGTGGCTAAGCCCAAAGGTGGAGACTTGGGCGTCACTATGTATCTCATAAAGATGAGAATCAAGCCACACATAGTTCTATAAATCCAAAAATACTCTATGTAGGTTTGACTCATATGTAGAGGTAGGAATTATTTCCAATGATAGTTACAACTAGGACTAGGATTGGAGATCCAGATATCTCTATGTATCCTGTGATGATAGGAATCAAGCTATACATAGTTCTTGTAATTCCATTCAGTTTAACATCATGCAATAAGGATTAATGTGATCCATCATGAAATTATGGTAACATTGCAGTTGATCCCAAGGGTGGAAGTTTGGGTATCACTATGTATCTCCTAAAAATGAGAATCAAACCACATGTATTTCTAAAAATTCCTTATAGTTTAACATCATGTGGTGAGGATGAAGGTGGACTGACATGAATAAATGGAGGTGTTACGGTTAGTCCCAAGGGTGGATGTTTGTCCGCCACTATGTATCTCATGAGGATGAGAATAAAACCACACGTAGTTTTGTAAATCTGTGTAGTTTAATGTTTTTTAGTGAGGATTAGATCATGTCGAGGTTTATGCAACTTGGTCTTGTGGGGAATCCCTTACAGTAATTCCTAAGACCATGTGAGATATACTCAGTGTGAGAAACAAGGAATGACAGGGTTCCCATGTAGGATAGGGATATCGTGTAACAAGTAGTGTCTAGACTAATATATAATATCGAGGTATCCCTACATATCTCATTGAAATTGAAAATCAAGCCATACGTAGTTCTACAAAATAATGAAGTTTAACGTCATAAGATAAGGAAGTAGGTGACTCGATGTGAATGGGGATGGATATCACATATTCTTGCAGTTTAATGTCATGTGGTGAGGACATTGGATGTGCAGTTTAGCATCATGTGGTTGGGATGAAAGATGTCATGTAGTTTAATTCCTTTCTACTAGGATAAGATGTACCATGAAGTTTAACATCATGTAGTGAGGAGGAGTTCCATACAGTTTAGCGTTAGGTGGTTAGGACGAAAGATTCCACACTATTTAACATCTTGCTTCTAGGATAATATGTTCTATTCATTTTAACATCATGAAGTGAGGATGAGATGTTCCATGCACTTTAAATTCATTTGGCAAGGATGAGTTCCATATAGTTTAGCGTCATGTGGTCAGGATGAAATATTTCATGCAGTTTAATGTCATGCTTCCAAGATGAGATGTTCCATGAAATTTAATGTCATGCGATGAGGATGAGAGAAGGGACTTACACAAATGTGGATGTCCTTATGGTGACATATATGAAATTTATTTATTGATAAATATTACATTGGTGGGTGGTGTGACATGCTCCCCATCCATTGTGTCCAATGAGTAAGCTCTATTATGAAAAAAATTATGTATTATGTAAGGTCCTTCCCATTTAGGTTCCAGTTTCGGGGGATTATTCCTCGATATCATTGGGGTTCTTATATCTAGAACCATTTATCCTTAAAGGAATAAATGGAGGTGAACCTTTTTATTGAAGGCATGTTCTATCTGATTCTAGGGGATTTTTAGATTGTGTAGTGCGTGCATCCTCTTCTCATCTAGAAATTCTAACTAATCCAGCCACTTTTTCTATTGTTCGTCATCTGAGAGCTTTCTGCAAATGGATATTTGGAGTGAGGGTAGTTTAACCTCTATGGGTAATATTTCCTTGCTCTTATGAACCATTGAGTATGGTGTTTATTTTGTAGCAGTATGTGTGGTGGTACGATAGTCCCATAAAGCATAGAGTAGTTTATTTATCTAGGAATTCTTATCCTTGTTCACCATCTTCTAGAATATATTCAATAGAGTCTTATTGAAGGCTTATATCTATACATTATCCACCATTTTATAGAGAGATTAGTGATTTGACTCAATGTTGTACTCCTTGTATATTTTCCTCAACTCTAGAGAATATAAGTTGGTGTCATTGTCCATCAATATCATGTGAGGGACTCTGAAACTGGTGATGATATGGGACTTCCTGAAGTTGATGATATTATTAATCTTGACTTCCTTGAGGGGTATTTCCTCATCCCACTTTTGAGAAGAAGTTGGTAGTATTAAGGATGTACTTGAACTACTTAGTGGTGGCTAGGGGATATGGCCTCATGACATCCATCCCCCAAATAGAAAATTATTAGGAGTATCTAGCCATATGTAGAAATTATAGGGGTTGATGGATAAATTTTTCATGAATATGGAACACATGACATTTATTGGTGAATTCCATGCAGTCCTGTATCATGGTTTTCTAGTAATATCCCAACCACTTGATTTTGTGGAATATCCTAGTTCCAGATTTATGGGAACCGCAAGAGTGTGCATGGAATTATTCCACAACGATGAGAATTTATCCTTTTATTTTGAACCTAAGGATAATTCCATCAAATTCACGTTTGTATAGTAACTTTTTCTGATTTGATCATCTTGTAGGGTGAGGTTCACTATCTAGTGCTAGATCTGTTCCCTTCCAGTATGATCTGTCAGGAGAGTCCCACTTTGAAGATAACTGATTATGGGCTCCATCCATACAAGGGTGGTCATTGTTTCATCACTCTCTGGGGAAGTTCTGACCAAATTGATTTCTTCTATATCACATATGATGATCAACAAAACCATTCTTCAATGAATAATACGGAAGGTTACTTCCTCATGATCAGGGTCAGCAAGGATGGTAGCTACATTATCTAGTGCATAGATGCGATAATTCTGTGACCAGGGAACATAATGCAATGTGATATCAAAGGGGAACTCTACAATCAGTCCCATGATGTAGCTAGTGATAGGGGTCAATTCCTCCTTTTTGATGGAATATTCACCATTGATCTTCTTTATCACCAATTATGATTCCCCTTTGATATTCAGGTAGGCTATGTGTAGATGTAGTTCTAGTTCCAATCCATAAATAAGGGCTTGGTACTCATATTTTTTATTCGTGCAGCCTACAGATAGTGAGAAAAGGTAAGGAAAAACTAATTTGTCTTGAAAGACAAATAAAATCCCTAGACTGACCTTTTTGAGCTTCGGGTTTTCCATCCTTGTGCCGAAAGGACTCTGGGAGGTGCCATCAAAGTACATATCACATGTCTAGGGAGTGTCATGGGCATAAAATACCTCTTCTTCTAGGATCTCAGTGTCTTTTAGTCTATTTTCTGGGGTAGGATGTGCTATAAGGAAATCAGTCAGTGATTTCCCTTTCACTTACTTCTGTGATATGAACTGGATTTCATATTGTGGCAGAATGACTGCCCATCGATCCAAGTTCTCAATTAACATAAGGTGGATAAAGATACACTTGATCAGGTCAATACGAGAGACTAGGTGGACTTCATGGTGATGCAAGTAATTCCTCATCGTTTTCACTACAAAGATGAGTGCAAGGCAGTTCTTTTTGAAATCATAATATCTGGTCTTAGTACTTAGCATCGTTAAATTGAGGTCCCACATCATTTTTCTATGTGAGGAGGGGGACCAATGAGCATTCCATGGTGGCCACATATAATATGAGTGTCCTCCCTTCCACTGGAGGCATCAAAACTAGTGGGTGAAGAAATTATTGCTTGATACTTTCAAAGTATTTATAGTAGTCATCATCCCAATGGTAGGATACTTCATTATTCATTATTTTGATGAAGGGGATAGATTTTTTAGCCAGGTTGTCTCTGAATCACAAAATGTAGGTGAGGTTCCCTTAGATTCCCTTTATTTATTTGAGATTTATGTGGGGTTACATTGCTAAAATAAAACTGGTCTTCTCCGGGACAACCTCAATGTCGTAATGGCATACCACAAAGCCAAGGAAATTTCTTGATGTTACTCTGAAGACACACTTCAGCAGATTCCTCTTTAGTCTATGCAGTCATAGCTTGTTGACAATCATTCGAATATCTATAAAGTAATCACATCACTACCAGGATTTAATGACCAGGTCGTCAACATAACACTCATCTATCCACCCCAATGATAGATTAAATATGTAATTCATGGTACACTAATAAGTGGATACGACATTCTTTAACCCAAAGGGCATGACCCGGTAGCATAAGATCCCCTGTGGAACTCTGAAGGTAGTGGCTTCTTCATCCTCAGGGACCATATTGATCTAGTTGTACCCCGATTAACCATCCATGAAGGAAAAGGATTGGGAACCAGCATTTTCATCAATCAAGATTTTTGTGATTGGAAATGGGAAGGCGTTCTTTGGTAAATACCAATTAAGGTCTCTAAAGTCAATGTAGAACCTAATCTTTCTGTTCTTCTTCTTTAAAGGGACGATGTTGGAAATCCATCTTGGGTGTTTCACTTCTTGGAAAAAGTTTTATTTGATCAATTTTTCAACTTCTACCTCTACATTGGTGGCATGAGAGGGGTGTATCCTCTTGGATACCTTTTTAAAGCCTCGATGCTCATTGGGTAGTCCAAGATAGTGCATAGCCAAATCTAGATTCAGTCCAGGAATTTATATATAGTTCCAGGTGAACAAATATTGTCATTTCTTAGAAATTCAATGTACATCTATTGTTATTATATGGGAATGGTGGAACTAATCATAGTAGGTTGTGGGTCTTCTTTTGTTCCCAGATTTATCTTCCTGAGCTCGTCTATGGTGGGGGGGACACCTTCCTCGATTGCTAGTGGGAAATTCTTAAGATCATCCTCATCCTCTTACATTTTTGAGTCTATGGAGATATATTTAGGTGAAGATGGTAAACTTGGAGCTTCTACTTCAGTATCAGGGTGAGAGAGGATATTATAAGAGACATCGCCATCCCATGCTATTTGAGTCATTGTAGAGAGATTCTAGAGCTGATAATTTTCATTGGGGATGTGGGAGGCTTGGACCTCTAGGATTAGGTGTAATACTTTCACTGTGTTTATAGGGAGCACATAGTCATCATCGAGCATGCTATAAGGATTCATAGGGGTGGTTCATAATCCATTAGGAGCTCCAACTTGTACATAATCACCCACCATTGGTTGCTTACCTCCCTTCTTGTAGAAATTGGCTTCATCATATGTGTCTCTATAAGTTTTGAAGGGGGCACTGTCACTATGTAGTATTCTGACCTTTCTATTAATGGGTACTTCATACATTGATGGAATGTTGATGGTACCTCCAGATGGATATGGATACAGGGCCTTCCAAGTAAAACATTGTGCATGGTGTCTTGATGGATGACAATGAACTCAGCATCAGATGTGAGTTCATCGAATTTGGCCTTGAGTATGATCTTCTTGAGAGTTATTTTCTCATGGTTATCATATCCCCAAATGGAAATATTTTAAGGGGATAAGTCCCCTTCTCTATACCCCAAACATTGTATAATTAGAACTGAGATGAGATTGATCCCCGATCCATTATCAATCAGTACCCTTTGGATGTTGAAATTATTGATTCTGACTGAAATGTATAAGGGGATGATATTCCCTTGGATGGCCTCTTCCTGATCTTGATTAGTGAATGATATTGCAACATGAAATCCTAGGGAAATAGTATCCACTGGGTAGACCTCAAAGTTAGAGACTTCTATCTCAAATTCCTGTGGGCTTTGGAGGGATTCAACAAGTGCCTCCCTGAGTTATTTTGAAAGAAAGAGTGCATCGAGGATTGAGAGCTTGGCTGAGACTAAAACTAGTTGTTTTAGAAAATCATACTTTTGTAACAGAGGTCTATGCTTCCCGATATGGGGCTATCCTTGGCATGAAGTTTAGGAGTTGGAGCATCTAAGGTAGATGGACTTGGTGTTTGTGCGGTGGTTGAGGGAGTATCTACTACTAGTGGATCAGGTCTCATCGGCCTTCCCCATTGCTTGGGTTGATTGGATTGAACCCCCGTTAAGAGTTCATACAAGATAATCGGATTTGGGAGACCGCTGGAGGGATATAAGGAACCTCCTTGTCTTTTTTGAACCTTTTGGAATGATTTCCCATGAGTCTCAACTGCATATATGTCTTCTATAGGGACATGAACAGAATATTGAGTCTGACCACATTCGTAATGTCCCATATATCCTTGACTTTAGTGCATGCAGACTCTCATTCCCTGGTTATATGTAGGAAAACCATACTTGGGGGTAATATTCATCATAGGAGAAGGGGTTTCTCAAGTGTATTTTGTTGAAAGGACCAAATATTAACTCTTCGTCTGATGAGGATTCCATTTGGTGGGTGGTTCCCATTCCACATATGTTTCAGGCAAGAAACCCACAAGAGTTAGGGATTACTTTGGAGCAAAATATGTTCCCCCCTCTATATCTTCCTACTTTCGGTGGTCATTCCCACCCATGGGAGGTATATATGGAATCTCTTTCTTAGGTGGTAGAGTTTTCGTGAGTTTGTGTAATTGTTCTTTCAGAGTGGTGTGAGCTTGATCAACTATTTTTTGAGTCATCTAGTTGTCAAAATTGTGCGCTTTCTTGGATAAAAAATTCTTCCAACCATCCTCTTCTTCTGATCGAGTGATGTTTATGCAAACCATCTAACCTGTATAATTTTCTAGAATCACCTATCTAGATTCGACCATGCCATGAAGGATTTCCTTGAAGATTAAACAATTCTAGATATTATGACCCAGCCTTTTGTGGAAAGGGCAGTAGTCGGGATAGTTAGTGAGGTTGACTTCATCAGGCCTCCTGTGCTATAGGAGTGTGAGCAGGTTATTATATATGGCTGCTAAGAAATAATCAAGGACTTTTTTTATTTTGTAAGGAGTATACTTTTTTCATCCATTCCTCAAATCTCCAGTGGCCCTGATTTCTCTGTACTTCAGAATGAGGGTGATTCTTTAGTTTTCGTCACTTGGAAGGAGGTACTAGGCCATTTAAAGCTTTCCTAAGTGCTTGGATAGGCACCACCGCATGTATGAGAGTGACATATTTAGCTTCCTCTCTGCCTATCTTTTTCCAATGTACTACAGGCATGAGTTGAGACTTGGATCGGGTTTTCTAAATATAATCTTCAAGATATTGTTTCATTTCAATGAACTCTCTGAACCCTTTGAGATATTTAATGGTGATTAGGGGTGTATTTAACTCATCCCTAATATTTTCTTTATATAGTTCTAGCAGTTTATCCTATGAGAGGGGGATGATGAGAGAATAGGTTAAACCTTTCAAACATGATATGAAATTAGACCCCTTATCTTTCTTTTATTGATTGCAGTTCATCGGGTTGAAGATCTTCATTTTCCCTAGTGTTGAACTGAATTGGTAATGGAACTGATGATGAAGGTATTTCCATCCTACAACAGATCCCGCTGGCATAATTCTATACCAAACAAAGGCTATCCTTGTCAGAGTCTATATGAAACACCTCAGTTTTGTTGCCTCTTATTGATCTCGAGGTCCCATCATCAACCCACATTGGGATATAAAGTGTGTGATATATTTTTTAAGTTATACTACACTATCAAATAAATAAAATTTAGAGTTTAAAATGTTGGTTGGAGGTGTGGTATCATCCACTGATTTGGGATATGGATTCCTTTCAGGCTGCACAGGTGCGTGTTTCCCTTCCATGGCTTCTATTCGAGTAGCCAAGGATTTAATGGTGGTATGTAACTCCAGGGGCACTACTGTATGAGCCACCTCTTGTATATAGGGAGCAGGTGGGGGCTAATGATGTGGTCTCTCTTAAATCTCTCGCTAATCCTTGATTCTTCCTATAAATGAATGATTACCCCAGATAAGGAAAGGTTGTTTCCACAATGGAGAGAAGTCCATATCATTTCCAACTTCTTCATTTATGTAGATTTACTATCTAGATCTGGATCCAATATGATGCTTAGATATTTCTATTAATGGCGTACGGATTATGGGAGGAGTAATATTCATATCTGGATGGAGATGATAACCAACAGCAATATTTCCCCTAAGTAGATCCTCATTGAGTTGCTGGAGAGCTCATATTTCACTCTTATATTGTGAAAAATATTCTTATGTAGATGAAAAATAAGAGGAATTCATGTATTTTCATTTTTATTTTCATGTATTCTGCTAAGGAGGTGGAAACTCATTATTTAGAGGTTCCAAATTTTGAAGCCTTCTTTGGTTCTGAGTGTGCACAACATCATTTGGTGCATCCAAATCACCCTCCTCTTGGGTTATATTTTCCATGTTTCAACCCTCTTCATTTTCATCTTGATCAATGTCTACCATGTTGATAGTGAAGATATTTACATAGGTATGTTGAGAAATGGTGGTTGTTCCATTTTTTTCTACACAATAAGATTATTTTGCACATCTTTCATTAGGTTTGTCATTAGGAACCTTGTCCTTATTGAACCATTTTGGGTTGTGACCCCAACAGGGTCTGATTTTATTTACCATATGATTCTCACATCTTTGACTATGAACACTGACCTTGAGTGAGTTTCTGGTCATGATTTCTGAGTGATCCCTGACCAACAGAGGTTTGTCTTTCAGTGGTAGGAATAGGTTAGATGTCTACCATTGATTTCTTCCTCCCAACCTAGAGAAGACTGATTCCATTTGTGGTGGTGATGATGATTAAAATTCCCCCAACCTTGTGGGGTGGGGTCATTTGGGGCTACCATTGGCATTGACTAGTCCAGCTGTTGAGGATCCAATGGCTCCAATCAGGGAAATGATGATTCTTGGGACAAACATGAAGGTAAAAATACCCCCAGCCCAGGGGGTAGGGGTGTTCTGGGATCACTGTTGATGTCTCCAAGGTTATATTAGGAGACAATTAACCTAGAGATGGTTATTGAGATATAAATTCCCCCAGCCCAGTGGGGTGGTGTTCGACTGTGGCTAATGAGGGTATGTCCTGAATCCTCGCTAGAATTTATGATCCAAGGGGTGGAGGTGGTGGTGGATATTATCTAGGCCCAGGGGGCCATGTCTATTCCTGGATAGCTACTATTTCAACTACTAACATATTCTGCATGATATGGTGCAACTGTTCTTGCATGGGATCTAGGTGCAATGGCAGCCCATGATGGGGACCATTACCCACAAGAAGTTGTCTGGGTGATAGTAACTTTGATTTACATGTTTGTAATGTCCTTATATTATCTTGAGGGGACAGTTTGAAATCCTATTGGTTATCCTCTCTCCCCATCCTTGGTGGTTGGGCACTGTTGAAGCGTGGGTATTCTATTAGTGTGACCTACTAGCCCGAGCATTACCTGATCCCTTAATTTCACCAGAGTATATAAAAATGTAAGATGTTGTATCTGAGGGGTTCTACTATTCCATGGGAGTGAAAAATTGTAACAATCCATACTATCCCCATCCTAAAATGTAGATGTATGATGTGGATTTGGATATCATCTACTGAAGCGTCACGATATAATGGTGGTAAGCGTGTTGTAGATTTGCACTATGCTTTTCCAGTTTTGGATCCTAGGCCATGGAGATAGAAACTTGGTCAAGATGAAAATATAGTATCTCGACTATATAAAGGTGACACTCATATCCTGGATAAGGGAGATATTGATCCTTCAGTCACTGATGAGAATCCCACATATTTTAGTGTAGGTAGGGAATTAACTCCTTTTCTAGCTTATATGGGATCTCATAGTTGGAGGTAGTGAGGTCCAGAATATTATGGGGAGGTTGTTTTTATCTAAATATCTCCATATATCAATGTAGGCCTCCCCCTCATAAGACTTGCAGGCCTCCATCTGGTCAGAACATAGAAAATGGCTATAATGGTCGCCTGCTAACAGGAATGGAGTGTTGCTAGAAGTTGATGGGGGAATTGTATACCGTTGACCCCAATGTTTTGAGCACCACTCTATATAAAGGTTTTAGGGTTTTTTTAACCTCTATATATGGAGGTATCTGGAAAAAGGGAGGATTGCCTTTCCCATGGGAGATATCACTGTGGGGAGGTTGACCAAGGTGGATGTCGGGAGTAGAGTGTGTGTGATCCATCTCTACACTACCACGAGGAGGAATATCATTGTAATGAACACCCTCTACTTACACTTTTATAGAAGATTATACAAACCCTTAGGGTTTTGAAAATGTGTCTTGAACATCCTCAGGGACACTAGCATTGACTAGATTAGGAGTATGGTCCATGTTCTGTGTTATGGTCGGAATATGTCGACCTGTATTTTGTGATTGTGCAGGGATATAAGCCTATAGCATGACTATTTCTGGAACATGTATATAAATATATAGTGTTGTGGGAGTATGATACTACTTCTAAGAATCTATTGGAGTATGCCAATATGTATTCGTATGTTTGACAGGAATATGAGTATATCCTGAGGCATGTGCCATTCTCTCTTGGTGAGCCTCGGTCAAGACAAGAGTATGAGCTTGATCTCATGCCTTTGGGATATGTTGTGGGTATTTCTTGGTAGGAGTATGATCCTTTCCGGAGGAATGCGTTGCTCTCACCTAGTGATCCCTAGTTAGAACAGGAATATGAGCCTGGTTTGAATATGCATTCCCTACCAGAATATGCCAACAGACCTCTGAAGAGGGAGACAAAATATGAGCCTCCTCCTATATTGCCTTGGAATGATGCGGATGTAGTATTTCATTGGTGGGAGTAGGAATATGTTCCTTAATTACATGATCTTTTAGAGTATTTTGGTAAGATTCATTGATTGGAATATGAGTTTTTTCTGAGACTTGTTCCATTATCACTTGGTTATCCTCGACCATAATGGGGACATATGCTTGATCTTGGGTCTTTAGAGTATGTCGTTGGACTTCTTTGATAAAAATAGATCTTGTCCTGAGGCTTGTTCCCCTCTCACGTGGTGAGCCCTCGTTATAATGGGGGTATGATCCCGATCTTGGGCCTTTGGAATATGATGTTGAAATTTTTCGATAGGCATGTGCCCCTGTCCCGAGGCATGTTCCGATCTCACCTGGTGAGTCTCGATTTGAACAGGAATATGATCCCGGTCTAATGCCTCACCCTTTATTAGAATATGCTGATAATCCTTCTGGGATTTAGTAATAATATACACTTTCTCTGGTACATCTACTTGTTTACAATGATCAAAGTGTTGAGTTATCCTATATATATGGATAGGAGTTTGAGCCTATCCCTTTATCTGCAACAGTGACGTGATATGCTGGTGGAGCTATTCAGTTATTGCTAAAATCTATTGTCATTTTAGTAAATTGTGT
Organism: Viscum album; assembly: GCA_963277665.1. NCBI lineage: Eukaryota > Viridiplantae > Streptophyta > Magnoliopsida > Santalales > Viscaceae > Viscum > Viscum album. Next base: position 603,030,621 of record OY728119.1, on the reverse strand, counting down.
GAAGGTATATAAGCCTTCACATTTTCTTTCTCCATTATCTATTGGCAGATATCTTTGATTGAAGTAGGGATATGTGACCACTTCTGTCCTCCTTGTGCCATCAGAGTATGTTGATGGTCTTTGTGTGTGGGAGTATAGATATGATCCTACACCATGTTTGATGTGGTAATATTCCCATAGAATCATTCCAATCTTGCATGGATATGATCCTTATTGATAGTTCCTACCAAAATATGTCAATATGCATTATCAGTAGGATAGGGGACATGATCCCTCTCTTGGATATCCAACATCTTACTCCTCTGATGAGTCTTTCTTGTAGCCCCTTCATGGGAATCAGAGGTTTTTGTGTGTGAGATGGTACCCTTAGCAGGTGACTGATGGGTACCGGTGGGATGATGTTGGAAACATCGATTGGTAGGTACCCTCCTCAGTGAAACCTAGACAAAAAGGGATCTATATTCATCCTCCTGGTCTAACTTTATCAGAAATGAAAGTTGGAAGTTGTCATGCTCCAGGGATAATCTCCTAAAGAGATTGGTTGTAGTGACGATGGATATTGGCTTAGAAGCAGCCTTTTTTGGGTGATACAGATTCACCAACTTCCATGCATGGATAATCTCATGGTAATATTCCATGTTTGGGATCATATCATGTCGTTGGTACACCCGAACCATTATATTTTCTACCTTCCACTTGAGTTTTTGAGAAGGCAAGATTTATTTATGACCCACGAGGGTCACAATAGCAGATGAGTTACTGGAGTGAATGTTGGATGATAAACACATTTCCTTGGGTTGAGATTTTTTCAATGAGATAAATATATGAAATCATGTAGACAACAAGTAACAAGGTCATCGATTAATGCTATATCATAGGCATGAAAATGCTCAATCAAATATGCATGGTTAACACAATTGTCCTATATTCTCTTTTCAACCATTCTTTTTGTGTGGACTTGTTTTCATGAGGATGAACTTATAATAATATCTTTTAATGTTGGTATTACTACTTTATTATTATATATGTTTTCTAAAACAAAGTATCCTAAAATATTTTTTTCGATCCTTACATTATTTTTTTCATGTAGGGAGAAAGATACATGGATCGATGGATTATAACCCAATCATTTTTTATTATAGATATTCAAATTGGGTTCACTATTTTTGTTTCTTCAATATTTTTAAATCATGCCCAGAACAAAATGGTCCAACAAAGACTGGGTAATGAATCCTTTTTTCCTTGCTAAGGAGATGCCGCAATTGAGTATTTCATGTCAGGTTCTATCTTTTGTTTCATTAGGTTTTTGATATCTCTGAAAATCCCAATGGTTCCCCCATCTGTATCTGGGGGTAGATATTCTCTCTAAAGGTCAGTGTTCATTTGGGTTGTTGAGCCCAATAACTCTTGGGGACTCGCACTGGATGAGAGTATGGGAGGTCGGGCTCATGGAAGCCTTTTGGGGGGAATTATTTCCTACTCCATGAATCTCTTATAGATTTAAGATATATTTTTGAATCTTTTACTAATCTAGATATGGTACCAATTACTCTACCGAAACAATTATTGGTTAATTCTATTTCATATGAAAAAGGATGGGTTCTCTTTAGTGAATCCATCTATATATATCTAAGGTTCGTCATCATTTCATGGAAACATGAAGTTTCTTATATGTTGAGGCCATATAACCAATTTTTTTGAAACATGATACCATATAAGGAGGTATTTAATATTCTGAGGAGGGTATTGAGCCATTATGAGGTGTCCTACATAACCTGGTTTTTTCTGTAATCAAACCCCACATAGTTTATTCGTAACATGCAGTTTAGTTTCATATATAGAGGACATATATTCAGGTATTGAGACACCAAATATTTGAGTCTGAACCCTTAGGTGTTTTCAACGTATCCCGAATATAGGGATAATCAGAGTTTTCATATTTCATTCATGTAGGTCTTATGTATTGGGTTTTCTTGTGTTATTATGAAGAATCATAGCACAAATTATATGATTACCAAAACTCCCTAACCTCATGTGTGTTATGCTCAGTGTGAGAAATAAGGGATGTGAAGTGATCATTTCATTTCTCATGATGCATCAACTATTTATTGGGACTACCTTGAGCTGATTTATTATGGGATTTAGGTCTCAGAGAGACATCCTACATATCCTGATTATGGTAGAATTTAGAGTCCTCATATTTAGATCTATGTCGGGCCTTACATGATGAGGCTTCCCTATACCATTGTGGAGGTTTATAGTGTATATAGTTCAATCATTTATACTCCCTAAGCTCACTTAAGCCATGATCATTATGAGAAACAAGGTATAGAGGATAATCAATGTCATTCCTTTGAATAAGGGACTTATATTCTAGGAATTCCCTATATGATCAATTTAAAGCTCGAGCCACAGGGATAGGTAGACTATATATCCAAAATATATTGAGAATCAGAGTCATCATATATCCCTTTATGTTGGGTCTTACACACCAATGGCGGACAATATTATCAAGACTTGGTATGCCCTTTTCTTGGTGGAGGCTTGTGATGCAAATGATATGATCTTTGCATCTCTCTAAACCCACATGAGCTATGCTAGGTGTGAGAAACAAGGGGTGGTAAATGATCAATCCCACTACCTATGCATGCAGGGATTATATACTGAGATATCTCTTTGGGTGGTTAATATGGAGATCGGACCTCAGAGAGGCATCCTATGTATCTTGGTTATGAAAGGAATCAGATTCCTCATAGTTCCTTTTATGAAGAGGCTTACACATTGAGGTTTCTCGATTGGTTGAGTCTTACACACTGAGGATAGACAGTATTATTATGTTCTAGGATGCCCTATTAACTTGGCCTTCTTGTCTTGAGGGAGTCACATGACCTAGTTGGCATACCCTGGGAGCCATCACGTGACCTAGCTTAACACATATGTAGGGTGTTGCAAGGGTAAATGTGTCACAGTCTGAAATATGTCACATTATATGGATGAAACCTCTGGGAGAGATCCTGAGAATTGGATCACATGTTTGGAGGGAATCACGAGTCTCGGATGACTTTCCCAGAAGGTTTTGTGAGGGCTTGGTTGTTATGTTTGGATGCTTTATAGAGACTTGGATGACATGAGAAGGCATTTTTATATGAGTTATTCAATGTTTCTGATGGAAATCTCAAGTCTTGGGTGATAGAACTAGAGGGTTTTGTGATATTGAAGTGGGGTCTGTGGGAGGAACCGTGTGACTTTCTCTGACATGTATAGAGTATTTAATGTGTCTCAGTTTTCATGTTGAAGGATTTTAGAAAGATCAAGTTAATGTGTCCTGGTGTTGTCACATGTTGTTGGATGACTCATGTGAAGCGCATGAGAGTCATCAAGCATTTTGTTTTCTAAAGTCTTCCACTTTTAATCTCATCTCTAAACCTTGTATAGAGTGGGACTTGGTCTTATTTGGTGTTAGTTTATCTTGGGTCTCACGTGATCTAGTGGGATTATGGGATTTTCTTTTCACATCTTTATAGAATCCCTTCGTGTGATCTAGGAATGATCACACGAAGTACTTTATGCCTAGTTCATGACTACTTTGACTGCCTGCCAGTGTATTACCTAACGGAAGGTTGGTCGGTTGTGTGATCGGCTGCTCCGAGAAGTCTACTTCAATGATGGGGTTCTCAAGAGTTTCCTTCACGTAGTATCCAATGAAAAATTCTAACCCTTTCTTCATGTGGGAGTAGGGAATTTATAGGCATCACTGCCCCTGTCGTTCGGAACTTTTTGTAGTGTATCTAGTGTGACTCTAGGCAGGAGTCAGTGAAGGGGTCTAGTGCTGCAGAGTTTTGTGAGTCTCTATCATGGACTGCTTTGAGTGAATTTCCTAATTTTCAATGATTGTGAGTCTTCTCCATCAATTATTACTTTATCATATTCTTTATGATTATCAAAAACTTGTTTGATCATGCAGATGTGTTGAAGTACTTTCATGTCATTATGCTGACATGTCCAAGGGCATTCACAATATCCAAGTTCCTATTGGAAGACACTCAAGAGACATTGGGGTACTTGTATTGGGGTCTCGTGAGAAAAGTTTGGTTTATCTAGGGGTCTCTCAGGACTTCACTTTAGGTGCGCTGGGTGTGTCACATGCCTTTCAGTGACCGTGAACACCTCTTGCCTCCTCCCCTTTAATCCCCTTTGTTTTATGTGACAAAGTTCATGATTTATGTGAGATTGAATAAATGTTACCTATAATATTTCTTCTATTTTTTGTAAATGCATCGTGTGACCGCTATGGGTCATATGGGGGTGCATGAGCATTCTATGGAAAAATCTATTCAGGTGCCCTTAGAGTGCCGTGAAGTTTTTGGGGCACTTCGCATGGTGAGGTTGACAAGCCAAAGGTATAAGGACCCGACCCCAGTTTCCTAGAGCCAGTGCCTTATTTTATTATATTGGAATACAATAAGGAATAATCATCCCAAAGGACCGAGTAGTTTAGTATTATTGGAAACAAGATACATACATAAGTTCAATGTTACAACTTGAAATGAAAACAACATAGAAACTCCTTAGACACTCCCATAAGTCCTAGGTTATTTCAACATGTCAATCATAATAAAATTCTTCATGTCCTAAGAAATTGAAACATAAGAAATGGGTGATCTCAAATTCTCAGTAATGGTAATAAATATAGTGGAAGATAACATGAACATTAGACATGGTTAATAATTGAAAACATGTGCCTTTAAAAATAAACTTGAACATAATATGGCAAAAATATGAGCTGAGTAAATATTGCCTTAACATAACATAATCATGGGTATTATACTAGTTGAATAACCACATGAACCATCAATACTATTTTCATAATGAGGTAATGCATAATGAGGGACAACATAACCATGCCGTCAAGGCCTCATGCCAAGCCCATAAATAATCATTTTGTCAAGGCCTTGTGTCAGGACCGTAGTTTGTCTCATGAGACCTACTGATGCACCGAGGGGATATAGAGAGCCCCACCTAACACTTAATATGTACAATTAATTCCTCATATAAATTGGGATAAACATAAACAACATATACATTCATATTGAAAATAATATATGAAATGAAAATAACTTTCCCCGAACATTAAGCATAAACACTAACCATTCGGAGTAAATTGGTGAATGATTTTAGGATAGCACATCCATAGCCAAAATAATCATAAACCATTAAATTAAATATGGTAGATTATAAAATGGAATAATAATCCCAATAATACAAAAGAATTAACAAGAGTGTTGAAATAGATTAAGATACTCTTATAAAATCTTCGAGTAAATTTTTAGATAAATACTCTTTCACTTTGAAAAGAATAGTTATTTTGGAAAAATATTTATATAAAACCAGAAGTGAAGTAAGATAGAAATTTCATAATAAAATTAGTGATTTTATAAATATGATGGTTTCCAAAAACAGATTATAGAGTGCCCTTGAAAATATGTAAGAATTAGGGAAATTCCCTTGGATCGAGCTTGTATTTCAGAAACAATTTCGTAAGTTCCTTTTAAAACTTGTAAAAATACATAAAATAAGGAAAGATTATGGTTTTTAAAAAATATATATAACCCAAACACATAAATTTTTATGAGTACATAATAATAAACAAGAGTTTCATTGGGTTAATTAGACAATAAAATTAACCCGAATGAAAAATGGAAGTTCGGGTGGAAAAACCCTTACCTTAAGTCTGAACATGTTCCGCTCTTGAACTTAAGCTCCAGGAATATGAAATTAGACTTATTAATAAATTATATAAGAAACTATTAGACATTTATTTATTTTATCATATTTATTTTTAGTTCATTTATTCCCTTAGTGATAAGTTATTATATTGAATTTCATCATTCCAGAGTGTTCGCTTTCTTTATTTTCATAATCGGTTCACTTGTTCTTAAGTAATGGAGTGGAATGGATGAAAATATACAGAATTAAAATTACATATTATTTATGAACATCCTGAAGTTTTAATGGTAATTTATATCATTTGTTTTCATGGAAAGAGGATGAATCAATAGATGAAATATTTATGACATTTACTTAGATTATTTAGCGGTATTTTGATTATTAGGAACTAGTTTGGTCATACGATTTAATAATATGTATGTATACTAGTTAATGAATATTAATTAGGTTATAATACATATATTAAAGTCTGGTTCAACCAAAAAAATGGTTTCATGACCAGTAATTAAGGATAATTTGAAGAACGAAACTTCATCGTCCACGAAGGTTATAAATTGGAACCTCATGGACGTTGATTTCATTTATAAAATAAAAGAGAGAGGATATTGATGATGGTTCTTCAATTAAAATGATATAATTCAAGTATATAGATGATATTGGATCTATAATGTTCATTTGGAAAAATTAGTTCAGGAGAGGATTACAAAAGAAAGGAACTTGAAATGAAACTAAACGAATAAGGAAGGTGCTTTACCTCTTTATATAACCTCCTTGGGAACCTCCTTAAGGGAAGGGGTTTTGGTCTTTTTCAAAGACCAAGAGCTTCCTAGACGTGGGGAGTGACTAGGGAAGGCTATTTGGGTAGAACATTGAGGAGCGTTAATTCTTAGAGGAGTGAAGAGAAGAGGAAGTGGTGGGGGTTTTTATAGTGGAGGAGAGGAGTGAATTTTGAATATTTAATTCATTATTTTATTATTTCCCTCAAGACAACCAATAGTGTTGTTTCATGTGACCCATAATAGTAATAAGTGCATGTGAGTTCTAACCAAGTGGCCTTACATCACTTATGATGTCATAAATAGTGTATTTAACTGATAATTTGTATATACGGCATTTTACTATATTTCACTATTCATCAAAAATTCAACAATTTCATAAAAATCCTAAAAATTCAACCCTACATTTTTTAGATGTGTAGAATTCAAAAATTGAATCCATTTTTCAAAAATATTTTTTTGAATATTATTAATTTTATTTTTAAATAAAGTCATAGTTAATTCAAAAAATAATAATTTTAAAGGTATAATTAGTTTTATATCACATTGAAAAATTAATTAATATCTCATTATCTTATTACCTTAAGAAAATAAAATATTATCATTATTTACTATTCATAAGGGTCATATTACTATTCATATCACTATTCATAAGGGTCATATTACTATTCATATCACTATTCATAAGGATATGTTACTATTCACCAAAAATCAAGTTTGTTCTTTTAGACTCCAAATGACTTACTGATCACAACTCCAGATAACCATTTTTTGAAATTCAAAACATAAAAAAAGAAAATTTGTGTTTAATTTATAGTTTATAAAATGAATTTATTTTCAAAACCTTGTAGTGTTACATTCTCCCCTACTTACAAAAATTTCATCCTTGAAATTTACAAAATTTTACCTAAAAAGATTCGGGTATGTCTTCAATATAAGATCCTCAGGCTCCCATGTTGCTTCCTATATCTTATGGTTCCTCCAAAGAACCTTTAACAAAAGAGTCATCTGATTTCTCAATATTTGTTCTCTGGTATCAATAATCTTGATAGGCTCTTCACAATAAGACAGATCAGGCTCAAGTTCTATTTCTTTATAGGTGAGTACTTGTGTTGGGTCTGGCATGTATTTCCTTAACATTGATACGTGGAATGCATTGTGAATATTAGAGATACTTGGTGGCATTGTCAAATGGTAATCTACGGCTCCAATTTGATCTAGAATTTCAAAAGGTCCAATGTACATCGGACTTAATTTTCACTTCTTACTGAATTGTATAATACCCTTCCATGAAAATAACTTTAAGAAAACATGATCTCCTTCTTGAAATTCCAAATCCTTCCTTCTATTATCAATACATCTCTTCTACCTACTTTGAGTTGTTTTGATATGGGTTTGTATAATCTTCACCTTTTCCATTGTTTCTTCAACAAGTTCTAGGCCTACGTGCTTTCTTTCACCAACATCATCCCAGCAAGTTCGTGTACGAAATCTCTTTCCATAAAACACTTCATATGGTATCATCTAAGTACTTGAATGGAAGTTGTTGTTATAAGAAAATTATACGAGAGGTAAATATTGATCTCACATGCCTTTAAAGTCAAGTGAGCAAGACCTCAACATGTCTTCCAAAGTTTTAATAGTTCATTCTGATTATCCATCAGTTTGTGGGTGGTAGGTAGTGCTCAGATGAAGATCAGTATCTAGGGCCTTCTGATGACTTTTTCAAAATTGTGGTGTAAATTGGGGATCACAATCAGAAACAATTAATAAGGGTACACCATGAAGTCATACAAATTCATTAATATATAGTCTTGTTAAACGTTCAAGTGGTAAATCTTCTCTTATAGCAAAAAAATATGCTGATTTTGTAATATGATCAACAATGACCCATATTGCATCATTATTTCTTAGAGTCTTTGGTATCCCCATGAAAAATTCTATCATAATATCATCCCATTTCTATATAGGAATATTAAGGGGTTTCATGACTCCTCCAGGACGTTGTCTTCTAGCCTTCACCTATTGACACAACAAGCATCTCAACACATAATCCGCAATCTCCCTCTTCATACTTTCCCACCAAAAATGTTCCTTTAGATCTATATACATCTTTGTGATTCCAGGGTGTATAGAGAAATTAGAGCTATGAGAACCATCCAATAGTTCCCTCTTTAGCTCAGGAATAGCGGGAACACAAAGCCTCTTTCCAAATTTCAAAATGCCACCTTCATATACGAAGTCAGTCAACTTCCCATAATTTATAGCTTTAATTTTCTTTTGAAACTCCCCATCATCATCCTGAGAACATTTTATCCTTTACAGTAAAGAAATTTTGTCAACCATTTGAAAAAGTAGTGATGTGTTACCTTCCTTGATAATTCCCATATCCATATTTACTAGATCCATGAACATAGGATCCCTTTCAACTCTCATATTCTTCATAATTCCATGCTTCTTTCTACTCAAAGCATCTGCTACCTTATTTTCCTTCCCCAGGTGATAGTGTATTATGCAATAATACTCTTTGAGTAGCTTAATTCATCTCTTTTTTCTCATGTTGAGTTATTTATGTGAGAATATATATATTTCAAACTCTTATGATCTGTATATATCTCACATTTTCTCCATAGAGGTAATGTCTCCAAATATTCATAGAAAATATTACCACTGCTAACTCAAGATCATGAGTTGGATAGTTTTGTTCATGAATTTTTGGCTGCCTAGATGCATATGAAATCACTCAATCATTCTGCATAAGGACACAACCCAATCCTTTCTTTGATGCATCGCTATAGATAACAAACCCAAATTCCCCGATGGTAGGGTTAGGATTGGAGCATTCACTAACCTCCTCTTAAATTATTCAAAACATTATTCACATTCCTTTTTTCATATGAACTTAACCCCTTTTCTTGTGAGCTTGGTCATTGGGTTGGAAAAACAGGCAAAGTTCTAAACGAAACGCTGATAATAACCTTCTAAACCAATATAACTATGTACCTTAGTTATGTTAATTGGAGTAGGCCATTCTTGCACAGACTTTGTCTTCATAGGATCTACAAATATTCCATCCTTAGAGACAATGTGGCCCAAAAAAGAAATTGATTGGAGCCAAAAATCACACTTTCTAAACTTCTCATATAATCCGTTTCTTCTTAGAGTCTTCAGAATAGTGCGCAAGTTATTTTCATGATCTTCATGGATTTTAGAGTAGACCAGGATATCATCAATAAACACCACCAAAAAGTCATCAAGATATTCCTTGAAAAATATACTCATCATATCCATGAAAAACAATGGTGCATTAGTTAGTCCAAAAGTCATTACTGTAAACTCGTATTGCCCGTACTTGGTTTGGAATTCTGTTTTTGGAATGTATTCTTTCCTCACAATCAACTGATGATATCCAGATCGAAGATAAATCTTAGAAACATATTGGGATTCATGAAGTTTTTCAAATAAATCAACAATTCGTGGTAGAGTATACTTATTCTTTATTGTAATAGAATTGATTTCCCTATAATCAATGCATAGCCTCATGGACCCATCTTTCTTCTTGACAAAGAGAACAGGGGATCCCCAAGGAGAAACACTAAGAAGAATAAATCCTTTATCACTCAATTTCTCTAGTTTTTTCTTTGGTTCCACTAACTCCACAGTGGAAATTCTATAAGGGGTCTTTGATATGTGCCCTGAACCAGGAATTAAGTCAATGGAAAACTCAATTTCTCGCTATGGAGGATGTCCAGGTAAATCCTCTGGAAAGACATCATCACATTCTAGTACTACATGCACATCTTCAATTTGAATATTTCTTTCACCACCCATAGATATTGGTTTCTATTCTTCTCCAATAATTTAATTTAGTAGAGCTAATGGGGGTGGATCTAGATGAGAATCAGATGGTGATGTTTTTTCCCTAAAGATAAGGGATTATACACCATTCTCAAAAATTATAACTTACTTCTTCTTACAATAGATCTTTGCATCATAATTTGACATCCAATTAATACCAAAAATAATATCAAATTCATTCAATGGTATGATGATAAGTTCAGAAACTCTATCAAATTTATGTCTAATAAGGAGGACTAATTGACACGCCTTTGTTGCAATGATAAATCCACTAGGGTTTTTGACTGATAACTCCTTTATTAAATCAAATTGGACATATATAATTTTCTTGGAAAACTGGGAAGATATAAATGAATTCAATGATCCAGAATCAAACAAAGCATCGGCGATGTTTGATGAAACGGTCAACGTACCTTCCACCACTTTGTTAGGAACTTCAACCTATGGAGTTGTGACCATATAATCTTGGTCTTGATCCCTTGTCCTTCTTTGGGGAACATTTCCCTGATGCTTAGGACATTCATGTTCATAATACCATATATCCTTGCAATTGTAGCATTGAACTTTGGTAGCTTTATTATTCCCCTTACAATCATGAGCTTTGTGACCTTTTTATCCACACTTGTAATAGACTCTCATTCCCTTCAGGCAAGTTCCAGGGTGTTTCTTCCCACAATTACTAAAGGATAGAAATTCAACTCTTCCCTTCTTCCCCATTTCCTTATTTCCTTTTCCAGAGTTTTTAGCATCCCTCTTCTTTTCTTGTTTTCCTTTAAAGTCATAAGACTTAGAAAATTCATTTTCTGCCTTGATAGCACTTGAGACTATATCTTCATATAATGAGAAACTTTGGGAGACTAGATCCCTTCAGAGGAATGGTTTTAAACCATCAAATAATCGATCAATTTTTCTTTTTGGATTACGTATTTAGTTCACATCATGCCTTTTCAGCCTTGTAAATTTGGCTTCATACTTGGCAACATTTTTATCCTCCTTCTACCTTAGATTCAAGAATTGCCTCTCCATATATTCCCTCTATTCACGAGGGAAATATTTCTCTAAGAATATTTCCTTAAAATCTCTCCATTACATCTCTTCTATTTCTTCATCCTCCTTTGTGTTTTAGATTAATGAGCACCACTAATCCACATCTCCCGTTAGATGATAAAATGCCAGGTCAACCTTCTCTCTTTCCTTACATGACAAAGCAAGAAATATCTTCTCTAGGGAACATATCCACTACTCTACTAGAAACAGGTTTGTAGTCCCACATAATGATGGAGGTTGTTGTTGTATAAAGCGATCTAACATAGCTCCTCCACATGGTGGATCCGGATGCTCCATATGGGTAAGGTTGTTATTCATAACCAGAGTAAGTTGTCTCGGTGTAGTTAAAAGTTGCTCAGCACTAGTCACAACACCAGATCCAACATCATTAACTTGCATCAGTGGGGAATCCCTATAGGGGACACGTGCATTCATGCGGTTTCCATTACTTTCACTAGGATCCATTTCTAAATAATGGAATACACTATATTAGGGTATGAATCATAATGTAGAATCTCAATGTAGAAAAATACTTAGCATAAATCAAATTTTTACACATAGAAAATTTCTTAATCTTAAACATGGTATATTTGAGAAAAAGTTACATTTAAATCCTATCTAATGACTTGTAAAGAAAATTTTATTTATCCTAAGAATGTCCACCTAGAGTGTCGTAACCAAGAGTGCAACAAGTCCCATTGTCATGTACCAGGATACCCTGGGTCAAGCCTGAAACTCCTTGTCAGAGCTTTCACTCCTAGGTACATCTGTTCCAGATCCGCCACTACCTTCTCGTATCTAGACAATGATATATTGCTTGAAATATCCACATAATCTATTCCTTACCAAAATACCAGGACTTTATTTTATGTTTATCCTCAAATACTATCTTAGGGACTCTTCCCTAATCTACATTTTCTAAATCTAGTTTCCATGTTTTTTACTAAACTCCCTTTGATACCAACTGTAAGGACCCGACCCCAGTTTCCTAGAGCCAGTGCCTTATTTGATTATATTGGCATACAATAAGGAATAATCATTCCAAAGGACTGAGTAGTTTAGTATTATTGGAAACAAGATACATACATAAGTTCAACATTACAACATGAAATGAAAACAACATAGAAACTCCTTATACACTTCCATAACTCCTAGGTTATTTCAGCATGTCAATCATAATAAAATTCTTCATGTCCTGAAAAAATGAAACATAAGAAATGGGTGATCTAAAATGATCAGTAAAGGTAAGAAATACAGTGAAATATAACAAAAACATTAGAAATGGTGAATAATTTAAAACACATGCCTTTGAAAATAAACTTGAACATAATATGGAAGAAATATGAGCTGAGTAAATATTGACCTAGCATAACATAATCATGGGTATTCTAATAGTATAATTAACACATGAACCATAAATACTATTTTCATAATTAGGGAATTCATAATGCGGGACAACATAACCATATCATCATGGCCTCATGCCAAGACCATAAAAAATCATTTTGACAAGGCCTTGTTCCAAGACCGTAGTTTGTCTCATGATACCTACTGATACACCGAGAGGCTATAGTGGGCCCCAAAAAACACTTAATATTTCCAATAAATTCCTCATATTAATGGGGATAAGCATAAAAAACATATACTTTCATATTGAAATTAATATATGAAATGAAAATAACTTTCCCTGAACATTAATCATAAACACTAACCATTCAAAGTAAATTGGTGAATGGTTTTAAGATAGCACGTCCATAGCCAAAATAATCAAAAACCATTAAATTAAATATGGTAGATGATAAAATGGAATACTAATCCCAGTAATACATAATAATCATCATGAGTGTTGAAATATATGAATATACTCTTATAAAATCTTCGAGTAAATCTTGAGATAAATAGTATTTCACTTTGAAAGGAAGAGTTTTTTGGAAAAATATTTGTATAAAACTAGAAGTGAAGTAAGATAGTATTTTCATAATAAAATGAGTGATTTTATAAAGATAATAATTTCCAAAAATATATTATAGAGTGCCCTTAAAAATAGGTAAATATTAGAGAAATTCCCTTGGATCGAGCTTGTATTTCGAAAAACAATTTGTAAGTTCCTTTTAAAACATGTAGCCATCCATATAATAAGGAAAGATTCTGATTGGTAAAAATATATATAACCCAAAAACATAATTTTTTAGGATTACATAATAATACAAAAGAGTCTCATTGGGGTAATTAGACAATAAAATTAACCCCCGAATGAAAAATGGAAGTTTGGGTGGAAAAACTCTTACCTTAAGTCTGAACGTGTTTCACTCTTGAACTTAAGCTCCTGGAATATGAAATTAGAATTATTAATAACTTATTTCCAAACCTATTATACATTTATTTATTTTATCATATTTCTTTTTAGTTCATTTATTCCCTTAGTGATAAGTTATTATATTGAATTTCATCGCTCTGGAGTGTTTGTTTTCTTTATTTTCATAATCGGTTCACTTGTTCTTAAGTAATGGAGTGAAATGGATGGAAATATACAAAATTGAAATTAAATATTATTTATGAACATAAATAAGTTTTAATTTTCATTTCTATCATTTGGTTACATGGAAAATGGATGAATCAATAGATAAAATATTTATGACATTCACTTAGATTATTTAACGGTATTTTGATTATTAGGAACTAGTTTGGCGATAAGATTTAATAATATGTACGTATACTGGTTACTGAATATTAATTAGGTTATAAAACATATATTAAATTATATTTCAACCACCAAAATGGTTTCATTACCATTAATGAAGTATAATTTTAAGAATTAAACTTTTTCGTCAACGAAGGTTATAAATTGGAACCTCATGGACATTGATTTCGTTTATAAAATAAAAGGGAGAGGATGTAACATCCCAAGTAAGTAATGAATAATAGATATTTTTATCTATGTCTATTAATGATTAAGATAGTGTTTTAGAGGCTTAAAATGAATATAAATCCAATCTTAAGCATGGAATACACTATTATTTTTAAAAGATTGTTTTACTGCCTTATGATGGAAAACCCTTTTTAAATCTATCTTTTGACAATTTTATAAACTATGTTTGTCAAAATAAACTTATTCTTTATGATTGGGACATCAAAATTTACTTTGTGTGAATTTTTGGTATTTTTCTGACAATGTTCATTTTTTAATGAATAGTGAAAAATACTGCATTTTACATCAAAACTGCTTTTTAATCTAATTTATTTATATGATTAGATTATCTTTTGAATTGGTATTAATGTGTAATATGAATATATTTTTACCATTTAATCCAATGGTGGTCATTGGAATCAATTTCACTTTGAAATTGGACTTAAACTAGTGTCAATCTTTTGATACTTATTGTTTCATAAAAACACGCTATTTGCTCTGACAGTGGGAATTAATTATTAAATTAATTAATGTGACTTATATGTTTTGAATTTTGTAAAATAGACTTCATTTTTGAATTCGTAATATCAAATATATCTTAGGGTGAATTTTTGGTAATTTTCTGAAAAACTTCAATTTTTGATGAATAGTGAAACCACTAAGTGGTACTTATAAAGACTGATTTTCCGTTTAAATGAAATTTTGCCATCATTGTGTTTTGAATTTCAAAAATCCTACATGCATGGTTGTCATTAAGAAGTAAAATGTGGTTCAATGAGATTATAATAATTTTTTGGTGAATAGTAACTTATTAAGTTCTTAATCGCGATTAGTGGTAATTAGTGTAGTTTAAGGTAAAAATAATGCTTTAATAAAATAAGATGAGCTTGACACATGTCCTACCCTCATTGGTTGTGTCAGGGCCGACCAATAAAAGCCATGGGTAAACTTGGGGACCCCATGGATCCACTTTGGTTGGGAAATGACATAAATTACTTTTTATTTAATGTAAAAGTAAAAATGACACAAACATAATATGTTTTACGAAAACAATTTTTACATGGGGTTATAAAGATCAGATTTTTTATTATAAATAGTAATTGGAAAGATAAATAGATTTACTACATCATAATATTTTTTTATAATTTTTAGACTTTAAATAAATTAAATTATCTATGACATAATAATGATGCGGCGATGACATCATTATTTGACGATTTAAATAAAATGGAAAGATAATGTAAAATCTATGAACTACACATGTACAAAACCAATTGGATGAGTGGATTTCAAACCCTTATCACCTTATCCACGAATTATATCAATGTGTGACCTTTTTAAACCGAAACACATTTTCAAATAAAGTAATATTTCTTTACTTTCCAAAAGTGCCCCTCCTCTCCTCTTATAAAAGGCCCCCACCTCTACCTCATTTCACACACTCCTCAAGCCTTTGTCTCGGCCAACACTTGCCCATTTACTCTATCCACATCCCTCTACTCATCCTATAGGGTTCCCTTTGGGTAGAATCCTTTCAAAGTAAGCCTTTAGGCTCAAATCAAAAGGAGTTACACTTTTAAAGGTAATTCATTCTCTCATGTTCATTTGTATTATTTTGCTTCTCCAACCCCCTAAAATCTTTTTATTTACTTCTTTTGTAACAACACCAGTATCTTAAATATACTAGGACGTTGTTATAAGATTTATTTGAGCTACACTCTCACACAACTACATCAAATGGTTAAAGAACATACGGTTTCCGTGGATGGCGAAATTCTGCCTCCCGAAACGATGATTGATCAATACTCATTTAACACCTTCAAAGGTGGCCATTATGATGTCACTATTTTTATATATGATATATAATATGTTTATGTTTTCCTTAAGCTTCTGTTTTTTTTCATTTTGGGCATACCTTTATGGTTTCCATTATGGGTAAACACGATATCTTCATTTTAGGAAGTGCGGACTACCGCCCCCTGAAAGTGATTTGATTCGTTAATACCATATGTGGGATGTGTAAAGGATAAAGTTAATGATATTATATATGTTATTATATTGGAATTATAATATACTCTTATATAATTATGATTCCATTCCAGAAATACGAAATAGAAATGGAATTAGCGTTCATGCGTACGTACGGCTTACCGTCTCCATGAACGGTGCATTTCATTTCTTACCTCTAAATGTTATGTAATATTATAAATACATGTATATGCTGAATATATATGATATATATGTTATCCAAATCATTAATATCATTCTGGATATAATGAACCTTTGACCAAATTAACAACATGTAAGTGTAAGAAGTCTATTTTTGACTTAAGAACCAAATACCGACAAAATGAACACTATTAACTTAAATGATTACATGATGTTCATAACATGGTATAAAAGGAATAATGAACTTGAAAAAGGTTCTTAAGAAAGTAGATATTAACTCAATTTTATTATTCAGGAGATTAAAGAACGGTCGGGTCAAGTCGGATACGAGGTATGGGACTTCGTCTCAATCTCCTTTCATTGAGGCATATTTTATTTTATACAAAACTTTCTTTTATACGGTGTATAAACCCCTTTGACTTTTAAGTTTATTCAAAAGGAATATTTTTTATACTAAGCGTTTACTAAACGACAAAAGGGAATGTTTTTGTCGTACGTATGCGGCGACAACGACTTCTCCACCGTCGTGACCGTTATTTGAGTTTCGGGTTCCTCTACAAGCCATACCTTCTTTTTAAAAGAAAAATAAACACCATGTTTTACTTTTCTTTTATTTTGGTATTGAAAATGGTTTTCACAATGTTTTTTGTGTTGTATTGATATCTTGTGACTGAAATGTGGAAATGTTATGTTTCCTTTATGCATGTTTTATGTGATATGATTATGTTATGGTTCTTGGGCATTATTATGAAGACGGGTGGTTCCGTGATAAACTAAGGGCGGGTGAGCCCGATATAGCTCTCCAATGCATTGGGTAACGCGAAGGAGTGAAATGTTAAGGTTTCTCCGAAGAGATTTAGGGAATATACTGTGATGGGTATTCCAAACGTAACCAAGAGGGTTACTCCCTACGTAAGAATGTTATGAATGCCTCAAGTTACCTTTATGTCTTATGATTTCTATGATTTATTCATGATTTTATGAGGTATGTTAAAGTGCCTATGTTTTATGGGTAAAGTATGATTTCACTCTTATGTATATATGTACCCATGTTTCCTTTCCATGTTTTTATAACCCATACTGAGCTTTTTATGCTCATCCCAAGTTTTTTTGAAATGATTTTCACAGGTCAAGGGAAAGGTACATGATATGATGATAGTGTCAAGGAAGTGTCAAGAAAGAATCCATGTTTTATTTTAAATATGTTTCCATTGATGGGAATGAAGAATAATATCTTTATGTAACCACATTGTTTAATGTGGGTTGTAATGCATGTTTTAAGATCTAATTCTCTAAAACTCTAAACCCGAAAAGATCCTCAATGTGTAATCTTGTAATAACTCAAGATTAAGTAAGGTTTAAGGCTGGGGCCTTATAGAGAGAGAGGACATTGATGATGGTTATTATATTAACATGATATAACTATAGTATATAGATTATACTGTATCTATCATGATCATTTGGATAGAGGAGGTGAGGATTGGATTACAAAAGAAAGGAACTTGAAATGAAACTAAACGAAAAAGGAAGGTGTTTTACCTCTTGATATAACCTCCTTGGGAACCTCCTTAAGGGAAGGGGTTTTGGTCTTTTGGAAAGAAAAAGATCTTCCTGGATGTGGGGAGTTACTAGGAAAGGATATATTTATAGAACTTTGAGGAGATTCAAGGCTTATAGGAGTGAAGAGAAGAGGGAGTGGTTGGGGGGTTTTATAGTAGAGGAGAGGAGTGAATTTTGAATATTTAATTCATTATTTTATTATTTCCATCAAGACAACCAATAGTGTAGTTTCATGTGACCCCTAATAGTAATAAGTGAACGCGAGTTCTAAAAAAGTGTCCTTAAATTACTTATGATGTCATAAATAGTGTATTTAACTAATAATTTGTATATACGGCATTTTATCATATTTCATTATTCATTAAAAATTCAATAATTTCAAAAAAAATCCCAAAAATTCACCCCTACCATTTTTTGACGTGTAGAATTCAAAAATGAACTCCATTTTTCAAAAATAATTTTCTAAATATTATTAATTTTATTTTAAAATAAAGTCATAGTTAATTTTAAAAATAACAATTTTAAAGGTATAATTAGTTTTATATCACATTAAAAAATTAATTAAGCTCTCATTATCTTATTATATTAAGAAAATAAAATATTACCATTATTTAATATTCATAAGGGTCATATTACTATTCATATGATCATTCATAAGGGTATGTTACTATTCCCTAAAAATCAAGTTTGTTCTATCAGACTCCAAATGACTTACTGATCACAACTCCAGATGACCATTTTTTGAAATTCAAAACATAGAAGAGGCAAAGTCGTGTTTAATTTCTTGATTGTAAAATGAATTTATTTTCAAAACCTTGGGGTGTTACATTCTACCCTACTTATAAAAATTTCATCCTCAAAATTCAGAAAATGTTACCTAAAAAGATTTGGGTATGTCTTCAACATAAGCTCCTCATGCTCCCATGTTGTTTCCTCTATCTTATGGTTCCTCCTTAGAACCTTTAATATATGATTCATCCAATTTCTCAATACTTGTTCTATGATATCAAGAATCTTGATAGGCTCTTCACAATAAGATATATCGCACTCAAGTTGTATTTCTTCATAGGTGAGTACATGTGTTGGGTATGGCATGTATTTCCTTAATATTGATTTGTAGAACACATTGTAAACTTTAGAGAGACTTCACAAAATTTCTAAATGGTAAGACATAGTTCCAATTCGATCCAGAATTTCAAAAGGTCCGATGTACCTCAAACTTAATTTTTCTTTCTTACCAAATTATATAATACCCTTCCATGGAAATACCTTTAGAAAAACATGATCTCATTCTTGAAATTTTAAATCCTTCCTTTGGTTATCAACATATCTCTTCTGCCTACTTTGAGATATTTTGATATGGGTTTAGATAATCTTCACCTTTTCCGTTGTTTCTTCAACAAGTTTTGGGCCTACGAGCTTTCTTTCACCAACATCATCCCAGCAAGTTGGTGTACGACATCTCTTTCCATAAAATTCTTCATAAGGTGTCATCTGAATACTTGAATGGAATATGTTGTTATGGTAAAATTATATGATAGGTAAAAATTGATCCCACATTCCTTTAAATTAAAGTGAGAAATACCTCAACATGTCTTCCAAAGTTTGACTAGTCTGTTCTGATTTTCCATCAGTTTGTGGGTGGTCGGCAGTGCTCAGATGAAGATCCATATCTAGGGCCTTTTGATGAATTTTCCAAAATTGTGATGTAAAATGGGGATCACGATCAGAAAAAATTGATAAGGGTACACCATGAATTGTTACAAATTCGTTAATATATAGTTTTGTTAAATGTTCAAGTGGTAAATCTTCTCTTATAGAAAGAAAATGTGTTGATTTTGTAAGACAATCAATAATGACCCATATCAAATCATTATCTCTTGGATTATTTGGTATTCCCATGACAAATTCCATCATAATATCATCCCATTTCCACATAGGAATAAGAAGGGGTTTCATGAATCCTTCAGGATGTTGTCTTCTAGCCTTCACCTGTTGATACAGTAAACATCTTGACACATAATCAGCAATCTCCCCCTTCATGCTTTCCCGCCAAAAATGTTCCTTTAGATCTCCATACATATTTGTGCTACCAAGGTGTATAGAGAAATTAGATTTATGAGAATCATCCAATAGTTCCCTCTTTAGCTCAGGAATAGCAGGAACACAAAGCCTCTTTTCGAATTTCAAAATGCCACCTTCATATACGAAGTCTGTCAAATTCCCATCATTTATAGCTTTAATTTTATTTTGAAAATCCCCATCATCAGCCTAAGAACATTTTATCATTTAAAATAAAGAAATTTGGCAACCATTTGAAAAAGTAGTGATGTGTTAGCTTCCTTGATAATTCCCATATCCATCATTACTAGATCCATGGACATATGATCCCTTTTAACTCTCACCTTGATCATAATTTTGTGGTCCTTTCTACTCAAAGCATTTGATACCTTATTTTCCTTCCTCGGGTGGTAGTGTATTGTGTAATCATAATCTTTAAGTATATCAATTCATCTCCTTTGTCTCATGTTGAGTTCTTTATGTGAGAATATATATTTCAAACTCTTATGATCTTTATATATCTCACATTTTTCACCATAGAGGTAATGTATCCAAATATTCAGAGAAAAGATTACCACTGCTAACTCAAGATCATGAGTTGGATAGTTTTTTTCATGAATTTTTAGCTGCCTATATGCATAGAAATCACTCGATCATTCTGCATAAGGACACAACCAAGTCTTTTCTTTGATGCATTGCTATAGATAACAAACCCATCATTCCCCAGTGGTAGGGTTAGGGTTGGAGAATTCACTAACCTCCTCTTCAATTCTTCAAATCATTCTTCAAATTACTTTTTCCATACGAACTTAACCCCTTCTCGTGTGAGATTGGTCATTGGGTTGGATAAACAGGCTAAGTTCTGAATGAAACACTGATAATAACCTGCTAAACCAATAAAAATTTGTACCTCAGTTATGTTCATTGAAGTAGGCCATTCTTGCACAGCCTTTGTCTTCATAGGATCTACAGATATTCCATCCTTAGAGACAATGTGTCCATTAAAGGAAACTGCTTGGAGCCAAAAATTACACTTGCTAAACTTCCCATATAATTCTTTCTTCTTAGAGTCATCAGAATAGTGCACAAGTGATTTCATGATCTTCATGGATTTTAGAGTATACCAAGATATCATTAATAAACACCACCAAAAATTCATCAAGATATTCCTTGAAAACTCTATTCATAAGATCCATTAAAATAGATGGTGCATTAATTAGTCCAAAAGTCATTATTGTAAACTCATAATGCATGTACTTGGTTCAGAATGCTGCTTTTGGAATGTATTCTTTCTTCATAAGAAATTGATGATATCCAGATCGAAGATTAATCTTTTAAAAATATTTGGCTTCATGAAGTTGATCAAATAAATCATGAATTTTTGGTAGAGGATAATTATTCTTTATTGTAATAGAATTTATTTCCCTATAATCAATGCATAGCCTCATGGATCCATATTTCTTCTTGACAAAGAGAACATGGTATCCCCATGGAGAAATACTAGGAAGAATAAATCCTTAATCAATAAATTCCTCTAGTTTTTTCTTTAGTTCCACTAACTCCATAATGGCCATTCTATAAGGGGTCTTTGATATGGGCCTTGAACCAGGAATTAAGTTAATGGAAAACTCAATTTCCTGCTCTAGAGGATATCCAGGAAAACCCTCTAAAAAGACATCAACATATTCTTGTACTACATGCACATCTTCAATTTGAAGATTTCTTTCACCACCCATAGATATTGGGTTCTCTTACTCTCCAATAATTGAATTTAGTAATTCTACTGGGGGTGGAACTAGATGAGAATCAAATGGTGATGTTTTTTCCCTAAAGATAAGATATTCCACACTATTCTCAAAAATTGTAACTTCCTTCTTCTTGAAATAGATCTTCGAATCATAATTTGATAGCCAATTCATACTGAGAATTATATCAAATTCATTCATTGGTATGATGATAAGGTCAGAAACTCTAGCACATTTATGTGTAATAAGGGGGACTAATTGACATGACTTTGTTGCAGTGATACATCCAATAGGGGTTTTGAATGATAACTACTTTATTAAATCAAATTGTACATATCTAATTTTCTTAGAAAACTGGGAAGATATAAATGAATGCGATGATACAGAATCAAATAAAGCATTGGCTACGTTTGATGAAACGATCAATGTACCTACCACCACTTTGTTAGAAACTTCAACCTTCACAGTTGTGACCGCATAAGCTTGGCCTTTCTCCCATGGCCTTCTTTGGGGAAAATTTCCATGACACTTAGGACATTCATGTGCATAATACCCCATCTCCCTATAATTTTAGCATTGAAATTTGGTAGATTCTTTCTTCCCCTTACAATCATGATCTTGGGGACCTTTTTTCCTACACTTGTAATAGACTCTCATTCCCTTCAAGAAAGTGTCAGGGTGTTTCTTCCCACAATTACTACATGGTGGAAATTCAACTCTTTCCTTCTTCCCCATTTCCTTATTTCCTTTTCCAGAGTTTTTAGCAGCCCTCTTCTTTTATTTTTTTTCCTTTAAAGTTATAAGACTTACAAAATTCCTTTTATTTATTAATAGAACTCGAGACTATATCTTTATATGATGAGAAACTTTGGGAGAATAGAGCCCTTTGGTGGAATGGTTTTAAACCATTAAAGAATCAATAAATTTTTCTCCTTGTATTACGTATGTAGTCTGCAACATGCCTTTACATCCTTGTAAAGTTGGCTTCATACTTGGAAACATTTTCATCCTCCTTCTTCCTCAGATTCAAGAATTTCCTCTCCATCTCTTCTATTTATTCCTCCTCCTTTGTGTTTTGGATTAATAACCACCACTAATCTGCATCTCCCATTAGATGATAAACTACCATGAAAACCTTATCTCTTTTTTTATATCCCAAAGCGATAAATATCTTCTCTAGGTAACATATCCACTGCTCTGTTACAAATAGGTTTGTAGTCCCATTGAATGATGGATACTGTTGTCAAATAAAGCGATCTAACATAACTCCTCTACGTGGTGGATCCAGATGCTCCATACGGGTAAGGATATTATTCATAACCTGATTAAGTTGTCCCAGTATAGTTAAAAGTTTCTCATCACTAGTCACAGCACCAAAGCCTACATCATTATCTTGCAGTGGTGGAAAATCCCTATAGGGGATGCTCGTGTTCGTGTGGTTTCCATTCATTCCACTAGGTGCCATTTCTAAATAATGGCATATACTAGAATAGGGTATGAATCATAATGTATAATCTCAATGAAGAAAAATACTTAGCATAAATCAAATTTTTATGCATAGCTAATTTCATAATCATAAACATGGTATCTTTGAAGAAAATTTTAAATTTAAATCCTTCATAATGGAATGTAAAGAAAATTTTAATTTTCCTAAGAATAAACCCCAGGAGTTTCATAACCAAGAGTGCAGCAAGGCCCATTGTCGTGTACCAAGATACCTCAGGTCAAGCCAGAAACTCCTTGTCGGAGCTTTCACTCCTAGGTACATCTGTGCCAGAGCCGCCTCTACCTTCTCGTATCCAGATAGGGATGTATTTCTTTAAATATCCACATAATCTATTCCTTACCAAAATTCCAGGATGTTCTTTTATATTTATCCTCAAAGACTATCTTAGGGAATCTTCCCTAATCTACATTTTCTAAATCTAGTTTCAAAATTTTCTATGAAACTCCCTCTGATACCAACTGTAAGGACCCGACCCCAATTGATCAGATCTGGTGCCTTATTTGAATATATTGGATTAAAATAAGTAATAAGAATCCCAAAGGACCAAGTATTTTAGTATTATTGGAGATAAGATACATACATAAGTTCAACATTAAAACATGAAATGATAACAACATAGAAACTCCTTAGACACTTCAATAACTCCTAGGTTATTTCAGCATGTCTATCATAATAAAATTCTTCATGTCCTTAGAAATTGAAACATAAAAAAGGGGTTATCTTAAATGCTCATTAAGGGTAAGCAATACAGCGTAAGATAACATAAACATTAGACGTGTTGAATAATTGAAAACACATGCCTTTAAAAATAAACTTGAACATAATATGGCAGAAATATGAGCTAAGTAAATGTTGCCATAACATAACATAATCATTGGTATTATACTAGTATAATAATGAAATGAACCATCAATACAATTTTCATAATGAGATAATTCATAATGCATGACAACATAACCATACCTTCAAGGCCTCATGCCAAGACCATAAATAATCATTTTATCAAGGGCGTGTTCCAAGACCATAGTTTGTCTCATGAGACCTACCGATACACCGAGGGGATATAGCAGGCCCCACCTGAAACTTACTATTTCCCATTAATTCCTCATATGAATGGGTATAAACATAAATAACATATACATTCATATTTAAATTAATATATGAAATTCAAATAACTTTCCCCGAACATTAAGCATAAACACTAACCATTCAGAGTAAATTGGTGAGTGGTTTTAAGATAAAACATCCATAGAAAAAATAATCATAAACCATTAAATTGAATATTTTATATGATAACATGGAATAATAATCCCAATAATACATAATAATCAACAAGAGTGTTGAAATAGATGAGGATACTCTTATAAAATCTTCGAGTAAATCTTGAGATAAATAGTCTTTCACTTTGAAAAGAATAGTTCTTTTGGAAAAATATTTGTATAAAACCATAAGTGAAGTAATATAGTATTTTCATAATAAAATTAGTGATTTTATAAAGTTAATGGTTTCCAAAAACAAATTATAGAGTGCCCTTGAAAATAGGAAAGAATTAGAGAAATTCCCTTGGATCAGGCTTGTATTTCGAAAGAATTTTGTAAGTTCCTTTTAAAATGTGTAACCATCCATAAAATAAGGAAATATTCTGGTTGGTAAACATATATATAACCCAAAAACATAATTTTTTAGGAGTTAATAATAATACACAAGAGTTTCATTGGGGTAATTAGACAATAAAAGTAACCTGAATGAAAATGGAAGTTCGGGTGGAAAAACCCTTAACTTAAGTCCGAACGTGTTCCGCTCTTGAAATTAAGATCCTGGAATATGAAATTAGACTTATTAATAACTTATTTTAGAACCTATTATACATTTATTTATTTTATCATATTTATGTTTAGTTCATTTATGCCCTTAGTGATAAGTTATTATATTGAATTTCATCATTCTGGAGTGTTCGTTTTCTTTATTTTCATAATTGTTTCACTTGTTCTTAAGTAATGGAGTGGAATGGATGGAAATATCCCGAATTAAAGAAGTTTTAATGTTCATTTATATCATTTGTTTCCATGGAAAGTGGATGAATCAATAGATGAAATATTTATGACATTCACTTAGATTATTTAGCGGTATTTTGATTATTAAGAACTAGTTTGGTCATACGATTTAATAATATGTACATATACTGGTTAATGAATATTAATTAGGTTATAATGAATATATTAAATTATGTTTCAACCACCAAAATGGTTTCATGACAAGTAATTAAGTAGAATTTGAAAAACGAATCTTTGTCGTCCATGAAGGTTATAAATTGGAACCTCATGGACATTGATTTCATTTATAAAATAAAAGAGAGAGAGGGGATATTGATGATGGTTCTTCTATTAACATGATATAATTAAATTATATAGATGATACTAGATCTATAATGGTCATTTGGATGGATTAGGTGAGGAGAGTATTACAAAAGAAAGGAACTTGAAATAAAACTAAACGAAAAAGGAAGGTGCTTTACCTCTCGATATAACCTCCTTGGGAACCCCCTTAAGGGAAAGGGTTTTGGTGTTTTGGAAAGACCAAGAGATTCCTGGACATGGGGAGTGACTAGGGAAGTCTATTTTTTCAGAACTTTTAGGATATTCAAGGCTTAGAGTAGTGAAGAGAAGAGGGAGTGGAGGGGGTTATAGTGGAGGTGAGGAGTGAATTTTGAATATTTAATTCATTATTTCATTATTTCCCTCAATACAACCAATAGTGTTGTTTCATTTGACCCCTAATAGTAATAAGTGCATGTGAGTTCGAACCAAGTGGCATTACATCACTTATGATCTCATAAATAGTGTATTTAACTGATAATTTGTATATACAACATTTTACTGTATTTCACTATTCATCAAAAATTCAAGAATTTCATAAAAATACAAAAAATTCACCCCTACCATTTTTCAATGTGTATAATTAAAAAATGAACTCCATTTTTTAAAAATAATTTTCTAAATATTATTCATTTAATTTTTAAATAAATTCATAGTTAATTCGAAAAATAAAAATTTTAAAGGTATTATTAGTTTTATATCACATTGAAAAATTAATTAAGATCTCATTATCTTATTACCTTAAGAAAATAAAATATTATCATTATTCACTATTCATAAGGGTCATGTTACTATTCATAAGGGTATGTTACTATTTACCAAAAATCAAGTTTGTTCTATCAGACTCCAAATGACTTATTGATCACAACTTCATATGACCATTTTTCAAAATTCAAAACATAGAAGATGAAAAGTTGTGTTTAATGTCTAGATTATAAAATGTATTTATTTTCAAAACCTTGGTGTGTTACAAAAGTTATCTTACAAGACAAGGCATACATGACCCTTAGGTATCGTGGTGTCTCACGACTCGTTGAGGGTACATCACATGTCTTTCTGCGACCATGAACTCCTCTCACCTCCTCCCTTTTTATCCTCTTTGTTTTATTTTACAAAGGCCAAGGATCATGCAGGTTTGTACGTGTAATGTTTGGGATTTTTTCTCAATTTTTTTATGATGTCTCACATGACCAATATGGGTTATATGGAGAGTGTGCAAGCATGATGTAGACAAATCTATCCATCTTTCCATAGATTGTTGTGGAGTTGTCTGGACTGACGCAAGGAATTCCACGCGACAAGGCAAATAATCCAAAGGGATTTCATGAGATGAGGCAGACATGTCACCAGGGACTCTTGGTGTCTCTCGACTCGTTGAGGGCGAATCTCATGTCTTTCAGTGACCTAGAACCCCTTTCTCCATCTCAATTTTTTCTCCTTTGTTCTATCTTTCAATGGTTTGGGGGTCATGTGAGTTATCTTGGATATCATCAAAAAAATTATTATTTCAAATGATGATATAGAACATGAAATTCATGACCATTGGGAGTCTCCCTCTTTGAATAACATCCCTCCTTATTTTCAAATTATTTTAGATGGTTTTTCAAGCACTTTCCAATGACAAATCATACGTCTTGGGAACCCATTCAGTTGTTACCAGGGACTAGGGTTGTCTAGAAGGCCTTCTAAAGAGTAGGAAGGTCTATCAAATGGGTCTCTATGGGACACTCCTTGGGTAATTCATCTTTCATGGATCCTTCTTGTGACATTGAAATGTTCATGTGATCGCGAGTCCCTCAGAGGCTCAGGTGATCCACAGGTCTTGGACATCCTCTTCTTCCTTTACTTTATAGGGAAAATAATACCCATATTCAGGTATTCTTTCCCTTGTGATATTTCCATTTCTTATTTTTCAGGCATCAATAGTAGTATAAAAACCACACAAGAGGAATGGGTGGTTGATAAGGCATGTATCTCATGGAAATAAAAAGTGAGATGAAATCCCCTTACCTTGTGTCTTGAATCTCTTCGTACTCGTACAAGATTCCTGTAAAATAAATATAATTTTTTATAAATCTTTTATAGAATAATATTCTTATATATAATACCATATATTTTTTTATTATTACCTTATATTACTTTCTTGTTAACAATCCTATATTAAGGTTTCATTTTGGGTAATATTCGCTTTGTTCTTCGCATGTGTCTTAATTTTTTTTATCTTTGGTCCCATACTTATATCAAGATTTAAAGAATGTAAACCATGATATAAATATCATGTATATAAATTATATTTTTATTATAATAATCTATATAATACATAAGTATGAAATGGAATACACCATTCATGGAGACGGTAAGTCGTACGTACACATGAACATTATTTCCATTTTTATTTTGGTATTGAAAGAAAGATAGAAAATTACATATATGTACATATGTATATAATATCATTAAAGTAGAATTATAATTTTATATGTACCATATAATTTCACTAAACGCATCCTTAATACATTTCATGTAGTTTGTGAACAAATCACATCGCTCTAAAGGGGCAATAGTCCACACTTCCTCAATCAAAATTATCGTATTTACACCAAATAAAAAGTAAAAAAGATATGTGTTGTAAAAAGAATAAATAAGATTAAATAAATAATAAATATAATATATGAAATATATAAATATAGTATAAATCATAATGTCCACTATGAGAGGCAGTAAAGGAAACATGAACAATCATGGTTCGGTGAGGTGGTAGTTCTCCGTACACGTAAATAGTATGTTCATTACACATTAGATGGAGGTGGGTGTAAGTGTAGGTAAAAAACTTAGTATAAAAACATCCTAGTATATTTATTATACTAGTTCTGATATAAAATCATTTAATAAATATAGTGGAGGGGTGTATAAAGAAAATAAAATTAAGGGGCTTGAGAGAAGACGTTACCTCTTAATCGGGTAACTTCTTTTGGTTTGTGCCAAAAGGCTTACTTGGATTTCTTTTTTCACAAGGGGAGGCTTATAGGATGAAGGTAGAGACGTAGAGAGATTATTTTAGTATATTTTGGCTGATCCAAGGGGATTGAGAGGTGTGAGGAAGTGGGAGGAGAGGAGGTATTTTTATAGTGGAGGAGGAGTAGCACTCTTTTAAATACTTGAAGAGAGAATTCCACCCACGTTTTTCATGTTACAAGTGGATACAATAATGAAAAATAGTATATAAAATAACTATAGGGTCTAAATATTTTCATTAAATCGATCTTGTACAAGTTTTTAGGTCATTTTAAGTCAAAAAATTAAGGTTTAGTCCTTAGTTAAGCTTAAT
Organism: Viscum album; assembly: GCA_963277665.1. Lineage (NCBI taxonomy): Eukaryota > Viridiplantae > Streptophyta > Magnoliopsida > Santalales > Viscaceae > Viscum > Viscum album. The sequence goes on along the minus strand of OY728119.1, from coordinate 603,001,563 downwards.
TTTATCTTAATTGGTGTAATTAATTTTAATTACTTTAACTAATATTTTTGGTAAAAAACTAAGTTTACCTTATTAGACGTTATAAATTTAAATGATTCCAAATATAGAATTAATTTTTCCAAATTCCAATCACATAAGTGGTAGAAGACAATTTAAAATTAATTCCACAAATGGGATGACACTGCAGGTTTTTAAAGTAAAAATGATCAAAAGATTGCTAAGTTTTTATATCCAATTTCAATGTAAAATTAGTTCCAATTACCTAAATTGGATTAATTTATAAAAATATTATGTAATTAAAATTTTAAAAAAATTAAAATATAATCTAAAATTATAAATAAATTAGATAAAAAAGTAGTTTTGAATTAAAATCCAGCATTTTTAACTATTCATTAAAAAATGAAACCTTACAGAAAAATACCAAAAATTTATCCTAACCTGATTGTTATGTTCATATTTAAAATATGAAGTTTATTTTTACATATTAAATCTATAAAATTTCTAAAATTTGGAATTAAAATGGGTTCTTCATTAAAAGGTGATACAACTAAATTTATAAAAATATGGGTTTTTAAGCATAAAATTGGGGTTGTTGTTATCCTATGTTTATAAAATATATTGGATGATTATCAAAAATATTTTTTTGAATATATAAAATATAAAATTATTATCATTTAAGTTATTAATATAAATCTTCCTTTTCACATAAAAATAGACTTTTATAAAATTAGTCCCTTTATATTCATTTGGTTTTTATATTCTTTTCTAATTAATAGGTAAGCAATGAATTCAACTATATATATTCATAAGTTAGTAAATCCTATATTATTAAATTTAATGAACATGTTATATCATATTAAATAATAATATTTTAATAATTAATTATTGTTCGATAACACTCGGTCTTGTGTGTTACACAAGCCATGAGGAAAGTCTGTATTGCGTGTAATGTAAGAAAAGCTTGGTGTCCATGTAGATAAATCTAAAATTTATATTTTTTTTATTGCACGATTAACTTTATATTGTGTATAACACAATATATATATAGTGATTTAATATAAAATAAATTATTTTTAGTGTTTTTTAAATGAAATAAATATAAAAAATATTAAATTAATTCGAGAAAACATATTTCAAAAAATATAGGGGTGTTACAAAAAATGACCACAAACACAAAAGAAAAGAACTCCTTGGAATTGAGTCTCATAAAGATTAGAAGAAGGGGAAAGAACAAGCTATCAATCATCTATAAAATAGAGGGAAATAGACTCATAGACTTACCAGGGGATTCAAATTGCAAGAAACAAAACTTCCCACCCCTTATAATTGAAGAAGATACCCCCTTGGGGGAATAGGGATATTTTGGATCACACCCCAAGCTAATAGGAGTGAAATGGGGTAGAAAATACAAGGAGAAATATATCATATTGGGAGGGAAAATTGTAAAATTAAAACTTTTAATGAGGTACAAGGTTTGGCAGTATAATTTGGAAAACTGTGTTTTAATCGTGTGACCTCATCTATCTATGGAATGCATGGGTCACACAGTCTCATAGGCCAACCACATGGTTTGAAAAATCATACAGAAGAAGTGTGAATGGATCTAAACCCAACCCGCATAGTTTCTAGGACACCTAATATGTTTTGAAACACTAAAATTCACCATGAACCATACTACATAGTTTTGTGGAAAGGGTAACACTAACTATGTGGTAATTGTGCATTGTAAACTCCATTATCCTTATTTTTAAAGTTTTATACCTTAGTGATACTTTTAGGACCTTCTCTACTCCCAAGAAAAATTCCATAAATCATTTAAACGAAGTTTAACCAAAAATAAAATAGAAAAATACCTCATTAAAGGGTTGGGATCTTATAATCTCCCCACTATATAACTGCTTTCCCCTAAGCTGCACTTCCAAGAATCGTTAAGCCTCCATGGTAAAAATTTCAGGCCATTGGGCCCATATATCAGCTTCCCTCTCCTATGTTTCCTCCTGAAATTTATTATGATACCACAACAGTTAGACCAAATACATGGTCTTTCCCAGAAGAATTTTCTCACTATGATCCATAAAACAAATCAAATACACCTCAAAGGACACATCATCCTCAAGCTTAGCACCATCATTTTTGATCATATGAGAAGGGTATGTGTAATGTTGTGGAATCTATGACACATTAAAAACATCATGCATAAAATTATCCTAATTTGTAATATCCAATTGATAAGATACTAGATTAATTCTATCCAAAATCTCAAATGAACCAACATACCTAGGCACCAACTTACCCTACTTCTGAATCTGTTGATGACCTAGTATCAATGAAATTTGAAGGAAAAAATATTAACCCACTATAAAATCAATAATTTGATAAATTTGATCAATTTATGACTTATTTATACTATGGGTCGTATTCATATGCTTCCAGATCAACTAGACCTGGTACAACATCTCCAACATGAGACTCAATCCCAACAACTCTGACTCTCCCACTTTTATCCAGCACAAAGGTTATCTAAATGCATATTATAGAGAGCATAATATGGTTCCATATAAATACTCACATGATAATTTTTTTTATATAAAAACTCAACATGCTCAATGTACTTCTCCTAAGTTCCACCAAAATCTAGGATTCATGCTCTCAACATGTCCTCTTATACCTGGACAGTACGTTTTGATTTCCCATATGTCTACGAGTGGTAATTTGTACTCAAAAATAATTAAGGACCCAGAAACTTATCTAACCCTTTCTATAATAATGAAGTAAAATATAGATAATAATATGAAACAATACTACATGTAAACATAATATCTCTCGAACATAAAAGTCACTTAACTGATCAATGATGAATGTCTCTTAAATTGGTAAGAAATGTGATATCTTTATCAACCGATCTGCAATCACCAATATCGCATCATTATTTAGAGGTTTCCTTGGAAGACCCACTATGAAATACATGGTAACATCACCCCACTTCAATTGAAAAATGGGTAATGGATATAAAAGACCATTAGGAAACTGATGCTCATCATTTGCCTGCTAAAAGGTGTAGAATCACATCCCAAAACCTAAAATCTCATTCTTCATTCATATCAAACAATATAGTCTATGAATATATAGTACATTTTGGTCAAATTAGGATGATCTAACCACTTTAAATCATGAAAATGATGCATCATCTCCTCCTGTATACAAGTAAGCACACATACCCAATGATGAATGTGAATGATATCATCACCATCAATGGACCTATCGAGAAGTAGCTCCCCAACATAAAATAATTTCCCCAAAATAGGCACTCTGGATCCTAATACTATCTACTTTTGACTCTGTTTAGAATATAGGGCACAATAAATAAGTATGGGAGTTTCATCAGTCCCTTCTCCTCCTAAACACCTATGTACATCTCAACAAACAAGGCCATTATCTTCCACTCATAGCTAGACACCTGAACTGCCCAAGACTATATATTCCAACTCAAATAATTAGTAACACTATTTACTTTCATTAGAATATAAGATAACTCAATGTTTAAGGAATATATGTATTCAACCCATCTTTGCTAATGGAGATTTAAATATCACTAAGAAAAGATATAATTGACGCTATTATGGTTAGTATAAATAGTAAAACTCTCACCTAAGAGATAATTCCATCAACATTGTAAGTCATGGACTACCATGACTAACTTGAGATCATATGTAATATTTCTCCATTCATGTGGTCTCAACCATTGTGATCCATATTCCATGACTCAAACTTTGTGCAATAATAATGCCCCAAGTATGATATTAGATGCATCACTATACATAGAATACTCCTTACCTGAATTAGATAATATATAAATCGATGATGTGGTTAAATGATTATTCAGTTCCTAGAAATAATTATCTTATGCTTTAGACCACTCATGCTTTATGAAGTTATTGTCAAGGCCTCAAAGAAGTGCTTCCAAGTGTGAAAAGTTTAAGATGAACCTTCAATAGTAACCCATTAAACCCAAAAAGCTTCAAATATCAAAAACATTCTTGGGATTATCCCAAGAAAAAACTACTCAGACCTTCTCAAGGTCCACTAAACACCTTGTAGATGTTTTGTCCCATGAATTGAACCATGTAATCTAGAAATGACACTTAGATATATTAGAATATATCATATTCTCTCTTAGTGTACTTTGGACGATGTCAATATTTTTGACATGTTCATCCCAAGTTTGGTAGTATACTAAGATGTCATCAATAAATAAAACCATAAAATGATCCATGTATAGATAAAATATTTGGTTCATCGAGGTCATAAAAACATCATGTGTATTTTTCATCCAAAAATACATCATAAATAACTCATATAAACCATAACATTTTTAAAAGATTTCCATGGTATATCAGAAGGAATCACCCTCATTTGATGATACCCTAATCTCAAATCAATCTTGGAGATCATAAAGTCACCCCTTACCTAGTCAAAAAATCATCAATATATGGAAGAGGATACCTGTTATTAATTTTCATTCAATTTAGCTCCTGGTAATCGACACACAAATGCAATGTTTTGTTATCCTTCTTAGAAAAAAATAACCAAGGATCCATAAGGTGACATACTTGACAAAAAATGAACCCTTTAGCCTCTAAATCATCCATATGATTCTTAAGATCTTGAAGAACTTCTGGATCCATTTGATAAGGTGGGATAGATATTGGCTTAGCTCCAGGTATCAGCTTAATAGTAAACTCAACTTCTCTATCTAGTGGAAACCCAAAAAAACCTCAGGAAAGAAACCCTAAAACCAATCCACTGTAGTTTGGAAGGCATCATGATATACTCCCCCATCATATAGAAATAAACACACAACTTGGGATCTTAGATCATCCAATTTATAATTAACTGGCCCTGAAAAACTTGCCTAGATATCCCATTCCCCATGATGAACATAGGTATCACCCTCAAGAGATGTGAAAGTCACCCTCCTATGGTAAAAATTAATGTGAACTTGATACAAAACTAACCAATCCATACCTAGTATTAATTCAAAATATTATATATCAAGAACATATAAATTCCAAATAAAACGACACTCACCAACCTCATGGGAAAACCCTTTACAAAGATAGATATCATCCAATCACATCCCTAAAGATGTGTTGATCAACATAATCCCAAATAATAACTCCAATGCTAAAACCAAACTGATCAAAAATGAGAATATATAAAGGAATGATAATCTAATATATCAAATAAAGAATAAAAAAATGTAGAATATATAATAATTGTACCTCAGATAGTTGATGGCCCAACCTCGTTATCGATAGGTGTAGGATGAACTGCATGCACATGACTTTTCCCTGTGCATTAGGATCCTATCTAAGCCCCATGTGATTCACTACTCTAATGATATGCCCACTCCTATCCTAGAGTACCTCATCCCCACCCCGACTAGTACAACCTACAAAACTCTAAAAGTTGGACTGATACGGGTCATAATATCCCCTTCTAACGCTCTGTATCATCTTGGGTCCTTCATCACTATTCATCTATATAGGGTTTCTGTAGAACCTTTTTATGTGTCCCATTCTACCAAAATATAAACACACATGTGAAAAATCTTTCCAAACTAATAACAGATCAGTGAATCACTTCCCTAAGAGGTTGATCCTCCCCCTTAGCAACTTTTCCAGCCACCACATCAGTAAAAGTTAATATAATGATGCCTCTAACAATCTAACAATAGGACACTTCATCACCTAAATGATATTACTTATCCACTACTGTAAGTATCCTTTAGGTTCCCATCATAAAATGGAACCTGATTTACCACCTTAGTCAACTTCTTTAAATGGTAGATATTCATCAGTGACTTGATCTCACATCTATTTCCATCCAAAAAATGTTTCTCTCAAGATTCATTATCTCCCGCTAACATTGGGGAAAACTCTAAAAGTCAATACATTGGACAATATTATCTAGCACTAACATATTCCCATGAGTCAAACACATAAACTTTATATCTCTATCTTACCTTAGATACTTGGGGTAGAAATGCTCTAAAAGATTATCCTATAATTCCTTTAAAGAAATTCCCTCCAACTGATCATACTAGACCTAAATATCCCAGTAGTGTTTTTATGATCCTTAAAAAAATAATATTCCAACTTTACCTTATTATTTAGATGATTCCCCAAGTGATCAATAATTATCTGGATATACTCAATAAAAACCTCAACTGCATCAAATCCACCCTTACTAGTGAATGTCGAAGTATGTTGAAGCTGGAACTCTCTAGTCAGGTCAAACATACTCAACATAGCCTACCCTAGTTCTCTTTCCATAAACTTTATAAAGGTATTGAAATTATAACAAAACTTTTATTCCAACCTATCACTGGGAAGCAATGAAGAATTTGGTCCTACTACTATAGGTGCATTCTTAGCAATGTCCTCTTGTCACCCTACTAGAAAACACCATCATGGAGGCATACCAATACAATAAAAAACACACATATTTGGACACATAACATATCATTTTCAAAATTATAAAGAAGAGGGGGTCACTATTATCCATATAAATATACCCCACATACCATATCCCAACAGTCACAACTAAAACACTATATTACACCCAACCATCCCTATCTAGGGTCACTAGCTTACTTATGGTAATTTTTTTTAAATTACCTATTTTACATTTGAAACCATTTAAACCATTTTAATTTTTTTACATATTTCTATTTAAAATAGTTTCAACCTCCTTATTAGGAACTATTTATTTAAAACTACAAAAATAAATAGAAAAGAATTTCATTTCCCACAATCCATCCCTAACATTATTTTCTATGTCTGCCTAATATAATTCATGTCACATGAATCCCATGGTGCATAAAATGATTCATGAATACACAATCTCATGACATGCCATACCATGGGTAAAATATCAAAAAATAGTAAAATCGCACAATAAGTGATTCGTCCAAAGTGAAATAACATCAAATTATAATAAGTAAACATCAATAATCACAATCCCACCCTAGGAACTTGTCTTTTCCCCTATACATAGGTTAGATAATCCCATTAAAGAGCTCATTTCCAAGGTATGAAACATCCTAGTATCCTACCTAACTTTACCAAATAGTAAAGAAATAGAAAATAACCTCTCTAATCAACTTTTTAATGTCCTGGACCGACTCACTATAAATAGTAGCTAAATTTTTTTTCCACATAACCATAGGAATGCCTCCCCGTATTCTAGAGGCTACTAACTAGTAGCAAGGGGCTAATGAAGAATGTGGGGAGACGATACCCCCTTTATCAGAGTAAAGAAACAACATAAATACTAATAAATAATGAGAAACAATATCCAGCAATTAGAATACATCACATAACCAAATCCAAAAACAAGGTAAATTTCCACAAAAAAATGCAGTAAACATGCCATGAATAATATTGTCACATGTCAAAGGAAACCCAAAAACAATGACACTGAAAATTTACAAAATGGGTCCCAATATAAATTTTGGTTCCCTCATCCATGCTCCAAACCATGTCACAACTCATCTATCAATCACATGGACCTTACCCTTATCCAGACCTATAACCATGAAATCTTCTCAGCTACTAATGACATCCTGATCAGGGTGTGAGTACAACTCATTAGGCCACCACTAACAGTGTCTAAAGAAATATTTAGTTTAAAAAACATGTAATAATATTCACAAGGGAATGATATAAAAGTTAATTAATGAACCGTGTTTTATAATTAATAAGTTATTAATTAACCACTTTGGCCCTCAGGTTCTATCATGACACCCGAACCAACCAAACCAGCTTCATCCCATGCCGAAAGTCTGAACCATACACAATAGGGGTTAAATACTTTAATTAAATAGGGGCATTCATTAATCATTTAAATTCTTAACAATGAGGGGAATCGGTCTAATTACTTATACCAAGTCAAAATCCATTATCACTTGAAGTTTTATATCAACACCCAAGTCAAGAATAAGGAGCTCTATATCCAACATTTCAAATAAAGGATGCCAAGTGTCATGTTTAGCCATCCTAAATAAAGGATATAGAGAGTAACATCCACCATCCTTACCCATGGGTGTGGAGTGTCATGTATAACATATTAAACCATTAATCAGTTAGCAATTTCCAAGGTCCAACATCCATGATATTTTAAAACATTAAAATATAATAGGGGTGCAACTTTTTAATCATTCATTTTTTAATATGGTCTATAATAACCAAAACGTTCAACCCCATTTTACATTTATAAAATTTCACCATTTATTCATTCATCAAAACTGGAAAATGTTCTTTGAAAAGTTTAACAAATTAAAAAAAACCCTTTTCAATAGTCACCATTTCTTCTCTTTATATTGTCCTAAACCATTTAATTCCCAATCAACCAAAATAACCCCTTATTCCATGGTAACAAGTCAAGAAATAAGTGTATCTAGTTTAAACCTATAAAACCTTTGTTCCATCATCGACAACCCATTTTACTATTTTTAATGGATTGGCACACCCCATGGGTGGCCATAAGCCCGATATCATAGCCATAAATGAATTCGATGGGATTCATAAAGGGACAAACACAACATTTAAAATCCCAATCTATAATTATCAACTAAAAATTCAATTTCACTACATGTTGAAATAACAACACATACCATATAAACATGAACAATATCAATACTATGGGAAAAAATTTAGACCACCTACCTTTATCTCGTAGAAAAACACTCATCCAACCCTATCTTTTGATTCAAGGTAAAAGGGAAAAAATGAAAAAGAGAAGAAATTTATTGAAATAGGTCTCATGAAGATTTATAATAAGAGGAAAGACCAAGCTATCAATAATATAGAAAATATAAGGAAACAAAATTGTATAATTACCTGGTGATTCAAATCGTAAGAAATGACACTTCAAATACCTTAGAATCAAAGGAGTTACACCCTTGTGAGTGGAGGGAGACTTTGGTTCTCAACCTAGGCTGCAAGGAGTGGAATGAGGAGGAAAATTAGGGGAGAAAGAAATAATATTAATAGGGGAAAATGGTGAATTTTCCACTTTTAATGGGACACATATTTTGGATACATGGTTTAACAAACCATGAACCAACAATGTGACCTCCTCTATATATGGAATGCATTGTTTGCATGTTTATCTAGGCCACCCATATAGTCTGAAAAAGCATGGATAAACTATAAAAATAGATCTGGACCCAATATTCATGGTTTATAGAATACCTCACATAGTTTGAACAACCATGCTTCCCCCTAAACTATGTCGCATAGTTTTGGTTCATGTTTAGTACAAACCATGAAATAATTGTGATCCATGATCTGTAAACCCTATTTTCCCTATTTTTTAGCTCCTAAACCTTAGGGGCACTCCCTAGACCATCCATACACCTGAGAATCATTCATAAAACATTTAAAAGGATTTTAAATAAAATTAAAATATAAATTTACCATATCAAAGGGTCGAGATCTTAAACACCTCTTATTCTAAGTATAATGATAACCTTGAGAGGTATCTCATGTGGTGGTTGATTTATCCCTAATAAATTACATCTCATTCTTGGTTTTGTTTTAATTATCAAGGATGAGGATTTTATGAGAGGTATATAATTTAAGGGTCTAGATTTTTTATAATCCCTTACTTTTTCATTATGGGGTGTTAGGTGGTTTGGGAGCGATTTCATAAATTTTATAAGTTTATTTAAAATTATTTTTTAATTTATAAATTTGTTTTGAAGTGATTTTACAATTCAATAAAGTAATTTTAAAGTGTTAAAAGTTTATTCAGAAATTAATTTAGAAGATTTAAAATTAAACTATGTTTTTTGGAAGTGTTTTAAAATTTTGATAGTAATAATAAACCTTTTTATTAATTATTTATAATTTAATTTAATTAAAAATATAATATTTTCAATAAAATATTTACCATTACACATGAAATTGAAGTTTTGTAAGGGTAAGTCATGTTTTGAAAAGGTTTTGTAAAGGTAACCATGAGTTTCCCTTATATGTATAAGGTTAAAATATGTTTTCCATGAGTTTCATAATAGAATAGATCATTTTTATGAGATGTGTAAGGGTATAAGGTATCCTTTAAAGCTTACATAAGGGAAACAGTTGACCTACATAAGGGTAGTTGTGGGTTTCTTAAGGCTACGTAAGGGTAAAATAAGGCCTACATAAATGTCTTATCATATTTTCCTTTATTGTGTTTGTGTAAAAATCTATAAAACTATAAAACCATGTTACCCTTATGAACTATATATTAGATGCATATGGGTATATATTTTTTCCTATATTTTCACATTTCCTTCCTCTCTTCAATATCTAACCATGTAAACTTCTTTTCAATGTTTTTAAAAGCATAAATCATGGTATTAATTGATTCTAAATCATTTAATGATTCATAAATCGTATTTGGAATATTTTAATCACTATGAAATTAAGTTTTTCTTCAAAACTGGATTAAATGGATATTTTAAATGGGAATTTCAACACTATGTATTTTGGGGATATTTATGAATATGTATTGCCATTATTTTTGAAATACACAAAACTTTTCTTTCATATTAATTTGATATTTATATCATCTGGAAGACCCTGATATATTTATTTAAAGTCTTGAAAATCTTTTGAATATGAGCATGATCCCTTGGATATGATTTTCAGGTAGTTCAAAATTCCTCTCTTTCTTTTTATTTGGGCAAAACAATTTGAAAATGGAATATCTAGGAAGGGGATCTAATAAATCTCCATGATCATACCATGAAAATGTAAAATTAAAATTCTTTAGAGTCATATATTTAGATTAATGTGATTAACCATAATTAGATAATAATTTGAAAAATAGTTGTATGATTAATGTTTATATGATAATCTTGTAATTTCAAAAAATGGGTAAAATGAAATGAATGTAGTGTTCTTATTGATTAAATATTATTATTTCAAGAATTAAAATAGATGTTAAATTTATAAATTATAATATTATTTTCTTTTAATAATGATACTAAAATTATATGTTATAGGATGATATTATAAAACCATATATTTTCATTCAAAATTATTGTTAATTAAATCATTATAAGAATTAATTATCTATGTTTATGGAAAATTATCACATGTTGAAATATTAATTCCATGACCTAGGAATTTAAGGAATTTGTTAATGAAATTCCATAGGTACTTATATCCAGGAATCTAGAATTTCATGCAACAGATAATAATAGTAGATAATCTATATGATTACCAGAAGAAAGGTGAAAGAAATAATTTCTTGTTGTAAAATAATGATAATTATTCTGAAAAACATTCATGAGAGAGAAAAGGATAAGTTCATGTTGATATGATAAACTACTTGATATTTTTGTGATTATAATTATTTATATAGTTGTGGGAAAATTATATTTGAAATGGGAATTATTGAATATTTAAATAATTTAAAATAGAGATTGTCACATGTGCTATTCTTTTTATTCTTTTTCTAAATAATGTTATTATATGAATAGAACTTTATTCATGCTTAGACATGATTATCACATAATTTTAATAAATTATTGAAATAGAAATATTATTTCATGTGAGAATATTAGTATTCATGTTTGAAATATTTGGGATGTGTGATCTCGTGATTTTGAGATATATATTTTTGTTTCATTTGAGACTTATTAGATAGTGTGATATATATTATCATAGTTGTTAAGAATGTATGATATTCTTAGAAATTAAATAACAACATAAAAATGGAAATGATTTGATTATAATAAAAGTGGTATGTTTAATTTCCATCTAGTTTGTTCATATATGAAAGAGAAGCTTAAGTCGGAATGTTTGATTAATAAAATAATATTTAGCCTTGATAGTCTGTTTAGACAATACTACTAGAATTTATGATTTATTAATAAATTAATTAAATATGGTAATAATAATTTAATTATTTCTTAAATCATTGCTTTTGAGATGAGTGATCCCATCATTATTGATAAAGGATAAAATGCCTTATTTTATTTTTCCATGGTTTACTTTGAAATTTTGTGTAGATTAATGTTTTTAATATGTATTTATGATATATGGATTTATACCCTTTATATGAATGGATGATAACCTTTTGTGGTTGGAATATTTGATAACTAATGGAAGGGGATGCATGAGGATACAATTGGGGAACATGGTGTTGGTGATAATGAGATGATGGTGGCATGGGATGCATAATATGATATGATGCGCAATGGTATTGGAAATGACACCTAATTGGTTGGTATGAGTTTAGAGCAGGGCTTTCTCATTGATGCTTTCTTCTTTCTAAATGCCTTCTTTATGGACTGACGGATAGATGTTATTTTTATTATTATTTTCCAATTACAGGATAAATTTTTATGTTGTTCACTATAAGTGTATCTTTTAAGTGGTATCTTAGTATGATTCCTAGAGTAACTATAATTTTATGAAGTGTTTTTTAAATAATGAAAGAACAAGGCTGGTTCTTGGTGATTTTTGATGATGATGACATTCTTGAGAAGAAAAGAAAATAATTAATAGTTCCATCAGTTATTTTCATAGAATATTATTATTATAATATTTTAATTAAAATGGATTAATATTAATTAATGGATAATTAATTAATTAAACTTGATTTTTGTGTTTTTATCAGATAACTAGTCCTTAGTAGTGGCAGTCGGGTGTCCTAGAGACGATAACTATAGTTGAGGTCAAGGATATGTAGTTTTCCATAATTTGGATATGAGATATATATATCATATCTGTTTTGTGATTTCATATGCTACCCCACCCTTTTCGATAGGGATACTGACATCAAGTGGACTCTGAGAGGTTGTTTTCCCCAACATCTAGGTTGGTGAGGAGTAGATGGTTGACTACCCCTATGTCCCCACTCTCTTCTCCCGGTAGTATTAGGTTTTGGTATGCGTGGTGTTTATCATTACCCATATATGTGTATAAAGTTATGTAATGGGTTGTGGTTATTTCACACACATATATCTCCAGATATAGTATTATAGGGATTATTATTGGTATATCATGTGTGGGATCTGATCGCTTGAGGTACAATACATGACATACAGGTTGTGGTGGCTCTTAAAAACTACTTGGTTACTATCTGGAGATGTGTCATGGGATGATGATATTATTTGATTCATGAGGTTCATGGTATATGATTAGATGATATGATTCATGTGATGCATGATATGATACATTATCCCATGTGTCCATATGTTGGATTGATTTTGGAGAGAGATAGATCAGGATATGTGATGTTGGGGAAGAGCGGAAAACCAGTGGGGAAGTGGTAGCGGGGTACCTTAATTTTTATATTATGATTGGATATTATATTATTACATTTATGTGATACTTAATGATTGATCCATGTCAAGGATGGGAAAATAATAGTAATTCTATTTTGGTGATGAGTAATTTTTATTTGTTTATTCATTGATATTTAGTATATTTATTTCACATTTTTCATGAGAGGTTTTAGAGATGATCCTACTGAGTATACATGTTATGCTTACCCTACATATATATATACTATTTTTTAGGTTAACATGGGATGGTTGGTGATCAATCTAGACATTACTACTTCGAGGAGTTGTTCAGGATTTTTTAGATCTTCACGGTCACTAGAGATGATTTGTAGTAGTTTTTTATCTATCTTAGTTATATTTCATTAAATTCATGTATTGGGATTATATATATATTTATTCTAAGAAGAAGTTGTTTTTAGGTTGTTCTCATATTATCTCTTGCTTCTCAAATATTTATAAGGGTAATTCCAATCATGTGTGTGATTATATACCCTTAGTGATTTTCAGCAACTCGTGGCCTATTAGAGGTGGGCTTCAGGTGTCATTATCTCTATTTATCCATTGTTGGACAATAATGTGTACCCTTCAAGGGAGGGGGCCATGAAAATAAGTTTCATTACACCTTTTAGAATCACATTCTACCACTAGGGTTTATAAAAAAATTAAAATCAGTGTTAAAACATTTTAGAAAACCAACAGTTTCTCATTAGAGGAAATATATCCCATAAGGAATTATTAAAGGTATTTCTTTTTAAAAATCTATCCCATAGTTTTAGATCCTTAAGTTAAATAGAACTAGGTACATTTTAAAATTAGCCTCTATTCAAAAAATAAATTCATGGTTTTGTCAAAATTCACCGTCCCTATTCAAGGTCAAACACGAGGGGAGATACCTTTCCTTGGAAACACCAAATTATTTTAAAAATAACCTAAAAAAACATGTACATTAATTCATTTTAAGAAACAATAAACTATGAAAATAATAATACCACTTAAATCAAAACATGAAAAATCTTGACCCATTCAAAATTAATAATTTACACACACTAATCCATAAAATTAACTCAAACCCCCTTTTTAATTTGGTTTTCACTATAATAATTCATTTAGCCCAAGAAATGAAACTTATTAAGTGATGATTAAATTTACATAATTCATGCTTCATTTTATGGTCTCCTACCATAAAATAAAGAACTGTTCTAAAAACCTTAAATCAAAATCTATATATCTATAAATTCACTATGAAAAGTATTGGTTATAATGAAAAATAATTTAATAAAATAGGGATATGTGAATAAAAAAATTCCATATTAGTTAAAATTACTTGTATTATTTTGAAAATCTTCATATGCAACCTTTTTAACCAATTGGCTAGTGTAATCCCCTGTAAAATCACTATGAATTACTTTGAAATACTTCTTAAAACTCAATAAAGGAAAATCAATGTAACAACCCAAAGTTTTATCAATATAAATTCCCTTCTTATAATTATGTCATATATTATAATCACATAAAATCACATTAAAAACAAAATAAAAACATTATAAATGAATAATAAAAGAAATAAAAGGCTTTTATGGAAGTTAGGGAACAAATACCAAAGGAATAATAACTTGACATTAGGAATAGTAACATGGACCTTCTGAATATTAAACGAAACAATTGAATAGTAACCTCACCAGTTAAAGTATAAATAAAATGTATCCATCTTATAAGTGAAAATATGGTATAATTATATCATATTATTAGTAGATAAATATTTTAAAAATTATTAATTAAGTGTTGGTATTTTTGTAAGACATAAATATTTAAATAAAACGTTATGACTAATTTAATAATTTAAAAGATAGTTTATTTTCATAAAATATATTCATAAATTATTATTTTTATGTCTTATGATTATAATATAATTTTATGAGACCTTATTTAATTTTTCAAAGTGTTATAAAAGCAATTATAATTTTAAAATTAATATTTTCCAAGTAAATGATTCTTTTACTTAAAAATTAAATGTATCATGTTTAGAAAATTATTTTCATAAAATTTAGTTCATTTTTTAATTCTAAACTTCAAAAAATGGTAGAGTGATTTTTTGATATTTTTCTAAAATAATTGATTTTTTATGAATAGTAAAATACGATAAGTTACGATAAATGTTAAATATATGAATTTTTGAGTCATTGTTGATGTAATTATAAGGTAAGCACCATTAATTTGAAATCATTTTCACTATTTACTATTTAGAGTCTCATGAATCAACATTATTGCTTGTCTTGAGAAAAATAATAAACTAATGAAATAAATAATGAGAAAACACTCCTCTTCTCCATTATAAATACTACCCCTCACCACCTCTCATCCTCACACCTCTCAAGCCTTGACAAAATTATGATAAAATCTACTCCCAAGCCTGTAAAGACCCGAAATTTCCATGTAATTTTTTTTTAAATATATGGGAATTTTACGAGTCCGCGAAAATTAACGGCGCGTGATTTTGATGCCCGATGTGCCCGGAATGAATTTCTGAACTTTTTTTCGGGTACGTTAAGTAAACGTGCGAGCGGGTTTTTGTAACTTTTGAACCGGTGCTCGGAATTAAAATCTGAGGGCACTGTTGAACTTGCAGCACTGGTATTCTCGTAAGGAGACCTTCACCTTGATCACAGTGGGTTGAGAGTGAAAGATAATTTTTGTGCTTTTCGTGAAAGAATAAAATAAAATAAAAATTTATAACATTTTTATTTCTGAAACCCCTCATCTTGGGTTATGGTGGTGGGGAAAACCCGAGCCTAAACCTCTAATGTGTATGTTAAGAGGTGGTGACCACCTAAACTAACCCCCATTTTGAATTTAGAGGCGGGGAGCACCCGAACCCCCTTTAATGGGAGGAAACCTTTCAACTCCCATTTTAATGAGGGGGTGACCCTAGGTTTCCTCTAAACTAATTATTCCAACCTATTCGTAATTAATGATGCCAATTTAATTTTTTGCCAAAAATTAAATTGATGGAACACATAATTTTGGATACTTTTCATTTTGGGTGGAATTGGGAGAAAGGATTGGAAGAGGAGATATTTTGGAGGAATTCTTCTTCTCCAACAAAGAATGCGTTCTCCAATGAAGAATGTTCTCCCCAACAAAGAACACTCTCGCCAACAAGGAACGTCTTCAACGAACGAATCGACGATCGAGGAAACATAGACACCACAAAAGTCCGTCTATTCCCCCTCATCGACATCAACAAACCTCTGAGGTAGGGGTTTAATTATGTGTTATTATTGTTTCTCATGTTCTTCCCTTCTAAACAAAGAACATGGATCAACTCTCTAACTAGTTGATCCGCAGATGAGTTCTTTTTGTGGGTTTGGGAATAATCATTGCTGGAGGTTGAAGGGTTTGATGTTCTTCATTCATGTTTTTGTTGAGATGCTTGTTACTGCTCTAATGTGGAGGGTTCGGTCCAAATAAACATGGCATGACCCCTCCGTTGTTCTTCTCAAATGGTGTGTTCTTCGCGATGGAAGAAGGCAGCTTTGTGCCACGGTGGAGAATGAAGAGCGGTCGGCCAAACCGACCGTTGGCGAAGGCGTGACACGCAACCATGCCACACAGAAAGGATGGATGGCCATCCGGCGAGCTGCGACAGACCATTGCGCCGCGGCCACCCCACCTCCGCGGCCTCTGTGGCCCCACGACCTCCTCATCCCCGCGGCCTCCGCGGCCATGCGCCCCCCCATGGCCCTCCGCGACCCCGCGACCTCCACGGCCTCGTGCCACCCAGCAGCCTCCGTAGCCTCACACCTCCCCACGGCCTCCGCAGCCGTGTGCCGCCCCGCGGCCTCCACGGCCTCCACGGCCCCCGCAGCCTCCGCCGCCCCCGCGGCCCCCATGGCCTCTGCCGCCCCGCGGCCTTCGCGCTAACTTGCGGCCTTCCGGGCCGCCCAGAGCAGGCCAGGCCAGACCCAGTGGGCCGGGCCGGACCCGATGGGCTGGGTCGACCCAAACCGGGTCATTCCGACCAGGTCGGACCAGGCCCAGGCTAGCTTCGATCCAATTTTTCTCTTTTGGCCATAACTTTGGCACCGGACATCCATTTGACGAACCATCAGTGGTGCTGGAAACCTTAGAGTGAGGCAGTCCCTTTGGTATAACCCATTTAATTTTTGGATAAAGTGGGGGTATGGTTGGGTTGGATCAAGCACGAATCCAACTGGGCCCTCAGGACTAAAAGACTAATAACTTACAGACCGGACGTCCAATTGACGCACCGTCTGTTGAATTGAGACCCCTATGACATGGAGGTCCTTTGGAATACTTCTTAGTGAAACTTCATGGTAGTTTAAGTAATGACCAGTGGATTCTGGAGCGGATCCTCCCGGAGACAAGAAAGCTTAGTGCGGGAACCCAATAGATGGATGTGGAGATGTAATAGGATCATGTGTGGGTATGACGATGTATTGACGATTTACTAGGATCCTGTGTAGGTTTGATGATGTACTGATGATGTACTAGGATCCTGTGAGGGTTTGACGATGTACTGACGATGTACTAGGATCCTATGTGGGTCTGACGAGGTACTGGCAATGTACTAGGATCCTGTGTGGGTCTGATGACATACTGGAGATGTACTAGGATCCTGTGTGGGTCTGACAATGTAATGGAAATATACTAGGATCCTGTGTGGGTATAACGATGTACTGGAGATGTACTAGGATCATGTGTGGGTCTAACGTCGTACTAGATATGTACTAGGATCATGTGTGGGTCTGATGACGTACTAGAGATGTACTAGGATCTTGTGTGGGTATGATGATGTACTGAAAATGTACTAAGATCATGTGTGGGTATGATAAAGTACTGATGATGTACTACAATCCTCTGTGGGTCTAATGATGATTTAGGATCCTTTGTGGGTCTGCCTCTTAATAGAGTAAGATGAATTAGCAGTTACATCTAATCATCTCTACTACTGTACCTAAGATATACTTGGTGTGAGCTGAGTTTGTACATGTATGGTACTTACCTTCGTGGTATTCATTCCTTTATAGAATATCTGAGCTTTGGGCTAATTATTTGGTCCTTGTGTTTCCTCATAATTGAGATGGGTTTACTTGATAACTTAGGTATATGTATGGGAATATACCTAAGTAGGGTTGTGAATTGTTTTCATGCTTTTTGGTTTATCTTTTGTGGATTTTGTGAGACCTTGAGGGTATTGGGGTCCCTAATGAGTATCGTTATACTTACCCCTGCATGGGTTATGCCCACACCTTGTTGTGTTTGGTGCATACAATGGAAAACACTGACTGTGGACGAGAGTACCAGGACTGGAGGTAGCTCGGAGGTGGACCTTAGATGAGGTGTACTGTAGAGAAGACCGTTCGAGAGGTGTACCTACCCTTTAGGTAGGATCCTTGGAAGTTGATCATAGGAGCTATTCCAGTTTACTTGTACATTCAGTTTCTTATACTTTCCATTTGGGTCTATATTCTGGCCCCTTTTGCTTACTGTACTCACTCTGTTTACTATTCAGTTTACTTGAGTTTGTATCTTGTTGTGTGCTTGGTTTCGTGTGTTTACAAGTTATAAAGGCAATGCCTTCCCAGATTTAGGGAATACACCATCGGTGCTAGTCACCAACCCCTAGCCTATGAAAGGTGGGCTTGGGGTAGTTACGACACGAGCCCCGAGGGACGGGTCGTGACAAATTAGTATCAGAGGAGTCGGTTCTACCATAGAACATTTGACTCTAATCTATTTTAATTGCAATAGTGTTAAGTGTAGTGAGTGTGGTTATCAGTTTAGGGAGTCCAGTGTTGGTGTGGTGGCCATCGTATCCATACACTAGGACCCTGACTTCTGATTTCTGACTCAGTGCACAAAAACACTAATTGCATGTGTGTTTCCAAGATTTTACATTGTGATCTCTTTGAGTCATATCACTAGGTATAACTTTTTTACCTTGGCGCACCTGTTTATTTTCAGGATGCCTCTACGCAGACATCCAGCTATGGTTCCGAGAGTAGTACGCACTGATATCCCACCGAGCGACGAGGCCTTGGTGCAGGGCCCTCTTCCAGTAGAGGCACCAGCAGAGGCACCATTGGTATCATTACCCATTGGGCCCCTGATGCCACCAGCCCTAGCAGAAAAGGGTGCACACCGCTTCAGTGCATTGCATGAGTTCCAGTGCCAGAGGCCACCCAGGTTTAGGGGAGAAATGGACCCACAGGCAGCTGAGGATTGGTTGGAGGCTGTGGTGAGAGTCTTCCGACTGGTAAGGACATTGGTCGATCTCATGGTGATCCTTTCCACCAGTCTTCTACAGGTAGCAGTAGGCAGATGGTGGAGCTTGATGCTTCAGATTCATGATGAGGTGATGCTTCTCTAGGAAAACTACTAGATCCTATTTCGGGCAGAGTTTATTCCAGCGACTCTTTGTGCAGTGTGCATACAGGAGCTTCTTTACCTACAGCAGGGCAGCATGACTGTAGATCAGTACTCAGTGAGGTTCACTGACCTCTCATGCTACTCCACAGATATGTTGTGGGACCCATTCTATAGGGCCCAGACCTTCGAGCATAGACTCAGGCAAAAGATCAGGGCTTCAATGATTTCTCTTAGCATCCCGATGCAGGCAGGGGTGTTAGAGCGAGCCCTCTTAGTGGATAGATTCCTTGCTGAGCATTCACCACCATAAAGACCCACCACCGGACATCACGTAGCAAAGTCTTTCATAGCTGGCCACAGAAATATGTCACAGAGGTCCAAGAGGACTAGACCTACAGGTTGACGACCGCATGATTCAGGGTCGGTTGTGCGGGGAACCCAAGACAAAGCCAGTCATGTGAGGAGCGGGCAGTGTTATGCATGCGGCGGGTAGGGTCACATGGATCATGACGGTCTGACTCGTCATACAGATGATCAGAAGACAGTCTAAGGATTTCCTAAGAAGATATATAGATTTGACCGAGGAGGTCTACAGGTAGTAGGCGGACGTGGAATAGGAGTTGGTCGTGCAGCTGGTGGTGGGTGAAGATTTGAGATGTTATTGCCACCACCACCAGGAGGTCCACCCCAACTGCAGGGAGCAGGTGGACAAGGGAGAACTTAGCTCCAGGTAGCTGAGGCCTACGATCACGGAGCTCCAGAGATGATACAAGGTATAATCTGTGTCTACTCCACCTTAGTTGTAGTACTTATAGACATAGGTTCCAGTCATTATTTTATTACCACTTCAATCATTCGGAGATCGAAGATTCCGATGGAGTCGTTGGCTCGATCCTTACAGCTAAAGACTCCTGCGGGAGCAGATTCGATGATTACGCACTGGTGCCGGCAGTGTGAGCTTACTCTAGGAGGTGAGAGCTTCAGATGGGATCTCCTAGTAGCGGCTTCGGGGCCTTACAACGTCATCTTGGGTATGGACTAGTTATCTACAGTCCATGCTCAGATAGACTATATTCGCCAAGAAGGAAGATGGGAGCTTGAGGATTTGTGTTGATTATCGGCGCCTGAACCAGGTGAACATGAAGAACAAGTACCCACTCCCAAGGATTGACGACCTCTTTGAATAGCTGAAGGGAGCATAGTGGTTCTTGAAGATAGACCTCAGTTCAAGATATCACTAGCTCAGAGTGCGAGATGAGGATGTGAATAAGATGACTTTCAGATATCAGTACGGCCATTAAAAGTTCTTGGTTATTCCATTTGGCGTAACCAACGCTCCAGTAGTGTTCATGGGACTCATGAACAAGATCTTTCAGCCATACCTTGATTGCTTTGTGGTGGTCTTTATTGATGACATTTTGATCTACTCAGCTACTGAGGAGGATCATGCCTATCATTTACAGATAGTTCTGGACACACTCCGAGAGAACCAGCTTTATGGTAATCTCTCAAAGTGACAGTTCTGGATCCAAGAGGTTCATTTTATGGGACATGTCATATTGCACGCTAGAGTTGTAGTGGATCCAGCAAATATTGAGGTGGTACCTGCTTTGGATCCACCCAGTAGTGTGATGGAGGTACGTAGTTTCCTGGGTTTGGCCGGATACTATCAAAGATTTGTGCTAGATTTCTACAGAGTTGCATCACCACTATCAACATTGACGAAGAAGGGGAAACCCTTCATTTGGTCAGAGATATGATAGCGGAGTTTTCAAGAGCATAGGAAGAGGCTGACTAGTGCACCCATCATGAGGCTACTGGAGGAGGGTGTAGAGTACGTAGTCTACTACGACGCATCAGGGACCGAGCTCGGATGTGTCCTAATGTAGGAGTGATAAGTGATCGCATATGGTTCTCGACAACTGAGACAACATGAGAAGAACTACGCTACCCATGACCTGGAGTTATCAGTAGTGGTCTTTGCCTTGAAGATGTGGAGACATTACTTGATGGGCGAGCATTTTATAGTGTACTCTGATCACAAAGAGTCTCAGGTATATCTTCTCTCAGAAGGACCTAAACCTGATACACTGATGTTGTCTTGAGTTCCTCCAAGACTATAACTTCGAGATAGATCCTGGGAAGGGGAATGTTGTAGCAGATGCACTCAGCAGAAGATCTGGTATACAGCTGCTAGGTGAGGCAAAGGAGAAGCTCACCACTATGCAGATATCCTTTGTTGATCGGGATGGAGTAGCTTTTATTCAGTCTCTTACAGTCACTCCTCCACTTCTTTAGCGAGTTAGGAAGGTGCAACACAGGGACACTGACTGCGAGACATGACGTACTCAGATATCCATAGGATAGGCACCTGATGGATTTTCTGAAAGTGGGTAGCATGTCATCCTCTTCAGAGGATGTACCATGGTACATGTATCACTTTGGGAGGAAGTGTTGAGGGATTTCCACACATCCACTCTAGTGGTACATCTAGGAGTGGAAAAGATATACCAAGATCTCTGACGACAGCACTGGTGGATGGGAATAAAGAAGCAGTAGCAGAGTTTTTCTCTCAGTGCCTCACTTGTCAGCAAGTGAAAGCGAAGCATCAGGTACCAACAGGCTTTGTTCAGCCTTTGGAGGTCCTAGAGTGGAAGTGGGATGGGATATCCATGGAATTTATGATAGGACTTACAGGTACATCTAGAGGTCATGATTCTATCTGGGTGATCGTCGACCGACTCACCAAGTCGGCCCACTTCCTACCAATTAGAGAGCAGGGTTCAGTAGAGATCCTAGGACGCCTCTATGTGCAGGAGATTGTGTGGCTACATGAATTACCCTCGATGATTTTATCCTATCATGATACACATTTCACTTCCCAACTATGGAAGTGGTTGCAGTAGGCTTTCAGGACGCAGCTTCATTTGAGCATTGCCTTCCATCCTCAGATGGATGGTCAGACTGAGCAGACCATTCAGACCCTTGAGGACATGCTACGTGCTTTCATCCTCGACTTCAGTCACAAATGGGAGGATCAATTACCTTTGGTGTAGTTTTCATAAAACAACTATCACTCCACCATTGGGATGGCACCTTTTGAGGCGTTGTACGGGCGACCTTGCATATCACCTTTGTGCTAGATTGACCGAGGGGATTCAGCACTCGTGGGACCAGAGATGGTACAAGCTACCACGGAGAAGGTGTAGATCATCCAAGAGCAGATGAAGACTGTACAGAGTAGGCATAAGTCTTATGACGACAGGAGATAGAGACCTCTGTAGTTCTAGGATGGTAACCACGTCTTTCTATGGGTCTCACCTTGATGAGGTTTACGGAGATTTGGTCGGGGCGATAATTTATCTTTGAGGTTCATCAGACCTTTTCAGGTCCTCAGCAGAGTTGGCGAGGTGGATTACCACCTAGAACTTCCCCCTCAATTTCACTGGGTGCATGACATCTTCCACGTTTCACAGCTGAGGAGATACGTGCATGACCCTTATCACATCATCGACCAAGGCAAGCTGAACATCGATGATGGGGTGATGTTTTTTGAGGTTCCAATGGAGATTGAGTATCGACAGGAATGGGTCCTTCATGGGAGGTCGATACCTCTGGTGTAGGTTCTCTATCAGCACGGGAACCTCAAGGAGATCACAAGGGAGCGGGAGGCTCAGATGTGTGCTCAGTACCCCCACTTGTTCCCTTAGTTTGAGTTGTGGATTACAGGTATGAAAATCCCTGAGGTGGTGAGAATGTAAAGTCCCAAAATTTCCATGTAATTTTTTTTAAATATATGGGAATTTTACGTGTCCGTAAAAATTGATAGTGCATTATTTCGAGGCCCGGTGTGCCATGAAATAATTTATGAATTTTTTTTCAGGTATGTTTAGTAAACGTGCAAGCGGGTTTTTGTAACTTTTGAACCAGTGCTTGGAATTGAAATCTGAGGGCACCGTTGAACTCATAGCGCTAGTATTCTCTTAAAGAGACCTTCACCTTGATCGCAGTGAGTCGAGAGTGAAAGATAATTTTTGTGCTTTTCATGAAAGAATAAAATAAAATAAAAACTTCTAACATTTTTATTTTTGAAACCCCTCAACTTAGGTTGTGGTGATGGGGACCACCCGAGCCTAAACCTCCCATGTGGATGTTAAGAGGTGGGGACCACCTGAACTAACCCCCATTTTGAATTTAGAGGCGGGGACCACCCGAACCCCCTTTAATGGGAGGAAACCTTTCAACTCCCTCTTTAATATGGGGGGGTGACCCTAGGTTTCCTCTAAATTAATTATGCAAACCTCATCGTAATTAATGATGCTAATTTAATTTTGTGCCAACAATTAAATTGATGGGAACACATCATTTTGGATACTTTTCAATTTGGGTGGAATTGGGAGAAAGGATTGGAAGAGGAGAGCTTTTGGAGGAATTCTTCTTCTCCAATGAAGAATGTGTTCTCCAATGAAGAATGCGTTCTCCAATGAAGAACATTCTCCCCAACGAAGAATTCTCTCACCAATGAGGAATGTCTTCAATGAACAAACTGACGATCAATGAAATGTCGACGCCACTAACATCTGTCTATTCCCCCTCATTGATGTCAACAAACCTCTGAGGTAGGGGTTTAATTATGTTTGATTATTGTTTCCCATGTTATTCCCTTCTAAACAAAGAACGCAGATCAACTCTCTAACTAGTTGAACCGCAGATGAGTTCTTTTTGCGGGTTTGGGAATAATCATTATTGGAGGTTGAAGGGCTTAACGTTATTCATTCAAGTTTTTGTTGAGCCGCTAGCTACCGCTCTAATGCGGAGGGTGCGGGCTAAACAAAAATGGCCTGACCCCTCCGTTGTTCTTCTTAAATGGTGTGATCTTCACGATGGAAGAAGGCAGTTTTGTGCCACAACGGTGAATGAAGAGAGGTCGGCCGAACCGACCGACGGTGAAGGTGCGGCACACAACCGCGTGATGCAGAAAGGATGGCTAGCCATCTGGCCAGCCGTGGAAGACCACTGTATCGTGGCCGCCTCACCTTTGTGGCCTCCACGGCTCTGCAGCCTCGTGCCACCCCCTGGCCCTCCGCAGCCTCACGCTGCCCCACATCCTCCATGACATCACGCTGCCCCGCGGCCTCCGCCGCCCCGTGGACCCTGCAGCCTTCACGGCCCCCATGGCCTCCGCCGCCCCGTGGCCTCCCCACCACCTCACGGCCTTCCGGGCCACCCAAAGTGGGTCAGGCCAGACCCAGCGAGTAGGGCCAGACCCAGCGGGCTGGTCCAGACCCAGTGGGCTGGGTCGACCCAAATCGGGTCGGGTCAGCCCAGGTCGGGTCGGACTGGGTCTGACCAGACCCGGGCCAACTTCGATCCAATTTCACTCTTTTGGACATAACTTTGGCACCAGGTGTCCGTTTGACGAACTGTCAGTGGCGCTGGGAACCTTAGAGTGAGACGGTACCTTTTGTATACCCAATTTATGTTTTGGATAAAGTTGGGGTACAGTTGGGTTGGATCGAGCACGAATCCAACCAGACCCTCGGGACTAAAAGGCTAATAACTTACAGATCGGGCATCCGACTGACGCACCGTATATTGCGTTGAGACCCCTATGATGTGGCAGTCCTTTGGGATACTTCTTTGTGAGACTTCGTGGTAGTTGTAGTAATGACCAGTGGATTCTGGGGTAGACCCTCCCAGAGATGAGCATGCTTAGTGTGGGAACCCTGTAGCTGGCTTTGGTGATGTACTAGGATCCTGTGTAGGTCTGACGACGTACTGACGATGTACTAGGATCCTGTGTGGGTATGATGACCTACTAACGATGTACTAGGATCCTGTGTGGGTCTGACGACGTACTGATGATGTACTTGGATTCTGTGTGGGTCTGACGATGTACTGGTGATGTACAAGGATCATGTGTGGGTCTGACGATGTACTGACGATGTACTAGGATCCTGTGTGGGCCTGACAACGTACTGGCGATGTACTAGGATCTTGTGTGGGTCTAACGACATACTAGAGATGTACTAGGATTCTATGTGGGTCTAAAAACATATTGGAGATGTACTAGGATCCTGTGTGGGTCTGACGACGTACTGGAGATGTACTAGGATCATGTGTGGGTATGAAGAAATACTGGAGATGTACTAGGATCTTGTTTGGATCTGAAAACGTACTGATGATGTACCAGGATCATGTGTGGGTCTGATGATGTACTGACGATGTACTACGATCCTCTGTGGGTCTGATAATGATTTAGGATCCTTCTTGGGTCTGCCTCTTAACAGAGTAAGATGAATTAGTAGTTACATCTAATAATCTCTAATATTGTACCTAAGATATACCTGGTGTGAGCTGATTTTGTACCTGTGTAGTACTTACCTTCATGGTATTCTTTCCTTTTTGGAATAGTTGAGCTTTGGGCTAATGAGTTGGGCCTTGTGTTTCCTCGTAATTGAGATGTGTTTACTTGATAACTTAGGTATATGTATGGGCATATACCTAAGTAGGGTTGTCAGCTATTTTCATGATTTTTGGTTTATCCATTTTGGATTTTGTGAGACCTTGTGGGTCTCGGGGTCCCTACTGAGTATCTTTATACTCACCCCCGCACGGGCTATGCCTGCACCACGTTGTGTTTGGTGAAGACGATGGACAGTACTGAATGAGGATGAGAGTATCGGGACTGGAGGTATCTCGGTGGTGGACCTTAGATGAGGTGTATTGCAGAGACGACCATTTGAGAGTTGTACCTACCCTTCAGGTAAGATCCTTGGCGGGTGATCACAGGAGTTGTTCCAGTTTACTTGTACTTTTAGTTTCTTGTACTTTCCAGTTGAGCTTGTATTGTGGCCCCTTTTTCTTACTGTACTCACTCTGTTTACTATTAAGTTTACTTGAGTTCGTATCTTTATGTATGCTTGGTTTTCTGTGTTTACAGATTATAAAATCAATGCCTTCCCAGCTTTAGGGAATACACTTTCGATGTTAGTCTCCAGCCCCTAGCCTATGGAAGGTGGGCTTGGGGTAGGCACGACACGGGCCCCGGGGGACGGGTCGTGACAAAACCCCTCCCCTGTATCTATGAGACTTTTGTCTTAATAAAATACCAAAACCAATTCCCTAAGTAGGTTCTCAAGAAGAATGAATCAATATGTAAACCCCTCTTCCTTTTCTTTTAATTTCGTTTCAATTTACTTTGTTTTATTTTTCTTTCCTAACCTCCCCCCATCCAAATGGTACAATTGCTCAAGTACCTTACATGTACTGGAATTGTTTTAGGCTAATGGAATAATTCATCATCATCACTCTTTCCCCTTCCTTTTATACTAATAATGAAAACATCATTTGAGTTGTGTTCATTTATCACATTCAAGGACGACGAAGTTTTATATTTCATTTACCATATTCAAGGCTATTCATGAAAAAAAATTTATGGTTGAACTAGATTTTAATATATGAATTATATCTTATGTAATATTCTGGATTCATTTTGTACACATGATAATAATTTATAAAATAAAATGGTTTCGTTGTGATCTAAAACCGCCAAAATAAACCTGAATGATTATAATTAATTATTTATCTAATGATTCATCCTCATGCCATAAAACCAAATGCTTTATAAGACAAACATAACCTCTATAATATCAGTAATAAAATATAAGTTAAATTCAGGATAATTACCCCCGCTTTTCATGATCCTTCGTACATGTATACAAGTAAACCGATCATGAAAATCAAGGAAACCAATGCTCTCAAATGATGAAATTGAATATCTTAACTGATCAAAAAGTCCATAAATGAACTTAATAAAGTTATAATAAATCTAATTATTTTATAATGGGTTCTTTAATTCTTAATTAATTAATCTAATTTGATTATCTAAGATATTAATATCAAGTGAAGAACACATTCAGGCTTAAGGTAAGGGATTGTACCAAAACCTTCACTATTTCTTTAGGTTATTCTTTTTATATTTTTACCCAAATTAAAGTATCTTTTATTTTTATTTACATATTCTAAATTTTATGTATATTTTCCAAACTCGTGTATCGTGATCCATCCATTCTTCTTTTCTGGGATATACATGTTTTTAAAAGGTTCCCTACTCGATTATTCTTGATAAGAAAACCTAATTTAAGGGAACTTTCCAAATTCTTAACTATTTTTAATTGCATTATATAATCTGTTTTAAACCACCATTATTTTTCTATAATAAATAATTTTATTATGAAAACTTTATTTGTTGACTAATGTTTTTATATAATGTATTATGCTTTTTATGCTTCAAAATATCTTTAATTTTTTGCTTAAATCGCGCTAAAATGTTTCAATTATAATGTTTCTTAAATACTATTTTTACATGTTATAACTTTAGTTTGACTTCACTTATCATGATCTATGATTATTTTTATTTATAAATGTTCATGTATGGTTCCTTTCTTTCATGGAAACTTTTATGACATGAATATTCATTATGATTTATGACATGATTATAATACCCAATTCTTACCACGAGTAACCCTTATGCTTATATTTGATTCCTTATGTATGATTCTTCATGTAGAAAAAATATTCACGAACATGTTGTGATGGGTGTGATCAGATATCACTTTGATGCACTGGATGATTTTTAGTTTCATGAGATGTTATGTTCAATGATCTTTGTGGTTAGTCTTGACTTGTGCTCCATGTGCAATAGTCTTGGTGGTTATACTTAACTTTTGCTTCTCTATATGATCCTTGACTCATGATAAAGTCATATTTTATATTTTTTCCACATTACTATAATTCCATGATTATATCATACAATGTTCTATATGTTATGATACCATATGTTTAACCATGTTCCATTCCTTTTTATATCATTATGCCATGTTTTCTAACACATGTGCTAAGATTTATTTTAATATTTATTTCCTTAATGGGATTTTTAGATCATAACTTTGTTCATATTATTCCTAGGTTATCCTATGCATATGTGAGGTCTCAAAGTAAGTTAGGATCTCATAATGGATGATAAAGAAATAAATGTCTTATTTAGTCCCATGTTTTTAGTTTTATGTACCTAGACTTCCAAATACACTAGACATTATGATCCTTGTATTGTTGTATGACGTTTAATTATTCCTAAAATCATGTAATATCATGTGAAAAGGTATAGGGTCACTATAGTTGGTATTAGAGAAAGTTCTAGTTATTTTTGGAGGTTAAGAATATAAAACTTTAGTAAGAACCTTAGGGGTAAGACTAAGTTTTATAAAACATCCCTAAATTTTGGTAAGCATAGATTTAGTGTTTTATTAAGAAAATAAATACCTATCTAGATACTATAAGTGTATGTGTTTCTAGAAAAAATGTACATAGGAGTAATAAATCTCACAAGGTGTTTTGGGCCTAACTCAGGGTAACCTGGTACACAAAAACAAGCCTTACTATGTACCTGGTTTGACACTCCTAGGGATATGCTTTGGTAAATTCATAAGCTCAATATGAACCATTATTAAGGGGAAAATTCCCATAAGAAAATATATGATGGAAAACAAATCATGGATAACCTATATTTAAACCTAGGGAATCACAAGTAAGGATATACCTTTCCTTTTTTACTTTATCCTTTTAAGTTTAAAGTTTCATTTTTATGATTATTAGTTAAGTATTAAAGTCCCCCTAATTGCACTTTCTTTTTCTTAGTTAATGGTAGGAAATAGAAGAACATGTGCCAACAATCTATGTGATAGGAAACATTATGATTCCCCTAATGATATTCCAAATATGATGGGAACGAGTGCTCAAAACTTTATGATAGTACTTGCTCAGCTGGTTTAAGTTATGAATAATAACTTGAATCTTGTGGAACACCATCCTTCCCAGGGAAAGAGAAAGTTGTCTTCAAATCCTTTATGCATCAAAGACCTCCCATGTTTAGTGGATCTTATGATCCCACCCTCATGGAACAATGTATTAACTCCATGTAAAACATATTCTCCATCCTCCAGTGCTTAGAAGAAGAGAAAGTTATGCTGGTGGTCTATCGTTTTGATGGGGAAGCTGATCAGTGGTGATAACTGATCAAAAACATTAAGTCCAAGGTGGAAATTGATTCCATGGATTTGGAGTAATTCAATAAAATGATATTACATAAATATTTCCCCCAGACCATCCATCTCAAGATGGAAATAGAGTTCCTTGGACTTGAGTATAAGGAAGATGAATTCATTAGGGTGTATGAAGCAAACCTTACATGGCTTACAAGATATGCCTCCAACTTTTTCATGAATACTAAAATCAAGGTGTATCTCTTCTTTAGTTGACTAAATTCGAGTCTATGAAAAGAATTTTTGATTTGAGGCTTTGAAAATTATGAGGAGATTGTTCGTTGTTCCATCAAGGTTGAAATGGAGACCAAAGACTCTCATTGGTCTCATGGGACTGGAGAATAAAAGGGATAAATTGAGTCTAATATGCTGGATCAGTAGATAAATCCCATGATGGAAATAGGAGTGAACATCCCACGTGTCAAAATTTTGGAAAGAAGTGTCATAGGAACTATCTAAAGGGAACCACGAAATTCTTCAAATGTGGAAGGATGGGACATCTGGCTAAGAACTGTTGAAGGGATATGAATAATTCCACTAACATAGAAGAAGAAAGGAAGGCTCAGATCAAATCTCATCTTGTATTACAGTGTTATAACTACAAGGAACATTGGCATTATGTGAACCATTCCCTTAATCAAAGGGTTTTTAGAGGCAATCAACAATAACCTCCATAGAAACAAAGAAGGGCATATGTTATCACTACTGCTAAGGTGGAGCTGAAAAATGACGTGGTGATAGGTATGATGGTTATTCATTCAAGAATAGTGAACATAATATCTAATTATTTTTCTATGAATTATTTCATATCTTTAAATTTTAGAATAAATATTTAAACATCACATAAAAATATGGAGGTTGAGTTATCTATGAGAACTGAAAATGGGGAAATTATTACATTCAAAGTATATAACTCCTCCTCGATTAATTTTTGGGGACTGAACCTCCCATAAAATATTGTCATACTTCTTTTGGTGGAGTTAGATTCGATATTGGTCATAAATTGGCTATCTTTACACAAATAGAACATCAATTGTGGGGAAAGGTAGATCACTCTTCACATACTGAATCATCCTCCAATTCAATATAAGTGTAAAGAGGAGGATGAATCTCTTTTAGAGTCATCATCTCAAGTGAGTATATTACAGCCTTATGAGAAAGTATATCTAGCTCAAATGATTGAGAAAAGTAATATGATTGTGCTCAAATACATTCCCATTGTAAGGGACTACACTAATGTGTTTTCCAAAGAGTTTTCTGGTCTTCCTCCTGATCGAGTGGTTGAGTTCTCAACAGAACTTATTCTTGGATCTCTGCCTATATCAGAAACACCTTATTTAATAGACATCGTAGAGTTGGAAGAACTAAAGAAGCAGTTACAGGAGAATCTTGATAGGGGTTTTTTACACCTAATTGCTTCACCATGGGTTGCTTCAATCCTCTTCGTCAAGAATAAGGATGGATCAATGCACCTCTATATTGATTATAATGAGATCAATAAAATCAAGATAAATAAAAATTATCCCCTTCCATAGATAGATGAATTGATTGATTAGCTACATGGGGCCAGTTATTTCTCTAAGGTGGACCGTCAGTCGGGATATCACCAATTAAAGGTGAGAAAGGAAGATATTACCAAGATAACCTTTCGAATGAGATATAGACACTATGAGTTCACAGTAATGCCCTTAGAACTCACTAATTCTCCAACAATCTTCATGGATTTAATGAAGAGAGTATTTAGAGATTACCTTGACAAATTTTTGGTAGCATTTATCAATGATATTCTGATATATTCCAAGAGCAAGGAGGAACACGAGGAACATTTGAATACTATGCTAAAGACTTTTTGAAGAGAGAAACTATATGAAATGTAAAATAAATGTGATTTATGGATGGAGGAAGTATCATTCTTCGGGAATGTTATCACCAGTAAAGGAATATTTTTGGACCCTTTGATAAAACACATTTTTATTGAATATTTTTTTGATAATAAATGATATAATTTCCTCACATTGTGGTAAATGTGTTCATTTATGAAATATTTGGGATTAGATCATTCATTTGAAAATTTGATGAAAATTCTACTTTTACCCTTTAAAATTCACTATAGAATTCCAGACATAAATATATTGATATGAATTATTTGAACTTAAAATTATTTAAATCTGTTCCTGACTTAATGGGATAAAACTTTAATTTTGGACATTGAAGCTAAATCATGAATTTGGTTGGTGCAAATGGTCCATTAAGTCAAAGTTGGGCTGGACTCACCAGATTGGACATGGGTTCTATATTTGGGCCATAAATCCTACATTCGTGCTTGGATTGGGCTAAAATTTGGATCAGAGCTTGGGAAAAAAATTTCTCACAAATCATCCTTCTAGATGGGGACCTGGTTCATGCGTTTTGAAGGTCAAATGAGCAGTGAAATTTGGCTTTAAATATTTGGCGGAATTTCCCCATTCACACTTGAAACCACTTATAACCCAGCCTTCGCTCCACTCTATAAATTGGTATTTTTCTCATTTGGATGGAGTTGTACGTGCATTAGAATATTGTTACTAGAGATGAAGTGGTTCTTTTTCACTTCAATTAACCATTGTAGGAGGGAATATTTCAAGCTAGGATCTCCTCCAAAATGCTCTTCTCTTCCTCTTCTTTATTGTAATGTTTTTGTTCTTTCTATAAACTTATTATTTTATCTTCCATTTCTTTTATTTTACTCAATTTTATTCTTCTTTTATCTTACTCTTTGGGCTTTAATTCTTTATTATAAGCGTGATTGGGTTATACCCATTATAAATCGTTGCAAATGAAATTCGCTTCTACGATGATTACACCACCCATGGAAGAGTAGTCTTTTTAGTAATCGATCTATCTCTTACTTTATTCATTCAATTATTTTGAATCAATGAGATAATTAAATTCAATCAATATGATCTATTAATAGAATTTTCAAGATAAATGAAACTAATAAATCAATTTAACAATTGATACAAAAACACACGAGGTCGAGGTTTGTGTAAATTGTGAGAGTGCGATCTTAATCGGTAATACAAGACTGCATAGGATAAATTTGTAGAGTTAAAATATAATCCATAAACTCAATTAATTCTCATTTATAGAGTGGATATGTTCTCTAATTAACCAATTAATATATGCTAACCTAAGAACATCAATTAAATTAGGGTGCTACGATTGCATGTTCCGAAGCTAGCCTAGGGTTTAAGTAATTTCATCTTTGTGGTTAATTTAACTTTTGTAGGTTTAGAGGGTTAAAAAATTAGGGGATTATAATTAATTGGATGTTAATTTAAATGATAATGATAAATAATTGAGTTAAGAGGTAGAGTTAGATAAATTATTCCTTTTAAATGTTTTCTCAAAAAAAAATCTTCTTGTTGTGTCATTTTAATCAAACTTCATTTCAAAACTAAAAAATATATACAATCTTCTTCCAGAAACCTTTTTCTAGATTTATAAAAGATAAAAAAACCCATCTTTTTAATTAGTGTTCTTAATTAATTTTATTTTATTTTCAAAATACCTTCAATATGTTGTTGAATTTACTTCCTCCTTTGAGAGACGACCTTGGTCAGCCACTTTGCTGCACCTAAGTACCCCAAAAACCATTAATCATTTGAGGGCACCCACGACAGTGCCTTTCAAATTGGTGCCATTTCCGGGGAGACAAGTAATTATTTCATCCAATTAGAGGTATTTATTTTATTTTACATTTTATTCTCTTCTTCTCTTTTTTTTTCTTCTTTACCCAATCTATTTTTTTCTTTATTTCTTCTTCTTCTTCTATTATTTTATTCTTCTTTTTAGACCTTCAACTCAAACTTCTCATTTTTATTTTACTATGGTCCACTTTCCTTATTTTCATTTTTATTTTATTTATGAAATGAACTAATCCTGAATATCTCTTAGATCTTGACCCTGAGATTGAATGCATCCTTATAGCTCGAATCAGACATTCTCAGTCTACGGGAAGTTTAAACATTCAACCAGTAGAAGAATTCCACCACTATAAGAACATTTAAATTGGAAAAACTTCTATTTAAAACCTAAAACAATAACCAATGGCTGAAGAAAATAACAATGAACTTAATAGAACCATTTCAGAATTGGTTGCACCTGATATTAACTATCTATCAAATTTTATTGCATACCCGAATCTCGAATAGGACTTTGAACTGAAATCTGGGTTAATTCATATTCTTCCAAAGTTTCATGGATTATATGGTGAGGATCCAAACAAACATTTAAAATAATTCAATATGGTTTTCTCACACCTTAAACCAAGAAATGTATCTGAAGATCAAATCAAACTAAGGGCATTCCCATTTTCACTTGATGGAGCTGCAAAAGACTGGATGTATTATTTACAACCTGAAGATGTCATGTGTTGGAACGATTTGAAATGTCTTTTCTTGTAGATATTTTTTCCAGCATCAAGGAACAATTCTATTCGTAAGGAGATATCGAGGATCAAGAAAGCACAAGGGGATTCAATGTATGAGTACTGGGAGCGATTCAAGAAGTTGTGTGCAAGATACCCACATCACCAAATCAGTGAGAAACTCCTCATCCAATACTTCTATAAAGGACTCACACTTATGGAGAGGAGCATGGTGGATCCCACAGTTGGAGGAGAATTGGTGGACAAAATACCAGTAGTTGTACGTGCGTTGATTGACAAGATAGCCCAAAACTCCCAACAATTTGGTGATCGAGGTACACCACATGTCAAGGTAGTACATTAGGTAAGTACTTCTTATCTTGAGAGTCATTTCATTGATACCAAGTTAGAATAATTAACCACTTTGTTGAGAAAAATTTCTTTGGCTCAAAATACATCTCAACCCACTCCTTCAAGACCTTGTGGTAATTGCACTGAGACAAGCCACCCAACTAACTGTTACCCACAAATACAAGAAACATAAGATTGTGTAGCAGTATTTCCTGAGAGACCATATCAGCAGTAGGAGCAACCATATCCCCAAAAGAAGCTTTATTCTTTTCCTACAACATAAAACCAAGGGTGGAAGGATCAATCGGATATGAGGTGTGGCTCTGGACAACAAAAAAGGCCCCCTTTTCAACAAAACTTCCAGAAACCTCCACCTTACCAATAGGGTTTCCAACAACCCCAAAGGCAATTTGAAGCTCAAGAATCAACAAGTCAATAATAAGGTAATTCTCAACCAAAGGTAGATTCTAACACTAATGATCTTTTGAATAAAATCGTTCTTAATCAATAGAATGTGCTAAAGAGTCATGTCACGAACCAACCCAGGTCGACCCTGAACCGGTCACCCAAGCCGGTTCGCGACATGGCCCGAGAGGCATTCTCGATCCTCCCATGCTGGCGAAAAGTGCCAGGGCATCAAAAGAGATCAAGAGGGAATGATTTCGCCTGATAAAAATAAATAAAGCAGTGCAAAGAAAATAGAACAACACAGAGTAAATAAACAATGCGAAAAGAAAGAACGACCAACAACAACCAACTAACCTGACCATGAATAAAACTCCTCGTGACCTCGAGTGTCACTCTCCAAACCACAACCAAGTCTCACCCATGGTGAACAAGCTTGAGTCAAACCTGCAACAAAACTAAAAATAGGAAAACACTATAGGCGTGAGTATTAAAACTCAGTAGGTGCACCCAAAAAACTATTCCCAGTGCACTACCTTTGAATAAAGAATTTACCAATTTCTGGTTTGAACTAAATTATATAAAATATTTGTTTCCACACACACTTTTATTTCTAAAACAATTAATAGTTTATTTCTATTTTTAATTTAAAAACAAGTTTAGTGTTTGAAAGAAACTGGTGCATTTCATTTTAAAATATTTTTTGCGAACAATTTAGAAATCCAAATTTTAGTTGTTAGTCAATAGTAAAACCACACACAACACACAACACACACTAAGGGAAATGGAAAAAGTGGCACACAGGGGCCATCAACCAAACTATACCTCTCAATTGTCTGCCAAATATAAATAAACATTAAATAAAACATGGGTCGAATTAGGAGCTTGTGAACAATATAGAATGTACTATACATGTGACTCATCCTGAAGGCATGCCTACTCTCGATGACATCATAACTCCCTAACGCTCTGTGTTTCCCTACATGTCCAATCCAAGGGGCCCAATCCCCTAGTAGAGTATAATCAATACTAAGGGCCACTATCCAATGCGTAATCTAAACTAGTGTAGCAATCATTCTCAGAAGATTCACTTACTATGCCAGGTTCCCATGTCAAAACGTGTAATAAAAAGGAAAGGGGTTAGTCAACAAAGTCAATCAAGTATCACAAACACCACACACAAATAATATATCCAACATACACCAAATATCACCCCTGAGTCACCCCAAAGAGAGTTTTCCAAAATAATTTATTTTATTAAAGTGCCAAACAGGCCTTCACCAATTTTAAAGAAAATCCTCATTTCTCAAGAGAACCAAAACACTTATTTGCGCTTCAAAAGAAATCATTTATAAATAAACCAGAACTACATTTGAAATTCTGTGAATTATGTTTAAAGGTCAAACGGGCATTCTTTCACTACTGGGTGTCCGTTCATCAAGAAGTGCCTTGTATAAAATAAATTGCTCTTTTTAAACCAAATAATCATTTAAAAATTAATTATCTTATATCATTTCCCATTTATTAAGATTAATAAAATACCAATAAATTAATAAATTTTGAATTTAAAGGTGATTGCAGTGGGGGACAAACCTCAGATCGTTGTCCAAACACAATGGCATGTCACGCCTCGCACAGACACACAAGCACGAGCAAGCCGACGACCACAGTATCATGGGTTTTCCTCGCCGTCATGATACAATAAATGCACAAAAACTAAGGTGCATAAACACAGACTTAACAAAATCCAAACGAACAACCGGCGCAAAAGAGCCACCTTGGCATGTTTTCAAAACACAACTCGCACCATAAACACTATTCACTAACCCTTTCAAAATCCATAAAGTGTTTACGAAAAACACACAATGCCAAAATAACTCACTAATCATTTTAAGGAGCCAACAAACCATTTTAAGAAAACACTTAGAGTGCACAACCTGAAAAAATCACATGACACGATGAGATCAACATTTAAAAACACGTGCGCCTAAACACATTTTCAAAA
The DNA here is from genome assembly GCA_963277665.1 of Viscum album. Lineage (NCBI taxonomy): Eukaryota > Viridiplantae > Streptophyta > Magnoliopsida > Santalales > Viscaceae > Viscum > Viscum album. The sequence goes on along the minus strand of OY728119.1, from coordinate 602,964,553 downwards.
CCAGGCTCGAAGCACCCATATTATTTAATAAATCATTTAAAATTTTATAAAATAATTTTAAAAAGTATATCGTGGCTTTAAAAATAAGAAACCAACTCAAGCATCATTTAATAAATTCTAAAAACTTTCAACTACGAGCAAGGGTCAGCGGGACTAATTAGACCTTTGCATGTAAAACCCGTCAAATTCAGTTCACATAAACAAGGTGCAAAATATAAAACGCAACCAAATTATTTTAAAAAACTCAAGTCGCACCAATTTAATTAAACAAATAACTTGATAAAGAAATTATCTAATACTCAAACAAGTACAATTCAAAGGGACCATACCAAAACTCTAAATCATAATGAAAACACACGCCTAAGACCAGTGCGCAATTTCATTCGCACTTCACCAATAGGATTTGGAAGATTAAATAAACCTTGTGCAAACAAGATTGAACCCGATAAGGACCAATGCACTACAAAAATAAGAGCTAAGTCTCAAAACATATAATGAATCTCATTTTTTGAATGTGTGAAACCAAACAATAGGAAGAAAACCCTCACATAGCAAGGTGGTGATATCCCGACATCGTCTGAAGCCCTCGCCTTAGGAGGAGAACACAGGAACCCACCCAAAAAGGGCATCTTGAGATTCGAGTCGCACACCTGGAAGATAAAACTACCACTGGAAGAGGGTCGCGCTGATGAGGTAGCACATAGAAGAGGCCATGCCGAAAAACAGGCCAACAGGGGGAAATTCCACCGGCAAGGGTGGTTCCAGCTGGAGAGGGAGGTGGCGGTTGTGGCGACAGACAGGGGGGTTACATCGGCGAGGTGAGGTCGGCCGGAGGGAGTGAAGCCGAAGGCGGAGCGGGTGGGGATGGGCTGTTGAAAGGGGGTCACCAGACTGGGCGTAGCCGGGAGCAGTTCGTGCCGCACGTAAGAGAGGAGGGGGTATTGTAGGAGGAGTCGACGAGTGGTTGGGACGCGGTGCAGGAGGCAGCCGGTGAGAGGCGGAGCCGACTGGTTGGTTGAGTGGCTTTGCAGTCGGTGTAGGAAGTTGAGTAGGGTGCGGGGAATCTGGAGAAGGGCGGGCAAAGCAGGGGGCGATACGGTGCTGCAACAGGGAGAATGGGGGGCCAGGTGTTGTGGGTAAGAGGCGTAGGGGCCGCTGGAGATGAGGTGGGGCTGCAATGCAAGGAGGGATCTAGCAGGAGGGCGGCACGTGGGAGAGAAAGAGAGGAGATGAGAGAGGGGATAGGGTAGCGCTAGGGTTAGGAGAAGGGAGAAAAAAAAGAAGGAAAAAAATAAAAATAAACAAAAGAAATAGCAAATAAAAACAAAAATAATAAACATAAAATAATAGTAATAGTAATAATAAAAATAATAACATAAATAATCATAATACTAAAATTTAAAAAATTAATTTTTCACCTAAATAAATAAAATAATTAAATTTCTAATAAAAATAAAAATAAAATAAATAAGTAAATATATAAATAATACTAATAATTTTAATAATAATAATAACAAAAACAACATAAAGATAACGATATCAATAATAATAATATTTATAATAATTTTAATAATAATAATAAGGATAAGGATAATAATAATTTTAATAATAATAAAAAAATAGAAAAAATTCAATAATAGTATTATTATCCGCATCATTTTAATTTTAACTCATTTTTCTTTACTTAGTCTTATTAATTGGATACCGCAACCTCGGGGCCCACATGCAACTCAAGAGCTCATGTGCGGACTGTGCGATAGCTTCTGTTCGATCCAGAATTAGTTGCACGGGTGCCCGGGCTAACCGCACGGCCTTCGCTAACCGTGTGGTGTCCGCGCACCATCCGGAATAATAATAATAATAATAATAATAATAATAATAATAATAATAATAATAATAATAATAATAATAATGACAAAAATAAAAATGATAAAAATATTCATTACATTTTAATAATAATAATAAAATTATTGTCATCAATAAAATTTTTAAACAACACAATAAATTATAAAAGTTTCTCATTTTAATTTTCCGAAGACATGCGGATCGTGTCGTTGCATGGGCGAAGCCATGCGGGATTTACAAAATACACTCTGCCCCTCGCCCAGTGACGCTAACTAAAAAACGCGCACTTTTTAACCAAACATAAAAATCTTGATTGGGTTTCAACCCGAACCTCAGTGAAAAATTTTAAAACCAAAGAAAATAATAAAATAAAAATAATAGATAGATCGTGGTGTGACAATTCTCCCCACCATAACGATTTACACCCATGGAAAGCCACAACAAGATCTAGACCCAAAGATAAAACTTATCATGTGTCATCCACCTATAAAAGTTTCAGCGCCTCCAGTTGATCGATCCAAACTGACACCGAAAACCCAAGACACACAACTCATCCTTAAAACACGAGCACCTTAACCGTCAGGTAGAACCCAAACCATCAACCCCAACCAGGGAACGAACGAACTTAGACTACCTCTGACACTTATTCCCATAATCTTAGTCCAAAAAAATCATTGGGTGTACTCCAATCTCAACTTCTACTCGAGGGGACGAACTCAGGATTAGGTGGTTCCGCACGAGACCACCTACCACCAAATGATACATGAAAAGAAACTTTGATACTGACATAGGGAGGCCCGAATGGACTCCCCACCATAAGGATTGGGATAAATCTAAATTACTTTAGGTGTAACTTTGCGAGACCCCTTGTGGGTCTCCCCACCATAAGAACTGAGGAGATTAACCGAAGTTGAAAACTTTCCGCACGGGAAAAAAACCCCACAACAATGGGAGAAATAAGGGAAGGGCGCAACTAATAGAGCATCAAAACTACCACCATCATCATATCAACAATGTCTCACCCTCAGAAGAACATAAACCATGACACAATAAGGACCGAGATTAAACCAAGTCCCTTCTTCACCACTGGGGTTCTCCTTACTATGTTCCAGCTTCACTCCGGGACCTATGGCTAGAGCACTGATGATTGAAGCATCTCATGACTCGCAGTCAGGCTTAAAAAAATTCCCAAACATAACACAAAAACCATAATTTCACCAAACACACTTCAAATTAAATAAAAGTTTAAAAGAGGTTCAACCACAACCATTATTACAACCGAAAGAAAAAAAGAAACACCACGAAATGCCACAAGATACAACCACTACATCCAGGGAACACTAAAAAGATAAAACCTCAAACTGATCCCCAAACATTGCCCTACTCCTGATGACGGGCTGAGGTAACCTTCGATAAGATAGGTTTGGCTTCAGCACAATTCTTGGAAACACCTCGGCAGAATCGTTGCAAGTGACCCATACGTCCATAGGTGTGGCAGGGTCTTGGAGCACTCAGGCACGTCGGCCTCTTGTGACCCTGCCTACCACACTGGTGACAGGTCATGACATTGTGTTGTGAAGAAGATGGTTGAAGGTGTGAAGGCCTCTTGATTCCTCTATTATATCCACCAGCATCAGATCGCTTCTCATTCTTCCTATTTTCATCCTCTGTACTGCCTCCCAAGGTCGTGGGAGGATTCGCTACCTCAAGTCATCCTGCTAGCTCAGCTTTAGCAAGAAAGGCTTTCCCCACAACATCTAAGAAGTTGGTTAGGTTGGGATCTTCCACTTTCGATCACAGTTTAGGTCAAAGTCCAAACTCAAATTTTTGATCCTTCTCAGGATCATTCACAACAAACCATTGATCATATAGAACTAGGCCTATGAAACGTCGATAGAATTCCAGTACCGATTCAATGTCCTGCTGAAGACAACACAACTTTATCCTCTTCCTCAGCTTCATCAACTTAGAGAAATATTATTGTAAAAATGAAGACTTGAAGAACTCCCACGTTAAATCTTCCCGATGCTTATTCTGATACGTGGACTTCCACTATTCCCAGGTTGGACCTTCAAGTATAAAGGTATCCAACTTCACCTTCAATGACTCAGGCAACCCAATGAAACTGAAGTTCCTATCAATCTTCTGCAACCACTCCTCTGCCTCAAGTGGATCTGCTTGGCCATAAAATAGGGGAGGGTTCAACTTCTGGAACTCGAGGACGTAATCTATGGGCTGATCAACTGGAGGATTTGCTAAGGATGCACCACCCGAAGCTGCACCTTGGGCATCCATCGAACCTTCATGGGGGAGAACACTATGGAACAAGAAAACAAAGAGTAGGATCAAAACATGGTCACTACCATTTCAAATTTGACTTTCCACAAATTCCAAAATAAAACTTTACAATTAGTTTTTAGAACTAAATAAGACTCAAACAATTCACCAGGGGAAACGAGTGTTGATGGTTGACTCGGAAATATGGTTGTCAGCCATACGCCAGTCACGCCACCATTACTGAGAGCATTTTAGGGTAAAGTCCCCGTATCTATATGGATTTCCAGGCCCTGTAAGATCACAGGGCTACTTTCCCAACTCCCTTTTCATTTCCCAACATAAAACAATTCACAACAATCAAAGGACACCAACATGCTCGGATATCCGATGGTAACCCAAGGTTCGGAATGAGAAAGGGTTCATGACATCCTTCTCACCCGTACGCCCCGAGTCCTGACAATTCCACTGCTTCTACAATGATGACCCTAAATAACAATGGGCGCTCTGAAAAAAAAGGTCATCTCAGGAGCAGACCTGCTCTGATACCATTTTGTCAAGAACCAACCCTGGTCGACCCTGAACCGGTCACCCAAGCCAGTTCGTGACATGGCCCGAGAGGCATTCTCAATCCTCCCGGGCTAGCGAAAAGCACCAGGGCATCAAAAGAGAGAAATAGGGAACAATTTCAATTGATAAAAATAAATAAAGCAACAAAAAGAAAATAGAACAACACAAAGTAAATAAACAACATGAAAAGAAAGAATGACCAACAACAACCAACTAACCTGACCATGACCAAAAACTCCTCGTGACCTCGAGTGTCACTCTCCAAACCACAACCAAGTCTCACCCATGGCAAACAAGCTCGAGTCAAACCTACAAAAAATCTAAAAACAGGAAAACACTATAGCCATGAGTATTAAAACTTAGTAGGCATGCCCAATAAACTATTCCCAACACACTACATTTAAATAAAGAATTTACCAATTTTAGGTTTGAACTAAATTATATAAAATATTGGTTTCCACACACACTTTAATTTCTAAAACAAGTAATAGTCTATTTCCCTTTTTAATTTAAAAACAAGTTTAGTGTTTGAAAGAAACAGGTGCATTGCATTTTAAAACATTTTTTGCCAACAATCTAGAAATCCAAATTTTAGTTGTTAGTCAAAAGGTAAACCACACACAACACACAACACACACTAAGGGAAATGGAAAAAGTGGCACACAGGGACCAGAAACCGAACTAGACCTCTCAATCGTCCGCCACATACAAATAAACACTAAATAAAACATGGGTCGAACCTAGGGGCTCGTGAACAATCCAGAACATACTATACATGTGACTCATCCTGAAGGCATGCCTACTCTCAATGATGTCATAATGCCCTAATGCCCGGTGTTTACCAACATGGCCTAAACAAGGGGCCCAATCCCCTAGCAGAGTATAATCCGTACTAAGGGCCACTAGCCAGTGTGTAATCTAAACTAGTGCAGCAATAATTCTCAGAAGATTCACTTACTATGTCAGGTTCCCATGTCAACACGTGTAATAAAAATGAAAGGGGTGAGTAAAAAAATTCAATCAAGTAGCACAAAAACCACACACAAATCATGCAGTCAACGTACACCAAATATCACTCCTGGGTCACTCCAAAGAGAGTTTTCCAAAATAATTTATTTTATTAAAGTGACAAACGGGCCTTCACCAATTTTAAAGAAAATCATAATTTTCAAGAGAACTAAAACACTTATTCATGCTTCAAAATAATTCATTTATCAATAAACCAGAAATATATTTGAAATTCTGTGAATTATGTTTAAAGACCAAACGGGCATTCTTTCACTACTGGGTGTCCATTCATCAAGAAAATATTTCAAGTGTCGTGTATAAAATAAACAGCTTTTTTTACACCAAATAATCATTTAAAATTTAATTATATTATATCATTTCCCATTTATTAAGATTTATAAAATATCAAGAAATTAATAAATTCTGAATTTAAAGGCGAATGCAGTGGGGGACCCACCTCAGCTCGTTGTCCAAACACAATGGCACGTCATGCCTCGCACAGACGCATAAGCACAAGAAAGCTGACGAACGTAGTATCACGGGTTTTCCTCACCGACATGCTATAATAAACGCACAACAACTAAGGTATATAAATACGGACTTAACATAATCCAAACAAATAACCAGCACAAAAGAGCCACCTCGACATGTTTTCAAAACACAACTCGCACCATCAACACTATTTAATAACCCCTTTAAAATCCACAAAGTGTTTACAAAAACCACACAATGCCAAAATAACTCACTAATCATTTTAAAGAGCCAACAAACCATTTTAAGAAAACACTTAGAGTGAAAAACCTGACAAAAGCGCATGACATGATGAGATCAACATTTAAAAACACGTGTTCCTAAACACATTTTCAAAACCAGGCTTGCAACACCCATATTATTTAATAAATCATTTAAAAATATATAAAACATTTTTAAAAAGTATATTACGGCTTTAAAAACAAGAAACCAACTCAAGCATCGTTTAATAAATTCTAAAAACTTTCAACTATGAGCAAGGGACAACGGGACTAATTAGACCTTTGCATGTAAAACCCATTAAATTCAGTTCACATAAGTAGGGTGAAAAATATAAAACGCAACTAAATTATTTTAAAAAACTCAAGTCACGCCAATTTAATTCAACAAATCACTTTCTAAAGCAATTATCTAATAATCAATCAAGGACAGTTCAAAGGGACCAAACCAAAACTCCAAAGCAGAATGAAAACACATGCCTGAGACCGGTGCACAATTTCATTTGCACTTCATCCACAAGCTTCTAAAGCTTAAATAAACCCTACGCAAACAAGATTGAACCCGATAAGGACTAATGAACTACAAAAATAAGAGATAAGGCTCAAAAAATATAATGACTCATTTTTTTGAATACGTGAAACCAAACAATAGGAAGAAAACCCTCACATAGCAAGGTTGTGATATCCCAACATCGTCTGAAGCCCTCACCTTAGGCAGCGAACACTGGAACCTGCCCAAAAATGGGGACCTGAGATTCGAGTCAAACACCTAGAAGAGAAAACTACCACTGGAAGAGGTTCGTGCCGGTGAGGTAATACACTGGAGAGGCCATGCCGAAAAATAGGCCGTCAGGGGGAAAATACCACCGGTAGGGGCGGTTCCAGCTGGAGAGGGAGGCGGCAGTTGCTGTGGCCGGACAAGGGGGTTGCATCAGTGAGGTGAGGTTGGCTGGAGGGTGTGAATCTAAAGGCGGAGCGGCTGGGGACGGGCTGTTGCAAGGGGATCACCAGACTGGGCGCGACCTAGATAAGTTTGTGCCGCGCGTAAGAGAGGAGGGGGTCCTACAGGAGGAGTCGGCAGGTGGATGGGACATGGTGCATGAGGCATCCGGTGAGAGGCGGAGCCAGCTGGTTGGGCGAGTGGTGTTACGGTTGGTGTAAGAGGTGGAGCAGGGTGCAGGGAAGTCGGAGAAGGGTGGGTGAAGCAGGGGGCACTACGGTGCTGCAACAGGGAGAAGGGGGGCCAAGTGCTGTGGGTAAGAGGTGGAGGGGCCGCTGGAGGTGAGGCGGGGCTGCGATGCAAGGAGGGATCTAGTAGGAGGGTGCGTGTGCAGGGGAAAAGGAGAGTGGATGAGAGATGGGATAGGGTAGTGCTAGGGTATGGAGAAGGAAGAGAAAAAAAGGAAGGAAAAAAATAAACAAAAGAAATGGAAAATAAAAACAAAAAAAATAAACATAAAATAATAATAATAGGAATAATCATAATAATAACATAAATAATCATAATACTAAAATTTAACAAATTGAGTTTTCACTTAAATAAATAAAATAATTAAATTTCTAATAAATAAATAAATAAATATATAAATAATACTAATAATTTTAATAATAATAATAATAATAACAAAAACAACATAAAGATAACGATATCAATAATAATAATATTTATAACGATATTAATAATAATAATAAGGATAATAAAAATTTTAATAATTATAATAATAGCAAAAGAAAAAATTCAGTAATATTATTATTATCCGCCTCATTTTAATTTTAAATCATTTTTCTTTACTTAGTCTTATTAATTGGATACCATAACCTCGTGGTCCGTGCGCAACTCAAGCACTCATGTGTGGACTGTGTGATAGCTTCTGTCTGATCCAGAAGCAGTCACGCGGGTGCCCAGGCTAACCGCACGACCTTCGCTAACCGTGCGGTGTCCGCGCACCGGCCATAATAATAAAATTAATAAGAATAATAATAATAATAATAATAATAATAATAATAATAATAATGAAAAAAATAAAAATGATAAAAATATTCATTACATTTTAATAATAATAATAAAATTATTATCTTGAATAAAAATTTTAAACAACATAATAAATTAGAAAAGTTTCTCATTTTAATTTTCCAAAGACAGGCGGATCATGTCATTGCCTGGGCGAAGCCGCGTGGGGTTTCCAAAATGCACTCTTCCCATGTGCCCAGAAACGTCAACAAAAAAAACATGCACTTTTTAACCAAACTTAAAAATCTTGTTCAGGTTTCAACCCAAACCCCAACAAAAATTTTTAAAACCAAAGAAAATAATAAAATAAAATTAATAAATAGATCAGGGTGTGACAAGTCAAGGTTCATAGCTGAGGGAGTTGAAGACTCAAATGAGCCATATTGCAACCGCCCTCCATGAACTGTTAAGTAAGAACTCCAGAAATCTTTCTTCCCAACCTACTTCAAATATGAAGGGGAATGTCAGTGCCATCACATTGAGAAGTGAGAAGCAAACAACTGATATATCTGCACCTATCATTCCACTAGAATTCACCTCAACTCCGAAGAAGCCCCATTCAAAACGGGCTAATGAGAAACCCAATGAGAGAGATAAATGTAAACAAAAGATTAATGATGTTCCTCATAAACCCCTTCCTTTTCCAAACAGGGTTGTTCAAACCAAGAAGACGGATTAAGAGGCAATGTAAAAGGAGGTTTTGGACACATTCAAGCATGTGGTGATTAACATTCATCTACTTGAATCCATCAAGAAAATCCTAAGGTATGAAAAATTCTTAAAAGAACTTTGTACCAATCGAAGAGGGCTCAAGGGAAATGAGATGATCAATCTTGGAAGGAATGTGTCAGTGCTCATTACACCAACTCTAGCAATGCCAACAAAGTGCAAGGATCTCGAGACATTCATTATCCCATACACCATAGGGGAGTTGCACTTTTCTAATGCTCTTTGTGATTTGGGAGCTTCCATAAATGTGATGCCTCACTCTGTTATATCTTCTTTACATATTGGTGAGTTGAAGCCGACGAGAGTAGTGGTGCAGTTGGCGAATAGAGCTATGACATATCCAACAAAATTCCTTGAGGATGTACTTGTTCAGGTAAGAGAAATGATCTTTACAACAGATTTATACATGATTAACATGGAGGATGATCAGGTAAGTTCTCATGCTCCCATTATTTTAGGTATACCCTTCCTCAAAACCACAAAAACAGTGATAAATGTTAATGAGAGTACACTTTTCATGGATTTTGGGGATGAAGTTGTGATATTTAATATTATGGATTCCATAAATTACCCCTTAGAGGACCATTCTGCATTTGATATCTTCCATTTTGAACCACCAAATAAAAACCCCATGAAATTTTATTGTCTTATGTTTAGGGATATTATGAGTATTGGTTCTAGTTTGATGTCTAAGAGTACTTCCACACCTGTTTATAACGCACAAGACTCTTTTAGATTTGATTTTGAAATGGAATCATATTCTGATTTTGATCATGTGAACTCTGATTATAACATGGTTTTTGAATATGCTGATATATTTAATGTTTTATTCTCTAATTGTGATGATTTATATTCTAATATTGATGCTCTTTGTTCACATATTTCAGTTCCTTCAATGTCTCCATCCATACACTACCCCCTACACTGGAACTCAATCCATTTCCACCAAATCTCAAATACTCATACTTGTTGAGTGGTGAGAAATTACCTGTTATCATTGCTAACAATATCCCTTTTGAACATGAAGAATTTTTTTTGAATCTTTTAAGGGAGAACATCAGGGAAATTGGGTGGACCTTGGCTGACATATCAGGTATTATCCCCTCTATTTTCATGAATATGATTATTTTGGAGGATGGGGCTAAACTGGTTAGGCAGCCACAATGGAGACTGAATCCAACTCTTTTGGAAGTTGTTAAAAAATAATTTGAAAAATTGATCGAGGCAGGTATAATCTTTCCCATTTCATATTCTCAGTGGGTAAGTCATATTCAGGTTGTGCCTAAGAAAAGTGGTGTTAAAGTTGTTAAAAATGAGAAATATGAATTAGTTCCAATGAGGGTATAAAACAGTTGGTGTGTGTGTATTAATTATAGGAAACTAAATCGGTCCACCTGCAAGGACCATTTTCCCCTCCCATTTATTGATCAAATTCTTGAGAGACTAGATGGGAAGAAACATTATTGTTTCTTGGATGGATTTTTTGGATATTTTCAGGTTCCTATTACTCTGGAGGATCAGGAGAAGACAACATTCACTTGTCCATTCGGTATGTTTGCCTACCAAAGGATTCCATTTGGACTTTGCAATGCCCCGGGTACCTTCCAGAGATTCATGGTGAGTATTTTTTATGATTTTATTGAGACCTACATGTAGGTATTTATGGATGATTTTATAGTGTATGGATCCTCATTTGATGAATGTCTAAGTATTTTGGGAAAGGTGTTGAATCGTTGTATTGAGAAGAATCTGGTCTGGAACTTTGGAAAGTGTCATTTCATGGTAGAGGATGGCATTGTTTTAGGGCATATAGTGTCAAAACATGGGATTGAGGTTGATAGATCTAAGTTATATATCATTTAATCCTTTCCATATCCTTCATGTGTGCGTGATGTTAGATCTTTCCTAGGGCATACAGAATTTTATCAGCGCTTCATCAATTATTTTAGTAAGATTACACTTCCTATGTCATGATTACTTCAAAAGGATTTTGATTTTGTATTTGATGATTATTTCATGACTTCCTTGTATGAGCTAAAGAAGTTTTTTCCACTCCACCGATCATACAGCCCCCACGGTGAGAGATTCCTTTTGAGCTTATGTGTGATGCCTCCAAATTTGTAGTTGGAGCTGTCTTATCTCAGAGGGTGGAGGAACGTTCACATGTGATTACCTATGCATCGAGGACATTGGATTCAGCCCAATAAAACTACACAACCATGGAAAAGGAGTTTCTTGATGTTATATTTGTTGTAGATAAATTCCATTCATATTTATTAGGCTCCAAAGTAGTTGTTTTTTTTTGACCATGCAGCTCTGAGGTACCTCTTGAAGAAGCCAAATGCAAATCCCAGGCTAATCTGATGGATGCTCCTTCTTCAAGAATTTGATATTGAGATAAAGGAAAATAAGCGGTTAGAAAACTTGGTGGTAGACCACATTAGTAGGCTTACTCGCACACTAGAGGATGACACCTTGGACTAGGTACTACTTCGAGACACTTTCCCCAATGAGAATCTTTATTCCATATCAGGTATACATCCTTGGTATACAGATTTAGGTAGCTACCTTGTTGCCTCTGAAATCCCTACAAATTTAAATAAACATCAGGTCCAAAAATTAAAGAGTGATTCAAGATTTTATGTTTGGGATGATCCATACCTATGGTGCATGTGTAGTGACCAAGTTATTAGAAGGTGTGTTCCTGATCATGAGTTTGTGTCTGTTCTAAAATTATGTCATAAACTTGCTTGTGGTGGAAACTTTGGACCCCAATGGACAGCTAGGAAAGTTTTAGACTCTAGATTATATTGGTCTATCTTATTCCATGATGCTCATGTGTATTGTAAGTTGTACACACGTTGCCAATACATGGGAAACATTTCTAGGAGACATGAGATGACTCAACAACCCATATTATTATGTGATAATTTTTATGTGTGGGGAATCAATTTTATGGTTCCTTTTCCTATTTCCTTTGGTTTTTTATATATTTTGGTTGTTGTTGATTATTTGAGAAAATGGGTGGAGGTTATGGCCACTGGGACTGATGATTCTCATGTTGTTGTGGATTTTGAAAAAGCACATATTTTTTGTAGGTTCGGAGTACTGAAGGCCATCATTAGTGACCAAGGGACGCACTTATGCAATCAGAATTTTTCTTCCCTCCTTCAGAATTATGGGGTGACACACAAAACATCAACACCATACCACCCCTAAACAAATGGTCAGGATGAGGTTTCAAATCGTGAGTAGAAACAAATTTTGGAGAAAACCGTGCAGCAAAATAGGAAGGATTGGAGTAAGCGCTTGGATGATTCATTGTGGGCTTATAGGATAGCATAAAATACACCCATTGGTATGTCCCCATTTTGGATTGTTTTTGGGAAATCATGTCATCTCCCCGTGAAAGTTGAGCATCAGGCTTATTGGGCTATAAAGAAATGCAACATGGATTTGTCCCAAGCTAGAATCCAAAGGAAGCTGAAAATTCAAGAGATTGAGGAGATTTTATTGTCTTCATATGAGAAATCAAGGCTCTATAAGGAAATATCAAAAGAACCTCATGAAAAAATGATCCAGAAAAGAGAATTTCAAGTTGGAGAGAAAGTCCTCTATAGTTCACGACTAAAGCTGATGTCTGATAAGTTGTGTTCCAGATGGTTAGGTCCTTATGTTGTGACTAATGTTTTTCTTTATGGTTCAGTGGAGATCACACAAGAGGACACCGGAAGGAGCTTTACAGTCAATGGGAAAAGTTTGAAGAAATACATTGAGTAACTTCCTACTGATGCAGTAGATTTCATCGCACTGCATGACCCCATCATCACTTAAACATATCAGGTTGTTCCTAACCCTTTAACTTCTTTATTATTTGTCCTATTTAAAATTATACATTCCATGTGCATATATCATCTCATGGGTTCACATTGTGGACTATTCAATATTTTAAGTGTGGGAGAGGGAACCTTTTAGTTTAGTAATTTCAATTGTTTTCTTGTTTTTTAACGAATTAAAAAAATGTGTGTTTTTCAAATTTTTTGTGTTTATTTTTCAATTTTTTTGTTTGTTTTTAAAAAAATTTAGCTGAAATTATTCTCATCACCATTTTGAAATCCATATCAATAAATGAAATAATTTATCCCTTGAAACTGAGCTTAAATGAATGCTGAAACGGACTTTGTTTCAATTTCAAATCTTTAGTAATTTCATGAAAAGTACCCTGAATTTTGAATCCCATGCCACATATCACTATATTTCTATTTGAAATCACTTTCCTGTGAGGATTTTGAACCATTATTTTCATATTCTTTACATTTGCATCATTTATTGAGAGAACTAAACCTTTCTTGATTTAACCATAATTTGATTTATTTCTGTCAAAACTTGAGGGTTTGAGGTACTTATTTTTTAAATGATTGAGGCATTTGTTTGGTATTAAAGCCCATATTTCAAAGAATCCTTTTTTATAATGTCCTACCTTGAACATTTAATCCTTTTAGCCTTTAGAATCCATTAAGAACTTGTTAGATTGGCCACATTACAATCCAATTTTCCCTATCCAACCAACTCTTGAAGTGAAATTTCATAATCTAGTTGAACTTAAGTGTGAGGGAATCTGTCTTGTGTTGTGCTACCACATTCTGTGATACTTTCAGAGGAAAATTAAATTATGAAGAGATGTGTTTTCTGATGAAGAAAATTATTATATTGAAATTTTGGCCTTTTCTGGAGCTTTCATGATAAGTGAAGTTATGACTTTTTAGAGATTCTAATAGAGGGAGAAAGTTGTTCCTATCTGGAGCTTTCAAGAAAATCATGTTTGAGAAGATTGACATTTTTACTACTAAAATGTTGAATGGTGTGCACATTCCTTTATTTTTTATGACTATGAACATGAATAAATGATATGGGGATTGAGGAGGATAAAATATTTAAGTGAAAATTAGATTAATGCAATTTTTCTTCAAAAAGAGTCAAGCCCTCCTCATTCATCCTTAGAATTTTTCACATCTAAATCCTACCAACCGAAAGCCACAGAACAACTCTAAAAAGTCCTCATTATAAACATATGTCCTTGACTCACATTTAGTGGAGATGTAGGAATTTATCAAGCCTATGGTGACCCTTGTATGAGTTTGGATGAGAATGACATTGCTAAAAAATTGACATTTGTGTGATAAGAGAAAATTCAAGTGAGGTAAGTGTTTTGTGCAAGGGAGGATAAATGAAGTGAAATATATTGAATGATATAAATTCATACCTTGAAATAATATTTTTTTATGAGGTATTATAACTTTTTTTCTTGGTGTGTAATTTTTGGATCTCAAGGATATGTGTTTTAAAAAAAATTGATTTGATATTGATGTTTACTTGTCACAATTTTTCAGAAAAGATGATATGAGGTTTTGCCCAGGAGTGCAAAATGGTAAGTGTGGGGGAGTTGATAAAACACATTTTGATTGAATATTATATTTATAATAAATTATATAATTTCCTCATATTGCGGTAAATGTGTTCATTTATTAAATATTTGGGATTAGATCATTCATTTGAAAATTTGATGAAAATTCCATTTTTACCCTTTAAAATTCATTGTAGCATTTCAGACATAAATATTTTGATATACATTATTTGAACTTAAAATTATTTAAATATGTTTCTGACTTAATGGTATCCAACTTTCATTTAGAAAATTGGATCTAAATGATGCATTTAGTTGGTGAAAATGGGCCATGAAGTCAAAGTTGGGCTGGACTCACTAGATTGGACATGGGTTCTGTATTTGGGTCATAACTCCTACATACTATCTTGTATTGGGATAAAATTTGTAGAGGATATCTAGAACAAAATTTCTCAAAATTCATCCTTCTATATGGATATATGGTTCACGTGTTTTGAAGGTCAAATGGGTGGTGCAAGTTGTCTTAAAATATTTGGAATAATTTTCCCATTCACATGTGAAACCACTTATAACCTAGCCTCCCCTCCACTCTATAAATTGGTATTTTCGCATTTGTAGGGGGTTGGATGTTCCTTAGAGTATTTGTATCAAAGTTTAAGTGGTTATTTTACACTTCAATTAACCATTGGATGAGGGAATCCTTCAAGCTAGGATCTCCTACAAAATGCTCTTCTCTTCCTCTTCTTTGTTGTAATGTTTTTGTTCTTTCAATAAACTTCTTATTTTATATTCCATTTATTTTATTTTTCTCAATTTTATTCTTATTTTATCTTCCTCTTTTGGCTTTAATTATTTAGTAGAAGCGTGATTCGGTTATACCCATTATAAACCGTTGCAAATTCAATTCGCTTCTACGATGATTACACCACCCATGGAAGAGTAGTCTTTTTAGTAATTGATCTATCTCTTACCTTATTCATTAATTTATTTTTAATAAATAAGATACTATAATTCACTTAATATGATCTATTAATTTATTTTTCAAGATAAATTAAACTAATAAATAAATTTAACAATTGATACAGAAACACGTGAGGTCAAGGTTTGTGTAAATTGTGAGAGTGTGATCTTAATTGGTAATAGAAGACCATGTGGGATAAATTTGTAGAGTTAAAATATAAAACCTAAATGAAATTAATCCTCATTTCCAGATTGGATATGTTATCTAATTAACTACTAACCATAAGCTAACCTAATAACATCAATTAAAGTAGGGTTCTACGATTGCATGTTCCGAAGATATCCTAGGGTTTAAGTAATTTCATCTTTGTGGTTAAGTTAACTCCCGTAGGGTTCGAGGGTTAAACAATTAGGGGATTATAATTAAGGGGATGTTAATTTAAATGATAATGATAAATAATTTAGTTAATAGGTAGAGTTATATTTATTACGCCTTTTAAATATTTTCTCAAAAAAAACTTCTTGTTGTGTCATTTTAATCAAACTTAATTTCAAAACTAAAAAAATATACAATATTCTTCCAGAAAACTTATTCTAGATTTATAAATGATAAAAAACCCCCATCCTTTTAATTAGTGTTCTTAATTTCTTTTATTTTATTTTCAAAATACCTTTAATATGTTGTTAAATTTACTTCCTCCTTTGATAGAAGACCTTGGTCAGCCACTCTACTACACCTAAGTATCCCAAAAACCAATAATCATTTAAGGGTGCCCATGACAGTGCCTTTCACCCTTCCAAGGAAAATGGAATTGAAGAGTGTCCTAATAAAAAATCTATAATGGATATTCGTAGTTTCCTTGGCTTAGTTGGGTATTAATAACGATTTTTGAAGAACTTATCATTATTTTCAAACCCAATAACCAAGTTGGCATGGAAGGGAGTGAAGTTTTTATAGAGTCAAGAACATGATGAAATATTTAAGGATCTCAAAAGGAGGCTTATCACTGAGCTTGTACAAACACTCCAGACAAGTGGAGAACTCTTTTTGGAATATAGTTATGCTTCAAAAAATTCTTAGGTTGTGTACTGATGAAAAATCATAAAGTGACAGCCTATGCCTCAAGGCATTTGAAAATTCATGAGAAAAACTATCCTACACATGATCTGAAGTTGTCAATTGTGATATTTGCATTGAAAATCTGGTGGCATTATCTATATGGGGAGAAGTGTGAGATGTATACTGATCACAAGAGTCTCAAATATATTTTCACATAGAAGAAGATTAATATGTTCCATAAGAGATGGTTTGATGTCATCAAATATTATGACTACTCATTCAACTACCATCCTAGTAAAGAAAATAAGGTTCCAGATGCTCTAGGTAGAAATGATCCCACATATTTATCATTGATGAGAATAGAGAAGGATCCAATATTCTTAGACTTTCAAAGGATGGACATGGGAATCATTAAGTTAGGAACATCATCAATCCTTTCTCAAATTATTTCTCAACCATACCTCATGGAGAAAATATAGGATTCTCAAACAAATGATGTGGAAATTAGGAAAGGGTGGAAGATTTTAGAAATAGTAAATCCTTAGAGTTTGATATTGATAAGGATGGATTCTTAATGTTTGGGTCATGATTATGTGCACCATTTGATCCATAGATAAAGAAGGTGATTATAAATGACACACATAGCTTGACTTTTTCTATTCACCCAGGGAGAAAAAAGATGTATTAAGATCTCCAAGAGAATTGTTGGTGGGACAATATAAAGAAGGAGATTTCTGAATATACATTAATGTACTTGGTATGTCAAAAAGTGAAGGCTGAGAGGAAAAAGTCTAAATGGTTGATGAAACCATTACCCATACCAACATGGAAATGGAAAAACATCACCATAGACTTTGTCACTATACTTCCAAAGAAATCTAGTGGGGGCATTACTATAGGGGTTATTGTGGATCATCTTATAAATAAATCTCACTTTATTGAAATATGATAGGACTTCTTACTGGATAAAATTTTACAGATATATATCAAAGAAGTGGAAAGGTTGCATGGAGTAACACTATCGATTATATCTGATCAAGATCTAAGATTCACCTTGAAGTTCTAGAAATGTCTTCAAATGATCTAAGCACTGAGATAAACTTCAGTAAAAACTATCATCCTCAAACTAGTGTCCAATATAAGTGAACTATTCAGACACTATAATACATGTTGATAGCATGTTCTATGGACATCAAAGGAGGATGGGACCAACATCTTCCTATGGTTGAGTTCTCTTAAAAAAATTGTTTCTAATCCATCATCCAAATGGAACCACATGAATACTTTTATGGTAAAAGGTGAATAACACCGACAAGTTGGGATGAAGTTAGTGAGCGTAATCTTCTAGGACCTAAAATGGTCAAAGAAATGGTAGAAAAGGTAAAAATCATTCAGAAACACATCAAGGAAGCCCAAAGTCAATAGAAGAGTTATGCAGACAATCTTCGATGGGAACTTGATTTTATGGATGGAGATATGGTATTCCTCCACATATATCCATAGAATAGGATCATGAAATTTGGTAATAAAGGAAATATAATTCATGGGTACATTGGCCCCTTCGAGATATTTGATCATGTTGGAGTAGTTTCCTATCGACTATAAATTCAACTAACCATGTCTCAAGTACATGATGTATTCCATGTATCCCTCTTAAGGAAGTCCATACTAGATCCTTCACATGTACTGTCTTCAGAGGAAGTATAGTTGGAGAATGATCTTTCTTACAAGGAGTTGCTAAGTAAGATCTTGGATCGTAGAAATAAAGTTCTACATAACAAGACTACCCACCTGGTCAAAGTACTATGGTGTAACCATAAGTATGAAGAGGCAGCATGGTAACTAGAGGAAGCGATGAAGGAGAAGTTCCCACACATATTTTTAACTTAGAATGTAAAACAAAATTTTGAGGGTGAAATTTCTTAAGGGGGGGATAATGTAATGACCCAAAGTTTAATCAATGGAAATTCACTTATTATAATTATTTCATATAGTATAAGAAAATAAAATTACATTAATAACACAATAAAAACTTTATAAATGAAGAATAATTGAAATAAAAGTAATTTCTATAAGTTAGGGAACATATACCAAAGGAATAGTAACTTGACCTTGGGAATAGTAACATGATCCTTATGAATAGTAAACTAAAAAATTTAATAGTAACCTCACCAATTAAATTATAAATAAAATGTATCCATATTATAAGTGACAATATGATATAATTATATCATAGTATACGTAAATAAATATTTTAAAAATTATTAATTAAGTGTTGGTATTTTTTTAAGTCATAAATATTTAATTAAAATTTCATGACTAATTAAATAATTTAAAAAAAAGTTTATTTTCATAAAATGTATTCATCAATTAGTATTTTGACGTCTTATTATGATAAGATAATTTTATGAGACCTTATTTTATTTTTCAAAGTGTTATAAAAGAAGTTATAAATTTAAAATTAGTATTTTCCAAGTAAACAACGCTTTTAACTAAAAATTAAATTTATAATATTTAGAAAATTGTTTTCATAAAATGGATTTGATTTTTTAATTCTACATGTTAAAAATGGTTAGGGTGAATTTTTTGGATTTCTCTTAAATACTTGATTTTTATAATGAATAGTAAAATACGATAAGTTACAATAAATGTAAAATACATGAATTTTTGAGTCATTGTTGATGTAAGACTGAGGTAATAACCATTAAGTAGAAATCAAATCCACTATTTACTGTTTTTAGTCTCATTAATCAACACTATTTATTTTCTTAAGCAAAATAATAAACTAATAAATTAAATAATGAGAAAACACCCCTCTCCTCCACAATAAATATCACCCCTCACCACCTCTTGTCCTCACACCTCTCAAGCCTTGAACCTTTTCCAAATTCTACTAAAATATCCTCCCAATACTCTCCCCGGCATCTAGAAGATTTTTATCCTAATAAAAGACCAAAACCAGTTCCCTAAGGATGTTCTCAAGAAGAAGGGATCAAGAGGCAAACCCCTCTACCCTTTCTTTTAATTTCTTTTCAAGTTCCTTTATTTTTTTATCTATCCTAACCTACCCTGATCCAAATGGAATGATAATTATAGTACCTTATATATAATGTAATTTTTTTTGGATAATTGAATAATTCATCATCATCTCTCTTTCCCCCTCCTTTTATACTAAGAATGAAAACATCATCTGAGATGTGTTAATTTATCACATTCAAGGATGACAAAGTTTTTAATTTCATTTACAGTGTTCAAGGCAAGTCATGAAACCATTTTTATGGTTGAAATAGTTTATAATATATTTATTATATTTTATGTAATGTTATGTAATCATTTTGTACACATGATATTAATTTATAAATAAAATGAGTTTGTTCTGATTGAAAACTGCCAAAATAAACCCGAATGATTATCATTAAATATTTATCTAATGATTCATCCTAATTATATAAAAAAAATATTTATAAGACCAAATTAACCTCTATAAGATCATTACTAAAATATAAGTTAAATTATGGATAGTTACCACCACTTTACATGACCCTTCGTACATGTATACAAGTAAACCAATCATGAAAATCAAGGAATCCAATGTTATCAAACAATGAAATTGAATCTCTTAATTGAACAAAAAGACCATAAATGAACTAAATACAGTTATAATAAATAAAATTATTTTATAATGGGTTATGTAATTATTAAATAATTAATCTAATTTGATTATCCAAGACATTAATATCAAGTGAAGAACACCTTCAGACTTAAGGTAAGGGATTCTACCAGAACCTCCATTATTCCTTTAGGTTATTCTTTCTATCTTTTTACCCGAATAAAATTCTATTTTATTTTTATGTACATCTTATAAATTATTTTTATATGTTCCAAACTCATGTATCATGATCCATCCATTCTTCTTTTTGGGGATATACATGTTTTTAAAAGGTTCCCTACTCAATTCTTCTCGATAAGCAAGCCCGATTTAAGGGAACTTCCTGAATTCTTACCCATTTTCAAGTGCACTCTATAATCTATTTTAAGCCACCATTATTTTTCTAAAATAACACATTTTATTATGAAAAAATTATTGGTTCACTTATATTTTTATATAAATTATTATTC
Organism: Viscum album; assembly: GCA_963277665.1. Taxonomy (NCBI): domain Eukaryota; kingdom Viridiplantae; phylum Streptophyta; class Magnoliopsida; order Santalales; family Viscaceae; genus Viscum; species Viscum album. The sequence continues at coordinate 602,943,824 of OY728119.1, read as the reverse complement.
ATTTTTATTCTTTAAAATATCTTTAATATTTTCCTTAAACCACAATAAAATGTTTCAATTTTAAAGTTTCTTAAATACTCTTTTTACATGATATCACTTCAATTTGACTTCACTTTTCATGATCTATGTCTATTTTCTTTTATTAATGTTCATGTATGATTCCTTTATTTCATGGACACTTTTATGATACGACCATTCATTATTCTTTATTAACATGATTATGATACCCAATTCTTACCATGAGTAACCCTTATGTTTATATTTGATTCCTTATGTATGATTCTTCATGTGTAAAAAATATTTATGAACATGTTATGATGGGTGCACCCAAAAAGTTCTATAATGAACTGGGTAATGTTTAGTCTCATGAGACGTTATGTGCAACAGTCTTGGTGGTTATCCTTGACTCATGCTCCATGTGCAATGGTATTGGTGGTTAGCCTTAACTCGTGCTCCTCTATATGAAATGATCCTCAACTCATCCTAAAGTCATGTTTTATGTTACTTCCACATTACTATGATTCCATGATTATATCATCCCATGTTATATATGTTATCATTCCATATTTTTAACCATGTTCCATACCTTTTTATATCATTATTATATGTTTTCTAATACATGTGCTAAGATTTATTTTAATGTTTATTTCCTTAATGGTATTTTTAGCTCATCCCTTTGTTCATGTTATTCCCAAGTTATCTTATATAGGTGTAAGGGATCAAAGGAAGTTAGGATCTCATAATGTATGATAAATAAAGAAATTTTTTATTTAGTCCCATGTTTTTAGTTTTATGTACCTAGTCTTCCAAATACGCTAGACTTTACGATCCTTGGCGTGTAATATGATGTTTAATTATACTTAAAATCATGCAATATCATGTGAAAAAATATTGGGTAACTATAGTTGGTATCAGATCAAGGTCTACTTATTTTTGGAGATTAGTAATAGAGAATTTTAGTAAGAAACTTATGGATAAGACTAAGTTTAATAAAAAAAATCCCTAAAATTTGGTAAGCATAGAGTTAGTGGTTTATTAAGAAAATAAATCCTCGTCTGGATACTCCAAGTGTACATGGTTTTGAAATAGATGTACCTAGGAGTAACAAATCTGATAAGATGTTCTGGTCCTAACTCAGGGTAACTTGGTACACAACAATGGGCCTTACTACATATATGGTATGAAAATCTCAGGGATATTCTTTTGTAAATTCATAAGCTCATTATGAACCATTATTAAGGTAAAAAATGCCCATAAGAAAATAAATGTTTAGAAACAAATCATGGATAACCTATATTGAAACCTATGGAATGACAAGTGAGGATATAACTTTCTTTTCAGGTTTATACTTTTATGTTTAAATTTTCTTTTTTATGATTATTAGTTAAGTACTCAAGTCCCCCTAATTGCACTTTATTTTTTTGTTTAATGGAAAGAAATAAAATAACATGTTCCAAAAATAAATGTGATAGGAAATGTGATGATTTTCCTAATGATATTCCCAATATAATGGGAATGAGTGCTCAAAATTTAATGATAGTACTTGATCAGTTGGCTCAAGTTATGAATAATAACTTGAATCTTGTGGAATTCCCTCTTTCTCCAAGGAAAGATAAAGTTTCTATTGAATCCTTTATATGGAAAATACCCCCCATGTTTAGTGGATCTTATAATACCATCCTCACAGAACAACAGATTAACTCCATTGAAAAGATATTATCCGTCCTCGAGTGTTCATAAGAAGAAAAAGTTGTGATGGTGGTCTATCATTTTGATGGGTAATCTGATTAGTGGTGGACACTGATCAAAAACACGAAGTCCAAGGAGGAAATTGATTCCATGAATTGTGAGGAAGTAAAGAAAATTTATTTCAATAAATATTTTCCCCTCACCCTACATATCAAGATGGAAAGAGAGTTCCTCAAACTTAAGTAGAAGGAATATGAGTCTATCAGGGCATATAAATAAAACTTTACGAGGCTTGAAATATACACCTCAAACTTTTTCATGAATAAAAAAATCAAGGTGGATCGCTTCTTTAGTGGACTAAATCTGAGTTTATGAAAATAATTGGTGATTCGAGAATTTTAAAATTATGAGGAGATTGTCTATTGTGACCTCAAGGTTGAAATGGAGATCAGAGACTCTTAATGGTCTCATGGTCCTGGTGAAAAAAAAGGAAACTGGAGTCTAATATGGGTGGATAAGAAGATAAATCCCATGATGGAAAGAAGATTGAACATCTCATGTGTCAAAATTGTGGGAAGAAGTATCCTAGTAACTTTCTAAATGAAACTAAGAAATTATTAAAATGTGGAAGGATGGTACATCTGGCTAAGAATTCCAAAGGGATATGAAGAATTTCACTAACATAGAAGAATAAAGGAAGGTTCATATCAACACTCAGCCTATAGTGCAGTTTTATAAATACAAGGAACATGGGAATTATGTGAACCGTTTCCCTAAGCCAAGGGTTTTCAAAGGAAATCAACAGCAACCTCCATGGAAACAAGGAAGGGAATATGCTATCACAACTACTGAGGTGGAACCAAATAATGATTTGGTGATAGGTACACTAGTTATTCATTCAAGAATAGAGAACATACTATTTGATTCTGGTTCTATGAATTCTTTCATTTCATTCAAGTTTAGTATAAATATTCAAACACCACTTTAAAATATAGAGGTTGAGTTATCTATGAGAACCAAAAATTGTACAATTATTATATCCAAAGTATATAACTCCTCCCCAGTTACTTTTTGTGGATTGAACCTCCCATAAAATCTTATCATACTTATTTTGGTGGAGTTAAATTCTATATTGGGAATGGATTGGATATCATTATGAAAATACAACATCAACTATTGGGAAAGGGAGATCACTCTTCACATTTTGAAGCATACTCTAATTTTATACAATTGTAAGGAGGTAGGATGAATATCCTTCATGAACATCATATCAATTGAGGATATTACTACATTATGAGATATCATATCTAGATCAAATGGTTGAGAAAAAGGAGATGATAATTCTCGAATACATTCTCATCATGGGGGACTACACTAATGTGTTCCCTGAAGAGTTGTCTTGTTTTCCCCCTGACTGAGACGTTGAGTTCTCAACTGAACTTATTCTTGGATCTCTGCCTATATCAAAAACACCTTATTGAATGGCCACTATAGAGCTGGAAGAACTAAATAAGCAGTTACAGGAGAATCTAAATAGGGGTTTTATATGACTGAGTGCTTCACTATGGGGTGCGCCATTCATCTTTTTCAAGAATAAGGATGGATCAATGTGCCTCTGTATTGATTATCATGAACTTAATAAAATCACGATAAAGGATGAGTATCTCTTACCATAAATGTATGACTTGTTTGATTAGCTACATGGGGCCAGTTATTTCTCTAAGGTGGACCTTCTGTTAGGATATCATCAATTAAAGGTGAGTAAGGAAGATATTACAAATACTACCTTTCAAATGAGGTATGGACACTATGAGTTCATAGTGATTCCCTTAATACTCACTAATGCTCAAAAAATATTCATGTATTTAATGAATATAGTCTTTAGATATTACCTCAATAAATTTTTGGCAGATATTATCGATGATATTCTGATATACTCCAAGAGCAAGGAGGAACAAGAGGGCCATTTTAATACTTTTCTAAAGACATTGAGAAGGGATAAGATATATACAATGTATAGTAAATGTGAGTTATGGATAGAGGAATCATAATTATTGGGTCATGTTATCACAAGAAAAGAAATATATGTAGACCATTCCAAGACAAAGGTAGTCAAATAGTGGTTTAGAAAAACATATGTAACAGAGATCCCTAGTTTCCTTGGCCTAGCTGGGTATTACCAATGATTTGTGAATAACTTTTCATGATTGTCAAACCCAATAACCAAGCTGATATGGAAGGGAGTGAAGTTCTTCTGGACTCAAGGACATGAGGAAATCTTTTAAGGAAATCAAAAAAAGGCATATCACTACTCTAGTACTCACACTCTTGAAAAGTTGAGAACTCTTTTTGGTATATAGTGATGATTCAAAGAAAGGATTAGGTTGTGTACTAATGAAAATGATAAATTGACAGACTAATCCTCAAGTTAGTTGAAAATGCATGAGCAAAACTATCCTACGCATGATCTAGATTTGGCGCTTGTGATCTTTGCATTGAAAATCTGGAGGTATTATCTCTATGGGAAGAAGTTTGAGATATATACTAACCACAAGAGTCTAAAATATATATTCACATAGAAGGAGATTAATATGAGCAATCAAAGATGGTTGGATCTCATCAAAGATTATGATTGGTCAATCCACTACCATCCCGGTAAAGAAAATAATGTGGAAGATTATCTAAGTAGAAAGGATCCTACATCTTTATCATTGATGAGAATAGAGAAGGATCCAATCTTCTTAGAATTTCAAAGGACGGACATGGAAATAATTAGTGGAGTAACATCATCAATCCTTTCTAAAATGATTGCTCAAACATTCCTCATGGAGAAAATAAAGTATTCTCAAAGAAATGATGTGGAAATTGATAAAAGGGTGGAAGATGTCAGAAATGGTAAATCCTATGAGTTAAATATTGATAAGGATGGATTTGTATGGTTTGGTTCATGACTATGTGTAAAATTTTATCCAGAGATAAAGAAGTAGATTCTAAATGATTCACATAGCTCTACTTTTTTCTATTCACCCAGGGAGCACAAAGATGTATCAAGATCTTCATGAGAATTATTGGTGGGACAATATGAAGAAGGATATTGTTGAATATACATCAAAGTTCTTAGTATGTTAGGAAGTGAAGGATGAGAAGAAAAAGTCTAATGGTTTGATGCAACCATTACCCACAACAATATGGAAATGGGAAAATATCACCATGGACTTTTTCACTAGACTTACAAAGATATCCAGAGGGAACACTACTATATGGGTTATTTTGGATCATCTTATCAAGACATTTCACTTTATCTCAATATGATATGAATTCTCACTAGATCAAATTTCACAGATATATATTAAATAAGTGGTAAGGTTGCATGGAGTACCACTATCGATTGTATCTGATCGAGGTCTTAGATTCACCTCCAACATGCTCTAAGCACTGAGATGAACTTCAGTAAAACATATCATCCTAAAAATAATGCCCAATATAAGAGAACCATTCAGACACTATAAGACATGTTGAGAGAATGTTCTATGGACTTTAAAATAGTATGGGACCAAAATCTTCCTCTGGTTGATTTCTCTTACAGAAATAGTTTCTACTCCATCATCCAAATGGCTCCATGTGAATCCTTTTATGGGAAAAGTTTCAAAAACACCAAAATGCTAGGATGAATTCAGTTAGAATAAGCTGTTAGGACTGGAAATGGTCAAAGAAATGGTGGAAAAGGTGAAAACCATTCAGCAGAACATCAATACAGCCCAAAGTCGACAAAAGAGTTATACAGACAATCGTCTATGGGACCTTGAGTTTACGGTTGGAGATTTTATTCCTCTACATATCTCCATGTAAGTGGATCATGAAATTTGGGAAGAAAGGAAAGCTAAGTCCTAGGTACATCGGAGCCTTGGAGATCATTGATCGTGTTTAATTCATGGACTATTGAATATAAATTCAACTAACCATGTCTCAAGTACATTATGTATTCCATGTATCCCTCTTAAGGAAGTACATACCGAATCATTCACATGTACTGTCTTCATAGGCAGTACAGTTGGAGAATTATCTTTCTTATGAGGAGTATCCAGTGAAGATCTTGGATTATAGAGATAAAATTCTACGCAACATGACAACTCACCTAGTCAAAGTACTATGGTGGGACCATAAGTACGAAGAGGCAACATGGGAACTGGAGGAAGCGATGAAGGAGAAGTACCCACACCTTTTTTCAGCTTAGAATGTAAAATGAAATTTTGAGGGAAAATTTTCTTAAGGGGGGGAATAATGTAATGACCTAAAGTTTTATCAATAGAAATACCCTTATTATAATTATTTCATAGAGTATAATCACATAAAATCACATTAAGAACACAATAAAAACTTTATAAATGGAGAATAAATCAAATTAAAGCCATTTATGGAAGTTATGGAATATATACTAAAGGAATAGTAACTTGACCTTGGGAATAGTAACATGACCCTTATGAATAGTAAACCAAACAATTTAATAGTAACCTCACCAATGAATTTATAAATAAAATTTATCCATCTTATAAGTGAAAATTTGATATAATTATATCATAGTATAAGTAAATAAATATTTTAAAAATTAGTAATTATGTTTTCATATTTTTGTAAGTTATAAATATTTATTACAATTTTATGACTAATTTAATAATTTAAAATACAGTTTATTTTCCTAAAATGTATTTATAAATTAGTATTTTGATTTATTATTATTATAAGATAATTTTATGATACCTTATTTAATTTTTCAAAGTGTTATAAAAGTAGTTATAATTTTAAAATTGATGATTTTAATTAAAAATTAAATGATGCTTTTAATTAAAAATTAATATTATAATATTTAGAAAAAAAAATTAAATGGAGCTCATTTTTTAATTATACAGGTCTAAAAATGGTTAGAGTTAATTTTTGGGATTTTTCTACAATACTTGAATTTTTTATTAACAGTAAAATGCGATAATTTACGATAAATGTTAAATACATGAATTTTTTAGTCGTTGTTAATGTAAGGATGAGGTAATCACAATTAGTTCAAAAAACATACATTATTTATTTATTTTAGTCTCATTAATCAACATTATTTCTTATCTTGAGTAAAATAATAAACTAATGAATTAAATAATGAGAAAACACCCCTCTCCTCCGCTATAAATACCACCCCTCACAACCACTTATCCCTACACCTCTCAAGCCTTGAGCCTTTTCCAAATTCTAATAAAATCTCCTCCCAAGCCCCTCCCCCACTTCCAAGAGCTTTTTTTCTTAATAAAATACCAAAACCAATTCCCTAATGAGGTTATCAAGAAGAAGGAATCAAGAGGTAAACCCCTCTTCCTTTTCTTTTAATTTCTTTTCAAGTTCCTTTCTTTTATTTTTCTATCCTCACCTCCCATAATCCAAATGGTATGATAACTTCAATACCTTAAATATACTATAAGTTTTTTATGCTAGTGTAATAATTCATCATCATCTCTCTTTCCCCCTCCTTTTATACTAAGAATGAAAACATCGTCTGAGATGTGTTAATTTATCACATTCAAGGATGACAATGTTTTCAACATCATTTACCATCTTCAAGGCTGGTCATGAAACAATTTTTATGGTTGAACCAAATTATAATATATTTATTATATCTTATTTATTATTCTTCAATCATTTTTTACACATTATATTAATTTATAAAACAAAATGAGTTCGCTGTGATCAAAACCTGCTAAAATAAACCAGAATGATTATCATTAATTATTTATCTAATGATTCATCCCCATTACATAATAAAAAATGATTTATAAGACCAAATTAACATCTTTAATATCATTAATAACATATAAGTTCAATTCTGGATAATTACCCCTACTTTATATGACCCTTAGTACATGTATACAAGTAAACCGATCATGAGAATCAAGGAAACTAACGCTCTCAAATGATGAAATTGAATCTATTAACAGATCAAAAAGGTTGTAAATGGACTTCATAAAGTTATAATAAATCAAATTATTTTATAATGGGTTATTTAATTATTAATTAATTAATGTAATTTTATTATCCAATACATGAAGATCAAGTGAAGAACACCTTCAGACTTAAGGTAAGGGATTCTACCCGAACCTTCATTATTCCTTCAGGTTATTATTTCTCTCCTTTTACCCAAATTCAATTATATTTTGTTTTTATTTACATATTATAAATTCTATTTATATGTTCCAAAATCATTTATCAAGATCCATCCATCCTTCTTTTCTGGGATATACATGTTTTTAAAAGGTTCCTTACTCGATTCTTCATGATAAGCAATCCCGATTTAAGGTAACTTCCCAAATTCTTACCCATTTTCAATTACACTCTATAATCTGTTTTAAGACACCATTATTTTCCTAAAAACACTCATTTTATTATGAAAAATTTATTGGTTTACTTTTGTTTTTATATAAAGGATTATTCCCTTTTAAGCTTTACAATCTCTTTAATATTATCCTTAAACCACACTAAAATGTTTAAATTCTAAAGTTTCTTAAATACTCTTTTTACATGTTATCACTTCAGTTTGACTTAACTTATCGTGATCTATGTATATTTTCCTTTATTAATTCCCATGTATGATTCCTTTATTTCATGGAAACTTTTATGATACGACCATTCATTATGCTTTATGACATTGTTATGATACCCAATTCTTACCATGGGTAACTGTTATATTTATGTTTGATTCCTTATGTATGATTCTTCATGTGGAACACATATTCATGAACATGTTATTATGGGTGATCCCAAATATCACTCCAATTAATTGGTTAATTTTTAGTCTCATGATACGTTATGTGCGATGGTCTTGGTGGTTACCCTTGACTCGTGATCCATGTGCAATGGTCTTGGGGGCTAGCCTTGACTTGTGCTCCTCTATGTGTAATGATCCTTGACTCATGCTAAAGTCATGTTTCATGTTTCTTCCACATTACTATGATTCCATGATTATATTATCCCATGCTCAATATGTTATTATTCCTTATGTTTATCCATGTTCCATGCCTTTTTATATCATTATGATATGTTTTCATACGCATGTGCTAAGAATTATTATAATGTTTATTTCCTTACTAGGATTTTTAGATCATACCTTTGTACATTACCTTGATGCTCTTTTAATTTTAAAATAAAACAACTATACAAATTTAGATCTATGATTTTATTACATTCAAATATCATCAATAAAACCTTCCATTTAAACCCTTATTACTTTATAAAACATTCAAATCTTAGAGAACATTAAACGCCCTTTTATTATAAATTTTTATAATGATTCCTTTTTGAAACCCATTACATACTAATTATATATAGATATAAATTAAAGTTAAATAAACCATCATTTAAACACTCATTAATGGGAAAATTTCTTTTATAATCAAAACACTTAATTAATATATCCATTAAACTTCACTATAAAACACTCCTTTGTAGAATTACCCAAAAATTACTTCAAACGCTTATCACTAATTGAAACCAATGAAAATATTATTTATAAATAATTAAAACAATATAAAATATTCTAGTGAAGTTTTTAATGATATCACTCTATAAATTCCACACTATAGGTCAAAATACAAGAAGTGAAGCTAAATATAATCGAATAAAAAAACTAACATAAAGAAATCATCTCAATACATCCAAATTTCAAATAGATTCAAATCATATAAGAATAACTTAATCAATTATAACCACTCCATAAGATTAATGGGAAACATATACAAGTATTTAGGAAGAAAATAAAATTAAAATAAACCACGTCCTTCTTTGATGCTTGGCTGAGGTGCACGGTTTGTAGCCCACACACCCTACCTATGAAACTCATAGGTTTCTATCACGGCTTCCTTTAATACTAAAAGTGAACCCATAAAGGAATGATGAGTCAACTCAGAACTAAAATGAAACATTATTGATATCCCCTAACAACTCAAGGTTCAGTACTAAAATTATTGGCTATAAACTTCTTTATACCTACCTCTTGATCCCTAGAAATCCTATCTATTGTCTATAAAAAATTCCAAAATATTATAAATCCAAAACTGGTATCTAATACCATTTTATCAAAAACTAACACAAGTTACCCTTAACTTGACACCCAATCCAATTCAAAATAAGTCTAGAAGAGAATTCTCAATCCCCTCTAATTGAAAACTAGTGCCTAAGAACTTGGGAGACACCTTTGGGAATGATTTCTCCCAAAAGAATTATTTAATTCCCAATGTTCTTAAAATAGGACCAGACATATCCTCACTATACATTAGCGATTCATTCTCTAAAATAAAAATTAAATCATAATATCTTAACAAATGTAATAAATAAATAAAAATTAAATGAAACATTATAACATGCCATGTTTAAACAAAATATAAAAATTCATCCAATAGTCTCAAAAGGAGAGATGGAATTGGTATCTGAATAGGAAATAAACGATTAGTTTACAAACACTATAACTAAAAAAATCCAAAATAAAGGGATACCCATCTCTGTGTGACACGAGGAACCATCCCAACATGTCACTGCTACCAAAATGATCATGTCTAACCTAATAACCTACTACTTTCAAGTTGAGACTTTCCTCTTATCACATCAGATAAAATAAGGTCTATATACTCCTATGGGTGTATAATGGGTGTGAGCATATCAATACTAGTAGGATCCCACAAAGTGTTCCACATATAACCTTTTTTTTATAAAAACAATATCGTGGTTGTTTGAAAATAAACATAAGAAAATCATCCTTTAACTATTTATATAAAAAATAATTAAATATACATTTCTTTTATCAATTGAAGCCAATAAAGGAATCATAAAAACATTAATTTAAAATGTGAAATCATATGAGTGAACCCTAAGGTCGCTAAATCTTGGGTCACCTAGGGAAATTAATACACTAGTTTTAACAATACCATAAACTAGTGGGATGGATATAGAATTACTTCATTGTATAGTGGGATATATTTGGCATTGCTTCACTAGTCAGGGTGACACACATAACCATTGGAAATGGACCTTCTCCCATTTTAGGATTTCCTACATAATAATATGGGGGTTCCCATGAAGTGTGATTAATTTTCAACACTTATTTTTCAATAAAATTGTAACAACCCAAGATTAGTACATTATCTCATTAAATTAATTTAATAGCTTGTGTTGCACGCAACACCGAGTTCGAGCGCACCACAACATTACCAAACTAGTCGTTCAAAAAGCGGTTATAAATTGTATTAACTGAATTTTGAATCTTATATACTCTATATAATTTTAACACCCATATTATGTGATTATTAGATATAATATGAGAACAAATTCAATTTTTTAGATAAAAGAATTATTTTTCAAAAAAGAATGAAATTTTACCGCCTTTTAATGGAAAACCTTTTTTAAAACCAATATTTGAAAAATTTATATATTTAATTTAATGAAATTAAATTATTCTTTAGAACCGGGATATAAAAATTTAGTTTGGATAAATTTTTGGTACTTTTCTGATAACTTTCATATTTTGATGAACAGTGAAAAATACTAAATTTTAATTAAAAACAACTTTTTTAATCAAAATAATTTATAGTGTTAAATTATAAATTTGAGTGGTTTTAAAGTATAATTATATTATATTTTTATCTTTTAATATAATTTATTTCATTGGATGTAATCTCACATTTAAACTGGACATAAACAAGTGTCAATCTTTTGATAGTTATTATTTCTTAAAAACACGCTTTTTGTTTTGACAACGAGAATTAATTTTAAATTAATTTCTGACACTTCTGTGTTTTGAATTTAGAAAAATGAATTCCATATTTGGAATCAGGAGGACCAAATTGTTTAAATAAATAAATTTTATTTTTATACATTATGAATATTTACTTCAGTAAGTATTTTATTTACCATGGTTAAAGGGTAAATATGGTAAATAAGGGTAAACAAATATTATTATAATAATATAAAATTACCCTAACATGTGTAATATTCCTATTTGATGATACATTTACGACCATGGTAATCCTTGGGTCGATTTTGGGACCCCATGGAGCCACTTTAGACTGATAATGACATTTTATATTAAATAATCTAAAATAAAGACAAAAATAACAAAAGCATATATCTTTTAGTAAACCAATTTTTATATGAGGTTATATAATTGGTCTATTAGACTATAAATATTCATTATAAATCTAAAAATATTTCCTACATCATGATATTTTATTTATAATTTTTATACATAAAATAAATATATTTATATATGATACAATAAAGATGCGGTATTTTTCTTATTAATGAAAGAATCAAATAAATGATATTATAAATATTAAAATAAATATAATTTGAAATTTTTTATGCCATAAAATAATTTTATAGGTGAATATGAAATGTTATTATTGATTCAATGTGACTTTTTATAAGTAATCAAGTTTTTATGACTTTCAAAAAAACCAAATACTAAATAGTGGCAAAATTGACATAAATGAGTTTTTAAAACAAATATTATATTATTAAATTATATAATATTCCTAAAAATATAAGGTTCATAAAAAGGGATTAAATAATATTATATACGTCATTAATGAACCACTTGAGGTTATATTTGAGATTTATACTATGTTTATTAACCATATAGTGTAAGAATACAAGAAGACGTGGTAAATGTCAAACTATTTAACTAAGAGTTAAATCTAAAAGATAAGGTTAATATGGTGACCTAAACCTATATAAAACCTATTTTTTTAGATTTTTTCGACCCATACCCACCTTATCCTATAAATAAATCATTTTGGAGCCATTATAAACCGAAAATGATTTTATTATAAAATAATATTTCAAGATTTTCCTAAAGTGACCCTCACCTCTCTTATAAAAGGGTATTTACCCTTCTCTTAATTTCACACCTCCAAAGCCATTTAGATCAGCCAAACACTACCCAAATATCTTCCCAAATTCTCTAAAATATACCTATAGGCCTTACTTTGATCATAAATCCAACCTAAAGAGCATTTTTGATCAACTCAAAAGGAAACACTCGAAGAATAGGTAATAATTTCACTACCCTCTTTCAAGTTCTTTTCTTCTTCCACTTTCTCTTTATTTGTTTTTTCCATACAAAAATAATAATTCCAGTACCTAATACATACTGTGATGCTATTATAAATATGGTACAACCATATTCATTATTCTATACATCCTATAAATGACAAAGTCACCATATGTGTGTACGTACAGCTTACCGTCTCAGCATTGTGGTGTAGTTTGTTATTAAAACACTTCATTATTTGGATGGGCATAATAATGAGTACAACTGATGTAAATAATAAATATAACATTTTAATGATTTTTTATATATGATATACCATCCAATTACATATTATTTAACCATCAATATAATGATATTGTCGCTTGTGCCTACGTACGGATTACCGTATCCACGACGCGATGAGATTCATTTCCATGTTCACCATTCAACAATGATTATAAAAATATATATCATTAATAAGTATGTCATATATGAAATAATAATTCTAATGGGGATATATATATATATATTTATTTAGTTATGTACTTACATATATCTTATTCACTTAGTTTTGTTCAATACGATATGAAAATGTAAACAGCGTTTATGCATATGTACGGCCTACAGTATCCATAAACGGTGTTTTCCATTTCATATATATGTCTTTTATACATATTTATATTCTAAATATATATGATATATAAATCATGTTTTATATTCTGGAAGTATTTAAATCATGATCTAAGTGATACAATCAAGAATAACAAGTTAAAACACGTATGATAAAGAAAGTGATTATTACCTGAAATGTTAATTTAACATGGAAATTATTATTAAATGGGTAGTATAAAGTAATAAATGAATCATGTATGATATCATGAATATTAATATGGTTCTTTTATAATTTAATAACATACTATGGTCTTTATACAGGAGGTTAAACGTACCCTCAACTAAAGGAAAGTATAAGGTAAGGGTTAATTTCACAATCTCTTTATCATATGAGGTTGTTTTTACGTAAGTATATACTGGGAAATATTTATTATACATGTCCATGTTTCATAAAATAGTTTTCAAATGGATTATTTTTAAGTTACGTTTTACTAAAACATCATTTTAAATGTTTTAAAGATTTATTCTTCTAAACCTTTCTCATTAATGTCCATGTTTTCAAAATGGTTTTAAGGATTTATTTAAATGGACACAAATTTTTTAAAATGTTAATTCCATTCAAAAGTTTCAAAGTGGTATGGGACACTTTGATTAAAAATGTCTTTAAATTTCTTCCTTTCTAAATTATGTGACTTTTAAATGATTTCAAAAAAAAAGAAAGATATTTTTCTTAAATAGTTTTGATTTCATCTATGTCAACATCGTTTGATGGATTTTACACTTGTTTGAAGTTGATTCATTATGATACAGATATTCCATATTGTATTTAAGGTTTTGTGATATGTTTGACTATGGATGTGTTATTTTTTATAACATTCATGGTTTATGGTTAAAGTATTAACATTTCATATGCTAGTTTTAATACGAATGTTTATGTTATGTTTCAACCTTTCTATGAGTAATTCATTAGACTTAGTAAGTGATGGGTTGAGCCTAATATAGCTCCTTGATGCATCGGTAGGTCTCATGAGAAAAACTAGTGTCTTAGAACAAGGCCTTGACAAAATCTTATTTGTAGTATTGGCATAAGGCCTTGACTATGTGGTTATGAAGTCTATCATTATGCATTCTATCATTATGAAATTGGCTATTGATATTGCATGTGATTATTTGATTAGTAGAATATATGTGTGAATAAGTAAATGGCATTATTTGATTTATATTGTCCATATTATTCTGAAGTTTAAGTTTAAAAGTATTATGTTTTAGTCTTATACATTTCCTTAAATGTTTATGCTTATTTATGAAAGTTTCCGCTATATTTTTATCCTTACTGAGCATATGAGCTCACCCCTTTCTTATGTTTTATTTTCCCAGGATTCCATGAAGCGTATTATGATTGATAAGTAGGGTTAAGCTAGGGGATTAATGGCATTCTCAAAGGATCATTTATGTTGTGTTTAATTTTCTAATGTGTAATGTAACGTTCATGTATGTAATCTATTTTTTAAGACTGCTAAACTGATCGGTCTTTCGGGACTTGATTCCTTGTAATCATGCTGATGCATTAAAATAATGCACCAACTCTGGGTAACTGGGGTTAGGGAATTACAAAAATGTTTCATCATCCATTTAATAAGAATCAAAAAACTCTTTATCAATCATTTAATAAAACCCATTTATTTTACTTGAAATTATATTTAAAACCCATTTGAGAATTTAGAAGCATTATAGCATAAGTAAAATAATCCTAAAAGAAACAATCTTATACTTTTAAAGCATTTGAAAAAGCCTACTCTTCACCCATGATAAGAAGGAAAATCAATACAATATGTTTTACTTATAAATGAGTTCTTAGATCAACCATTTAATACTTATTAAAAATTTAGAAATTATATTTCAAAATACAATCATAAAAGGTTCAATTAACAAAGGGGTAATTTAAAACCACCCACCTTAATCATCTATGAACAATATCTATTAGTGATAATCCACTAACAAAGGGAGGAATAACCCTAAAGGGGAAATAAAACCCCTAAACATTAAAACTCAATACATTAAATTCATCTAAGAAAAACCCTAAGCCACTATTCCCTTAGAGTAAAAGAAAAAACAAGAAGGGGATATTAGAACCAATAAAAGGAAGATGAATCACTTACTAGGTGATTTACTTGAAGAATCCTTGAGTAAATCCCAATAAAATCATCCCTATAAGAGGGGGAGAGGACATTTGAGTATGAGTATGGAGTTGGGGTTTGAATGGAATAGAAAATGAGGGTTAGGGGATTTATTTTAATTAGGGTTAGTTTAAGTATTTCACATTTTTTAAATCCTTAGAATTCCACATAGTTTGGTTTAATTATTTTCTATACCATGCACCAACCATGTGGGTGGAACTGAACGTACTTGGAAATTTTACATGGTTAGGGAAACCATGTACCAATAGTGTAAATCACCAATGATATAAAACTATAAGTTTTTTATGGTTTTTATAGGAATATATCTAACCATTCCTCAACCATGACATGGTCAACAACCCCCATTTTCTTAATTTCAAAAGAAAATACCCAAAAATGATATATACGGATAAAAAAAATTAATAATACATTTTTTACCTGAACATGACATCATGGGTGTGACAATAAACTTTGTTCAATCCATCTCCACCAAAATTATATTCTTCCATTCAGAAACACCATTTTTTATGGTGTATATGATGCACTATGTTCATGTTAAATACCGTTATTCTCAAGATAAGATTCAAAACTTCCATTAGTGTACTCAACACCATTATCTATTCAGTTTTTAAGGGGTAGTAATGCTTCTTTTTAACACTTATCCTAAAAATCTTAAACATATTAAGAAAATATAATTTATGTTTCATAAATATAATGCAATAAATGTGAATAAATTCATCAATAAATGAATTAAAATATTATCTTCATTTTTTTATTAGTTTCTTATGGTCCCACATATGTATAAATTAATAATATATAAAGGGTGATATGTTTAAATCTAAACATTATTATGAGGAGAGATTGTAATATCACCCTTTTAGAATGTGGAGAACATCCAGTTCCTTCCTCTATTCATAATAGGAATGTCACAAACACTTTATCTTTGGTTAATATTACTTTAACCAAGATGTATAAGCCTTGTATGATGTAGTTAACTCTCTTCCTTCAAAATTAGGTAGCATGAATTCTAAGCATATCCAGCTTGAAATAGATTACCCTTAGTTTATTGTCCTCTTTTTAAAATCCTTCTATCTTTTAAAATTTTCAACAAGAAATAATATTTCCTAAAATTCACCTCATTTACTTCCTCAAAAAGTTTATAAGAACTTAAAAAATTATATTTCAACCCATCAACAAACAAGGTATTATTTGACTTCATATTCTCCTTCCAATTATATCTAATCCAACACCTTTTAGTATGAGACACCCATCATTCTCAAAGATCATTGAGCCTTATTTATAGGCTTCAAAATTCTTTAGTAGTTTTATTTCACGTATCATATTTAAATAATATCTACTATTCAATATCCATGAACATTCCCATTTGGAATCTTTAAGTAAAACTTATACAACAAGAGATGTTTTACTTTCTTTTTTCCTTATTATCTTAATGATTTTATGTATTGGAATTTATGCATAGTTTGTCCAGTATCATGGTTAGTAAAGTATCAAAATCATGACTATGAAGGTTACATATCCCATAAAATTGTTCTAAATGTTGACATCTATTCTAAATCATTAGTCTAGACTTTTTTTCTTTCCCATTAATATTTTTCTTTGAGCAGGTTGACTCCACCTCAAATTTTAACTCCTAAAACTTCTAGAATCATAAGAATATTTATGTTTGAACTAAAACGTTATTTATATATGTCTAAATCCTCCACAGTACTAATAAAATCCATAAAAATCATACATTCCTTTATTGAAAATTTTCTTACTAGAAGTTAACATATGATTTTATTCCTTCTTTTGATTGACAATGTTGAATCCTTTTTTAGAACCATAATTATTGTGAGCCTACAACATCTTATTCTTTATTCTTCAACTATAAGTATCACTAGTTGTTGTAGTTTTTGATTTCAAGTTTATGTTCAATGGATTTTCTGATTTTTGAGAGTTAATTTTCATAGCCACAATTTTTTTTCTTCTTTACCTATTTCTTCAATTCAAACTCAAACTACCATTTTCATATTATTTTTCACTCCTTAGGAGTGATATTTTTTTATTTTCTTAATCATAATTCATTTTATAACTTTCTCTAACTTCTTTAGTTGAATTATGGATGTTGAATATGAGATCATCCAATTTATTTTCCATAATGACCAATTTTAGTTGAATGATCTCAAGTTACTTATCATTTTCCATCAATATTTCTTCCATATTGATTTTTGAGGATTCTCATCATCAATTAGATTCTTTAAATCATAAAAATATTTTAGAAACTTTGATTTTTATTCTATATCCAAATATTCTATATTTCTAGAGGACTGATTGTATTTCTTTAATTTTAAGATCCAATTATCAATTTATTGATCTTTTAAAGACACTATAAAACCCAATGTCTATATGGGTGTTCAGTTTTGGAGGGATAGTTTGAGTTTTTATTTAGTAGAGGGGTCAGTTTTCTAACAGGATTTAGTTTTGAATTCTGAAAGTTAGAATCCATAAAAAGGGACTTTTATACTTAGAAATAGGTATTTTAGGGGGTTTTGGGGTCTTAGGATAACTAAAGAATATAGGTAGCATTATCAGAGACTACAAAAAGATGTAGTAGTTCCATAAATTAGTTTTTATAGGTCCATTGGCTAGCTGATGGTAGTTTAGTATGGGTAAAGTTATGTCTGGGCTCACTGACTAGCTAGTGAGCCAGCACCAACCTACCTGTGGGTTCTGGTTTCCTTTTTTTAGGGGGGAAAAGGGTCATTTTACCCCCTTAACTCCTTTATTCATAACTCAATTATTTCCATTTGAGGGCCATTTAAAGTGTTATAGGAGATCCCTTCTCCCTCTCCTTTTCCATGGTGGGTCACCTCTAGTTCTTGGTCATTTTTTCTTCCATCTGATGTGTTAGAAGGATAGATGTGAGTTTAAGAGTTATATTACTCCCTTTATTTGTTTCTTCCATTTACAAGTGGGTTTTCACCATTTATGTGGGTTATGACCTATTTTCATTTCATTATTCTAGTTTTTTTATTTCTCTCATTTGATCTTGAATTGAAGGCCAATATTAGATGATTGGGACTCTCTAAGGTTTTGATAGGTGGTTTGAGTGATTTTCCATTAATTTATTATCATCATATTGTGTTTTAGATTGTATAGCCATGTTGTACTATTAGACACTTGAAATAATAATTAAATTTGGATTCTAGTTTCCCTTTTGGTTTCTTAAAAACTCATATGGATTTAGAAAGGAATGTTGGATTGGGGTAGACCTTGGTTGAATTCGTTAAAGTAGTGAGTTATGATTATGCCTTGATTTTGGGGGAATAATTTGGGGTGGTTTGGGGGTTCCCTTAGTATTGAATAATTTAATTGGGAATTATGGTTTTATAGAATAAACCTTAGGAAATAGTGGTGCTTAAGGCCTTTGAAATTATACATGAAATTGTGAGTTTGGTATAAATGGTGATTTTGGATTAAAAGTTGTTATTTTTTAAAATTTACCAAAGTAGAGAATCTAGGCTTTAGATGTTAAATTTCCTTGTATATATATGTGTTTAATGGATTGTTTGATATTATTGGAATTGTATGTGAGAATTGGAACTCATTGGAAAGATCATTGGATTCCTTATGAAATTTATTAGTATAGAATTCCATGGATAAGCCCCAGATTATAATAGGGGACTCATGTGAATACAATGAGTGGATACTTACATGGATTCAATAAAGTATAATACTATGGATTCTCTCAATAGAAATATTGGATTCCATATATATTCATTACTATGAATTCCATGAGGGTGGTTACCCCTTGGATTTAAGTAATATATAAATTTGATGAATTCCATGAATTGATGCCATATATTCTTGAGGGAATACATTATGAAATATTGTGGGATGAACTCTACAGATTTAGATCTATTAATATTATAATGGAATGCCTTGGGTGTGAGCCATGGATTCCAATTGATTTGTGCATCTGGATTTAAAGGGTAGTCCCTTGAGTCCAGATCATATACATGAGTTTTCTCTGGATATACTTGGAGGGAATTCCCATATAACATGTGTGTGATCCTCTCAGGACACTTGATTATTGTTTCCTCTATAATTCATCTTATAACCAAATTGAGACATGATTCTTCCACCTTTTTTAGAGATATTTTAAAGGACTGATGCAGGTAGTTCCAAGCATGGGTTTCCCCTTGTGACCAGAGGTTCAACTTGGTTTCATTTATTTGTATAACTTATTATCATTATTTTCTCATTTATTTATGATACACCATTATTATTTAAACTCGTTTTTTCATTATAAACTATTAGTGGTGTCTTAATGAGTTATACTCACAACCTACATGAGCTTCCATGACACTTGGGTAGCTAAGAAGTTGCTAATGGTCGTAGGTTACAGGTTCATGGCATGTCCTAAGGTTGGTTCTTGATGATTGCATGCCTAGGTTGGAGCTTTGAAGTTGGGAGAATGGCTAGAGCTCGGAACTTCCATGGTTATACTATCATTTTGACTCATTCCTTTTGTTTAATTTTATGATAGTTGTACTTGACTTGATTATTATGTACTAACTTACATATTATGTATGTAGCTTCATTTTGATATTGTATAGGATTGGATTTGGTAATTTATCACTTACCATGTATTTATTTATTTTGTTTCTTTCCCTTATTTACTTATATGTTTCAAACTCTGGTAATGATGAAATATTCTTGACATGGTAACCACATAGGCCCTTATGAATTTTAGGTAGCCTTTAGCATATAAGGAGGCATGCTGAAGGCCGCATGGAGAACTGTCTTGGGGGACCACTTTAGTGGCATTTGATTCAAGTCATTAAAAACTGGTATCAAATTTCTGACTTATTTTATTTACTATTTATGAATGGTAGAAAAGAGACTAGGATGTTGTCTTGGTTGGATAATGAGCTCATGCTTTGGAATTGCAGACCCATGTATTGGGGAAATCCATGTTTCCATGGATGGGAATTATTGTTCTTGATTTTCACTTTTACAAATGATTGATTTCCACCTCGAATGGTGAAATTGGGAGTTATGCTATTTATTAATGGGATTTCTACTACTGAATAGTATAATAAGAGGTGGTGTGTTTGTTTATGATTTATTATTGACATATTAGATTTATATGTCATCTGTATATTTCTTGTGATTGATAGTTTTTTGGTTTTCACATATGATGGTGTTTTACTTTCTATTTGTGGCATATATCAATTAGTAATTTATATCTTCCTATGGATTTAAATAATTATGGGGGGTTGGTTATATAATTTATCTAAAACCATTTATATGGTGTTTCTCACATATAAGTGTATAGTGTAATTCTACTTGGAAAACTCTTAGATTAACCCCTTATAAGTTTTAGGAAGATATAAATGGGTTCTTATTATGATGGATTGATTGAATAGGGTTCCGGTTTTCAACTTATAAAGTTTTTTCCTTTATAAAATGTGAAAGAAATTTTATCTAACTAAACCAAGTTTGTGATATGTAAATAAATGATGGATGATTAAAGCTTGGAATCATGATAAAAATGAAAAGGGCTTGAAATGTGAATATTTATAAAAAATGATGTATAACCTTGAATAGTTAATGGGGCTCGGTAGAGTTCCCAGATTATAAAAACTTGGAATTTATGTTACATGTAGTTACACTTAAATTATGACCTCTTAACATTGGATCTAAATTAGTGTCAGTTAAATTAGGTTCCAATCACAACTTTTTTCTTCTATAACATTTTGTTAACACTTCTTATAATGGAACTATGGTGGTGGAATTTGAAAGCTTAAGGGAACCTATATATTTGATAAATTTCTAAATGTATTTGATGTTTGAGATATGGATCAAGTTGAATAATGTTTATTGTTAAATAAAATTATAGTAAGAAACTTATCAGGTGTTTTACCTCATAACTTACAAATATAATCTTATTTAACCAATCTTGAGCACTTAAAATGTGAAACATATGAAATTACGAGATTCTATAAGTAATGAGAAAATTGAATCCTTTGAAATTATGGTTAGTGTCCTTGAGTTGTAATTGGGGCTAGGAGAGCACCAGTGTTGTGACCTTATTTGTTGGATGTCGCCCTGTTTAGGGATAGGTTAGGTTAGAGAGTGAACCCACATTATGATACCTTTATGGTGTGCATGTTATTTTAGTTTGACATTTTCTAGTGTCTGAGTTAGGTGTAAGGACCTAGTGACCCTTAGATATGACCATGGTTCTCAGTGTGTTAGAACTTAACAATCTATGAGGGTGACCCATGAGGGGGTTAACTCACTCTTGTGTTCTTTCAGATGCATGAAGCTTTAGAATAATCTTTGGTTTATATAATTTATGTGAAATAACACAAAATAATGAACTAAAGAACTCCTGAGGACTAATGAAATTCTAAGGAACTAGAGAGAAGCTGACTGGGAACCTAAATTTATATTAAAATCAATGACCCAATATTACATTTTTCACTTAAAAATATTTAAGATTCCAAATTCATCCAATAAAATTCCAATTTTTAGGAGTTAATACAAGAATTGATATCAAGTATATGGTTTTGATAATTTTAGCGCCTTGGGTTTTGAGTGGAAGAGCATTTAGTGTTTTAGCACCCAAATCATTAAGGCCAGTTTTGGAAGAAAGGATTGATCAGATACATAAATTGTTACATCCATGACTTCATTTAAAGGTATTTTTCAATTAATTTCCATTATTTTTTTGTTTTTGGGGTTGCCCATGCATTTTGGTGGAAATGGTGGGTTTACAAAATTTGGGTCAAACCGTGAGCTCATTTCCAGATTTAAAAATAAATTTTGTTTCTTTTATAAATCCTTCATTTTTTAACATTTTACACTCATTCCACTTCACAATTTGAATATCCTGGTATATTAAAACCAAAATATCAATTTGGAACCCATATGAATCCATAATAATGATGGATTTGAGTTTTTTATTAAGCTGTTGGGCCAGCCCGAAAGCCCATTTCCTCCTTTAAATATTTTTTAATTCTTTAATATCACATTCAATTTTTAAGTTTTTTCAGTGATTCCAACTCTAAACCAAGACCACATACCCAAGGATATATCTCATGCTCTCCTACCCCTCTTTGGAGATCATATTCATTGCGAATTAGTGTGAAACTTCTCTGGATTTCTCAAATCGTCCAGATTTGAAAAGGTAAATTGTTTCTTTCATAACTCCTTTAATTTTTACTATTTTCCCTCCATTTCAGTTATCAAGTGACCTAATCAGACTTATACGAACCTAAATTTCATTTTTTCTATTTTTAAATTCATCTACTGGTGTATTTGGGGCGTTTTATTCAAGACCTCTCAATTAAGTGATTTTCCTCTCATGTTCCACCCATTTTCTTAGGGTTTCTTCCACTTTTCTTGAGGTTCTAAAATGTCTAGAAGATAGGGTTTATACTTAGGGTTTTATTTTGTCTCATGTTTCTAAAATCTTGTGGATTGGGTCTTGATTTCACTTCCTTGTGGTGTGGTGGTGGTGCGATTGATGTTTCGCACAACGGTCTGGAGTTTTTGGCACTTTCAGTAGGTGATTCCTTGTGTAAGCATTTCTTGATGAGTTAACATGCTTGATTTAATTATTTTGAATGTTACTTATATGTTTTTCATTTTTAGAAAACCTTTTTTTATGGGGTTTATTAAGTGGTTAATTTTATAGTTTTACTTTTGCTTCAAATTGGATGTTTTCCATGTGTAACTCTTGTGGTAATATTTGGGTTTATTTTATAACATATGCAAGTGATTTATTAAATGTTGTTTGGGCTGCCAAATCTGATTTGTTAGGGTCTTGGTGTGCTTTGGGGTTTAAAATAGGGTTTTTGAATGGGTTTTAAGTGCAAAACCTTATCATGCTTCTTGAAAGTGTTTTATGAAAATTGTAAATGGGTTATTGAGTTATACAAAGTGTGAAAAGGAAGTTTATGTTCTTTTTGGGTGGGTTTATATTTTTAAAATATTCCATTTTTTTGTGAAAGGGATGTTATGTTATGTTTACCATCTTGTAAATGTTTTATAAAATTTCTTACAGGATTTATCGTATTGTGAAAGAGATATGAAACATGTTGCAGGATGTTTTGGTGTGAGTATGGTTTCAAAATGAATTTGAATGAGAAAGGGGATTATGTGACATGTGTGTGGTCTGTTTGGTGTGTGTGGGATGTGGAAATGATATTTGAATGTTAAAATGGTATTTCATGGCTTTTGGAACTTTTTTGAGCACTAGAGGGAAAACCTAGGTATCTAGGTGGGTGGACGAGTACTAGAATGCTAGTGATCCCGTGGGGTTTGGCCCCAGTTTCATGTATAAAGTTTGATGATGACAACTCTAACTAAAATATGATGATGATTATTATGGGGGACCACTAGGTTATGGTTATTATCCCTACTAGTGGCTTGTGTTCACGAGAATAGATATTTGTATGGTTACTTTCACCGAGATACGAGGTACCTGGGACCCACAGCGAGCTAGTGCCTAGGGGTTATTCCATGTTGCTTGTGCTCATTAGATACTTTATGCTTACCATAAGTATATGGTATTATTGGATGGAAAATTAAGTATCTTTTTCATTCTTTTTAAAAGTTTTGATTCTTTAAAGTATCCCACTTGAAAACTGTTTTTATTTAAAGTTGCATCTATTTAAAATTCTTAATAGCATCTCATGTTTATGAAAACTTGCAAGATTTTCATCTCTGAATGTTTATCACATGGAATATCTTAGTGGTGGTGTCCTACTGGGCTTTGGATCACACCCTACTTACACCCTTTGGTGTAAGTAGACTTGGTTGTTTTTGTCGCAGGTTTGGGTATAGATTTTTTGCCAATGGTTTGGGTTTTTATCGGTCCTTCATGATGTAGTGTTGTGGAGATGGCTTAAGGGTGGTGCCTCTTACCATGAGGAGGTTCTTGGGCTGTCCATTTTGGGTTTCTTCATTTTTTATAGTCTTTACATATAGTTTTAAATTGTGTGATTCAATTCTGAAATTTTGAAAGAGATGGTTTTGTTTGAAAAATCCAGATTTGTTTTATTGGATTTGTTTGTTGTTTTATGTTTATAAACTCAGGTAAATCATTCCCAAATTTCATTATATGATACCTGGGCACTTGTTTCAGCCTGTGGGGATCGGGAACACCCTTCGTGTCTTGCCACGGGCTGGGTCGGGTGCCGGTTTTGATGGTGACCAGATTTAGTTCGTGACAAAATGGTATCATAGGGGGTATGCTCTCTTGGGTCATGTTATTTGGGAAAGATTCGGGATAGTCTAGAGTTAGGATTTTCAAGACTTAACATTACGATTACGAGTAGTGTGCCTGGAAAACACACCTCGTGATGTAATCCAAGTCTCCAGGAGAAGTTGGTATTTATCTGATTCCTTTGGTTTTCTTGGTTTGATGATTATTTGGGGAAATGAAAAGAGAGTTTGTATAATGGTCTTACTGAGCTCGCAGGGCTTGGAAAACCATGTGGAGCTGGGGATATTGTCCTAGAACACTCTCTATGATGGTAAATTGATTGGAGTATGGCCTCTAATCATATGTCCAATTCACCCACAAAAACTAGTTTCCTATTGCATTATCTTATGTCCTTTAGTTTTGGAATCTTGGAAGTTTGGTTTTAAAGAAAAAAATGAATTGGTTTTAAGAAGAAGAATGTTTTTGTGAAATGAGTTTCTAATAAAGAGGTAATGGTTTGATTTGTGAAATAGTGGAACTGAATTTTTAGAATTGTTTTTAAATGGTAAATGGTGTATTTAAACTCCATTGAAAGTATAAATTACTTCAAAGTGGAGTTTGAACATCTGTTTCAAATGGAACTTTCTAAATTATTGAAAAATGTTTTGAATGAAATAAAGTGTTTTTGAATTTGTGTGTGGAGTTTAGAAATGGATTTTTTATTTGGTAGCTAGTGAGAATTTGAAAAAATTTACGAATCATTGGAACCTTGTTTTAAATAAAAAGAGATGAGTTTTTCAATGAATGGGTTTTGATCAAATGATATTTTTCATAAAACCGGAAGTGTTTTGAAAGGGGTTGAAATGTTTTTTGAAATTGATGTGAATAACTTGAAAGTTGGTTTTCATTTGAATGATTTTGCCTTTCTGAAAATTTTTGTAAGCTTTAAATTGGGTTTGATTTTTTGGTTAGTGGGTTTGAGAAAAAGGAAGTGTCGGTTGAATGTTTTGGTTCTAAAAAGTAAAAAGAATTTTTGTTTTAACCTTTGGTATTTTCATGAGCAACCACATGCATGGGGTTATATGGGATGATGGATGGTTAATGAAATGGCTGGATGAGTTCCGGGATGGATATGAGGAGGGTACCTGGTGTGGCATAGAAACATGCATGTGTGAGGCCCATGTGGTACCGTTGGTGGATACACCAACCACTGAACCATTTATTTTCAAAGAGATGATTTTAAAGGAAAACTTGGTGTCTTGATAACTGGTTTGGGGTGGTGTGTCTTATGTGTTTTTGGAAAAAAATTTGTTGTGGGATGTTTTGAGTCCAAGAACCCTTCTTGTTTGAATGGTGTTTTGGGTTTGTGTTTCTTTGGTAAGTTGGGTTGAAGGGCTGGTTAGTGGTCTCTTCTGAGAAAAGTTCAGGAAGCCTTTACGGTAGTTCCCCTCATGTGTTCAGTTATGGTTTGTGGCACATTTTATAGAGACCCAAATCTTGACGTACATTGAAATTACATTACTTTTGCAGAATACTTAATACATGACAAAGACAAACGCCCAAATACCGTATTAGTTTATTGTCTTTGGAAACTCGGAACATAATCTTCTAATCATGGTGAAAGATCTTCAACATCTCCCACAAAGATCTTCCTCTTTGGTTTTATTACCTAAAACCTTTCTTTATATCCTGGGGAAAAGAAAACATAAAAAGGGTGAGCTCAAATGCTCAGTAAGGGTAAACATGGAGAACTTAAAAACAATCCATAAACATTTGAATGTAAAAACATGAGCATAAAACATCAAAATATTGAGCACTAACATAAATCTTGGTAGTACGTAAGGAATAGATCATAAAGTAACATTAATCATGATAAAATAGCATGGGAATAAAACATGTAATTGTGGAAAACCATTAAGCACATGTTATGATTTTCATAGTACCCAAGGCATTATTTCCCAGACCATCATAGTGGACAAAGTCCATTACTGAACCGAGTTTACTTGTCGTTCTAGCCCTGTATTACTGAACCTGATACACTTTCCATTCCAGTCATGTCTATCTCATGAGATATAAATCTTTACCCAATGAATTGGAGGGAGATATAGGTCTCATCCATCTCATAATAAAATCATTCTTTCGTGTGCCACAAAATAAACACAAATCATTCATCATAACCCCGTGAATAAAATGGGTTTCATAAACATCATCTCATCATAACATAATCCATATAGAATAAATGGATATCATTTCATCATAAGAAAAATGAAACCATGTAAAAAATAGAGACATTATACTTAAAACATAAACATATTAAATAATTTCATCTTAGATGGAAAATAGTTTTGATAAAACACTTGGAATGAATTTTTGAGGAAAATATCATTTCTTCTTCAAAAATCATTTTCTTTTCTCAAAATTCCATGCAATTTTAAAAGAAAAGTATTTTGTTGAAAATAATCATGAAATCGTGTAGAGGAAGCTTCATGGAAATAAGTTTTTATGAAACCATAAAAATTTGTCCATGCCGTATAAGTTAAAAAAACATTCTCCTCGTACTTTTTCCGGAAAAGTAAAAAAGTACCACGTATGGTAAACAAAAAAAGATTCCTTGCATAACACAAAGTAAAAGTCAAAGAGGGGTAAACATGACTTTAAACATACATGGAAGAATATTAAACACTTTATGAAAAACATTTTATGGACACGGATGAAAAATATAACCCCAGTAAATACTTACGTATAAGCAATCTCGGATAAAAATGAGATTGAAAAATAATCCCTTACCTTACATCCAATTTCTTCTGTATGTGTCCGAGACTCCTGTATAGTGGGTTTAAACATATTAGTAACTTGTAACATAACCATAATAATATTTATGATATCATATATGATTCACTTACGACTTTATATTACCCGTTCATTTGTCAATTCCATGTTAAAGCAGCGTTTTGGGTAAAATCATTTCATTTATCGTCTGTGTTTTGACTTGTAATTATTCATGTGATTGATTAGGTCATGATTAATTAATTACATAATTTAAAACATGATTTATATATAATATATATTCAGAATATACATATATATAATAGATCGATAAATGGAAAGAAATACACTGTTCATGAAGACGGTAATCCGTACGTACGCATGAACGTTGTTTTCGTTTCCTTATTAAATTGAATGGAAGTAATTAAATAACATATACATAAATATAGTATAATTAATATGTCATATATTTCATTATTATTTATTATATATACTTTATAATCATTATTGAATGGTTAACTTAGAGAATAAATCTCATCACATCGTGGAGATGGTAATCCGTACGTACGCACGAGCGATGATATCATTCCCAAAATTATTGAATAGAATTAGAGTGGATGATATAATAAATTATAATTAGTATCATATTATAATAACCATATATAGTTATTCTTTACACCATTATACCCATCTAAGTAAGGTGGTGGTGGAAAAACAGATTACACTACGGCGTGGAGACGGTATTCCGTACGTACGCACGCGAGGTGATTTCATTTTCCGTAGGATGGATAGAAGGTGAAATAGGGTTGTTTCATATTTATAATAACATATAATTATATTATTGATACTGATGTTATTACTTTATAATGAAACAAATAAAGAAGAGTAAGTATAAGAAGAAATAATTTTGAAAAGATCGGTAAGGATTTACCTCTTCTTCGACGCGCCTCTTCTTAACCTCCTCTTAGGACACTAAAGTTGGTCTTTGAAGAAGACCAGGACCTCTAGTAGGTTTCTAGGGAAGTGTATAAGATAAATGGTCACGGTTTGGCCGAGCTCGAAGGCTCAAACTTTTTTTTAGAGGAGAGGGAGTAGGTGCCCTTTTATAAGGGAGGAGAGGGGCACCTTTGGAAACATAAGAAATATTAATTTATAATAAATTCAAAACCCACTTAAAAAACCTCCAAAAATTACTCAATTAAAATATGATATGATATAGCGTTGTAATATCATCAACCAATAAAATTTAGACATGTTGGGAATATATTTTAAACCTTATCAAATTGATTTATCCTTATTTAATCTATTTAATTTTATTTGTGATGATAATATTCTAAATTTTAAATTGTTGTAAATAATTACTTATGTGTTGTGATTTTTACATAATTGGATACTTTATGAAATTTTAGACCATATAAATTTTAATTTATAATTTTTAAATATTTTTGTAATTTTTAAACAATTTAATAATATGTTATTTTTTTAAAAATAACAATAGTGTCAATTTTCACACTATTCATTTATTTGAATTTAAATAAAATCCACACAGAGGATATATTAAAACCAAAATATTTAATAGATTTATAACATGTCATATTCATCTAAAAAATTCATGGAGCACATTAATTTGTTCATATAACATTTATTTTAATATTTTTAAAACCATTTATTTTATATTTTCATTAAAAAAATAATTACTACAACATTTTTGTATAATTATTTAATATACTTATTTGTTACATAAAAATTAAAAATAAAATATTGTGATGTATATAAATCAGTATCTTTCATAATAATACTTTTAATCGAATTTATCATCTTAAAATCACAACATTTAAATTGTTATATTTATTAAATCATGAAGGTGACAACTTTGACATCATTTAAAATAAAATAATATAAGTGTCATAATCGCTTTTATAAGGCTCTAAATGGTCAAATATTAGCCCATTGGATGATTATGGTTTACATGTACATGACCAATAAGTTTTGGTTAGGTTTTTGTGCCTTTTATGGTCACTATTAGTTTAATAAAAACTGTATTATTGATTTTTCACTAAATAAACAATTTATGCATCACTATTGTGTCACCATTAATGATAATTATTTAATCCCTAAAAATTATAAATAAATTCTCATTATGTAGATAATTTTATTAGATTTCTGGAGACTATTTATATTTTAGGTTTTATGAAGTTTATCAATAAATTAAAATTATTACACTTATAAGATATAAGAGAGTGACATGTTGTCACTTTCTTTGGTTTTAATAATAATTATATCATTTTCATGGTCAAAAGTCCATTAAATGAATCTATTTCGAACCTTAGGTGATATGGGTCGACTTTTATTCATCCAATAAAATTTTGGCAGGTGTTAGGGTAATTTTATAATCTTATTTTTACCCTTAATTACCTGATTTACCATTAACTGTAGTAAATAAAATTTACCGTAGTTACTATTCATAATATCCAAAAATAAAAAGTAGCCTATTAAAATAATTTGGACCTACTGATTCCAAATATAAAATCCATTTTTCAAAATTAAAAACACAGAATTTGCAGTAATTAATTTAAAATTAATCTCGTTGTTAAGAAAACAGGTTTTAAAAGTTAAAACGTTGCAAAAGATTGAAATGTTTTTATGTATGAATTCAGTGTAAAATTAATGATAATGACTTAAATTATATTAAATGGTAAAAATATATTTTATTTATACCTTAAAACCATTCAATATTATAATTTAACGATATAATTTATCTCGATTAAAGAAGTTGTTTTTAATTAAAATTTAGCGTATTGTTTCTATTCATCAAAATATGAAGGTTATCAGAAAAGTATCAAAAATTTATTCAATGTAAATTTTTATATCCTGATTCAAAATAAAAAGTTTATTTTGTAAAATTTAACTTATAAACTTGTCAAAAATTATATTTAAAATGGGTGCGCCATCAAAAGGCGGTAAAACTGCATTTTTTGAAAAATACTTATTTTATCGAAAAATTGATTTTGTTTTCATATCTCATTCTAGAAAATGTGTAAGATGAATTATAATGTCATAAAATTCAAAATTCAGTTAATACGATTCATAACGGCTAGTTCATAATATTATAATAATATATCATTGTTTAGTGAAACTCGGTATTGCGTACAACACACGCTATCGAGGAAGGTCGGTCTTGCGTGCAACACAAGCCAAGAATAGTGTTTGTGTGTACTACAAGCTAATATGGTGTTGCGTATAGTGCAAGCTAATCTTGGTGTAGCGTACAACACAAGACATCAAAGAAATTAAAAATAATATTTCTCATAAAATCTCGGGGTGTTACATTCTACCCCCCTTAAAATGAATTTCACCCTCAAACTTTGTCAGGGTTATAAATGGTTTTCTACTTGAGAGTTTCTTTCATAGAATCCCACATCATAAAAAGGAATACTAAAACATAATTTTAAAAAGTAACATTAGAAACATAATGGATACCCAAAGTAACTCATCACTGAGTTTCCACA
Source organism: Viscum album (assembly GCA_963277665.1). Classification (NCBI taxonomy): domain Eukaryota; kingdom Viridiplantae; phylum Streptophyta; class Magnoliopsida; order Santalales; family Viscaceae; genus Viscum; species Viscum album. The sequence goes on along the minus strand of OY728119.1, from coordinate 602,912,795 downwards.
TGGGATAATATAGGTGAAAATATGGATATAGAAGAGAAATCTAACCATCAACTTCTGATGAAGAGTGGTAGAGGACATGGCTATGAAAAATCCAACAATCACAAAGCCATAAATTTGTGATGATCTAATATGCCATCTGATTCATCAGATATGAGGTCACTAGGACAACATTTTTTGGTTTTCAAGATCATTTCCCTAATGTTGAAGAATTTTTTAATTAAAAGAAATACTTAATTGATTTTGGTACAATCTCACTATTGTTTGTGCCTTGAACAACCACTTAATCTCTTAAAGAAATGAAGTTGAATTTATCTTCCGTGAAGTGTTAATAGATCATGTGATAGAATGATAGGTCATTCCATCTGTCTGAGACATAAGTTTAGCAAAAGTTATATACATAAGTCCATCTTATGGTGAGATTAATCGTATATGGTTCCAAAAATGGACTTATACTTTATCTATCATACCGTTTAATAAAATAAAAATAGTTTCTAGTAACCAGGGACTTCATGTAGGCCAGTGGTAGGCGATAAAGGCCTGTCGAACTTCGGTTGTGGGTTTGATTCCTGCAACCCTGTCTGACGTGACGGGTTGTCGTCCATCCTGCAGGTTGTCCTTTTTCTAAAACTACACTATTATAACATTCCAAAAATAATATCTAAAAAAGGTTATATCCTTAAACAATATTATCTTATGTCCAACATAATCCATTTCAAATCTTTAGACTTATCCAAAATACTTCTATCCAAGATCATAGTATAAAGAAAACGATTACTAGAAATGTCATCAACCAAGCATGTGAATACCATCATTTATCCCCCATATATCATAAGATATATCTTGTTGGTCACAATCCAAAAATGTTAATACCTTAATCATGTATTCTCTTGAAACATTAATTACCATAGAATCATTGTGAAAACATGAATACTGTCAAAAGTCACTCTTTCCACATACCAAAATCCCAAAATTTTTATATACTCAAACCATGATATCACTTTGTCCTTATATGAGCTCATTAATACTATCAAACATTTCATTATCTCTTTATCCCTTCATTATGTGCATATCATCTGATTTCCAAAAATATCTGAATAACCTTTCATGGTTACCAGTACCATTCAACATATACTTTCAAAAAAAAACTTAAGTAAAAACAATAGTGTAACAATCCTTAGATGTTTATTTATTCTATAGTAACATGAAATTACTTATACAACATTAATCTTGATAAAAATGCAATCATTCCACTACCTTCTTAAACCATTGACCGAGCTTCATCATTTTATTCCACAACACTTCTTTCATCTCATATATCATTTGTAGTCTCTTCATCATCAACAACATAAATACTACCCATACAACCATGCTGATTCTCTTCATGAGATTTTCCCTTAGGGCACTGGTTTTCATAATGCCCATATGTTCCACATTTAAAACATTTAACCGTTGTTGATGTCTTAGAAATACCATTATCCTTGTACAATGTGTTAACTGAACCTTTTCCTTTGCATTTATTGGCTTTGTGTCCTTCTTTTCCACACCCAAAGCATCTTCCAGTTCCTTTGAAACATTCTCCCTGATGCCTCTTCCCACATGATTTACATGAGGGAAATTGAACTTTATTTCCTCTATGATCATCATGAAACTCCATCTTTCTCTTATTAGCTAAGTCAGAAAACTTTCCAAAGTTGAGATTATTGATCATATTATGAGATTGGTGATTAGGCATAATAACTATATGTGGACTTCCAGATCTAATCTCATTTTGTTTCTCATGAATAATATTATTCCACTATCCATCATATTCTCCATTATCATGAACCTTCATGTTTCCAGCCATTTTTCTAAAACCCAAAACGAATAGTGTGAGAGGAAAAAGTCATGCTTGGAAAACAACATAATAAAGGGGGAGTACCTTCAATATATAACATCTTAGGTTTAATTCTAATATTGTTACCGTAATTCTAAGATTATAACCTATACTTATACTTAACCTTAGAGACATCCCTAGACATACCTTAGAAATATCTCTAGGGATTTCACTAAAGTTTTCGCATCCTAGTTTCCAAAGGTTAACTAAACCTTCGCTCTGATACCAACTGTAGAGACCCAAAGCTTGATGTACATGGACATTACATTACTTTTACAGAATACTTAATACATGACAAAAACAGACACCCAAAGACCGTATTAGTTTAGTGTCTTTGGAAACTCAAAAAATAATCTTCTAATCATGGTGAAAGATCTTCAACATCTCCCACAAAGATCTTCCCCTTTGGTTTTCTTACCTAAAACATTTCTTTATATCCTGGGGAAAATAAACGTATAAAGGGTGAGCTCAAATGCTCAGTAAGGGTAAACATGGAGAACTTTAAAATAATCCATAAACATTTGAACGTAAAAACATGAGCATAAAACATAAAAATCTTGAGAACTAACATAAATCTTGGCAGTACGTAAGGCATAGATCATAAAGGAACATTAATCATAATAAAATAGCATGGGAATAAAACATGTAATTCTGGAAAACCATTAAGCACATGTTATGATTTCCATAGTAGCCAAGACATTGCTGCCAAGACCATTATAGTGGACAAAGTCCATTACTGAACCAGGTTTACTTGTCGTTCCAGCCCTATATTACTGAACTAGATTCACTTATCGTTCCATCCATGTCTATCTCATGAGATATAAATCTTTACCCAATGCATTGGAGGGATATATAAGTCTCACTCATCTCATAATGAAATCATTCTTTCGTATGCCACAAAATAAACATAAATCATTCATCATAACCCAATGAATAAAATGGGTTTCATAAATCTCATCTCATCATAACCCAATGAATAAAATGGGTTTCATAAATCTCATCTCATCATAACATAATCCAAATAGAATAAATGGATATCATTTCATCATAAGAAAAATGAAACCATGTAAATAATAGATATATTATACTTGAAACATAAACATATTAAATAATTTCATCTTAGATGGAAAATAGTTTTGATAAAACTCTTGGAATGAATTCTTGAGGAAAATATCCTTTCTTCTTCAAAAATCATTTTATTTTCTCAAAATTCCATGAATTTTTAAAAGAAAAGTATTTTTTTGAAAATAATCATGAAATCATGTATAGGAATATTAATGTAAATAAGTTGTTATGAAACCGTAAAAATCCATTCATGCTGTATAAGTTAAAAAAACATTCTCCTGGTACTTTTGCTAGAAAAGTCAAAAAGTACCACGTATGGTAAACAAAAGAAATATTCCTTCCATAAAATAAAGTAAAATCCAAATAGGGGTAAACATGACTTTAAAAATACATGGAATAATATTAAACAATTTATGAAAAACATTTTATGGCCATGGATGAAAAATATAACCCCAGTAAATACTTACGTATAAGCAATCTCAGATAAAAATGAGATTGAAAAATTATCCCTTACCTTATGTAAAATTTCTTCCGTGTGTGTCCAAGACTACTATATAGTGGGTTTAAACATATTATTAACTTGTAACAAAATAAAAATAATATTTATTATATCATATATGATTCACTTACGACTTTATATTACCCGTTCATTTTTCAATTCCATGTTAAAGTAGTGTTTTGGGTAAAATCGTTTCATTTATCGTCCGTGTTTTGAATTGTAATTATTCATATGATTACTTAGGTCATGATTACTTACTTCCATAATTTAAAACATGATTTATATATAATATATATTTATAATATACATATATATAATAGATCAATAAATGGAAAGAAATACACCATTCATGGAGACGGTAAGTCGTACGTACGCATGAATGCTATTTTCGTTTCCTTATTAAATTGAATGGAATTAAGTAAATAACATATACATAAATCCAGTATAATTAATATGTCATATATTTCATTATTATTTATTATATATACTTTATAATCATTCTTGAATGGTTAACTTGGAGAATGAATCTCATCGCATCGTGGAGACGGTAATCCGTACGTAAGCACGAGCGATGATATTGTTCCCATAATTATTTAATGAAATTTGAGTGGATGATATAATATCTCAGAATTAGTATCATGTTATAATAACCATATATATTTATTCTTTACACCATTATACTCATCCAAGTAAGGTGGTGGTGGAAAAACATATTACACCACGGTGTGGAGACGGTATTCCGTACGTACGCACGCGCGGTGATTTCTTTTTCCGTAGGATGGATAAAAGGTGAAATAGGGTTGTTTAATATTTATAATAACATATCATTATATGAGTGATACTTATTTTATTACTTTATAATGAAACAAATAAAGAAGAGGAAGTAGAAGAATAAATAATTTTGAAAAGATCGGTAAGGATTTACCTCTTCTTCGACGCGCCTCTTCTTAACCTCCTCCTAGGACACTAAAGATGGTCTTTGAAGAAGACCAGGACCTCTAGTAGGTTTCTAGGGAAGTGGAGAAGAGAAATGGGTATGTGTTGGCCGAGCTTTAAGGCTCAAAGTGTTGTTTAGAGGAGAGGGAGGAGGTTCCCTTTTACAAGGGAGGAGAGGGGCACCTTTGGAAACATAAGAAATATTAATTTATAATAAATTCAAACCCCATTTAAAAAACCTACACAAATGACTCAATTAAAATATGAGATGATATAGGGTTGTAATCTCATCAACCAATAAAATTTATATATGTTGGGAATTTATTTTAAACCTTATCAAATTGATTTATCCTTATTTAATCTATTTAATTTTATTTGTGGTGATAATATTCTAAATTTTAAATTGTTCTAAATAATTACTTATGTGTTGTGATTTGTCCATAATTGGATACTTTATGAAATTTTCGACCATATAAATTTCAATTTATAATTTTTAAATAATTTTGTGATTTTTAAACAATTTAATAATATGTTATTTTTATAAAATAACAATAGTGTCAATTTTGACACTATTCATTTATTTGAATTTAAATAAAATCCACACTGAGGATATATTCGAACCAAAATATTTAATAGATTTCTAACATGTCATATTCATCTAAAAGATTCATGTAGAACATTAATTTGTTCATATAACATTTATTTTAATATTTTAAAACCATTTATTTGATATTTCCCTTAATAAAATAATTACTACAACATTTTTGTATAATTATTTAATACACTTATTTGTTGCATTACAATTAAAAATAAAATACTGTGATATAGATAAATCTAACATCTTTCATAATAATACTTTCACTCGAATTTATCATCTTAAAATCACATCATTTAAATTGTTATATTTATTAAATCATGAAGGTTGACAACTTTGACATCATTTAAAATAAAATAATATAAGTGTCATAATCGCTTTTATAAGGATCCGAATGGTCAAATATTCGACCATTGTATTCTTATGGTTTACATGTACATGACCAATAAGTTTTGGTCAGGTTTTTGTGCCTTTTATGGTCACTATTAGTTTAATAAAAACTGTATTATTGATTTTTCACTAAATAAAAAATTTCTGCATCACTATTGTGTCACCATTAATGATGATTATTTAATCCCTAAAAATTATAAATAAATTCTCATGATGTAGATAATTTTATTATCTTTCTGGAGACTATTTATATTCAAGTTTTTATGAAGTTTATCACTAAATTAAAATTATCACACTTATAAGATATAAGAGAGTGACATGTTGTCACTTTCTTTGGTTTTAATAATAATAAATCATTTTAATGGTCAAAAGTCCATGAAATGAATCTATTTCGACCCTTAGGTGATATGGGTCGACTTTTATTCATCCAATAGAATTTTTTAAGATGTTAGGGTAATTTTATAATCTTATTTTTACCCTTAATTACCCGATTTACCTTTAACTGTAGTAAATAAAATTTACCGTAGTTACTATTCATAATATCTAAAAATAAAAAGTAGCCTATTAACATAATTTAGACTTATTAATTCCAAATATCAAATCCATTTTTCAAAATTCAAAACATAGAAGTTGCAGTAATTAATTTAAAATTAATCTCGTTGTTAAGAAAATGTGTTTTAAAAGTTAAAACGTTGCAAAAGATTGAAATGTTTTTACGTATGAATTTAGTGTAAAATTAATGCAAATGACTTAAATTATATTAAATGGTAAAAATATATTCTATTTATAACTTAAAACCATTCAATATTATAATTTAACGATATAATTTATCTCGATGAAAGAAGTTTTTTTTAATTAAAATTTAGCGTATTTTTTCTATTCATCAAAATATGAAGGTTATCAGAAAAGTATCAAAAAATTATCCAACGTAAATTTTTATATCATGATTCAAAAGAAGTAATTTATTTTGTAAAATTGAACTTATAAACTTGTCAAAAATTATATTTAAAATGGGTGCGCCACCAAAAGGTGGTAAAACTGCATTTTTTGAAAAATACTTCTTTTATCGAAAAATTGATTTTATTTTCATATCTCATTCTAGAAAATGTGTAAGATGAATTATAATGTTATAAAATTCAAAATTCAGTTAATACTATTCATAATGGCTAGTTCATAATATTATAATAATATGTCATTGTTTAGTGAAACTCAGTTTTGCGTACAACACATGCTATCGAGGAAGGTCGCTCTTGTATGCAACACAAGCCAAGAATAGTGTTTGTGTGTACTACAAGCTAATATGGTGTTGCGTATAGCGCAAGCTAATATTGGTGTAGCGTACAACACAAGATATCAAATAAATTAAAAATAATATTTCTCATAAAATCTCAGGGTGTTACACATTTTGACCAATGGACCAGCTTGGTCGAGTCCTTGGGTTCTCTCATTGGATAAGTTACACCCCCATTAAGAGTTAATGCACGACTGAAGTGCAACACAGATTGTTTCGTCATTGGAAGATCCTCCAGTTTATCAATATAAGGAATCATTTTATTGATATTTGGAGATTGAGTTTACACCATTTCCTTTCTTCATTTGGTGGATCCTTTTGTAGTGAGAGAGTGCTTGTGGAAGGTTGAAAGAGACCTTAGTTTCTTAATTTACCCGATTTGTTGAAGGTGAAAGTAGTCTGGGGTTGTTAGCGTGGATGGTGTCTAAGAGGTCCTTTGGGTCCTTCGTAGTCTCTTCTAAGTAGGGGTTCACATTAAACCACCAGCATAGGAAATCTGGTCATGAGAGGTTGTTATGGCCACTTACTGGAATTGTGTGTTATTTGGGGACTTGGAATAAGGTCCATTTCCATGTATTGTTTCTATCAGTCTCAATGGTCATGTTCGGTGACATCTTGTGATGTTGTATGCTCGTTTGACTGTAAAGGTGAAGTTGTAAAATATTTTGTGAGTATTTGTTTTTTCAGAAGTGTGTCTCCTTTCAGAAAATCCCAAAATCATTTTTTAGAGGAAGGTGTTTCCATATATCATTTCCTCTTTCTGTTTCTCATCTGAAGAAACAAGGGGTGATGTGTGTGCATCTTCTAAGCACTTGTTTTAGTGAAATGTTGGGTGAGGGTAAAGTGAGTTTGGAATGTGTTATGTCTTAGAGAACCCATCTGGACCAGGGTATATTTTTCATGGAATGGAAAGGAGAAGTTCCATTCGAGGGGTTTCCAAAGCCTAACTACGAGGCTGAAGATGCTTCAATCATTTGATCTCCAGCCCTAGGTCCCAGAATGAAGTTGGCACATAGTTAGGGGAAATCTCGGGGTTTTTCAAACCCCTGTACAATGTCCTATCCTCAGTATGAAAGATGGAAATAGTTTAAACCTCCGGTGGCATCATCTTTCTTTTGTTGTTCCCGTTTGATGGAAAGAGGTTGGAGGACCTCATGTCCATGTTATCGCCCAATGTCATTCCCTCCCCCTTTGGTTTCCATTGAGTTTTTGGAGAATTTTTTGAAATTTTGCTAGACAGGATGAGCGCATGGTTAATATTAACCATGCCCCAGAAAACCATGCAGGTATAAGGATCCACATGGTTAGCACACGGTTTCCCAAACTATGCGGACTAACCATGCAGTCGTCCCAACACTTTAAATTTTGGGGTCTTTATGTGTTGGCCCGTGCCGGTCGGTTAAAATGGTTGGTTCTTATGGTGGGGAGACCAACTATGAGTCTTATGTAAGTTCATTTGGAAAGGTCTAATGGAAGTATACCCCTTGTACCGGGGAGTCCGTTCGAGCCTCCCCTATTAGTGTCCTAATTCTGTGTCGGGAAAATTAAAGTTTTCACTTATGGTGGGGAGCCCATTTGTGTCTCCTCATACTAGTAACTCAAATTTTTCCTTGGTCTTGGATTGGTGGTAGGTAGTCTCGTTTGGAGCTATATAAATACCAACATCTTCCTTGGGTAAACGTTGGGATTGGAGAGCACCAAACGGTTTAGATAAAGCAAGGTAAGTGTAACCTTGTTCGTTGTTGTTGTTCGTTTGGGTAAATTGCTTGAGTATTGTTTGGATAGTGTTTTTAGGAGTTTCCTTTTGGGATAAAGTCTGAATGTGATTGATCATTTCATGAAAGTGGTGTAAGTTTTGGTTTGTGATAGTATTCCTTAATTGATCATTGTAGGTGTTTTGGCCTTTGGGGGCGAAACTTGGAAAGGGAGTCCATCTTGGTTTATCAGTTGGGTTTGGTTTTTGCTTTTGGCCTTACTATGGCTTTTTGAGGGCAGAAAGTTTTATGGTGGAGAGAATTGTCACATCCATGAATTATTTTAAAGGTATTTTTCATTTAATTTCCATTATTTCTTTGTTTTGGTGGTTCCCATGAATTTTGGTGGAAATTGTGGGTTTTCAAAATTTGGGCCAAACAGTGAGCCCATTTCCAGATTTAAAAATAATTTTTTTTTCTTTTATAACTCCTTCATTTTTCAATATTTTACACTCATTCCACTTACCAATTGGCATTCCCTAGTATATTAAAACCACCATATCAATTTTGACCTCATAAAAATCCATAATAATGATGGATTTGAGTTTTTTATTAAGGTGTTAGGCCAACCCGAAAGCTCATTTACTGCTATAAATGTTTGTTTTAATTCTTTAATATATCATTCAATTTTTAAATTTTTTCGATGGTTCCAACTCTCAACTGAGACCACTTACCCAAGGATATCTCTCATGCTCTCCTCCCACTATTTGGAGCTCATATTCATCGCGAATTAGGGTGAAACTTCTCTAGATTTCTCAAATCATCCAGATTTGAAAAGGTAAATTTTTTCTTTCATAACTCCTTCAATTTTTACTATTTTCCCTCCATTTCAGTTCTCACATGACTTAATCAGACTTATTAGAACCTTACTTTCATTTTTGTCTGTTTGTAAATTAATCTATTGGTGTATTTGGGGCGTTTTATTCAAGATCTCTCAATTAAGTGAGTTTCCTCTCATGTCCCTCCCATTTTCTTAGGGTTTCTTCCACTTTTCTTGAGATTCTAAAATGTACATAAGGTAGGTTTCATACCTAGGGTTTTATTTTGTGTCATGTTTCTGAAATCTTGCAGATTAGGTCTTGATTTCACTTCCTTGTGGTGCGGTGGTGGTGCGATTGATGTTTCGCACAACGGTTTGGAGTTTTTGGCACTTTTGGTAGGTGATTCCATGTGTAAGAATTTATTGATGAGTTAGCATGCTTGATTTAATTATTTTAAATGTTCATTATATGATGTACATTGTGTGAAAACCATTTTTGAGGGAGTTTGTTAAGAGGTTAATTTTATAGTTTCACTTTTGCTTCAAATTGGGTGTTTTCCATGTGTAACTCTTGTGCTGATATTTGAGTTTATTTTATAACATATGAAAGTGGTTTAATAAATATTGTTAGGGCTTCCAATTATGATTTGGTAGGTTCTTGGTGTTATTTTGGGTTTAAAAGAGGGTTTTTGAATGAGTTTTAGGTGCAAAACATTGTCATGCTTCTTGAAAGTGTTTTATGAAAATTGTAAATGGGTTATTGAGTTATTCAAAGTGTGAAAAGGAAGTTTATGTTCTTTTTAGGTGGGTGTATGTTTTTAAAAGTCCATTTTTTTGTGAAAGGGATTTTATGTGATTTTTACCATCTTGGAAATGTTTTATAAAGTTGCTTAAAGGATTTATCGTATTTGTGAAAGAGATGTGAAACATGTTGCGGGCTGTTTTGGTGTGAGTATGGTTTCAAAATGAATTTGAATGAGAAAGGAGATTATGCGACATGTTTGTGGGCTATTTGGTGTGTGTGGGATGTGGAAATGATATTTGAATGTGAAAATGATATTTCATGGCTTGTGGAACTTTTTTGAGCACTAGAGGGAAAACTTGGGTATCTATGTTTGTTGGATTGGTGTAGCCTGATCCGGTTGGGCCGAATGCTTGTGGCCCACAATTGTCACACTTTTGAAAAAGGTGGCCGCCTTTCACTATAGCGATGTGGACTTCTTGTGTGAACAATTATCTTCTTCCTCTCCATTTGTAGCCCATTTTTGGGCTAGGGTTTTTATCCTAAAAAAACTATGTAATTGTGCTCCTGATTATAGTGAATATCTTTCCTCTCCATGGACGTAGGGATTATTCCTGAACCACATAAATCATTGTGTCCTTTGTTCTTTTTTTCCTTCTACTCTTCTATTTTTTTGTCGTTTATGTCGCTGCAACTCCTGGATTTTCCGCAACATATGTGGGTGGACGTGTACTAGAATGCTAGTGATCTCGTAGTGTTTGGCCCCAATTTCATGTAGAAAGTTTGACGATGATAACACTAACTAAAATGTGATGATGATGATGATGATGATGATGATGATGATGATGTGGGGCCACTAGGTTATGGGTATGATCCCTATTAGTGGCTCGTGTGCACAAGAACAGATATTTGTATGGTTGATTTCACCGAGATATGAGGTACTTGGGACCCACAATGAGCTAGTGTCTAGGGGTTATTTCCTGTTGCTTGTGCTCATTAGATACATTATGCTTACCTTCAGTATACGGTATGATTGGATGGAAAATTTAGTTGCTTTGGCATTCTTTTTAAAAGTGTTGATTCTCTAAAGTATCCCACTTGAAAACTGTTTTTATTTAAAGTTGCATCTCTTTAAAATTCTTAATAGCATCACATGTTTATGAAAACTTGCAAGCTTTTTGTCTTTGAATGTTTATCACATGGAATCTCTTAGTGGTGGTGTCCTACTAGGCTTTGGCTCAAACCCTACTTACACCCTTGGGTGTAAGTAGACTTGGTTGTTTTTTCACAGGTTTGGGTACAGCTTTTGTGCCAATGGTTCAGGTTTCTAGCGGTCCTTTGTGATGCAGTTTTGTAGAGATGGCTTAAGGGCGGTGCCTCTTGCCATGAGGAGGTTCTTGGGCTGTCCATTTTGGATTTTTTTTCATTTTTTATAGTCTTTGTGTATTGTTTTAAATTGTGTAATTCAATTCTGAAATTTTGTAAGAGATGGTTTTGTTTGAAAAATCCAGATTTGTTTTATTAGAGTTTTTTGTTGTTTTATGTTTAGAAACTCAGGTAAATCATTCCCAAATTTCATTATATGATACTCGGGCACTTGTGCGAGCCCATGGGGATTGGGAACACCCTTCAGGCCTTGCCAAGGGCTGGGTCGGGTGCCGGTTTTGATGGCGACCAAATTCGGTTCATGACATAAATGGTTATCTTCTGGTGGGGTTCCAATGTTTTGGGTCAATGATGTACCTAGATGGGAGGGTCTACATTTAGAAAAGTGTGGTTAAATGCTCTGGGTTGCAATTATGGAATGGGAAGTGCTTTAAATATTTTAGTTTAACTATGGGATTCCTTTAGGATACCCTTGGAAAGGTTTGATGATGTCTTTAGAGCTTCAAAGTCTTTGGGGCTTAGGACACCTTGAGTGATAGTTCCCATAGTGTATAGGCTAGATATGAGGGAGGGATAAATTTTAGGCATGAACCTATGGATTTTTTATGTGTTATGGTGTGTAGTGTGTGTGGTTAGATGCACCATGCTAGAATGATTCCCAGGTAAAGGGTGGTCCTGGGGTGAATTATGGATTGTTCAGATGCTCAACCTGATATGCAAACAGGTATCGATGTTGTAACACTAAAGGATTGTGTGTGGAGGGTTAAGAATGGTCACAGAGAATTGTGTGACCCCTAGGTTTTAATAAGAATTGAGATATAAAAAACCTATCTGAGGGGAGTGGTGTCACTAAGGTGATGTGACTGGATGGCTCAAGAATGGATGAATATTGTTTTCATTATGGTCAAGGTGGTGTGCATTGGCTACATGTGAGTTTTGTTGCGTTTGGATTGGTGAAGTAGGCCACATGTAGGTCTATGGTAAATCATTTGGGTCTTAGAGGAGATCGTGTGATGTGATGAAAGTAGTTTCATAGTGAGTGTGGGTTCATGAATACTTAATAGATAGTCATGAAACCATAACAATTTCGGTCAGAAAGTTCCTCTTGGGGTGAGGTGACTAGGAAATTGCTAATACATTCAAGCATACCTGATGTGGGTCTTAATGTAAATTTGAATGAATCCTATGAGGTGTTGGTGTTACCATTAAGGGTTAAGGTGTGTTAGCACCGTCGACCCTAGTTTCTCCTAATGGAGGTGTCAAGGGTAGATATTGTGGGTGATCATGGCTCAAAGGAACCATCATACATATGTTTATGTTAATCCTATAAATTTGCTTCCATGTGTAATATAATTAAATCTATGTGGTAGGGAGTTCAAAAAAGGTGCTTTGGGGGTGTGAAACTAGTCCGAAATGAGGTTTTGGTGGATGAAACATATGATGTTCTTATAGATTAAAGACAAGTAGTGATTGATGTATCATGTATGGTACTCAACTTTGAGAAGGGTATCCATGCCCAATAATTATGTTTGGTGATGAATGGTAAATGGGATATGAGATTTTGAGTTTTGTTTCTTGGTTGGTGATAAGAAAACTCCTTGGATGGGAGTGTCGAGTCGACTATGAAAGGTTCGACCCTTGCGTTAAGGTGTCATTTGTATGGTGAGACTAGCCATTGTCCTGGTGAATATGAATTATGTAGATCCCCTGTGGGATTCTAGGAATAAATCAAAATGTGTTTTTTGATGAAGTTAAGAATTTATGTTGGCTCGAGATATTCTAAAGGTGATTAGAGGATGACTCCAATTGATGGGGAATCAATTCTCATGGTATATAATAATAATGAGATCCATTTTTTGGCAACTCAATCATAGAGTTTCACTGATGTTCAAAGTTGGAATTTAGTAGGCATGGTTAGATAGTCATGGAATGCCTATGGAGTATAAGGCATCATGAACAGGGTCTTGGGTGATGAATTAGTAGGTACTGTCGAGCATTTAAAATAGTCAACCAACGAAGGTTCAACTATTTCTATTGCTTGTAAATGGAATTTGCAGGTTAGAAACTACTTAAGGTATTTTATATTCTATATAGAGGGTATGTTGGAGTTTCAAACCAGGAGTCTTTAGACCCAGTGAATGGGGGATAGTGAAACTTTTCGATCTAGTCTGAGATTAGGAATGGGGAGTTGTAGTGGATTTTGATTGGTGTTCTATCTAAGAGTTGGGTGCTGCAAGTTGGAACCTTGTGTAGACCTATTTAGACTGAGTGTCCATAGGTGGTTTTATTATCTTTGAAAGTGGTTTTGAATGAAATAGTTATATTTAATAAAACTTTTAGAAAGGTTTGGGTTGGCGACATAATCATGTAATGTGAGTGAGGCTCTAGAATGTCAGCATTTGGATGGAGGCATGTATTATCCAAGTTTGTGATCATAAACTAGTAATAAGGATGTCCTGTGGTGGGGATCACAACATTGACTAATTGAGTGTGTGGTGCTCAATTCTAAAAGTTTTCAATAAACTATGGGAATGATGTGTTGATGAACCTAGTTGGTGAGTGTTTAGTTTTAAGAGAACGTCTAGGTGAGAGTGTCATTAGATTCGTTTGGTTGAAAAAATATGGTTCAAGGTTGGTGAGCACTAATTGTGGGATGATGATTAAGTGTTTGGATTGAATGTATGTATCGAGAGGCAAGTTGGTTGGGAGATTGGGTCTGTGAGACCTTGATGTTTTTAGGTGACATGATGGTGTCAATACAGAGGTGATGCCTCAAGGTGTAGATAGTCTCAGAAGGGAGATTGTGCTTTTCAATGAGGTTCTAGGTGAGAGTGGTCTAGTATAGACTACTGACATCAACCTCTAAGGTGTGATGTTAGTGAATCTAGAGTTTGGGGATGTCATCAGTAGTTGGGCATCATGTTTTGTTTGATGATTGATTGACATCATTCTATATAGGTAGATGGGGTTTTAAGTTGTGGATATGGTTGGCGTGGTTTTGGTATAACCATGATCAGTGAGTTGTGTGGTTGTTCAAGATTCGAGGCTCAGAAAAGATTTGGGGTACAACTCAAGGATGAGTTGTTGTATGGTGGTAAAATCAATCCATTTATAAAGGTTTCATTTTAGAACACCTTGAAATACAAATACAATTTAAGAGCCTAATTTTGGAGTTTAAAGTTCCCTCTCGTTATACCCGCATACAATTCTATATATATATATTTATATCATCACAATAATTTACATATTCTCATGTGAATTGGTAAAAATATATATATTTATATGTAAACATATATATATATATATGTATATATGTATAACCACTGAGTTACAAAAAAGGCATTTATGAGATTCACATTTTTATTCAAACCCAATTTTTCAATACCAAATTGATACTTTGAATTTCAAGTAATTACATGAAATGAAAATAAATTCTTTAAGGACAAATGGGAATTTACTTTAAAAATTGAACACCTTTTAAAAAACATTAGAAACATTCAATTCGGGCATTAATCGACCACTTTTCATGTTAGGTAGTGGATAAATAAATTCAAATTAGGCACTTTTAAATGAAAAGCCCTTCACATTTTAGGGGAAAAAATAAAACTTGGTTTCTCTCTTTAAAGAGGATTCCAATCATATAAAATAAATTCATAGAGCATCAAAAATTGAATTAAAACAACAATAAAATAAGATCCCTAATATTTAAATCCAAATACAAGAGAAAACCTACCTAAAACTCACTAATTTTGACAATTGGAGCCTAAAATCACCAAAACAATGATTCGGGAATTCCTAGGGGGTAAGAGGAACCCTAAACTAGAATACCCCTAATGAAAATAAAACCCCAAAAATAAAATCAAACTAAAACACCAACCTAAGTTTCAGCTTACCGTGAGCCACATTGAGGGGAGGGGGACAAGAAGGAGGAGGAGGAGAAGGATGAGGGGAAGAGGAATAGGATAAAGAGGAGGTAAATCCATTACCTAGTCCAAATTCACTCTAATATGCACAAAAGGGGAGGCTGAATAGGAGATTCAAATAAGGGAACCCCCTAGGCTATGAAATATAGGGTACTAGTTTGATTTTAGGAAAAGAAAGTAGGGAAAATGAGTAAATTAGTTTTTTAGCCTCAACAACATTCATGGTTTGGACTCATGGATGGAAAACCATGCATCTCTCCCTAGAAGGTATGGGCATAATGAATGAGGTGGTCATAAGGTTAGGGAGGTTGTATACCAACCATGAGTTTAGCTATGTCAAAAGACAGTCATATTCATATTGTTTCCACTAATCAGGCAAAAACCATGTGCCTATGTAAAATTTCTAAATATTCTAAAACTCTCACATGACTCAACCCAAATTTCAAGGAAAAAGTAAAAAAAAATCAAATAAATAAAATAAGGATGAAAAAATGGGGGTTTGGTGTGATATAATACCCCAACCCCCAATATGGAAGGATGTATTTCGTTTTATGGTACCCCATTTATCCCTCCACTCTCATGTCTTGAGCCTGCTAGTCTTCACTTGGGTAATGCCCCTCCAGTCGAACCTCCCCATAAACCTACTCCTAATATAGGTAGGTCCCATTTTGGTTATGATCAAACACATCACATACATGATGGGCCTCCAACATTAATTACATATGCCTCTACTCATGATTTTTCGACCGCCATGCCATCTGACACTAATGATCTATTTATTGAATTGTGAAAAGGTATGTGTACCTTCCAACAATATTCTATTTACATTCACTGTTACCCCAAATTATAGGCTCTCTGCTATATTTATTGTCATATTGCATAAAAAATTCATTCCATATGCACAACATTCTCATGTGACATCAAACTACCTCCACAAGTGGTGAACTCTCAATAAAAGCACCAATTATTAGGTTTTTATGTGCAAAATAGTGGTAAACATTATGTTTCTATTGATTTAATATATACTAGAAACAATGAAAATTTCATATTCACCAAATAAGAGAATGAGTATAATGAAAATAAAGAAGATATATCTATAGGGGAACCCCTAGATCCAAGCTCTAGGCCTCCCTAATAGTCATTGTACGTTGATCCCAAATGACTGATACCCTCTACCCTATACCTTTCCTCAGATTAATAACCCCATCCACTACTAGTAGCATATTATAATTCTACCCCTAAAATTTTATTAAATCCCTTAACAATGCCCCAATAACTACCCCGTATCCCTATCAATGACTATATCATTTCTATTTTCAACTCATTATTTATTTAAATTTAGAACAAAACAAATCTCAATACAAAAAAGCCATAAGTATCCTAGCCACAATACATGAGTAAATATATGGGACTATATGGGATGTAAATGAGTTTGAGTGCTGCTCCACCCCTATCGGGACTCCATTTGATTCAATAATGATTTTGCGTGTAATCCCTAAAACCCACCTTCAATAGGCCACAAGTTGGTGACTAACACTAATGGCGTATCACAATACATCAATGGAAGGAATCACCCTTGTTAAATAAAAACTCTATATCACCATGTATAATATAAATCATTTCCTATAAAATAAAAATGTATAATATATATCAATGGATGTCACGTTAAATATATGCACTAATGATTAAACCATAATGTGGTGATTTATACCACATCATGGTTTGTGTTGGTGTAAACCAAGATATTGTTAAGGTCATTGAAATGTGGTTTTATGCATGTCAATGTATCAGTTAAGAGATAACTCGTGACTAAAAAACCAAATCAACACTACTCAATTACTCATAATAAGTGTAAATCAACCCCAAGTCATAAAAAGAATTGTTTTTATAAAAATGATAACAAATTAAAACAAAAAAAATCAACACTACTATTCCCATGAAAAAAACCAAATCAACACTACCCAATTACTCATAATAGTTTCAAATCACATCAAACCATATCAAAATACCCAAGAACAAAACTCAAATAAAGATGTAATTCCTAAAAACCCACGGTAAATTGAATTTTTATATATTAAAGAGCTAAAAAGAAACTCCCTTTCACTTACCACTCAACCTTTGAAGGGCGACAAGGTACTAGGTTGGGACTGGCGGAGAGGAGCGACGAGCGGCTAGGTCGTATAGGTTCCGGGCGCAGCGGAAGCACGTTGGTGGGAGTACCCAACTATAATTTTAGCGTTAACAATGATCAATCCAAGATCCGTCACGATAATAAAACGCCGAATCTTCAGAATAGAGCGAAGACTAAAAAAGAAAGAGGGAGTCCTGGAACCATAAAGACAGAATCATCATATGTCGGTTATAATTAATTTAATTAATTGAAAAGAATTACCTTGATGAAATTCCTTCTTCGTTGATGTCTTCGGTCACAATCTGATGTGATCCATCTTCGCTTCATAGAATCCAAGTGTAGGATTCCTCTAACGGTGATCCACACATGCTCCACGTATCTCTGGATGTCGCTGAAGGGATTTTTGGGTGCTAATGCGGAAGAGCCTTCGCTTGCGATGTCTGCCTTCAATCTCCTTGATCCGATGGAGGAGGATCTCTCTCGGTCTTGAGAGCATTCTTGGAGGAAGGAGTTCTCTCGGCCTTGAGAGAATTCTCCAGAATTGTTATGCACAACGATTCTCTCTGAAAAGTGTTGGGGTTGTGATGATATTTATAATCGTGTTTGAGGTTATAGAGTTATGACAATAAATAAACGCATTACGCGTTTTATTTATTTCATTAACTCTTATTGAAAACCCCCATGTCGAATGATTAATTCCTTGACATGCACCCACGCTGATTATAATAAATATCATTTAATAAAATGATATTATTTCCTCAAAATCCCGACTGGAAAAACTACACGGCGTGTAATCATTAATACACGGCGTGTACTCGTTTTCTATGAAAACTACACGGCCTGTACATTCAATGTACACGACGTGTTTATCTTATTTTCATTTTTCTTTATTTCCTCCACATTTATTAGACCTTGAGTAATGGTTATTTATTCTTAAATAAATATAACTGCATTACTCGCTAATAAATATATATTATTTCGCCCATAATATATTCTCTCAAATAACTAGTGTTGAAATAAATGCGATCAGGCATCCTTAAATAATTATTAAACCACAGTCGGGAATAATCTTTATTTAACTTGTTAAATTAATATTTAACTGAGATACATGGATGCACTTAGTGCGTGACCCTCTAGGCCTCTTTCTCAGTGGCATTAGGCGGAGCCTGCCTAAAGTCCAAGGTTAGCATCTAGCAACACGCTAAGGCACCCATAGAGAAAGAAGTTAACGCCGCAATGACATGTCACCTCATACAAACGCTTACCGTGTAATATAATCCCTTTGTCACGATATCTCGAATCAAGCGGGTTGCATGCTAGTGTCATCAACCCATGTGCTCGATTATTCTTTCTTTGACATTCCGGAATTGAACTTGCTCATTCCTTACCATGGCCATGGATTTATTTAGGCTATATCAATTCCATCAAAGGGCCTGAGATATCTACTTCCATTATGAAACAGAAGAGACAAATCCTTTTTTTCGCATTATCTATTAATGCAGTATTACTCGTGACGCACCCAACGTATCCTACCTCGCTGCAAACAGTGTGTCGTCACAGTTTTCGTCAATACATCTAAGTGTGCGAGTTTTAATACTCATTAATAATAATCTTAAAGTCCAAGGACCAATACACACGTCCGCAGATAGGAACATCCAATGACACTATGAAATGTGGATTTCCTACTGGCGGGTCTTGTTCTCATAATATCCTCTTGGATATTACCAAGGGCGCACACCATGAGAAGGTGCCTCAAAGTTTTATGAGTCCTCACCCCTAACGGTCATAGAACCGTTGGCAAAAGGGTACCCTTTCCCAACGGTTCTGTTGAACCGTTGGCAAAAGGGAACCTAAAACACCCCTTTACCAACGGTTTCTCAAACCGTTGGTAAAGGGGTGACTTTTCCCAACGATTTCAGTGAACCGTTGGGAAAGGCTTCATTGACCATTTCTTTACCAACGGTTTTATGAAACCGTTGGTAAAGAGTTCCCTAATCCTTCAGCACCAACGGTTTAAGCAAACCGTTGGTAAACACCCGTTGGTAAAAACCATAATTCCAGTAGTGTGACATCAGCTTCCTACTTCTGAGGTATCTACTCCTGCTTTCCCATTACTGACACCCACTGGCTGTATCTTCTCAGCTAAGAGACTTTCAACCATAAAGGTCCGCTCTAGGACCCTAGCATAAGTAGGAGTGCACAAAGTAATAATGATGGCTCGAATGTCCCTAAATAGACCTCACGCGGAGGTCCAAGCCCTAAAGTACTGGTCGAATCGTATTAATCGTGTACCTGGAAAGGTCGGTATGCCTTGATGAATACTCAGTTACCGACATGTCGCCCTGCCAAATCTATAGAAGCTCTTGGGCATGCATAGCCCTTATTTTTATGGTGAGAGCCCCTTCTCTGAGAAAGGTTCTCAAACTATGTCCATGGAAGAGTCACCTCATCGTAAGATCGGGTAATCTAAACTCTGTCATCACCCTGATGAGCCATGTAGAAGGCTCACCGCTAAGACCATCATCTATCGGGTCGCCCTGGAGGACCCTCTGTCTCTGGCCCACCAAGGACTCCGTCAAAGCTATCAATCGTATGCACAAGACATGACACATGCATGCGAAGCCCGTGCAGGAGTGAGTAAAAAAATACTCAGTAGGAACCCCAAACTAAAAAGGAATTACACAAAGTAAACAACAAAGAATCGGACGAATTGTACCACAAAGAAGAACACTAAGAAACACCATGAAGGAACACCACTAAAGAACACCATGCAGGAACACCACAAAGGAACACCAGGAAGGAACACCACTAAGGAACACCACGAAGGAACACCACAAAGGAACACCAGGAAGGAACACCACTAAGGAACACCATGAAGGAACACCACGAAGGAACACCACGAAGAAACACCACTAAGGAACTCCACGAAGGAACACCACTAAGGAAGACCAAGAAGGAACATCATGAAGGAACACCACAAAGGAACATCGCGAATGAACACCACGAAGGAACACCACCAAGGAACACCACCAAGGAACACCACGAAGGAACGCCACCAAAGAACACCACTAAGGAACACTGTGAAGGAACACCACTAAGGAATACCGTGAAGGAACACCACATAAACTACCAAAGAGGCACACGAAGTGTAGCCACTAAGAGGTACAGTCAAGAGAGTCACTAGAGTCAGTTCACCCCAAGTACAGGTTTATGGTACGTAAACAGGATTATCATAAGAATCCACAGTACCCTCAAGTAGTAACACACAGAGCGATGATAACAAACGTAATGTAGATAACACATGAAGTTTCGGTAACACACGGAGTTTAGGTAACACATGGAGTGTAGATAACACATGGAGTGTTGGTAACACACAGAGTGTCATCAAAGACTAGCGGACCCGCACCCTGGTGGGACAAGGGAGTACCGACTCATTCTTGGTAAGACACACAGTATAGGTAAGACACATAGTTTAGTAAGATACACATTCTAGGTAAGACACACAGTCTAGGTAAGAAACATAGTCTAGGTAAGACACAAAGTCTAGGTAATCACATAGCTTCTAGGTCACAGTCAGCCACAGGATTCCGTCCTTAGCACTCTCGTTTCGGGAGCACCTACTCCTTGAGCCAATATGTCATACGCCAACTTCCATAGAAACTCACATAGAGTATCTCAAAAGGACCATCTCATCGCGAGGGTCCCAACACCGCAAATGGCTCGTCAAACGGACACACGGTTTGAGAGCTAAGAGATTTTTTGTAAAAAGGGGTCGGGGTCCGGGTCTGGTCCGACCAAGCCGGACCGACCCAACCCAACTTGACTCGATATGGTTCAGTCTGAACCGGCCCAACCCGTAGGACTGGCCCATTAGGCCGCGGGTACAGCCCGCAGGGCCGCTCGATCGGCCTGGCTATTCTGGTCCGGCCCAATCGTGTGTGGGCTGGTGTGCTCCGCTGGTCGCGGTCCGCCCTGTCCGCGGCTCCTGAGTCTCTCGCACGTGGCTTATTCGCGTGTTGCTGGGTCAAAGAGGTCAGACTGCGTGGCGCGACCGGTCCGTATGACCAGCAGATCCCGCAGTGTTGTCACGAGTCCCTCCTCAAACCAACGCGGCTCTGGCGAGCCGCGTCCCTCCGTTGCGGCCTCCTTCCATGGGTGTCTGCCGCCACCGCAGCCGGCCTGATTGCGGCCCCCAAACACTGCTCTCGACCGCACCATCGCAGGCCTCCCTGTCGTCGGCGACCGTCTGGCGCCGCCTCCACCCGCGGCCTCCTGTCGCGGGTCTCCCTGTCATCAGCCATCGAGCCGGCGGATTTGCCAGCTGCCACCTGCGACCTCCTACCGCAGACCGATCTGCCACTACGATCCTGTCTGGACCGCGGGTCTCTACCACCACCACCGACCATCGAGCCGGTGGCCATTCTACCAGGTCTGTGTTGATCGTTGCGCCACGAAGAACGAGAAAGAATATGTGGGAGAAAACGGATCACAGGAACACCCGAAGAATGGATCCAGACCTTTGTTCGTGTCGGCCAGAATTTGTTCTTGTTAGAAGGATCACGAAGAACGAATTAAAAATCACGAAGATCCATATTAATCCCAAATTTTTAACCATCCCACATAAACGATCAAACCACGAATCAACATGTTCGTGGATTGGTCCGCGTTCGTCATTGAACTTAAGAAAGGAGAAGGAATTCACACAGACAATAAACCCCCTACCTCAAGTTTGGATTGCTTGCAGACGTAGATTGAAGTCGCATCGTCACGTCAATCCTTGTTCCTCCGACGGTCGTCGATTCGTCGTCGCTTGATCGAATCCTGACCTCTGATCTGTCATCGTCGGTGAGAGAGCATCCTCCTCCTTGCCTTAGGGAAACTCCAGGGTTATGACGATAACCCTGGATTTCTGGTGAGGCTTATTAAAAAAGAAAACACCACTACGTCAACACATAACATCCAAATAAAATATTTTTATTAAATATTTTAATGACATTCACATCCAAAAACTAACTTTCACCCTCGACTCGTGCCAGTCGAGATTAGGCACTGCCTAAGGAAAACACCTCATTACGAACTCAACGATGGTCTTGGATTTTCAATCTGAGTCACCGTTCATGAGTTATAAGGATTTGAAATATAAAATAATTTTATTTTATTATTTTATTTACGATTATTCCATTTTCAGGTTTTCTCAATAGAGACATGTGTCGACTAAAGTTAAGTCACGCATAGGTTAAACCCATTATCCCAAACAAAGCGGTGCTCTCATATTCTTGAATCGAGCACCCGTTTAAGAGTTATTCCACTTTTAGAAAAAACCGCTCACATGTGCTATTTAAAAACTTAATATTTTTCGACGGATTATTCCGGGCACTCTGGGTCTCAGAATCACACACCGTCTGGTCTCGTAATTTTCCAAATAATTTTTTTAAAATAGTATCAGAAAAATCCAAGTCATTATAGGGTCTCTCCAAGGTTGTGGTAGGTGGTCTAACTAGTTTTTCCATAAATGTTTTCCATCGTATTACAATTTGGCTTGTGTAGTTGAACCATATTATCAGTCACTCAACCTAATAAATAAATTGAGTTGTTAGTTTCTCTTTTGGTTTCTTGAAACCCCCCTTGGATTTAGAAAGGCATGTTTATAGCGTCCCGCCTTTTTATCACATAAACTTTCATTACATTTTACAAAACCGAGGATCTTTAAGGTTTAGTGCCTTGGAAACCAGGAACTTAAAACATGAAAACATAAAACATTCTTCTTAAACACTTGAAAGGCTTCTCCTTATGTTCATCCTAAGTTCATTACTACATCTAATAACCTGGAGACATATATCAAAAGAAAGGGTGAGCAGAAGGCCCAGTAAGGGAAACAAGGGGAAACATTTAACATGCGAACTTGAGATACATCAACAATGTCATGAAAAAGAACTTTAAGGCATGGGAAAGAAATCATGAGGCATATCATAATAAAAATAACGTTTTTCATAACTTGAAGATGTGGCTACAACATTTAATATTGACAATAATTTCTGTTTCACCAAGGTCCATCCCCAAGGTGTCATTAAAAATTACCAAGGTTATTCACCAAGGCGTCGTTAAAAAAATAGTCATCTCTAGAGATTAAGTCTTTACCCAATGCATTGGAGCGCTATCAGGGCGCACCCTTGACATGTCTTTATTATCATGTGAGCCACATATATAATCATCAATCATTTCATAAACAACCCATATAGCATAAAAGGAGTGAGTTTCATTTCATAATCATAACATTTTAAAAACTTCTTTAAAGACATGATCTTTGTGTCACTTTAAAACTCACAGAAAAGGAAGGTGGGTCTCATGTATGTAAATCCCAGAATTTAAAATAGAACATTTTGGTATATATGTGAATACCCCTATAGAAGAGAGAGCTTTGAGTATTCGCTTAATAAAATAAAAGAACTTTAGAACAAGAGAGAGAGACATTTTTAGACGGAAATTCTGCAACATAACGACTATGTTTCGGGGTTTTAGAAAACATTGAAAAGAGAGGGGACATTGGTCAAACATTCATAAATGGCCCATAAAACAGTAGAGGGACAGAATATGAAGGATATATGAACATGGTAATGAAATTTGAAAGATATACCATATGAAATGAAGAATAAGAAAGGAAGACAAAAAAATAATATTTCTCTTATAAAAATTCAGCAGCCTAACGACGCCACTTAAAACTTCAAAATACTGAATTGAAGAGTTCAAATAGGGTATCTAATCATATGAACATAAAAGATCAGTATGATAGATATAAAGATCATACCCCAACAAAATAAAAAGGAAGTGAAATACTTGACATGAAAGTAGAACTTTGAAAAATGTGAAAGGTGAACGAATACCTTAAAAATTCGGCAGCCTAACGGCGCCACTTAAAACTTCAAAATACTGAATTGAATAGATCAAATAGGGTCTCTCATCATATGAACATAAAATATCAGTATGATAGATATAGAGATCATACCCCAACATAATAAATAAGAACTTGAAAGACTTGACATGAAAGTAAAACTTTGAAAAATGAGAAAGGTGAACGAATCCCTTAAAAATTCGGCAACCTAACGGCGTCACTTAAAACTTCAAAATACTGAATTGAAAAGATCAAATAGGGTCTCTCATCATATGAACATAAAAGATCAGTATGATAGATATAGAGATCATACCCCAACATAATAAAAAAGGAACTTGAAACACTTGACATGAAAGTAGAACTTGAGAAGGGTGAAATAATCCCTTAAAAATTCGGCAACCTAACGGCGCCACTTAAAACTTCAAAATACTGAATTGAAGAGATCAAATAAGGTCTCTCATCATATGAACATAAAAGATCAGTATGATAGATATAGAGATCATACCCCAACATAATAAAAAAGGAAATTGAAATACTTGACATGAAAGTAGAACTTGAGAAGGGTGAAAGAATCCCTTAACAATTCGGCAACCTAACGGCGCCACTTTAACATTCTTAAAATGAAATGATGAGAGCAAGAGTGAGTCTCTCATCATATGAACATAAAAAAGACAGTAGGATGAATATAAAAGAACACCATCCAACATAAGAGCATGGAGCATAAAAGAAATGACATAAAAGAGATTACTTGAAAAGAAAGAGGGAGGTAAGATCTCTTACCTTAAAACGTAACTCTTAAAACTCAAAGGTTGGGACCTTGAGGGCTTGGGAGCACCTTGGAAGGACTCCTTGGGAGGTAATGAGACCAGAGATTCGTTGGGGGGGAGTTGGAAGTCGAATGGATGAGAGGATGACTTGGTATTTATAGGAAAAGTGAGGGGACAAGACATTAATAGCCAAGGGACACCTCATTAGTGGTTTTGGAAAAACCATGGGCTTGCCCATGGTATTGGCCACTTGGGACACCTCATACCTTATCTTACTATTCATAAGTCGACCATATTGATTACATACTTAATACATCATTTAATGATGTTATTAAACATTTGTAACTTAAAAACTGTATTTTCACTATTTATCAAAAATTCAACTTTCTCATAAAAATCCCAAAATTTCACCTTAACCAAATATCGATGCTCTGATTTCAAAAATGAACTTCATTTTATAAAAAAAAATTCTAAATATTTTTAATTTAATTTTTAAATAAATACACTTCACCAAAAATTCATTTTTTTCAGAAAAATCCCCAAAAATTACCTTAACATAATATCGATGCTCTGAGTTCAAAAATGAAATCCATTTTATAAAAATAATTTCCTAAATATTTTTAATTAAATTTTAAATTAAAAAACACTATTCACCTAAAAAAACTAATACTTGACTAATAATTTATGAAACCGTTATTTAACCATTTTATTGAATCACATTACTTAATCAAGGTGCCTAGATTATATTAATACTTTATTTAAGTGAGATTACTAATCCATTTGATCACATTACTAATCCTAAACATAAAATCACTATTCATAATTTACTATTCATCAAAAATTAAGTTGATCTTATTAGACACTAAATTTCGTACTGAACATATTTGTAGAATACCATTTTTTGAAAATCATTACACATTTTTAATTATTTAAGGTTTACATAAACATTTTTTTAAATTATCCTTTCTTTAAAATTCACCAAAAATATGCATACTATATTTATCCGAACATTTGAAAATTCATAAACTTCATTATAAGAAGAAATCAAAATTTTTATTTAAAACAAAGGATTACACAAGGCAATTACAGTCTTCTTACATAGCCCCTTATCACACCAGCATAGGACCTAAGTGTAAGGTGTGCTAAGGTGAGAGAATCTGAGGGAGGCTCAGCCAACATCGCACGAGTAGTAATTTCTATCAGTTTGAACTTCTCGCGAAGGCGATTCTGTTCAAGCTTCATACGATGAAGTTCGACTTGAGTTTGGTCCAGAGCAAAGCCCATTGGTGCTACCTCCTTCTCAAGTTCTGTTATATGGGCTTCGATCGATCCAAGACTACTGGGTGAGGCCATCAAATCTTCTTTCTATATTAATTAACCAAGATCACTTGTATTTAGAGACAAATATCGAAATGTTTAGTTTCCAGCGGTCATATTGGCCAATGGTCATATAACAGTCAAAACACAACGGTCTCATTTTAATTATACTCATGTTATCCAATGAAACAGTTTTGTTGAGTATAAAAAAAATAAAATAACACACAAAATTAAGAAACAAGATTTATTCAAAATTTCAGGTCATTACAATGTTGTCTTGGGGTAGACCTTGGGTGAAGCCTTTAAAGTAGTGAGTTATGCTTGCGCCTTGGTTTTGGGAGAATAATTTGGGGTGGTTTAGGGCTTCCCTTTGTAGTTAATAATTTAATTTGGAATGATAGTTTCCTAGAACGACCCTTAGGAACCAGTAGTTCTTATGGACTTAAAAATTAAAAATGGAATTGTGAGTTTGGACTAAAAGGTTATTTTAAGTGTTAATGTTTTTATTTTGTGAAATGGACCAAAGTGGTGAATCTTGGCTTGAGATGTTAAATTGCTGAGTATTTATATGCGGTTAATGGATTATTTAATATTATTGGAATTTCATGTGAGAATTGGAATTACTTAGAAAGATCCTCGGATTCCTTATGAAATGTATTGGAATGGAATCCCATGGATGAGCCTTGTATTCCACTAGAGGAATCATGTGAATGTCGAGAGTGGAGACTTCCTTGGATTAAATAAAGTATAATGCTATGGAATGCCACAAGAGAACTAGTGGATTATAGTTAGATTCATTACCGCAAAATTCCATGGGGTATCTCCCCCTTGGATTCAGGTAATGTCTTCAATTGAAGAATTCCATAGATTAATGTTGTGGATTCTCGAGAGCATACCTTATTGAATTCCATATGATGAGCTCCTTGGATTTAGCTTGATTATTATTAGTATGGAATGACCCAATTGTGAGCCATTGATCCTGTTGGAAGACGAACTATATTTGGTGATGGATTTATTGTCAATAAGTATTATGTATGAAGATGGATATGATTAATAGATATCGTGAACCCATTTTATGTATGAATATTTGGAAGTTGAACTAAAGATGGTCATAAGATGGTTTGGAAGAGGAATATTGTAGTACAATCAATCAATTGGGAAGCACATAAGTGGAATTGAAGTAGGCATCATTTCCCAGCATTTTCCATTTTACAGAGCTTAAAATAGTGTAAATGAAGTCAAATCACACAATATTTAATGGTTTACATGATCACATAAGGCATAAAGGTTCATGTTATCACATAAGTTCATAATAGACATGTGATCGAATAAATCCATATGGGTCATGCTATGACTGATTAATCGGTAAGGTGGGAGATGCACTTACATATGAGGGTCTAAAGTGGAAAAGTCAAGTGAACCTTGTGAGCATGAGGAAGTTGGGTGGAGATCCTAAGCATGATGAAGTTAGGCAAATTGAATAAGCACAAAAGAATCATGTGATAACATGAATGAAGGAAGATTAGGTAATCAAATGAGGTAAATTAGATCAGATGACCGTATAAGCATGAAGAGTTCTTGTGATGAGGTCTCACGAAGTTAATGAGTGAGTAAGAGATCATGTGACTATGAGAATGGGTGATGGTTGATCATGTAATGTTAAATAGTTCACATGACAGAGGTTGATTGCAATAAGTGAGAACCAGTGAGGACATGTAGGGAGTTATGCTGAAAATGATGGAAGGCTCTTACGTATGCTCGAAATCTTACAACATCGTAAGTGGAGTGCATGCTCATGAATAGATCATGTGAACACGTGTTTAAATGGGTCAAAAAATCTCATAATCATTGTGGGATCTCATGACATGGTCACATGAAGCGCTTGAAGGGTGAGATACGCTGGAAATACTGGCGATCTCATGTGACTATGAGATTCCAAGCTCGGATGAGTCATGCGACGAAGGAGTTACACAAGTGAAACTCACAACAGCTGGCATGTATAGTAAGTAACATGATCACATGAAGTTGAGAAGGTTATGAAATTGAGTCATACGATGTGCATGAGTCTTGAGGCAGTGGAATGGATAGACGAATACATTTTTCGGATTTAAGGCCGTGGAACTTCATCTATAAATATATGTGGTTCACATCACTGATAAAAAAAGATAAAGCTTGACAAATTTCTCTAAAGTAAACCATTCTTAGAAGATATGGAGAATTTTGAAGAAGGGAAAGATATCATGTGATTGATTGATCTCATGAATCTCACTTGTATAAACTGATCATGCAATTAGAGTAACATGACCACAATAAAAAAGAGGAGTCATGTGAAGAGGACACACATAAGTAGTTGTGTAGATGACTCGTGTGGTTAAGACTCATGAAAAGGTGTTACTCAAAGCACAAAGATAGATTAGTTTATGTGATAAGATTACAGAGTAGGGTATCTTGAAGGAGATACATAGAAGGTGTTACGTGCGAGAGTTATATGCGAAGGGAGTCTTACAATTGGCCAGCGCTGAGCTGATATTAGAAGGTTATGTGTAAGAGTCTCATGCTTGGGAAACACATGAGGTGATTATCCAAACTAGTTCAGGCGAAACAGGTTACACAGCTTAGTTATGTGACAGTGACTTGCGCTCAAGGTCACATGAAAATGATTACTTACCAGCAGCCTCACACAAGAGTCTTATGAAAAGGGTCTCACACTGGGGCCTCACACTCAGGATCGCATGACTTGGGTGATATGTACCAATAAGTGTCTTGTGCAAGGAGATACGTGCCAAGGTTTACATGCACAAAGACTTTCACTTGGAGTTATGAAACCAGTATTATGCGATCTGATTCATGTGAAAAAATGATATGTGTCTTTGACTTGTAGCAAACCATGCTCAATTAGGAAATTTTAAAACATGAAATTTATATGGGATTGAGAAACATTGAACATCTAAATACAGTGAATAAAGCAGCCTCACTAAATCTGTTACATATCTGGTAGTTGAAGTAGATAGAGGGAAACATGATAATTTTGTTGAGGAATTATCCCCATCTGAAGAAGTGTTGTTGTGATTATATTGAGGAACACAAAGACCTAACTCTCTCATTGAGGAGTTAATCACATCCAACATAGTGGAAGAGAGAAGTAGGGAAAATAAGAGAAACAAAGGACTAGATCAGGAGTTATGATGCAGACAGAGTCTCATGCTAAACAGAAACATGCTAACATATTCTTTATCTGGTGAGGAGACATAAAGTATATGAAATCTGCAAGAACGTTCATGGAAGTAGTGAGTGGAAGTGAAGAAATGGAAGTGCACCTTGGGTGAAGAGTAACCAAACACAATTGTAAAGTGCTCCTGGTATGGAGTGACCATGATCGAAACTTTGCAAGGGTGAGTCCCACTCATCATTGGCTTCATACCGCCAGCCTTGCTACAAATTTGACACCGCCCCCGCAACACAAGCCACCGTTGATCGAGTCACAGTCGCCCCCTGCATTGTCTCGCCGTCAATTCTGACACTGATGCCTCGACGACCCACCATAGCCGCGACTCTGTTTTGCACCTTCCACCACCTCTCCTTCCTCTGTTTCAACCGTGACTCAACGAGTCACCGCCACTGTCTCTAGCTTCATACCGCCACCGCCATAGTCGAGGCACTACTCCTCCGCCTTCCTAATCCTGACTCACCATTGCTCGATTTCAACAACACCACAGACCAAAACATAAACTCCACACTAGATCTCAAAAAAAATATTCTAAGTTGCTCTTCGATTTGAGCAGTCGAACCTTCCTTCAACCAGATCTAGAAATCGAGACCCATCAAATCCACCTGACGCAGCCGAATCCACACGAACCGACGGAGATCTTGATGACGAGCTCTCCTTGCGCGGATCTAAAGCCATTGCCGCAGGAGGAGGACCCGCGTGGTAGTTCAAGCCGCCGTCGCCACTGTTCGAAACTTCCGGATCTGGAGGAGCGCTGCACATCTCAGAATCGCTGCTGTTCAAGGAGAACCCGCCGCCGTGAGGAAGGCCGGGCTGCCGCACCTACTTCTGCTGTCCGAGAGCCTCCGTGCTGTCATGGACCCGCACCTGAACCATACCCGTGTCGTCGTGGCTGTGGGAGGAGGGTCCGTGGAAGCCGTCGCCGAACACGAGCCGGGCCGCTGGCCTCCGCCGACCGAATCCGCAAACCGAGCTCCCCTTGTTCAGTTCTGAAGTCCTGCCACTGGGTTGTAGAAGACCGCCGCTGATTGAAGGAACCGCTGCCGCCTTGCGCCGAGTCGCTGGAGCCGCCGTGGAGGAGGAGACCTGGAGGAGCCGCCTCGAGCCGCTGTGGCTTCTGAACGAAGCCAAGAACCCTCCCCTCCGGCGCTGGTTAAGAGGGGAAAACTAGTAAAATATTGATAATAAATAAACAAAACGAAAAAAAACAAAATAATAATAATAATAATAATAATAATAACAATATTTAATTAAATTAATAAACTACATAAAATTGTTAAAATAAAATAATTTACAAAAATCCTAAATAATTTAATTATATAACTTAATTAATTAATTAATTACAATTAATAATATTTAATAAAATTGTTATGAATTAATCAATTTAATGACATTTAATCCTTTAAATAAATATTAAAGTAATTATCTATTTAATAAAGTTATAAAAATATTTACTTTAATCAGTAAATAATTTAATAAAACTAATAAAAAAATTACATAAATAAAATAAAATATTAATAATATAATAAATTATTATGGAAAATTAATATAAATTAATAATCCAATCTTTACAATAATCTAATAATTATAATAATTAAATAAATAAGTAAATCAATTCTTTTTATTACGTTAAAAAAATGTGTTAATTATTCATTTTTAAAATGTGAAAACACACACCCCACCCAAAAAAATGTACAGGCTCATGAAGAACTCTAGAGCCGAGGTTTTTATAGGGGTTTCACTGGAGTTGCATCCCAAACACTCACGCCACTTGGTCGGTGCCACACGTTCCTCGATTTCAAGCATACCAAGATGAGTCAGTGTGTGCAGCGGTGACCAACTAAAGAAGACAGATGACTTAAATTTCAAAGCAGAATCAAGAGAGAAACCATTCATGACATCACATTCATTCATACACTTACATTTGGAGACGAGCATAAGACCTGGAGATGAGAGGCGGTAAGAGAAGAGGCACCGGGAGGAGCAATGCACCACATACAATGACAATCACTAATCTTTAGAGAGATTATTTCTTCCTTTGTTATTCTTTACGTCGTCGTGTAATTGAATATTTTTAGATCTTTGATTTGCAATGAATCTTGGGTAATTATTTTCGTTCGGGGAATTTGAATTCTGCTAGTTATCTTTTTAATCTTCTTCACACAATTCTTTCAACAAAGGATGAAAATCAAATGGCGAAGTTGATTCTGAATCTTAATACTTCAAATGTTTTGCACCTATCATTCTTTAATTCATAATTCCATGATCCTTCTCTGAGATAGATCATGGAACAATTCTCAAAATTTTATTTTTCCAATTCTTCAGAAACTCTCAGCGAGACTATTTTTAATTACACGCCTTCAAAATTTTTTGTTGTATGAATGTTCTTGAAGTGGAAAATTTCCATGTTTCATTCTACTGTGGTTTCAATCATCTGGAGAGGAAGGTTAAACCAATCACTTACAGAGGTTTTGAATTCATTTATTACTTAAGTTAAGATGATATTCAACAAACTAGTAGTATTAATTTTTTCTTGAGCATCTGTCTAGAATCTTGTTTCTCTGTCTTTACCTTCGCTTCTTGCTCATATTTTCCTCTTTTCAAGTAGTTCTTTTTTTTAAAATTAGTCTCATCATAATTGTATTTAAATCAGAATAAAAAAATTTAAAAAGAAAGTTCACCCACTATTTTTCAACAGTGGGATTTTGTTTTGAAAAATTTGGTTACTTTACCT
The DNA here is from genome assembly GCA_963277665.1 of Viscum album. Taxonomy (NCBI): domain Eukaryota; kingdom Viridiplantae; phylum Streptophyta; class Magnoliopsida; order Santalales; family Viscaceae; genus Viscum; species Viscum album. Next base: position 602,880,517 of record OY728119.1, on the reverse strand, counting down.
TCCACGTGGGTTCGACCCTGCTTACTGCTATACAATAGTAAGTAGAAAAATATAAATAATTAAACTTTGACATGTATTCAATGATATATGGTTCATTTTTTTGGCGACGTTTCCAGGGAGGGCTTCGAGTGAACAATATTTTTTAAAGTGTTTTTAAAAAAAATAGTTCACAAAAGAATCACATTTAAAAAAATCAAAAAAAATCAAAAAAAAAAATTGAACTCCTGTTTTAAAAAGTTTTGTTAAACTGTGTACTGAGTTTTTGTGAGTTGTTTTCGCTGCTTGTGCTTAAAGTCAAATTTCAGCTTGTTCTACTTGGATGTGTGTGTTTGACCGTATTCACTACATTGTAATTGTTTCGGTGCAGATTGTTCCCTACGGTTTCATTTAGAATTTTGTGATAGATTTAAAAATGGATGAACTTGAAGGCTTTAATCATGCTAATAGTCCCTTCTGAGTTTGTTGTGGTTATTATGGACATACTTCCTGGCAATGTGTCTATAATCAACCACAAAAAAATTAATAACTTTGAAGAAAATGAACATCACTTTGAGCCTAATCCTTACTTCCTAGAAAAAATTAAAGATTTTTTTACTAAGATAGATGCTAAGATGGATATTAGGCTAGACTTCTTGTTCAACAAAAATCATGAAATTCAAATTAAAAATCCTCAAGAACAAGATCAAAAACTCAAAAAGTTAGAAAGCATGCTCTTAGAGTTATAGGAAAGGCTTAAGAAACAAGAATAAACTGAATTAAATGATGAAGAAACTGATGTAGTAGAAATTGAAAAAAAGAGAAGTTGATTGTGAGGAAAAATCTATTGAAGGGAAATACAGTTTCTTTGATGAGTCTAAATATGATGAAGAACCAAATTTGGAAATAACCAACTCACTGGATGAAGAAAACAACACTGAAGATCCTATCAGGAACTTAAATGGCGTTGAGTTGAAAAATTTTAAGAAAGAAATAAAAGAGATTGAATAAGATTTCCCTATCCTGTATATGGTTCCTAACTTTGAAAATGTTCACTATTTTAGGAACTTTGAAAATGTAATCACTCGGGTTGAGGAGAATCTGAATAATAAGAACTTGATTGTTAAAAAATCTTTACGCAATTTTTATGAAATCTTGAATAAAGAACCTGAACTTGATATTGAGAATATTTTAAAAGAGTACAATGACATGGAAATCATCAATTCTGAATTTTTTGATCCTGAATTGAAAACCACTCTTCCCTGTTTTGAAAAATTAATCCCAAAAATAACTGAAATGTTGTGTCATAACAAAGATGAGGGAATTTTCATTAAAGAAAGGTTGAATGGTGAACTTTTACTCCCTTGTTCTCACAATAATATTCTTTCTGAAACCTTGTTTAATCAAATGGAGAATAGTGTTGTTATACCGCGAGATTTTTTTTTTAAATTTGAACAACATAGAATTTCAGTTTATTGAATCTGAACTGAACATTTCTCTCCTTGAACTCAAATTTCTAGAACACTCAACAAACATTGTTTTTGAGAATGAAAATTTTGATTGTGAACTTCAAGTAGAGGTTGAAAACACACATGATACTTCAAGAAGAATTGATTTTTCAGAAGTAGTGATTGATAATTTATTGTTTTCAGATGAGGAACTGTTGGAAGAGATTTATAACTTGGTGAAACCTGAGTTTTTAAATGAAAAAAATTTAACTCTTCCTTATTTTTCATATCAAATCTCAACTGAGTTGGGTGATGAATATCTTTTTAGGGATGAGAGTAGTATAGAAGAGATACCCTTTTTGAGTGGTAATTTAGAAACTTCCCATGTTTCTCTGGTAAAACCTATTTCTGAACCTAATAGTAAGAACTCAACCCGTAGCACCATTGATCATGAATTTTCTAAGAATGATAGTGAGTTAGAGAACTTTGAATTCAATTTCATACCACTAGAATCATCCATTTCATAGCCGCCACTTCAAGAAAATTCTAATTTTTTCAAATCTGAAATAGAAGTGGACAACACTTTTTCCAAGAGTAACTTTGATGTGTTTGAGCTTAAAAGCTTCTTGGCAGAGCTTGAGGGAGTCAATTATTTTCCCCATGTACTTAATTTCTTTGAAAATACTAGAAAATGAATTTGGTTGATGAATCTTTTGTTCAACTTGAAGTCTCCCTTGAGTGGTTCCTTAATGATAAAGGGTTTCTCTTATGGATTTTTGCAGATGATGAAAGTTCAATTTCTATTTTTAGAAGTCTAAATGCATACAAATTTCAATTATCTATTAAAAATGCATGGGAAAAACACATGTGGTGGTTTATGGATAGGAAACCACACCCACCTAGTGACCATGGTTAGTTTCTAGGGGAGTCTGGCTGGGGACTTTAAAACTAGCGCTTCATGGGAGGCAACCTATGATTTTACTGATTTTAATAAATTGTTTTTTTTGTTTTTAGAATTTTAATAAAGTATAACTGGAGACTTAAAACTTAGTGCTTCATGGGAGTTAACACCCATGTTCTATGCTTTGTCTTTGTTTTTACTTTTGTTCTTATTTTGTTTAAGAATAAAGTGTTTCTTGTTACTATCCTTATCTTATTTGTTCTGCTGGATATGTGTTTCTGGTCTTGCTGGTTCTTATTCTCATAATAAAAAGTATATTGTTGTTGGTGTCACAAAGTAGTAGAATTCCCTTAATGAAATAGTTCTAGATAAAATTAATATAGGGAAGTTCTTTACTTTTTATTTATGCTTTCATTTTTCTGCTCCACTATTACTTTTTTTAAAATATTATATATTCAATGGTGTGACTATGACTCACCGTTGCATTTGAGTCGTTGTTCCACTGCTGGAGGTAAGTCACTATAATGGTGACTCACTGGTAAGTTAGTGGCGGTGAGTCAATGATTTTATACTGCTGTTGGAAATTTTTTCAACCTATGTTTGTTTGCTGAAATTGTGTTTCAATGGTCTAAAATCTTCATTGTATAGAATTAAGTGTGGGGGGTGGATTTCCCATGGCTATTTGTTCTTAAGTAGGGTTCTTAGCTCACATTTTTTCTACTCTATTTTACAAATGTCTGAATCAAAATTGTGATATTGCTTACACCCTATTCACTGTGCACTCACATGTTTCACTTGCTATTATTTTGAACTCAATTAAAAATTTATATTCACTAGCATTAATGATAATACATGTATTCTTGTTGTAAAATAATTTTTGCGGAATTGTTTTTTTATTTTCAATGATAGCCGTGTACATGTCATTAATCTACTGAAATGAATATCTATTTTGAGCTTTAAAAGTCACAATTTTTTTCTTGAATATTTGAATTCAAATTTGGGGACAAAGTTAGGTTTTAAGTGTGGGGGCGGGGGTCAATTTATGTTGTGATAATCTATGATTAAAATGTAGCTAATCAAATCCTTATACCTTCAAACTTTTTTAAAAAAAATGTGATATTTTTTTCAAAAATTATTTCACAATTTTAGATTTTTTAGGATTTACTATGCACTTCAAATATGTCTTGCCTAATGAATAATATCTTACAAGTAGTTATGAGTATCCATGAACCTGACATTTATGAGGATGAATGATTTCTGAGTGATTTTACTTAGTGATTTTATGAATGTTCTATTTATAAACTATTTTTGAGAGTGGTATATGATACCTTTTTGTGGAGTTATGATCATAACCATATAAAACTGGAAGTTTAAACGTTTTCCTAGGGGACTCACTTTTTAATTATAAAAAAAATCACCTTAGTGATCCAATGTAAACGGTATTCATATAAATCTTTTGAAACTGGAGTAAAATGAGCATTTAGTAACCCACGATGAACATCTAATACACTAGGCACAATGTGTGTGAGTAAGCCCTATGTAAAAATCTAATAAATGCATACGCACAGTTCTTAGCGCATGCTGCATGGCTGAGAAAAATTTAAAAAAAATATAAAATAAAGTGCCTAGTTATCAAAAACAAGTTCATTAAGGTGAAGGGAATAATGAACTCTAGATGAAGAATGGGACAATCGATTTATATGAAATCATTTAAATTGTAACAGTAAATTGATTCAAGAAAATTTACTTTATTTTTTCTTTTTTAGAATCTAGGATAAAGTCAAAGTATAAGGTGCTTTTTGTTAAGTTTTTAATTTCACTGATTTTTAACCGATTATCACTTTTAGATTTAGAAATTAGACTTGAATTGAAGTAAATCAGTAGGAAGTTTCATAAATGAGACCCGACATCCTCAGAAGAAGATGATTTTTAGTTTCCTTGATCACCCAATAAGAATTTATTTAAGGAAAGACTTCATTTGATGATTTCTTTTGAAAATCCTTACTTACAGTTTTTAGTCCTCTGATTTCAAATTGTAGTACATGCTTCAATTTGATTTTTTTGATAAAAACATATTTTTGTTTCAAAATGACTAAAGCATGAAATTTATTGAGGACAATCAATGCTTAAGTGTGGGGGAATTTTATGTGGATCTAAAATTTAGTGATTTGCCACATTTATTTTATTAAGTTTTTAATCATTTATTTATTTAATTTTCACTTTTTCTTAAATAATTTCACTTTTGTAATTTCATAATTTAATTAATTAATTAACCATTTTTTATAATTAATTTTTTATTTATAGTCTTTAAATTATTAGTTTTCTCTCACTTATTTTTCTAGTTCTCTATTTTATTCTTTAAGTTTGTATTTTGCATGTCATGATAGTTTTTGGAAATTTCTTAATTAATTAATTAATTAATTGATTTACATTTAATTAACTTAAACATTAATTTAATTCCGAATCTTTCAACATTGAATTATTTTAATTATTTAACCATAATTAATTTTATTATTTAATTAGTTCTTTACAATTAATTTAATTGTTTTAAATTTAATGTTTTAATTCAATTTATTAATCTAAAATCGAATTATCTAATTACTCTGCTTTTTAATGTTTTTCAGTTTTTAAATTAATTTTCATTTAATTAACTAATTAATTTAGATCTTAAATTTTTATTAATTCTTAATCGTGTAAATTTGATTTTTTTTATTTTTGTTTTGTAGATTTTTCACTGCTAGTTATTTAAGTCACCACTATATTCCTATTGTTGGATTCCCAACGGTGGCCCTTCCTTTACCAAAAAAGTACAACTCATTGTTGGGTCTTCCCAACAGTGACTCCCTTTGCAACGGTGATTCCCACTCACTGTTGGCTTCATACCACTAACCTTGCTAAAAATGTGATACTACCAACAAAACTGTGAGACACCATTGATCTTCCTCACACAATACTCTCACTTCACGCACCACTCTTCCCTCCTATCGCTGCACAATCCACCGTTGATCGAGTCATCATATCCTCTTGCATTGTCGCACCGTCAATTCTACCACCAGTTCTTCGAAAACCCACCATAGCTATGACTTTGTTTTCCACCTTCCACCACCTCTCCATAGTTTGTTTCAATGGCGACTCAAAGAGTCATCACCACTGTCTCCAACTTCATACCGCCACCACCATAGTCAAGGCATCGCTCCTCCACCTTATCCCAAATCATCATTTATCGATTTCAACAACACCACATACCAAAATATCAAATCCAAACTAGATCTAAAAAAAATATTCTAATATGCTCTTCAATTTGAGCAGTCGAACCTTCCTTCAATCGGATCTAGAAATCAAGACCCATCTAATCCACCTGATGCAACTGAATCCACCTGAGCCGATGGTGATCTCGATGATGAGATCTCTTTTCATAGATATAAATCTATCTCCACAGAAGGAGGACCCGTGTGGTGGGTTAAGCTGCCATCACCACTAGTTGAAGATTTCAAATCTGGAGGAGTGTTGCACTGCTTAGAATCACTATTGTTCAAGGAGAACCTGCCGTCGGGAGGAAGGTTGAGCTGTCACACCTATTTCTACCATCCAAGAGCCTTTGCGCCATCATGGACCCACACCTGAACCATACCCACGTCGTCGTGGCTATGGGAGGAAGTTTTGTGGTAGTTGTTGCTGAAAACGAGTAGGGCCACTAGCCTCCACCGATCAAACCCACAAACTAAGCCCCCTTTATTCTAATATGAAGCCCTTTTGCCAAGTTATAGAATATAGCTGCTAATTGAATGATTCGCCACCACCATGTGTTGAGTCCCTAGAGCCTCCGTGGAGGAGGAGACCTGGAGGGGACACCCCAAGCTTCTGTGGCTTCTTAATGAAGCAAATAATCCTCCCCCACGGTACTGGTTAACATGCGAGGGAAGATTTTAAAAAAATAATAAAATAATAAAAAAATAAAACTAATAAAAAAATAATAATAATAAATAAAATAAAATAAAAAACAAAAATAAATAAATAATAATAAAAAAAATAATTATAATAAGTATAATTAATTAAATTAATAAACCATATAAAATTGTTAAAATAAAATAATTTAATAAAATCCTAAATAATTTAATTATATAAATTAATTAATTAATTAATTACAATTAATAATATTTAATATATTTTTTAAATTAATCAATTTAATAACATTTAATCCTTTAAATAAATATTAAAGTAATTATCCATTTAATAATGTTTAAAAAATATTAACTTTAATAAATAAATAATTTAATAAAATTAGTCAACAAATTATATAAATAACATAAAATATTAATAAACTAATAAATTTTTATGGAAAATTATTATAAATTAATTATCTAATATTTACATTAATCTAATAATTATAATAATTTATTAAATAAGTAAATTAAATCTTTTTATTACGTTTTAAAAAAATGTGTTAATTATTCTCTTATAAAATGCGCAGATACACACCCCACCCCAAAATACATCCAAGTTCATGAAGAACTCTGGAGTGGAGGTTGTTATAGGTGTTTCACTGGATTTATATCTCGAGCACTTACGCCAGTTCAATGCCACACGTTCGTTGAATTCAAGCATACTAAGATAAGTCGGTGTGTGCAGCGGTGACCTGCTGGAGAAGAAAAATGACTTAAATTTCGAAGAAGAAACAATATAGAAACCATTCATTACATCATATTCATTCATACAATTACATCTATAAATGAGCATGAGACCCAGAGACAAGAGGCTGCAGGAGAAGAGGCACCAGGAGGAGCAATACAGCACGTACAACAACAATCACTAATCTTCAGGGAGATTATTTCTTCCCATGTTATTATTTATGTCATCGTGTAATTTAATATTGTTATATCTTTGTTTTGAAATGAATCTTAGGTAATTATTTTCGTTAAGGGAATTTGAATTCTTCCAATTATCTTTTTAATCTTCTCCACTTAATTATTTCAACAAAGAATAAAAATCAACTAGTGAAGTTGATTCTCAATCTTAATACATCAAATGTTTTGCACCTATTATTATTTAACTAATAATTCCATGATAATTCGGTGAGATAGATCACTAGAAAAATTCTCAAAATTTTATTTGTCCAATTCTTTAGAAACTCTCAGCAAGACTATTTCTGTTGATATGTCTTCAAATTCTTTTTCTGTTTGAATGTTATTGAAGTGGTGAATTTTAAAGTTTTATTCTACTACAGTTTCAATATTCTAGAAATGAAGGTTAAAATAATCAATTACATAGTTTTTGAATTCATTTATAATTTATGTGAAGATGATATTCAATAAACTACTAGTACTACTTTTTTTTCTTGAGCATCTATCTAGAATCTTATTTCTCTGTATCTACCTTCACTGCTTGCTCAACTTTCCACCCTTTTCAAATAGTTCTTTTTGTTTCAAATTAGTCTCATCATTATTATCTTTACATCATAATAAAAAAAATAAAAAAAGTTAAAAAGAAAGTTTACCAACTATTTTTCAACAGTGGGATTTGTTTTGAAAAATTTGTTTACTCTACCTTCCTTGTGGGTTCGACCCTACTTACCGCTATACAATAGTAAGTAGGAAAATATAAATAATTAAACTTTGAAAATCATTCAATGATATACAGGTCATCCAACATGGGAATAATATTCTAAAATAAAGATAAATTACTTGAAGAAAAATTTTAATTTGACCATCACCCTGATTTACCCCCCTCTTAGGGTGTCTCTAGTTAGAATAAGTTGTATCAGAGGGTAAAGGTTCTGACTTGGTGTTAAAACTCAAAATAATTGTTTGGAATTGTGAATATTTATTAAATGATGAATCTAACTTTATTTTTTGTAATCAACTTTTATGGATAGAAGAAATAAAATAATATGTTCATACAATATTGTGGAAATGATTTTATGGAGTACATTCTTCAAGATGAAAATATAACTAAGAATAGTGAGAGAATGAGTAATGCAAAAACATAGAATATTTTAAATAGATCTTTGTATAATCATGTTTATAAGGAAACCACTTATTGTTCTATTGATTATGAAATTTGGAAGTTTGTAATGACCCCGAATCCAGAAACTTAGAGTCGATGTCTTACTTTATTACATTGGCATAGATAAAAATGGTTAAATCCCGAAGGACTAATCAGCTTAGCAATTTTGGAGAACCATATACGTACATGATACCCATTTTATATTAGGGATAGAAAATAAAACATAATACATAACAAAAGAAAATTAACTCTATCCTTGAAAACTCATCCCTAAAATTCTTCTTCATATCACGGGGAATGGAAACAAAATAAGGGCGATAAAAAATGCTCAATAAGGTTTAAATATAACAAAATCTATCATAAATAGATCAACATAATCAATATGGAATGGTAAATAAATGAACATATATTCCATTTAAATAACTTGATTATCATGATAAGATATAGAATAATCAATATGGTAATGTAAATAATTTAAAACACATTCCATTTTATCAATATCATGACCATCATAACTGGACAAGGCATAATCAACATGGTAAGGTAAATAATTGAACACACATGACATTTAATCAATAATCTGTGAATGGAATACATCCAAAGATAATATCATTTTTAAAATTTCAAGGATAATAATAACTGCATTCTTATTGAAGTAAATGACTAATTATTGGATGTCATGTCTCAAGCACATGATACCTCTACTGTAAGGACCTTTCATAAGATGGTTTAAAACTACAAGTAAAGCCCCATTTAATTTGGCCAACTGATTTATCTCATGATACCTACCGATGCATCAAGAGACTATATAATTCTGGGACCACCTATCACTTTATATCCAAAGAATTTATCATATATAAAATAATTGATTTAATTCATGAATAATATTCCTTATAAAAAATATCCATATTGTGTAAGGATACTGATTTTTCAATATTTTCCAAATCAATCAAATAAATTTCAAAGTATTATCAATATGTAAAAATGATATAAGGTTTATGAAATAATCATATCCATAATAAGAGAATATAGACATTTAAGAAAAATGTAATTTCTAGTGAAAAATTATCCCAATAAAATGATCATTCCAAGAGAAAGTTAACAATCACAATTGAAAGTGAGATTGTACAAGAACTTTTACCACTGGGTAATTTTAAAGTAAAATTACCTTAACTGAAATAATTTAAATTGAAACTAAAAAAACCATGATGTATGAATTAATCATGATATTACTTGTCAAATAGGTAGTATATACACCATATAAAAGGAATTCAATGCATAATAATAAAATATGCCTCAATAAAGGGAAATTGAGGCGAAGTCACTTAACTCATGCTTCCTTTTGGTTGAACGTGATTTAACCTCAATTATAGTGGTTTTAAAAAAGTTATTAACTTATATCATAACAATATTAATATTTATAATATCATACATTATCCTTTTATAACATATTATCACCCATTCGTTAAAAATCTTTCATTATTTTAATTGTTTAGAGCATTAATTGCCTTGTATTTCCATTTGTGTTTTGTCATTAATGTTCCAGTTCTTGGGAATATTATATAGTTCAATAATATACATAATAATAATCATTACATAATTATCTTATTTATACTTTAATAATAATTTTAAGACCAATCATGAAATAAGTTTTTGAAAAATGAAGTACGTTACGATTATAGAGACGGTAGGCCATATGTATGCATGGGTAACTTTTCCATTTTTCCATGATCCTTATGGTAAGGAGGTAAGTAATATTTTATCTTTAAAAAATGATCATAATATCATAAATAACATATTATTTCTTTAAATATACTTATGTATGTTATCCATGTGGTGTGATGTTGAAAAGAGAGTCACATTGCTTCGTTAAGGTGTTAGTCCACACGTACACAAATGACATTATCATCTTTCAATGAGTGAAAAGGTAAGAAATAAAATGATATATTATATTTACATAATGATAAATATGTCATTAATATCATAATTATTTCATGTATATTACATAAATTCATTAAATTTATTCTTATCACCTTACATGTAAAGCATTAGTGAAAGACGGATCACATCGCTTCATGAGGAGGTGGTCTGCTGTACACACAAGTGACGTTATCGTATCCCTTATGGAATGGAAATTAAAAAGTTATTTATGATATAATGACTCAATATGCATAATTATTTTAAAAATATAATATATATACTTTATATCCATAATTATATCCAACGGTGAGAGGTGGTAATGGAAAAATGGATGACATCCGTTCGCAAGGCGGTAGTCCACCGTACACACAAATAATGATTTCACAACCAATTTGATGGATGTGGGGATAGTTTTATGTCATGAACATAAAATAAAAACATCTTATTATATGAAATATACTGATTTTATTAATTATAATTGAAGTATGTGGAAGAAGAAATACAATAAAAATTATTATTAAAGAACATTACATCTTCTTCAGGTATCCTCCTTATGTTTTCTCTAAAGCCTTCCTAGGTTGGATTTATGAAAAAATAAGGTTTATAGGATGAAAGTATAAAATTTGGGTAGGGATTTGGGTGGGTATTTTCTAAAACAAAAGGGGTTTAAGGTGTGAATAATAGAGGAGAGGGGCGGCTTTTTATAAGTGAAGTGAGTGGCACACTTGTAATTTTTGAGAGAAAAAAGGTGTACCCATGTTTTTCACATGAAACAAGGTACTCAAGAGATTTAGAAATTATAAGGTTCATATATGGCTAGAAAATAATTTTAGATAAGTGTTTAGGTCATTTTTACAGTTATCTTTTTAATTTAACCCCACAGTAAATCCACTTTTAGATTAACCGCGTTAAATATTTTGATGATTCCAAATTTTGAATATTTTTTTTCAAATTTCAGTATTATAAGTGAAAAAAATTAATTTAAAATTAATCCCCTAGATTTGATAAGAATGCATATTTTTAAAGAGAAAATTTTTAAAAGTTTAGAAAGTTTTTATATCAAAATTTAATTTCAAAATAATCCCAATGACCAAAATTGAATTAATTGATATATAATTGAACTAATTTCACCTTAAAACCAATTTAAAATATAATTTAACTTTATAAATAATTAAAAAAATGTAGTTTTCAATTAAAATTTAGTATTTTTCACTATTCATCAAAAAATAAAATATTTCAGAAAAATCCTAAAAATTTACCCTTATATAATTATAATATCACGATTTAAAAAATTAATTTAATTTTAAAAAATAATTTTTATAAAATTGGTAAAAATTAATTTTAAATTATGAGCGCGAAGTGCAACTAAACTGTATTTTAGAAAAAATACACTTTTTCAGAAAAAATTTATTTTTCTTTTAAATGATTCTTAATTTATTTATATTCAATATATAAAAAATATAAATGTGTATAATATATATATTTTTCATAATTTTTTTTATTTCTATTCACACCTACGAATTTAATGGATATGTTATAACAGTATACTATATTATGGTTCATTTAGAATTGGGGTTGTGTCTTCTACAAGATATCAAAGAGATTAAATTTAAATAAATATATTTTATGGGGTTTTTTAGCTCTATGTTGTTAATTACATACTCCATCAAATACAATGTTCTTATTTTAGAATATAGGTGTGTTACATAGACTCTTCAAGATATCTTTGAAAAAACTACAGAGAAAAATCACATTTTAATGTCAACCTCATGAAAAGGTTTAAAAAATGGTAAATACAATGTTCAGATAAAAATTATTGGTGTTTATAATCTTATGAAAAAAGGAAAGAAGAATAAAGAGAATATGAAGCAGACCATTGAGCGATCATGTACTAAAATCAAGGTGAATGATTCTAACTCCACCATTTTATCTAAGTCTAACCATATTGTGGAATCTTCTTATTAATGAGAAAATTATGAAATATCCCTTTAAAATAAATAACCATAGGGTGTGTTGACCTCAAAATATATCTAGAAGGTTCTATTGAAGAATTATATGTTCAAATAATGAAAAATTGAAAGATTTTTGGTATATTGAAAGAATCTATAGAATATGTGGATGATCTTGAAGCAGAGATGGATTGACTTCAGAAAGAGTTAATTGATCAATATATTAGTCATGTAAACTCTAAATAAGTACTATATCTCAATATTAAGGATTTAGTTAAGGATAACGTGATTGAAAACTTGAAAGATTATATTAAATATCAAGATAAAAATACTCAGTCTCTTGAGGATGAAATTCATGAAATTCAGAATTTTAAGGACCCATTTGAATAAAATGTTTTTAAGAAGAAAATTTTGGAGGCTTTATTGGTGAAGATGAACCACTTGAATATTATAATAACTTTGATAAGGTTGAAGTGGATTTGATGTTTGGTTATTAATTCAGAGATAGTGTGTTCCATGATAAATAAGCGATCCAATCCCTACAAGAGAAGGTGGATCAATGGGATATCATATAGGAAGTGTTATATGAAATCATTAAAGATTTTTTCATAGAGAAAAATAGGTTTAAAATAGTATATTTGGCCGTAAATGTTGACATACTAAAGATGATCACCAAGATAAAATAACAAAGAAATATTCTTAATGAAATTTCAAACGACTTAAAATAGAAAATTGTCATGAAAAATGAGTTGAAAGAAAGTGCCATCCCTCTAAAGACACTTCTTAAAGAGAAAATAAAATCTAGGAATGAATCTAGTTTTAGATTAAAGGAGATATAATCTCAACTATAAGATAATGACTAGAAGATCAGAGAGCTTGGTCAAAAAATCAAATTTTCTAAGAGAAAGGATATGGTGGAGTTTCCATCCAGAGAAGCATCTATGAGTGGAGTATGAAAGTCTTGAAACACGAAATTAATAATAAAAGGAAGAATATTACTAAATATTAAATTAAAGAATCTCAGAAGAAGGTAACCATTAAATACTACTATTGTGGAAAATTGGGTCACTTCATGAGTATTTGTCTATAAGACCAAGGGATCAGTGTAATAAGAAGAACACCAAATGCACCTATATCTCAACTGAGAAATGATGACACGAGGTATTATTTTAATAGGAAATGCTTTATATATTCTACTAATGGGTGTTTGAAAAGATATTATAGTTAGAATAAATAAGGTAAGTAAAAAGGATCCAAAAGGAGGTCCTGAACTCCAGTGGAATATAAAAAAAGAACCTACCCTATAAAGAGACCTTTTATGAAAACCCATATCTTTTATACAATTCATTTGATGACTAATTACATAAAATTTCACATCATACAATCAAAAAATATTGAGAGGCACATTGTCTTTGGGTAATTAGATACATATCATAATAACTTGAAACAAGGATACAACAACATTATTTAGAACTCCATAACATTCCCTTAAATTCCCATGATCTTCTAATACTACATGAAATAACTTGGGGACGTAGATAAGAAATGAGTGAGATATAAAGTCCAATATAAGAATAATAAAATCACAGAATAAAGTAAAATAGTGCATGTGATTCAAGAGACATATCAAGGTGACATAAATTGTTGAGAATCATAAACATGAACATTGAATCCTAATATAACATGATAATATCAAGGAAATATAAGAATGTGGAAATAATATAAAACATGAAATCATAAGCATATGTCAAGTATAACCACCAAGAAATCATAACATAGTGTTCTTAGGATAACCACCCATGCACTATACATGGTATCTCATGAGATAAAAACATTAACCAATTCATTAAAGGGATATATAATTTTATTCCCACCCATCACATTCATATTATTTATATGCATTTGTGTGCTACCTATATCATACAATATAAGAGCGTTTTCTAACACTTTTAATCCCATGATTAAGGAGTGTTGGTTACATAAATGGGATTACCCAATCAATGAAGTATAATTTCATATTGTTGAATACCCTTCATTGGAAATGGTTATAGTTATTTATAACACAAAAGTTTGTCATGGAAAATCACAGGATAATTTCGGAAGCATAACAAGTGAACAGAAAAGTTCATATAATAAATTAATGAGACTAAAAAGTGGTATCTCATTACATGGTAATCATAAGGATAGTAAATTTATCGGTAAAAACATATGGAAACATGAAAAATTGGAAATAAAAAATCTTAATACAATGAAAGTACTTTAATAAAGAGGAGGAGGAAGAGAACCCCTTACCTTGAGAGGGTGGTTCTAAAATATTGGGAGGAGCTTATTAAGAGCATGTTAACACCTTGGTAGGGATTTATATAGGGATAGGGGGAGGAACTTAGTGATCAATTCATTTTTAGTGTAGATTAATGTGAGGTTTAGTGGGTATTTATAGAAAAAGAGAGGGAAATTATTTATTAATTTCTAAACATAGGTTTTGGAATCTAAGTGAGAAAATAATCAAAACCACAAATCTTCCCATAGTTTTTTCTCATGTATTCTACCAAAGAGGATTAGTTTTAAATATTTTATTATATTAAGAACCAAAATTATTAAAATAATACCATTCATGATGTGGAAGTGAGTTATGTTCATAAATAATTGATTTTAAACCTTAAAATATAATATAGGTTTTGGAGGATTAATTGAAGGTTTGTAAAACTAATCATATAAATTTAAAAAAAATTAAAGGATAAAACTATTTTTTCTCACTTTATAGTATTCATCACATCAATTTTGGTCCATTATGATGTCATAATACATACCATATTTAATTTTTACCCAAAAATTCACCTATCTCTGAAAATTATGAAAAATTCACCATTGGATATTTTTGATGTGTTTATTTCAAAAATAATATTTATTTTACCATTTTTTTTCTAAATATAATAGCTTATAATTTTAAATTTAAAAACCCATTTACTAGAAAATACCAGTTTTTATAACACTAACCACTTTCCGAACCTTATAAAAATTACATTAGAATTCATTAAATCATATAATCATTCATATTTAAATAAATATGGTTTCATTAGAATATTTAATAAAAATAATATTTATTTCAAAAGTTATTGAATTTATCAAAGAGTTTTTTAATTGAAACTATATATTTCCTAAAAATAAATTTTTAGCTTCTTTGTATCAAAATATTTTTTTTATCAAACTCATTTTTTAGTCTTATATATATATATAAACTAATAATGAAAAGGTGAAAAATATATTAATTTTTTTAAAAAAATATAAAAATTCATACTATAATTTTCTAGATACATAATCCATTATTATACCAGCATACGCCCTAAGGTCTAGGTGTGTGATAGTGGTACTTTATTGGGGTGGTTCTATGAACATGATTTGGGTTGTGATCTCAATAAGCTTGAACTTCTATTATAAATATTTTAACTCAAGTTTCAGTTGTTGAATCTATTATTGGGCTTGGTCAAGGGTAAAAACTATTGATTCCTTCTCCCTCATAATCTTTGATAAATGTGATTCATAGGGTACGATACTGCTTTTCAATTCCATAAATCCTTCCTTCTATTCCAATTAGATATAGTTATAACCATTAATATATACTAATCTTATTGGCCACTATAGAATGACTATATTATCAATGAATATGACACTTAGAAGGTTTTTTAAATTCAATAGGACATATTTTCTACTGGACCAAAATAACAAATGTAGTTTATGTGTTTTTAATATGATCATTACTTAACAATCCTTTTATTTATTTAAAAGGGGATTTTATTTATAAAAGTTTGGGTTTCTACACCTATTATGCTAGAAAATAGGTCCACTATTCTTGAAGAAAACAATGGAACTCAATAAAAGGTGTACCAAGAAACTAATTGGTCACACTCATAGTAGACCTATTAGAAAAAATGTAAAAAATTATTGAATAAAAATGGTAAAGTTTCACCCCTTATGAGTAATAAGTATTTTCATGTGAATAAAATATTACCACAATAGGAAAAGACTATTATGGATAAAAGAAGATAAAGACAAAAAACAAGCCTTGTTGGTTTTACAAACCATTCCATGAGGTGACGAATGAAGGTAAGGGAAAGAGCCCTCCAGTGGAGAAGGAGGTGTCGGAATAAGATAGATGGTGCATCAATAAAGATAACTTATCCATGTGGGTATAATCCCATAATCATAAAGAAGAAGAATCCCATGAAACTTGCATAAAAAATAAGACTGATCATGTGCAAAAATAATGATTAATCATATAAACATGTTAACTAGATCTGGATAGAAATATAGAAGAGGCATAGAAAAATGAACATTCCATGTTCATAATTAAAAGGAATCCTAATATGATAAAGACATGTTTTAAAGAATTCATACAAATATAAAATTGTGTAAGAGGTGTCATGAAAAGTATCACTATAATGATAGTTTAGAGAAAGGTTGGAAGCAAATTATTTTTCCGTCATGACCAACCATAATCCGCTATTTGAAAATTTTGAAGGTACCCCTCACCCCGTGAATTTAAATGTTTCTATTATATATTTGAATTGGTATAGGATTAAGGGGTAGTTATGATACATGGGGTGTGTATGTGATGGAAGGTGCATAAGTTCATAAGCTAAATATGATACATGTGACTAGAAAATTCCAAATTATTGAAATTCATATATGGTGTCAGACACAAAAAGTGGGGTTATGTAACCACTCATATCTACAAAGATTATTCTAGAGGTCACATATAAAGATAAAGGAGGTAAAACTAATGAAGAGCCAAATAAAAAGTTTAGGAACTATAAAATCTATATTTGAATGATCCAAAAGTTCTAATTCATAATGGATATTCAACAATTGGTATCAGGCCTCAATTGAAGTTGTATTTTCAAACCAAGAGAAGAAAAATTGGTAGAGAAATAACAACATTCATGGTATTAATGCTTATCTATTTCTATTCTGATAATATAGTATTATATGAGTATTTTTAGGATACCACGAAGTTATTGGAAAATAAATAGCATTCCCAATAAGGGGTTACCTGTTTTGAAGTGTAAATCAACATCTATCTTCAACTCAAAATTTTATATAAATAATATCTATTAGTAAAAAACTAGTTATTTTTAGGAATATTTTGTGACAAACAATCTAGTCTATTTATCCGCATCTGAAAAAGGAATCATTTTAAAAATTGAATAC
Source organism: Viscum album (assembly GCA_963277665.1). Classification (NCBI taxonomy): domain Eukaryota; kingdom Viridiplantae; phylum Streptophyta; class Magnoliopsida; order Santalales; family Viscaceae; genus Viscum; species Viscum album. Next base: position 602,863,112 of record OY728119.1, on the reverse strand, counting down.
CATGAAAACCATGTGGTACCATAAATTTATCTTTAACAAGTTTTTTTAGTTGGATTATGATTTGGTTTATCTCACACACTTGTAATTAATTTATTATTTGGTTACTATTTAGTGTTATTGTGATTTAGATCGGATAATGGTTTTTTAAAAGAAATAAAGTTATGATGCTATCATCTATGGATATAAGCGAGTGATGCAAACAATATTTCTATTCATATATTTAAACTCTTGTTTCCTACAATGAGTTTTAGATCATAAGGCTTAGAGGATTTGTTGACGAATCATGGTCAAGTGGTAATTTCACTCACTAAAAATCTATCTGTAATGTGTAAAAATAAAGAAGAAAGTGAATTCAAGATTAAATTATAGAAATATCTAGATGTTATAAATTGGAAGAGAACTATGATCCCCCATATGTTTTATTAAATATCATAGAAAATTTATTGAATGACAATTAATGACTAAGGGGGAGTAGATTTATAGATGAAAAAAATAATCAGTGGACTTCACAGTGATAGGAGAGGAGACATAATTTTTTTTATTCAATACCTCTCTAGAATTCATGATGTCAAAATGGGAGATTACATAAAAGGAATATCTGAAAATACCTTAAGGGAAATATAAAAATTTTCAAGTGACATATGAACCTTTTCATTTTGATATCAAATGAAGAGAGAAAAGTAATCAGGAGATGCAAAAAAGTGTCATAAATTCACCACATTTTTATCTTGAAAGTATTTTATGGAGGGTTTATTTATGATAGTATTGATAAAAAATAAAAATTTGGAGAATGTTAGACCCATAACTATGTTTGGTGTTGGATTTATTTTAAATTAGTATTATATATGAAGATAAATATGATGAACATATATGATGAACCTGTTTGATGTGTAAAGATTTAGAAGATTAACTAAAGATGGCATGAAAATGGTTTTTAATAAGACTATAATATTATAAAGAATCAATTGAGAAGCATTGAATAAGAATTTAAGTAGGCATCATTTCCACATGTTTTCCATTTTTAGAGCTTAAAATCTAGAGTAAAGGAATTCAAATACCATAATATTTAAAGATTTACATTCACATAAGACAAAAAGGATCTCACAATTACATAAGTGTGTAAGAGAAACACAATCACATAAACCCTTATGGGTCATGCAGTGATGTCTTACTCAGTAAGGTGGGAGATGCACTTACATTTAAAGGTTTCAAATGGAAATCAAGTGGACTGTGCGGGCATGAGGAAGGATGGTAAAGTTCCTAATCATGATGAAGTGAGACACATAAAATAATAACCAAAGAATCATATGATCACATGGATGAATTAAGATCACATTATTTCATGAACGAAGGAAGATCACATGATCACATGAGGTAAAATAGATCATATGATTCTATAAGCATGAAGAGTTCTCATTACGAGGACTCATGAAGCGTATGAGTGAAGAGGAGACCATGAGACCATGGGAATAAATGATGGTTGATCATGTAATGTTATATGGTTCACATGATAATAGAGATAAGATGATCACAAAAAGTGAGAACTAGTGAGTTCATGAAGGGAGTTATATTGGAAATGATGGAGGATCTTATGTACGCTTCAAATCTCATGACCACATAAGTGGAGCTCATGTTTATGAACAACTCATGTAATCACATGTGTTCAAATAGGCCAAAAAATCACAGAATCTTAGATGGATATCTCGATGTGGTTACACAAAGTGTATGAAAGGAGAGATTCATTGGAAATGAAGGAACTACCATGTGACCATGAGATTCCAATCTTGGATGAGTCATGAGAAAAATGTGTTAAGTGAGTGAAACTCACAACAACCATCTTGTTAAGGAATTCACATGATCATATGAATATGAGAAGGTCATAAAATAAATTCATGTGATGTGAATGAGTCTTTAGGTGGTAGAATGGATGAACGAACATGTTTTGTAGAGTTAATGTGGTAGAACTACATATATAACTACCCACAGTTAACATCATTAATAAAAAAAGATTAATCTTTAAGGATTACTCTAGAGAAGATTACTCTTAGAAGAGTTGGAGAACTTTTAATAAGGGAAATACATTGTATGATCAAATTTTTTAATATCAATTGGTTTAATAGATAACATGATTAGAGTAACACAACCACAATCAAAAAGAGGATTAATGCAAAAATAACACACATAAGTAGTTGTGTGGATTACTTTTATGGTCGAGACATGCATATAAGTGTTACATGAAGCATAAAGACTTACCAAATTATGAGATAAGCTTATGTGAAAGGGTCTCACTAAGGAGATATGCTCAATGTGTTACGTACAAGAGTGATATGAAAAATGGAGTCTTTCAATTGTCCTATACTGAGCTGATATAAGGATGTTATGTAGAAGAGTCTTATGCTTGAGAACATGTGAGGTGATTAGTTTAACCAGGTCATGTGGCACAAGTTTTGTGATAGGGACTCATTCTCGAGGCCACATGAATGTGATTACATGCTAGAAGCCATACACATGAGTCTTGTTCCAATGGTATCAATCTGGAGTCTCATGTTTATGATCACATGAACATGGAGATATGTGCGCGTAGGTGTCTTGCGCAAGGATATATGTACCAAGGTTTACACACATGAGGTATTGTGCTTGGAATTATGAAGCCAATATTACATGATCCAGTTTATGTGATAGAGGATATATGTCTTGGATTTATAGTAAATCATGCTCAATGAGGAAATTTTTCAAGAAAGGTATTTATATGAAAATGAGAATCAATGAGAATCTGTATATAATAAACATACCATCTTGACTAAATCCATGACATATTTGGGAGTTGAAGTAGACATAGAAAAAAAGATAATTTTAGTGAGGGATTATCCTCATCCAGAGAAGAATAACTACTATGATTTTTTTAAGGAGGATAAAGAAGAGAAGAAAACATTAGATTATAAGTTATGAAGAGGTAGAGTCTCATGCTGAATAGAGACAAACCAACATTTTCTTTATTTTGTGAATAGACCTACAAGCCTATAAACCATGGAATATCTTTTATAGAAGCAGTGCATGGAAGTTGAGAAGATTCAGTGCTCCTTAGGTGAGGAGTGACCAAACACATATATGTTTTTTACATATGTTTTACTTGAAACACATCTAGATTTTAAAATAAGAATATTATGTTTGATATTGTATATGACATACAACACTAAGCCTAAAAAACCATGGTATATTATTTAAACATAAACGTTATGACCTGAAAGTTAAAATTGGCGGTATGAATAGGAATAAAAAAATTTAAAAATTATATATATATATTTTATATTAATAAAATATATTGGTAAATAAGGACTATTTTTTTTAATAAAGTCTTTATACACTTCAATTTTTTTTGTTAAAAATGATTTTTTTTCATTGAAAGAGAAAATAATAAAATTAATTACTTTAAATTTTAGAAATTGAATTATAAAAATGATCATAATTTTTCAATAATAATTTCAAAATCAAAATATGTTTTAAATTTTGTATTTTTCTAAAAAGAGGTATTTTTCAATGAATAGTGAAAAATACTACATTTTCGTAAAATGTTCATTCCTTTTCAAAAAAATCAGTAATTTGAAAGTCCCATTATGATTTTAATTTGATTTCAAAGTAACACACATATATATTTAGTTATATTTAATTTAATTAATTAAATTTTAATCATGATAATACTTAATTTTGGTATAAATTTATTTTTAGGCTTAAAATCACATTTTTTTCTTTAGAAAACTATTTTTAAGTGCATAATATTTCTCCATTTTAATTAATTAAAATTACCCATAATGAGGAATGATTTAAATGAAATTTATAGATTATATATCTATATATTATAATTTAAATTCATATAATGACTATTACTAGTCATAGAGTTAATATAAGACCATCTTATGATTGAGAAATACATTTCTTGAAAAACCATTTTCAACACGTTTTATAGGTTATTTTTAAATTAAATTCTTCTAATTATGTGAATAAAATTTGATAAAATGGATTAAATATTTGGAATCATAATAATAAATATTATTTTATAAGTTCAACTTAATTTTGTTTCATAATTAATAGTAAAAATAGTAAAAATTATTTACTACGGTTAATGTCAAAACAAGGTTTTGCACGTTACATGTGTTTGTGTTAAAATTAATTTTTCCACACATGTAGAATTTTTATTTGATAAATTTGATTTCGTATTAATAATAATTTGGTTCAATTTATCTAATAGGACTCATTTTATTTTTGTATTAAAGGATAAATTACCAAGGTTAAAAAAAACTAGTTACCATGGTGAAAACTAAAATGGTAAAAGTGAGTAACCTTAGATTTAAATAGAATAAAATTGTTAAAACATATTTATTTTTAATGTTGTAAGTGTTTATTGATCTTATATTCCATAAAATACTTTATTTTTCAATTTTTAGGCACTTGGGTTAAGAGTGACTTCCCATTATTGAATAGTTTTGAGTATTTACAAAAATGTCACTCCTCCTCAATTATAAAAGGGCACCCACTCCCCTCACTTATTTACACCTCTCAAGAAATTTAGATAAACATAAATATTAAAAAATATCTCCCAAACATCCTTATCCACATTATAGATATACTTTTATTCTTAAAAACCAACCCTCAGCTGCTTAATAAGGGATTTAAAGGAGGTTTGTCTAAGCGAAAGTAATCATTCTCATTGAGATCCTTATTTTTTTATTTCTTATTTTTCTACCTTCTATTATGTATTAACAATTCTAATATAATTAAAAAAAATCTCCCATATATTTATATTTTATTATTTTTATGGAATAATATCTATCCATATCCTTCTCCATCAAATGAGAAACAATACATCGTTCGTGTGTACAACATACTACCATCTCATGAACCGATGTAATTTGTTTTCATTCACTGACTCACAGGGATAGTAATAATGATAAAAATAATGTAAAAATATGATAATTATGAAATTATATTGATTGTGTAATATTAATATATCATCCACTTACTTAACCTTTCACCCATTAAGGAAATGATAAAGTCGCTTGTCCGTACGTACGTCATACCATCTCCATGAAGCAATGTTATTCATTCTCCATTTTCAAATTTAAATAATAATTATAAACATGTATATAATGAATAAATATTATATTCATAACTTAGTATAATTATGTATATTATGTAAATATATCACATGCACAAGAAATGGAACATTTTTTACAAAACATGCATGATAAAACAAAGTAGTTAACACCTGAAACAATGGTAATAATGAAATATTATTAACAAAAGAGTGATAAGATGTTATAATAAGATCATTTATTAACTTATAATTATTAATATGGGTTTGGAGGAAATTAATAACATGTTTAAAACCATTATACATGATTTTAAATCATGTTCAACTAAAGGAAAACATGAGTTAAGGGATTCCGTCTCAATTTTCTTTCATTGAGGCATATTTTAATGCCATGAATAAGTTTATTTTATATGGTGTGTATACTGCAATTTTACATGTTATATAATGTACCCATAATAATTTATGGTATTTTATGTTTCAATTAAAAGTATATCATCCAATGGTATTTGACTTGAAATTTATAAAGTGATAAGTGTTTCAAAAGTCAATTTCTTTTTATTAGATTATATTACTTCTTTATTTTATTTGATATTATAAGATTATCTGTGTAATGTATTTTGACTATTTTATGTTTTATTTACAATTTTTTATGTTTATTTATATTTTATTCACAAATTCAATTCATTGATTAATATTCACTTCAATGGCATGATCTTTATAATAGATTTCATCTCAATTTCCACTCCATTAGACATATTTTGTATTATACACATATTTTTTTATAAGGTTTATACACTGACCTCTAGATATGTAATATCGTTTAAATATTTAGATTTATTTTATTTTATTTTTAATTTTAAGTTACTTCTTTTATGGTGGTTATGATTCAAAATTTACCAAAGAGGTAAAGGTTTATACATCAATATCATGTTAATCAGTATTTTTTATGCTTTAATTACCATTTAAAGACATTATTTTATCATTGTATAATAAACCACTTTCATTTTGTTTTCATATTTTTATTCATGAAATTTTCAAGTAATATTTCTATTTCCCCCTCTTTGGTACTTAATAGTATTTAGAAAATGTTTTTTTAAAATCCAACATTATTCATCTTTTTAGTCAAAAATTCTTTTATTCCATATCCATATTTTCCTTAAAATGTTTTAAATAATGTTTTTAATATTATCCAATGTTTTATTAAATACATTTTCCCCATGTTTTACTTTTTAAAAAATGGTTTAAAAGGAAATTTATTATTGTTTTCTGAACAAGGTACTTTTTGAATTTTTACTAATAATGTGAAAGGAATATTTGTTTTAACATACTTGGCACGAATGGAATTTTTCAAACGTCATGATTTATCATTGGTTTTAATCTCCATTTACAAGTTTAGAAAGTTATTTCTCAAATAAAATGTTTTTCCTAATATTCTATAAATATTTTGTTTTTAAAATTTATTTTCTAAGTAAACATGGTATTTTTCTTAAAGATGATTTTAATTATGTTTTATGACATTTCTATTCATCAATGACAAAAAACCATTATTATACTTCCATGAAAATAGGGATATATTGTAATGATACCATTCTTATTTTTTTTATAGATAGTTTATGATTATTTTGATCAGGGAAAGTATTGACATTCACTTTCTTGATTAATTTTGTAGTCATTATCTTTCCCTTGAATAAATCACTTTATTGTGATCAGTGGAAATTACATTTCTCTTAAATATCCATATTCTTTTCATTATAGACATGATTATTTCCTAAATAATATAATTTTTTATATGGTGTTTCATCATGAATGTCATTTGATTGACTGGGTAAAACCTTGATAAATATATATTCTTTACTCAATATGGATATTTGTTGATAAGGAATATTGTTTATGAATTTAATTGATCATTAAATATATGAGGAATGAATTGGACATTCAATAACTAATGGGGATCAGTTATAGTTATCCCCTTGATGCATCAATAAGTATTATGACACAAATTAGTTGACTAGCCAAATTAAATGGGTTTTGATGTATAACTAACCACCGATTAAAATTTCTTAGCATAAGGTCTTTACAATAGAGATATCATGATGTCCAATATCATGAAATCCAATATTAGGAATTTCCTTAATTTAGAATTTAGTATTTATTATCCATGAGTTTTTTATATTGGTATTATCCATGGATGTATTCTTGTGGACATGTTATTGATTAAATGAAATGTGTTTTTAGTTATTTAACTTTCTATATTGATCATGTATTATTGATTATAATTTATTTACTCATGATATATTCCACCACATGTAACCCTTACTGAGCATATAAGGTCACCGTTATTTTTTTCCTTTTCCAAGGATATGGATAAGGAATCTTTGAATGAGTTCAAGGGCATAAGATTTTTAATTTCAATATGTACTATATTTTATGTTTTTAAATGTAATGTGAGATTCATATATATATCTAGCTTACCCATACTATTAAACTATTTAGTCCTTCAATATCCAATCACTTGTATCTTATGAAAATGTAGTTAAATAACCACAAGTTATGGGATAATGAGGTCGAAATCATTACAGTTGGTATTAACGAAAGTTTAGTAGAAACCTGGGGAAATAGATTTAGGAAAATATAAATTAATAAACATTACCCTATGATATACTTTTAGGATTTGTAACATTGCATAATATTATCATAATTGTTTGGTAATTAAGTGATTATTTGGGCTTTCTAAGTAATTACATCCATGTATGGATACTAAAAGTTAGTGTAGATCTCACATAGTTGTACTTAGGGATAATAAATCTGAAAAGGGATCATAGGTATTTGAGTAAATCATCACCATGTGTACGATAAAAGGCCTTGAAACATCCATGGTTTGATACTCCAAGGGGATATGCTTTGGTTAATTAACATTTTCTCTACGAACAATTATGGTGAATTAAAGAATAAAACCTACGGAAACCTATGATATGACATAGTGATATGGGATAAACCTAAAGTGTATTGGGATGGTATGTTTAAGGTTGATATTATGTTTAATGGAATAAATACCCATTTTGAGAATTTTTGTGATGGGAATGTAACATTATTAAGTATATTTTTGGGAAAACAATTATGGGAATACAACCCTTTGGTTTAGTATATGTTTTAGTGAAAAGGTTATTTGAGGAATAATTATTTTATATTTTGTGGACACATGTTTAAAGTTATTAATAACATTTTGGGTAAATATTATCATTGGTGTTAAAGTAAAAATATTCAATTATGTTTTTATTTTTATTTTGAGAAGATATAATGTTATTTAAAAATTAATTTTATTTCAAGTATGTTCATAATATTTTTTGGAATTTAATAGGAATTATAAAAATATGGTTTTATAAAAAGGACAATCTGCATACCAGGTGACAACCCATCGCATCTAGCAAGGCTTCTGGGCTTTAACCCACAACAAAAGTGTGAAAAAGGTAAACAATATACCACTTGCCTATGTGACGTCCTGATTAATATAACATAGTTTTTACTTAAATAATTTTATTTATAAATACTTATTAAATGGATTAAGTTGAACATTGGGTATTATTATTGATATTTTAGAGATTAATGCATTATATTCAACGACTTGTGTTAACTATTTTGGATTTAGTAAATATTTAGATAAATAAGGAAATAATTTTCACCCTTTTTTATATCACGATCCATTGAAATTTAATTTTAGTTCTTCAGACATCTACAATTCATATTTTATATTAATTTAGTGGTGTAAGAAATGAAGTGGAAATTGATAAAAGAACAACCAAATGAAAAAATTGTGCTTATGAAATAAAATATATCAAGAAACTATATTTTATTATGAAAAATTATTTTTAAATAAAAGTTTTTATACATTTAAAATCATTTTTGATGAATTAGTGGAATTTTCACCCATTATAGATTTATGGTTTTGTGGTTGTTAGATTTTTTCCTTACCATATTCTTTGTCACCCTCTATTAGTATTTGGGAATAAGTTTTCTCCATCATATTTTCACTTTCCACTAATACTCTCCTATTTGGAAACATAGTTTTGTGTTATTCTAGATGAACTTCATATTTCCATTTCCTATAACAATTTAAAATTTATAGGATTAAATTTATTTAATGTGAGGGGTATTTAACACCTTGATACTTTAAAATAAGAACAATATGTTTGATAATGTATACAACATTAAACACTGAGCCTAAAAAACCGTGATATGCTATTAAAATTTGATTGTTATGACATGACCATTAAAATTGGTGGTATGAATAGGTATGAAATTTTTTTTAAAATTATGTATAAATATTTTAAATGAATAAAATATTTTGGTAAATAAGGACTCAATTTTTCAGTGAAGTCTTTATATTCTTCAAAAATATATTTTTTTGTCAAAAATGTTTTTATTTCTTTGTGTGAGAAAATAATATATTTTTTTAAATTTTAGAACTTTTATTATAAAAAATGGTATTCATTTTTTTTAAAAACATTTCAAAATTGAAAGTGTGAATTTTTTTGATTTTTCTAAAAGGAGTGATTTTTTTAGTGACTAGTGAAATATACCGATTTTTATAAAACTATCATTTCTTTTTAAAAAATTAAGTAATATAAAAGTACCATTATGATTTGAAATTTATTTTAAAGTAATATAAGTATTTTTTTATATTTAATCTAATTAATTAAATTTTAATCATGATAATATTTTATTTTGGTATAAGTTTATTTTTTGGCATAAAAACACATTTTTTATGAAAACTATTTTTAAGGGAATAATGTTTCTCAATTTTTATTAATTAAAATAACAACTAATGAGGAATGATTTAAATTAAATTTATAGATTATATATCTATATATATATATATTAACTTAAATTCATATAATTATGATTAAAATTCATAGAGTTAATATAAGATCATATTATGCATGAAAAATACATTTCTTAAAAAATAGTTTTTCTACACGTTTTGCGGGTTATTTTTTAAATTAAATTCTGAAAATTTTGTGAATTAAATATTATAAAATGGATTCCATCCTTATAATCATCATAATTAATATTAGGTAATAATTTCAACTTAATTTTTGGTCATAATGAATAATAAAAACAGTAAAAATTATTACTACGGTTAAGGTTAAAATGGAGTTCTGTGTGTTACACACACTTGTGTTAAAATAATTTTTACCACTCATGAAATTTTATTTGATAAATTGGATTTAATATTAATTATTAGTGAGTAAAAATTATCTAATAAGGGAAATTTTATTTTATTCTTAAAGGATAAATTACCTAGGGTAAAAAACTAGTTTACATGGTGAAAAAATAGTAAAAGTTAGTAACCTTGAAAGTAAAGGGAATAAAATGTTTAAAACATGTTTATTTATAGTTTTGTAGGTGTGTATAGAAATTATATTCCCTAAAATAATTTATTTATCATTTTTTGAAGCACTTGAGTTGAGGGTGACTTCCCATTATTGAATAGTTTTTGGTATTTACAAAATGTCACTCCTCCTAAATTATAAAAGGTTACCCCCTCATATAACTTCTTCACACCTCTAAATTCATTTATATCAACCAAAACCTGAAAAAATATATCCATAACATCCTTATACACATTATAGAAATTATGGGATTTCCAAAATACAAACCCTAGGGTCCTTAATAAGATATCATAAGGAGGTTTTTCTAAGCAAAGGTAATCGTCCTCACTAAGCTCCTTCTTTTACTTCTTCATTTTCCACTTTCAATTATGTATTAACAATTGAAATATAATAAAAAAATTATGATATATTATTATATGTTACTATGTTTATGTAATAAGTTTTATCCATTTCTTTCTCAATCAAATGGAAAACAAGCCAGTGCTTCTGTGTACGACAGACTGTCGTCTCATGAACTGATGTAATTTGTTTTTCATCACTAAATCACATGGATAGTTATAATGATGGAAATAATGAATATATATTATAATTATTAAATTATATTTATTCTTTAAAATTAATATATAATCCAATTCCTTAACCTTTCAACCATTAAAGAAATGGCAACATCGCTCGTGTATATGTACAACCTACCATCTCCATGAAGCGATGTGATTCATTTTCCAAGTTCAAATTTCAATAATGATTATTAAAATAAATATAATTAATAAATATTATATTTATAACATTAATATAATTATTTATGTTATGTAACTATATCATGTACACAAGAACTGAAACTTCCATGGCAAAACATGCATGAGAAAACAAAATAGTCTATACCCGAAATAATGGTAATAATGAAATATTATTAGCGAATGAGTGATAAGATGTTATAAGAAGATTATTTATGATATTATAAATATAAATATGTCTCTTATATAAATTAATAAAATGTTTAAAACCATTATACATGTGGTTAAAGAATGTTCAATTGATGGGAAATGTGAGGTAAGGGATTCCATCTCATTTTTCTTTCATTGAGGCCTGTTTTAAAGTTATGATCCAATTTATTTTATATGTTGTGTATGACATAATTTTACATGTTATATCATGAATAATTCATAATTAATGTTATTTTAAGTTTCAATTAAAAATTATTTCATCCAAGGGGAATTGAATTGAAAGTTACAAAGTGGTAATCATTTTATAAATCGATTTCTTTTCATTTTGTTATATTACTTCTTCATTGTCTTTGATATCCTAAGATTAAGTGTGTAATTAATTTTGATTATTTTATGTTTTATTTAATTTTTTTATGTGTATTAAAATTTTATACACATAATTAATTCATTTATTAATATTTAATTTAAAGGTATGATATTTTTAAGAGATTTCATCTCAATTTACACTCCTTTGAGAAATATTTGGTATTATGAACCTATTTGTTTTTATAAGGTTTATATACTTACCCTTTGATATTTTATATCATTTTTTCTATTTAGATTCATGTTATTTAATTTTTAATATTAGTTTATTTCTTTCATTAGGGTTACAATTCAAAAGTTACCGAAGTGTTAAGGGTTTATGCTTCAATATCATATTAATCAATATTGTTTATACTTTAATTTTAATTGAAGGAAATTATTGGATTATTGTATAATAAAAACATATAATTTTATTCTCATATTTTTATTCATAAAATTTTCAAGTAATATTTCCATTTTTCTCTCTTTGTTACTTAAAATGATTGAAAAACTGTTTTTAAGAAAATCCAAATTTATTTCTTTTTTAGGTCAAAAATTATTTTCTTTCATACCCATATTATCCTTAAAATGTTTTATAGATTATTTTTAATATTATCCAATGATTTTTAAATAAATTTTTCTCCATGTTTTAATTTTTAAAAAATTGTTTAAAATTAAATTTCTTCTCATTTTCCAAACATTGTAATTTTTGAATTTTCACCAAAAGTGTGAAAGGAATCTCTATTTTAATGTACTTTGTATAAACAAAATCTTCCCACTGCTATGACTATTAATTGCTTTGAAAAATCCTTTAAAAGTTCATAAGGTTATTTTTAAAGGAATTTTTTCCCTAATATTATATAAATTTTTAGTTTTTATAAGTTATTTTCAAAGTAAAATAATATTTTCATAAAAGACTTTTTTAATAGTCTTTTTATGATAATTCTATTCATTAATGACAAAAACATTTATTTTAATTATATTCCACTTGGTATATGTTGTTATGATACCATCCTTATTCTTTATCTGGATGGTTTATGATCAGTTTTTCCATGGAAAGTATTGACATTAAATTTCTTGATTAATTTTGCAGTCATTAACTTTACCTTGAATCATTAACTTTCTTAAGATCATTAAAAATTACATTTTTCATAAATATTTATATTATTTGTATCACGGATATGATTATTTCTTAAAATTTATACCATTTTTACATTAGGTGGTTTATTATGTAGTTTGTTTTTTTATTGGGGAGAACCTTGATAAATCTTTATTCTTTAATCAATAAAGATATTTGTTGATAAGGCATATTGTTTATGAATTAAATTGATCATTCAATATATGAGGAATGTGTTGGACATGTAGTGATGGGTGGGGACCAGTTATATATTTCCCCTTGGTGAATCTATAATTCTAATGAGAGGAATCCGTTGGATAACCAAATTAAATGGGTTTTGGTGTATACCTACCCTTTGATTAAACCATCTTGGAGCATAGTCTTGATAGTAGATATTATGATGTCTGAGATCATGATATCCAATATTAAGCATTTCATTCAATGAGAATTTTGTATTTATTATACATGATATTTTTGTATTGGTATTATCTATTTATGCATCCAAATGCTCAATTTATTGATTAAATGGAATGTCTTTTCAGTTATTTACCTTACCATATTAATTATTCCTTGTTGATTATGAATTATTTAATTATGATAGCTTCTGAAATACATAACTCTTTCTGAGTATTTGAGATCACTCTTATTTTGTTTCCTTTCCCAAGGATATAAGAAGAAATATTTGAATGATTTCAAGGATACATGATGGTTACATTCACTATGTAATATATCTTATGTTTTCAAATGTAATGTGAGATTCAAGTTTGTATATTGTTTACTAAGACTACTAAACTATTTTCTTCTTCAGGATGTGATCGATTATATCTTATATGAAATTAGTAAAGTAATAAATGGGTCTGTGATACTTGTGTTGAGGTCTTTATAATGATGTCAATTAATACAAGTTGAACATAGTTCCTATCAATATGGTAATAAGATCATGAAGGAAAGATAAATTTCTTGAAGAAAAAGATTGATTCAATCATCACCCTAATTCAAATCCCCTTATAGGGTGTCTCTAAATGTAAAATTTTCCATTAAATTTATGCTTATAGGTGTAATGGGTGGTATCTTGGTTTTAGATTAGATAAATGAGTTTTCATGGGATTTCCTATAAGGGAATGACCATATGAGCCACACGAATTCTTCTTAGGACAATTGATTATGGATTCCTCAACGATTCACCTTAGAACTAAATTTAGACATGATGATTCCACCTTGTTTAGAGATACTAAAAATAACCGAAATAGGTAATGTTATCCTAGGTTATTCCCTTGAGACTAAAGGATCAGCTTATTTCCAATAATTTCTAGATCTTAATTTCATTACATTATCATTTATTTATTATACATATTTATAATTCATTTTCATAGACTATATTTCCATTGGACACTATTGGGGGTAGATTACTAGGTTATACTCACACCCTGATTGGGACACCATGGAGATTGGGTACTTGAGAAAATGTTACCCATCATAGGTTAAAAGTTCAGGTAATGGATCAATGTTTATTCTTAATGATTGTGTGGCTAGGTTGGAACTTGAGAGCTGGGAACCGATTGAGAGCTCGATACTTCCAGGGTTTTACTTTATTTTGGTCTCATTACTTTTGTATACTCTTGGTATAACTACACTTGTATTGATTATTATATACTTCCATACCTATTATTTTTGTAACATCATTATGATATTTCATGGGATTAGATTTAGTAATTTAATACATGATATTTATTTATCTACATTGTGTTTCTATTGATGTTTCTTTTATTCAATTCTATATTTTAAACTATGGTAATGAGGGAATTTTTTCCCCATAGTAACCTCATTGGACCTTACCACTATTTTATAGCATTATTAATATAGGGAATCATGTTTGAGTCCATTCATATCAAAGCACTGGTTCAGTGGAATTTGATTTGGGGTGTTACAAACACTAGATTAACACTCTGTTTCGCATAAACTCCATTATAGTTTCTTCATCACTCCCAAATTCACCACTTTAATAAATATTGATATTTTCTTCATTCACCCTATAAATAAGTTTATTTTCATAAATATCTCTTAAAAATTAAACATCTTCTTCCTTATTACTACTTTCAATTTTCTCACACCAAAATAATAAAAGTCTCTTTTTGTATTTGGATAAATTATTACCCTTTCCTATAGAAGAAAAATTTGGATTGGTTTATCTATTATTTAATAATAATATTTTTTATTAATATTATTCATCAATGACTTATTCTTTTTTAAAATTTGGATATTTTACTACAAATTTTCTAATATCTGCACACTTGAATCATTTCAGTAGAATCTTCCCTTTATATTTTTCCATGCCTCTTTTAACTTTTCTAAATATAAGAGATTTTTTTTTCAATATTTTCATCCACTTCTTCTTCTAATTCAGAATAACTAACTTCATCATCTTCAACTCCTCTCTTTATTTTATATTTATTTGAGACTTTAAAATATTATTTATTTCATTTTTACCCTTATTTTTGGTAAAATTGTTCTTCATCATATCAGAGTCTATGAGAATACAATATATAAAATCTAGAGGAAGTTTATCTAGATACCTATATTAAAGAGGAGAGACATAGAATAAAATATGTCAGGAAAGATGATTAGTATCTCCTTTCCCATAGTTCAATCCTCTAACTTATCACCAAATCTTCTACTAGTGCTAACTATTTGATGGATCCTTGTGAAATAGTCATCAATAGATTCATAATCCTTCATATTTAGGTAGTTATATTTCCTTATCTAAATATTTTGTTTTTCTTGTTTAATATTGATGTTACCTTCATAGGTATGTTATAGTTTATCCTATATAAATTTACTTATTTTAACCCCTTTAACTTTTATTTACTCTTTCTATGATAATGAAGATAGTATAAAATTATGAGAATGGCCATCATTCTCAAGATTCTCTCTATCATTTTCTATCATGGAATCACCTTTAGCATAATGAGTAAATCCATTAGTTTTAGCCACAAATACATCCAAAATTATTGATAAAAGTTAATGAAAAATATAATATGTCCAAATATAGTAATATTTCCCAATAAACTTGGTAATCCCCTTACTTTTCACAAAATTTTGATTATCTATAATTCATGATAAGTAATTAAGTAGATGAATCTTAAAACAGATACAAACACATTTTCTACAAACTCTAAAAATAAATAGAGTCAATTAAGGGAACCAAGATCTGAATCTACTAGAAAATCTACCCACATGATTAGTTAAATCATTAGGGGGAGTGTTAATCAATTATTAAGAATTTTTTTACATTTTCCATTTTATAACCCTTTTTATCATTTAAAGTGATTGGATTAACTATTAAAACACACACATGAACACATATAAAGATAAAAAATATTTTACAAGGTTCACCTCTAAAAATTAGATGGCTAATACTTGGTATGATTTAGAATTACCCAAGATCTTATGTCCAACTAGTATAAACTTGTAGATTATAATGAGTTTGGTTTATCCATAAACTCACATTATATATCTCTATACTATGTATGTGTATCCCATATAGATACAATGATAAGTATTTCAAAAAATAAAGATTATTTTACCATTTAAAACTTCAATCACATTATCACTATTCTTCTATATCTTATTTTTCTACTTGGGTAGTCACAAGCCTCTTATTCTTGTATGAGCTTAACTACACACAACACTCCCACAATGATTTCTCTCTTTTGGATAATATTCTTTGATATTTTATCTAGAATCTACTTATTCTATTTATGCTATATCTCTCTATATATATTTAAATAGTACAAGTAATATATATATATATATATATATATCAACTAATAATAATTCTTTTAATTAAAAATTTCAAATTTATATTCCAATTTCAAAAAATTAACTTTCTACAATTACTCTTGAACTTCTCTTCTTCTTTCCCATAATTTCTCCTTCCTATATTTCAATCATTGGATATTCCCAAGTGGTTACATGGATATCTCATGAAGAAACATACAATGTGTCATAATTTATTGGTTATCCAGTAAAAACTAAATATTAAATTCTTCATAGTTCAATAACATTATTCATAACATGAAGTTTCTTCTCTCTTTGGAGGAATCACAAATCCAATTTGTGATATTTTAAATCAATTAGGATCAGAACATGCATCGAATGATTTTTGATTTCTCAGAATAACAATTTTTTTTTCATAATTCCCATTCTTTAAAAAATCTTTCAATGTTTTTAACCTTATAAATATAACAACCTTACAAATTTGATCCATAAAAAAATAAGCATTAAAAGGAACTGTATACTAACAATAAGAAGTTATATTTAAGATTATGAAGTCCCCAAAAATTAAATTTTTTCAAACCTTATAACTTCTTCAAACCTTATAAACATTGAGCTTATGAAGTTCAATATGATCCTTACAAAGTTCTAAAAAACATTACAAAGTATTCTCCTAAACATTATGAAGTTTGACTTAAAATTATGATGCACAATAACTAAAAAATTATTAATCTTAGATTGAACCTTATAAATATGAAACAATGAAACCTTATAAATATTGGAAACCTTATAAAGTGCATAGGGTTTAAGAATTTTTTAAATACTTATCTCCAGTACTGAAATTCCAGATTTTATCTATCTCCACTAAAATCATATTAATGACTTCTCTAACACATCAAATCATCTTCAAACATGCCAAAAATATTAACCTAAAATAAAACACCCAAAATCAATGGAGTTTTAACATGATATATGTATTGGAAACAAAATAAATCATAATAAAAAAATTCACTATAAACTTTCACTACTCTTCTTACCAAGATAAATTACACAATCTAGAGGGTTTCTTCTTTAACACTAGATTAAAACGGTTTCAACTAAAGTATCAATATTATCCCCAATCAATAAGATCCTCCAAGATCTTATCATTTTCTAAATACATATCACAAGATCTAAAATAATCACATATTATATTTTTTTGTATAATATATGTGATATTTTCTTTAAAGTGTGTGTCTTATCAATATGTTGTATTAGTTTAACACTAAAATTAGAACTTAGTGATTCCTTGAAAATATTCTTAAACTACATAATATGTTCTGGATACATCAATATAAAAATAAATATATAATGTTTTTCTACAAGGTTCTGGGGGTTCATAATTATTGATACATCTTCTTATGAATTTCTTACTCAATGATCTCTAAGGTATAAAGTTATGAGGATAGACATGATAATAATATCTAAACATGATTTATGTGTCATTGAATGTTCCTATAAGATATCATGTGTATTAGTTCTTAGACATGAGATAATTATCATTATGCATCATGGTCCACATAATTATATAAAATATAAAAAATATGACACTTATATTCATGGTGAAGTATCTTTCATTATGTGTGTTACGAATGGTATGATATTGATTAATTGAACATGATATAATTTGTTTCCTTAGTTATAAAAGAATATTTCACTTTCCCTATGATTGATATGGAAATTTATAACATAGAATCAATGTCCATAGTGTTTATAGAAATTTTTACCTCAGTAACTTAATTAAATATATATAATAGAGTAATGGTGACCACAAAATTATGCATCCTTCTTGATGATATATCAGTTACCAGAAGGATTATATTTCATAACATCATTTGTAGGAAGATTTTAGTTATCATTTCTATGAATTGTCTCTTTATTTATGGGAGACATGACATGTTACTAGATAACACACTTGGTCTATGATTTAGACTTACTATTACTAAAAAAGATCAATAAGTTCACACACTAAGTTTATCTACTATATTTTTAGATTAATTTAAATACAAGTATAAAAATAAAACTGGTTATTGTTTTCAAGTTGATGTTTGTTTGAGTAAATATCAATTATAGTCTAATAAAAAGTAATTCAAGTTTAGAATAAGTGAGTTGTAATTTATCTCTTATTTATCATGACTAATCCTAGGTTAGATATGTCAATATAATATTTATTTTCTAATAATAATAATCATTTATGGTTTTAGGGCTCAAAAATTTATGAGAGAATTTCATGATAAGTTAATAGCTTAAATCTATGAGATAGTTTTAATAATTATTTTTATTTTATTTAATTATTTAATTATCACATAATATTAATTTAATATATCACTAAAAATAATTATTTATTTTAGGAAGTGATATATTTGAAATAAATAAATATGACATGGTATTTAATATATTTTTTATATTTAAAGATGTGAAATTATGAAATAACTTAAACCTAGATAAAAATATATATTTTTATCTATGTCATGGAAATGGATTTTAAATTGTCTAATTTTCATCTCAATACCTAGTGAGATAATTAGAGATAATTTTACATTATTATCTCAAGAACTAGATAGAGAAAAAAGATAGACATAATCAATTGGTTATTAAAAATCACTTGTTTTTATTGTGTTAGTGTTGAGATATTAAGAATGTAATTGAGAGTTTCATGAAACTTGGGTGAATATAATTAGAGGTATTATCTTTTTTTATTATAGAAGAAATGATAATATCAAGATGATCATAGATCAAATCAAATATTTCATTGAAATGTAAGAATTGAATAAAAAATATTATAGTAATTATTTTACTAAAATAATAAATTTTATATTATGTGTGATGATTCTATTAAGTAATTTGGGTGAATTTTATTTATTGGGAGTGAAAACACCTTAAGAAGAAACCTCTATATGTACTTTCCAAAATACATACATGATGAGACAATGTTCACCGGACAAAGATATTTTTCTGATCACTTCAATCTACACAGAAGAAAAGATCCACATAGTTTTATCAAATAGAGAATTCATCCAATAATCACCACCTCCTGAGTAATGTGAATTGGAACTAGTAAGATTCACACTAAACTAATCACTAAACATAAGATCAATGACCTAACTTTATAATAAATATAATTAAGGTAATGGGAAAACAATATTTAGTGATTTTCGGATGAAGTCCTATATCCATAGGGGAACACTATAAATATTTTCATTATAGGAGATAAAAGAAAAGTTAAAAACTATTTATCATTATCTCTCCTAGGTATTACAATTTCTTAAGTTAAAAAAACCTTGTTCATATAGTTTCATGCATATATTTATATTTGGGCCAACAACTATTTATATAAGTCATCATCCAGTTAATAAATTTTTCACCAACCTTCGATCTTTGCAGTCAAACTTCCATTAACTTGAGTAACTATAAATACCTAGATGAACCTTTCATTACAACTACCAATAGACAATTTTCAAATAAAAAAGAACACATGTGTAAGGGTAACAACAAGTTTATTTTACCTATATAAGTGTAACCTTTACACTTATGTGAGGATACCCATGTAAGGGTAACCTTGAACATCACTGAGAATAGCTCCATATAATGAAATCTGTCCAATCATTGAAACCTTTCCATAGAAAACCCAATGTCTGATGAAATTTCCTCCAATAAATTTTGTTAAATTAAAGCTCTATTAGGTAATAAACTTTTCTTTCAAATGATCTAAAACACCAAAATAGGAAACATCCTTATATTCTATCATAAAAAGTCTGTTTGATCAACTATTTCCAGAAAAAACTTTTCAAAATACTCTATTTAGAAAACCCCATCAATAAAAATAAATATTAAAAAATATGTTTGATGAAACCTAAATAAACCTTCTAAAAACCCAATAATCTCCAACATAGAAATTTATATATAATTTTAGTCTTCTTATTCTTTCATTCACATGAACCATTCCTCATTCTGATGCATGAAGTGTCCCCCTTTTCATTCGATCATTCAAGTCCCACCAAGGAGAAATGTTTCCCCAATTATTATTTAACTAAAACCTTTGTAAACATATCTGAAGGATTTTTATTCCTAGTTATCTTATGAAGTTCAAAAACTTTATTCTCTCAAAGGCTTCACATGAAGTGATATTTTAGTTCAATGTGTTTCATTATCACATAAACTACTAGGTTGTGGGAAATATGGACGGGACACTGACTATCACATAATCAAATTACTGTATTTGATCCCTTTAAGAGTTAATTTAGTAAGTTCATTAACCATATAAATTATTTAATAACTCTAATAGAACCAATTTACTCTACTTATATTGTAGATAAATTAACCATTGGTTGCAACTGAGATATCTAACTTATTATTGTTCCACTAAAAGTAAATGTAAACCCCATAATACTTTTCTATGAATCCATATCTCTAGAAAAATATATATCAACAAATCCTTTCAATTGATCATATTTAATGAAAAATAATGATACATAATATATACCTTTAGAGTATCATAAGATCTACTTCATAGCTTCCCAATGTTCCATTCCTAGAATTCATATGAAATGACTAACAAATCCCACTGAAAAAGAAATATCCGGTCGAGTGAAAAAATGTATACATTAAACTTCTTATAGTCAAAGCATAAGGAACAATCTTCATGTCATAAACTTATCCATCCATTGAGGGTTCCTAGGTTTTAAATTTTTTGAAGTGTATGATGAGTTGGGTTGAGACAACTTTATAAATATTGATTCTAAATCTTTCAATGACTTTATTTATGTATTCCTTCTGGGATAAAACAATGATACGACTTTCCTATCCCTCTCAATTTTCATCCACAATAATTTTATATCTTTACCAAGATCCTTTATCTCATATATTATTGATATATTCCTATTATGTTCTTCAATCCATTGGAATTATAGACCAATAATAAACATATCATCCATATTCAAGAGTATTATAAGATATATTCCATCTTTTCATTGCTTTTTATAACAAAAGTGATCATACTCACATCGACTAGATATTTTTTCAAACATGAAAATGTCAAATTTCCTATTCCATTATCTTGGATCTTGATTCAAGCCATAAATACTTAATTTTAACCTAAAAACAAATCAACATTTTGATGACCCTAAAAACCCTTGGCTTGAACCATGAAAATTTATCCCTCTAAATATCTATGAAGAAAATCCATCTTTACATCCATTTTCTCTAAGTGTAGATCATCTAACGTAACAACAATGAGTATTTTATGAATGGTTGAATGTTTCAACACTGGTGAGAAAATTTTAGAGAATTCAATTTTTTCCTTTTCTTAAAAAACATTCACCAAAAAATTGCATTATATATATATATTAATTCCATTAGATTCCTCTTTCAAATGAAAAAACCATTTGTTTTCTAGAGACCACTTTCTATCTAGTATATCAACCAACTCCCAAGTATTATTGAGATTTAAAGAACTCATTTCTTCTTCCATGGTTGATTCCCATTATTTAGAGTCTCTGATATTAGTTTCTTCTTCTAGAATGTCTAGTTACCCTATTTCCATTAGAAGTAAGTAGTTCATATCATCCTCAAACCTCAAAATAAGTTTTATGATATAGTTGGATCTTCTCAACACAACCTTAGGGTCATCTGTTTAAACCTCACTATCCAATAGTATTTCATTTGATAAAAGTATATACAATTATTTTCTATCTGATAATTTTCTATCTAAAATTTCACTATGTAACAACGATCTACCCAATTTTCCTTTATCCACTACCTTAACTAATGAAGTTTTATCCAAAAACGTTTCTTATAAAAATTTGGACTGAAATCTTGTCCAGTAACTTCTATATGACCACTTTTAACTTTGAATGTAAAAAAATCACCAACTTTCCTCTCATACAAGTTATAATCTTTCCACAATATTTTTTCATTAAAAATAAAAAATCATCTCTATATGAATTGTTTATTTTTATAATCCAACATGTGATAACCAAAGTTATCATCACCATAGCCCATAAGAAAAATCAATTTGTATTTCTCTTCTAACTTATCTCTATCTTTAGCATTAATATTAATATATGTGATGCTTACAATGATCTTGATATTGTTAAAATCTGGTATCTTATTGGAAAATATTTACCATGGAAGTTACTATCCCTCAAATGAATCCATAGTCATGTTCAATAGGTAAGTTTATATATTCAAGGATTCTTACCAAATTCCTTTAAGCATACATGAGTGAAGCCTCATTCTATGAGATTTATCTATCATTATAAAATTCATTCTCTCAACAATTCCATTTTGTTGTGGAGTCCCCAAAACATTATTATCATGCATGATTCCTGTATTCTTACAGAAGTTAAAAAATTTGTGTTGGGTGAATTCCACAACATTGTCTTTCTAGTGACATTTTAACTTTCTTTCACACTCCTTATCCATAACTTTCCAGTGAATAAATACCTAAAACAGATCAAATTTATTCATCAATAAGTAAATATATAACTTTTTAGTGTAATCATCTATGAAAGTCACAAAATATATAGAACCTCTATATGATCAAATATGGGATGGTCCCCAAACAACAGAATAAACAAGTTATAACTTTAAGTTTCTTAATTTTCTTCCATATAATTTGAAAGAAACTCTATTTTGTTTCCATAAAATACAACAGTCACATCTTCCATGGTCTATGTGATTGAGTTTATGTATTTTATTCATTGATAAAACATTAATTTTTTTTATCATTGAGGTGACCAAAACAACAATACCAATTTTATAGACCATCTAATTAATTCATTTTAATAATTGAAACTTCATCACTTCACCCTATAATATACAGGGTACCATTTTTTACTCAGTGAAAAATCACCATGGAACCTATACTGATCTTCCAAACACCATTTGTAAAATTCATTTTGAAACATGAATCATCAAGATATACCAATGATACGAGGTTCTTCTAGATACCTAGAATGCATCTAAAATATTTTAGTTTCAAGACACTTTCAATTTTGATTTTAATGTTCACATCAAATTTCCCAAAAACATATAGAGCTTCATCATTTGGTAGATGAAATCTTACCAAGATTATGATAAGTAATCAAACATGAACCATCCCTCACTAGTTTAATGTAATGATTCCCCTAAGTCAACAACCCATGAGTCCTCTATAATGTTCATACTCAGTATCAAGTTGGCCCCTCCATCCATTGTACTGACCAAGTTTGACATTAAAAAAGTTGATACCTATTATTGATTCTTATAATCATTCTTGATATATAACTTCTTCCCACAAAGACAACATGCAGGACTTGAAATTTTCAACTTGCTTTGACTTCTTAACTGAGACTTATCCTCAAAATATTTCTTCTTTTTTTGGTTTGTCTGATTCACTGACCATCTGCATCCAATAGTATTCAGAGTATTTCAAGATGAATTGTGAGCTTACTTCCTTATCAACTATTCATTCAAGATCAAGTTTTCAATATCTTAAAACAAAAGATTTACCTTCACATTGAAATTTCTCAAAATTTTAACAATGGAATTTCATCTCTCTAAAAGTGAAGAAAGAAGATAAAATCCCAAAAACCATATCCAAATGTTATATTAATAAATTCAAGCATCCCTCAGATCATATTGAAGTCATTCAAATGATTGAAAATAGGCCTTCTATATGATAAACTCAAGTTGAGCAATCTACATAATGTGAAAACATTGTTAAGATCTATTGAAAGTTTTCAATGTATAGGCCCGACTGACCATTAAACCGATGGCCGAAACGGTAACCACATGACATCAAGCACACCTCCCCATAAAACAAAGGTTGTCGACTAGTAGTGTGGGTATAATAGTGGTACAATGGGGATACTATACCCTTGTAGGCAGAGTTTCACAATGGTATGTTAGGTATAAACCAATAGAGAATAGAAGAAGAAATAATAATAAATGGAAAAGCAATAAAAGATAAAATAATGACTGAATAAAAATAAATAGACAATGAAAATTTGTATAAAAATTCATGAATGTCTAGATGATGCCACAAGATACAAGCATGAGGTACAATAGGAAGTACAACACAATAAAAGGTAAAATATCCCAAAGTCCAACTCCATGAGAATCCCGAGTACTAACTCAGTCCCATGCTCCCTAGCTCTCAAGTACACACCACATCACAAGCAATAAATCCATGGACCTGAAAACTTGAAGATATGCTCAGGTACCCCAGTGCAATGGTGGCCTAAGTAGGGTGTGAGATATAATCCTAGTAGTCCACCACCAATGATTTCTAGATCAATTTTGTTCATTCAATTTAAAAATAATAGTATACCAATATATGTGAATACCATATAATAAATATATTAATAAGTAATAACACTTTGGTCTGAGTTCCTTAATGGACACCTGACCAATTATACCTACTTAGAACTAAGTCAGATATATGAACAAAGGGAACCCGTGGAAGTGAAATGGAATTGTACAAGACATCATATATGAAGAAAAAAAGTGGGTCGACCCCAAGATTGTGCTTTGGATTGGCGGTCACACCCTTAAGACACCATCCAAGAATTTAGATACCACTTTGTAATCATAACCACAATGATGATAAGAAACCACAAGTAATCCATACAAATCATCCATTAAATCTAGTAATGGCATCCTGATCTTATCCAAGACGATCCATAATGGAATCCCAAGGGTAGCTATATGATCCCTTGATATAAACAATTCCATAGAGTTTGTCTAGGGAAAATCATATTGACATCCCTCATATTACTCATGGTATGGTAAAATATGAGTCTGTACTAGGTATCTCACTTAGGTTACCGGGTATCACCCAAGGCATGAAGTAGCAATATTTCCATCAATTCTATCCACATATTCTTCCCTAGGGAATCAATGTCACTCACGAGTATAATATTATTCCCAAAGATCCCATGTAAGGAAAGACAAAGTATCACTCATGGTGTGTTAATAGTACAAATCTATGCACGGTGAGTCTATCCATGTCATCCTTAAGTTAGAAACTGTGTTATCTTCTATCCCACAAGCAGTAAAGACATAACAACCAAAATCACACATCAACAAATAATAGCATATATAACTAGATAATAAGGCTAATAAAGCATTTATTCCAAGCCAAATAACTATGGCATAAGAAAATAGGCACAAGGCACTAAGTATAAACATAAGCACTAGGATACAAGTCATGAACAGATGGAAATAAGCATAATTCACAAAGCACCATGAATTAATCATAAGGCACATAGAAAATATTATGACCAAAGAAGTTTGGAACATACGACGTATGTCATACATAAAACATCTTTCATAGAACATGAGACACATGATAAAGGCATAGGCATAAATTATAACAACGAAGCATAAGAATAATGGAAAAGGACCAGGACAAAAGGAACATGATATAAGGTGCATAGAATAAGTCATAACGCACATGTTATGGTGTGTAATTATAAATAAAAAAGCAACAAACATAACCAATGGGGCCTAACTCATGGTCTACACCTCAAATTGATTCCAATTTACTGTTTAAGGCATTTATTACATGTGAAATACACCATAAATGTGTTTATCAAAATGAGGTCAAGGGAAAAAGGCCTATATTTGTAGAACACCCATGGGGTGGCTCACACTAAGTCAAGAAACCATCTGTGTTGATTTACTGTTAACTATGGACACATTTGACATAGGAGAAACATTTAATTAAATTAATTCACATTTAGGAAGCATCCATGGAAGGATCCACCACACAAAATGATGGTTCACCATATAAATGAAACAAAACCTTATAAAAGAAGCTAAACCACCTACCTTATACCAAGGATGACCTACACATCCAATATTGATGCTTGATTTGGTACAGTTTAATAGAAATCATAGAAACAAATGAACTACTTGAAAATAGGGTAAATTATCTTTCACTAAAATAGATCAAAGTAAGATAAGTTAAATGAATAATTAAATTAAGGGGAGTTTTAGAATTACTGAGAGCTATCCAATGCACTTGAAATTACTTGAATTGGAGGCCTGATGTAAAAGATACAACCATCCCTAGAGGAGGAGAGGAGGTGGAGATCGAGTGTGAGAGGGGATGCGCATGGAGGAGAAAAAAGAAGGGAAAAAGAAGGAGTTAGAATTTTAGGTTCATTTAGAGTGAACTTTTAAATTAACCCACATAGATAGGGGCATGGTTGGAAAAACCATGCACCAACTGTGTGCTAAGGTATTGCCTAAGAACCCCCTCACACGGCCTGGCCACATGGTTTAACTAACCATACACAACCTGTGAAAAATCCCATTGTCAAAAACTTGCATCAAGATGAATGGACATCTGGCTCCTCCCACATAGTTAGACCAGATTGTGTGGCATCTTCTACTCCACTAGACCAGGCCACACAATTTCTACTAAGGGGAATATGGTTTCAGGAAAACCATATGCCTTGCCTGCTTCTTCCTTAAAGAGGGATTTTAGTCCCTAAAACTCCCAAAAATTGATGGAACACACGAGGGACCCTTTTACATTTAACTAATTCTAAAAAAACACATTTAAGTCTTCCAACTCATAGAATTCCATTCTAAAGATCAATTTACAAAATGGACTTCCCACCAAATGAAAAAATTCAAATTCCTTCAGAAATTCATCCAGTCCAAAACATGGGATGCTATAATCCCACCAACTTAAAACTTATCATCCTTGAAAAGCCTTGGGGAAACTATGATAACACCACCAAACCTACTCGGGTCATGAAGTATTGTTTAAATGGCAGCATTGAATTTCAAAATTCCCAATGCACCACCGAGCATCACCTTAACATATGGTACATAATCCATAGAAACTCAATCCAATTTTTGTTTTTCTGAACTGAAGCACCAAGATGGTGCCTAATCGATCTCATCTTACCTGAGACATGATAAAATCATCGTATCCTTCACCATGAGGTTACAAAATTTGTAAGGCCAATCTGAGTCACAATATTCCACCGAATTAAGCATGCCCTAAGTGCTCCAACCGTGCACTTGGAATGATTCTTAGCTTAACTATCTTTCAACTCCCAAATTACTTCAAAGACCTAGTTGATTCAAATTTTCATGAAATGTCTTGGACAACACTCACTGCACTTGACACTACCTTACAACATGCAATTTAGTGGTTCCTCACTGACTGCATATGAAAAAATAGAGAGGGATAACCAATCAAACCATATCTATTCAACTATCCTCGAAGCACTTGGCTTAAATGACTGGTGAATTTCAAAATCTAGACCCTATACCTTTAGATAAAAGCACAAAATATTTCCCAAATCATACTAATTGAATCCTATAACTATCTTCTGGTGACATCTCTATCAAAAACACCCACTTTAAACTATCATGTCCTAGCACAGACATGGGTGTATTCCTGATCTATCCCTCTAGGATCGCCACACCCTTTTGAGCCTAATTAAAGTCCAAGGTTTCCTCATAATAATAAATTGTAGAACAAGGTTATCACTATGGGGAAAACCTTAAACGACTTTTACAAGAGATACGTTAGTACCAAGATGAACATCTACGTACCAAGAATGCTAACTAAGTCCAAAGTGGCATCTTCCTGGCGATCAAATCAAATGGAAACAGTTGGTGTCCATGAGTCTGACCATGAAGTTCCTACTTGGGAACCCATGTATCACTCAGGAATAACCAATTATCTAAAGGAAACCATGATTTTAGAGCGCACTTTGTTAGATTCCACTTAACCAACCCAACGACACTAAATTTTTTAGCATGGAATACAACTAAATATCTCTCATCATACCTAGCTGATGTCAAGATTGGGAACATGATCTTTATTTAGCTAAGAGTGCACTAAGAAAATTTGAAAAGTTTCCAAAAATAACTCGAGATACTTTCTTTAAAACATAGATGAAGTGATCGTTAAGGCTCCAAACCATTCATAACTGACAACACAAGAAGGACTATCGAGCCACCATAGGTCGACTTACTCAAAAGAGATCAACCACTCCCACCAAATAATTTTCATTACATGACCATGATTATTTTACTAGACAAGGAATCCCACAATCATTCAAGAAAATCCACCAAATCCCATCCACGACCAGCAATGGTTTTCAAGGGTTTCATATACGTCCACCCATTCATCACCATACTACCTCGTATGAACTGAAATGGTTCAAAACTCACTATCCCTAAGGGAATTCAGAAACAAAATAGACCATATTTAAATGGTCCTCATGGTTGCGCTCCTTGTTTTTAGAAGGACATGTTTAAGATTTTTTTTGCAACACTCCTTACCTTTGGAGTGTCCTTAACATTGGATTTACAAGAAAGGGATCTCATCCCATGACACATGCTCTATCAACAAATAAACTTGGGTCCAAGAGGTTCCCATCACACTTTAGCAAGTGTAAAATTGAAGAGGTAGGAAAATAACCACTTATGAGTACTAGATACAGGTCATGATTAGATGTATGCATGTCACTCCTTTAGAGATACGCCCATGCACACTATAACATTAGGAATAATGGTCAAACAAATAGATAAATGTGTCAAGACACATGATACACTTTAGAATATCACCCCATGCATTGGGA
This sequence comes from Viscum album, assembly GCA_963277665.1. Classification (NCBI taxonomy): domain Eukaryota; kingdom Viridiplantae; phylum Streptophyta; class Magnoliopsida; order Santalales; family Viscaceae; genus Viscum; species Viscum album. Next base: position 602,833,824 of record OY728119.1, on the reverse strand, counting down.
AAAGTTTGATTTTTTAAGATGCTCAAGTCACTCTACCTAGAGATAACCTATGTTTGGTGCCTTACTACTCAAGGATTAAATAGATTCCACTGAACCCAAATAATTTGTTTTACTAGTCATCAAATTAATGGTATAGTGTGTGAAAACACATACTACCCTGAGTGAGATGGAACATACTTGACACTATCCATAGGCACAAACAACCATATGCATTAAATTATATGATGAACCACACAAAGGATTTAACCCAAGGTCATATATTCCCATATGACTATTAACCCATCCGGTGACATGCTGAGTCATCGATCTTGGAGGAAGAGTAGGAGGGGGTCACACAACCCACTATAAAGTCAACTATACCCTATGAATGTCTAAACTACTAAAACTAGGAACTACATGATGTTTAAACATGAAATTAGTGTCAAAACACTGCATGACCACTGGTCCAAATAGAGGTGTCATTTTTGAAACTAGGAGTCCCACACAGGCAACAAGAAATGAATAGTACTATACATCAGAAAAAAGTTTCACAGGAATCTAGAAAAGGATTTGAAGATCTAAGGGAACTACCTACAACATGCTAGCCCTTTATATATATAGAAAACATCAACCCTACCAAGGGATCACAAGAGAAAAGGTCATTAGGATAAAGATCTTATCACCTAGGTTTGAGCTATAGGAGAAGAGGCCTTTGAGAAACATTCATGCTCCAATCCTAAGGTGATCTCAAGGAACACTAAACTGCCCTTACATGAGGGCTAGACCAAGAGCACCACTTACAGACCCATTTTAAGGTATTAAACCAAAACTCATCTAATTCTTGAAAAATTTATAGGTCCAGTTTTAAAGAAAACTAATACCCATCATAAGGAAAAAGCTTCTGGATAAGGCCGCAAAAAAAGAGAAGTTATATTAAATTTTTAAGAATTATTTATTTATTGAAATTCTATTATAATTATGCCATTTTATCACATGACCCCATTTTTAACACCATTAATTTATTTATAAGGCCTCACACCATTACAGCTTAAAGAAGATTAAAAGGTATTCTATTAATTAAAGGGGTTCTAGTTAAAAAGAAATCGACATTATGTTTACATGAAAAACTATATAGGAATCTACAGGCACTTTAAATGACCCCCAAAACATAGAATAAACATACCCCCATAAGGTTTAATCTATAAGACATACCACAAGAAAGGGAGACTTAAAAGGGTCCCATTAAGACGTATTGGGTTCAATTAAAACATCCTAAAAAATTTAAGTATTTATATTTTAAAAATACCCTTAGAGGGTTTATTATATAAGAAACATTCTCCAACTGGTCTACTTGGGTCCAGTTTTTCATTTAATAATTTTATCCATATAGTTCATTATGCCCAATTCATAGAGGTACATTTCTTAATAAAGCATCCAAAAAAATTTATGGTCAAAATTGAAAATCATTTATATTTACTAAAATTTCTAAACATATAAGGGTCATAATAGATGGTTCATTTATATGGGTTACCACTACAAAATTTATAAAGTTCCCAAAAACTTTACAAATTGTAGTTGATTACCATATAACCACAACCATTCTATATAGGATTAAAAGAAAAATCAACAACCTTAACATTTATGCAATAGACTTCATGTATATAATGTGCATCTATAATGGTTCAATTATATGTGTTACCTTATTCCAATTTATAAATAACCCATAAAATTTACAAATTAAAAATTTAATCCCATTTAACAGCAACTATAATGATTCAATACATGATAGACAAGAATAGAAGCATGGAAGTTAGAGACAAGCACATTAATTATTCACCTAAACATAGAAGGCAATCAGACAATCCAAAAGAGTCCCCAGGCATGCTAAATAATAACAAGCATTGAAATAAGAATTGAAAGATACTACGCAAGAAGAATACAATCAAAGATGGAATATAAGAAAATCATGATAATTTAAATTATAGGATAATTCCAGTCAAATACCTATGAATGTGAAAAATTAACATGTTATTGAAATTTATAACATGGAATATATAAGACATGCTAATCATAACACATCATGGAAGTGAGACATAACATTCCAGACATGCATATTAATCGACACTTAAAACATGTTATATAAAAGTGTGAAATGAAATACCAAAGTAGGTAAAAGATAAGAATGTTACCCCACCTTAAAACATTAAGTGAAAGAAATCATTGATTAAAAAATAGAAAACCTCTCCTTCCCCAAACACATAGAATTTTTAACCCACCTTGGTAAGGGTAATTGTGAATAAGGGGGAATAATAATTCATTACAAACCAAAGAAAAATAAAATAGAGAAAACAAAGAACAAAAATTTTTTCCTCTGGAATTTGTCCACCAGAATTTTGATTCTATTCTGCCCACCATCCAGACGAAACTAACTGATGTCTCTTATTATAAAATGTTTGAAATGAAGTTTTATATAGACCCTCAAAATCTTAAAGTCTTTAGACAAGTTTAAAGAAATATATGGCCAAATAAATGAACATAACTTTTCCTGGCTGTCAAACACTGTTTCACCCACTCCACTTGGACTCGATCAAAATATTCCTTAATAAAATCCTTAATTTATGAAATTTATTGTGAACCATATATTTTGAGTCCTATGTTGAAAAAAACTGAAATAACATCATTTTAAGGTAAGAAATATGATATATCCCTGATTTAATATGGTGGGTTCTATTCTTCCATACAGAAATATTTCTACACTTGATTGATTTTTTTAGGACATTATGTATAGAATTGGGTCTTGTTACAGAAGACAAAAATGAAGAACACGAGCAAGAAAAACCTAAATAAAGGAATAACTTAAATTTTATATGAATTGTAAATGTTATTCCTATAAAACAGAATCTCTAGAAAACTATGAATTTTCCAGAATTAACCAATTTCAAAATTAATCCCATAATTCACCAAAAACACTATGATAAAAATATAATCAAATTGCCTAATTGAGAGGGATTAAATCATTGAAAATCATATGAAAAATAATGAAAATATTAACTCTATAAATTTCCCAACACTTAGCACTTGGACTCCTAGACAAGTCAACATCAAAATCCAAATCAAAGCAAATTCAAAACACATGCCCATGAGATCCACCAATTTGAAAACAAGAAACAAAATACATCATACGTCATCAAAAAACATTATTAAAAGTTCTTAAACAAGACCATTCAATACAATTAATCTTTATTTATCCTACCATACATACAAAACACTTACCCAATATGCATTCACTACCACAAAACTGAGCAAGGCCAGTGCCGGCCTTTATCAGCGCTAACGAAAAAGTGCTGATAAAGGTACCCCCTTTAACAACGTTTTTTTAGCGCTGTTAAAGGGTTCCCCTTTATCAGCGCTTTTTATTAGCGTTGATAAAGGGGGGTCTTTATCATCGTTTTTTTAAAAGCACTGATAAAGGGTCTACTTCCAAAAAAAATTCATTAAAAAATATATATTAATATTTAAATATATAGATATAGTTATATTGATATAAATATAATATATAATTTTTAAATATATTTTAGATATGTATAAATATACATTTACACTCAATATACTTAATATATCAGATATTTAGTGAAAATAGCTTATAAAAAAATTAAAAAAATATTTTTAATTAATAATTTGCTAATTATTATCTAGTAATAGTCATTTAATAACAATTTGAAGATGAAAAAAATTAAAAAAATTAAAAAAAGATCCAAAATATGTTGAAAACGCAACTCGAACTTCAAACGACCATAACTTTTGATCTAGATGTCCGTTTGAGCTCTACAGCATATCAAATAGAATCCTGCAATGAGATCTACGTGCTAATGACAAAGGCAAAGCCTTTCTCACATTTTTTCGAGGCCAAAAAAGGCCCATAAGGCCTCCAAAACCGAGTTTTTAGTCGGGGTACCCGGATTTTTTTAACATTTTGTGGATTTTAAGCCTTGTTTAAGGGGGTATTATTGGATTTTTTTTGGCGGGGAATGAATTTATTCCAAGGTATTACATTCATATTGATATTATTTCTTATAAATTTTATCTTTTTTTATAATTCACTTCTATTTATAATCAAATATATAACAATATATACATATTTTTTTATATATTCACACATAAAAATTTAATTATAAATATAAATAATAAAATATATTTACATATAAAATATATTAGCTTTATCTAAATAATAACTAATATCCATTTTATTTAAAATACAAATATAGGAATATTTATATACCAATATATTAATCTAACTATATATATATATATTAATATAACTACATATATATATTCATATAACTATAAATATATATATTAATATCACTATATATATATTAATATAAATATATATATATATGTATTAATATAATTACATATATATATTCATATAACTATAAATATATATATTAATATCACTATAAATATATATATTAATATAACTATATATATATTAATATAACTATATATATATTAATATAAATATATATTACTATACAAATAAATATAACTATATATATATATATATATCATGAAATGGAAAACAAATCAAAATAGAGGAGTGGTAAGGGCTTAGGCGCGCAAGGGGGAGGTCTCGAGTTCAAAACCTGGTGGAGGCAGGGGTGCGCGCATGAGGCTGAATTTGGGGGGGGGGGTAGCACTGATAAAGGGTGGTGGGGGTGCATGCAGATGCTGGAGGGGCTGGAAATCACTTTAGAAAGGGGGGACTCAAGCGCTATAAAAGCCCCCCCGATTGCCAGGATTTTTTTTAATTTTTTTTAATTTTTTTTAATTTTTTTTAATTTTTTTAATTTTTTTATACTTTTATCAGTGCTAACAAAAGGCGCTGATAAAAGGGGTCTTTTATTAGCGCTAAAAATAAAGCGCTGATAAAGGAACCTTTTATCAGCACTCCTTTTTAGCGTTGATAAAAGCCCCATTTTATCAGTGCTTTTTGTTAGCGCTGATAAAGGGGACCCCCCCTTTATCTTCGACGGCTTTAACCGTGATTTTATATCACTATTAAAGTCCATTTTTAGTGCTGATAAAAGGGGTATTTGTAGTAGTTATTTTCTCTCATCACACAAATTTCAAGTTTTTTTCAGTAATGTCTTTCTCATCCAAACTCATACAAGGTTCACCATAGGATTGATAAATTCCTAAATCTCCACCCAATGTGAGTCAAGGACATGTGTTTATCATGAATACTTTTTAGGGTTGTTCTGTGGCTTTCGATTGGTAGGATTTATATATTAAAAATTCCGAGGCTGAATGAGGTCTTGGATCTTTTTGAAGCAAAATTGAATTATTCTAATTTTCACTCAAGTATAGTCTCCTCCTCACTGCACTTAGTAGAAAATAGTTTCATCATCATGAAAAATCAAGGAATGTTCACACACTTCAGAATTTCATTAAAAAACATTTCAATCTTATCAAACATAATTTTTCTTGAAATCTCTAGAAATGGCACAACTTTCTTCCTCCATTAGAAGCTCTAGAAAGGCACAACTTCTCTTATCATGTAAGCTCCAGAAAAGGAACAGATTTCACCAAAATGATTTTTTTCAGCAACAAGAAAATATCTTCAACATTTTATTTTCATCCAAAGTATCTCCAAATGAGGTATCAAAATACAAGACAACTTCCCCCACACTTAAGTTCAACTAGATCATGCAATCTCACTTCAAGATCAGGATGGATATGGAAAATTGGTTTGTAATGTGGCTAATCTAACAGGTTGTTCGTGGATTCTAAGGGTTACAAGGATTAAATGTACAAGGTAGGAAATAATGAAAATGATTATTTTGAAAAGGTGGGATTTAAAACCAAATAAATGCCTAAATCATTTAAAAAAAATTACCCCAAAACCTCAAGTTTTGAAAGGAATAAATCAAATTCTGGTCAAATCAAGCATGATTTGGTTCTCTAAAGAAGTGAGGTGAATATAAAGAATATGAAAAAAATGGTTCAAAAGAATCATAGGAAAGTGATTTCAAAGATATATAAATTGATATGTGGCATGGTATTTAACAATTAGAGTAATTTTCATGAAATTTATAAAGATTTGAACTTGAAACAAAGTCATTTTCAGTATTCATTTAAGCTCAGTTTCATGGTGTAAATTGTTTCACTCATGGAAATGGGTTTCAAAAATTTAAAAGATAATCATTTCTACTCAAAAGTTTCAAAAACACACAAAAATTGAAAAGAAACATACAAAAATTTGAAAAACACGCAATATTATTTTTGTGAAAATAGGGAAAAAAACAACAAATAAAAATCCTAAACTACAATGGTTACCTCCCCCACAATTAAATAATGAAGTGTACGTAATGCATTAAAATGGATGTAACATGTAATAAGATTTGAAAAATGAATCATAGAAAGAAAGAAAGTGTAAAGGAGAGGAAAGACCTGGTGGATTTTATTGATAAATTAGTTGGAGGAGTGTGATATCCTCCACTGGATATGATGGAATGATCCCATGGAGTTTCTTTAGCCTATGTCCATTAACAGTGAATGGTTTCTACACTCCATCCTTCACAATATTCACAATACCAAAAGAATATACATGGTTGACTATAAATGGACCATCCCACACACAACGAAGTTTACCTGGCATCAACTTGAGTCTTGAGTTGAATAACAACACCATATCTCTAGGATGGATGTATTTCAGTTGGATCATATTTTCATGACCCACTCTTGTTCTTTCTTTGTAAATCCTAGAATTTTCGAAAGCTTACCTTCTAATTTCTTCCATCTTCTATAAATGATTTTTTCTCTCTTTTCCATCACTTTCAAGATCTAAATTTATCTTTCTCACAACCCAATGTGACTTATGCTCCAATTCCACTGGAAGATGAAAACCTTTCCCATAAATCAACCTATATGGACTCATTCCAATTGGGATTTTGAAGGATATATTGTAATCCCATAAAGTATCTTTTAACCTTTGCGTCCAATCTTTCCTATTTTTATTAACATTCTTTTTTAAAATTTCTTTGATTTCCCTATTGGACACTTCAGCTTTCCCATTAGTCTGTAGATGATATTGACTTGATGTTTTATGATGCACCCCATAATTATTTAGTAAATCCTCTATTATACTATTACAAAAGTGAGTCCCTTGATCATTGATTATGGCTCTGGTAACTCAAAACCTAAAAAATATGTTAGCCCTGACAAAATCACAAATAACTTTAGCATCTTCAGTCCTGATGGCTTTTTCTTCCACCCATTTGGAAACATAATCAACTACAAGAAAGATATAAGAATTTGCAAATGAAATTGGGAAAGTTATCATAAAATATATCCCCAAAACTTCAAAAATTTCACAAAAATTCAGTTTCTTTTGGGGAATTTCTTGTCTCCTTGAAATATTTTCAGAAAACTGACATTTTTCACACCTTTTTCAATATTCATGAGCATATTTAAAAAGGGTGGGCCAATAAATTCTAGATTCTAAAACCTTCCTTGTTGCCCCCTGAGGTCCAAAGTGGACTCCACAAGATAAATTGTGACAAAAATTAAAGCTATAATCAATTTCACTTTCTAGAAAACATCTTCTTATCACTTGGTCATTGCAAATCTTCCAAAGAAATGTATTATTTCAGATGTAATATCTAGATTCAGATTTCAGATTTTGAATTTGGTGGGAATTTAAAAGATGTGGGACCTGAGATGTTACTAGATAATTTACCATATCAGTATACCAAGGAACTTTTCCATCGATCAAGTAAAACTACTCTTCTGGAAGGTGGTCATTCAGTGGTTCTATGTCTAGAATTTCAGCATCAGCGGTGTTGGGAAGTCTACTTAAGTGATCATCCATTTGGTTCTTAGATCACTTATTGTCTTTTATTTATATGTTGAACTCCTTTATTAATAGTACCCATCTTACTAACCTTAGTTTAACTTCTTCCTTATTCATAAAGTACCTAAGAGATGTATGATTAGAAAACACAATGACTTTAGTTCTAAGTAGATATGATATAAATCTTTTTAAAGCAAAAAAAAACTGCTAAAAACTCTTTTTTCTGTTATTGTGTAGTTGAATTGGGCTGTATATAAGGTTCTTGAGTCATAGGAAATGACTTGTGTCCTACCCTTAATTCAATGATAAAGGAATACTTCAACTGCTTTGTTTGAAGCATCACAAATTAGCTCAAATGGTTCTTCCCAATTTGGTGGCTGCATTATAGGTGGTGTAATTAATCTACTCTTAAACTCATCAAAGGCTTACCTACATGCACCATTAAAATCAAAATCAGAATCTTTAAAAAGTAATCTAGATAGAGGGAGAAAAATCTTACTGAAATCTTTGATAAACCTTGTATAGAATCTTTCATGTCCTAAAAATGATCTAACATGTTTCACACAAGTTGGGTAAGGAAAAGAATTTATCACTTCAATTTTTGATTTATCAACTTCTATTTCCTTTTTGAAAATTACATTCCCAAGAAAAATTCCTCCCTCAACTATGAAATGACACTTTTCAAAATTCAAAACAAGATTCTTTTCAATGCAAGTTTTCAAAACTTTTTCCAGATTTTTCAAACAATGGTTAAAAGAATTTCCAAAAACTATGAAATCATCCAAAAAAACCTCCAAGAAATATTAAATATGACTAGAAAAAATACTTACCATGCACATCTGAAATGTACATAGAGCATTAAAAATCCAAATGGAATCCTTTTATAAGAAAAAGTTCCAAAGGGACAAGTAAATGTAGTCTTCTATTGATCTTTAGGAGCAATAGGTACTTGGAAATAACCTAAAAATCCATCCAAAAAGTAATAATGAGCTCTCCCTACCAATATATCTAAAATTTGGTAAATAAAGGGGATGGGGAGATTATCTTTTCTAGTGACCCGATTCAACTTCCTAAAATATATTCAAACTCTCTAGATATTCTGAATTCTTATAGGTATCAACTCAATCTTCTCATTCCTCACAATGGCTAGGACAATTTTTTTGGAACTACATGGATGGGGCTAACCCATTGTAAATCTGAGATGGGACAGATGATCCCATCTTCCAAGAGCTTTTCAATATCCTTATTCACAACCTTCATCATGGTGGGGTTCAACTTCCTTTGGGGTTGTCTGACAGGTTTCACATCTCCCTCAAGAAGAATTCTATGTGAGAATATTTTTGGGTTGATTCATGGGATATAACCTAGGCTTCACCATATTTCTTGGAAATTCTCTCTCATAAGCTCAATAAAAGATGTTTCTTGGGTTTCAGACAAATTATTAGCAATTATTGTAACACACGAGACTTTTATGTTATATGAATCATCAAAGGAATCTTTTTCTACACAACACTTGCTTGGCTTTCTTTAACCGCAATCGCGACCTTCCTCGATAGCTTGCGTCGTACGCAATACCGAGTTTCACTAAACAACAATATGCTATTAAAACTAGCCGTTATGAACAGTAATAACCACTTTTTGAAATTTTATAAATTTTATTTTTCAAAATGGACTTCAATTTTGGACTCAGAATATCGAAATTATCCTAGGGTGAAATTTTGGTATTTTTCTGAAAACTTTCAATTTTTGATGAATAGTGAAACCACTAAGTGGTAGGTTAAAAACTGAATTTTGCATAAAACTTAATTTTACCGCTTATATGAATGGAATTTCAAAAATCCGACAAACACGGTTGATATCAGTAAGTAAAATGTGGTTCAATGAGATAAAAATAATTTTTTGGTGAATAGTAACTTTTTACTTTTTTTACCGCGGTTAATAGTAAATAGGGTAACTAAGGGTAAATATGATATTACTATTACCATAACACATGTCCTAATTCTATTGGATAAGTTTAATTCGACCAAAAACAAACTTAGGAATAAAAATATGACCATTTAGGCCCACTTGGGTTAGATTGTGACATTTATTATTAATTTATTTAAAGAAGGGTTAAAATAGTTAAAATCAAAATTTAATAAGTAAATCATTTTTAATATGGGGTTATACATAAGATAAATTCGACTATAAATATTCATTAGAAAGATAAAAATATTTCCTACATAATGGTATTTTATTTATAATTTTTAGACATTAAATAATTTAATTTATTTATGACACAATGATGATGCAGTAATTATCTTATTAATGAAATATTGACATAATTGGTGTTATAAACACCAAAATAAATGTAATTTGAGACTTTTTATGAATTAAACTAATTTTATAGGTTACTATGATATATTTATTTAATCAACTTGGTTCTAACATATAATTCTGTTATGACTTTCACAAAAATCATATATCAAATAGTGTCAAAATTGACACAAAATAGTTTTTAAATCAAATATTATATTATTAATTGTTATTTTATTCCTAAAAATCTAAGGTTCGGCCAAATGACTTATATAAGGATATATATATTAATAATAAACAATTTGGGGTTCGTTTGGCATGTTATAGTAAGTGTATTAACCATATAGTGAAAGAAAACAAAAAGACACGGTAAAAGTTAAATTATTTAACTTAGAGTTAAATCTAATTGATAAGGTTAAAATAATACCCTAAACTTGTCTAAATCCTATTGGTTGATAGGATTTCGACCCTTCCCCACTTTAGCTTCGAAATAAGACCCTTTTGAACCATTATAAACCGATTTTGACTTTAATATAAAATAATATTTTGAGATATTCCTAAGGTGCCCCTCTCCTCCCTTATAAAAGGGCACCTCCTCCCCCTCCTCATCACACCAATTTGAGAACTCAAGCTCATCCAACCCCTGCCATTTTCTCCTCTCCACTTCCCTAGAATAATCCTATAGGTCCTGGTCTTCTTCAAAGACCAAAATTAGTTCCCTAAGTGGAGGATTCAAAGAAGCGTTCCAAAGAAGAGGTAATATCCATTACCGATCTTTTCAATTTCTTTCTTCTTAAACTTATTCTTCTTTAGTTGTTTCATGATAAAGTAATAACATCAGTATTACTTAAATACTGATATGTTATTATAAATATGAAACAACCCTAATTAACCTTCTATCCATCCTACGGAAAAATGAAATCACCGCGCGTGCGTACGTACGGAATACCGTCTCCACGCCGTGGTGTAATCTATTCTCCACCATCACTTTACAAGGATGGGTATAATGGTGTAATGAGTAACTATTTATGATTATTATTAAGTAATATTGATATTGAAATAATATATATATACTCCAATACAATTCCACGATCATAGGAACGATATCATCACTCGTGCGTACGTACGGAATACCGTCTCCACGATGTGATGCGACTCGTTCTACATGATCATCATTACATAGTAATTATATAAATGAATTGAATGAATAAATATGATATATGTTACACTAATAACATTCTGGATATAAGGTATATATAACCTTAAAAGAAGAATAAGAATTTATTCGACAAAACACGCATAAGAACAAAAGGCAATAAAGACCCGAGTAACAAGTAACAATGAAATATTACTAATAAGAAGCTAAGAATATGACCATATATGATATCATATCAATATGTATGATTTTGGAATAAGTCAACAACATTATTTAAACCATTATACAGGAGATTCGGACACGTACAAAGCAAATCGGACCTAAGGTAAGGGAAATATTACAATCTCATTTTTATCCGAGATTGTTTATACTTTAGTATTTACTGGGGTGTATTTTATCATCCACATCCATGTTTCCTGAATATGTAATATTATTTCCATCCACCTAATTTTTTTTTTAAATCCAATTTTACCCTTTGGTGAGTTTTTAGTAAAGAATATGAAAGGAATCTTTTGTCATTTTTCGTACAAGGTACTTTTTGACTTTTCCGACAAAAGTACGAGGAGAATGTTATTTTTAACTTATACGGCGTGAACGGATTTTTACGGTTTCATAACGCCTCATTTTCAATAAGCTTACTCTACAAGATTGCATAATTATTTTTAATAAAACTCTTATCTTTTAAAATTGCATGGAATTTTGTGAAAAGAACATGATTTTAAAGAAGAAAGGATATTTTCCTCAAGAATGGAGTTCAAATGTTTTATCAAAATTATTTTCCATCTAAGATAATATAGAGTTATGTTTTTATACGTATTATTACATTGATTTGATTATGTTGTGAGGGAATTATTCTTATGAAGTCATTTACCTTATATGGTTTGTTTTATGATGTCATGATGTTTCAAGAATCCCATTTTTGTTACATGTGTTATGCAATGATGTATGATTTATGACTTTGTGGCACACATAAGAATGGTATCATTATGAGATGGGTGGGACCTATATCTCCCTCCAATGCATTGGGTAACGATTTTATATCTCATGAGATAGACAGGGCTGGAATGGTAGGTTATACCGGTTCAGTGAAACAAGACTGAAACGAGGGTTACTCGATTCAGAAAGGGACTTTGTCCACTAAGATAGTCTTGGCAATGAGTCATGACTAACAAGAAATGATTTTCCAAGATTATGTGTGCATGCCACAAAGTTTCAAGTTTTATGTTATGATTATGGGGATCTCATTTTCACTTCTATGATTTATTCCATGTTAAGATATTATGATCTCTTTTGCAGGTTATGATTTTCAAAAAGATATGATATGATTTTTATTTCCTTTATTTGCCCTTGCTGAGCATTTGAGCTCACCCTTTTATGTTTTCTTTTCCCCAGGTCAGGAAGATGGATATTAAGTAGAATATTCTAAAAGGGACCCTAGATATGATGAAATAAATGGGAGACACTGTAGAAGATTTATGAACCAGTTTTTTATGTTTCCCAGTTTCCAAAGACACTATACCTATACGGTCCTTTGTGGTTTTGTCATATGTTGTAATAAGTGTGCTTCAATTTTGAAGTATTAACAATGTATGTAAAGTATGTGACGTTATAGTTGGTATCAGAGGAAAGGTATAGTCAACCTTTGGAAACTAGGATGTGAAAGCCTTAGTAAGAACCCTAAGGATAAGTCTAAGCATAGAACACAATCTTAGTGTTTTAGAAATGGCCTTGAATAACCTAGGATAAGACCTTAAGCATGAAAATTTTATTCTTGAATTATGTGGTTTTCCTATTATAATTAGTGTTGCTCACACTATTCTTCTTGGTTTTAGTCAATGGCTGGAACCCGAAGGAACCGTGTTAATGCGGAATGCGATGGGCAATGCAATGATTGTCCCCCTGAGCAACCAAACGATATGGGAGCTGGAATGAAAAATCTTGTAGCCATGCTCACACAACTTTCTTAAGCTATGAATCATGCAGGACTTCCAAACGAGCAAAGGAAGGAGCAAAATTCTGTTGAATCTTTCATGAGGCAGCGTCCACCTTCTTTCAGTGGGTCTACTGATCCATTAGTTGCTGAACAATGGATTAGTACTACTGAAAAGATATTTTCAGTTCTTCAATGTTCTGAACATGATAAAGTCATCCTAGCAGTGTATCTTTTGGAAGGAGATGCTGATCAATAGTAGAATCTTATTAAGAATACGAGGCAAAGGGATGAAATTGAGTCTATGGAATGGGACGAGTTCAAGAACTTATTTTTCAATAAGTACTTCCCTCGTATTCTCCAAACAAAGATGGAGAAAGAGTTCCTTGAACTGAAGCAAAGGGATGATGAATCTGTTGGTACCTATGAAGTAAATTTTACAAGACTTGCAAGGTACGCTTCTGGTATTATTATCCAACCTGAGAGTAAGATCGATCGATTCTTTAGTGGCTTAAAACCAAGTCTTCGAAGGGCGTTATCCATAAGGGACTTCAATAGCTACGAGGAAATCGTTCGATGTGCTCTCAAAGTCGAGATGGAGATTGGAGTAACCCATCAGTCACATGGGTTTGATAAGAAGAGGAAGATGGAATTCAAAGGAAAATCTAAAGAGCACACTGAAAAGAAGATGAGATTTCCCTTATGCTCAAAGTGTGGAAAGAAACATGGAGGGAGTTGTCTTAAAGGGACAAGTAAATGTTTTAAGTGTGTAAAGGAAGGTCATCAGGCATTTGAATGCCGTGATAATGGGAAGAAGATGTCTAATGACGCAAACAAAGGAAGGGATACACAAAATGAACCTACTACACTTCAATGTTTCAAGTGCAAGGAGATGGGGCATTATGCCAATCAATGCCCAAATCCAAGGGTTGATGATGATGGTCGACATCAACAAAATCTTAAGGCTAAAGACAAAGGAAAGTCACATGCAATTTCTATCAGCGATGTGGAGTACGATAACGAAGTGGTGAAAGGTACACTTACCATCCACTCTAAAGTAGCAAATGTTTTATTTGATTCTGGATCCACCCACTCTTTTATTTATAAAGAATTTTCTAAGGGTATCACTGTATTACCTCAACAATTAGATGTTGAGTTAGCTGTGACAACACCTAATGGCACAACAGTCGCATCAAAAGTTTATAATTCTTCTCCGATCGAAGTTTGTGGGAAAGTGCTTCCTGCAAATCTTGTGATCCTTCCTTTAGTGGAATTTGATGTGATTCTTGGCATGTATTGGCTTTCTCTACATGGAGCTCATATCAATTGCCAAAGAAGGGAAGACACATTTCATATTCCAGATCAATCTACGATCGTCTATCAATGCAAGGATGAACATAACCTTCCAGTGGAAATTCCTTCCATCTTATAGGTCTTGATTCCGCTAAATGAAGGTTATTTATCTCAAATGGTTGGTGAGAAACTCACGATTAAGAATATTCCCATTGTACGGGAGTTTGATGATGTCTTTCCAGAGGAATTACCGGGTCTTCCACCAAATCGTGAAGTTGAGTTTTCAATAGAACTCATACCGGGTGCATTGCCTATTTCAAAGACACCTTATAGAATGGCCCCAATTGAGTTGCAGGAATTGAAGAAGCAAATACAAGAGAATCTTGATAAGGGATTCATACGCCCTAGTGCGTCACATTGGGGAGCACCTGTTCTATTTGTTAAGAAGAAAGATGGATCAATGAGACTCTTCATTGATTATCGAGAACTTAACAAGATCACTATCAAGAACAAATATCCTCTCCCACGTATTGATGACTTATTTGACCAACTACGCGGAGCTCAATACTTTTCCAAGATTGATCTTCGTTCAGGGTATCATCAATTAAGGGTCAAAAGGGAGGATATACCAAAGACGGCTTTCCGTACAAGGTATGGACACTATGAATTTATAGTGATGCCATTTGGTCTTACTAATGCCCTTGCTATCTTCATGGATCTAATGAATAGAGTCTTTAGAGACTATCTTGATCAATTTGTGGTAGTCTTTATAGACGATATTCTTGTCTATTCAAAGAGCAAGGAAGAGCATGAAGATCACTTGAGAATTATATTGAAGACCCTGAGAAAGGAGAAGCTTTATGCCAAATTTACTAAGTGTGAATTTTGGCTTCAAAAAGTTGCATTTTTGGGTCACATAATCTCAAAAGAGGGGATATCTGTGGATCCAGCAAAAACAGAGGTTATCGAAAGATGGTAAAGACCAACAACAGTAACTGAGATCCGAAGTTTTCTTGGTTTGGCTGGATATTATCGACGTTTTGTAAAGGATTTTTCACGATTATCTAATCCACTCACCAAGTTGACTCGGAAAGGAGTTAAGTTTGTCTGGACAGAAGAATGTGAAGAGAATTTCAAGGAGTTGAAAAGAAGGTTATCCAGTGCACCTGTGCTCACACTACCTTGTAGTGGAGAAAGGTTTATGATATACAGTGATGCATCCAAGAAGGGATTGGGGTGTGTTCTTATGCAAAATGATATGGTGATAGCTTATGCCTCACGACAGTTGAAAATCCATGAGCAAAATTACCCAACACATGATTTGGAGTTGGCTGTGGTAATCTTTGCATTAAAGATTTGGAGGCATTACCTTTATGGTGAAAGGTGTGATATTTATACTGATCATAAAAGTTTAAAGTATATTTTCACACAAAAGGATCTGAATATGCGCCAAAGAAGATGGTTGGAGCTGATTAAGGATTATGACTGCTCAATCCATTACCACCCTGGGAAAGCAAACAAGGTGGCAGATGCATTAAGTCGACAGGACCATGCTAGTTTATCCATGATGAGGATCACAAAAGATCCAATATTTATGGATTTACAAAGGATGGATCTTGGAATTATAATGGAAGGGGAAAAATCTTATCTTTCTCAAATGAATGTTCAACCATCTATACATGTGAAGATTAAAGAGGCACAGAAAGAAGATTTCGAGTTACAAAAGTAGGTGAGAAATGTTCCTGAATTCAACCTTGATTGTGATGGGATAATAAAGTTCAGGAATCGGGTTTGTGTTCCTCCCATCCCCGAATTAAAGAAGGAGCTGCTGGATGAGGCCCATAGTTCATCATTCTCTATTCATCCTGGAATCACGAAGATGTATAGGGACCTGAAAGAGTACTTCTGGTGGGATGGCATGAAAAGAGATGTTGCTGAATATGTCTCTTGATGCTTGGTTTTTCAACAAGTTAAAGCTGAGAGACAAAAGTCTAAGGGGATGTTACAACCATTACCCATACCCGAATGGAAATGGGAAAACATCACTATGGACTTTGTCACAGGACTTCCTAAAACATCCAAAGGCAATAATGCTATCTGGGTCATAGTTGATCGTCTTACAAAGTCTGCACACTTCATTGCTATTAGAGAGGATTTCTCTCTAGATCAGCTTGCCAGGATATATGTAAAGGAAGTGGTAAGATTGCATGGAGTACCACTTTCTATTATATCTGATCGAGATCCAAGATTTACCTCGAAGTTCTGGCGAAGTCTTCAGCATACTCTGGATACAGAGTTGAGTTTCAGCACTGCTTATCATCCCCAGACAGACAGTTAGTCTGAGAGAACAATTCAAACCCTAGAAGATATGTTGAGAGCTTGCTCTATGGATTCCAAAGGAGGTTGGGATCAACACCTACCTTTGGTGGAATTTTCTTATAATAATAGCTTTCACTCCAGTATTCAGATGGCTCCTTATGAAGCTCTCTATGGAAAGAAATGCAGGACTCCAACTTGCTGGGATGAAGTTGGGGAAAGAAAGCTATTAGGACCTGATCTCATTGATGAAATGGCAGAAAAGGTCAGATCTATTCAACAACACATAAGAGCAGCTCAGAGTCGACAGAAAAGTTATGCCGACAACCGAAGAAAAGACCTAGAGTTTGAAGTGGGTGATAAAGTGTTCTTACGAATATCTCCCTGGAAGAGGGTTATGAGGTTTGGAAAGAAGGGGAAGTTGAGCCCTAGATATATCGGTCCTTTTGAAATACTGGATCGTGTTGGAAAGGTAGCTTACCGATTGGCGCTTCCACCGAATCTCTCTCAAGTTCACAATGTGTTCCATGTATCTCTCCTGAGAAAGTACATACCAGATCCTTCACATGTACTTAGCTCAGAAGTTGTACCGCTGGAGCAAGATCTTTCTTATGAAGAACAGCCGATAGAGATTCTGGATCGTAGCGAAAAATTCCTACGAAACAAGACCACTCGATTGGTGAAAGTTTTATGGAGGAACCACCAACTTGAAGAAGCTACATGGGAGCTTGAGGATATGATGAGGGAGAAGTATCCTCATCTGTTTGTTACAAAGTGACGAATTTTGAGGGCGAAATTCTTTTTAAGGGTGGTAGAATGTAACACCCGAGACTTTTATGTTATATGAATCATCAAAGGAATCTTTTTCTACACAACACTTGCTTGGCTTGCTTTACACGCAATCGCGACCTTCCTCGATAGCTTGCGTCGTACGCAATACCGAGTTTCACTAAACAACAATATGCTATTAAAACTAGCCGTTATGAATAGTAATAACCACTTTTTGAAATTTTATAAATTTTATTTTTCAAAATGGACTTCATTTTTGGACTCAGAATATCGAAATTAGCCTAGGGTGAAATTTTGGTATTTTTCTGAAAACTTTCAATTTTTGATGAATAGTGAAACCACTAAGTGGTAGGTTAAAAACTGAATTTTGCAAAAAACTTAATTTTACCACTTCTGTGAATAGAATTTCAAAAATCCGACAGACACGGTTGATATCAGTAAGTAAAATGTGGTTCAATGAGATAAAAATAATTTTTTGGTGAATAGTAACTTTTTACTTTTTTTACCGCGGTTAATAGTAAATAGGGTAACTAAGGGTAAATATGATATTACTATTACCCTAACACATGTCCTAATTCTATTGGATAAGTTTAATTCGACCAAAAACAAACTTAGGAATAAAAATATGACCATTTAGGCCCACTTGGGTTAGATTGGGAGATTTATTATTAATTTATTTAAAGAAGGGTTAAAATAGTTAAAATCAAAATTTAATAAGTAAATCATTTTTAATATGGGGTTATACATAAGATAAATTCGACTATAAATATTCATTAGAAAGCTAAAAATATTTCCTACATAATGGTATTTTATTTATAATTTTTAGACATTAAATAATTTAATTTATTTATGACACAATGATGATGCAGTAATTATCTTATTAATGAAATATTGACATAATTGGTGTTATAAACACCAAAATAAATGTAATTTGAGACTTTTTATGAATTACACTAATTTTCTAGGTTACTATGATATATTGATTTAATCAACTTGGTTCTAACATATAATTCTGTTATGACTTTCACAAAAATCATATATCAAATAGTGTCAAAATTGACACAAAATAGTTTTTAAATCAAATATTATATTATTAATTGTTATTTTATTCCTAAAAATATAAGGTTCGGCCAAATGACTTAGATAATGATATATATATTAATAATAAACAATTTGGGGTTTTTTTGACATGTTATAGTAAGTGTATTAACCATATAGTGAAAGAAAACAAAAAGACACGGTAAAAGTTAAATTATTTAACTTAGAGTTAAATCTAATTTATAAGGTTAAAATAATACCCTAAACTTGTCTAAATACTATTGGTTGATAGGATTTCGACCCTTCCCCACTTTAGCTTCGAAATAAGACCCTTTGGAACCATTATAAACCGATTTTGACTTTAATATAAAATAATATTTTGAGATATTCCTAAGGTGCCCCTCTCCTCCCTTATAAAAGGGCACCTCCCCCCCCCTCCTCCTCACACCAATTTGAGCACTCAAGATCGGCCAAACCCTGCCATTTTCTCCTCTACAATTCCCTAGAATAATCTTAGAGGTCCTGGTCTTCTTCAAAGACCAAAATTAGTTCCCTAAGTGGAGGATTCAAAGAAGCGTTCCAAAGAAGAGGTAATATCCATTACCGATCTTTTCAATTTCTTTCTTCTTCAACTTCTTATTCTTTAGTTGTTTCATGATAAAGTAATAACATCAGTATTTCTTACATACTGATATTATTATAAATATGAAACAACCCTAATTCACCTTCTATCCATCCTACGGAAAAATGAAATCACCGCGCGTGCGTACATACGGAATACCGTCTCCACGCCGTGGTGTAATCTATTCTCCACCATCACTTTACAAGGATGGGTATAATGGTGTAATGAGTAACTATTTATGATTATTATTAAGTAATATTGATATTGAAATAATATATATATACTCCAATACAATTCCACGATCATAGGAACGATATCATCACTCGTGCGTACGTACGAAATACCGTCTCCACGATGTGATGCGACTCGTTCTACATGATCATCATTACATAGTAATTATATAAATGAATTGAATGAATAAATATGATATATATTACACTAATACCATTCTGGATATAAGGTATATATAACCTTAAAATAAGAATAAGAATTTATTCGACAAAACACGCATAAGAACAAAAGGCAATAAAGACCCGAGTAACAAGTAACAATGAAATATTACTAATAAGAAGCTAATAATATGACCATATATGATATCATATCAATATGTATGATTCTGGAATAAGTCAATAACATTTTTTAAACCATTATACAGGAGCTTCAGACACGTACAAAGCAAATCGGACCTAAGGTAAGGGAAATATCACAATCTCATTTTTATCCGAGATTGTTTATACTTTAGTATTTATTGGGGTGTATTTTATCATCCACATCCATGTTTCCTGAATATGTAATATTATTTCCATCCACCTACAATTTTTTTTAAATCCAATTTTACCCTTTGGTGAGTTTTTAGTAAAGAATATGAAAGGAATCTTTTGTCGTTTTTCGTACAAGGTACTTTTTGACTTTTCTGAAAAAAGTACGAGGAGAATGTTATTTTTAACTTATACGGCGTGAACAGATTTTTACGGTTTCATAACGCCTCATTTTCAAGAATATTCCTCTACAAGATTGCATAATTATTTTTAATAAAACTCTTATCTTTTAAAATTGCATGGAATTTTGTGAAAAGAACATGATTTTAAAGAAGAAAGGATATTTTCCTCAAGAATGGAGTTCAAATGTTTTATCAAAATTATTTTCCATATAAGATAATATAGAGTTCTGTTTTTATCCCTATTATTACATTGATTTGATTATGTTGTGAGGGAATTATTCTTATGAAGTCATTTACCTTATATGGTTTGTTTTATGATGTCATGATGTTTCAAGAATCCCATTTTTGTTACATGTGTTATGCAATGATGTATGATTTATGACTTTGTGGAACACATAAGAATGGTATCATTATGAGATGGGTGAGACCTATATCTCCCTCCAATGCATTGGGTAACGATTTTATATCTAATGAGATAGACAGGGCTGGAACAGTAGGTTATACCGGTTCAGTGAAACAAGACTGAAACGAGGGTTACTCGATTCAGAAAGGGACTTTGTCCACTAAGATAGTCTTGGAAACGAGTCATGACTAACAAGAAATGATTTTCCAAGATTATGTGTGCATGCCACAAAGTTTCAAGTTTTATGTTATGATTATGGGGATCTCATTTTCACTTCTATGATTTATTCCATGTTAAGATATTATGATCTCTTTTGCAGGTTATGATTTTCAAAAAGATATGATATGATTTTTATTTCCTTTATTTGCCCTTGCTGAGCATTTGAGCTCACCCTTTTATGTTTTCTTTTCCCCAGGTCAGGAAGATGGATATTAAGTAGAATATGCTAAAAGGGACCCTAGATATGATGAAATAAATGGGAGACACTGTAGAATATTTATGAACCAGTTGTTTATGTTTCCCAGTTTCTAAAGACACTATACCTATACGGTCCTTTGTGGTTTTGTCATATGTTGTAATAAGTGTGCTTCAATTTTGAAGTATTAACAATGTATGTAAAGTATGGGATGTTATAATTATCACTGGTAATTTCTCTCCCTCCAAAAGGTAAACATATTTGAAATTATAGGGGAGTGGTTTTAATTCCAAATCAAGGGGATGTTCAAGGGATGAAATTGGTTTGAGGTTCTCCACTTACAAAGGGTGGACATCCTACACACAATAAATCATATCATCATCTTTATAATTTAAATAATCATCAAAGAAATTAGATTTTACCTCTTCCTCCCACATGAAATCATAATTTCCAGGAGTTTGGGAATCCTTATGTTCAATGATATTTTCAATGGATAAAGTATATCCTAAGGATAAAAATTCATGGAACATACCTGATTCTTCAATGGGTTCAGTACCAACTTCATGGGAGAGTGAAAATAGGTAGTGATCATCTGATGGGTGCCTCATGGATTCAAAAATATTGAAGTGGACAACGCTATCTCCAAACTCCATGGTGAGGGTCCCTTCATGGAAATTGATGATGGTTTTGGTCATCTTCAAGAAATGTCTCCCCAAAATTATGGGTGAGTTTTATGGGCTCCTATCATCTTCTATATTTAGAACATATAAATTATCTGAGAATAAGATATCTTTTACTTTCACCAAGACATCCTCTAGAACTCCTATTGGGAAAACTATGGACCTATTTGAAAGATGAACCACCACTCTTGTGGGATTCAAGTATCCCATCTACAAAGAAGTGTATAATTATTGAGGCAATACATTAATGGAAGAACCTAGATCACACAAATCATTATAGAAATTTAAATAACCAATAGTGCATGGAATAGAAAACTTCCCTATATCTTGACATTTGGTTGGAAAATGTGGTGTGATAAGGGTTGAGACACTCTTTCCCAAGTTTATCCTCTCATTACCTTGAAGTACAATCTTATTGGTGAAAATATATTTAAAAAATTTAGCATAATTTGGAATTTTTTTAGGGATTCAAGCAGGGGGATATTGATTTCCACTTTCTTGAAGGTGTCCGAAATTTCTTTTTTGAAGCGCTTATTCCCAAAACCTCTTTGATTCAATCATCCTTGATGGAAATGGAGGGGGTAAGTTTTTTCTCCCTTTTTTTCCTTTTAAATGGTGTTTATTTTCTCTTCTTACCTGGAATATCCTTTTCCTCCTCCTCTTTCTTCTCTTCTTCAGGGTGTATTTCCATAGAATTTTTAGAATTTACAACTTCATTCTCCCTTAATTAAAGTAGTCTTGTTTTAGGATCAATTGTGGATGGTGGTGGAAGTTCCTTTACACTTCATTTCTTAATTATTCTGAAATTATATTTTTGGGTTTGGGATTTTTTGGGATAGGAGTTTTCTAGGGTTTTTGGTTAGTAAGTCCATAAGACTTTCAAACTTTTCGGACAAATCTTTTACAATGTCTTTTAGCCCATCAATCTCAGATTTCTATTATTGGTTTTGAATTATAGGTTGTGAAATGGTGGTTTGATTCTAATAGGGTCTCTAGAATGTGGGTAGTTTTTTGTAATAAGGATGGTTATGAAATTTCTTTTGTTGAAATGGTGGTGGGTTCAGGAATTGATTCTGGAATCGGTGTTGGTTTTGGAACTAATTTTGGTATGAGGGTCTAGCTTGATTCTACTGATTTCCAAATCCATATTGGACTTGGTTAGGCTCTATCCATCCTTGATTTTTCTGAAATTTCCTTGGATGAAAGGCTACTTTGAAACTTTCCATTTCCTATATTTCTGTACACTGGTCAATGAAATGATCAGATGATGAGCATAAACCACATACCTTATTCAGTGTTTTTTGATCATACACTTGTTTCAAGGCCATCTGTATCACCAAACTAGTTATATATTCAATATAAGTTTATAATAATGGTGATGGATGAGAAGTTCTTACCTCATGAATAACTCTTGTTCCAATACCTATTGTACCAAATTGTTGTGAGTTTTGATAAATTTTCTCAATCTAGCCCTTGGATTCTTCTGGTGACTTGTCAATAAATGTGCCTATAGATGATGAATCTAGAAGGTTTTTATCATTGAAAAATAATCCTTGATAAAATAATACAATAAAGTGATGCTTCTCAATTTCTTTATGTGGGAAACTGGCACATAGATTCTTAAATATCTCCTAGTACTCGTGAAGAGTTTCTCTAGATGACTGTCTGATGGCATAGATTTTCTTTCTGATGGTCATGATTCTAAAGGTGGGGAAGAATATTTGCATGAATAATCTTACCAAATAATTAAAATCATTAAAATATCCTAGTTTTAATCCATACAACCATTATTTGGAAGCTCCTTCCAATCAAAATGGGAACATCTTTCACTTTACCTTCTCCACAGCTACTCCTTGGGGTCTAAAAGTAGAGCAGACATTCGTGAATTATTTAATATGTTTGTTTGGGTCTTCAAATACCAAGCCATAAAATTTTTGGAGTATTGGAATAATGTTAGTTTTCATATCAAAATCATATTGTAACACTGACATGACAAGTTGATTGTTTTGATTAAGGAATTGTGGTGCACAAAGGTCTCTAAGTGTTTGATTTTGATTTTCATCCATGATGATAGGCTCAGAGTGAACACTTGAAGTTTAACATAAGTCTACAAGATAGATTTCTCAAATTCAGATTTAAAATTCAGGTTTATAAGTATATTCAACAAGTTTCTTTCAATTTCAAGATCTATGGGATAAGGTTCAGGGTTTTTACTTATAATCATGCAATATAAGAAAAAAAAATGTTGGCACTACCTCCCTGAAAATGGAACCAAGTTTTGACATGTTCCTATCATGGGGTGTGGAAAAAAATTATTTAATAAGTTAAAATAAAGTATAGTGATTAACCTAATTTTTCTCCAGAGAGGAGTTCATAACAATCAAGCTGTCACTTAAAATAAGAGAACGAAGTGGTGGTTGTTTTTGAAATTGTTTGATTTTGAAAAGACAAGAATGAAACTAAAAAAAGAAAAATATTAAGATCAAATTGATAAAACAAGTGATTGAAAAAAATTATATGAGATGGTGATTATTTCAGGTTTGGTTCTCCAATTGTAATTCTATTATAGTTCAACTTATCCAATTCTCTTCTGCTAAGTCAATAAAAGTGAGAATCCACAATAATTTCTTCTCACTCCCTTGGTCAAATAATAATTGTGAGAATAAGCCTTACTAAAATATAATATTGTTATAATATCCTTCCATTATGTGATAGATTTGTAGAAAATACCCTCAATTGACTTAGTCAATTCCTGATTATGTATTGTTTATCCCAAACAATCAAGAACGTTCACTACTCCTCACACACGTACCGACGATCACCAAGTACTACACCATTAAGAACTGATTTATTCCATCGTATATATACCAGATCCTAGTGGAGGGAGAAATTGATCATTTACCAAAGCAATAAACATAATAAAATCTAAAATCAAACATAATCTTATATGATAATAAAAACAGTTATAAGAAATTTAAACCAATTTCACAGAAGAGAGAAAAGGATCTCAAAACATTAAGTGAAGGAACTCATGAATTAAAAAATAGAAAACCTATCCTTCCCCAATCGTACATAAGTTTTACCCCACCATGGTAAGGGTAATTTTGAATATTGGGGAAGAAGAATTCATTACAAAACTAATAAGAATAAAATACAGAAAACAAAGAATAAAAATTTGCACCTCCAGAATCTGTCCACCAGAAGTTTTCTTATGTTCTGCCCACCAGTTGTCTGAAACTTACTAAGATATCTTGTTAAAAAATTACCGAAACAAATTTTTCTATATACCATAAAAATTTAAAAGTCTTTTTACATGTTTAAAGAAATATATGGCCAAATAAATGAACATGAATTTTTATAGCCGCCAAACACTATTTCTCCCACTCCACTTGGACTCGATAAAAAGATGCATTAATAAAATATTTAATTTATAAAATTTAATGTGAACCATACCTTTTGATTCCTATGTATAAAACATCTGGAATAACATCATTTTAAGGCTGGAAATATGAGATATGATTGATTTTATATGGCGGGATCCATTTTTCTGGCCAGAAATATTTCTCCATTTGATTGATTTTTTTGGGCCATTGTGTGTAGAATTGAGTCTTGGTCTAGAATATAAAAATAAATCCCATGAGCAATAAAAACCTATTAAAATGAATTACTTAAATTGGATCCTAATTGTAAATTTTATGACCAAAAAACATATGCTCTCGAAAATTGTGAATTTTACAGAATTAACCAATTTTCACAATTAAACCCATAATTCACCAAAAACACTAAAATGATACAAATATACTCAAATTGACTAATTGGAAGGGATTAAATCATTGAAAAACATATTAAAACAATGAAAATATTAATTATATCACATATATAACCAAATAATTATGCTATACAAGTATTTATCACGGGCCAAATAACTATGGAATAAGGCAATAGGCACATTGAACTAAGCATAAATATAAGCACTAGGATATAATACACACACATATGGAAATAAGTATAATACATGTAGAAAAATGCATAAAGCATAAGTCAGATGGAACATATCATGAGTAAAGAAGTTTGGAACATAAGGCATATGACATACATCAAACATCTTTCATAGAACAAGAGACACATGATAAAAGAATAGGCACAGTGCATAACATTGAGGCATAAGAACAATGAACAAGGCTTAGTACACACGACATATGACATAATGTGCATGAAATAAGGTATAACAAACATGGTATGGGGATTAATCATAAATCATAAAGTAATGAACATAAAAAATGGGACCTAACTCATAGTCTACAGCTCAAATTGATTCCAATTTATTGTTTTAAGGAATTTATTACCTTTGAAACGCACCTCATAGGTGTTTATAAAAATTAGGTCATGGGAAATAAGGCCTCAAAGGGTGGAACACCCATAGTGTGGCTCACACCAAGGCTAACAACCATCTGTGTTGATTCACTGCTAACTAAGGTCACATTTGACATAGGAGAACCATTTAATTAAATTAATTCATATTTAGGAGGCATAAATGGAAGCTTATGGAGTGAATAACAACAAAGAACCATATAAATTCAATGAATCACTGGGAAATAAGCTACACCACCTATTTTATACCAAGGAATA
The DNA here is from genome assembly GCA_963277665.1 of Viscum album. Taxonomy (NCBI): domain Eukaryota; kingdom Viridiplantae; phylum Streptophyta; class Magnoliopsida; order Santalales; family Viscaceae; genus Viscum; species Viscum album. Next base: position 602,807,484 of record OY728119.1, on the reverse strand, counting down.
CCCTCATGTCCAATATCGAGGGTTAATTTGTCCTGGTTCGAGGGAAATCATAGAAACGAATGTATGCCCTGAAAATAAGAAGAATTAGGTCACACCAAAATAGACCAAGGGAGGAGAAATTAAATAAGTAACATAATCAAGGGGAGTCATAGAATTATAGAGAGATATCCAATGCACTTGATGACACTCAAATCGAATGTCAAATAAGGAAGATACAACCATCCCTTGAGGATGAGAGGAGGTGAAGCTTGATCAGGAGAGAGGATGCGTGTGGAGGAGAAGAAATAAGGGAGGAATAAGGGGTAATAATTTTAGGTTCATTAAGGGTGGAATCATAAATTCACCCACATAGATAGGGGGACATGATTATCCAAACCACATGCTAAGGCACTTCCCAAGAACACCCTCGCACAGGCTGGCTTTATAGTTTAAGTAACCATGCACATCCCATGGAGAAGACCACTGTAAAAAACATGTAGAAAGATGCAAAGTAATGTGGATCCTCCCACATGGTTAAACTAGACTATGAAACGCATCCTTCTCCACTGGACCAAGCCATATGGTTTCTACTAAGGGACGTACGGTTTCAGACAAACCGTGAACCCTATTTTTTTTCCTTTAAGTGAGATTTTAGGCCCCGACACTACCAAAACTTGAAAGAACACACAAGGGACCCATTAAGAATTTATGAAAGTATAAAAACAAAAAATTTAAGTGTTATAACTCAAAAAATTACATTCCTAATATTAGTTTACAAAACTGACCACCCACCAAATAAAAAAATTCAAATTCATTTGGAATTCCATCTGGTCCAAAACACAGGACACTACAAATTTCATACATTTTATCCAACTCTTTCATGACCTATATAGTCATTTTATTTTATATAATGTTAAATGAAACATTTTGGGAAAATTAAATCTAAATTAATTATAAATACTCCCTCTCCAATTGCCCCCATTCTTTTCCATTCGTTGTTTCATGGCACTCTCTAGAAAAAGGAGAATCAAGATCTTTCTGTATCAGAAGGTCTTCTAGATTCATTCTGAAAAAAATTAAAATTCCATTCCATAAAAATTATTGATAAAAAATTATCCTTACTATGATGTCATTCTATAGATAATATTAAACCAAATGAAATAATAACATTAATTACATTAAGATAATGCACCTAAATTCTATGATTGAAGTAGTAAAACACCCTATCAATGTTTGATACCACTTGTTGGGAGTGAAAACCCTTTAATAAGTAAGATACATATATTCTTTCCAATAGAAATACCTAGTGATACAACACTCATTGGGTGGATATTTCAGTCCGATTGCTTCATACTGCACAACAGATCTACTCCATAATGTTTTATTGGCTAGTGAATTCAACCAATAATCACCACCTCCTAAGTAATGTGAATAGGAACTAGGAAGAGTTACACTGACCTAATCACCACACACAAGAACAATGATCCCATTTCACACAAAATAGTAGAAGGAAAACGAACAAACAAGATTTACCATTGTTCAGATAAATTCCTACATCTATAGGGGAATACAGTAAAAATTTGAATTATGGGAGATGCAAGAAGAGTATAAAACTCTTTCTCACTACTTATCCAAGGTCTCAGACTTTCTAAAGTAAAAAACACACACTATTCATATAGTTTCATTCATGTATTCATATTTTGGTGACCAAATATTTATATAATTACTCATCCATTCAATATGTTTTCACTAACATTTGATCTTTATGATCAACCTTACACTAACTTGAGCAACAACTAATACTCAGTTGAAACTTTCATTTCAATTGCCTATATCTAGTCATCAAACAAAAAACAACTCATTTATAAGGGTAGAGGAAAGTTTTCATTAACCATGTAAGAGTAACCTTTCCACTTATGTGAGGATATCCATACAAGGGTTACCTTGAACATCAACTAAGAATAGATACATCTGATGATATCTATATGATCATCAAAGCCTTTCTACAAAAAACCCTCCGTATAATGACACTACATCCAATGAATCATTCCTGATGAAAGTTCTATCTAGTGAAAAAATTTCTACCCAAATACTCCAAAAAACCATAGTAGGAAACATTTATCCAATCTATTTGAAAAAATGTGTCCAATCAACTATGTCTAAAAAACTCCATCTGAAAAACTCCATTGAGAAAAATATTTCTGATAAAACTTGAAGAAAAATTTCAAAAACCTAACATTATCAAGTTCAAATGAAATATTTTTAAATGGTTTTCATTTTACAATGCTTATATTTTAGTAAAATATTTTAACATGAGAGTGTATAATAGGGATTCAAATCTGGTAGCTTCACCACATATTGTTTTTTATAATAAAAGGTTATAAAGTGTGGAGAATGTAATATCCCAAGTATTTTTTATAATGAATTAAATTATGATCATATTTTGACTTTATTTTTTATTCCATTAGATTTTTTGGTTCTTTTATGTAGAATTTTTGTTTTTATAAACTTTAATGAAGTGATATATAAAGTTTCAAGTAAAAATATTAAAAAATATTTTTATAAACTAGGTCCTCTAGTGAAAAAATAAAAACATATTAAAAAATGGGGCCTCATATTAAAATTCTATCACTATATTATTTGTTGGACTAATTTGTTTTACTTAGGGGTGAAGTTTGGTATTCCTAAGACCTAAAAACCTTATGGGACTATGTTGACTATAAATAGATGACTTATCCCCTAATTAAACTCATTTATCCTTTTTAAATGGAGGATTAATTCAAATAATTTGGATCATTGGTGGTCCCTTCTCCAAGTAGGATTACCCAACCTTCTCATTCATTATTAATTATATATTTTAAATTTTCATTGAAATATTATGATAAATTTTTATAAGGTATTAATTATAGTTTAATTAATGAAATTAATGAATAAAAATTACATATTTTATCTCTATACAATATAATAGTAGCCTACCATCATCCTAAAAAGTCCTAATAATGGAATGACCATCATGATCCATTCTAGTAGACAATTCTATGATTGACCACTTGTTGGTTTCTAAGGAGAACCCTACCACACATGCTGTGGTGATCAAACCAAGAAGAAACATGGATCATATAAAAAAATAACCGATATCCTTAGATATATACATCTGTGACCCAAATATGATCCAATATAAGAATACTAGACCACTACTTGGCTTAAGTGTTGTTATTAGCGACAATGAGTGGTGGGTCATTGATATGGTAGAGTGATATGGTTAGGGATGGTAGTGGGGAGAAAGAAGATGTAAGTAGGGTTTCATAATAGGATTCCATACAAGCTAGGAAGCATGGAACAGATGGTATGGGACCTTCTAATTAACCATTAAATTAATTCATAACCATCCAATCATGATTCTACATGATCTCACTTGTATTTTTGTTTAGGAATGAACATGGTGAAGGTGAATATTTATCAAAATCTGAATTAGTTTATTGACTATGTATAGTGGTAGACCCTATGGGTGGTAGTTGAGTGGTGGGGAAGAGAATAATGATTAGCCTACATTGTAATAGTGGAGACAAAAGGGATTGAAAAACTATTATGTCTTGTAGGATCATAGTAAAGGGTGATACATGCCATGGATTTAAAAATTGGTCAAAAAAAAACATTCCATTCATTTAATCCCAATAAAAATATATGTGTGTCCAAATCATATTCCATGAAATGATATAACATGGCCTCACCTATATGTTCTATGTGGTGTGGCCTATACATCCTCACATGGATCAATATGTTCCTCGAATAAAAAATATTTTATATTTTAACTAGTGTCTATTTGATAAAAATTAATTATCCATTTTATGATTTTTTTCATATAAACCATGAAAGTGATATTTTTGATTCCATTAAAGTAAATTTAAGGGAGTTTTTTAGAATTTTAAATATTTGGAAACCAAATTGGGTGATGAAATGATTTATGAAAGTTTCGTGAGTACCATTATATTTGTTTCATCAAGTATAGTATGACAGTTTCCTCCTTTATGTCATTTGGATATCCTAATATAATATTTTTTTGAAAGAGGATTTTGGATATGAATACATGCAAGTGAAATTTGTAAATAATAGTGGTGAACATTATATATAAGGAAGACTCTATGGAACCATATATATTTATTAAGACTTCTATGACTCATTATGATTAATAATTTAGCTTAATTTTTTTGATGATGTTTTTAGAACCAACAACTTGGATGATTATTTAGAAGGTTCAATAAGATGAGATATGTTCATTTAGATATTCTATACTTGATATTGTGATATGATATGATAACTAGATAAATTATTATCTATTATAGTTGGGAAGTTGCAGGGTCCTGAAAAATCCACAGAAGGGAAGGAAGATACTCCCTTAAAATCAGTGGAAGAATCGACCCAATCTTTATCAATAATTTGGGGAAAATATAAATAATGTTCAGAAGAAATGGTAAAGGACCTAACCAGTCTGCGTATCAGTTCATCATCCATGGTATGTGGCCGGTTCAGTGAATCGCTCCACCCACAGATGTTGTTATTTGCGAAATGGAGGCAGATCTTCTACACGAGTGCGAACCAAATGGCCAGTGTAGTGAGACCATACCGGTCCACAGTCACGAACCATGCCAGTTGTGAACCAAGCAGACCGGACCCCCGCCGCATACCGCTTCATTTGCGAAACGGAGATGGAGCCCTACGCGGTCGCGAAACACCCCTGTGACCAAGTTGGTTCGCGGGCGATGTGCATTGAATATACCCCACGAACCTCGGGCTGACTAAGTCATTCGTAGGCCAGGTTTTCTGCCATGGGACTCCACAAAAGGTGCCACATAACCATAGATACAACCCTTTCCCCCCTCTATAAAAGGACGTAAAGGGGGATAAGAAAGGGATCAGCTGATTGAGGATCAGATTATTGGAGATCAGCTCTTTGAAGGAAGGCATCAAACTTTTGAGAAGGAAGAGGTTTTTGGGAGCTTAGGATTTCAGGTACTGTGAAGTTTTGATTTTCGAACCAAAAACAGGTATAAACTGGGGAATAATTATTAAGAACTAAATAATGCATAAGTAAATAGGTAAACCACAAACCTAAAATTAGTAAACCACGAACCATGACACCTACGCGGATTCACTTCCCATGAACCAGAGAGCCTATTCCCCTTATTTGATCCAGCGCACCACGTAGCACCCTCTTATGTGGGAAAAGCCCTAACTGGAGCTGCCCCTAGCCACCACCGCTTGAGTGAACTCCAGTTCCATGTATGAATTTTGTATGTAGACCAAACCTGAAGTCGTGTACCACTCCGGTACGGGTGATGCCCCTCAGTCTGCATACCACACTGGTACACAGATGGCCTCTCCATCCACGTAGCACCTACCTACGTGAAGGGTTCCACTCCTCATATGGCCATGTGGTCTGCCAAGGCCTTCAGTGTTTCCACCCCCCCGAGTTAGATAAGGACCTTCCAATTCAGTCCAATCCTCTAAAATCCCTTCAATAGCCTATCCATCAGCACCAAGCCAAGACCTCTACCAAAGCCATCGGACTGGAATGCTGAAACCTTTAGGCACATTAGCGCGCCCTCCTGAGTTCACATACCCACGGTAGGTAGAGAAAAAGGGGTTACCCCATCCATTGAATGGAAATCTGGAGAATTCATGGGTTTACATACCCACGGTAGTCTAGATTATGAGCCCAAGAGCCCCCTTCTGCCTCTCCACACTTCAGGATTGAGGGATCCCACTTGCTTTTCCATTCAATGAGTTCTAGCGGTGAGCACTTCTCCCCTCCTCTGAAGAGAGTAACATGGCATCCCCCCTAGGAGTAATCCCCACACTATCATCGCCAGACAACAATATCCTTTCCCCTTTTATCTAGGAAGGTTCATTGTCCCGTACCCTTTACCACCGTACCACAGTCTCCGCTGACATGACTTCTACCTTCGTTCCCTCCTCGACACTAGGGGGAATGAAAGTCTCGTAATCTTTTCCCTCCCCCTCTGCCATCATCTTCTTCATCTCCCCTTGGTAAGAAAGAAGTGTGTGGCTTGCCGAATCTTTCACATTATCTTGCATCTCACACCTAGCATGACTCACATGGGCTTAGAGATTTTTGATGGTCACAACGTCCATAAAATGATGACAATAGAACAAACTACATGGGTTTTGATCCCTATCTTCTAAGAAGGGTACGCAGGACACCTCACTAAGGTTCAATCCCAACTCAGGCTACCAACCACATGTAATCCCCAACCATACCCCAACATGGGATTCTAATCACGCCCTCGATAGGCGACTATTGCGTGTAGGCCCTAGCCTTACAGAACTATGTACACCTTGATTCCCAACTAACCAGGATACGTAGTAAACCTCCCTAAGGAATAAGCCCAACTTTCAAGTCTGATACCCATCTATCCTTATCATACTGTGCCCTCATTCCCCTAGCATAACCATACCCAGGACCAGGAAATCATTTTCCCTTGGGTCCTCTGGGCCGCTTCGGCATAAGTCCCGCACCAACATTGACTAGGCACTTGTAACCTAGATGTCCTTACCACATAAAGTTAAACTGTATGGTTGGGTACTTGTAACATGATCTTAAAAGGTGATGTGTCCCGTTAAGTGGCACCGAACTACGTGGATTATGATTCCTTTCACAAGGATACGTAGGAAGCCCGTATTATGGGTTTGATATAGATGCTCAAGTCACTATCTATCCCACCTAGATGACAATAAACTCTAGAGTTCCCAATTATAAGTCTTGGGACTAGTGTTGTATGAACAAACTCAAAATTTCCCAGAATCATTAATCCAATGAGGGATGGTAAAACTTGGATGTAGACAGTTATGAATCCCTACATATACCTGTGACTTTCAACCCAGGGGTAATCTGTGGATACTTTGATTGGGGATAAACCAAATATTCTCAAACATATGAACACATCTTAAATCTATATGAGAGTCCTGGAATAGGAAATAATTCCCCCTAAAAGGGTGATATTAGCCCGATTTCCCATCCTGTCAACCAATTTGAGTTCTTAAGTGTTGTTGTCCATATCATTTAACGAGTAACTGCCTTTAGAAATCTGATCCATGAATCATTGGATACAAGGATCGTTGGGTGTTTTTGGAACTGCGAATAAACCTGTCAGAGACTAGGTGAAGCCACATAGATAGGGAACCCGATATAAATTATTAAACAGAACTGACTCCCTTTAATCAGATACGGGAACCAATCACGTCCCCTTTCGCTGCGAAACACAAAATGGAAAACCCAATGTGAATATTTAACCAGAATGATATATTTACCCTAATATGACATTCTCCATAACAATAAATGGGTGATTAATATCTGATGGGAAATCTTGTTCATTATCCAACCAAAACAAAAATGGACCTGGCCGTGAGCCTTCAACCGAGGTGGTGAAATAATCCCAATTTGCACTCCCTTTCATGCTTGGAATGTGGGCCAAGCAAGGTCATTAATTACGCATGGGATTATGAGATGCTACATTTATGGGTTTTTCTATTTGTACTTTCCAAATGTTTTATAGGTACGCAATAGAGATTCCTTAAATTAAATGGCATCACAAAGGAATTCACAGACACACACAATGATCAATGCGTAGACCGGGCCTCTCAAACGACAAAAGACCCCATTTCCCACCCAACATCTTCAATACTGGGTCTCAGATGCACTAATCCAAGAATACCACATGAGCAGTGCTCTCCTGACTATGGAAGCAGCTATGTACACCCTCTAGTAGGCTAAGTACCGTCAGCCACCTGCCCAACAACAATCGAGAGATAAGATCCAGGCAGCCACTGTAGCTGTCTCGAACTGTTTAGGGAGCCTATACCTGAAAAAAGACAATGAATACCTCCCTTATATTAGAGAGGTGGATGAGGTTGATGCTGATGACTTCATCCCCACCAGAAGGGGGTTCTTCTCCAAGGCCCCCACTGGAAGACTTCACCGAAACTACACCGCAACCTCGTATCCTCACCCTAAAGAGAATACCACCTGAGGATCCATTCTCACACTCCCCGCGCTCCGGCCCCTCGGACCACCCACCTAGTACGGAGAACATACAACCAGAAACAGGTCATCACCCTCGTTCCTGAGGAAGAACTCCGCTGCTCAGACACAGAGGCATATCACGGGCAGTCCCATGCACCTATCCACTCTTCCAAATCCCTCCATCCTGACATGGAGGCAACCCACAAGAAGGCTCACGTCCCCGTTGAGCCTCATCAAGACCGTCACCCATACATGATAGAACCTACCTGGTAGGAACCTATCCCTACCTGAAATCATGAATCCCACCAACCAGATGTGGTGGAAATTCAGCGCCTGCAGGACTATCTCCTCACAGATGCTCCTGACGCTCACCATCCCGATATGGTGGTGATCAACCAGGGGCATGTCTTTCTACCAATAGAGGCCACCGACTCAATATGGCAGGATGCTAACATATACAAGGCCATATCCCTATAGATATAAGTAAAGTCTATCATCCCGATGTGGCAGAAAATAGAGAAGTAAGCTGGCATATCTCCACATAGGAGTAGACTCGTTCACCTACCCTAACACAAGAGAATCGTCAGTATCCACTGACCACTGGAGGAACGAAGCAGGACATTCCTACTCTGATAGTGGAATGGGCCCTCATACCCATTACAACCAAGGATGTCTCTCTACATATCCTGGAAATGATGGAGGAGCAGGTATCGATCACATATCATATCTTGCAGACTTTCCAAAATGTAATTTCATTGGCGGAAACAACAAGGATTCAATCCCGTGAGCCCATCTCCCCAATTTAGGTGACTCATCTAAGAGATGAGATAGCCACCTCAGAGCAGATCTGCATCTCTACTTCTGCCCAGGAGGGTCTATATCCCGCGATACAAGGGAAATCGGATCGAGTATACTCACTTGTTCTAACTGGGGGACACCCGTCCATCACGGTGGATGATCCAGGGTAGGCATATATCCCTACCAAAACTCAAGATGTTCATCGGCATATCCTGACAGCATCACATGGCCTAATTAGATAGGGACCCAGAGGTGACGACCGTTATCAAAAAAAGATGGTCCCCCTACCTGCAAGAGAGCGCCCCGAACGTGCCGAAGGTAGCCAAAAAATAAATAGGGGGTCCATGAATCCACTCTAATGGAAGCTGGGGTTCTCAATGCCACCAAACGTGTCTCAAAGGCTCGGAATCTTTCCAACCCATTACCATACTATGGGAGTGGCAGTAGTAGTTGTGAAGGTCCTCCCCGCAATATTGCTACTAGCGACTCTGAAGGTCCTACCCAGAGTACCCATGAGGGCCTCCCTCATAGGCATATAAAGATAAATCATGAGAGTTTCTCTTTCGATGCAAGTCACGGAAGCCCTCTACATGAATAGAAGATCAAGCAGCAAGAAGGTCCTCCACTTGCTGCGATTCTCCCTAATGGTCCTCCACAAGATGAGTACTCCTAAAAATTCTTCATCTGGGGAATGGACATCGTGGGACCATATCCTCCTGCCCCGGTCAAACAATTCAAATATATTCTCACAACGATCTACTTATTTTACAAGTGGATAGAAGCTGCACCCCTTAAAGAAGTTGGGGAAGAAGCATCATCAGCTTCGTGAAAGCTAATATCATCACCAGGTTTGGTGTCCCTCATACAATACTAATGGAAAATGACACCAAATTATTCTCTACCAAATTAGAGAAAATACACTAGGAATATGGTATCAATGCCAGTCATTCGTCCCGCTACCACGCAGAAACCAATAGACAGATAGAGGCCTTCAACAAGACCCTATCTAACATACTTCAGAAAATGGTGGTCAAAGAAAAGAAGCCATAGCCAGACAAACTCTTCCATTCTTTGTGATCCTATAGAACCACAACTCACACCGCTACCTAGGATACTCCGTACTCATTAGTATACAAAACATAAGAAGTCCTACCCATTGAACTCCAATTTCCATCACTTTTCATTTCCATTTGTGATCAAATGTACAACGATGAGCGAGCAGAAAAGTGACTTGATGAGTTGGATCGATTGGATGAGAAGCAGTTGCACACTTTTCAACACCTGGAAGTATATCAGAACCAGATTGCGCAATCCTTCAATAAAAATATTCATCTTTGGTCTTTACTCAAAGGAGAATTGGTATTGGTCCTCCGGACCCTGATGATACCTGGAAGGAATCCACCGAAGGTAGATACAAAGTGGGAGGGTCCATATATCATACACAAGCTCTACTCCAATGGAGCATATTACCTAATCTCAATTGATGGTAAACTCACCACCGCTTCTACAAATGAAAGATTTCTGAAGACATATTTCATGTAACCATAAGAGTAGTAAATCGTCTGAACTGCATGACGTTAAACTACCAAGCCCTGAATGTCTTTATTGCACGACAATAAACTACATAGTAGAGTGTTTATACCACATAAGATTAAACTGCATGGTAATTTTTCCCTGCAACATGACAATAAATTGTGTCGCGATGGTCCTAACTTTATGACCCTAAACTAAGAGAAATATTCCCTAGTCACATGACTTTAAATAGCATAACGAGACAATGGATTCACCTAAGAAAACATTGATATTCTGGAATTTGTTATCTACTGCACCATGTTCAAATAACTACATAATATTTGATTCCTACCCTTGAAGGATACGTAGAGACATTTGGATTTCTGTATCCTAGCCCAGAAACCATGAAAAAATTTCCCCCCTCCCGCGTATGAGTCAGATTTGCACAGGAAGCCCCTTTGAATTACAAGGGCTTTGAGAACTATGTGCGGCTTGATTACTTCCCTCACAGGATACGTAGTGATGCCTAGATTTATTTATCTTGGCCCAGCCACCAAAAAAAATGATGGCAATCATTCTTACCGCATGATGATAAACTGCACAACAACTGTTCTTACCACTTGACGATAAACTGCACGATAATCATCCTTACCGCATGACGATAAACTGCACAACAATCGTTCTTAACACACTATAGTAAATTTCATGGTACAAGTAATAATCCACTCAATATACATGAAAAACCCTGGATGGAACACTTTTGGAACATTTGGATGCATCATTTCCATGTATCAGACTCTATTACCTGAAGGATTCCAAATCTTCATAATCACCCATGTCCATCGGACATGAAAGGTCATCGACCTGCAGACACCTTTGCATGACTATGCATACCATTCCCTCAACGACTCTTCATATTGATCACCCCAGGTCCATCTACCAAAGGCAAGTCTTCCTCAGGTGACCCTCTTCCTATCTCCATATGCTTACCAGCCCCAGAGCCCCCATATCACATTTCCTGATACAAAAATTTATGAAGAAATGGTTTACATTATTGTTCCCTTCATGTCCAAATGTTGCCAGGGCGACCCTACCTAGTTATATTACATATCCACCAATGGTTCCTATGATGGACTACATCCACAACATAACGCCAGATATTTTCTGCTTTAACCCAACATACAGTTGGCATATGGTTGTTTCTCGCATGCTCGGACACATCTCTCCCCATCTACCAGACTCCGTGTCATGAGAAATCCTAGATCTTCATAATAACTCATGGCCATCAAACATGGAAGGTCATCAACCTAAAGATACCTTTTCATGACTATGCATACCATTCCCTCATTGGCTCTGTATATTGATCGCCCCTGGCCCATCTACCAAAGGCAAGTCTTCCTCAGGCGACGCTCTTTCTATCTCCGTACGCTTACTGGCCTAAGAGCCCCCACACCACATCTTCTAATTCGAGAGACCCCAGGATTAAAGTTTACACATTCATCCCCCTTTTTGATCAGAGCATGCCAGAGCATCCTAATTCAATTATCCCACAGGTAGCCGTTGCATCAACCAACAATGGTCCAAACTCTATGACCGTTAAAATAAGAACAGACCATCCTTACCGCACGACGTTAAACTTCATGGAATAAAAGTGTACCCCATGAATAAGGTAAATCAGTATAGAGAACTTCCTGAGCTTCAAAGACAACTGTGGCCTAATATCTCCAACATGACCAGACATACCCTTTCCGTACATCGGACTCTGTGACCCGGATAATCATGGATCCTCATAAACCTCTAAGGCCATCAAACATGGAAGGTCATCGACCTGTGAACACCTTTTCATGACTATTCATACCATTCCCTCAGCGGTTCTATATATTGATCTCCCCTGGCCTATCTACCAAAGGCAAGTCATCCTCAGATGACACTCTTCCTACCCCCGTATGCTCAATGTCCCCAGAGCCCTCATATCATTTATCCTAATCCAAGAGGTCCCAGAATCATAGTTCACACTATCTATATCCTTCCCACATCTTGGAAATTTTGGGGTATTCAGATTCGGTTACATTCTAATCAAGAGTGACCTTTATAACATCTTCCTTACTGCATGATGATAAACTGCACAGAGACTATCCTTGTCGCATGATGTTAAACTACATGGTCTTGAAAGAAATCTTCATGGGTTCAGTCAGGAAAGTAGTCTTCACTCTCTTCCTCAGTGCACGGGTTAGACCTTCATGGATCATCATCTCACACCTACAAGAGAGGGATGACTTCACCCCTTCCTGAGATATCTTAACCCAAAATGCCTCTCCCGTGTCCAGACATCCCCTCCTCATGAATCATACTCTGTAACCATAAAGAACCGAACTCCCATAAACCACCCTTGGTGGTCTTAAATCCCAACTTCCCTGGAGTTTTCTAGCCATCGGTAGAATAAAACCATTGTCCTAAGGACACTTTTGAATGACTATGCATACCATGCCCCCAATAGCTCTGCATATTGTTGCCCATGGCTTGTCTTCCAAAAGAAAGTCTTCCTTAGGAAATTCTTCTTTCTGAACACCTCCTAGACTCTGAGCCCTCATATCCATCCTGGGATTTGGAAACTCTCTAAGATGAAGTTTAAAAACCTTTCCAAAATCATGTCTGAGTATGGTGGGACATTTCTGGTTAAATTAGCAAGAACTAGGGAAAGTTATTCCATTTTGAAAGAATTTCCCAACTGTATGACTTTAAACTATGTCAATCTCCAACCCTCATTCAATATAACCAAGTATGTGTAGGAGTGGTCTCCTATCCATATCCATGATTGATATGGATGTCATCCAAACCCTTAAAACACCATGTCCCTTTTGACCCAACCTTAGTGGTCTTCATAATCTGTACTTCCATGAAGTTAACTGGGCATCAGAACAAACAGTAATTTAATTAAGGACATATTTTTACAACTAAGCATACCATTCCCTCACCGTCTTTGCATAATGAGGCCCATGACCCATCTACCAAAGGAAAGTCTTCCTTAGGTGATGCTTTTCCTACCTCTGTATGCCCATATGGATCTTATTCTCCATGGAATTCCCTACATGATGTTCAAAATTGAGTGAAAAATTCTCCCCATATATGCCTGAAAGGTATTAAGGAATCCGCAATTAGTAAAAAACTCATCGAGGCCCTATACCCACCACACTTGGTAAAAAATGTTTGACCTAAAATATCAGTAATGATAGTCTTGTTTGTGGGACTTTAACACGCTCACAAAAATAGGTATGAAACTCACCAAGATGAAAACCCGTAAAGGGAGTCTTGGATAAAAGCCAAGTGTCATCTCGCCAGGCCTACACCTTGTATAGCCTTAGAAAATCATCGAGCAATAAAAACTCAAGAGGCACAAAGCCTGTTAGGTCAAAAACCTATGAAGGGCGGCCTAAGAAAAAGTCGAGCTATACCTTCTAGGTCTACACTAAATGGGCCTAGGAAAAAATTAGGGTGTCATCAGAAGAGACACAAATTTTTTAGGATTTTCCTATAAAACCCTAGAAATAGTCGAACTACACTCGCTGAGTCCCTTGGATCAAAAAAAAAAATTAGAGCTCGATTTAGTTATCTCAATTTCCTAATTTCAAGTCATGGTTTACAAATTAACACTTCATTGAAATAATGTTAATGGGAAGAGATGGAGAAGAGAAATTTAAAAGCCAAATATATTTCATCGGGTTCAGAAAAAATGGAGGAACATCTCCAATTCAGAGTCTCTTTAGAGTAAAAAAAAGAGAAAGAAGCGGAGTACATGCTGTAACAGTGGGACATAACTACAATAGGGCTTGGTTCTCCCTTTCCAAAAGGATAGAGAGTGATTGCCACGGGCCATCGATGGTCTGTCCCAAGGAAGCTCTTTCCTCCATTTCGTCTTTAACCGTTGGAAGCACCCACTCCAGGACAGCTTTAAGGTATCACCCCTTCTTCTGGATGACTTCATAATTGGAATGTGAAGAGTATAGTTTCTCCCTCAACCTGGCTGCGCGGGATTCATATTCTTGCAACTCTTCCTCTCAGGCTGCCACCAAATCACGGGCCTTTACCTCCTCGACCATCAGATGATCAAATTCTTCTGAAATATCTTGGAAGGTTTCCACCTGGTTATGAGAAGAATTAAACCTAGCCATCTTGTCCTTGAAGGAGGTGAGGTCTTCCCGGGAAATGACAATTTGGTAAATAATGAAGTAAAGGTGATGATAGTCATAGCCACTAGAACCCATCTCAACAAATAACTGCTTAAAATTGTCACCTATGTCGGAAAAATTGGCCAGGGGTGTCTCCATGGTGAGAGAACATAACTGGATCCATTTCTCTTTGTGAACTTCCTGGTGTCTCTCCGCAACACCGACACATAGATCATCCCCTTCCGCCACATGTGTATAAGCAGGAAGCGTCACTGTAGGAGTAGGGAGGGACCTAAGACTAGTCAGCCAAGGTGGGAGACCCTCTTTTCCTTCAGATGACCCAACCATTAGATCCAGATGCGAAAGACTAACTGCGGACTTTGAGATGATTGTAAATGCTTGGCTGGTGCTAGTCTCATCAAGATGTTGGTTAATATCCACAGGAGGGGAGCGTTCTGAATCGCTCTCCACTGAAATGGGTTTCATTGATGAAACCCCTACTAGACACTTTTGACAATGGATCAAGAGCCTTCTCACCACAAGAGCAAGAGTAGTAGGTGTATCCATCTGGGTTGTTGAAGGGACGAAAGAAGAAGGCGTGGATGTTGCACCTCTCGTGATGAAGGGAATGTGTGGTGTTGTTATCAAGATAGGAATGGGACAGGAAAATAGTCAAGGGTTTCTGCACATGCCGGACTAGTTACTTCAACATCCCTCTGGGGTAACAATCAAACCATAGTTGGGAATACCCCAGCAATAGGAAGGTGGGCCCTACCATCTTAGGAATGATTATTTCTCTAGCAGCACCCTCATGCATCATCATAATCCAAAATTTACAGATAACCACATGATGACATTCTCCCCTTAGTTGAATGACCATAAGCAATGTAGTCTGTTGAAGGAATCCAAACTACCTGGAAAATCGGTAGGGAAGGTATGGTTCATAGATAACTACTCAGTCTACATGGGTGGTGAGCATCCCATCCCAAAGATTGATATGGTATGAGTATTCCTCCAAGGAACTACCCCTGTCACCTCTCAATGATCTATAAGGGGTAGGGTGCGGTGCGAACGAGAAATGAGAGGTGTCATTAAACAACCCAACCACATCGGTAACAGTCAGAGTCCATGGAAAAATAGAAGAAATGCTGAGAAGATCTAGGTGAAAGTCGGAATGGGGAACCCATGTGGTATGCTAATACTCATAATAGGGGAAGTGTTTCTCCATCCACCCGTATAGGAATTGGAACGGTCCGTTGAGATGATGCAGAGACCTACCTTCCTGAATCTGTCTTAACAATTTATAAAGATAGATGAAGGTAGGAAGGGCCAAATTAATGGGTCGACCCTCCTCCAGCATGGCTTCCATCATCAAGGTACAGGCTCGAACCTCGTTGTATGTGTCATGGGATGGGAAGATCCATCCACTTAAGAACATGGCAAAGAAACTTTCTAGCCTAAGCTTAGGTGAAACATCAGGCCAAATCTCGTATCCCAATAAGGCATACCTCCCTAATTCAAGGGTAGCACATATGATCCTGAAGTTTGGTGGGATTGACGGGTTGGGTGAGTTTGACTGTGGAATGCCTTCAACCTAGGCCCGTTCATCTATAAGAATAACCTTATCTATTCTTTGAATAAGATGAGGGAATGGGCCTCGAGAGGATGACCCATTAATCCATCCAACATAACCAGCAAAATCCTTGTCAAAGGAGACACGTAATCGGTATCATTCCATGTGGTAGCTACCGGGAGAAACTCATCGTACATTTATCCAAGGATAGGGAGACCTCAAAGTTGGTTGATGTCCCATAGACTGATCCCCACCTCTCCATGCAGTAAGTTAAAGGTATTGGTACTCGAAAACCAATGACTCAATAACTCTAGAAGAATTTTTCCCAGAGGAAAGATTGAAAACTGAGACACCCAAGCTACCTGGTGCAAGCCCACTGCCTCTAGCAAGTCAGGGCACTCCAGACAGGTTTGATGCACCTAGAACGCCCAGGACCACTCATCAGAGAAGCATCCTATGGAATGAAAATCCAACTTAGCACTCTGTTCGCCGCTAGGGTTTCCTCAGGAGATGTTGATAATGGATGGTTACTCTCAGGCATCTAGTCTCGGGACATCATCACGGCACCTGCGGTTGCCCTGAGTCCATGCCGAGCCTCGCAGTATGAAGATTTTATACTCAATCAGAGTGGAAGTGATTTATCCTACCGGGGAAATGTTGGTGTGATCATGACCTTGCAATGCCTCTAAATGGATGAAAGGTAGGTCAAGGTCAAGCAGTGGTAGAGGTACGTCAGTGGGAAGACCAAAACCATAAAGCATCAATTGTATGGATAATAGGTAAGATAAGAGCTCTGACATCTGGAAAACCATAAGAAATCTGTCACAGGGAATGATATGGATCTGAAGGTGATAGTCACTATTTATCGACATGTTTTCCCTTGTCTTCGTCAATTCAGCTGTATCCTGTGAGTCAGCCATCATAGCCTGTGCGGGAAGATCAAAAATCCAACAAAAGGCCAGTTCAATGAAAATTGTTGGATGAAAGCTATTAAAAAGTGGCTAAAGGACTCAAAATATGTCCGCATAAAGCTCAGCATATGAATAATGGAAATGGTATGCAGCGGCCACATCCTACCTACAGGTATGGTATGTGGATTCAGTTCACCACATACGACCATGGTACGTGAAATAAGTTGCAAGGTGCATGCCCTCGAAGCGTTAGCTGGTAAAAAAAATGGTCCACAGAAGGAAGAAACCGCGGACCTCAGCCTTGGTTAAGTTTGCGTTCATAAGATATGGATTAAATTATAAGTTCGTATTAACAGTTTTTAAAGTTCAGTTCACCAATCCTAGTTTGGTATACGAACGAGGTGGCCATATAGAGTTCTCCTACGCAAATTCAAAATTTAGTTTTTTAATTCCATAGTCCCATTCACAGAAACCAAAGTGTGGTATGTGGAAGGGTAAATGAAAAGTAGATTGGTTCATGGAACGTACAGAGCAGTTTGTGAGCAGAGTTTTCAAAAGAAGCTGTAGGTAGAGGCGGTGTGCAGAAGTAGGGAACAAGAGAGCTTTTCACCGAAGGACCCGGTAAAAGACAAGTCATGTGGACCCCTTTATATAGGCATGGTCCCCCACCAGGTCCGTCTCTCTACCAGAAGAAAATTTAGTTTTAGGACCACTCTACATTGGAATAACCTCCTCTTCATCTTGATCAGACCCCATTTCTATGGGGGGAATTTGTAGGTTCCTGAAAAATCTGTAGAAGGAATAGAAGATACTCCCTTAAAATCAGTGGAAGAATCTACCCAATATTCATCAATAATTTGAAAAAAATATGAAGAATGTTCATATGAAATGGTAAAGGACCTAACAAGTCTGTGTACCAGTTCATCATCAGTGGTACGCGGCCGGTTCGACGAACCGTGCCACCCGCGGATGTTGTCGTTCGTGAAACAGGGGTGGAGCACCTATGCGGGTGCGAACCTAATGGCTGGAGAAGTGAGGCCGGACCGGTCTGCAGCCGCGAACTGTGCCAGCCATGAACCAGGCAGACCAGCCCCCTGCCATGCACTGTGTCATTCGCAAAATGGAGGTGGAGCCTTGCACGACCGTGAAACACCCCTATGACCAAGTTGGTTCATGGGTGAGGTGCATTTATTATACCCTGTGAACCTCAGGTTGACTAAGTCATCTGTAGGCCGTGTTTTTTTCCATGGGCCTCCGCAAAATGTGATGCATGACCATAGATAAAACCCTTTTATCCCTATATAAAAATACATCAAAGGGGAGAAGAAAGGGATCAGTTGATTGAGGGTTAGATTCTTGGCGATCATCTCTTTGAAGGAAGGCATCAAACTTTTGAGAAAGAAGAGGCTTTTGGGAGCTTAAGATTTTGCGTACCACGAAGTTTCAATTCACGAACCAACAATAGGTATAAACTGAGGAAGAATTGTTAGGAGATGAAGAACACATAAGTAAATTAGTAAACCACGAACCAAAAATTGGTAAACCACGAACCATGGCCCCTATACAGATGCACTCCCCGCAAACTAGGGAGCCTATGCCCCTTCTTCAATCTAGCGCACCGCGTAGCACCTCCCTACGCGGGAGAATCCCTGACCGATGTTGCCCCTAGCCGCCGCCGCTAAAGCAGGCTCTAGTGTTGCATACCAATTTGGTACGCGGACCAAACCCAAATCCGTGTACCACTCCGGTACGCGGGATGTCCTTTAGTCCGTGTACCACACTAGTATGCGGACGACCTCTCCATCCGTATAGCACCTACCTACGTGAAGGGATCCACTCCTCATATGGCCATATGGTCTGCCAAGGACTTCAGTATTTCCATCCCTAGATTCAGATAAGGCCCTTCCAATTCAATACAATCCTCCAGAATCCCTTTAGTAGCCCATCCATCGTCACCAAGCCAAGGCCTCTCCCAAAGCCACAATACCAGCATGTTGAAACCTTCAGGCTCATTAGAATGCCCTCCTGAGTTCACATACCCTTGGTAGGCGAAGACAAAGGGGTTACCCCATCCCTTGAATGGAAATACAAAGAATTCATGGGTTCACATACCCACAATAGTCTAGAGTCCGATCCCAGGAGCCCCTTTCTACCTCTCCACTCTTCAGGATTGAGGGATCCCACTTGCTTTTCCATTCAATGAGTGCCAGTGGTGAGCACTTCTCCCCTACCATGAAGAGAGTAATAGGGAATCCCTCCTGGAGTAATCCACACACCATCCTTACCGGATGACAATATCCTTTCTCCTTTCATCTGGGAAGGTTCATTGTCCCGTTCCCTTTACCACCATACCACAACCTCTGCCGATGTGACTTCTATCTTTGTTCCCTCCTCGGCACTAGGTTGAATGAAAGTCTCACAATCTCAGCACCCCCCCTTCGCCGTCGTCTTCCTCATCTCCCCTTGGTATGGAAAAAGTGCATGGCTTGCCGAATCTTTCACATTCTCTTGTTTATCACATCGATCATGAATCACGTGGGCTTAGAGATTTGTGATGGTCATGGCACCCATACAATGACGATGATAGAACGAACTACATGGGTTTTGATACCTATCTCATAAGCAGAGTATGTAGGACACTTCCCTAAGGTTCAATCCCAACTCGGGCCACCAACCACATGTAAGCCCCAACCATACCCCAACATGGGTTGCCAATCACGCCCTCGACAGGCGACTATCACGTGTAATCCCTGACCTTCCAGAACTACGTAAACCTTGATTCCCAACCAACTGGGATACATAATAAACCTCCCTGAGGCATAAGCCTAACTTCCAAGTCTGATACCCATCTATCCTTATCAGACTGTGTCCTCATGCCCCTAGCAGGACCATACATAGGACCAGGAAATAATTTTCCCTCGAGTCCTCTAGGCTACTTCGGTGTAAGTCCCGCACCAACCTTGACCAGGAACTTATTTCCTAGACATCCTTTCCACATGATGTTAAACTGTACGATTGGGTCCTTGTCACATGACCTTAAAAGGTGATGTGTCCCTTTAAATGGCATCGAACTACATGGATTCCGATTCCTTTCAAAAGGATATGTAGGAAGCCCATATTAAAGGTTTGATCTAGATACTCAAGTCACTCTCTGCCCCCCTTGTATGACAATAAACTCCAGAGCGCCCAATTATAAGGATTAAGTCCAATGCTGTCTGAACAAACTCAAACTTCCACAGAATCATTACACTACGGGAAAAATGGGTTTTTGCGACGGGTTATTTGCGACGGGGATAAATCCCGTCGCAAATAGTCCGGTTAAAAACTTATTTGCGACGGGAAAATTCCCTCGTCCCAAATAAGTAGTTATTTGCGACGGGTTAGCTTGCCCCGTCGCAAAAGGACTGGCGCGCTTTGCGCGCCAAATCGCGGGAAAGTTATTTGCGACGGGCTGTTACTGCCCGTCGCAAATACCTGGCGGCGGTAAAAGATATTTACGACGGGAATCTACCCCCGTCGCAAATAACCGGCGGCGGTAAAAGCTATTTGCGACAAAAATCTACCCCCGCCGCAAATAGTATGTCGGCAGGTTATTATTAGCGACGAGTCCCATCACGAATAATTATTTAACCGTTGACCGTAATAAATGAGGGCTAAGGTATTTGCGACGGGTACCGTCGCAAATAACACTATTTGCGACGAGTATCCCATCGCAAATAGACCCGTCGCAAATGATCTAACCTATAAATACCCCCCATCCGTTTTTTTTCATTCATTCTCAAACTCAATCTTCTCCTTCTCTCAAAACTCTATTTTTAGATTTCAGATTTTCTTAAGTTTAATTTTTTTTTCCGGAGTTGATATTGAAGTTTTCAACAACGATCAGAGATCAACCTCAGATCAATTTTAAAGGTATTTATGTTCATTTTAATTTAATATTTATTTTAAATTTTTTATTGGTTTCAATTATTCTTAATTAGTTGTAATTTAATTATGTTTACATTGTTTTGTTACTTAATAAATTTAAATTATTAGTATTCATTGTTCATAGTTAATGGTACTTAGGAATAATTAGTAATAATTACCAATAATTAGGAATAATTAGTAATAATTACCAATAATTAACAATAATTAGTAATAATTACCAATAATTACCAATAATTAGTAATAATTAGTAATAATTACAAATAATTCGTAATAATTACCAATAATTAGCAATAATTTCCAATAATTACCAATAATTAGTAATAATTTCCAATAATTACCAATAATTAGTAATAATTAGTAATAATTACCAATAATTAGTAATAATTAATAATAATTAGTAATAATTAGTAATAATTCTTAATAATTATCAATAATTAGTAATAATTAATAATAATTACCAATAATTAGCAATAATTGGTAATAATTACCAATAATTGGTAATAATTACCAATAATTAGTAATAATTACAAATAATTATCAATAATTAGTAATAATTATCATTAATTATCCATAATTAGTAATAATTACCAATAATTATCCATAATTAGTAATAATTACCAATAATTAGCAATAATTACCAATAATTCGTAATAATTAGCAATAATTAGTAATAATTAATAATAATTACCAATTATTAGCAATAATTAGTAATAATTAACAATAATTAGTAATAATTAAAAATAATTACCAATAATTACCAATAATTACCAATAATTAGTAATAATTAGTAATAATTACCAATAATTCGCAATAATTAGTAATAATTACCAATAATTAGCAATAATTAGTAATAATTACCAATAATTAGTAATAATTACAAATAATTATCAATAATTAGTAATAATTACAAATAATTACCAATAATTAGTAATAATTAACAATAATTAATAATAATTACCAATAATTACCAATAATTACCAATAATTACCATTAGTTAGAAATAATTACCAATAATTATCCATAATTACCAATAATTAGGAATAATTACCAATAATTAGTAATAATTATCAATAATTAGTAAGAATTACCAATAATTAGGAATAATTACCAATAATTCGTAATAATTAGTAATAATTGGTAATAATTAGTAATAATTACCAATAGTTACCACTAATTAGTAATAATTAATAATAATTACCAATAATTAGTAATAATTAATAATAATTACCAATAATTCGTAATAATTAGTAATAATTACCAATAATTAGTAATAATTAGTAATAATTAGTAATAATTACCAATAATTAGTAATAATTAGCAATAATTAATAATAATTACCAATAATTACCAATAATTACCAATAATTACCATTAGTTAGAAATAATTACCAATAATTATCCATAATTAGTAATAATTACCAATAATTACCAATAATTACCAATAATTAGTAATAATTGGTAATAATTAGTAATAATTACCAATAATTACCAATAATTACCAATAATTACCAATAATTACCACTAATTTGTAATAATTAATAATAATTACCAATAATTAGTAATAATTAATAATAATTACGAATAATTAGTAATAATTACTAATAATTAGTAATAATTACCAATAATTAATAATAATTACCAATAATTACCAATAATTACCAATAATTACCAATAATTACCAATAATTACCAATAATAACCAATAATTAGGAATAATTACCAATAATTAGGAATAATTACCAATAATTAGGAATAATTACCAATAATTAGGAATAATTACCGATAATTAGTAATGATTCGTAATGATTACCAATAATTAGTAGTAATTATCAATAATTAGTAAGAATTACCAATAATTAGGAATAATTACCAATAATTAGGAATAATAACATTATTACATTATTAGTATATTTTATTATTAATATTAAAATAATATAATTTTTTATATTATATACAATTCTCCTTTCATCTGTGTGTTTTCTGTCTCCACATGTAATATTTGTATGTGGAGATAGAAAACACACAGATGAAAGGAGTATTGTATATAATATAGAAAATTATATTATTTTAATATTAATAATAAAATATACTAATAATGTAATAATGTTATTATTCCTAATTATTGGTAATTATTTCTAATTATTGTTATAATTACCAATAATTAGGAATAATTACCAATAATTAGGAATAATAACATTATTACATTATTAGTATATTTTATTATTAATATTAAAATAATATAATTTTCTATATTATATACAATTCTCCTTTTATCTGTGTGTTTTCTGTCTCCACATGTAATATTTGCATTCTTTTTCAAAATTATCAACCTACTCACTAATGGAGAGGTGAAAGTGAATGCAAATATTATATGTGGAGACAAAATGTTAAACACACAGATGAAAGGAGAATTGTATATAATATAGAAAATTATATTATTTTAATATTAATAATAAAATATACTAATAATGTAATAATGTTATTATTATATAATTAATATTTATGAAAAAATAATATTAGTACTATAAAAATAATAAAAAATTTATATAATATTAATATTATCAATATTTGTAACAGGTTTTACTTTATTCTCAACATATTCAATTCTTAAAGGGTCAATTTTTAGGTCTATCTCAATAAAAAGTTTGCGTCAGTCGTGTATGATGTAAACTCTATAATTATCCTTTCTTGAGTATTTTTTCTAAAAAATTATTCAAAACCAGTAATGCTTTTATATTTTATAGAAAAATATGGAACAATGAGGTCGTCAACAATCATTATTAGGTGACCGTATATGGATAAATCAACGTACAAATACCAATGGTTCTGGTTTAAATCCAGTATATGTAGATGGTGTGAAGACTTTTTTATCATTTACGGCATCAAATACAGAATTTGTTTCAGAAGGAAAAATAAAATGCCCTTGTAGAAAATGTGCATTGAGAACGTTTGACACGTTTGAAAAAGTGAGGGGAAATCTCTTGTGTTTTGGTTTTCAACCAGATTATGTTTTTTGGTATCAATACGGTGAACGCAGTTCTAGAGCAGGTGATACCAACTTGATTCCGGATCCATCTCGGTTTCAAGATTTAGTACATGATGTTGCAGGTTCATCTGTTCAACATACAGAAACTCTGACTGATATAGCTTCAAATCCTGAGTTGGCACCGTCTGAATTTTATGAGTTGTTGAGGTCTGCTGAGGATACATTATATCCTGGCTGCAAGATGAGCAAATTAGAAGCAGTTGCAAAATTTATGGCTATCAAATCAGATAACGGAATGTCAAACACCTGTTTTGACCAGATATTTTCTTTTCTTAAAACACTGTTACCCGAAGGAAATGTTTTGCCTGCAAATTACTATGAGAGTAAGAGGCTGGTTCGAAATTTGGGACTTACTTGTCAGAAGATTCATACATGTTCAAATGACTGCATTTTATATTCTGGGGAAAATGAGTCGTTGGATAGTTGTCCCACATGTGGACAACTGAGATATAAAGAAGGAAAACATGGGAAGTCTGGTTTGATTCCAGTAAAATAGTTGATATATTTTCCACTTACATCTAGACTTCAACATTTATTCATGTCTAAGAATACAACGACAATGATGTCATGGCATAAAAAGAATATTTCAACCGATAAAAGCTTGAATCATCCAGCCGATGGTGATTCATGGAAAAATTTTGATAGAGTGCATCCATCATTTTCTTTAGAAGCTATAAATGTTTGACTGGGCCTTTCTACTGATGGTTTCTGTCTGTTCGGATCTTATGGTAGTCAATATTCATATTGGCCTATTTTTTTAACTCCATACAATTTACCTCCATGGATGTTGATGAAGGATCCATATATCTTTTTGACTTTACTAATTCCAGGACATCCGAAGAAAAATATTGATGTTTATTTGAAACCATTGATTGATGAATTGAGTTTATTGTGGAGTACTGGTGTCAGTACATATGATGTTGCAACGAAACAGAATTTCATACTGAGAGCAGCATTGATGTGGACAATTAGTGACTTCCCGACTTATGGGATGTTATCTGGCTGGAGTACACATGGTCAGAAATCATGTCCTTACTATATGGGAGAGAACAAAGCATTTATGCTCATTCATGTAAAGAAACCTTTTTATTTTGACTGTCATCACAGATTTCTTCCAGCTGATCATCCTTTTCGCAGAAACAGATCTCATTTCAGAAAAGGAACAGTTGAAAGGGATGAACCTCCAAAAATGCTATCAGGTTCGGAGTTAAAATCAGTTGTATTTTCATTACCTCCCATCAATTTTGGTCCCACAATAAACCAACAGAAAATTTCTGGTTTTGGGAAAGAACACAATTGGATTAAATGTAGCATATTTTGGGATTTGCCATATTGGTCTGATTTGTTGGTCCGACACATGTTAGATGTCATGCACATTGAGAAGAACTGTTTTGATAATTTGTTTCATACAGTTTTGGATACACCAGGAAAGAGCAAAGACAATGTAAATGCACGTTTAGATCTTGCCCAAATTTGCAAGCGTCCAGAACTGGAACTGTTTGAGAATGTCCGAACAGAAAGGTTACTAAAACCAAAAGCAGATTATACACTGTCTAAAGAAAACTGTTTATTATTTTGTCAGTGGATTGCAGATTTGAGACTTCCAGATGGTTGTGCTTCCAATTTGGGTAGATGTGTAAAGAATGGTCATATTACTGGATTAAAAAGTCATGATTTTCATGTTATAATGGAAAGACTTCTATCCATTGGATTAAGAGGTCTGTTGAATTATGTGATTTGGGATTCCATAATAGCCATGTCTCATTTTTTTCTGGAAATTTGTGCAGCTACAGCAGATTATGATGCTCTATGCAAACTTGAAGAAGATGTTGTTGTAATTATATGTAAACTAGAAAAAATATTTCCGCCGTATTTCTCCGAATCAATGGAACATTTGATGTTACATTTTCCATATGAATCCAAATGTGGAGGTACAGTACAATTTCGATGGATGTACCCATTTGAAAGATGCATTCAAAAATTGAAAAGAAAAGTACGTAACAAAGCATCTGTTGAAGGATCTATTGCAGAAGCTTATTTGTAAGAGGAAATATCTTTTTTCTGCTCCCATTATTTTGAATCTGAGTATCCTTCAAAACACAACCGAATGGGATGGAACAAGAGGAATATTGATGAAATTGACAATCAATTATCTGTTTTCAACCAGCCAGAGCTTGGTTTTGGTGGAGTTTATGAACGCTGGCTTTCAGATGATGAACATCACAGAGCTCATACGTATGTTCTGCTCAACTGTGAAGAGATGACATCAGTTGTACTGTAAGTGTTTATATCACTTATTCTATCATTTATGTTACAGTAAATAACTTTGGTTTTTATAGGTTGTATGATAATCATATCAAGAAAAAATTTCCACAAATTACAGCAGCTGCTCTCGAAGAACGCCGACTGAAAAATTTCTCTCAGTGGTTTCAAAAACTGGTAACATAAATTCTTTATCTTTTAGCAACTCATTCAATGTATAGTTTACTATATTGATAATTATTTCACAAATTTTTAGGTGTCTCGACATGCTGATAAAATTGACAAACGACTGTGTATATTGAGTAACCCACCTTCCAAACTTGTTAAAACTTATAATGCATATGTGGTGAATGGATTTTGATTTCACACACATGCATATGGGGAATCAAAAAAAAAACAATGAACAGTGGAGTTAGCTTGAGAGGATCTCATCATCGAGAAAATGAAGTTGAATTTTATGGCATACTTGATGAAATCATTGAACTCTGTTATCTTGGACAACATTACATAACCATGTTCAAATGTCGGTGGTTGGATACAGAGAGAGGCATGCATGTTCATCCGACTCATGGAATCATTGATATTAAATGTAAAAGTGTTCTCGCAGTAAATGATCGATTCTTATTGGCTCAAAAGGCACATCAAGTTTATTACGCAAAGTACTGTGCTACATCAAGAGACTTGACTGATTGGTGGAGTGTAATAAAAATCAAAATTCGAGACAATCAGTTTAGTCAAAGTGAATGTGCTTTCACTGATGTGCAAAGAATTGAAGTTTTTCAAGAGATTCATCAAAATCAATCTTTTTTACAAAGAGACATGAGTATCGATGACGACACCCCACATTTAAGAGTCAGTGATGACGATGATGTTAATGATGTCACATATGAATTTGAAATGGTAAGAGATGAAGCAACTGGAACTCGAATGGATATCGATGATGTTGAGGAGGAATATGAAGATGAAATTGACATATATGAAGATGATGATGAAGCTGAACACTGATAGAATTCCATGGTAGTTATATACAATCATAATATATATATATGTATATATAATAGTAATTATCAATTATTTTCTAAAAACATTAACATTTTCTGTTTCAGATGGACGGTGAGACATTTCGTGAGTTGGCGGATTCTGACCTGCCTTTCAATGCGGATGAGTTGCTGGCAGATGACCCTCAGCCTGCAGGCACTCTAGGGAGTACGCAGAGGGGGCGCGGTCTTGCACGATTGATGATTCCTGACCCCATCCCCGAGAGACGTCCACGTCTTGGGTTTGATCCACGCACACAGAGGTGTGATAACCTGTGTGATAATCTATGGATTTGACTAAGATTTCATTAATCTATTCACATAATAAATGTTTATTATTTTTACAGTTTTCCGCATATAGCAGTCGGACAGGGCAGCGCTATTTTGCGCAACTATTTCTCTCAGCCGTGGACCACATGGGAGCAGATTCCCATTGATGTGCAGCAGGCCATGTTCAGCCATTTGTTGGTACGTACGTAAATAAATAATTTTTATTTTGAAAATTATTTCATTTCTAACTTGATATTTTGATTTATTTTTAGGGTTTATGGTATCCGATTGAGGATACCATGCGTGACGCCATCCACAAGGCATGGGAGGTGTCCATGCGTGATCGCTTTCGTCAGTTTTTGCACAATTTAAGAAAATCTGCCACGAAGAAAGCAGGAGTGTCAGATTTTGATGAGTCATGTAGAGCACACCGACCAGAGTACATTTCATCCCATGTATGGGATGGATTATGTGCGCACTGGTTGAGTGGTGCCTTTCAGAGGAGATCATCGGTGGGGAGGCAGAATCGGGGGAGACAGGAGGTGAATCATCGAGCTGGGAGTCGTTCTTTTAGTACTCATAGACAACATCTGGTACGTACATTATTTATAAATATTTTATATAACTATAAATATTAACAGTTTATTTTTTATTCTTATAGGCTGTTGAGCACCCCGATATTATGGATTATGACGTATATCAAAGGATGTATAGTGATCCTACTACTGGGGAGATCAGAGGTGATTGTCAGCATCACATCGTGGTCAGTATTATTTGTTTTCAAGTTTAAAAATTAACTGCATATAATATATTCATAATTTTAATTTTAAATTGCAACTACAGGAGTCATATGAGGCCGCAGAGTCATAGACCCGGCCTGAGAGTCAGGCCGAGTCATCAGATCAGACCATTGGCCGTCAGTTTGATGAGGAAACATGGATGCAGGCCACCCAGTATGCCTTCGAGAAGGGACGGGTAGTTGGTATTAGCTCTCGACTGACTCCCGGAGATTATTATGGCAGTGCTGTGATGTCGGCGTCCAGCTCGAGAGGAGCTCGTGCATCTTCTTCTGCTACACAGTATGAGGATCAGTTGCGATCTCAGACTGCACTGATAGAGAGTCTCCGACAGGAGCAGGAGCAGATGCGTCAGCAGCAGCAGCAGCATGAGGAGGAGCGTCGACGCCAGCAGCAGCTGTACGAGGAGCAGATGAGTCGGTGGCAGTAGCAGCACCAGGAGTAGATGGAGTATATGTGCTGACTCACTCATGCTTTAGGGATGGAGTTTCCTCCACCAGCATTTGCAGATCCCCCCTCCCCCCTCCTTTAGATTAGAGTTTGTTTTTATGTTATAAAGTTTGTTAAATCAAAATATGAATTTTTTTCTATTCATAGTTTCTGTCTCATTATAAAATATTAATAATATTATATTTTGAAATAATAATATTAATATGAATAATAAAATTATTTGTATTTTATAATATTAAATTATATATATATATTAAAATTTTATAATATTATAATTTAATTATATTTTTTTGTAATATTTGAATTATTTTAATATTTGAATGTAAAATAATTCTATTATTTTTATATTAATTAAAATAACTTATTAATATTTTTTTTATTTATGAATTATAATTATAATATTATTATATTAATTAAATCATTTATTAATATTCTATTATTTTTTATTTTTGAATTATAATTCTATTATTATTATATAAATTAAAATAATTTATTAATAATTTATTATTTTTATTTGTGAATTATAATTCTATTATTATATTAATTAAAATCATTTATTAATATTTTATTATTTTTTATTTTTGAATTATAATTGGATTATTATTATATTAATTAAAATAATTTATTAATAATTTATTTTTTTTATTTTTTTAATAGTATTTGTGACGGGATACTATGCCCGTCACAAATAGTATTATTTATATATCCATTAAAATAATTTAATAATAGTTTTTAATTTTTTTAAAAAAACATAATTGCGATGGGTCCCGTCGCAACTACTATTTGCGACGATCCCGTCGCAAATACCTGTTGCGACGGGACCCGTCGCAATTACTATTTTAAAAGTTTTTACAAATATACGGAGTAATATTTGCGACGGGAAGGATACCCGTCGCAAATACTATCTTTAGCGACGGGCCCGTCACAACTAATTGTTGTTGCGACGACATTTTTCGCAACGGGCGATTTGCGACGGGATCCCGTCGCAAATGACCCGTCGCAAATACCTGTTTTTCTAGTAGTGTTAATCCAATGAGGGATGGTAAACCTCAGATGTAGAAGGTTCTGAATCTCTGCGTATACCTATGACTTGCAACCTAGTGGTAATTCATGGATACTATTCTTGGGGATAAACCAAAGATTCACGAACATATTAACACATATTAAATTTATAAGCGAGTCCCAAAATTGGCAATAATCCCCCCCAAAAGGGTGAGATGAGATCGATTTCCCACCCTCTCGACCAATGTGAGTTCTTAAGTGTCATTAGGCATATCAACCAATGAGAACCTGCCTTTGGGAAGCATGTCCTGGGATCATTGGATAAAAGGAATTTTGGTCATTTCTAGTTCCACGAATAAACCCATTAGAGACCAGGTGAATCCATGGAGATAGGGAACCTGATAGAAATGATTCAACAACACCGACTCCCTTTAATCAGACATGGGAATTGGTCAAGTCCCCTTTCTCCACAAAACAGTAGTGTGCATAGAGGTTTAGTTTATATTATATAGGTTTATCCACAATTCCTCTATGCATCCATGATTGGATGATCAAGTTTTAAATTTTTTTGGTCAATATATCATTTAGTTAACCTACTTTATTAACTTCAATAGATGTGAACTATTGAATTATATGAACCATGTTATTTGTATTGATTTTATATTTTACTATTAGTGAACTTGATGATCTATAGGAGTAATTATCATGGATTTTTTACCTATTAATGTCTCTACTAGTATTGAGATCAAATTTACTACCTTAGTTAGAGATTTTGTATGATAATGATTATACTGACTCATCCTCTTAGAGGAAACCATGTGAATGATTTTAAATGTGTTTCCATTTATAATTTTTTATTATTTCATAGATAACAATATATTATATCATCATTTATAGATTAATTTTATTGTAATTCTAATATCAGAACATGGATCTTGGTGTCCATGAGTGGGTACTTGGGTAGAACATATGGGGTTAGGAATTCCCTCGATCAGTCTCTTTCTCGAAGGAGTATATTTCCTATATACTAAGCATTGGTTTAGTTAATCCCCTAATAAATACTATCATCAATAGGTAATAGGTATATTATATGGGTGAATAACTCTTCTAGATGATTCTTTCTTCATGACAAGGTATAGGTCCCCCATTAGTGGAATCATGTACTTTCTCAAATGATAATTTTCTTCAATGGGGTGTAGGTCCTCAACTATAGTCCAGTGATCATTTTGGAAGTTTTTAAAATTAAATATTATTGATTATTACTCATGTATATGGGTGTGGTATTTTGGATTCCCACTTTTTTTGTGTATAATCATTTTAGCATTGTTATTTAAGGAGCGATTCATATGGTGATACTCGTTACAAATTCCTAGAAAAATTATATTTTAAGTGTATTAATTGACCTTGTTGTGGACATGGGGTGGTATGTGTTGGGTTTCTTGGGATCTATTAACAATTAATAATTTTTTTGGAAATAATAAAAAATCCAAATCCATTATCTACCATTTATGAAATTGAAACTATTCTAAACATAAAATGATGAACAATATTTTACACCTTACCTCATAGATGCCTCTGCTACTTCCTTTGACCAATATTATTGATGAATATACCTTAGAGGTAGATAAATTATTCCCTACTATATGATTTATCCATGGGTTGATCTAAATCATCCAATGCTTAAATGGAATTTTACTCACTTCTCATGTAATACTAGTGACTTTAGATAGAAAAGATAAAAGGAGAAAGAGATATTTGTGGGGAGAGATATGACTAGAATCATGAAAATATATTAAGAAACCATCACCATTGAAAAATAATAATTATATATCCCTCATGTAATTCCTAATCCACTTAAAAAATTACTCATACATTACAAAATTAATGAGTAAATATTTTCTATTTCATGCATTCATTGAATGAATGAATTATTCATCCTCCCTTAATTTAATATTATAAAATTATTATTAATGATTTCCATAATTATAATATTCCTATATGTTAACTTTTAATGTTTTCATTCCAATTATATCATAGGGTGTTAGTGTGGATCGTACAATATGATTATCCTTATACCTTTTCTATATGATATCTTCATATCATCCTAAATGACATGCCTATCCATGAAATTTTTAATTTCCATGAAATAAAGGATATAATCTCACAATATATCCCTATATCATACCCCAGAATATAGGATTACATGTATCACATACATAATAGGATTTAAGTAATATCTCTATTAATCTACCACTTCCATTAAAGTTTTATAGACCTTGTGTAATTTCACCTTTATATTTTATCATATACAATAAATTATGAAATCATTTTCAAAAATCCTTTTGTATATCTTTGAAACAATTTTTTAATGTTATCATAAACTTCAAATTTTATTATATAATATTCAATACCTTGTGAATACCTATCCAAAATACTTTTTGTATATACTTAAAAACACATTTAGATAATATTTTTGAGTTTTCCTAACTCAATACCCATTAATTTAACAACAATGTGTGACCCTACAAGCCTTTTTAGATTTAAAAAACAATATGAATTCCCAAATTCTTAAATGTAAGAAAATAGTTTCCTCTAGAAAATAATCCTTTTACTCATGCGAAAAAAGGATCTGGCATGATCTCCATCAAAAAAATTTATCTCTATACTTGTCTCAATTAGATATATCATATATAATAGTTCATTTTCATATGAATTATTTATCCAAGACATCAAGTATCTATGGGACACAAAGTATGAAAATATGATATTTTTACTCATATTTCATATATTCTATAAGTATTGACTGACCAATTTGATGAATACATCTCATGTCATTCAGCCTTATGGAATATCACATCATATTCCCCTCAACCAATAAATAGTTCCATCATATGTCTTATATAGGAAGAACCATACACTTCCTTATTCTATCTCAATCATGGGTCCATATTTCATACTTTTCATATGAGAGGAAAAATACCATCATGGTTAAGCTCTAATTAACAACATGATTAGAAATATACCTAACTATACCCTAATTAGATAATCCTCAAGGCTTGCACAAGAAAGGTGTAAAAGTATAAAGTTTATCATGATAGGTATCTCATTAACCTTAGGTATATAGGAAATCCAAATATGGAACATGTATTCTTAGTATAAAAAAGTCATATTTTATGACACTTTATATGGTATACCTCATGTTTCATCCATCATACAAAAACCATTTTGTACCTCATGATAATATTACCTACCCTGATACAAGAATCATGCTCATGCAAACCTTAACATTTCATCACAACATATAATTTTCCATGTCAAAAATCAGTTAGGGAAAACTCAGTCATAATTTTAAATGTAAATTTTCATTTCACTTCATGAGTAAATGCATCCAACATGAAAGAATGATAAATTATAGACCAACTTTTATATAACATGATACATTTTATATCCTTAAACCCCATTAATTATATTAACAAAACCATACAAAAGTATCCATCTCATCATATAACATATAATATAATTATATATAATCCTTATGTTTGCTAAATTTTAGTATTTTTTTAAACTCATTACATTGATATATAATTCCTAATATATATCTATTTGATCCCCTGATAACATTCTTCAAATAAACTCTTAAGTGAGTAACATCTATAAATAAAAAAGTTCAAATGATAGTGATACTTAGGAATATATTCCTCATTTTAACTTCCTTAAATAATTATTAAAACTCCTTAACTTTAATAAATAAAATTTATGGTGTTAATTACTTATATTTTTTTTCCCAAGGTTAATAGAAAAAGTCTTTGGGGGGGGGGGTGAATTGAGTCCTTTAAAACTATTGTTGATTTAAAGACCCCTCTTGATTTATTAAATTTCACTTACCTTTAACCAGAAAATTAAGTGTAAAATTAAATATAAAATAAACAATTGGACACAAATACATATAATGTTTTAGGTAATAAATATCCCCTATCACACTCCACCAACACTTTCTCAATGATCTTAGTGATTTTACTAATGTAGTCCCTTTATCGGGGGCCTCAAAAACTGAGTGTAGGTAGCTTAAACCTTACAAAAATGATCTTACAAGGATTTTAGGTTCTTTTACTGGGAACCTAGAAAACATAGTATGATAATATGAAACTTTAAACACCAAAAATGAGTACACAAATCCCAAAATCAAGAGAAATGAGATGAGATATAGAAAGGTTGAATGACTTCAGCACACATTTTCCTTTAAAACAGACATATGTAAAATGATCTTCAAGAATGCACTAAATTAGAAAAAATTGATCTTTAAGATATATATCATTCCTTTTTCCTGATAATTTAAGCAAGATAATAAATAATTTATCATAGGATTCTTCTTCTTCAAGCAACATAATAAAATTTTCTTCTATATTGCACATACAGTCTTCTTCTATCTTTGAATAGTGAGAGAATACTAAGAAAACATAGTATTTTGATTCTATATTCAAAGGTTTAAAGTAGTATAAATAGATCTTATATTTCTTGGGTATTTTTATTTCAACTCAATTATATTTTTTCAAACTAGCCAGAGAATATATATAGAAATTTATTTTTTATCCATTGAAGCTTTCTCACTCTTTGTAAATTTAATAATAAAAAGACAACAAACTTAATTAAATTCCTCTATGATAAAATATTCTTTCTATTGTGAATTAATATTTGGAAAATATATATTAAAAAATATTTGAATATTTTATCTAAAAATATATCCTTGAAAAATATATCAATGAAAAACTTCCTCTTTCATAAATATTTTCTCGTTGATACGACTAGGTTTCCTTGAAACCAAAGACCTCAAAAATATCCTCCATGTTTGCATTTAAAAAATTTGAACACTGACATAGATGATAGTACATTAAACCCTTCCTATAATATTAGAAAATTTAAACACATCCTTAAAAAATATGTGTCATTCAAATATATTGAAAATGCTAACTTCAATATATCTGTGGTTGAATAATTATTCATTAAAATCTTCCCCACTACTTTGCATAGATTCATTGGAATATCTAAAAAAATATCATAATGATAAAGTGTATGGAATAAACCAAAATACACCATAGAAGATGAAAATATAAAAATTATGAAAAAATTTTATATTGAAGAAATCATATTTTTCAATAACTCTATTTAATGCTTCTTTAATTTTACAGGTTATAGTATGAAACAATTTCTTATGCATGCATCAATTTTCTCCAATCTCAAACCTTAAAACTAAATATTGATCCTTCAATATCATAATATTACTATATAATCTTTTTATGTGATATCTTCATGTCATCAAAACCTTACCTCTTTCTATATACATTGTAAACACTTACTGTATGAGTTGAGTTCTATTCTGCATGAGTCAATCTGTTAGTTTCTATGATGAAGTAGGTTCTG
This sequence comes from Viscum album, assembly GCA_963277665.1. Classification (NCBI taxonomy): domain Eukaryota; kingdom Viridiplantae; phylum Streptophyta; class Magnoliopsida; order Santalales; family Viscaceae; genus Viscum; species Viscum album. Next base: position 602,772,297 of record OY728119.1, on the reverse strand, counting down.
AATGCTTTATATGCAAGTCATAGTATGAATAAGTTTCCTTCATGAGACATCTGATCTTGTTAATTTATAACAACCAACCACTATAATTAATGAAATTGGTTTTGATATGCATGCATTATAGATATCTCATACTCGAGTGGTTCTGATATGCATCGTCTTTGAGATCCAGTGTACTACACATCTCTTCTAACTTGCGGTATATGATTATATAATGGTTTTGTTTAACGTTTTTCATGAAGAAATTATTATGTAAGTAGAGTTTATATATTTTATAAACTACATGAGGTTTATTATTCCTTTGAAGAAAACATTCTATATTCAATAACTTCCAACTTTAGTTTATAAAAGAGTGCCTGTAAGTCGTAGTGTACTGTATTCCTCATTTGAATTTCTGATTTCCATGAAATATTATTTAATTGGATTGCATTCTTTACAAAAAATTAATATAATCAATTCTATACTGTTATACCAATTCCATTATTCATAAAAAACCTCTCCACTATAGATAAAAATGAATGGGGTGGAATTGATGTAACTGATTTTACCATGTAACCAAATGTCCCCATATAAGAGAATCTATATCAGATTGATACTATACATTTTAGTAAACTTTTAGACCCTATAAACATATTATTTAAATTTTAGTCTAGTTGAATTATATTTATTTAATTTTATTAGTTTTCCAATAGACTAGGGTCCACCTTAATCTTAATTATACATCATGAGATATCATTGAAAAATAGTAATTCATATAATCTAAAATTTGAAGAAAATAGATATGAAATATTGAAGATACTTCAGTCAATTTTTAAATTACACAAATGACCATTTCAACCTTCCTTGTATTTTAATGAAATGAAGAAAAACATATTGTATATATATTTAAATAAGAATAAAAAAATTCCAAGGTCTGTAACATAAGTTATCATTGTATAATATAATCTAACTATAAATTGAAAAATTCTCTATAACATAACAAATTTCAACAAATTCAGTAAAAAATCTGAATATAAATTGAATGATTTATCCTTATCTAGAGTTAAATAAATTATAGATAATATTATTATAATTATGAGGAAATAGGAAGAATAAAATTTTGTTCATTTTAGATTTAGATACAATCAAAATATGGTGATCTAATAATATGAAAACACATTACAATATCTAGCACAGACATGCAATGTTGGAACATCTAGAAAAATAAACAAATAATAAAAATAAAGCATGACTATAACACTCAAAAATAAAATATAGTAAGAGAAAATTATATTTTAATAAAACAATAATAAAATAATGTTTTTAAAATTTCATTGAACAAAAATACTAATTTGATAGTATGAATAACAATTTTCAGCTTACTTAGTCAAAATAAGCGTTGAATGAATTTTTTGAAAATTTTCCTTAGAAATAAGTTTTTATGAATAATAAAAAATGTAGTATTTAAAATCTCATGATTTTATTTATAATACTGTTTAATAATAATAATAATTAAAAATTTATTAACTATAAATTTTATATGAATAAAGATAAGACCATTTGGAGGTAAAAATTAGTATTTTAAAGATTTTTTTTTTCAAAAAACAATTTCTGTTTAAAAAGGAATAACATATATCCATTTAAATTAATTAAAATAATAAATAATGATGAATGATTTAAATAAAATTTATATATTATATATCTAACTATATTAATTTAAATCAATATAATGATTATTATTAGTTATATAGTTAATATAATATCATCTTATTCTTGAAAAACGTATTTCTTGTAAAACCGTTCTTCGACACATTTTGCGGGTTTATATTCAAATTAAAATTTGACACTTATGTGAATTGAATTTGAAAAATGGATTCTATATTTGGAATAATATTTATAATAATTATATATTATTTTCAACTTAACTTTTTGTCATAATTAATAGTAAAAATAGTAAAAATTAATGACCATGGTTAAGGTAAAAATGAGTTTACTGTGGGGTAAATCTATAAGGATATGAGATAAAATGACCAAAAAACATATCTAATTCCTATTATCTAGAAATATTTAAACATTATATTGTATAAGGTTCATTTATGAACTGATTTTGATCCTTTTTTAATGTGAAAAATGTGGGTATGATTTATTAATTTCAAAAATTCCAATTATGTCCTCCTTCTAAATTGTAAAAGGGTACTCCCTCTACTCACTTCTTCACACATATAAAGACATTTTTATTGAAAAAAATATTTAAAAATACCTTAAAAAAATAATTACACATCCTAAAGGTTCTTTTCTTCCCAAAATACCAACCCTAGGGTCCTTAATAAGAGATCTAAAGGAGGTTCTTCTAAGAGAAGGTAATTGTCTTCACTAAGCTATTTATTTTTTATTCTTATTTTATAACTTCAATTATGAATTAAAAATTAAAATATAATAAAATAGTATCTTCCATATACTTACATGTTATTATATTTATTTCATACAATTTATCCATTTACTTCTCTATCAAATGGGAAACAAATCCATCGCTTGTGTGTACGAAAGACTACCACCACATGAGCCTATGTATTTTGTTTTCCATTACCAACTCAATTGTATAGTCATAATGATGTAAATAATGATTTATATGATACATATGATATTATATTAATTTTTTATAATTAATATATCATCCAATTCTATACTCTTTCACCCATTAAGGGAATGATATCGCTGCTCGTGCGAATGTACAACCTACCGTCTCCATGAAGCTATCAAATTAATTTTCCATTTCAAACATTCAATAATGGTTATAAAAATGGAATTAATTATTAAATATGATATTTATAACATTAATATAATTTTTTATTTGATATAACTATATCCTATAAACAAGGAATTGAACATTCATGATAAAATGTGCATGAGAAAACAAGGTGATTAACACCCAAACAAATAGTAATAATAAAATATGGTTAACAAATAGGTTTAAGATATTATAAGAGGATTAAACATGATATTATAAATACTAATATGGTTATATTATAAATTAATAAAATTTTTAAAATCATTATTGAAATATCCCTAACTTCTATTTCATTAATTTATTTATTTCCATTATTTTCTTGGAGTTTTATACCTGATTTTTTTAAATGGGGGAAATGGGAAGTCACACGATTATTTCATAGTTAGAAGTAACTATGTGGATAATGTGAAAATACATCTAAAATTTTATAAGACTTTTTTATCAAGGATGGTGAACATTTTCCTTCACTTTGTGGGCTAACCGTGCGACTCTTCAGGTGGGCCCAGTAAAGGGCATAGAGTTTGCACATGGTTTGGGTAAACCCTGCGACAACCGTGTGATTCACCCAACCTGTAAAAAATATTTTAATAATAATATTTATAATAATAATAATAATAATAATAATAATAATAATATTATTATTATTATTATCATTATTTTGATATTATTATTATTATTAGTTTTATTATCATAGTTTTTTTTATTTAATTCTCCCCTTTCCCATATAATCCCGCACGATAACCATATATTTTCCCATCTACCCTCATGTGCACTACCCCTCCGACCAACCTCCTCTCCTCACTAGTTTCACTTAATTTCATTGGATATCTTGGTCGAGAAACCAAGGTAAGACCTATGCCTCCCTCCTTCCTCATTATTCCAGTGACCTTTCCTCTCTCGTCACCCCTCTTCGTTTGAAAAAACCCTAGGGTGAGGGTTGATCTGATTTTTGGTATTTTCATCCACTATTAGAAAAAGGCCTCTCGAGATTACTTCATGCATATTTCACCATCTTCCATTTAAGGTGTAGAATTTTGATTTTACCGCCACCTTTTGAGGTAGGTTTTTATTTCCCTTTTGTGTGGCCCAATTTTAATTGTTTTTTTGGAAATTGTTGGTTCCTCATTTGTTGTTTAGGAAGTATTTCAGTCACTTGAGGGTGAATTTCATGGGTATGTATATGTAAGCACACACACACACACATATTACCTCTTTGTACATATTCCCTCATGGAGAGGGGAATATGTACATGGGTCGAAGTGTATAAATATATATGTGAAGGTATATATGTGTGTAATCTTAAAGGGGTGGATTTTAGTGACCATCATTAAAAGAAACATGTTTTGAGGTAGTTCACCCTATTCCAGAGCCTTTAAATTGAAAACTACATTAGCTTATCTGTTTTATTGGGTGTTTTCATTATATTATAAATCTAGTAAATTGTATATAAATGTTGTATTGAATGCAGTTGGTTTATTTCATGATTCTAAAAAATTTTCTCATGTTTCCCAATAGGTTTTTCTTATTAAAACATGTTTGTAGGATGGTTTTTAAAACTTTAGGTGTATTGAGTTATTGTTTGATTTTTAAATTATTTATACTGGGTGATTTTGAAATGCCCAATTTTTTTTTCACTTTCATCCATTTTTCCATAAGACTTTAATTAAATGTTTGATTTTCCAAAGATATCCATTTTTTTTCAAATGGTAAAAGATTGTTCTCAAATTATAGGGCTTGGTTGGTGATTTTGAATGAATTATTTAAAATATTTTACCTCCATAAATACTCTCCATTATTGGGAGAATCCACATGGATGGTATTAAAAGCGGGTTTTAGCATGTATGATGGATTTTCATGATTGAGATGTTGTATTCATGCTTGATTCCTAACCTCCCATACTTTTTATATCCATGGGATCTTATTAGTCATAGTGAGACTCAAGAGATGGTTTCTATTTAGTCCAAATTAGATGGACTAGATCCCTATAGAGTATACATATGGGTTGTTCCACTGGTTAGGCTAATTGAGAGTAGCCAAGTTGGTTTTTGAATTTGGATCACATTGATAGGACACTAAATGGTTCCAAACTGAGTATATTTAGGGTATCTTCACATGGTGTCTAGGTATATCCCATAATAACTATTTCACATGTATTCTAATTTCTATTGTTTTTTAATGTTTTTATAAAATCATTTTACTATTATTATAATACTAGAAATCTTACTGTATCACTTGTGGTATGTTTTTCACTGCTTCTCATTTTAATGTATCTTTGTTACATATTTCTTATTATAAAGGGGTTTTCAAAAAGTATTTTATCACTTAGAATTTTTTAATAAAAATGAAGGAAATTAGTTCATTGGATTTTTGAGTTTTTTACTTATTATATAAAGTTAATTAAAACCTTATTTTAAATATATGTATTTTAAACTATCATGAAATGGTTTTATTTTTAAAAGTAAGGAATAAGGCATATTTCTTATTTGGAATCCCTACTAAGAATCTTGGTTTTCATTAATACACTATCTTTATGTTTCAGGTTCTTCCAGTTTTGGATCTCTCTTAGAGTGAGCATTGTTTTGTGATTGGTGGTGACCCATGAGGTCACTTTGAGGTATGTTTATCCATTTAGTTTTATTTATTTTCCACTTATAATATTTATATTTATATTTAATTTTTATATTTATTTAACTATATTTTATAATATAAATCATTTCTAACTAAGTATTCTTGATGCCCAACACTAGTTTCCAACCTGGGAGGATCAATTATGTATCTCAGACATTATTACTGGACAAATTTGGTGACAGGTTTGTGGTTGAAACATGTTAGTTCATGAAAAAATGGTATCATATGAGCCCTTGTTTTTTGGGGATGTTTGGTTGGTTGGAGATTAGGATAATCATAACTCAAGATTCTGAAGAAGGAAGAGTGTCACAAGCTCTTACTTATTCTGTGCCTTGGGTTTCCATGGGAAGTTGGGCTTTGAGTCTTTTGTTTTATGATTTTTTTTTATTTTTTGGTAGTGTGGGGATGACAAAGTGGAGTGAACTAGTGGTAATTAGTGATCTCAAAGGGATTGTAAAGCTATGTAGGGACCGAGTACATGGTTCATGATAACTCTTAGTTCTAGTTGGGTAGTTGTCACACGATCCTACAAGACATGTGTCCAAGCTGTGAACCAACACTAATCCCTTCTTGAAATTATGCGTTAGACTCATTTGGTTTTATTTTGATTTGATTATGGTGTGTCTTCCTATTTAAGATAAAATTTGTTTTTTAAATATTGGTTTTAAAGTAATGGTGTTTTTCTTTTAAAGGAATATTTTCATGGTGTTTTGATGAAAATTGTTTTTAATTTTAATGGATTTTAAAATTTAATCTTGGTTTCAAAGTTTAATGAATGTGGTTTTTCAAATTAACTAGATTTTCTTGAAATTGATAAGGACCATTTGGCACTTCGAGTCTTTCCCTCAAAAATAAAAAAAGCACTTAAGGAAACCCCTTAATTTTTTAATTGGGATATGGTGGTAATATATAATGTAATCTTAGTAAGGGGGAATTTTCATTGTTATGACTCCTAGAAAGGAAAAAGGGACTATGATCAAAAAGGGAGTTCAAGGTCGAGGACCTAATAATGTTTTAAATGAAAATCATGTGTGGTTTTGAAATGGAATTGAGTGAGGAAAATGTTTTCAAATAAAAAAATTAAATTTAAAATGGTTTTAAATTTTAAAGTAATATTTTCTAAATTTTGAAATGTGAAATGTAATGTTTTAAATGGTTTCAAGAGGTGAGTTTTCTAAATTGAGTTTGGTTCTATGGTTGATTTACTTTATGGAAATATTTATTTGGGGTGAGATTTAATTATTTTTTTTCTAGGACTTAAATTGAGATCGTTATTGATATGATTTTTTGTTTATTTCTTTATTTAGAGTATGCCTCCATAATAGTTTTGAGGGTTCATAAGGGTTCTGGAGTGGCTCAGTCAGTTAACGACACTACTCAAATTTGTGATAGAGTGGTGGGGATAGTTTATTGGTAAGGTTTACCTATATATAGAGATGATTTGAATTCCAAATTGGTATTAGAGTGTCTTGAAGAAGTTTACAAAGTATTATGGTCTTTATAGAATCCTGATGTTGTTAAGTTTAAAGTTATTCTAAGGATGATTGAAGGGTAGAGTTCGAATTAGTGGATGATCATCATCCCGTCTTTACTAAAAGTTGGAATGTTATGGAATATTTTTAAGACCATTTTTACTAAGTGGTTCCTTCTTTAAGATTTTAAGGTAGATAAGATGGTAGATCTTATAATACTATCGTAAGGTCAATGAATAGTGAAACAATTTTAATGAGCTGGTTATTTTCTCACATGATAATTTATTGAGTAATTCCTTGAAGGCTCATCAGTCTATGAAGGGTCTTCACTTGGATCTAAGTGATTGAGCCTTTTAAATTGGGTGTCCTTTGTTTGGGGAGTTGGGGAATGAAGACTATCTATCTGAGTTAATATTTTTGGTGAATCCTTTTGTGAGTAGTTTTTCATATTCCTTTCAAAGTTGGTGAGGACTCCCCATCCGGTGAGATGTGAATACTAGAAGATCCTATCCTATGTGAACCTCCCTTAGTTGTTTCTTCTTCAAAAATGAATCCACCACTTGTAATATTCTAATGAGGACAGTTCAGGCACTCTAAGAACTCTTTCCCATATATTCCAAAGACCTTTCCCCACTGTGGTAGTTTGAGGAACCTCCATAAGTTTTGTAACTAGAAGCATATTTTGGGAAAGAGATATTCTCTATCCTTGGGATCTCATTAGAGTTTCAAAATTTTTTGAGGTATTTTCCATTTTTTATTTTCCTTATTGTCTTGATCAATCGCTTATTTCATACTCATTTGGAGATGTTCCTTATTATAATTCTTATGGATTTTTGGTCTTATTCCTTGTAAATAATCCTTCTTGGTGCCATGACCTTTAGAAACGTTTTCTTTTTTATTTGGGTTTTCTCTTACTTGTTTTATCCTAGAATAGTTATCTCCTTAGTGAATTTATTTTATGGTGTAGAGACCCATGAAAGATCTTATTGTCAATATATCTTGGTCTAGATAGGCATGGATTGTGAAGATAGGGGTAACACTGGGGTCAGTAGTCTTCATTAAACTTTGGGTTTGATTTAGAGATCTAGTTCCAGGAGTTATTTCTCTTAGTTTAAGGATTTCTGTTTTCTTCCTGTCTTGGACTCAGTGACTTTCTAGGGGTATAAAATTTTTATGGTGGGGATAATTTTTACACCCCAACTTTATATTTCATTAATTAATTTATTTCCATTACTTTATTTGATTTCTATACCAGTCTTGTTTTTTAAGGGGGGGGGGATGGGTAGTTTCATAGTTACCACACGGTTAGAAGTAACTTTGTTGAGCTTGTGTGAGTATATATACAATTTTATAAGACCCATTTATTGTGGTTGGCATATAGTTTCCTTAAATATGAATTTAGACTATGGGTCTCTTTAGTTGTGTCCAGTAAAGGGTTCACAATTGAAACATGGTTTGGGTAAACCGTACGATTCACAGAACCCTTACAAAATAATTTAATAATAATAATAATATTATCATTATTATTGTATTATTGTATTATTAGTTTTATTATTATTATTATTATTTAATTTTATTTCTCTTCTCCCCTTTCCCTTCTACCATCACACGATGGTCCGTACCATTTCCCCTCTACCCTTGCACTCACCACCCCTCAGATTAGCCTCCTCTCCTCTCTTTGGTTTCACTCGATTTATTCAGGTTTATTGGTTGAGACACTAAGTTATGAACTCTTCCTCCCTCTTCCCCTTGTTCCAAAAACCTTTCCACTCCTGTTATCCCTCCTCATTTGGCCAAAACCTAGGGTGAGGTTTGATCCAATGTTTTTCATTTTCTCCCATTGTTAGGGTGTGAGAAGGCCCTCTCAAGATGACTTAATTCATGTTTTTGTCATCTTTCAGGGAAGGCATAGCATTTTGATCCCCCACCACCGTTTGAGGTAGGTTTTCATTTCCCTTTTGTTTGGTCCAATTGTAATTGGGGGGTTTTGGTAATTATTGGTTTCTATTTGGTTGTTTAGGAGGTATTTTGGTCACTTGAAATCTAATTTCATGGGTATGCATTAGTGAGTTCATATATAAATATGACCACTTTTTATAGATTACATCATGGTGAAAGGATATGTACATGGGTCAAAGGGTATAAAAATATATGTGAAGGTGCATATGCATGTAAGTGTAATGGGATGCTTTTGAGTGACCATCATCAAATGTTTTGTTTTTTGAGGTAGTTCACCCTATGTACGGACCATTAAATTGAAAACTATATTTTCTTGTGTGTTTTATTGGGTGTTTTCATTATATTATATAGCTAGTAAATTGTATAAAAATGTTGTATTGAATGGAATTGGTTTATTACATGATTCTAAAAAAAATTCACATGTTTCACTATACGTTTTTATTATTAAAACATGTTTCAAGGATATATTTTGAAATTATAGAAATTTTAAGCACTTTTTTTGGTTTTCCGAATGATTTATATTGGGTGATGAAGTTTCCCAGTCAAGATCCAAGTATCACTGAGAGGGGGAGGGTGTGAATCAGTGATATATTTTTCTTTTATGTTTCATACTTTTTAAAACAACGTTCACCTACTATTAAAGAGTTATTTCCCTACTAAACACAATCAAAACACATATCCTCAGGAACAAAATATTTACAAGGTTCACTACTCAATAAGAGTAGCTACGTCCTTGGTATGGTATGTAAACAATCCAGTACCACAAAATCTACCAGAAAACAATCCTTTGACATGAAATAAAATGATTAGGATATACCCTTAAACCCACATATCACTTGGAAAACAATCCGCACCCTATTATCACAAATAGAGTAAAATAAAGTTTCAGTGCTTCTTAACAAACTTTCACAAATCTGATCACTCAAAACAATTCTTCTATTTCCTACCCAAAAGTTGGTAAGAACTACCTTGCACAAAAATTATTGCTTGTAATGACCTTTAATATTTTGTGCACCCTTTTAGGTGTCTTTCTCACAACATTCATGCCTCGTGTGCAAGTTTTAACTTTTTTCACGAAACAACTCTTGCATGAAACATCAATCTTGCACGCAACTCTCTTCTTGTGTGCAACTTCTACTTCTTACGTGCAAATCTATTTATTTCGTGCACATCCCTTTACATAAAATTCTTCCATGATTTAGATCTATGTATCTTTATAAGTGTCAAGCTACACAAATGATAGGGGGTCACATTTTATTTATAGGCATCGCTGACCCCTGCACGCAAAAACCCTAACGCATCGCGCAAGATCCTGACACGTCACACAAAACCCCATTTGACGCCGCATTCGGAACGTAAGTCTCTTTCATGCCAACCTAATTTTTCATGAACTTCTTGAATGTTTCACATACTTCATGCCTTTTCCATTTTATGATGTTCTGACCTTGAATCATGCCTTGCATGAAACATTCCAAACTCCCTTCAATTTTTCATGCAAAAACCAATCTTTCGCACGGGTCATTCCTTTGCCAAATTTTGATGTTTGGATCTTGGAACTCCACTTTCGTGAAAAATAACAAGCCATATTCAAACATGAATGCAATATCCTTTACCAAAATCACATTTCACTATCTTTCGATTTTCAGCCCTAAAAATTTGGCAAACACTAGAAAACGGCACCACCTTAAAATCTAATTCAGCAAGAACACCAATGATGCTTTACTATCATCTGAATTATTCAACAAAAAACTGCTTTAATCATGAGCAATATCTATACACTACCACAAAAATAGTTTTTCCCGGCGCCAACCTTTATCAGCGCTAACGAAAAAGCGCTGATAAATGGTCGACTTCAAAAAAAAAAATATTAAAATATTAATATATAAATATATAAATATAGTTATATTGATATAAATATAATATATAATATTTAAATATATTTTAGATAAGTATAAATATACATTTACACTTAATATACTTAATATATAAGATATTTAGTGAAAATGACATATAAAAAAATTCAAAAAATATTTTTAATTAATAATTTGCTAATTATTATCGATTAAAAATCATTTAGTAACAATTTGAAGTCACAGAAAATCAAAACAATTAATAAAAGATCTAAAATAAGTTGAAAATGTAACTCAAACTTCAAACGGCCATAAATTTTGATCCGGGTGTCCGTTTGAGCTCTACAACATATCAAATCAAATCCTACAACAAGCTCTACATGCTAATGATTTAGAAAAAGCCTCTGTCACATTTTTCGAGCCCAAAAAAGGCCTAGAAGGCCTTCAAAATTGAGTTTTTAGTTGGGGTACCCCGATTTTTTAACATTTTGTGGATTTTCAGCCTCGTTTAAGGGGGGTATTATTGGATTTTTTTTGGTGGGGACTGAATTTATTCCAAGGTATTACATTCATATTGATATTATGTCTTTGAAATTTTATCATTTTTTATAATGCACTGCTATTTATAATCAAATATATAACAATATATACATATTTTTTATATATTCACACATAAAAATTTAATTATAAATATAAATAATAATATATATTTACATATAAAATATATTAACTTTATCTAAATAATAACTAATATCCATTTTATTTAAAATACAAATATATGAATATTTATATACCTATATATTAATCTAACTATATATATACCTATATAATGTGTGTGTGTCTATTTGTGTGTGTCTATATATTAACAAACTGATATATATTATATATATATATATATATTCTAACATATGTATATTCATATATATATATATATATATATGTATAATTATACTTATAGAAACACACACACACACACACATATATATCTCTGTGTGTGTGTGTTGTATATATGTATTTATTTACACACACACACACACACACACAGATATATATATATATATCTCTGTATGTGTGTTATATATATGTATTTATTTACACACACACAAAACAAAATATATTTTATAATTGTATTGAAAACTAATCTTATAAATATATATTAGTATACAAATAAATATATGGATAAAATAATATAACTAAATATATATAAATAAATAGATATAACTTAATATTAATATACGAATAAATATATAAATATATACATATATAAATATAACTAACTATATATATATTAATATACAAATAAATATATAAATATATAAATATAACTATATATATATATATATATTAATACAACTATATAAATTTATATTAATACATGAATAAATATAACTATATATATATATATATATAAATAGATATATCACTAGTTGGAGAACAAATCAATTTGGAGGAGTGGTAAAGGCTTAGCGTGCATGGGGGGTAGGTCTTGAGTTCGAAACCTGGTAAAGGCAGGCCTAGGCGCACACATGGGTGAATTTCGGGAGGGGGATAGTGTTGTTAAAGGGTCCAAAGCACTGATAAAAGGTAGGGTGTCGTGGCTGGGGCTTGCAGGGGTGCTGATAAATGGGGGGACAAGTTCTGTTAAAATCACCCTCCGATTTACAGATTTTTTTAATTTGTTTTTTTAGTTTTTTTAACTTTTATCAATGCTTTTTTTAGTGCTGATAAAAGGGGTCTTTATCAGCACTTTTTGGAGCGCTGATAAAGGAGACCCCCCTTTATCTTTGCTGGTTTTAACAGTGCTTTTCTAGCGCTGTTAAAGGCCTTTTTTAGCGCAGATAAAAGACGTATTTGTAGTAGTGCTACCATGATATATAGTCTTTGATCTAACACCTTTATCATTATCATATATTTATTGGAAATTAATGCAACTTCCCTGTCTTCCAGCAACATCATTTTTTTTAATTAAAATTTAATATGATTAACATCAAATTTTCTCCCCCTTTCCTTTATAAAGATTGAATAACAAGTTCTCAAAACTTATGATTTTTGTAAAATAAAAATTAGCAAAGCATCGTCTAGTTTACCATGGAAAGTTTTATAACTTCCCTTTCTTCCCTCATCCACTTATACAAAGTGAAGTGATTTCCTTTCTTCTCAAACTTCCTTGACAAAAAAAAGAGAATACCTGAAAAAGATACTCTTCATTACCAGCTTGTTCCTAACAGGTGATTTGGAAATATCCAAAGGTGTTTTATCATTTTAACCAATTTCCCCTAAGAGTTTTATAGCATGTTTTATTTTACAATGATCTCATAAATAGGTTTTAAAATGGTAAAACATTATTTTCACATTACAAGGACAAGTTAGTACATTTGAATAATTTCTTGAAAAGAGGGAATCACCATGGACACTCTCCATTCTAGGAAGAATTCGCATGGATGGTGTTGGGAGGTGGCCCTTAGCATGTATGGTGGATTTTCATGATTGATATTTTTTATTCATTCTTGTTTCCTCACCTCCCATATTTTATATAGCCATGGGATCCTAGGAATTGTTATGATAGTAAAGAGATGGTTGTTATTTAGTCTTGATTATAAATACTAGATCCCCATTGAGTAGCCATGAGGGCTGTTCCACCAATGAGGCTAGTGAGAGAAGTCGAGGTGGTTATTGACTTTGGATCACATCGATAGGTGACCAAATGGTTCCAAACCAAGTACGTATAGGGAATCTTCACTTGGTGTCTAGGTATATCCCTTGATAACTATTTCACATGTATTATAATTTTCCTCATTTTGTAATGTATTTATTAAATCATTTTAACTATTATTATTCTACTTGAAATTATTACTTTTTCACTTGTTGTATTTTTCCATAGCTTCTCAGTGGAATGCCTCTTTGCTGTATGTTTCTTCTTATAAATGGATTGTTAGAATATATTTTATTATTTAAAAACTATTTTTAGAAAAATAAAGGAAAATGGTTCTTTATAATTTTGATATTGTTACTTCTTTTAGAAAGGTAATTACAACCTTATTTTAAATACATGTATATCAAAATAGCATGAAATGGTTATAATTTTTAAGGTAAGGCATATGAATGGTTCTTTTTTAGAATCCATATTGAGAATCTCAATGCTCACACCTATAATATATTTCAGTTTTAGGTTATTCTGGGTTTTGATAATTATAGGAGAGGGCATGGTTCTATGATTGGTGGTGACCCATGAGGTCACTTGAAGGTATGTTTAACCGTTTATTTTTATTTGTTTTCCACTACAAGTTTTTTTATTCTTGATGTTTATATCTGTTTATATATCTTTTAAGGGACAAATCATTCCCAACTTATTATTTTTGATGCCTGAAAATAGATTCCTACCTAGGAAGATCAGGAACACCTCTCGGGCCTTGTTCCTGGTTAGCTCAGGCGACCAGTTCATAGTCAACTCGGGTTGGTTCATGAAAATTATAAAGGAGGTTAAATAATATTCAATTAAATGGAAGCATGAGGTAAGGAACTTCATCTCAATTTCCATTCATTAAGGTATATTTTAATATTATGCACCTAATTTATTTTATATGGTGTATATACTACCCCTTTAACATATAATATCACAAATCATTATTAATTCATTGTATTTTATCTTTTAACTTGAATTATTTCATCCAAAGGTATTTTACATGAAATTTTCCATGTAATAAGTGATTTCATCCCAATTTTCATTTCATTGAGACACATTTGTTAATATTCACGTATTCACTTTTATGTGGTGTATATAATGAAAATTTTATGTATTTATCTTGAATAAATATTTATACATGGTGGTTAATGTTTCAATTCAAGTTTATTTTTTCAAGGGGTTGAAATTTTAATGTTACAAAAGTGGTAATAATATACTTTACAATATCACTTCCTTTGGGGATTACCTTTACTCTCATTCAAGGAATCTTATAATTTATCTTTCATAATCTCTAATAATTTTCTAATACGCTGCATATTTAATTATTTTCCAAATTTTTCTTCCAACATTTCCTCTCTTTGGTACTTGAATCATGCAAAGAAAATCTTAAAAGAAAAACTAATTTTAGTTATATTTTAATTAGATCTATTTTTATTCTATATCCATGTTTTTAAAATTTTTATTTAAAAATTAAATTTACTTACTAAAATGATTTATTAAGAAAAGTTTAAGTTATCCTTAAATTTTAAAAAGTGTTTGAAATGAATATTTCTTTTATTTTTTTTAAAGGGTCTATTTTGAAAAAAATAAAAAGGAATGTTTTTAATATATATGGCGACTAATAAATTCCCCATCACCATAACCATTTTATGAAATATAGATTCTTTTATATGTTCCAAATGGTTTTAAAAAGAAAAATCCTTTATGAAATATTATTTTAATATTTCACTTCCATTCCTCTTTTTCTTTCAAAGGAAATGGTTTTGTTGTAAAACCTATATCCCTGATGAACTGATGGTAACCTATCATCTCTTGAAAATTTTTGTGATTGTTAAATTTTTCTTATGACAAACACTTTCTTGGGATAATTTTTAATAGAATGTACATTTATGATAAATATCTATATACTTTATATCATGTATATTATTATTGACTAAACTTTATATCATTTTCACATACGATGTATACTATGAAAGTTATTTGATTAATTGGGGAAATATTGATAAATCTGTATCCTTTACTGAATATTTATATATGTTGATAAGTCATATTTTCAATGAATTAAATAGATATTTTGATATATGAGTAATTATTTGGACATGAATGTGATGGGTAGGGCCCAAAATTATATTTCCCCTTGATGCATTGGTAGGTGTCATGAGACAAATTACTTGGCCAAATTAAATGGGTTTTACCCATAAATTTAAATTTTATCGTGAGCGGACTCGATGATATAGATATCATGATTTTTGAGAACATGACATCCAAAATAGAGAATTTTATTCTTTAATAATTAATTTATTATTATAAATGATATTATTTAATAAATATTATTCATGGATACATTTTGTGATCATGTTATTGATTAAATAACATGTGTTTTCAGTTATTTACCTTTCTATGTTTAAAATTACTTATCTAATTATGATTTTCAAGTTATTAATTAAATGGAATTTGTGTTTATATATTTAACTTTCCATATTTATTATGCCTTATTTATTTATGATAATTTTCACTGTATGTAACCCTTACTAATAATTTAATCTCACCTTTATTTTGTTTCTTTTAACCATAATGGAAGATGAATTATTTAAATGAGTTCAAGGATTCTGAATGTTTTCCATTAATATGTTTTATATTTTATCTCCAATGTAAAATGGGAATCATGTATGTATCTAGATCTCTAAAATTAAAAAACTGATCAGTCCATTGGGATTTGACCCATTGCATCTATGCCAATGTAATAAAGTAGACACTGGATCTACGTTACTAGATTTAGGGTTGTTATAGTTGGTATCAAAGGATGTTTATTAGAAAACATGAGAATTAGACTAAGGAAAATATAGATTAGGGAATATAAACCTATTATAGATTTGAGGATATGAAAAATTATGTAATAATATCCAAAATTTTTAGTAATGTAGATATTATGTGGTTTTTACTAGAAATAAATCCCTATTTAGATACTACTAGTGGATGTGGTTGTAGAATAATTATACTTTCTGATAATATATTTGAAAAGGGTGCATTGGAATTTTACTTGATCAACACCTAGTGCATGAAAAAGGCCTCACTACACACTTGGTTTGAAACACTTGGGGGATATTCTTAAGATAATTCATATTTTATTTAAAAAAATTATTAAGGATTTTAAAATATTTTTATGAAATAAATATATTTCTAATGGAACCATGTTTATTATTTTAAGATTTACAATTCATAAATTTCTGATTTATGTTAAGTGTTAAAGTAGATTTAGAATTATATATTATGATTTAAAATTTATAATTTCATGAACTAATCCAGTATATGACATTATTTAGAAATGTTACTTGGAAGAAAGATTATTATTAATACTCACGATAAATGTAGAAATTTTCTGTTAAGAAATCTAATACATTTGGTTTTGGATATGAGTAGATCATGGCTATATTAGGGAAACTTACTCAGGTTATAATGAATAAACTTTCCAGAATAGAGAAAATTATTGTTCCACAATGTGATTCTTCTATGTTGGAAAACTTTATGTGATATAATCCCCCATCATTTAGTGGCACTAATAATCCCATGGTAGTTGAGTAATGAATTAAGTCTCATGAAAATATATTTCTAGCTTTGGGATGTGATGAAAAGGAAAAGGTTACACTTATTTTGTATTTTATCAAAGGTGATTCTGATTAATATTGGTTTTTAGTAGAGAATAATATGGGGAATATGAAAGAGAACTAATATAATAGAGATATTTTAAAGAATCATTATTTTAAAAATAATTCCCTCATGAGAAACAGACTGAAATGAAGAGAGATTTTCATAGATTAAAGAAAAAGGAAGAATAAAGTGTTGGGGAGTATGAGGCTAACTTTACAAGGTTGTATAGGTATTATATGGATTTCATTTACAATAAAACATACAAGTTTGATCATTTATTTTAAGGGATTAATACAATTATATAAAGGGAACTAGTTTCCCAAAATTTTTCATCATATAATGAAATAGTTTTATGAGCCATAAATAAAGAGAAGGAATTATATATGTCCTATACATTTAAGGTGAATCAAGATAATAATAGGCCATATGAAAACAAATAAAAATAGAATTAACAAAATAAGAAGAAGAAGATGAAGTAATTTCTATCATGTGAAAATTATGGAAAGATACATTCTGGAAAATACTTGAAGGGAATGGAATTTTGTTACAACTTTGGCCACGAGGGTTATTTTAACTACTATAAATTTGAACTACAACCACATACTTATAAAAATGGTTTATAAAAACCATGTATATATCCAACATAAAGCCACATGAAAAAAAATTAGCATAGAAATACCCCTACCCTCATGATTACTCCTCCCCATCCCCCACATCCTCCCTCATGATTACTCCTCCCTCGTGATTACTTCCTCATGATTCCTCCTCCCAACTCACTATTCATACTCCCCCTCCCTCAAGATTATTCCTAAACCTCATCCCCTCTTGATTCCTCCCCCCTCCAGTTCTAATATATCCAGCCCACCTCCTCACTGACGCAACCTCCCCACCTCCCTGTTGACACGGCTCAGATGTATCCAACCCACCTCCCCACCAACACGGCCTCCCCACCTCACTACTAACATGGATCACCCCCCCTCACAATGGCCATCCTCCTCCATTGTGGCTCACCACTGCTCTATGTAGCTCTGACGTGACCATACCACCTTCCGTGGTCCTACTCTAATGCAATAACCCCACCTCTCTGAGATCCTTCTCCTCCTACATGGCCACCCCACCTTCATGATTTCCCACCCGAGCCCATCCCTACCCTCACGATCCACTTCCTCATGTGATTTATCACTAACCCCATTTTAGGACACTAGGTAAATCCTCCCTTCTATGATTTATCATGAAAAATACCTACCTCATACTCTTATATTGAATTGTATCTACAAAACTGGCTAGGGTTCCCATCACAATGCATTTTTATAGGATTATAGGTAACATACTTCTTATTTTTGATTTTACCCTCAATTATCCATTTCAAATGAATTTATATTTATGAATTTCTATTTCCACAATATCACATCTCCTATAAATATATTTTTATTCTCTTATAATATGTGTTAAGTTAAATATTCAACAATATTTATTTCATGAACATATAATTTTATTCTTGTCTCCCTACAATAATTAGTTATTTTGATCTTGCTATATTATTGTTTCATGATGTCATTTTTACACTATTTATACATGATTAGACCATATCATAGGTATAATTGGGTTATATTTTTTTTTCATGTCCTAAATTTATAATCATTTCAATATTATTTTAACTTGTCTGAACAATTTAATTATTATTTTTTTAATGTGATAACAGTGGATACTTTCAAGGGATAAATTATTTTAGGTTTGATCTTATTTTCATTGATTATTCATTTTCCATGGATTTTTACTATTAAATCATATTCTATTATTTAATAATGTAATGAAATTTTAATATATAAATGTGGTTGAAAAATGTGTGTAAGTGTAGTTTAATATTATTCTCGAGTTTCATTCATTTTACATTCACCCTTACCATGAAGGTCAGTAAACATAATTCTATTTGTTTATCTTTTTCTACTAATTGGAAATATTCTTCTATGATATTTTGTTATTATTTTGGGAATTTATTCCCTACGAATTTTTATAATTATTTTCCTTTCATTTTTATTTTTATGTAACTTTACACTGATAACTACCATTTATTTTTATCTCACCAGGGAATATTTGATATCAATCATTGAAAAATGTCTATAGCACATATCACATATGATAAGTGATTTTATAGAAATGTATCACATTGGAAAAAAGCATTTTATTCCACATATATAAATAATACATGTTGTAAAACCACTATTTTATGTTATTTATATATTCAAGAAGACATGTTCTTGATAAAGTACTATGAGAAATGCAATAAAGTATATATTTTCTTACAAAAATACTTTTTTATGTTATCTATATACTAAAGTAGGAATGTTCTTACTCAACTACTAAGATCGACATGAGAAGGTATATATTCAAGAAAGTGTTTCTGCCATTGTCTCAATATATTTCCTTGTATAACTACCATTTTAGGCATATATGCTCTTAATAATGTACTATTTTCAAGTTGGTATCTATTATTGATGAACAATAATTGCTTCTAAACCACTATTTTATGTCATTTATATATCCAGGCATGTATTTTCTTCATAATGTACTGTGAACAATTCCAGAAGGTAAATATTTTTTACACAATTACTATTTTTATGTTATTTATATATTCAAGAAGGTGTTTTCTTGATAAAATAATATAATAAATTTAAGATGGTATATATTCAAGAGGGTGTAAATGTTATTATCTCAATATATTTCTTTCCATAACTAATATTTTTCAGTTATCCATGATTGTATGTTTGTGATAATTTCCCATTACCTATGTTATGGATAATACATAACAATTTAGAATAATTGTTGTCAAACATAGCCTAACTGTAACTATTTAGTCAAAAATAGAACAATCACCTTTTATATTTGTATATATCATCAAAAGTGCTATGTGATCAAAATATTACTCATGTCACGAACCAAATATGGACGTTGTCGAAACTAGCACCAAACCTAGACCTTGACAAGGTCTGAAGGGCGTTCCCAATCCCCATGGGCTGGCACAAGTTCCTTGGTATCATAAACTAAAAATTGGGAATGATTTACTTGAGTTTATAAACATACAACTACAAACAAATCCAATAAAACATATCTGAATTTTTCAAACCAAATAATCTTTTACAAAAATTCAGAACTAAATCACATAGTTTTAAACAACTCAAAAATACTATAAAAAAGGTACAAAAACAAAAATAAACAGCCTAAGAACCCTTATGGAAAGAGGCACCACCCACAATCCATCTTTACAAGACATCACTACCAAGGACCAGCATGAAACCCGAACCACTGGCACTAAAAACTGTACCCAACCTACGACAACAAAAATAACAAAGTCTACTTACACCCAAAGGTGTAAGTAGGGTCTGAGCCAAAGACCAGTAGGATACCACCACTAAGATATTCCATGTGATAATCATTCAAATATGAAAATCATGCATGTTTTCATAAACATGGAATGCTAGTTACAATTTATAAAAGATGAAACTTTAAATAAAATTAGTTTTCAAGTGGGATAATTTAAAGAATCCACACTTTTAAAATAAATTACAAAGATAATGAATTTTCCATACAATAATACCATATTCTGATGGTAAGCGCAAATAATCTAATGAGCACAAGCAATAGGAAATAACCCCTAGGTACTAGCTCATTTTGGGTCCCAGCTACCTCATATCTCGGTGAAAGTAACCACCACAAATATCAATTCATGTGAATGAGCCACTAGTAGGGTATATAACCATAACCTAGTTCCCCCCACCATAATCATAGTTTAGATAGATTTGTAAGAATCAAACTTTCTATGTGAAACTGAGGCCAAACCCCATAGAATCACAAGCATACTAGTACACATCCACATACCTAGATACCAAGGTTTCCCTCTTATGCTCAAATAAGTTCAAAAAGACAAGAAATATTATTTTCACAAGAAAACATCATTTCCACATCACAAGTTCACCAAAAACCCCACATGTACACCACAGAAGTCACAAAAATCCACTTTTTCATTCAAATTAATTTTGAAATCACACTCACACCAAAATAGCCCGCAACACATTTTGCACATCTTTCACAATTCAACAAATCCTTTAACAATTTTATAAAATAATTTCCCAGATGCTAAAAATCACATAACATCCCACTCACATGTTAAATAATACCATTTTAATAAAAAAAAAATCCACTTTTCACATCACAATCACACAAACAACCCACAAACATGTTTCGCACCCACATCACAATTTCATAAATCACCTCGACAAATTAAATAAAATCTCAAAACGTTTGACATCACAAATGACCACATTATCTTAAAAAAACACATTTTAAGAATATACACCCACTAAAACAGTACATAAACACCCTTTGTACACTTTGTGTAACTCATTAAACCATTTACAATTTTCATAAAACTAACCCAAGGGGTAAAACAATGTTTTGAATGCAACCCATTTCAAAACCCTCTTTCAAGGCCAAATCACACCAATAATAATCAAAAACAGAATTGGAAGCCCTAGTAACATTTATAAAACTACTCTCAAGTGTTATAAAATCACCTTTAATAATACCACAAAAGAAAAACATGAAAACAAACATTATCATAAAATACTCTCAAGAAGTATAACAATGTTTTACACCTCAAACCCATTCAAAAACCTCCTTACAAGGCCCATATGACAGTATGGAATTTAAAAAACAGAATTTTCATCCCCTTTAAACAACTAATAAATCAATTTCATATTTTATAAAACTACCACAAAAGATATTACATGTGTTACATTTGAAAAGTTTACAACTACAAACAAAAATGCCATTATAAAATTAAATACTTAACCAAAACCATCAAAAACTATTTTCAAACCACACACAACATATAAGGAACATCAAAAATCAGTAAAAAAAGCAAACTAACTCATCAAGAAATGGTTACACATGGAATCACCTATCAAAATTGTTGAAACCCTCAAATATTGGTGTGAAACTTCAACCGCACCATCGCCGCACAACAAGGAAGATAAAAGAAACCTAAAACCTCAAGATTTCACCCCAAAAGAAAATAAGTTAACCCCAGGTACGAAACCCAGTTGATGGAAAATTTAGAACTCAATAAATGGTGAAATAAACCCTAAGGAAATGGAATAAATCAAAGATAGAATGCCTTACTTTCATAAATTTGATGTTTTCCCCATCAAATGTCCCTTCAAAGATGAGGTCCAAGGGAGGGAGGAGACCTTGGAGGCTGGGCATGGAGGTAGGCACGAAATAGGGAAGAATGGAGAATATTAGAATTATTTCCGGGAGGTAAAATGGGAATTTCAAAAAGATTTTAATGAGATGGATAGGGCTTCACAGTTTTCCGACATGGTTTGGAACCGTGCAACCAAACCGTGCAGCCTATTCTGGCAACCCAAAATTTTCTGTTTTGCCTCCAATTCCAATGGGGTCCAAGGGGAAAACCAAGGGGGAAATATAGGCCAAGAATAGGGGGAAAAAATAAACAAAGGAAAACCAAATTTTCACCCCAAGACTCATCCAAATCAAGGGTGTAAACCACATCACCAACTTATCCCACAAGTAGTGTAACTAGGAGTGTCACTAATAAAACTTCAAAACAACATAAACTCATACCATCCATTTGAAAAAAGAGAAGTAAAATTACCATACAAGACCCCCAAGAACAAGGTCATAGATCAATAACACAATAGGAACCAAAATTTCAAACCTGGAACACCCAAAAACCAAGAGAAAACTAAGAACTGAGAGAGGATTTGAATCAAAGCATGGAATTGAAAATCCTAGTGTGACAATTATACCCACCATAAAAATTTTCACCCCCGGAAATCCACATAAAGGCAAAAAAAAGCAAACCCAACTGAGAAACCAATATGTACACCTTTTCCAAGTCTCACCTCCAAAGCCCAAAACAACCCTAGTGATCAATTAAGGAAAGGATATCCCCACAAACCAACACTTACACCATTTTCTTGAAAATATTAATCACATTCAGAATTTATCCCAAGAGAAAACTCCTCAATCTCTATCTGACCAAGATTCCAGCAATTTACCCAAATGAACAAAACAAACATGGTTACACTTACCTTGATTTAACCAGACCATTGGGCGTTATCCAATCCCAACGTTTACCCAAGGAAGATGTAGGTAGTTAGATGGATCTGAACAAGACTACCTACCACCAAGCCAAGACCATGGACTAATCTGAGTTACTAGTATGGGGAGACCCAAATGGACTCTCCACCATAAGATACTACTCAATTTTTTCCTGTGACAGGATCGGGACTCTAACAGGGGGAGGCCTGAATGGACTCCCAATTATAAGGGGTTGACTTCCATTTGAAATTTCTGAAGGAACATACATAAGAATCATAGTGGGTATACCCACCATAAGAACCAACCATATTAACTGACCATCATGGGCCATCATAGGAAGTACCCAAAATTTAAAAGTTTGGGACGACCGCATGGTTATTCCACACAGTTTAGGAAATCGTGCACCAACTGTGGGGATCATTTTGTCTGCATGGCTTCCTAGCACACAATCACTACTAATTGTGCACCAACCGTGTGCTCAATCTGTCTAACCTAATTCCCAACCATACTCTAGAAACTCAATGGAAACCAAAGGGGAAATAAAATACATTAGACGATAACATGGGTACGAGTTCCTCCACCTCTTTCCACCGAACGAGAACAACATAAGAAATATGATGACACCAGAGGTTTAAACTATTCCCCACCTTTCATTTTAAGGATAATACTTTGTACAAGTCTTTAAAAGACCCTAGTATTTCCCTTGACTATGCGCCAACTTCTCTCTGAGACATATGGCTAGATCTCAAATTATTGAAGCATATTTGGCCTTATAGTTAGGATTTGGAAACCCCATGAACGAAACTTCTTCTTTTAGTGTCACCAACAAATACACTACAAACCCCGACAAGTTCTCCAAGAAATAACACATTCCCAACTCACTTACCCTAATCTGATATTTCACTGAAATAAATACTTATATGATGCACACACATCACACCTTGTTTCTTTGTGTGATAAACAACTGAAGGAAAGGGAACATGCAAACACCTTCCTCTAAAACAGAGGATTTTGAAGTTTTTCCAAGGGTGACATACTCCCAACATAACAGAGACTCTTAGAGGATTGTACGACTTCACCCTTAAAATCAAACTAGCATGTGACATCATAACGTGTCACTGAGCAAGACCCAAGTGACTAATAGAAACAATACATGGAGAGGGACCTTATACAATGTCCCCTAACATCACGGAATTCTAGAAAGTGTCCATAGTATCCGATCATGACCAAATTTCCTACACTAGTGGTTTAACATAAACCCTTGCTTCAAAGAGACTACGAGGGACCTAGAGGCCTTCTTAGACATCATCCAGATACTCATTCACACTAACCACCCCAGATCACTTCCACCTTCAATGATTCAGGTAGCTTAAGAAACTAAGGTCTCTTTCATCCTTCCATGAGAACTCTCTCACTACAATAGGGTACACAAAATAAAGCAAGGAAATGGTGTAAAATCAATCTCCCATGATTGAGAAAAGGATTCCTTATATTGATCAACTGGAAGATTTTCTAATGGAGAAACAATCTGGGTTGCACTTCAGTCATGCACTGACCCTTAGTGGGGGTGTATCTTATCCAACGAGAGAACCCAAATACCTAACCAAGCTGGTCCATTAGTAAAAAAATGACACAAACCAGATCAAAACACATTAAGGGAACCACCGTAAAGGCTTTCCAAAACATTTCTCAGAAGAGACTACTTACCGGTCCTTCTACCTAGATTACCGACCATAATTGGAATACCAAGTCCCAACAATCCTAACTCCAGACTATCTCAACTCTTCCCTAAATAACATGACCCAAATATTTAACCTGAACCCCTTGGATACCATTTTGTCACAAACAAAATCTGACCGCCATTGAAAATGGTGCCAAACCTAGTCCGTGATAAGGCCCGAAGAGTTTTACTAATCCCCATGGTATGGTACAAGTTCTTGGGTATCATAAAATGAAAATTGGGAATGATTTACCTGAGTTTATAAACATACAACTACAAACAAATCCAATAAAACAAATCTGGATTTTTCAAACCAAACAATATTTTACAAAAATTAAGGACTGAATTACATAGTTTAAAAGAACTCACAAAGACTATAAAAATGGTAAAAAACCAAAAAGAAACATCCCAAGAACCCTCATGGAAAGCGGCACCACCCTCAAGACATCTCCATAAGACATCACTACTAAGGACCTGCTAGAAACCCGAACCACTGGCACTAAAAACTGTACCCAGCTTGCGACAAAAAAACCCAAGTCTACTTACACCCAAAGGTGTAATTAGAGTGTGAGAAAAATCCCAGCAGTATACCACCACTAATAGATTCCATGTGATAATAATTCAAAGACTAAAATCATGCAAGTTTTTATAAACATGGAATGATAGTTACAATTTCTAAAAGATGAAACTTTAAATAAAAATAGTTTTCAAGTGGGCTAATTTAAAGAATCAACACTTTTGAAATAAATGCCAAAGCTACTAAATTTTCCAGACAATAATACCATATGCCGACTGTAAGAACAAATAATCTAATGAGCATAAGAAATACGAAATAATCCCTAGGTACCAACTCATTGTGGGTCCCAGGTACCTCGTATATTAGTGAAAGTAACCATCACAAATATCCGTTATCGTGTACGATCCACTAGTAGGAAACATACACATAACCTAGTGGTACCCCATCATCATCATCACAGTTTAGTTATATTTTTAAGCTTCAAACTTTCTACGAGAAACCGAGGCCAAACCCCACGGGATCACTAACATACTAGTACACATCCACCCACCTAGATACCCGGGTTTCCCTCTTGTGCTCAAACAAGTTCAACAAGATAAGAAATATGATTTTCACATGAAAATATCATTCCCACATAAAAATTTCACCAAAAATACCACATGTACACCACACAAGTCACAAAAATTCACCTTTTCATTCAAATTCATTTTGAAATCATACTCACCCCAAAATAGCCCACAACACATTTTGCACATCTTTCACAATTCAAAAAATCCTTTAATAATTTTATAAAATATTTTCCTAGATACTAAAAATCACATAACAGCCCACTCAAATGTTACATAATACCCTTTTTATAAACAAAATCCACTTTTCAGATCATACTCACACAGACAACCCACAAACATGTTTCGCACCCACATCACAATTTCATAAATCACCTCAACAAATCACAACACATTCTCAAAACGTTTGACATCACAACTAAACAAATTATATTTCAAAAAAACACATTTTAAGAATATAAACCCACCAAAATAGTATATAAACTTCCTTTTCACACTTTGTGTAACTCATTAAACCATTTACAATTTTCATAAAACCAAACCAAGGGGTAAAACAATGTTTTACATACAACCCATTTCAAAACACTCTTTCAAGAACAAATCACACAAATACCAATAAAAAATAGAATTGGAAGGCCTATAAACATTTATAAAACCTCTATCAAGTGTTATAAAATAACCTTGAATAATACCACAAAAGATACACATGAAAACACACATTTTCATAAAATACTCTCAAGAAGTATAACAATGTTTTACACCTCAAACCTATTCAAAAGCCCCCTTCCAAGGAATACATGACACTAATGAATTTACAAAACAGAATTTTCATCCCCTTTCAACAAATAATAAATCAATTTCATATTTTATAAAACTACCAAAAAAGATATCACATGTGATACATTTAAAAAGTTAACAACTTCAAACAAAAATGCAATTATAAAATTAAATGCTTAACCAAAACCATAAAAAATGGTTTTAGAACCACAAAAAACATATGAGGAACATAAAAAATCAGTAAAATAAGCAAACTAACTCATCAAGAAATGTTTACACATGGAATCACCTACCAAAATTGTCGAAACCCTCAAATATCTTTACGAAACTTCAACTGCACCATCGCCGCACCACAATGAAGATAAAAGCAACCCAAAACCTCAATATTTTACCAAAAAAAGAAATAAGTTAACACTAGGTAAGAACCCCAGTTTCTAAAAAATTTATAATTGAAGAAATGGTGAAAAAACCCTAAGGAAATGGAATAAATCAAAGAGATAATGACTTACTTTCATAAATTTGATGTTTCCCCCATCAAATATTCCTTAAAAGATGAGGTCCAAGGGAGGGGGTGCGACCTTGGAGGCTGGACATGGAGGTAGGGTACGAAATGGGGAAGAATGAATCATATTAGACTTATTTCTAGGAGGTAAAAATGGGAAATTCAAAAATATTTTAATGAGTTGGATAGGGTTGCACAGTTTGCCAGCACGATTTAGAATCATGCGGCCAAACATTGCGACCTGTTCTGGCCACCCAATTTTTTTTGTTTTGCCTCCAATTACAAGGGGGTCCAAGGGGGAAACCAAGGGGGAAATATAGGACATGAATATAGGGAAACAATACCCAAAGGAAAACCACATTTTCACCCCAAGACTCATCCAAATTAAGGGTGTAAAACACCTCACCAACTTACCCCACAAGTGGTGTAACTAGGAGTGTCACTAAGCCAACTCCAAAAAAATATAACCTCATACCATATCTTTGAAAAAAGAGAAGTAAAATTACCATACAAGACCCCCAAGAATAAGTTCACAGATTAATAACACAATAGGAACTGCAATTTCAAACTCGGAACACCCAAAAACCAAGAGAAAACAAAGAACCGAGAGAGGATTTTCATAAAAGCATGGAATTGAAAATCCAGGTGTGACAAATCACATGTTGGTAAACCATTTTTTATCATTTTATTGCAAAAACACAATGGATTAACTCCTTGAACTTTTTTTATATAAAAAACATTGAAAATTAGATTACAAATAATCTTCCTGTTCCATGATAGGTAATATCATCATTATTCATTGGAATGTCTCACAAGCCAATTTGAATAGTTTTTTCTTCATGATATGGTTTTTATTATCAATATTCTATGTCTACTCAGTTTTTACTTGGGTGTATTTTTTTCTATTTGGGATTCTTTGAAATTTATTTCATGTGGCCATAATCATTTCTTTGAGGTGATTTCCCACACATAAAGGTTCTTTCTCTCATAAATCCAATAAAATATCATATTTAAACATAATTGAATGATTTTTACCAAACACCTACATTTAGATCT
This sequence comes from Viscum album, assembly GCA_963277665.1. Lineage (NCBI taxonomy): Eukaryota > Viridiplantae > Streptophyta > Magnoliopsida > Santalales > Viscaceae > Viscum > Viscum album. The sequence goes on along the minus strand of OY728119.1, from coordinate 602,744,032 downwards.
TCTACTATTAACATATTGAAGTTCCTAAAACTCTTATAACATATTAACCTATTATATTCTCAAAAAACATTGCTATACCACCAAGATATTTGATATATATTTCATGTGGCCTTAATCATTATTTATTCCATTGAAGTGTTTCATTACTACCACAATAGTAGGTTTTATACCATTTGATGTTTATTCATCGTCACTACTTTTATAAACATTTTAAAAAATCACCTATTAAAACCCCCCAAGTATACCATAAATTTCTTGTTATTATAATTAAGAGTCCTTAAAATTAAAATGTAATATATTTCTATCAACAAGTGAAAAATACTCATGGTAACTCCTGTAAGGGCTCACTTATGTATGATTATGACTAAACAAGAAAACTGATCCCACTTTGTTTCCCTACATATTTATTATTACATTCAACTTCTTTTAGAGTTTATATTTTTTGTTATCATGGAACATATATTATTAAATTAGTCTTGAAAAGAGAGTCTACATTGGTTAGTTCTACGGTTTACCTTGGGTTTGAATTGATAGACAAGTTTATGTAATATCTTGGGAATTTTACTATATACATTATTATAATATATCATAAAAGTTTAATGTATTTTAATTGATTAATTATTTTATATTCCTATATTTAATATAAATTATTGGTTTATGGTATAGATACACATATTAAATATTGTGTATATTATTGATTTATTTTTCTAGGTCTGTTAGTGAATGAATATAAATTTGTGTGTTTGTCCTCTTGGTTCTAATCATCGATCCCTTTCCTATAAGAGCCATAATTTTGGAGATAAAATCATTCTTATTGATATCATCAGGGGGGACCCAATGAATTTGAGTAATATTTGAGTGGTTTTAGACAGGGTATTTACTAAGGATAATTATTATAGTAGGAAAATAGGAAATTTTGGTTTAGGAAACTCAATCAATAGTGCTACAAGATTTTGAGTTCAATCAATCAAGAAAAGGAACCCAACCAAAGGGGGATGTTATTGATGTATTCCTATACAGAGACTTCAATAATTTTTTAACTCATAGGAGTAGTGAGTTTAATTTTAATATAGTACTAGTAGGTTGTTATATGCATCATATTGTGAAAAATTAATTATCTATGTATGTTAATTTTTTTTTCATGGTGAACTATTTGGGGATAGAGAGTTGTGAAATTATAATAAAATATTTTAAAATTCTCCCTTTTATACATTAAAAAACTATTATGAATTATAAATTTCATCTAAATGTGATACATTATTTTTAAGATAATTCACTAAAAAGATAGGATTTGAGTTTGACAAGGTCTACACCAAGTAATGTTAATATCAATATTGACCATGATTATGGTGAGATCTTCATACATTGACACAAGTATGAGGACCTAAATCGAATTCCATATCAAGGAAAGATATCTTATGGCAGTTGAGACAACTTTTTTTCATTTATATACAAAATTATTTTTATCACTTGATACTACTCATGTCCTAGAGTGAGATTTATTCTAGGTGATGGGGAATTAGTGGGGTTATGTTGATTGGATGGTTCATGTAGAGTGGAATTCTATATCTTTGAGGATTATTTTAATCTACGATTTAATCACACTGATGAATTTTAGGTGGAAAATATAAATATTTTATTCTTTTATATGATTATCATTGATAAGAGTTCATGAATTTCATAATAAGAGAATTATTTTCTCTGTTTTTAGTTATAGATAGATTATAGGAGAATTATAATAGTTTATCCAACCACATAATCATTATGGTACTACATCTTGAATCATGGATGATAAACCTAATTTGTGTATTCTATTTTGATTTTTTTACCATGTAAAAATTAATATAATTCTAGATAAATGTTCTTATGTGGTAAAAATGAATCATTTTTGTCTTTATGGATATATTTCAGGTTTTCATGGTCAAATAAACACTTTAGTAAAGTTTTAATGAATAAAAGGAAACAATATAGTGTGAAAATAATTATAACTTGTTGTGTATTTTTGGAAGATACATGGGTATGATGGTTGGATATATTACCAGGGTCCTAATCAAGAAGATCCTATTATGCAGAATGTTGTGCATGCCTTGTATAAACATTCTATAAGTGGTCAGTTGAGAAAATGTAACTACACAATAAGTATATCAATGATATATGTTTGGCGATTCCAGTAAAAAATCAAAATTATGTATGAATTCAATGGATTGTATGAAAGTTCAATTATCAATGGAGAAACCTGAAATAATCATACGGATGGATTATATGGTGTGTAATTTGGTATATTCCATTTAATTTTATTTTCCTATAAAATATTTCTTTTCCTTTGATTTTGGAACTATTCATATATGGGGGAAGTCATAAACATTCATTTGTATCTTAGAATAAAAAATTATCTTAGAATATTAAAGGATTCTACATAATTTTGAATGAAAATTTTCTATTCAAGTGTTTAAACATGATTTCTTTTGAAGATTATAAAAAATAATTACTTGACTCTAAATTTATATTTGTTTCTAGACTTTGATGATAAAGATTAACTACATGTTACAAGTTATAATAATTTATTTTTAACATTTCAATCATGTTCTTCATATTTTTTTTGGTATGTTACATGCATGGAAGTATCTATTTATCAAAAATCTTAATCATTATTGACCTATTATTAGAAAACATGATTTAATCAACATGAAATATTCTTTATAAATTCAACTTTTTCAATTCACCAGGTACACCTTTAATAAAAATTTTCATTAACATATTTACATTTAATCATATATTATACTGAATTTTATGAATAATATTTTTAATTAAATACAACTCTAAATAATTAATGAAATTTTTTCCTTGAAAATTTATGTAATATATTTTTTATTCAGTATTTTATTTACAAGACAAATTAAGAGCTTCAGAAATTGAAGAAAAATCACTTTTTATTTCTCATGTACCACAATCAACAAATCCCTCATCCTCAATATTTGTGATCACATAAGAAACTATTATGTTTATACATACCTATATCAAATGAAACATGTCCTATAACTATTAATATATGGCATGCTAATAAATTTTCTGGCATCATTTTCAATGAAGAAAACCATTTAATTATTGTGACTTGAATTCATCACACTAAAACAATCCATAATTCATAAAAAAATTCATTAATAAAAACCCCTCATGTTATAGATTATTATAAACTATTAATGATGATGGAGCTTTGGACTATAGTGATAAAAACAGTACACATAGTGGTTAGTTCATCTTATGAAGCACCTTGTTGTAAAACCAATACAAGATTATTTTCATACCACAATCTAAATAGCAAGTTCTTATTATTCTTTTTTTCCCATTCAATATTATCAATACAAATTGTGTTTTCACTATATATCTTATTCCTCACCCATTAAATTAAATAAATCCAATACTATTTACATTAACTACAGATGTGTTATGATTCCATATCTTAGAATAAAATCTAATGAAAAATTCCATGATAATGATTCACATACAAATGCATGGGGGAATAATGGTTTAATTTAAAAATGATTTATATTGAGTATTCATATCAATAAAGTTCATGCAAATAAAAAATAATTATATTAAATATGTATAAAACCTTCATGTGTATATCCTTTGTATGTTTTCATTAATTAAATGTGTTCTAATTTATATGTTTTTGGTTTATGGGGATTCTTCTTCTCCTTCCACTGATTTAGGTGCATATTCCAATTCAGATGTCAATGATGATGTTGGTGGCCTGAGAGGATGTTATAATGATTTTGGTGTTTTTGTAGGACATAATGAGTGTCACGATAGTTCTAGTGACACTAATATTGAGGTAAATTTTAATTGTAAATTTTATTCTTTGTTTATAAATAGATTTTTATCATATAGTTTTGTTTTATTATGATGATATTGATATTAAAATTTTACATTGTTTAACAGGGATATAGTTTGAATTTTTGTGATATATATTATATTCTATTTCAGTTCTATTTATATTTTATTCTTGTTTTTTTATTCTATTAAGCTGAAATGTTTGAGTTCTTTTTGAGTGTTACTGGAAGGGTAGGGATTTAAGTGCAGTAGGTTGGTTTATACAATGTATTATTTATAGGTATTTAAGTGTTTGAAGTCTTGATATATATATATATTATGTTTGAGTTCTATTTTTATTATATTGTTATTTTTTTATTATGTTTTAAGATACTAGAAGGTTTGATTACTGTTGGCCGGTAGGAGTGTTGTTGGCCAGTAGAAGGGCTGTTGTATTACATAAGTTAAGGGAGGGGGAATAAATAATTAAAACCTACTCATTATAATCCAATAAGGTTTTGTATGTGGATTAAAAATGTCCCTAGTTCACTGCAACATCTGCCACTACATTAGGGCTTAATTGGCATGAATTTCTCATCTATTACCTAGTTTTATTTTTCTTGAACTAAAATGATTTAATCTGATGCTTATTTTCTTTTCTTTTTTAGTTAATTAATGTGAAAAATCACATTGTGATAAATTTACAAAGAGAATTATGAATAGTTAATGTACTAAGAGGAAAAAATACATGCATTGTAGGGGAGTACTTATTTTTTTTACTTTTGTAGAACCTTTATTTTATATTACTAATCATTGGAACAACTTTAAATACTTTATTTTAGGGTTTTATACTTATTATTTTTTTAAATTGTTAAACACTTTGCATGTGAATTACACTGAATGTATGTGTTTATTGGTTAGTGTATCTCTTCCTATTGAGTATTGAGTTTATGAGCATACAAGTGTTTTTTGAACTATATATTACATAGTTTTTTTTGTTGAAAATATTGTAGGATATGATAAGGGTTGTGATGGTTCTGATAATACTAACATTGAGGCATATTTTGGATGTAAAATTTATTATTGGTTTATACATTGAATTTTATCATTTTTTTATTCTAATGATATTGATATTAAAATTTTATATTGTTTATCTTGGTGACATTATGATTTCTGGTGATGTATATTTTATTCTATTTGTGTTTTGTTTATGCATGAGAAGTGTTTTTATATTCTGGAGATGTTGTTTTGTTTCTGTACAGTATGTATGCATCAAGAAATTTCTATATTTAATGAAGGGAAATGAAATATTCATTATTGTGATCTATTTGTGTTGTTCTAGTAATGTACACATTTTCAGGAGTCAGATAGTTTTATCATAGGGTGACCTCATTCATTTTTCATATTTCATTAGCTTATTCTTCGTTGGTTCACTTCATTTTTAGTAGTCTTAATATGGGTAGATGCCTTAATAGGAGCAATGAGTTTCAAAATGGGGGGGGGGGTCTTATCTACTAGTTTCTAATTGTTATATTAATCAATTATACATAAGAACACAGATTGAAAGTAGATACAAGCTAATTGGTTCAATTTATTTGGATTTTTGGCCAATCATCAGTTGGTGTAGGTTTTATTTTTAAGGTGTTTTATTTTAATTGGATGGTTCAAACATGTGTCATTAACTAGAAAAAATGAACATAAACACCCCTAAAGGCTGGTATATTCTTTATATAGTGGTTAAGACATGACATTTGTATATGTTATCTTGTGATAGAATATTTTTTGTATGATTTTAGTCTGGAAATGTTTTTGATATTTTTAAAAATTATATTTTAATTTCACTGAAAAATTAATGAGATCTGTGATTTATTTTGAATTTATTATCATTTCATGTAGGAACTTAAATGTGAATTCATGGGCTAACATTGATCAGGACGTCACCTATTTCCATGTGTCGTGATGGTTCTGGTGATACTAATACTGAGGTACATTTTAGATGTAAATTTTATTCTTGGTTTATACATTGAATTTTATCATATAGTTTTCTTTATTCTAATGATATTGATATTGAAATTTTATATTATTTTTCTTGGTTTATCAAGAAATGGGGTGTCAATTTGGGAATTAAAATATTTCTAAAATGAACACTCACCAATGATATTATTCCAAGATTAATAGAAAAAACAAAATCCTTCATAACTAATATGAAGTCTTAATGTAGTAAAAGGGGGAAAAACCAATTTTATTGGTTCTCCATAATCAGGATAATACAAAGGAAATGTAACAACAACATTTTATTCACCAATAACACTAAGAAAATTGCTTCTTCAATAAAATTAAGAATGACCCCTCAGAAAGTTTTTTATAATATATAGTGGTATAATTTAAGGATAATACTCCCAATAACAATGAATTTTTTTACACTATAGACCATGAAAAATAATCCTTTTTACCACATACTTATAAATCATAGCATTCAATTCTCTTAAACATAAATGGATATTAAATCATACATCCCATGATCAAGGAATACCTCTACACTCTACGTGGATCAAATATCTGTGGAATAAGCCATGAATTATAGCAATCAGTATATCTGGAGATTTTATCCATTTATCGATGATTATTATGCCGCTATAAATTGTTATAGTAGACCTATTACCATTCAATTAACATGATACTGATCCATATTTTCTGTGCCAGACATACTCATAATATACCACCCCTAGTTACACTATTTATTTATATTCACCTCATAGGTTACCTCTCAGTTAGCGACTTAGACTATAAGGATAATATCATAATACACTAACACACTATCCCAAAGGAGAAGTAATAACATATAGTTAAACCACTAATTTATCCTCTATATAATCCCTATACTATAATATTAGGCTTCCAATGTTTTCTTACAAAGATTCTGATTCTCCGTTATTGGTTATAACTCTTTATGAACCCATATTCTATCATAATACTTAAGAAAATACATATCTCAACACATATCTAGATAATTACTCTCCATGAAGAATTAAAAATTAGCACAAAAAGAAAACTATTTTACTCAAGACATTACCTAAGGTTGGAAACCCTTAATAGGTTCCTTCAATATTAAACATAGGTGCATCACCTATTCAGAGTAGAAACATGAATCATATGTTGAGTCAATAAGGTTTTCCTTATGACTTTTCCATTCCTTCATGTTTGGGGGAGATTTTAGAGTCAATAAGGTCTCCTTATGACTTTACCATTCATTCTTGTTTTGAAAATCACAAACACCTTATCTCAAGGCAAATATCATTTTACCCTGTATTTTTCTTTCATAAGAAAAATTTCCTTCCTCAAAGAAATTCATCCTTACCATGTTTTTTATTATTCTTTATCATGTCTAAATGATAAATTCAGTTTCATATATAAAACCTCGGAATCATATAATACTTAGATAAAGAGAATTCTGTTTTCAGGATCTGAATTCAGGTTTCGAGTTCTCTGAATTTAGACTCCGAACTCTTCTGAGTTCTGACTCCGAGTTATCTGAATTCAGACTCCGAAATCTTCTGAGTTATGAATTCGAGTTATCTCAATTCAGACTCTAAACTCTTCTGAGTTCTGACTCCAAGTTATCTGAATTTAGACTCCGAACTTTTCTGAGTTTTGACTCCAAGTTATCTGAATTCAGAATCTGAAATTTTCTGAGTTCTAACTCTGAGTTCTTTGAATTCAGACTCCAAACTCTTATGAGTTCTGACTCCGAATTCTAATTAACTTGGACTTCGAACTTTGTAATTTTAGACTCTGAATTATAATGAACTCAGACTCTGAATTCTAATGAATTCAGACTCTGAACTTTGTAAGTTCTGACTTCGAATTCTCATGAACTCTGACTCTGAACTTTATAAATCCAGAATCCAAATTTCCTTGAAATTAAGACTCCATAAATCTATAGAGTTCAGGTTCTGAATTCCTTAGAAAACAGAATCCGAATATCCTTGTATTATAGACACCGAATTTTTTTTGGTTATACTCTAAACTTTTATTTGCTTACATTCCGAATATTTGATTTTGGTTATGTAACCATATTTTTCTTACACTTGTTTTTTTATAAAATGATTTCATTCTTTCAGTTACTAACCTACCATTGTTTGAGTGACATGTGTACAGGTCCCTCCAAAATTCAAGGAAAAATATGACCATTGGAGGAGGGAGCCGACCATTGGAGCTGTGCCTATAAATAGGAGCTCATTTGAACGAGCTCACAACTTTGACACTTTACTTTTCTTACATGCTGTTGAAGTGATTTCTAGAGAGAGAGGCTCTTATAAACTCTCAGGATTCGTGCAGAAGTTTTGAACAACCTATTTAAACTTTTCTTCATGCAGATTTTATTTGTGGAGAGGTGAAATTTCCTTGAAATCAGATACTTCAAGTTGTGAAGTAAGAGGTGCCGATTTCCTTACAAATCAAGGGCTTGCGGGGATAGCAAGACAGATACTGATCTTCGAATTGAGGGATTACCTGGGTTTGGGTAAGACATACTTTCTTGAAAGTATAAATCAAGGTACCTTTATCCAGGGTTGTTGGATACCCTTCTCTTTGGGTTAAAAGAGTTACAACTTGTTACTTGTAGTGTTTCTGTTTATTTTTCCACTGTAATTTTGGTTGTTAAGGAAAGTATAACTATCTTATATTTCCTTAAACTTATACTCTGATTATATAGGATTCTATATGCTTTAAGGTATAATATTAGTTTTTGTAAACTTTTGTTAAGTTTCATTTCCGGAATCACTTTTTTGGAATCAAGCAAGTTATTAGAATTTAAAGGAGTTGTGAATTTTGTTTATACAAAATTTACTTAAGGATTTTTAAAGTATATAATTCACCCCCTCTTATATATTGAGTATCTGCATCATATATTGATACTACAATCAGTATCATATCTATAGTACTATCGATCCAACAATTGGTATCAGAGGGGGTCTCTGAAATACTTATATTCACATATAAGTTTTCCTTACTCAAGTTTTTCTGAATTAATCTCACGATTAGATTCAGAAGATAAATCTTCTTCTTCATTTTTCTAGAATCAGTTTTTATGGATTCACATTTTCAGATTCATAAGTTCGAACTCATTTTTTCTTAGAGATACTCTAGTTCTATATTTTTTTTGCTGAGTAATATTTTCCTTGTTTACAAACTCTTATTACTAACAAGTCCATTTGGAAAGATTTTCCTTAAGATGGAAGATTTAAATGTTGGTTCTATTGACAATATAAATCCTACCAGACCTCTTATTTTTGATTTAAATGATTATGAGTATTAGAGAGATATGATGATGACTTTCATTATTAACACTAGAGTTGATAACTACCTGATGCTAACAAGGGACTATAAAATTCCTGATAAGGAATTAAAAACTTTTACTAATCAGGAGAAATCAGAATATCAAGAAAATTTCAGAGTCAGAAATACATTGTTATGTTCCATGACTAGGAACATCTATAGTCAAATATCTTCATGTGAAGCTGCAAACAATATCTGGAAGAAACTTGAAGTTACACATTTTGATACTTCTAAAGTTATAGAGACAAGAAGAGCTATGTTGAGAGTTGAATACCATGGCTTTAACATTTTTTGTGATGAACCTATAAGAAAAGTTCAGAAAAGGTTTATGACTATCGTGAATAGCTTACAGTCTATAAAATAAAAATGTTTTCATGATGAGGCTATTGTAGATAAAATCATAGACATCATTCCAAATGAGTGGGAGTCCAAGAGGACATCAATTAATGAGAACAAAAAAGTTACCCAAATTTCCTTAGATGAATTGTTTGGAACTCTTCTTCAACATGAGACTAGAATGAAGAGAGATGTTGATAATGTTAAAATGAAGAATGGGAATGGAGGAGTTGCTTTTATAACTACTTCTAAACATATGAAAGCCAAGACTCCAGAAATAATTACTAGATCAAAGTCAAAGAAAGTTACTATTCAGTCAAAATCTAGTGATACAGAGAAGTCTAAGAATGAATTAGCTAATATTTCTTGGAGAATGAACAAGATAGTAGCTCAAAAGAACTATCAGAATAAATTAAAGAAGAGAGACTACAAAGAGAATAAATATGGGGAAGTTACTTGTTATGAATGTAGAATAATAGGTCATATCAGACCTGATTTACCTCTATTGAAAAAAAGGAAAAAAGGAAAGGAATTTAGAAAGAAACAAGAAGAAGTTATATGGCTCAAAGCACAAGAAAAGTCTTAAAGCAAACAATACTTGGAGTGCTAGCTATGGAGACTCTTTAGGAAGCGAATATTTTGAATATGAATCATCAACACAGAAAAATATTGGATTCATGGCTACTACTTTTTTCCCAAATACATGTTTTATGGCCAAGGTACGCTCTGATGAGGCTTTAACAAATTTATCTCTTGATAAGAATTAATATTCTAGAGATATTACTTATAATTAAGACACTTAATCTTCATATAATGAAGAAATGCCTTCATATGAAGAAGTATCTATATTTTCCAAGTTTTTAAAAGCAAAAAATTGTAAAATTTCTAGGAAATTGGACAAGGAAAATACTAGAGAAGAAGTTCTTACAAAAGAGATTTCAGACCTCTCTAGAGATCTTAAAGATAAAGATGAGTTTTTAGAAAAACTTTATAGAGACCTTAAGGAAGTAAATTATGAAAAGGAAAAACTTTCTAAAGATCTTAAGAATGCTATTTTAAAATAAAATATTTTTGTGGAAAAATCTAACTCTATGGAAATAATTCCAGAGGATAGGAATTTAGTCATTAGACTAAAATCTAAAATATATTCTCTTAAGAAACTTGTTGCAAAATTTACTTCTGGTAAGGAAAATTTTGACAAGATGTATTCTCAAATCAAACCTCAAGGAAATACTACTGGAGTAGGTTATACTCACTGAATACTTGTTTTTAAAAACAATTATTTCATTCCTTCTAGAGCCCCTTTTTGTACTAAATGTCAAAGTGGTGGAAATTGGAAGAAAAATTGCTCTTTGAATAATGTTCAATCTCTTGGGTTTCATAAAGATTATTTCTCTAAACAAATGTGGATACCCAAAATTCTGTTGTCTAACAATTCCGGATCCAAGGAAGTTTGGATTCCGAAAGTCTAACTTTCTAATTTTCAGGAAAATAAAGAAGGTACCAACAACAATACTTGGTATATGGATAGTGGTTGTTCCCGGCATATGTATGGTAAAAAAAATTCTTTTAAAATATTATCAAGACGAAAGGAGGAAAAGTAAATTTCTAAGATAATGCTAAATGAGATATCATTCTTCAATTTATCAGAACGTAAGATCAACTTGCTGATATTTTCACAAAATCCTTACACTCTGATAGATTTGAATACATTAAACAGAAGTTAGGAATGATAACTGTAAGGTAATATTCTTTATGAACTTCCTGTTGAAATCAATCTCCTTATAGTAATAAACTCCTTTTCATAGGGGGAGTATATTTTCTTGTTAGTTCAATGAAATTTTCGTAGTTAGTTTTCTTTTCAATTTTTTTTATTAATGAAATTTTTTGTAGTCAAGATTTTTCTTAATGGAAATATTTCATAGTTAGTTTTCAAAATTTTTCGTAATGGAAAATTTTCGTAGTTAGTTTTTCAAAATTTTTCGTAATGGAAATTTTTCGTAGTCAGTTTTTGAAAATTTATCATAATGAGAGTTTTCGTAATAAAGTTTTTCTTTTAGTAATCACATTTTTTTGGAATATAAAGTCCTTCAAGTAGAATATTACCTATTATGAATAATATTCCTGGAAATCTGAAAGGTATGTTTTCTTTTCTGTGTTTTCATAATCATATTTTAATTTCTGGTATTCTCTTTTTTGTTTTAAAATTTTTGGATTGTGTTTTCCTTAAATCCGAATGTTTTTCTTAAAAAGCTCAAAAGATCTGATTCTATCAATTTTTCCTTGAGGCTATCATTTCATCCCTCAGATCTATTCACAAGTTTTCTCAACCGTTGGATTGACTTTGGAAGTTCAACCGTCATTTCAAACGCCCATATAAAGAACCCCTGAAGGGTTTTCCCACATCGGATTTCAAGACTTTGCACGCCGAAGCTCTTCCTCTCTTTCAAAAGCCCATTCTGAATCTCTCAATTATTCCTCAAATCCGAATGTATGGTGAAGTTCCTTCTGGAGAGATGTCAACTGGCAAGCCGATTTCAGAATGGTAGATTTACAGGGAGAGGTTGGTCCATCCAAATTTCTTTTCCAAGTACGATTCCATTATATCAAAGAATATCAGATTGAATGGATGTGAAAGTGTTTGTATATCAAATTGAAGAGCTCAAGATGTAGTATATCCAGATCTTCTTGTGGAATTTTATGAATTCATGAGTTTCTTAAAAGAAGAATAGAGGAGTATGTTTTCTTTCAAAAGATATGGAAAAACATATGCTCTTTTATACACCAAGGCTGTCAGCTTGGTGGGGTTGTCTTATGAAGGGGAAGCTGAATTCTGTTCCCATAAATTGCCGGATGTTCAAGAAAGTTTTATCAAGGTGAAAGATATGGAGTGTCTTGGACTTTTATATGTCAAGACTTCGAAGATTTTACATTTTTCTACAAATAAACGGATCCTAGAATTGTGGGTGCAATGTTTTATCATTCCGAGAAAAGGTGATAAGGACACCTTGAAGAAGAGTGACATGTATATTCTAGATTTTCTGGTGAATCTGAGGAAGGTCAAATTGATGAAGCATATTCTCATTATGATTGATAATATTAAGAATGGAAACTTGAAATCACAGATTATCATGTATCCAACCATCCTTTCAAATTCAATAGTTCAGTGCCTTGAGTCTTTCAAAATTCCTTGCAGTTTAAAGCCAAGGAATTGCAAAGTCATGTTGGTAAGTGATGAAAATTTGAAGAGAATGAATATTGGTTTCTCTAAGGATTATGGAGAGTTCTATGATCTACCAGAGGAAGAGGCTGAAGCTATTACAAAGAATACAGAAGCTGCTAAACCATCGAATAAAGGAGGAAAGAAGAGAAAGTTGAAAGTAGTAGAAGAATAGAAAACCACAAAAGCTAAGGAAGCCCAATCCACACCTCCTAATACCAAGAAACAAAAAGCCTATCCAAATGAGGTTGTATCCAAGTGGAGGGAAGAAAATAAAAATAGGAAGGAAGGAGAGCCACAGTTTGGATTGGATCCTGCAGAAGCTAAGGCTTTAAAAGAAAAGGCAACTGATGAGCCTGAGAAGAAGGATAAGGAAAAGAAGCAAAAGAAGAAGATATCGAAGGATGAGATTGTTCAATATCTTTTGAAGGATACTCAAATAACATTCGGGAATATTCCTATACCGAAATCCTTCTTGGTATAAGAATTACCAGAAAATCCAGGTAAGAAGTTTGTCAGTCTAGAAAAATCCCAAGATGCTGAAGATGATGTAGAAGGAGGTGAGAAGGAGAAAATAGATGAAGATGGAATTGTTCAGCTGTCTGACAGTGAACAAGAGTCTCTGGATGAGGAAGCTATTCTGAGAAGTGATAAGGGTAAACCGGTGTTTGTTGATACACCCACTAAAGTAGTTGTGAAGAAAAAAGAAGCTGGTGGATCTTCGAAGAGAAAGCTTGTTGAGATAGAGAAAGAGTCCTCACCAAGCAAAGTCTCAGATTCAGAATAATCTTCACTTGGACATGATTTCGTTGTCCAGTATTTGAAGAAGTTGGTTAGAACCATTTCGATTTTCCCTAGCATAGACTCGAGATGTCAGATGCTCTAACACAGCATGAATCAAAAATCGGATTCAATGTCCATGGTGATGGAAAAATGTGTCAAGATGGAGGCAGATTTCAAATCTTTCCTTATCAACTACGATACCCACAAAAGGTCCTGTACGAAAATGGTTGGATGGTCAAAGAGATTAGTTGAAGACTTGAGATATCTTGATGAGTTTCAACATGAAGTTAAGGAAGCTTTTGATAATGAAGATAGTAAAATCAAGGATCTCATGAATAGATTTGAGGAAAAGATAAATCTTGAGAAGAATACCTGGATTCAAGAAGCAAAAGATCTAAATGGGAATTTTTATTCTGTTGCTCAAAGTTGGAAAAGGGAAAGGGATATTCGGATCGAGATCGAAGATAATCTAGTTAAGAAAGATGAGTTACTGAAGGATCAGGCAGAGGCACTGAAGGATCAGGAAGAAAAGATTAAAGCTTTAGAGAAGAAAGAAGAGGATAAAAATCAACTCCTAAAACAAGCAGAGGAAGACCACAAAAAACTCAAAAAACTAAAAACCATAGTTAAGAAATTGATACCCAAGGAGCAGGAAGGAAAATAGACCCAATTCGATCTTTTTTTGTATTCTTTCCTTGTACAAATTCTTCCTATCTTAATGAAATTTTTCGTTGCTCATTTTTTGTTTAGGTGTTTTGTACTAATATTTTAGGTACTATAATTCCTTTTACATTCCCTCAAATTATTTTTGTAAAACACAAAGGGGGAGAAAGAAAAGAGAATACTAAGAAAAGAAGAAATATCCCTAAGTAAGGGGGAGTTTATCAAAGGGGAAGTTGTCATTATGAAGATTTCTGTACTCAAGATAATTAAAAATCTCATTCCAGAAATCTTAAATACGATCTTCAGTGTTCCAAAGCCTAAGGAGGAGTTAGTCATATTCATCCTTGCCCATATGATAATATAGATAAGTTTTATTTTAAAAGTATAGAAAAATATTGTCTAATACCTTTTATTCTTTTTCGTAAGGATGTTTGTGCTTTCCAAAAAGGGGGAGATTGTTGAGTAAATAAGGTTTTCCTTATAACCTTTTCATTCCTTCATGTTTGGGAGAGATTGTACAGTCAATAAGGTCTCCTTATGACTTAACTTTCATTCTTGTTTTGAAAATAAAAAACACCTTATCTCAAGGAAAATCTCATTTTACCTTGTATTTTTATTTCATAAGGAAAATTTCCTTCCTCAAGGAAATTCATGCTTACCATGTTTTTCATTATTTGTTATCATGTCTAAATGAAAAATTTGGTTTCATATCTAAAACCTTAGAATCATATAATACTTATATAAATAGAATTATGTTTTCAGGATCTGAATTGAGGTTCTGAGTTCTCTGAATTCAAACTCCGAACTCTTATGAGTTCTGAATCCGAGTTATCTGAATTCAGACTCCGAACTCTTATAAGTTCTGACTCTGAGTTATCTGAATTCAGACTTCGAACTCTTCTAATTTCTAACTCTGAGTTATCTGAACTCAGACTCCGAACTTTTCTGAGTTCTGACTCCGAGTTATCTGAATTCAGACTCTAAACTTTTCTAAGTTCTGACTCCGATTTCTCTGAATTCAGACTCTGAACTCTTATGAGTTCTGAATCTGAATTCTAATGAACTCAGAATTCGAACTTTTTATGTTCAGACTCCAAATTCTAATGAACTCAGACTCCGAACTTTGTAAGCTCAGACTCCTAATTTTAATGAATTCAGACTCCGAACTTTGTAAGTTCAGAATCCAAATTCTCATGAACTCTAACTCCAAACTTTGTAAATCTAGATTCCAAATTTACTTGAAATTTAGGCACCGAAAATCTATAGAGTTCAGGTTCCTAATTCCTTAGAAAACAGAATCCAAATATCCATGTATTATAGACACCGAATGTGTTTTTGGTTAGACTCCGAATTTTTTTTGATTACATTCTGAATATTTAATTTTGGTTATGTAACCATATTTTTTCTTACACTTGTTTTTGTTATAAAACGATGTCGTGCTTTTAGTTAGTAACTAACCGTTGTTTGAGTGACACCTATATAGGTCCCTATGAAATTCAAGGAAAAATATAACCGTTGGAGGAGGGATCCGACCGTTGGAGATGTGCCTTGAATGAGCTCACAACTTTGACACTTTACTTTTCTTACATGCTATTGAAGTGATTTCTAGAGATATAGGCTCTTATAAACTCTCAGGATTCGTGTAGAAGTTTTGAACAACCTGTTCAAACTTTGCTTTGTGCAGATTTGCTTTGTGCAGAGGTGCGATTTCCTTGAAATCAGAGACTTCGGGTTGTGAAGTCAGAGGTGCCAATTTCCTTAAAAATCAAGGGCTTGTGGGGATAGCATGACAGATACCGATCTTCAGATTGAGGGCTTACCTAGGTTTCGGTAAGACATACTTTCTTGAAAGTATAAATCAAGGGACCTTTATCCAGGGTTGTTGGATACCCTTCTCTTTGGGTTGAAAGAGTTACTACTTGTTACTTGTAGTGTTTCTGTTTAGTTTTCCATTGTAATTTTGGTTGTTAAGGAAAGTATAACTATCTTATATTTCCTTAAACTTGTACCATGATTATATAGGATTCTATATTCTTTAAGGTAGAATATTAGTTATTGTAATTTTTTTGTTAAGTTTCATTTCCGGAATCAATTTTCCAGAATCAAGAAAGTTATTATAATTTAGAAGAGTTTTGAATTTTGTTTATGCAAAATTTACTTAAGGATTTTTAAATTATACAATTCACCCCCTCTTTTATATTGAGTATCTGCATCATAGTTTGATATTACAATCAGTATCATATCTATTGTACTATCGATCCAACATCATATTATAATGTAATGTGTACACAATTCCATCCACAAACTTATAAGGTTTTTATTTATTATAGGTTATGTTTTTGGATAAGGGAAGAGGAATGAGTGGTATCTCAGGTTTAACATTATATATGGGTTTACATTATTATTTAAATTTAATTTTTTGTTTAAATATTTGTTTTAAGTTATTTAGGAGTCATTATTTATGGATGAGTGTTCAAGGATTATTGTTTCTAGTGAACATGGGTTATAACATGGGAAATGAGATTCATAAGGTTTTCGAGAGTGTTGAAATTGGTTTCTAGTTTTGTTTGTGGTGTTATCTTGAGGCTTGGGCTAGGTGTTCTACTGATGTTTTCCCTCTAATTGTGCTTGGTAAAGTACTGTGGGTAATGGGGTGTTTTAGAATGATTTTTCCTTCTTTTAATGCTACAATGATTTTAGTAAAAGAAAATGAAATACAGGGGATTAATCTTATGTAGGGGGAGGGTTAAACCTTAAGTTATAAACTTATCTAAAAATATACCAATACCTAAACTCTCATGAGTTGGTCTGTATGAACATTACATGATTTTTGATAGATGATTCCATAATCAGAAATTTTCTGAAGGTTTTGTGTTGAGTTCTGGACATAGAGTAGATGTTCATATATAAGCTATCTAATGAGGTAGGTGTTAATCTATGTTTTGAGAGAGGTTTTATTGAATTTATATGTTTTTAAGGTAACCCATATGTACTAGAAACATGAATGTATATGGAATATTGATGATTGAGTCTAGAAGATGAAATTGGAACTGGGTTATGTCTACAAGCCTTATGAAATCCCTATGAGGATTCTTATAAAAAATCTCCCTAATAAGTCTTATATGGTTCCTTAATATGATTTATGAAATCTAGACATTACCAATATTTGAGAAAGCTGGGGATCCTCATGTATCTATTAGAGTTCAAGAGTTGAGAGTTGGATTTCTTGAAGTAATGCATCAGAAGTGGATCAAAAGAAATCTCTGACTTTTGGTGGCGATGTTTATTGATAGAAACCTAGGATAATTTTTAGTGATTAGTAGACTAGATGAAAAAATTTATTTGGGAGTCTAGAGTATGATCCAATACACTATATTTTCCATTTTGGATAAGAACATAAGTTCTATAGGAAAAATGGTAGCCATTTTTTTTCCAGCATCTAGAGTATATTTCCCTGTTTCAAACTATGGAAGTAGAAGTATTTTACAGTATCAACATGATATATCCATAATTATAAATAGTGGATATATATCTACTTCTATGGTTCAAACCATAGCACTATATCTATTGTGATTTTTATAATTTTAGATATAAGTGGGTGTGGGAAAGGATATAACCATAGTTTAAAACTATGGAAATAGAACTACTGCCACAATTTGAACCATGGAAGTAGGCCTATATCCATAGTTTCAAACCTTGTCTATAAGTCTGCATGTCAGAAGCTATATCAATGATTCGAAACCGTGGCTATAGGTCTACTGTCATAGTGGAACCCATGGGTACAGTTGTGGCCCTATTTCCATGCCAACAGAATCCACAGTCCACCAAACCTTGTAAATTACCTATAGCCATAGTTTCTTGACCTATAGCCATGGTTAGAAACTGTTGATATAGCCTAAATTTCTAGTAGTGTTTACTCGTGAACGTAAAGGAAATAAAGGTAACACTACTATACAATGCTTAAACTATAAATAAATGGGGAATTATTCAAACCAATATCCCAACCATCAATGGAATATACCATACAAGAGTCCAGGGGGATAATTCTATGATTATTAAATCACACATATTTGGTTGAAATACCCAATTATGTGGTAGAAACTACTCTAATCATAGCCTCAAATTTATCCAATGATTTATTTAATTATGTATCTTTGTACTCTTTTATATCTTCCATGTTTTCTAAGAAAATTGGATACTTATCTAGAACCTTAATAAGGAAGTTTTTAGTCAAAAATCATAGAGTAAGTATCACTACAATAAGGATATGTTAGATAGTCCCCATTATGATGAATAAATGTTCCCTACTTGTTGAATTTATTTTCATACCTATAGTTGACTTTGATATAATCCTTGGTATTTAATGGATTTCAAAATATGATGAAAAAATTTATTTCTAGGAGAATGAAATTATAATTCTTGATGAAATTATGGAATTCCTTATCTTTAGATTAGATACTTCATCATTTGAGTCATGTCGAGATTCACCACCAGTAGTTCTTCTAAATGAGATTCTTAGGGGAGAAGATAAAAAACATTCTATAGATATAAAATGTAATATTCAAATTTAGGATTTATCTATTTTATAGTAATACATTAATGTTTTTATTGAAGAATTATTTGGACATCCAATAGATCATGAATTTGGATTCTCTATTGATTTAATCCCATATGTGAGACCTATACCAAATTCTCCCTATAGAATGGCCACTCTAGAGTGAGTGGAGTTGAATAAACAACTAGAGATTTATTTTGATAAGGGAGTCATATTACCTAGTGTTTCAACATGTGGAGCCCCTATTATCTTCGTAAAGAAGAAATATGGACCCATTAGGATATTTATTGATTTTAGGGAAATCAATGCTATTATGATAAAGAACAAGTATTCTATGCCTCTCACTGATGACTTATTTGATCAAAATCATGAATATCAGTATTTTTAAAAGATTTAACATTGTTTTAGGTATCATCAGTTGAGAGTAAAGAATGAATACATTCTAAAAAGATATTTTTCAATAAGGTATGAATATTATAAGATAATAGTGATTCCATATTTATTAACTAATTCAACTACAATTTTTCTAGATATAATTAATAGAGTATTCAAGGAATATCTTTATAATTTCATTGTGGTGTTCATTGATTATATCTTAGTGTACTCTAAAATCTATGAAGATCATGGGAGCCAATTTAAGATCATTCTTGAGACTCTTAGAATAAAATAGTTATATGGGAAATTTATAAAGAGAAAATTCTAGCTTTTGGAAGTTTCTTTTCTTGGACATATTTACTCCAAGGATGGAATATTATTTGATCCTGTAAAGACAATGGTATTTAAATAATTACCTACACCAATGAATATAACTGAGGTACATAGTTTCATTTGTTTGGTAGGTTACTATCAGTGATTTGTTTAGAATTTTACCAATTGGCTAACCCATTAACCAATATTACACGTAAAGGGGTTAAGTTTGTTTGAAAAAAGGAACATGAATAATTTTTTGAAGACTTGAAGATAATATTGGTCAGTGCTCTAATTTTTAATCTACCTTTATGAAATGTTGGGTTTGTGATATATAGTGATTCATCAAATAAGGGACTTGGTTATTTCCTCATGTAATATGATAAATTTATTGCATATAAATCAAGGTAGTTAAAGACTCATGAATAGAAGTATCCAACCCATGACATTGAATTGGAAGATATAATATTTTCTTTAAAGATTTGGAGATATTATATATATGATTAAATATGTGAGATATACATAGATA
This sequence comes from Viscum album, assembly GCA_963277665.1. Classification (NCBI taxonomy): domain Eukaryota; kingdom Viridiplantae; phylum Streptophyta; class Magnoliopsida; order Santalales; family Viscaceae; genus Viscum; species Viscum album. The sequence goes on along the minus strand of OY728119.1, from coordinate 602,724,109 downwards.
ATAAGAGCCTAAAATAAATATTTTAATAAAAAGAGCACAAAAAGAGAAAAAGAAAATGACTTTATTTTCTTGAGGATTATGATTTCTCAATACACTACCACATATGGAAATAAAATAAGGTAACAAATGCATTAACCAAGAATGATCATGTAGTTATAACCTAAACATGGATTTAAATGGATCCTATGTTCATGAATATCATAAATATAGAGATGAGAATTGTTATGTAAGGGGATAAATCACACCTTTTTGAAATGATTGTGAAACCATATTTATTATAAAAGATAAAAAAGTTCTCAATATGGTGATGATAATTTTCAGAAGAAAATTAAAACTATGAATGAAGGGAAGTTAGAAAAATAATTTATGAATATGGAGTTATGAAATTTGGAAAGATATTTTGTGTTCAATCTATAAATGATCTCAAAAGAGAATTTTTGGATGATGATCATAGATATAATTTCTCTATACATCCTAGTAGCACCAAGATGTATAGGGATTTGAGGGAAAAGTTTTTATGGGATAACATAAAGTGTGACATTTATGATTATGTGTCCAAATGATTACTTTTTCAACAAGATAAATACAATATAAAGCATCCTATAGGAGATATTTAACCTATTTCTATTCCTATGTTGAAATGGGATAACATTATTATAGATTTTTTTATAGGACCACCAAAGACTCCTAGAAAGAATGATGCAATATGGGTTATTGTTGATCGCCATACCAAATCGGCACATTTCCTCAATATAAGAGAATATTTACATCTTGAGTGCCTCACATGGATATATATTAATGAATATTTAATATTTCATAGTGTACCACTTTCAATTGTGTCTGATTGTGAAATCCTAGAAGATTCTTCAAAAGGTTCTTAATAATGAGCTTCATTTGAGCACTACCTTCCTTCCTCAAATAGATGGAAAGTCTAGAAAGACTATTCAAACATTGGAGGATATGTTGAGGTTTTTATCACATGAATTTAAAGGTATGTGGGACTAGTATTTAAATTTTTTAGAGTTTTCATACAACAATAGTTTCCACTAAAGTATTCAAATGGTGTCGTATGAAGCATTATATAGCAAAATATGTCATACTCCAACTTGTTTGGATGAAATTGGGGAAATGAAACTTTTAGGCCCATGAATAGTTAAAGAGACAATAATAATGGTAAGGTATATTTCAGCTCATATTAAATAAGCTCAAAGTAGGAAAAAGTGACATGCTCATAGTCATAGTAAATATTTGGAATTTCAAGTGGGAGGTCACATTTTATTGAAAGTATCTCTATAGAAGGGTATCATAAGGTTCAGTAAAAAGGTAAAACTAAGCCTTAGGTATACCAAACACATTGAAATTATGGAAAGGATTGGATCTATTTTCTATTTAATGTAAATTCCACCAATAATCTCTAAAGTACATGATGTGTTCCATATATCATTGTTAAGGAAGTACATGCTAAACCCAATACATGTGATCACTTATAAAGAAATAGAATAGGAACATGATCTATCATACTATGAAGAGTACATTCATATTGTTGACACTAGAGAGAAAGTATTGATGAATTGGATGGTTTAAATAGTAATGGTGCCTTATATAAATCATAAAATAGAGGAATCAATGTGGTAAGTAGAGGATGTTATGAAGAAGAACCACCCTTATTTGTTTATAAGGTAATATCCATGAAAATTTTGAGTATTAATTTTTTTGTATGAGGGAATAATGTAACACCTAAGATTCAAATATAGAAAGATAAAATTATATTTTAATAAAATTATAATACAATAAAAATTTTAATATTTCATGGAACAAAAACCTTAATTTTATATGATTATTATCAATTTTGATTTTATTAGGTCAAAATAATCCTAGAAAGAATTTTTGAAATTTTACCTTAGAAATAATATTTTATGAATAATAAAAAATCAAGTATTTAATTATTCATATTTTATTTAAAATAATGTGTAATAATAGGTATAATGATAAATTTATTAACTATCATTTTTATATAAATAAAGATAAGAAAATTTGGAGGTAAAAGAGGTATTTTTTAGAAAACTATTTTTTTTCACAAAAATGATTTTTTTAAAATTAAATTTATATATATTATATAACTAATTATATGAATTTTAACCCATAAAATTATTATTACTAGTCGTATATTTAATGTAATACCATCTTATGCTTGAAAAATTCATTTCTCGAAAAACCATTTTTGACACGTTTTGCAAGTTTAACTTTAAATTAAAATTTTCCATTTCTATGAATTGAATTTTGTAAAATGGATTCCCTATTTTAAATAATAATAATTTATATTATATAAAAATTTCAACTTAATTTTTGATCATAATGAATAGTAAAAATAGTAAAAATTAATTACCACGGTTAAGTTAAAATGGGGTTTCTTGAGGATAATTTATTAAGATAAGGGTTAAAATGACATATAAACACATATAATTAATATTTTATGGGTATATTTAGATCTTATCACATATAATATTTTTGAATGATCCATTTTGGAGCCTCTTGTAATTATAAAAACATGTATATGATTTATTCTTTTCAAAAATTTAAAGTGTGTCCTCCTCCTTTATAATAAAAGGGGACTCCCTCCCCTCACTTATTCACACATATAAAGACATTTAACTAGACCAAAACCTGCCAAAATACCTTACCAACATCATTGTACACATTATAAAGGTGATGTACTTCTCAAAATACGAACTCTAGGGTTCTTAATAAGCGATCTAAAGGAATTTCTTCTAAGAAAAGGTAATTGTCTTCACTAAGATCTTTCTTTTTAATTTTTATTTTTCCACATTAAATTATTTATTAAAAATTAAAATATAATAAAAAATTATATTTCATATACCAAGATTTTATTATGTTGACGTCATAATATTTATCCATCTCCTTCTCCATCAAATCAGAAACAAATCCATCACTCGTGTGTACGACAGACCATTGCCTTATAAATCGATGAAACGCTCATTCCATCATAGACTCACATGGATAGTCATAATTTTGTAAATAAATAATATATATGATACATAAAACAAGATATAAACTCTATAAAATTAATATATAATCCACTTATAAACCCTTTCACCCATTAAGGTAATGATATCATCGCTCATGCGTACGTACGACCTACTGTCTCGACGAAGCGATATAATTAATTTTCCATGTACCAATTTCAGGAATGGTTTTAAAAATGTATTTAATGAATAAATATGATATTTATAACAATAATATATTTCTGTATATTATGTAACTATATACATCACACAAGGAATAAAACTTTCATGATAAAACACTCATGAAAAAATGAATAAATTAACACTCGAAACAATAATAATAATAAAATATTGTTAACAAACATTGGGTAATATGTTATAATAGGATGATATATGATATTAATAATATGAATATGTTTTTTATAAATTAAAAACATGTTTAAAACCATTATAAATGATGTTAAATCATGTTCAACTAAAGGCAAGAACGAGGTAAGAGACTTCATCTCAATTTTACCTTCATTGGGGAATATTTTAATGTTATACACTTAATTTCTTTTAGAAGTTGTCTATATTTATACTTTTACATGTAATAACATGATTCTTTCATAATTCATGGTATTTGAGATTTCAAATTGAATTATTTTATCCAAGTTTATTTTTTTGAAAGTTACCTTGTATTAAGGTATTTTGTCTCAATTTCCATTTCATTGAGATATATTTATTAATATACCACTATTCACATTTATGTCGTTCATATACTTCCTATTTAATTTATTTAAACATGAATAAATATTTATTAATTATGGATAATATTTCAATTAATGTTTATTATTTCAAGGGGTTTTAATTTTAATGTTACTAAAGAGGTAAGAATCTATTTTACAATCTCACTTTCTTTTGGGATTTCTTTTACTCTCATTGAAAGAATATTATCATTTATCTGACATAAGATATAATAATTTTCTTATACACTATATATTTAAGAATATTACATATTTTCTTCAAAATTTTCCTCTCATTATTAATTGAATAAATAAAATTAAATTTTAAAATTAAAAATGCTTTTAATTTTCTTAAAATAAGAGATATTTTTATTCCATATCCATATTTTTTCAAATTTTTTTAAAAAGGTATTTTTATTTTATAAAATGGTTTATTAAGTAAATTTTAAGTTTCCCTTAACTTTTAAAAATGGTTTAAAGTAATATTTCTACTATTTATCAAAAGGCACATTTAAAAAAACATCAAAATGATTTTTTAAATGTATACAACGATAATGAGCTTTCCCGCCACCATAAATGTTTTTTCAATACGTATCTTCTTCTTCACAGTCTCAATGGTTTTACAAATAATAACCTTTTATGAAATATTATTTTAATATTTCATTCTATATACCATATTTTCCCAATGAAATGATTTTATTGCAAAACCTATATTCCTGATGAACTATTGGTCACATGTCATCCCTTTATTAATTTTGTGATTGTTAAATTTCTCTTAAGACAATCACTTTCTTATGATACTTTTATTTGAACATTAAATTTATCCTAAATATATAAATTTTTTATATCATGGATATGATTATTTTCTAAACCATATATCATTTCTATATATAGTGTATACTTTTAAAATTATTTGATTAATTAGGGAAATATTTATAAATTCGTATCCTTTACTCAATACTGATATTTTTTGATAAGGAATATTGTTCATGATTTAAATTTATCTTTCAATATATGAGGAATGATTTGTAAATTAAAGTGACTAATTTGTACCAAAATTTTATATATCCCCTTGATGTATTGTCATTTCCCATGAGACAAATCTGTCATCCAAATTAAATGGGGTTTTACCTATAGTTTTAAACTGTCCAGTGAAAGGTATTGTCAATATATATATCAGGATGTTTTAGACAAGGACATCCAAAATTGAGCATATACTTCATTGAGAACTCAATTATTATTATCCATGATTTTATTTCATTATAATTATCTATATATGCATTTTTTTCTCAAGTTATTGATTAAATGAAATGTATTTTTAGTTATTTACCTTACCATAATGATTATGAATTATATAATTAAGATAATAAAGTTATTAATTAAATGGAATGTGTGTTTAATTATTCAACTTTTCATATTGATTATCCCTTATTGATTCATGGTATCTTCCATTGTATATAACCCTTACTAAGCATTTTATCTTACCCTTATTTTGTTTTCTTTCCCTAGGATATAAAGAATAAATATTCAAATGAGTTTAGGGATTCCCAATGTTTTCCATTAATATGTTTTATATTTTATCTCTAATTTGAAATAGAAATAATGTATTTATATGATATCTAAAACTCCTAAACTGATCGGTCCTTCTAGATTTGACCCCTTATATATATGCTAACGTAATAAAGTATACATTGGTGCTTGGTTACTGGATTAATAGTTATTATAATGACTGACACGTAACAAGATATATAATAATTAATAAAATTATTTAACATATAATAACATATTAGTTGGTGAATAAATTACAAGTAGTCTAATAATAAATCAAGGAAAAACATACAGATCAAAGGGGGTGAAGTAATTATAAAAATTAAAATGAGAATGGAAAGAATCCATTCAACTCTATAGCTAGATTAAAACTAATTCTATGTTTATAATAATAATAATCAACATCCTTGGAACCTAATCCATTAAACTTTTCCTTGAAATTATTTTGGTACGAATATGAAAATTTTTATATTAGTATTTTACCGGCATGCTTGGCACCTTTTAGGATATTAAATGAATTTTATATTGTATTTTTATTGTTATAATCCTTTATTTATAAACATTTGAACATCACCAATCCCAATATTGCTCCAACTGGATTATTATATACTATAATATCTTTATAATATCATTCTAAGATACAAAAACTCTTTTATTTTAGGAAATAAATTCTATTTTATTTAGTGGGAATATTTAATAAATAAAATATCATATCATTATATTATATGGTATTCTATGTGTTTAAAGAAGTGTATTAAAAAGAATATTTTATTCTTAAAAATATTCCACTTATAGTGGTGAGATCAAATCCATCACATTTTAACAAAATAGATAAACACTTTTATTTATAATAAAACTATTATCCACATCTTCCTTTCAATTATGTTAATGAATATGATTAATCATAAACCATGAATTTGATATTTATCATATCATACTATTAATAAAATTTTTTTTAACAAAAAAACTTTACTTATCATATAAGATAAATAATATGAAAATACAAATCTTTTATTCAAATCCATATGATCAATATATTTCATGTTATGCTTTTAAACCATAATTTGGAAAGCCTTTTCATCATAACTTGAATGAAAACTAAAATATCCTTCAATTATTTCCTTGATTTCAAACCTTTTTATATTTACAATATTTGTAAAGTATACATTTGCTATACTAATTCATTTAAAAACAAATAATTTACATCTATAACACTGATACCTAACAAAGAGTATTCATGGAGTTTCTCAAATTTCTTTATCTATTTTGGAAAACTACATCCTAGGGAATCATTTTTCCTCATTGAAAACTTATTTATGTTTCAATGACCTAGGATGGATATTTTTAAGAAACATTATTTGACTATATAAATATCTTTTATACTTTTAATTTGAACTTTCACCCACTTATAATATCAATGTAGCACCACAACCTAAAAATATCGAGCCTAATTCACCCACACTCAACATTTTAAAAAAATAGGGTAAATATTTATTAAACCCATTCATAGTTTTGGAACATTTCCAATGATGATCACAAAATTAATTTCATAAAGAAACCAAGACTTAGAAGAAACCATTAGTCTCTCTAATTCATTAACATACTCAATCATATTGAGGATATGAGTGGATACTAAATCTCTTTTGTTTATCATGTATCTAAGGATTGTGAAAACTAGAAATAATAATTATATAATTCTCATAAGCATCGAAACTAAAGGTATGAAAAACATTAAAAATTATTTACTCTGAAAGATATTGTTGCAACATATAAAATTTTCTTTCTTTTAATTAATAATTATTTTTAGGTTTTTATACATGTATATGGAGTTTCTTAAAGTAATATTTTACTTTTAAAAGATATATCTTAAAGTTAATCTTGATGATGGTTATTCCATCTATCTATAATAGAAGATTTTATCAAATGAGTATCATGTGTTACATTTATTTAATAATATATTTCTATTAAAAATTATCCCAATAAAATATAGACCCTTTTAAATTAATCATATCAATTAGTGGGATAAGTTCTATATTTCTCTAAAAAATGAGTCCAATTTTGTGTTTATCTCACCAATTTTATATTTAAGTAGGCTATCATGATAATCACATCTAATATAACTCTTAGATACTTAAGTGGAAAACTTTGTTCCCAATGAATCATTTGGATAAACCCAACACTATTATAATGGTATCTTAGATAAGTATAACCCAAATAAATCACTAAAAATAAGGATCTTAATGATTAAGGTCACCTCATTACTTAATTTTCTTACATTAGATAATCCATGGTAACCCTGTATTAGTATGGAACTATGGAGTTGGATGATTGTGGTATTGATAAATGTTATCTTTTAGAAGGAATTTGATACTTATTATTTTAAAGTGAATTTAATATCATAATCTTTTCTCATTATTTCCCCTTTACATGCATTCATGCTTATATGATTTAGTTCATAATTTTATTCCTTCCACCAGACTAATATGTTCAAACCATATTGATGTGTAACACTTTAAACAACTCATAGTTTGTGTTATTAAGAAAAATCAAAATCCAACCATATTTATATATATTTAAATAAAAATTTATCTCATGAATATGTTATATAAAACCATTTCATGTAATGGCATAAAATCATATGAAATAAACAACCCCCACAAGATTATTCCCAAAGATACAAATAACCAACCCCCACTTTTCTAGGTAAGGCATATGCCTTTAGGATAGTGACCAGTTTGACCTAAAGTCCCTTTAGCCAAGTACACATTACTCAAGAGAGATTTAAATCCCATTGTAATTATAAAACCTAATATGTATAAACCATAATAAACTTTTCAATTCAATCTCATAACCAAGTACAAGCCAAATTCAAGGTATAATAAAACTAAATCCATTATAATACCTCACATGTAACTCCTTATATGAATGAATTGAAATTAATAGAGGCACTTTAACACTTTAAACTAAAGAATAACATCATTAGTAATATAAAATATATATTAATGAATAATGAAGGTAATAAATAAATAATTCATATATTTAAGCATGAGATAAAAATTTATGAACAATTCATAAATAAATAAACTATAAATATTTTATAATTTAGTCATTCATCAAAGTCATTCCATAATCAAGTAATTATAAACATTATATATTCAATTATAATACGAACTAATTCATATTATCATTTATATAGAATTTTACTTAAATATAAGATATTAAATGAAATATAAACATTTTATATTTTGAAACTATTATGTAATAAATTTACATAATCTAAATACCACATATTTAATATTATTTATACCCTTTTAATATGGATAATTCCAATTAATATTTATAATAAATTCATAATTTTAATTATAAATACCTTTATATTTTACCTTGTTTTTCAATTTTTAAAAATTTATAAATTACCCTCATAATTTATATAAATATATTTTATATATAAATTATAAGAATGAAATATTATTACAAAACGTATTTAATATCAAAATTTGATATTAGGGATCTTTATTTATTTAAATGTTACATAGACATTTAATAATTAATTATAAAAATTATATAATTAATTAATTAAAACACTATAAATTATATAAATATCCCGAAGAAACTCATAATATAATTTATAAACATTTTATAAACCCTTTTATTCATATTTAAATTGAAATTTACAAAAAAAATCAATTTTACATGCATGTTGTATTTTAGGATATCCTCTATATCATAATTTTCACTTTATTTGTTATCTATTGCATTTGATGATATATAATAGATAACGGTGATATCCCTTTATCACTTGAGGATTTATATGATATGAAAAGTAACAAAATTATTTTGATGATATAATTCTTTGTTTTTTATATACAACATGATGCTATTGCCTATTACGATCCTTCACAACATCCCAAATGACATGATAAAAAATAATGTATTAAAATTTTATCATTTACTATGATATCCCATTTAATATTGAATGAACCCAATGCTAATTATATTATCACATAACTTAAGGTTGGTCATATATATCTTATTTGATGATATGGATTACAATATCCATTTTCCTTAAGAAAATATATATCACAGCCTACGATACATAGTACAACAAGCCTAAATTTTTAGAATTATTTATTTTAAACACGAATTCAAGAATCAAATAATCATTTCATGGATATGATACCACTTTTTTTGTTTTGAGATATTGGTTAATACTTAATCATTGCAATAGAAAAATTATGAAACACAAATCTATGATCCACCATGCATGAAATTGAAACCATGATAAATATAAAATACAGAATAGTATTGTGTATCTTATACCATTGATACCTTTTATGATTTATTTGATTAATATGATTTATGAAAATACATTATTGGAAGCTAAAGGACTCACTCCACCTTGATGTATCCATGAGTTTAGCTGAACCACCAAATGTTTAGGTGGGATTCTTTTCACTTCTCATGAAAATATTGGTGAATCTAGATGGTAAAGAGAAGAGGTGAAAGAGAGCTTGGATGAATGAGATATGACTAAAATATTATAATTCTCTCATGAGACCATCCCCATTGTAAAAAACTAATTATATAAATCTTTGGACATTCCTGTGTCACTACAACATTTACTCATCCTTTACAAAATGCACGAGTAAAGATTTTTCCATTAAAGTATTCATTTCATAAATATAACATTCATGATTCACATTTTTTCATCTTATGAAATATTTATTAATGATATAAATATGTGGAATATTCCTATATATTAAATTTTAACTTTTATATATCATTCATATTGTAGGGTGTTAGTGTGGATCATATAATTTGATTCCTCCCACACCCTTTCTAAATGATATTTCCATATTAAACTAAATGATATACCCATTCATGTAATTTTTAATTTCCATGAAATAAAGGACATAATATCATAATATATCCCTATATCAATCCTAGATATACCAAGGAAACTACGGACCTCCGTTACAGATGTTGTCTAGTTCGCTCTTCGACTTCCTTTGTCTTGGAAGAGTCCACATATATTCCTTTGCTGATGATAACATTCCCAAAGAATGATACTTCCTCCATTCAGAACTCACATTTACTATACTTTGTATAAATTTATCCCTTAAAAAAGTCATTAGAAGAATATTAAAATTATACTCATGTCCCCCTTTCTCTTAGATTATATTAGAATATCATCTATAAATACTACCACAAATTTTTCAAGGTAATATCTAAAGACTATATTCATTAAGTCCATGAATATTGTTGAAGAATTAGTGAGTCTAAAAGTAATCACTATCAAATCATAATATCCACACATAATTCATAAGGTAGTATTGGTAATATCTTTCTTCTTCACTTTTAATTAGTGATATCCCAACCGAAGGTCCACCTTAGAGAAATACTTTCCCCCACTCAGTTGATCGAACAAGTCATCTATTAGTGGAAGATGAAACTTGTTCTTTATTGTGATTTTTTTGAGATCATGATACTCAATGTATAGGGAAATTTATCTATACTTCTTCTTGATGAAGAGGACTAGCGCACCCCATAGAGAGACACTCGATCATATAAAAACCTCGTCTAGATTATCTTGTAACTGCTTCTTGAGTTCTTCCAACTCAATAGTGTCCATTCTATAAGGTGTCTTTGATATCGACAGATATCCATGAATAAGTTCAATTGAGAAATCAACTTCCCAATCAGGAGTAAGAACATAAAACTCTTCGAGGAACATATCAGTATAGTCCCTCACAATGGGAATGTCTTCAAGCATGATCCTATCCTTTGTCTCAATCAGTTGAAATAGATATGCTTGCTAATAAGGAAATAATATCCACAGTTGATACAATTATTCCGATGAAGATACATTCTCCTCCTTACATTTGTCAAAATTGGTGGATACCTTGATATGTGAAAATTGATCTCCCTTTCCCAACTGTAGATGTTGGACTTGTATAATAATATCCAATACATGCCCAATATAGCATCAAACTCCTCCAAAGGAAGTAATAATTTTTTTAGAAGGTTCTATCCACAAACATTAACTGGGGAGTAGTTATATATTTTTGATGCAACAATTTACACATTTTTTGTTCTCACAGATAACTCAACCTTCATATTTTGAAGTGGTGTTTGAATAGTTTTACTAAACATACAAGATATGAAAGAATTAATAGAACCAAAATAAAATAGTACATTCTCAATTCTTGAATGAATTACTAGAATACCTATCACCACATCATTTTAGGGATCCACCTCAGTAGTAGTGATGGAATAAGATTTCCCTTTATCTTTTGGATTTGGTGGATACTGACATTTATTACCCTCAAGGACTTGAGGTTTAGTGTACTAGCTTGAATTGTTCCCCTCCTCCATATAATTGAAGAATTGAACCATAAGTGGTTATCTCAATTCTTCAACCACATTCCCCATCTTCTTCATTTCTCTTCGACATTCAAGAGATTAGTGGCCTTTTATCCCACACATGAAGCATTTCCCTGTCCCTTTGAGGAAATTTTGATGATGATTCTTCCCACATTTTTGATATGAGAGTGGTTTAGTTTTCTTTCCACATTTTTTGTTACATCCACCAGCTTGAAACTTCATCTTTCATTTATTACCACCATAGCTATAAGACCACTCTAAAAACTCTATCTACACTTTGATATAACATCAAACAACTTATTCATAACTCCAAAAGTCTTGAATTATAGATCCTTTCGAAGGTGTGGTTTTAAAACACTAAATAATCTATCTATATTTATATCATTATTGATAAAGAACCTGAGGCATACCTTACAATCATTGTGATTTTTTTTCATAAACCATAATATATTCACCTTAATTTTTCTTAATATCTAATAATTCTCTCTCCATAATTGTATGAAGATTTTGAGGTAAATACTTGTTAAAAAATATTTTCATAAAGTCTTCCAACTCCATCTATTCAATTTAGTCCTTTAGATTAGTGTTCTAAATCAATACCCACCATTGATCTACCTCTCTATCTAAAAGATAAACAAACAGAGTCACCTTATCTTTCTCAGAATAGTGAATCAAATAAAATATATTATACATTTAGTTGAACCACTATTCCATAACTATTGGATAGAAATATCCACTAAACCTTGGTGGTTGTTATCACATAAAAGACTCAACAGCCAGTTTCTACCTCTTAGGTGAAGTAGGACATTCCAAATTATTCAGGTTATTGTTCATATCCTGAGAAAATTGCGTAATCATCACCATGAAATTTTTGAACTCCACCTCCCAAGGTAATGGGGATGTTGTTCAGGAATTCATTGCATTGTCCCTCATATGGATTGTTGGCTTGGTTTCCCCTGGTACCCACTATTTTCTATAATAGAAAAGTCTTTAACAAAACATAAGTCAATAAGTCATGAATAAATATTTTAGTCCTTAGTGAAATTAACTCTAAAGGAATATTTTAAGGTCTCATTATGTTTATAATTTTCTAAAACAAAACTTCTTGGGTGTTTACATATACATAGTCTCATACTAATAGTTTTCAAAAATGTTCTCTAATTCTAATTCCCAAATTAACAAAACCATCCTCTGATACCAACTATAACAACCCTATTTTTTCATACATTACTATTACATCATTTTAAAGATAAACAATATAATAGTGTTAAAAAACTAGGATCCAAAGGTTTAGTGTCTTAGGAAAATAAGTAACAAAGATAACATTTACATAAGAAAACATAAAATTTATTTAATTACTTCCTCTTTAGCTACTTAGTGGACCTCATGTACTTCTTAGTATTAGTAGTCACCTGAGGATATACATCAAATAAAGGTGAATCTAAAATACTAGTAAGTGGATAAATAAGAACATGAATCAATATAACATGGGTTAGAACAATTTTCATTTTCATAACATAAGTATGGGATCATCATCATAATAATTAAAGGAAGCATTATAAAAAGGCATGGAATAAGGAAATGCTTAAAAATGAAACATCATGTCTTAGTGGTTAAATACCAAACATAGTTGTGAAAAATTCTAGAATCATGTTCACACATAACATATGTGCATAATCATAAAATAATAATTTTGAAAAAATATAGCGACATGTTCATACATAGTTGACATTATCTCATGAGATACATCACATTACCTAATGCATTCGAGTGCTATATAATTCTGTTCGCACCTGTCATATCATAACATTTACATAATAATGCATTAAACATATAAAATATATCAATATTAGATATAAAATAACTCATGTAAAGTAATTGGATTCATTTATTGAAGCATACATTCCTGAAAAAACCTTGGGGTTCCCAAAAGGGAATAACATACTAGTATAGGAATCAAAAATCTTGAGTGAAGAAGAAAAAATATCAAGATAAGTAAAAGATGTGTTTTTTTGAAAGAAGAGTTATTTTGGAAAAACATTTAATTTTTCATAAAATAAGATTGGAATCATGTATATCACAAAAATTAAATGACAAGGAAAATTAAAATAACATCCATACTTAATTTTGGCACAAAAGAGGAATAACCCAAAGAAAGTAAATTGGGTTTCATAATTCCCTTACCATATATCTGAATGCATTATTCAATTTAATATATTATATAATCAAATTAGATTTACTAATTAATAAATAAATAACCTATAATATATTTATATTATTTATTATAATTTTATTAAGTTCATTTACGACCATTATGAAGAGTTATAAGGTTTAATTTCTTCTTCTGAGAGTGTTTGTTTTCTTGGTTTTCATGATTGCTTTGCTTGTATACAAGTATTGAAGTTTATGTAAGATGAGAATAATTCTCAAGAATTAAAATTATAAGTTATTAGTGAACTTATATAAGTTTAATTGTTATTATATATTTTTAGTTTTTGATATATGAGGATGATTCATTAGATAACATGTTAATGATAATTGTTTAGATTAATTTTGGCAGATTTCAATCACAATGAACTTGATTTGTTTTATAATCTAATATAATGTATATATGTTAGTTACTAAATATAAAAAGTGTTATACAATAAATTTTACAATCTTTTTTAATCATTATAATGGTTTTATGATCATCCTTGATGGAAGAAAAGGAAAATGAAAACATGTCATCCTTGAAGACGATAAATCAACACTACTGGGACAAAGTTTTAATTTTTAAAATAAAAGGGAGAGGAGAATATGCGTGATGATTGATTATTACATTAACATAATAAAATTAAATTATATATAATATAATATAGTTATAATTCCACTTGGATTAGGGGATGTGAGGGTAGAATAATAAAATAAAAGAAATTGAAAAGAAATTAAAAGAAAAGAATGAGGATTTTACCACTTGAATTCTTCTCCTTGAGAACCTACTTAGGGAAATTGGTTTTGGTATTTTGCTGAGACCAAATGATTCTAGACGCTTGGGAGGGGATTGAAAAAAGTATTGGGAATAAATTAGTTTGATTCAAGGCTTGGAAGGTGTGAGTAGAATAGGTGGTGAGGGGTGGTATTTATAGGAGAGGAGAGGGGTGAGTTTTCATTATTTTATTCATTATTTTATTATTTTGCCTCAATACTTAAAATATTTTTAAACTTACCAATAAATATATTAAAATAAAGAATAAGGATTCTAGACTATGGTTCTTACATTTTCCATGACTTAAGAAATAGTGAATTTAACTTATAATGTTATATACAATAAATTAACGTATTCCACTATTCACCAAAAAATTCAACTATTTTAGAAAAATGCCAAAAATTTATCCTAAATATTTTTATACTTTTATAATTCAAAAATTAACTCCATTTTATGAAAATAATCTTCTAAATATGATAAATTTATTTTTAATTAAAATCTTCATTTACTTGGAAAATAATGATTTTAAAATTATAACCGATTTTATAACACTTTGAAAAATTAATTAATGTCTCATAAATTATCTTATAATAATAAGAAAAAAAATATAAATTGATGAATATATTTTAGGAAAATAAATTCTCTTTTAAATCATTATATTAATTATAGATTTTAAATTATATATTTATAACTTACAAAAATACCAATTCATAATTAACCATTTAAAAAACATTTATTTACTTATACTATGATATAAATATATCATATTTTCATTTATAGGATGCATAAATTTTATTTATGCATTCATAGGTGAGGTTACTATTTGATTAATTACTATTCCTAATGGTCATGTTACTATTCCATGGGTCAAGTTACTATTTCATCAGGATTGGTTCCTTAACTTCTAGAAATACCACTTATTTTAATCAATATTCATTTATAACGTTTATATTGTGTTTTTTATGTGGTTTTTTTGTAATTTATACTATATAAAATAAGTTTAAGAAGGAAGTTTAGACTGATAAAATTCTTGGGTTGTTACATTCATGATATGCATGTTGAAGATAAATATCGATATTATTAAATTTACACTTCAAAATACCAAGGTGCCTGATTCATTTCATCAATTTCACTCATTAAGGCCACAATAAATAAAACATGTGTTCCATGAAAATGTTGAATACCCATGATTTTATTAGTTATAATGCATACAAGGTAATAATTAGTAATTATGGGAGATGGAAAATAGTTGGATGGGTGACCCTTTTCATGAACCAACCTGGGTCAACCCTGAACATGTCACCCATGCCGGTCTGTGATAAGGCCCAAAGGGCATTCCCAATACCCATAGGCTGACAACTAATTTTGATCATCAAAATAAATCCATTAGGAACTATTTAGACCATAATAGACAAATAAATGAAAAATAATAAACATAATAATAAAACTAAACTCTATCAGTGGAAAGAGAAAAAAATAAATGGCTAAACATACCTCCATATGACCTCATAGGTTAACACCAACCATACAATCACACTTGATCCTAGAGGGATCCAAAACTGGGAGAACCTAAAAATGAAAAGATAGAGTAGGCATGAGCACCAAGATGCTCATTAAGGATGAAAAAGATAAGCCATTACCTATGAATCACCTTTAAAGAGAAACCCATTTTAGATAGTTTAAAAATAGGATATATAAAAATAAGGTTTTCATTATTTTAGCTAAAAAGGTAACATGCTTCTAATTTCAGAAAAAAAACCCCTTTCCATTTCTATTTTTCCAAAATAATTTCCAAGGCATATAAGTCATTTCCATAAATTTTTTTAAAAGAAAACTAGTGATGAAACATGTGTTTTAAATATGAAAAAATTAGAGGTTCCCTAAAATAAAATATCCAAAAGTCCCACAAAAGAAATAGGAACATAAAAGCATGCAATCATGGGAATTTACAAAACATCCCTAGAGTTATCCCTGGACATACTCAGTTCAAAACCACCTACCAGTGTATGATGAATCTCCTTAGTTAATAACCAACTAGCCACCCTAAACTGACCAATATAGTGGTACATCCCATGTGGCCTCTCAACTAATCTAGGGGGCACCAACCAGTCTAATTAGGGTTGATCAGAAACTTTCACATGACCCTATAAAAGATGCCCCGGAAGACCATGGTAATAATATACTGTGTAAATAGACGTCCCTCACATGCATGACTCACTGTACCTGTCATCACCACACTTACCTACCCCAAACATGGACACCCTATACAATAACCCATAAAGGGATATACCTATTATAAAGGTGCCCACTATATATATATATATACATATCACATCACATAAGGTGCCAACTAGGCCTTCATTCCATATAGACATTTAAACCATTTCATATAACACTTTAAGTTTCCAACTGGGCATTCATAGTTCCTAAGCCACATTCTTTTCCAAAATCCACACAAAACATCACTTTTAAATATTTAATTCCAAATGAGCCCTTAAATCCCAAAACCAAAACATGTTTCAAGGCCAAGAGACCAAACTTTAAGAAACAAATTTGAAGTTACATTTCCAAGTTTCTTAAAGTAACGCCTTATCATTTGAAAACAAAATATCTTTTATAAAATATCAAATGGACTAAAATTTAAAACACAACATTTTAAAAACCAACTTCAAGCCATTGAGACAAAGGAGCTCTACATGTTTTACACTAAAACATGAAACCATAAGTAGATTTCATGCCTCAATAAAGATCCATTTAACACACATAAATTACCAAATCAATAACCAAAAATATTATTATAACATAAAAGAGGCCAACCACTTCACAAAACACCCCATTACTTTTTAATGGAACACATATAATTTCATCAACCACTTTCAAAGCACACAAAATTAGGAAATAATAAAGAATCACTTCCAAATACCATTTTTAAAAAATTCTACTGATATGAAAAACACCATAAAAAATTAACTACATGCATTATAAAGGTGAAAATCAAGTTTAAAAATCAATTGAAACAAGTAAAGCATTAATAAATTTCTTCAGAAAGAAAAATGGACAGAAACACCTAGGTATGTATATAAATATTTATATAAATACCACATAAATGTAAAAACAAAATTTTGAAAATATAAGAAATCATGTAATTCAAAATTAAAGGTGCGGGCATAGGAAACCTACATAAAAAAGAAAGCAGACCAAGCTGGGATACTTCATCTATTGAAGCTTTTGACAAAAAAATTCCCCACACTTGCACACACATACATTATTATATATAAATACTCTTAAACCAATGTATATTTTCCCTACATCATGACATAATATATGAAATGAAGATATATATATATATACACATACATATATACATACATACATATATACCTATGTATGTGTGAGAACACCACCAAGGATGAATAAAACTCATTATAATCAAATTTAGGGACGCAATACACCTTAATATTATCAAATTATAGGTGAGAAACAAAGAAGTGAGTTTAAAACTTACCCCAATCGATGATGGAAAACCAAACCAAACCCATCCTCCTCACCTTTAGAGGCGGATTCCAGAATTTGATTGAACATAACCCGAGGATCCCGTCACATACCCTAATTTCAGATGAACCCTACCAGGTGACGGGGATAAGGAAAAATCAACCAAATAGTGGAGGAAGAAGGAGAGAAGGTATTACCTAGAGGATCTGACCTAGAGACTGAAATAAATACGATTGAAATTACTGAGGAGAGGAGGGTATGATAGGGTATAATGTGCCAGATCTCAGCTGGGTTGTGCATGGAAGAGCCACCAGAGGGGAGTATGAAGGCCGAGTGAGGAGGAGCCACTAGAGGGAGGTGGTGTGAGGTAGGGTTCTGGCCAAGAGGGGGGGTTGTGCGTGCAGGGAGAAGAGGGATGGGGGGGGAATAAGGGAGAGGAGGATGGGATGAAAGGGGGAAAAGGAAGAAAATAAAAAAAATAAAAAAAATAAAAACTTGAAAAAAAATTAAATAAATAATGTTAAACCTAATAATAATTATAATAAACTCAATAATAATAATAATAATATATTCATAATTAATATTATAATTATTATTATTATAAAAATATTTTCTTTTTTATTTTATTTTATTTTATTTTCTTTTTTATTTAACTTGATTTATTTTAAATGCTAGGAAACAGTGTGACCCGATCACAGTTACCTACAGTGAGATGAATGGCTGAACAAGCTGTGATCCAACCATGCCAAATGGCAGTGTCCTGATGACAGAACCTCATGCACGATTGTCGCATAGTTACTATTAACTATGTGAAACCCATGTACATGAACTCTCCTTTCTTGAATATTTTATACTTTAACCCATACTGGCCTGTAGTAAAAAAAGATGACAAAAATAAATAAAATAACTAAATTTTTCAGGTCAGGGCGTGACAATTCTCCCCACCACAAAAACTTTCTTCCCCAGAAATTCACCCATCCAAAAGTTATACAAAATATAATTCCATGCTCAATTAAAACCAAACAATACATGAACCTTGGGGTTTCCTTTCACTCCACAAGTCACACCAGACCATTTTAGAATAAATCAAAACACAAGAACGAGGGGAGACACAAGGGTGGGTGGGTGGGTGGGTGGGGGGGGGGGGTTCTCCTAACCATAAGAATTAAACTAGCATGGGAACTTTAAAAAAAACTCAAACAACACCACTAGGACTAGGAACCAAAAACATAGTTTCCCCCCAAATTCCCCACATTAACCGAGAAACACTCTCTCACTACGACCAGATACTCAAGAACTCCCAATACGAACTAATACAACTTCCTTAGCATGGGCGAAACAACACCAAAAACTACACTGATAATTCCCCATACTATCCAAATATCCCAACACAAGAGGATAAATCCACAAATAGAAACTCAAACCAAATAGAGAACTCAAACACAAACTAGAGACATCAATTTCCACAAGCACACATCTCCAAACAAGCACAACTAAAACCAAAACTGATACACATGGGTGATAAGGAAACTTTTAAGAAATACAAATGATTTAAAGGGTCAAATTCAGAACAAAATGATAAGGTTATGAGAAAATAGGATTTTCAAGTCTCTTATATAGAAAAATAAACTCATAATAAGAATAGAATTACAACGGGAGACTGGAACTGTCTCCACTCCAAAACTAGAGATTAAAAATCAGGCAAGGGTTTTTCGCTCTATATGTGATTTCCTGACTATCCATGAGCTTCACTATGAGGCTTGTGGTTAGATACATGATGAATAAAGAATATCCTACCTCATAGTCAGGCACTGACGTCATTCAATCAAAACATCTTCTTCAAGCGATTCTTCTAACAAAGATTCTCCAAATGACCTGGACCATCGAAAAAGTGACATGCTTTTGGAGAATTGTGATATGACAGATTTGAATGCCCAAACCGGCCACACTGTTGGAAGATAACCAAAAGGTTTGCATAAATAGAGACTTGACCCAATAAATAATACCTTTCCAAAATAGGCTCCTCTAGAACACTCCTCTCACCAGATAGAGAACCTTCTTGAGCAACAAGAGACATCAGATTGCCAACTGCCTGTGCTCCAGAAACCGAATCAAGTAAAAAATATTCATCCACAAACTTTTCAAACTAACCTTTTGAAAGTAACTCTAAATAAAAGGATATTAGATCATTAAAATGGTCGACATATATATTCACCGTTAGTTGACCTTGTCGAGCACCCATGAGCTCATGCACCTTCATCTCCTTTACTTCCTTAGGCACAAATCACTAGATGGAAGTGGTTTTAAACACCTTAAAATACATACCATCATAACACAATGCCAGGATAATATTCTTATATCAATTTAAAGTTGATCCTTCAAACAAACCCAAACCATTATAGAATCTCATAGCTTTGGGAGTTCCCAATAACTTGAAATCACCAACTTCCTCAAGCCAGTCTATTGCCTTTAATGAATCACAATCACCATAGAATATGGAAAACAACTAGGAAGAACTAAATTATAAAACTCCAATAAGAATTTCGGTGGAACCAACAACTAGAGGAGATTTATTTGAAACCTTTGGGAACTTTTTGGGTGGCTTACTCAAAAACAAGAAACAAGAAATTGAATCAAAACACATCATAAACAAAAAATTATACACCTAAATCATAAACCAAAACTCAAAATAAATCACCATCTTAACCCCAATTTGATCATGTCAAAACCAATATCCCACAAAAGGATTCTAAAATTTGAAAGAAATCACTAAACAATTGCTCACCCATTTTCAAAACATTGAAAGCACCTTTTTTTAGACCAAATTTCAGCAAACAAAACATCTTAAATACCAACTATTTTCATTATATAAAGTCTCACATATATATGTATCTTTTTTATAATTAAACAACCCATCCACCCATACCACCAACTATCCACTTACCACATTCATATAACCACATATGTGACAATTCCTAGAAATACCAAGGCTTAATTTAAAACATTTCCCATTTCAAAAATAGATCATTAAATTTAAAGCCCAAATTCCCAAGTGACTTTTATCTCACCTTCCAAAATATATTTTCAAAATCCCAAAAAAATTTCCAAAAAAATTTCCATTTTCCCTTTGAAACCACATATTCCATTAAAAGAAAACAATTTTCTCTTCAAAAATCATTTTTATACTCCCAAAACTACATTCCCTTTTGAAAACCCATTTTTTCCTAAAAACCATTTTAATTTTTGAAATCTACTCAAGTAAAAAAAAAACTAATTCCAAACTTAACCCACATCAAAACTTCTAAGAATAAGAAACTAGTGGCTATGAAAACCCGACAACATGGTTTAGTAAACCATGCTCTGAGCGAGCATCAACCACATGAAGTATCTTGAACCATGAACTCAGGCTATACATGGGTTAATACTCCATGAAATATCATTACATAACACCATATCATTCCATTTCTTATCCCATATCCACACAGATTAGGAAAAAGAAAATTTAAATCCTGGAATAACCTTGGAAACATGAGGCTCAGAATGGGAAAGGGTTCATGACGTCCTTCCCGAACCTACCTCTTGACTCCCGAAAGTCCTAATATCTAAGATAATTAACACCCCAAATAACAGGGGTCTACCTTTAATGCCATTTTTTCACAAACCAACCTGGTTCAACCCTAAACTGGTCACTTGAGTCAGTCTACAATAAGTCCCAAAGGGCGTTCCTGATCCCCAAGGGTTGGAAACTAGTGTCGGGCTTCAAAATAAATCCATTGAGAATGATTTGTCCCTTAAAAAAAAGAATAAACAAAACAATAAAACTAAACTATAAAAGTGGAAAGATAAAAAACTAAATGGCTAAACATACCTCTATATGACCTTGTGGGTCACCACCAACCACATAACCACACTTTCTCCTAGAGTGATCCAAAACTGGGTGAACCTAAAACTGAAAAGATATAGTAGGCATGAGCACTAAGATGCTTAGTAAGGATGTTAAAGATAAATCATGTCCTATGCCTCACCTTTAAAGTGAAATCCATTATTACTAGTTTGAAAATAGGAAATATAAAAATACGATTTTCATTATTTTACCAAAATAAGTAACATGATTATAATTTCAAGGAAATCCCCTTTCCAATTCCATTTTTCCAAAACAATTTCCAAGGCATATATTTCATTTTGATATATTCTTTTAAAATACAACTAGTGATGAAACAAGTGTTTTAGATATGAAAAACTAGTAGAGGTTCCCTGAAGTCAAATAGCCAAAACTACCACTAAAGAAAATATAACATACAAGTATAAAATCATGAGAATTTCTTAAACATCCCTAGAGATATCCCTGGATGTACTCAGTTCAGAACCACCTACTGGTGTATGGTGAGGCTCCCTAGTCAATAACTAACTATCCACCCTAAACTGACCAATCTTGTGGAACATCCCACCTAGCCTCTCAACTAATCCAGGGGGTACCAACCCCTCTAATCAGGGTTGATCAACAACCGTCACTCAACCCTCTAAAAGATGCCCAGAAATCCCATGGTAATAATATAATATGTATGTAGGAGGCCCTCGCATGCATGGCTCTCCTTCCCTACCATAAATACACTTTCCTAACCCAAACATGGACAGCCTATATTATAACCCATACAGGGATATCCATCATATAAAGGTTCCCACTATATATATATATATACATATAATACCACACAAGGTGCCAACTGGGACTTCATACAATATAGACATTTTAAAAAATTCATAAAAGACTTTAATTTTCCAACTGGTTCACAGTTCCAAAACAAAATTCTTTTCCAAGATCCACACAAAACATCACTTTTAAATGTTCATTGCCAAATAGGCACTTAAATCCCAAAACCAAAACATGTTTCAAGGACAAGCATCCAAAATTTAAGAAACACATTTAAGGTTACATTTAAAAGTCCCTTGAAGTAACACCATATCATTTGAAAACCAAATATCATTTATAAAATAAAAAACATGCCAAAATTTCAAACATAACATTTTTAAAACCACCTTTGAGCCATTAATACAGGGGAGATATATATGTTTTTCACTAGAACATGAAACCGTAAGTAAATGTTATGAATTAAGAAAGATTCATTTCATACACACACACATCACCAAATCAATAACCAAAAATCTTATTATAACATAAAAGAGTCCAAAAAACTTCACAAAACACCCATTCAATTATTAAGGAACACATATCATTTCATCAAACACTTTCAATGCACACAAACTTAGGCAATAATCAAGAATCACTTCCAAAAACCATTTTTAACAAATTATACCAATATGAAAACAATGTAAAAAATTAACTACATACATTATGAAGGATCAAATCATGTCTAAGAAATAATTGAAACAACTTGAGCATCAACAAATTTCTTTGGAAAGAAAAAGAGAAGGAAACACATAGTTATGTATATATATATATATATAAATACCTCATAAATGTAAAAACAAAATTTTGAAATGATAAGAAATCGGGGAATTCAAAATTAATGGTGCGATCATAGGAAACCTACCTCATAAAGGAAACCGACCAAGCTGTGACACTTTATCTCTTGAATATTTTGGTGAAACATTTCCCACACTTTCACACACATACATTCTTATATATATATACCCTTAATTCAATGTACATATTCTCTACCCCATGAAATAATATGTTCAACGAAGATATATATATATATATATATATATATATATATATATATATATAGACACATAAACACACACACACACACACCTATGTATGTGTGTGCGCACCACCAATGATGAATAAAATCTACACAATCAAATTTAGGGACTCAATAAACCTTTAGATGATCAAATTAAGGGTGTGTAACAAAGAAGTGGGTTTAAAACCTTACCCCAATCGATGAAATATAAAAAAATTGAACCTATTGGCCTTGCCTTTAGTGGAGGATTCCAGAATACACAAGAACATGACCTAAGGAGCATGTTGCATATCCTAATTTCGGCCAAACCCTACCGAGTGATGGGGAGAAGGAAAAATTGACCAAATAGAGGAGGAATAGGAAGATAAGGTCTTAACTAGAGGGGCCTATTGAGAAACTAGAAGAAATTCAGTCGAAATCATCAGAGATAGGAGACGCCGAGATAGGGTGAAACACCAGATCTTGGCTGGGCTGCGCAAGCAAGAGCTGTCGGAGGGGAGGAGGCTGGTCGTGTGAGGAGACCCTTCAGAGGGAGGTGGTGCAAGGTATGGTTCCATACAATAGGGTGGGGGTGCACATGTATGTAGGAGAGAGAGGGGGGGGGGGGTTGCCGCGTGAGGGAGAGGAGAAATAGAGGAAATGTGGAAAAAAATGAAGAAAATAAAAAAAGTAAAACATAAAAAAACTTAAATAAATAATATTAAACCTAATAATAATTATATCAAAATAAATAATAATAATAACAATATTCATAATTAATAATATTTTTATTATTATAAAATCATTTTCTTTTTATTTTATTTTTGTTCATTTTATTTTTCATTTAACTTGATTTATTTTAAATACGGGGCAACCATGCGGTTTGAGCATAGTTACCTATAGCCAGACGCACAATTGAACAAGTCATTCTCTAACTGTGCCTAATGGGATTCTCCTGATGATAGAACCTCATGCACAATTGTCACACATTTACTCTTAACTATGAACAACCCATGTGAAAGACCTCTCCTTACTTGAGAAATTTTAAACTTTAACCTAGACCAGCCCACAGTCAAAAATGAGGATAGAAATAATTAAAATAATCAAAATAATTAAAATTTTAAGGTCAGGGTGTGACAAACCTAATAAGATAAGGATATTAGAGGAATAAAGTTAGGATGATTCATCATATAAATATTGTAAAGATATTTTCCACTTAACTATTTAATAAAATCATGTGATGAAATTAAGAAAAATTATCAACCTAAATTGTTATGTCTTGAGAGAAAATCCAAAAGTGAATAAAGGAATGATAAAATATGGATCTTAAAACATTCAAACTTCATATTTTTGGGGAATATTATTTCAATTGTATTATATTTAATAAAATTAATTATTTAATATTAATATAATCATGATACAAACCTAATATAATTTTTTTTTTGATTATAAATAGTAAAAAATACTCGTACAAACATTTCCCTATTTTTTTTAAAGTTAAAAATTGAATGAGAACAAATTTAGTGATTAAAAAATATTTCTAAGGCACCAAATATAGTATTATTTCGATATATTCCTATAAAGATCCAAGAATTATCTACTTTTTATTTTTTATTCGTATGAGTATTCTTTATATTAATAATTTTTATAAATCTTTTGAGCTTTTATGGAGAATAAAACTTTTATCAGTAATGAGGATATTACAAACTTTGATAGAAATAATTCTCATTTTTGGAATAATAAAATTATTTCATATATATTATCATTGGATTTAGAAGGAACGAATTCAATTATAATAGGGTTTGTTAATTTATAAATATGGGATTATATGATGTGTATTGTTTGAAAAATAATCGATAATAATGGAAGATAAATAAACATCACCATGAAATATTTATATAGGAAAATAATTCACGAAAGTGATAGTTTGCAAGACAATAAAAAATCCATGATAATATTAAAAATATATATTATAGAGACATATTGATTATGTAAGATAAAATTAAAATATATAGTGTTATGTTTGAAGATATGTGAACACAAGAAGATGATTCCATGCATTATTTTTTCCTAGAGTAAATTTATTTATAATTACTATTTGAGAATTTGTTAAAAAATTTGAATATTCTTTTATAGTTACGTTTTTTAATATTTTTATTAATAGTTATTTAAGATATATATCTTGATCAACTTCCCATGGATGAATTTCGTGGAATTATTATTGAAAATGAGATTAGAAAATCTCATGTTTTTAATATTACAATGAAAGGTGAAATGGAAATTTATTTTTAAGTAATAAAAATGTATAAGATTAAAGAGAATGAAAAAGAGTTCTCTACTAGATTTAAGTTAGATGAATAAGGAAAATAATTCAAAAAATCATGTCTTCATAATATAAAAATATGATAAAATTAAAAACAATGTATATGGTAAAATTAACTTTGAAATAATTTAATAGTATAAAAATATAATGTTTTGTTTTGGAATGTCCTAAGAATATTTTTTTTTGAAAATGATGAGGATGATCATAACAATTTTTTTTCTAAAATAAGGTATAATAATGATGATAAGAATAAGAAAAAAAATATGTACTTACAATAATAAAAGGATGTTTTAAAAATTCAAATTGATAAATTTCCAGAGTGAATAAGATTAGGAAAACTATGAAAAAGATAACAAGTATAATGACAAAGAGGAAAATTACAACAAAAAACATAAAACTTTAATGTATCATGTTAAACATATGGTGAAACCATCAATTAATTTTGAAGGAAGTGAATAATAAGAATAAATTCACATGGAAAAAAACTCAATAAATAATTGAAATAATGTTTGAATAAAAAAAATAACTTGTGAAAGAGTCCATTTTTAAGAAGAGTTATCATAGCTACAAACACAGCGAGATGATTGTTATAGAAAAGTATGATTATATAATGAATATTTAATGGTTCAATTTGTATTTTTTTTAAGATTTATAAAATCAATGAATATCTTTAATCTAAAATTAATTATAAGGAATAAAAATTTATATTTATTTAATAAAATTATTCCATGTTCAAAGAATCCTTAATAAAATTGATGAACGATTTTTCAAATTTTAAGGAGAATTGGTTAGATTAATTTAAGAGTACAAAAAATAGATCCATTATCTATAATAAATTAGTATAATTTTTAACTCATTAAATAATAAATCAACAATAGAAATATTGAGTTTCTACACATAATTATTTTATACCAATTATAATAATAGATGTATTGATTCATTAATTTTTTTTTCATTTTCTTAAATTTTTTTCAAATAGAAATACATATTTAAAAATAATTTAATAAAAATATCATTGTTGATAAAATTCAAACAAAAAAACTTATACATCAAGGGAAGTAAAAAATAAATCTTTAAATTTTATTAAAAAGACAAGTTCAAAGGATATCTTAAATTGATAAAAAATGGAAGGTTAATACTTTTAGAAAAACATGAAGCTTATAATAAAATAAATGTTCAATGAATATTAATATTTTTTGGGATACTATAAGTAAAAATATTATAGTGACCTAAAAATTCAATATTTTAGAGTTTGTAAAATTATTGATTATATTTTGGTATTTTGAGTATAAAGAATAAAAATGGACATTTCATAGGTCTTAGAATGAAATTTTGATTATTAATTTTTATTTTTAACATGGTTTTTACCCTTGGGTGGAATTTTTATAAATTTTAGTAGTAATTGGATTTTTTAGTAAATTCTGGTATTTGGTTGGATTTAATTAATTAATTTTTAATTTATTATTTTTATAAATAAATTATAGGATATTATAAGGTAGATATGATATTGAACTATTATAGTAATAAGATGATAAATACTTTTATTACTAAAATACATGATATGTCATCCATTCAATATATTTATGTAGGGTTTGGAATTGGATAGGTCAGTAGGGGCCATGGGAGTATTTAAAGGATTGTTATGCCATGGAATTTAGAAAAAAATTATATTTGACTCATTTTGATATATTTTCTATTTCATAAATTTCAATATTTTCTTATTTTTTTCTAAGAAATAAAACCTTTTAATCTATGTGTGTGATTTATTTGTGAGAGAAGTAGACGAAGAATGAAAAAAATAAATAATTGGTTGAAATTGAGGGTTTGTGATTATCACTGGATTAAGTAAAATAACTCAATGTTTTCATATTTTAATTTATACCATGTTAAATAATCATTATTTTATTCTTCTATGTTGGGTGGATAATTTATAACAATCTTAAATAAACATAATAACGAAAAATTAAAAATAATTTATGATTAATATGATATTGATGAAATACATATTTGATATGAATATTTAAAATAAAATAAATTATAATATAGTGGATTATTTCTGGAAGTTGGTATATGATGGAAATGAAATATAAAAATTGAATTAAAAATATATATTATATGTTATATAAAATTTATTATGGTGGATTATTGGTGAAGTTTGATTTTATGATAGATAATTATGATAACTTATAAATGGAAATCTATTTGGATATGTCTATTATATTGGAATTTATGATGATTAATATTATAATTGATATATTAATATTTCTCAAGTTTCCATTGGTGATACTATGTTGAAATTCATGAAATGTTAGGAAAATTCTCCAAATAGAATGATTACTGACTTTTATAATATTTGGTATGAGTTATGGGAAATCGATATAGGGTCCATTCTATTATCTTGTAAATATCCCTAAGTGATTCTATAGTGTTGGTTGAATGTATAATAAGACAAATGGGGCCCATTCAAGGTAGAACTACGACCATTAAAAATATAGGTGAAGATAATTTTTTTTTTATATTGTGAAGTATATGAGGGTGGTGTAGTTTTTATATTGGTAATGTTACTTTGGTTCAAAGACATTTTATATTAGTATAGGGGGTTGTGTAAATTAGTTATTCGTGAATACCTATTATGTTCTTGTATTTCGATGAATGAGAATGAATGTTTTGGATAAAGTTACCTTTTGTAGATGGAATATCTTGATATTATATGACTTGAATGTGTTTGTTCTATGGATATGAGGGATATTAAATATGTGGTTGATTAAATCCCTTTGTTCTAGATTATTTAATACCAAGTTTGGAGTGTATTTTGAATGCATACATGGTTGTTTATTTCCTCATACTATAGTATGAGTGGTTAGCCTAGGTGGGATATAAAATAGATGACGAGGGTCTAAATCCTTTTACGATATTCATTGATGATTTTTAAATAATGGATCAATGTGGTATGAATCTATTATGGAAACAATAAGGATGGTGATATTGATGATGTGTCTAGTTGTGGTGGTGACATGTGATATGGGGTCGTGATGATATAGGTTTAAGCACGAAGATTCCCCAAGGGTGGACACCCATAAATAGTGAGATTCTCTATAAGAGGAAAAATAACCAACCATTAGAATTATAGAAAGGTATATATGGTTGTAAAAATGGTTGAATATTTTATAGTGAGGTCCCTATTAGAGACAAACTACTTAGTGTATGAATATAAACTAGAGGGGTAATTTTTTTGGTGGTAACTATATTGTGTTTCATGACTCAATAAGTTTGATTACAATGATGTATTAGATGTATGGGATTGAAGGCTATCTTTGGGAATAAATTTCTATTTATCTTGTTTTATTTATTTCATTCAAGGATGAATTAGTATGATTCATTCATATGGATGAATGATAGTTCTATGGAGGAACCTACTGAGTATATTTATATTCTCACCCATGCTTTATACATACTATTTTAAAATATTATATATAGAGTTCATGGTAGTGTTTTGAGACTCGGTGCTGGGCACAAATACATGGTGCTGGTGGTGTTTTTTCATTATACATTACTAGAGGCTTAGAAGATTTAATGGGTACAACAATCATCTTGAATTTTTATTTATTAATTTTTAATATATCAAATACATTGATATAAATTATTCATTTAATAATGGTTGAGAATTATATATTGATATTATTTACATGGATTTAAATATTACCTTAAAAATGAGCATCACTTTCCATAAATGTGAGATGATAGGACCTAGGTGATAGTTTCCAACCTATATGCTATTAAAATTTGACTTTGGGGCTTACACTTGGTTTTTTTATTTAATAGGGATTGGGTCTGAATGAATGGGGTCATGACATAATGGTATCAACAATAGGTGTTTGAGGATGGAGTTTGGAGTAGAAATAGGGAAACCCCAGGTCAGAGAGGTTCAATAGGTGGAGGGACCAAAGGTGGTTTAAGGTAAAATTTTCATGTAATCTAATACCACTTATGTTTTTATTAATATTTTTTTTATATCCATTTATAATTATTTCCCTAGTTTATGAGTTATAACATAAATTAGAGAATCTTTAGAGGACATTGAAATTGAATAATCTAGATCCATATTAGACAATGTTGTTCGACATGCATTTTTGTTAGATGATTATGGGATGAGATTAGTTTTCATGGAACTTAGTCATATTATAGATAAAATCATGTAATATTATCATTGGGATGGGTTGGTTAAATAATGTACATGCTTGTGTTGATTACTATTGATGTATGGTGATTTTATTAAACTTTGATGGAGATTTTTATGGTGTTTGCGGAGGAAAAAGAATTTTTATTTAGGGTATAACTATTGAGAAACAAATTATTACATATCAATAAATGAATTTAATTATTTTAATATATTTATAAATTATTTATGATATTCTTGGGGTTATGAAGGATTATTCCACTGTTTTTAATGTAGTTATGAGTTTACCTATGAGGTGAGATATTAAGTTTCAGATAGATCTATACCTAAGAATTTTTTCATATTTTCATGGTATTATATCATATGGAACATATTGAGATTCTAAATTTAAGGATTTAATTTGATGAATTATTACAGATGGATTTTATTCATCTTAGCTTCTCACCATGGTTCACTTTAATATTTTTCACAAAGAAAGTAGACATAATCTTGAGGTTATATATTTATCATTGGTGATTGAAATAAGTGATGATGAAAAATCACTATCCTCTTCTTTGGATAAATGGTTTGTCTGGTCAATTGAATAGGGTGATGTATTTTTATAATATCGATTTATGATCAGATATCATCTAATAGGGGTTAAAGATGAAGATATTCTAAAGAATACATTTTAGTGTCATTATTGTAATTTCATGATTCTAGTAACTTTTTTGAGAGTTATGAATACACCTACTATATTTATAGGGATTATAAATAGGTTGTTTTAACCCTACATTGGTGAATTTATTATAGTTTTTATTGATAAAATTTTAGATTATTAAAATATAGAGGAATTAATTTAGAGCATATCTATATTTTTTTATATTAATATAAGAAACGTATTTTTTATATGAAGGTGTCTTAGTTCTGATTGTATACATTCTAGTTTCACTCCCTAGTCCACTTTATTTCAAATCAGGGTGTAGTAGTGGACTTAGTGAGGGTTAAGGCTGTAATTTCATGTAACTTACTAAATAATGTTTTTGAAGTGAGAAGTTTATTAGGCTTAAATAATTATACTATGTATATGTCCAAATTTTACTGGATTTATACTCCATTATCAGCTTTGAATAATATTAATAATGATTTTTCTTGGATTAAGGGGACTCAAGATTCTTTTAACATTTTTATAGTGAGGTTGATAAATACTCTAGTTAATTGATTTCATGAAGAGGGTGTTTCTTATAAGGCATGTTGTGACAAATCTTATCAATGGTTTTCATGTGTATTGATTCAGTAGAGTGTAGTCATTTGTTATGGGTCTAGGCAGTTCCATCCCCATGAACATAATTATGCTACTCATTATTTGGATCTTATATTGATGGTGTTTATACATAAGTTATGTATGAATTATTTTCTTAATGATTGTTTTATGGTTTATAAAGATTATAAGAGTTTGAGATATATATTTTCCCAGATGTATATGAATTCTTGATATAAAATATGAGTATAATTTCAATAATATTACTACTTCAAGATCACATATAACCATGAGAAGTTTAACACCCTGAAATTTTAGTAAGAATTTTCGTTTAAATAAATATTATGTTGAATAAATTTTCTTACATGCAACACTAAAATAAACCATAATACATTTTATTCAGTTAAAATATTAAAAATTAAGATAAACATTAATAAATTAAAAGAATTCAATATTAAACAACATTTATAAAATTACAATAGGAATAAACATGTAAGAAAATAATCATAGAACGAATATAAAATCATTATTCTCATTGTTTTCCCTGAATATTATCACCATGATTGGAACTATGTAAATAAGAAAAAAATTATAAATATAATAAACACATTGAGATATAAGTAAATGAATATAATAAATTATTCTAATAATTCATGTGAGACTACATATAGTATTTGAATATGACTATTATACATGTGGTCCTTGGGAATATGGTTGTTGGAAATATTATCATTGGATATATGGTCATTGGGTATTCATGTATTCAATAGGTATATTTATGTTATGTAATTGTTAGAAAAATTGAAAATAAGGTAATTCAAAAATAAAAAATAATGAATCAAAAAGACATTATTTAACTAAAATATTTTATTATAAAAATATAATTTTTATACATTACATATTATTATCATTATTAAATAATTATTTAAAAAAATTTATTGATACAAATTATTTATTTCTAAATTAAACAAATATAATCCTTGAAATAATTATGAAACTATAAGGAATACTGATTTAATTATTCATAGCCAATTAAATATGATTTATTTAAAACCATTATTTATTATATAATATTTGTTTTTATATAAAATTTAAATATATTTTATTTTATAAAATTAAATTAAATTAACAATATATATAAAAATTAATTAACATTCATTTAATGATTTACAATTTGTTAAAAATAATATTTATATCGTTTAATGTTAAAAAGATATATTTTTCAAAGGATTTTTTAAAGTGTTGTGTATATTATCTCAAAAAATTAAAATGATAAAATTTAAATGATTATTATACTAAAATGTTTAAATTTATAAACTAATACATTTACACTAATTTAATTTTTAATTTTTATGAAATAAGATTATGAACACGTAAAGTTTAAACAATAATTTTTCTATTAGAGCAGTTTTTCTATATATTCTATGTTTTCATTTAAATATAAAATTTCTCATATTTATAAATTTAATTATATTAAATGGATTCAAAATTATAAACCATCATTTTTATATTAAATAAAAAGTTCAATTTAATTTTTAGGGATAAAAATAATTTAACGAGGTAAAAAGATTTAGTTACCATAATAAATCTAAAAAAAGGTAAAAGGGGATTAAAGTATGTGGTGATGAATTATAATATCATAAAACACTATCTATAAATGTTTTTATGAGTTATTAATCAACCAAACCTAATCCTACCTCAATTATTGTATACATTGTATCGATTGTTTTTAAATGACCACCCAATACGTTAAGGAATTAAAATTTATGGAAATGTCACTCAAAACTCACCTATAAAAGGAAAACTCTTGTACAACTTACTTACCACTAAAAAAATTCAGTTGTCACATTAATATCTATCCATTTTTTCTACTAAAAATTACTTATTAGATGTTTGGCGGATTCTGGTTTCCAGAATAAATCTTAAATCCTTTATTTCGGAAGGAACCCACGTTGAGATTGAGTGAATTCATAAAAATAAGTACCTAGTAATTCATAACATTTTTAATTTAAATTTTCATATATAGTATTTATTAATATAATTTTACACTTTAATTATGTTATATTAACTTTATTATTAATTTGATAAAATTATATAACTATTATATAACTTTTTACCCTTACTCATTCATTAGTATAAAATGTTCTTATTTGGAACGGTTCAACCACCAACATGAATGATGCTATAGAAACATCATAATATTCCCAATTAATAAGTATAAAGACATTTATATTTATTATATATGATATTAATGAACAATTTATGTGATGAATATGATTTAGTATTGATAAAACAAAAATTAATGATCATTATAAAGTAATCCATTGTTATCGGTAAATTACTTAAAACAAGATCATCTTGGACCCAATTCTTGCAAACCATAACTACATCTTCCATAAAATGGACATGGTATCGAATAAATCCTTGGAAAAAAGTATTCAACTACCATTAATAATTCAATATTGATGAACATGGTATTAGATAATGAGGACCGACATTGCAATTGTGAAACTCGCACAAAACAATCAAAATTACAAACATCCGATGATGAAAATATATAATAACTAACTAATATATGTGTAATTAATGAATATAAATAAATAATATAAAAATAAATATATTTTAATAAGGTTTATGTAATTGTTTAATATAATTATTTTTATTATATATGTGGTTAATGTAATTCTGTGGAAGTTAGGAGTAAAGGTAAGGGTTTTCTTGTCTCAATTTTAAATTCATTAAGATATGTTCCATATTCACCACTAATATTTTTTTTGTAGTGTATATAATTAACATGGTTGTATTTTATAAAAAATTACCTAAAATTAAAGGGATTTAAAAATCCATCTCAGGTTTTCTCTATCAATAACTTTTGATTCAAAAGTCACCAAAGTGGTTAGGGTTAATTTTATAATATCAATTTGAAATCGAGACTGTTTATGTTTGAATTTACATATGAGTAAATTTTTTGTTACTTATAACTTAAATCCCATATATTTTCTTAAAATTTATTTATTTCAGGGGTATACATGTCTTATTACCATTTCACCTCTCTCTTTTTCACAATTCATCCAAAAAGTTTTTTTTTGTAATTGGAGAAGTCCTTATCTCATTTTTTTAGTCAGGAATCATTCTCTTCCATGTACATATTATTTACAATGTTTTATGAACTTATTTATCTCTACTTCTATTTTTGATTAAGGATATTTTCAATGTACTTGAATTTTATTAAAAAAGGAATCCTCTTTTAATGTTTTTGGTAAGATACTTTTTCACCAACTTTGACTCTCATTACAAAAGTGTGAAAAAATATTTTTTAATGCTTTCCATATGAATTAATTTTCTTGATTTTATACTTTTTCTTCATAATAAACATTCATATAAAATTTCTCAGTTTTTTTGAAAGAAATATCAATTATCATTTTTTATGAAGTCTTCATTTTAAAATAAAATTTATCAAAATAAAACGATATTTCTTCTTGTTTTTCAAAACAATTTTCTAATGCTACTATAAAATGGGATTTAATATATATCAATATCCTTTAATGTTTCTTATGATTTACTAGGGATATATTCTAATGATACCATCAACATTGTTTTTCTGAATGGATTATGATCATATGTTTTGGAAATTTTCATGAAACACATTTGTTTCCCCAAAGTAATTGTTATATGATGGATTTATAAATGTTTTTATATTCAAGTGGTAATAATATGCATGGTTTATCATTACGAGATGTGTAATTCCATTACACTCCTCTAATTTATTGGGTATAGTTTTATATCATATGAGAAAAATCACAGACATCATTGGTTTTTCTTATAATATAATGTATGGGAATCATTGAGTTTTATCATAAGATAATTCATGGAATAATAAGGTTTTATCATAATATAATGTGTGGAAATAATTGTGTTTTCTCACAACTGTATCCATTTGAATGATTGTGTTTGATTTAAAATTTATGATTCAACATCATTGAGTTTTCTCAAAGTAATTCTAAAATATTTGTGCCATGGATTTTGATTTTATGATCAATGTTTTATTGGGTATGATTCTCTTATGTTATGTTCATGTAAGTTGATTATGATCTCATTACAACATGATAATCTTATGGAAAATTATGATCTTTTGTTGTTATCTCTTATATTTACACTTAATAATCATATAAGATAACCCATTTCTTACTTTTCCATTCCCAAGGTTATGAATAATATTATTATGAATGATGTGACTAAAAGCGTATCACATGATAAGACTACTTATAATAAATGTTGAAGATTTTTTATAAAATAAGAAGACCATATAGTTAATATAAAAGGACACTAAATCTCTAGGTTTTGGAATTGTGAGAATTTGAGATAATTAATGTTTAAATTATGGAAATTATGTAAAATATATGTGTGTTATGATAGGTCATCTCATTTATGAAAAAATCATATGTGAAATGTTGTTTTTCTCACACTAGATTTGTGAGTGCAGGTTTGGGGTGCCTTAGTTTTCATCTGGGAGGGGTTTAACTATTTTAGGGCTTCGAATAAGAAGATAGCTCCAAAAACAACCTATTATGAACAAATATAAATGTAATATGAACCTAAAATTTCATATGTTGAAATGAAGGTGGCGTAATTTAGGACATCTTAAGATTGATTTACCTTATCATATGATCAATTAATCTGATTTTTATTTCTTAATACTCACACTAACATTTTGGGTTTAGTCAATGGATTAAACTAAGAGGAATAAAGTTAACAACATGAAACTTATCAAACTTCCAAACACACAAAATAATAGAGAAATCATGTTTTATAAAAATTAAGGTGATAAAGACCATGGAGGAAAGAAGGTTAAACTTCATACATATAAAAAATGTGATAATAAGAACCTAGGGAAATGTATAAAAGAACTAAAATATGTTTTTTTGTGTGGTAAAGGAGGGAATAGAGTAATAAACTACCCAAGAAAAAAAGGAAGAGTTCATTTAACATGATGGGTAAATTTATAGTTTTCCATATGGTACCAATAATAATTCAATGTTTTAAATGTGAGGAATTTTAAAATGATGAAAAACAGTGCACCAATCCAAGGGTTAATGATTAAATTTGATGTCAACAACCTCTTAAGACAAGGGATAATGGTAAAACCTATACAATCAGAAAATCTAAAGTGGGTCAAAAAAATTAAGTGGGGTAATGTATACTCATCATCCACTCTATAACTTCCAATGTATTATTTGATCCTATACCCACCCACTTCATCATATCTAGGAAGCTTTTGAAGAGTATAAAATCACAAACCCAATGATTAGATATTTAATTATTGGTAAATTATCTTAATTGTATGATAATTTCATACTAAATATATAATTATCACCTAATCAATATTTTATAGAAATTTAATCCCTAAAAATATTATTAGTATCCCATTGTTCAAATTTAATGTGATTTTGGGCATGGATTATCAGAATATAAATAGAGACCATATCAATTTCTGGAATAAGGAAATTAAATTTCATATCCCAAATCAACCCATGATATTTTATCAGTATAAGGATGGAAGTTGTAATGAATTAACCTTAAACTTTACATAATCTTGAGTTTTAAGACAAGAATTCATTCTCTTACATTTGAGGATCTTTTCATATTTATAGTTTTATAGAATTAGTTCATAACTCTTACATAGAAAATTTATATTTTACATGGTGGAAACTTCTACTTATTATCCATTTTTTCTATAATTTTTTTTAAATAAAACATGTTTTATTTTCATAATAAATATTTAATACATTCAACTGGAATTATTTTTTCTCTTACCCATCCTTGAAACCTATGAAAAACATTTTAAAATGGGGGATGATTACAAAAATCTTAGTGAGGGACCTAAAAATAAAGAAATCCATTAGTCTAGTGAAAAACATGAAAACCCATGAAATGTTTACCTTTATACTATTTTGTAATGGTCTGTGCCTTCCTGATCATTTACTTTGCTTGTTTGGGTGGTTGGAGGCTTTTGGTGGAGGTTTAGGGAGTTTTTGGTGCAGAATGGAGTTGTAGTAGATATGTTGTAGGAAATACATGACATGTAAATAAATTACATGACATGTAATTGTGGTTCAGGGAATGTGAAGCTAGATGGTTCACATATTGTTTACGGGCAGAGGGTGAATCCATGATATTGATTACATGTCATGTAAGTAGAATTCATGATGTGTAATAACTAATGGGTGTGGCAACATGATTTTTGGATAAAGATATAAATTTTTGGAAACTTGAGGATTACACACTGTGTAATGGTTACATGATGTGAAACCAGATGGGATCTTAGTTTTAAGTTCTATTTTTAATGAATCTATTTTCATTAACCTCATCCCTCTTATTTTGTGGAAATCTCTAGGTGATTATGAGGTGGGACTATAAAAGAGATCGGGTACTCATGAGCAATTTAGGTTTAGCACAAAAAATACTTGAACTCGGCTCAATGTTTTTCATGTCAAGATTGAGCTTGAGATACTCTAGCATTATCTCGAGTTGAGTTCAATTATTATAAAAACATAATCTAGTATCCAGTAAGCCTAATCAAGCATCTAGTTTTTTAATATTTTATTTTTATTCAATACATATGTATCTAATTTCAATATCAAGATTTCAATCTTGAGTATAAATTTGAGTTTGAGCTCAAATTTGAGCTATATTTTGTAATCAAAATACTGAAAAAGTATCATAATCGAACCAATTCACGCCCAATTTAGTGCTTGATCGAGCCTAAGTTGATCTCGAACTTGATCTTGAACTAGGAAATTAATACTCGATCAAGCACTGAGTCGAGTTCAAGCACCGAGTTCAAGTAAAAAGCTTGAGCTCGAGTACTAAGATACTTGACTTAGCACAACTCTATTACACCCATATTTTGATGGATACTCTACCCCTCTTCCTCTATCTTTGATCTATTAATTCATGTTGATCCTCATTAGAAATCTGTGGTAAGCTCTTCTCCCTTATTTTATTGTTTTCTCTTGTTCTTCTCTCAGAGATCCACTATGGTGGTGATGTTTTTTTGGGTTGTAAGTTAGGTAATAGTTTTGATGATTCTTGGGTATGCTATAGTTTGGTCCACGTAATTTTCATGTATTTTTCATTTTTAGTATTTTCTCCTTCACTCATAAGTGTGCATCATGTTGGAAAAGATTCCTTGAGATATGGTTTCCTTCGTTTCTCAATTTTGTGCATCATGTAGGAGGGGTTGCTTATTTTTATCTATGGGGAATAGTTGTGATATATTAATTAAAGATAAAGGAATTAGTTAATTGAAATTGAAAGTAAATATGGGAATTATTTTCATAATTTGACAGTTTTTCTATATTTTTTATATTATGAATTATAAGGGATAAATTCCTCACTGAAAATCACGGCTTTTGCGGGTCTTTGGTTTTACAGTAGATGTTGTGATATGAAAACCCTATTTTGTGCTATCATGATATCACCGTTAATGAGAAATTGGTTAATCAACTATATTTTTCAAATGAAATGGTTTACCCAAGATTATAACTTGTGTGATAATGACACTAAAAATAAAGAAGTGTAATGTGATAAATTACCCTTTGTAAATATATAAAATTATATTCATTGTGTTTTGATGTGTGGTTATGTGGTTTCAGTAGTTTGATATGGCATGGGGTGTTGTGATATGAGGTGTGTCTTGTGGTGGAAAGTGGTTGTGTAGTTATTCATGTGGGGAAGTTTGGAGATGGTTGATGTGTGTTCGTGCTTGTGGGGTAGTGGGATGATGTTTGATGTGTCTCTATACTTGTGGGGTGGTGGGATGATGGTTTTATTTGGGGATGTTGAGATGATTGTGATGTGTGGTTGTGTTAGTTTTATTATTTGTAATGGAATATGAAATGATAATAATGAAAGTGGAATGGTAGGGGTTTTGTGTGGTTAATGGAATTTGAATGGCTAATGAATTAATAATAATTTAATGATTAAGTAAATGAGTTTAATGATAAGTGGGTTGTGGTTTATGGATTTTTGTATGGTTTTATTCATTTAGTTGTGGCAGTGAAAGTGGAAGAGGTTGTGAGTTAGAGTGGTGATGTTGTGAGATTTTATTTCTTTTTTTTGTGAACCCATAAGATGGGATTTTGTGCGTTTCTTATATATATAACTTTTAAATTCTTTTAATTTTCTATATGCACCCCACAAATATTGGGAACCTAGTGCCAACAACCAAATGTTTTGGGGGTGTTTTTATCAACATCTTGGCGGTGAGGGTGGATGGATGACTACCTACTCTTCCCCACTCCCTCTCGTAAGAAATGATGACATTCATGGGATGTGATGGCCAAAAATAAAAACTTCCATTGTTCAGATGTGATGGCTAGTAGCACATGGGGCGTTATCATGGATATTGTTCATGGTAAGAGGAGAACACAAGGTTGATGTCCTAGATGATCACAATACCCTACCAATATGGTTATGTGTTGTTATTATCATGAAAGTTGTTTGGTCTCTAGTTTCTTTGAGAAAGATGTGATGTAATTTTTAGTAGCACACATGGTGTTTGGGACCTGGTGTATTTGCGAGAGATGTGATGTGATGATTATCATCACATGGGGTTCTTGGCATGTTGTGGTATACAGAAGAGGTGGGAGTTCTAGGATGTATGTCTTTAGGGAATGAGAGTCACATATTAGTGGGAAAGTGGTCCAAGGTACCCTTTATAAATTTGATTCATGTTATATTATTTTACTTGACTTAAGATATTCATTGATCTTGCCTTGGTGAGGTTGGGATGGATAATTGACCTGTTTAGGCGTCGTTGGTTCTCCTATTTTCTCAAGGGTGCATTATTATGACTCTTTAACATTTGAATGAGATAGTTTTATTTTCTTACTGATTATACCTATATTCTAACAATCTATATATAAAGATGTTTTCATATTTCTAGGAGGATTACATGGACCTTTCTAGGGATTACTAGCTCATACATTTGGATAGCCGTTGTGTCGTTATTTTATATTTTATTTTTTGTATTTACTTTGGAGAGTTTTATCTATATAAATTTTATTTATACATTCATATGGGATGGTTTTGGTTTATTTTATATTATTTCATGTTATTATTTGGGGATGATTCATCTTATCTCATAATATTTTATTATTATAGAGGGTAATGCCTCCCATTTCATGATATTTTATACCCTTCGTGCTAGTTTCCAACCTAGGGCCTACTAGAGGTGGGAATTTGGGATCATTATCTCTCTCACCTCATTGTAGTATATTTAGATGGGGGGGGGGGGGTCATGAAATAGTGGTATCAAAGGTGATGGTTGATAGATAGGATAGATTTTGGAGTTAGGCATAGTGAGGATTTTACGAGTTGGTATGAAAATAGTGCTAGTTGACCTTAGTGCGTGACATTGGCTTAGGAGACTGGTTAAGACATATTATTTTAGATCCCACCTTGATCTAGTGTACATAATATATGATTATTTAATGACCAAGTGAGGTGGAACTGTTTGCTGGGTAGGAACCTAAGATAGGTACTTGTAACATGATTACTTGTGTTCTTGTTTGAATTTGGTTTTTTGGGAAGGTTTAAATGAATAAAGTGAATTAAAACGAATTTTAATAAAATTACTTTATATTAGGGTTAGGAATTTTTTGTTTTATTTTTTAGTTATGGTTCCTATTCATCACCCACATGTGGCTTAGGAAGTTGAGGTTCAACAAGATTATATTGTTGATTTCTGTAGGGTTGATCTTGCAAAAGAGGATGATGATTTGTAGAGGGTGTTGTGTATTTCATAGTAGTAGGATTTAGGGAAGTGTGGGGATGTGTTTCATATGTAAATATAGATATCTCAATGGAGGTGATCAATATCAATTTCAGTTCGATCCAAGTAACTGAAAAGTACTGGGTCCCTTTGGTAGTGAGTGAAATGACGGGAGATACACATTAGTGTTGGGCGCTATATCTAGGAGGGTTGAAGGAGGTGAATTTTCCATGGGTCGAATATCATAAATAGTTTTAGGAATATTTCCTTTCATAAAACATGAATTTAGTAAAGATATATGAGATTATTTCTCTTCAATAGTGGAGTATGTTAGTACGTGACTTGGGAATTAAGTTCAAGGACCTTTTTCATTTTTTACTAGATCTTTTTCTAGATGAGGTTTATCGTGTGATATGTCTTAAGGAGAAAATCATTCATTTTATCTACTATATAGTTTCTCTCTTTACATTTCAAATGTATTTGATGGTTCATAAAAATCTAGAAGTAATTGAGAATATGTACTTGTGAGGAGGTTTTCTATAATATGGGAGCTAGAAAGGTTCCATGGAGAGCAGTGTTGTTAGTGGTAGATCTCAGATGCTAGATGCATCAAGGTTTAAATCAGTCAGGGGTTAGTCTCAATAGATTCCTTCCCAACCTATCAAGAGTTTTGGGATATTGTTTTCCCATATGGAGGTCATGGTCATCATCAGGATTGGTTCCCTATAGTGCTTGGGTCTTAACTTGGTAGAGGTGGTCATTTTCAGCAGTAGTTTCAACAGCAGTTTCCAGTGAGGTCATTTTAGCAATAGGGTTAGTAGGATTATTCTCTTCAGAGGGAAAATATAGTAGGCAGAGGGAGACCTTAGGATTTTCCTCATGATTAGAGACCAAGACCAGTGCATGGTAAAGTATGTGGACATAAATAGAGAGGTTGAGGAGCTGGTCATGTACAGTTTCAAGTAGTAGAGGTGGAAGCACCAGAGGGTCCAAAGATCATTCTAGGTATATTGAGTTAGTCATGTGACTTTTTGTTCTTCTTTATTGTTGTGTGGTTGTTCTTGTGATATTTTCTTATTTTGTGTGTGATTAGAAACTTCAAGAACATGAATAAGGGTAAACCTAATACCTAATCAGAATGTGTTATACTTTGATGTGATGATAAACATACGAGTGAGTCAGTGCTAAAAAAGTGGATAATATCCTGACATGGTGTACTATCTCAACTAGGGTAGCAAACACAGGTACCCCGATCCAGTCGGTCACATGACCTCAGGCATTTCTCTCCATATTTCATAGGATTATGAATAGAAGTTATGGTATAATATCGATAATGGGGAGACTATACCCTCTTTATCAAAGTACAACAATAGTAGAAGTAAATAAATATAACCAAATGATATAATCAAAAACCAAACAACTAGGATCACATGATAAACAAAATAGAAAATACAATATCCAAAACTCAACTATATTTATACAATTCCAAATATATTTCAATTTTCAATATGAAAAACCCAAAATAAAGACACAATGAAACTCCCAATAGGGTTCTAAATCATGTCTGGTTCCATCATCCATGCTTCATCCCAACTCAACCATCTAACATAGGGCCTTTTCCCTTAACTAGTCCTAAAAACATGAAGTCTATTCAGTTTTCGATCAGGCAACCCAAGTAGGGTGTGAGTATAACTCAGTAGGCCACTACCAATGACGTTTAAAAAATATCCAATCAAAAATAGTGTATGCAGTTGTATAAGGAATAA
This sequence comes from Viscum album, assembly GCA_963277665.1. Lineage (NCBI taxonomy): Eukaryota > Viridiplantae > Streptophyta > Magnoliopsida > Santalales > Viscaceae > Viscum > Viscum album. The sequence continues at coordinate 602,681,004 of OY728119.1, read as the reverse complement.
AGTACAGTGCATAAGTCAACATTTATCACATTTCAGTATTATTTAATTAACCACTTAAATCCTCGAGTTCCCAAGGACACCCGAACCCTTAATACCAGATTCAATCCATGCCAAATTTTGAACCTTATCACAATACCATGGTTATCATTTATTATTCAATTCATTTCATATTACATCTAATTGGAACCATAGTCCAATACCAATATTTTGGTCCTAGATATCCATGCCTAGGACCCCGTGGGCTTTTGAAATATAAGTTCATGTCCCACACTCATTTATCTAGCAATCACATAAGTGGGATTTTGAAGCAGTAGTTTGTTTCCCACATTCATTTATCACTATGGGATTTTGAATCAGTAGTCCATGTCCCACACACATTTATCAATTTATCAAAATGGGATTTTGAATCACCATTCCATATCCCACACACATTTATCAATTTATCACATAAGTGAAAGTTTGAAGCATCAGTCTGTGTCCCACACTCATATATCAATTAACACATATATCACATGTATCACATTTATCTCGGTTAATCATCATTAATCCATTCATAAAAATTAAAGGTTCATCATCTTAATTCACATGGAATAATATAAAAAATTCGTTATTAAACATTTTATCAAAATTTATCATATTAATCATAAACCCTTAAACATTAAGTCAGACATCCATTAATCCCCATTATAAATTAATTCCCAAAAACATTAATTGACTAAAGACCTAACCAAAATTTCTCATCAATTCCACAATCACCACATTCCATTAACAAATTTACAAAATAATTATTCTAATTTTACCATTTTCATAATAAATGCAATTTCCATTAATTAATTCACCAAAAAATTAATCTAATTCAACCAATTTCATAGTAACATAAATTTAATTAATTAATCCACCAATTAATTAATCTAATTCAACAAAATACAATTGTTCCAAATTTAACCCAATTCATCATCACATGAAAATTAAATTAAATAAATTAAATTTTTAATGAAATTACCTAATCATGGAAATGTAAATTTCACAATTACATCCACATAATTAATTCAAGACTTTGGGAAGTCTAATTTAGACCACCTACCTCAAGATCGTTGAAAAACGCCCACCAACAGAAATCCCCGATTAAATCAGAACGATCAAGAACATGATGAAGAATGAGATCTAGATCCAAAACCTAGATCCAAGACCAAAAGAGTCAAGATCCATTAAAAAAAGATCTAAAACATTTACAAGAGTGGATAAAACATTCCTCCTTTATTCAAAAAATAGGAGTGAGAGTGGGAGAGAGATCTAATCAGGAAGAAACCACATACCCGGAGTGGTGCAGATCAATCAATGAATCTCCGATTCAACAAAAACTATGGTTTGAAAGAATTTTAATTCATCTGAGAACCTCCAAAAAAATATAGAAAACATTTTAGGATTGAGATAGTTGGTTTAGAGATATAATATAGGGGTTTGGAAAATTTTAAGTGAATTTTTGGGGGTATAAAATCTTGTATGCACAGTATCCTGTTCTGGGAGAAAGATCTCCCCTAATAGTGTGCCCTAACCATGAGACTCACCTAGGGATGTTTCATGATTACTTTTAAGAAGATTTTTTTTTGAAAAACCATGCACCAACCATGTGAATCCCTCTTTTTGGGTTTACACGGTTTGTGGGGCTAGGCGCACGGTTGGGGAAAACCCTACGCCAACTATTCCCAACCCCTCTTCTTCTAAAAATTTCTAATTTCATCCAAACAATTCCCAAGGTAAATCCAAAACATGATATACTAAAAAAAATTCAAAAGTGTACTTGAACCTGAGCTCGAGACATCTCCATAAATTGTTGATATCATACAATCTCCCCACCTTATAAAAGATCTACCTCGAGCAGTACTCCCAAGCTTGTCAAACACTCCAAGGTGAAAAGATCAGGCCACCAAGACCACCTTTCCATTTATATTTCCCATGTTTCATCATAAACATGTACTTATTTACAGAATACATGAACTATCTGCACAGTCTTCCCCCACAAAAATTTCTAACTAAGATCCAACACACATATCAGATTCTCCTCAATGGACACATTGATATCAAGATCAAAATCTTCCACAGAGATCACCTAAGAAGGTTTGGGTGATACTGTCAAAGTTGTGAAACATGAAACATGTTTTACATAGCAATATACCTATGTGTAAGATCCAATCGGTACACCACCATCCCGATTCTCTCTAAAACCTCAAATGATCCAATAAACTTGCATACCAACATACCCTATCTTCGTATCCTATGGTGACTCAACCTAGGTCACACCCAAAGGAACATGTGATCCCATTCTATAAACTATAAGGTTCATTGACACATATTAGTATATGACTCCTACCTACTATAAGATATATCAATACGCTTCCAAATTAGATTAACATGCTCTGATGTCTCCTATACTAGACTCGGTACAAATAACTCTTACTCCCCACCTCCATCTAGAATATATGTGATCTACATGGCCTACCATGAAGAGTCTCATATGGTTCCATATTTATAGTCTTATGATAACTATTCTTATAAGAGATATCAATGAGATATAAGTGATTCTAATAAGAGACACCAAATCCAAGAACACATGATTATAGAATATCCTCAAGTACCTGTATAGTCCACTCCAACTACCCTTCTATCTATGGGTGGAAATCCATACTCAGTAAAACCTATGCACTAAGTTTCATCTATAAGCCCTGCCAGAAGCGCAAAGTAAAGAATGAATCATGGTTTGAAACTATAGTCAGCAGAACCCTGTGAAAATAGACTATCTCTCAGATATACAAGTCTCCCAATTGTTCTACAAAGAAAGTCTCTAGTACCAGTAAGAAGTGTGCTACCTTTTTTATACGATCTATAATAACCCAAATAACATCATTATTCCTAGTATTCCTTGGGAAACCCACTATGAAATACATGGTAATGTCATCCCACCTCCATTATAGAATGGGAAAGGATGTAGTAAACCACCTTTTCATTGATGCTCAGCCTTCACCTATTGACAGGTATAACATCATGTCATGAACCCACATTATTATTTTTCATGAACAAACACCAATGTTGTCATCATAGGTCACAGTTATTTTTGGTCACATTTAGATGCACCACCCACTTTGAGGCATAAAATTCATGCATCATATAATACTACACAATCAAAGGCACAAAAACATGATTCTTGACATATATGATCTCATCCTCATCTATGGTACAATTTGAAGTTGTCTCCTCAATTTTAAGGCTTTCCCTCAAGGAAAAACATTCTGAATCCTCATACTACCTATCTATGATCCGTCTCAAAAGTTTAAACTCTACTAAAACTAAAATGATATTCATATTCTACTGACTCTCCTAAACCAAAACAAGAATCTCAGCTAGAAAATTCATCATCTTCCACTCATAACTAGACTCCCAAACTTCCTGAGTATGAGTTTTCCTACTTAGAGCATCAGAAACACTGTTTCCCTTTTTGGGAGTATATGCTAGCTCAAAATCAGAAGACTTCATATAATCATCCCACAAACATTGCTATATATTCAAATATTGATTTGAAAAGATATACCCTAAGATCTTGTGGTTAGTATATATAGAAAAATTTTCACTCAATAGATAATAATTCCAACACTTCAAAGCATATACCACTATAGTTAACTCGATTTCATGTGTAAGTTAATTATATTCACATGTAATCAATATTCCATACCCATACAATACAAATCAATGTATCCGTATCAGCAATTCTCCAAGACTGATCCCAAAATAATAAAAAAACATCGTATACTCCTCCCCTAGCTTGGTAGGATCAATATTAATGTTGTAGTGAAGTGCTTATATAACTCCTAGAAGGAATTATCACATGCTCCAGACCATTAAAACTTTACTCCATTCTTGGTCAAGCCCAAAAGAGGTGCTACCAGTTGGAAAATGTCCTAGATAAACCTATGATAATATCCTTCCATTCCTAAAAAAATGTGGATATCAAAAAATTTATTAGGATGATCCCAAGATACAACTTCCTGAACCTTATCTAGGTCCACTGATATAACTTCCTCCAAGATAATGTGACCCAAGTAGTGTAGCTGATCAATCAAGAATTAAAACTTAGATAGTTTGGAATATAATCAATGCTCTCTCAGTGTACTCAGGATGATGTCAAGATGTTGGTATTGATTTTCATGAGTCTTGGAGTACACAAAGATGTTATCCACAAATGCAACAAAAAACTGAACTAGGTATGAATCAAAGATTCAATTTATCAAGGCTGTAAACACCACTAGTGAATTATTAAACCCAAAAAACATTATTATGAACTAATAAAGGTCATACCTACTTATGAAAGTAGTCATCAGTATATAAGATGGTCGAAATTTAAACTGATGATACCCTTATCTAAAGTCAATCTTAGAGAAGACACAAGATCCCCTCAACTAGTCAAATGGATCATCAATACATGTAAATGGATACTATTTCATCATATTCATATGGTTAAACATATGGTAGTTAATACACAAGAACAATATCCCATTATCCTTATTTTAAAACAAGACCGGAGTACCCCTAGGTGATGTACTCAGTTATATAAACCCATTATCCTCAAAATCCTCCAGTAAAGTCTTGAGATCTTGAAGCTCTATTGGTTCTATTATGTATGGTGGAATAAAAACTGGCTCATCCCCAAACATGAGATCAATCATAAATTATACATCTCTCTCAGGTGGAAGACCCAATAATTATTTAGGAAACACACCCTAGAACCTGTCCAATATGGGTGCAAAGAAATCCTATTTTACATCTCCATCATTACCCATATGTCACGGGTTCTTGAAAAAACTCTATAGATGACCCATCCTTCCATAGGATCGACACTCTTCCAATGTTTGGAGGCACTACCTAAAAAAGTTTCCCAACATACCACACTATTGAAAAATCCCTTGTGAAAGGTCCCATGTAACTGATCCTTCCCCTAGACACTATGATTTCAACTACTCTAGATAAAATTATCATAATGATGATTTCTACTCTTAAAATTCATTCCTCATTATCATCCAACAAAAATCAACAATCCTCTACTAGAATCCTCTTTAATATTCCCCTATAAAACGAGAGCTTGATTCACCATTTCTAAAAACATTTTTATCCAAAAGATATTAAATTTGACTTAATTTCATATTTAAGCCCATTTTGGAAATTTATTTCCATAACTGTATGATCCTAAGCCAGCATTGGAAAAATGAACTACAAGTCAGTAGAGAGAAAAATATTTTCCATCATAGACATACTCCCATGAGTCAACCACATGAACTCAAATTCTCTTCCATCTCACAACATCTATGGATGAAGGTGCCTCAAGAACTTGTCTAAAAGTTCTTCTATAACATACCATCTTCCTGTCCAATATAATCCTAAACATCCCACTAGCGCTTCACTGGTCCTCATAGAATATAAGTATCCAACTTGACCCTCTTCTTAGTATGTGTCTCTAAACAGTCATGTATAGTAGGTACAGACTCAATCCATAACTATGCTACTTCAGGTCCACCTTATTTGGTAAATTTCGAAGGGTAATTTAACTAAAACTACCATGTCAGATAATACATGATCTTCACAACCCTCCCATGGTCTCTTTCCATAAACTACATGAATCGAGCAATGTTATCTCAGAACTTCTCCTCAACTTCCTCACTTGACACTATTGGTTACTCAGGTTCTACTATAGGAGGATCATTTTCATCCCTATCCTCATGTCATCGTATAAAAAATAATCATCATGGAGACATAAATCTATAATTCCAAAAACATATATTAAGAAACATTTCACAAAATTAACTTAGTAAACAAGAGGGATTCTCACAAAGAAATAACAATTCATTCCCCATTTCCTACCACATGGTCAAAACCGAGGTAGTATCACTACCCTTAACCATCCTACATCTAAGTCACAGTTAAAAAAGAGTAAACACATTCTTATATTCAAGATTCTCATTAGACACTCATTTATTCACATTTTTTAATCATTTTAAAACTTTTATTTTATATTAGGTACCTTTTTTAGTTCAATAATATAAGAAATGGATTTTTTTTTCATTTAACCAACTTACCAAAAACCTGCCTTTCCCATGCATGCCTAAAATTATTTAAGCCATATAATAATACCAAGTGACTAAAATTATGCATTTATAATCAAATCTCTTTCCATACTAATCTATGAGTAAAAGTCCAAAATATCTCAAAAATAATAATCACATCACACAACAATTGCATCACTAAAAGTGAAATAATATTAAACTATAACAACACACATCAATAACAATAATCCCACCCCAGGTACTTTGATTTTACTTTTGTACATGGGTTGAATACTCTCATGAACAAGCTCTTAACCAAGGACTGACTCATCCTATTATCCATTATACCTTTCCAAAATAGTAATACAAAATAAAAAATAGAAAACTGCTCTGATACAACTTTGAAACATCATGACCTAGTTGACACATAGTGATTCCCCAAGAGAGTCAGTCACATGACCTCATGCATGCCTCCCTGTATGCCAAATGCTGTCGACTAGTAGCGAGGGTATAATATCAATCATGGGGAGAGTATACAATCTCCATCAAATTAGGAAAATATCAGAAGTAAATAAACAATAAAAAAAATGATATAATTAATAACCAAACAACTAACATCACATGCTGACCAAAATATAAAATACAATATCCAAAACTCAGTAGTAGATATTTCATTCAAAATACATGTCAAGTTTCAATATGTAAAACCCAAAATAAAGACACAATGACACTCCCAAGAGGGTCTGAAATCACATCCGATTCCCACATACATTCTCTATCCTAACTCAACCATCTAACATAGGGTATTTTCTATTAACCTATCTTTGAAAACATAAATTCTATTCAGGTACTGATCAGGAAGCCTGATTAGGGTGTGAGTATAACTTATTAGACCACCACTCATGAAATTTGAAACAATATCCACTCAATAATATTGTATATGGTTATATAATAAATAAATTAAAATTCATAAGTAAACAGTTATCACATTTCAGTATTCTTTAATTATACACATAAACCCCTAGGTTCTTGAGGACACCCGAAACCTCAATACTTGCTTTGGCCCATACCAAAGTTTTCACCAAATCACAATACCATGGTTATCATTTATCAATCAATTCATTTAATATTATGACCAATTGGAACTATAGTGCAATGAAATTTTTTTTTCCTCGATCACCATACATAGGACCCTGTGGGAATTTTATGCATCAGTTTGTGCCCCAAACTCATTTTTCCAGAAAACACACAAGTGGTATTTTGAAGCACAAGTCCATGTCCCACATTCATTTATCACAAAATCCATTTGAATAAATAGTCAATGTCCCAAAAAAATTTATCAATTTATCACTATGGTGTTGAGTCAATAAGGTTTTCCTTATGACTTTTCCATTCCTTCTTATTTTGAAAATCACAAACACCTTAATTTTAGGAAATCGCTTTTATAAGGAAAATTGCTTTTATAAGGAAAATTATTTTATAAGGAAAATCTCTTTTATAAGGAAAATTGCTTTTTATAAGGAAAATCTCTTTTGAAAGAAAAATTATCCTTATCATATTTTCATCCAGATTTTTCTTAAGTATAAAATTCGGATTCATTTCTATTTTCTCGGAATTGTTTGAAACTTTGATATGAAGTATTCTGTTTTAGGATCCGAATTCTGGACAAGAACTGTAACAAAGTCTCACTCTAAAATCTAGATGAGAACTGTAATAAAGTTTCATTCCGAACTCCGGATACGAACTCTAATTAAGTTCTACACCAGATTCAGGATACGAGTCCTTATGAAGTTCGACAACGAATTCTCATTACGAATTCTGATAAAGAATTATCATTACGAATTCTGATGATGAATTCTCATTCCGAATTCTCATTCCGAATTCACCTATTAAACAGAATCTGATCATCTTTGTTTTATACACTCCGAATTTATTTAGACTCTGAAAAATATTTTTGGTTAGACTCCGAACTTTCATTTTGATTACATTGTTATAATCTGTCTACTCTTTAATATTTTTTTTCTCACTCCGAACATTCACTCCGAATCTTCACTCTGAACTTTTGAGTCAGATTTTAAATGGTGTCGTACATTCTGTTACACTTGTTTTGTTATAAAACGATGTCGTTTATTCTGTTATAAAACTAACTGTTGGCTAAGTGACACATGTACAGGTCCCTCCTATTTTTAAGGAAGATATGACCGTTGGGAAGGAGGCCGACCTTACCTATAAATATGAGCTCATTTGAAAGAGCTCAATAGACAACGAGAAGTTGATAAATCTAGAGACCACACGCTGCTAAGGTGATTTCTAGAGAGAGAAAGCTTTTCATGCCTTGTGCGTACTGAACCGCTCGTTCAGTTTTTGCTTCGTGCAACTCCGAATGTTGGTGATTACATTCGAGGACTTTTGGGGATAGGAAGACAGAGGTTCCGACTACCTTGAAGTTTGAGGGATTCCTTGCTGAGGAAGACAGAGGTTTCCAACACCTTGAAGTTGAGGGCTTCCTTACTGAGGAAGACAGAGGATTCCAACTACCTTGAAGTTGAGGGCTTGCGAGGATAGCAAGACAGAGACTCTGATATTCGTATCGAGGGCTTACCCTGGTGTGGGTAAGACAGACTTGCTTGAAAGTATAAATCAAGGGACCTTTATCCAAGGTTGTTGGATACCCTTCTCTTTGGGTTAAAAGACTTATATCTTGTTACTTGTAGTTTTACTACTTGTTTATTTCCTATGCATTTTGTATTGTAAGGAAAGTATAACTTTCTTATACTTCCTTACTTATACTCTTTTTCATTTAGATTCTATACGCTTTAAGGTAGAATCACATATTGTAATCTTTTGTTATGTTTCAATTTCCAGAACCATATTTCTGGAACCTACTTTTGGAATCTCTTTCCAAGTTTTATTTGGTGTTAGAGGTGTTGTGAATTTTCTTAGTTTAACTTTGTTAAACTTAGCCCTCTCCTTTGCTTAAGGAAAACATAGTTATTCGTAACTAACTTTAAAGGTTCCAAAGGATTTTTTAAAGTGTACAATTCACCCCCTCTTGTATATTGAGCATTTACATTATTATTTCGATCCTATAATTGGTATCAGAGAAGGTTTCAGAAATTCTTGTACTCACGTATAAGTTTTTCTTGATCACTTTCTCATTCCAAACTTTTCCATTCCGAACTTTCTCATTCCGAACTTTGTTATTACGAACTTTTTCTACTAACAAGTTTGTGTATAGAAGGTTTTTAAGTATGGAAGGAATTAATGTTGGTTCAATTGATAATCTAAATCCTACAAGACCACCAATATTTGATGGTAATGATTATGAGTACTGGAGAGATTGAATGAAGACTTTTGTTATCAATACTGGAGTAGACAACTTTGTTATGCTTACTGGTGATTATAAAATTCCTGACAAGGAAGTTAGAACTTTTACTAACCAGGAAAAGCAAGAGCATCAACTCAATTATAAGGTACACAATACTCTACTTTGTTCAATGACAAGAAATATATATAGCCAAATTTCTTCTTGTGAAGTAGCTAATTGTATCTGGAAGAAGTTAGAAGTCACACACTTTGGAACTTCTAAAGTTATTGAGACTAGGAGAGATATGCTTAGAGCTGAATATCATGGCTTCAACTTTCCTTATGGTGAACCAATCTGTAAAGTTCAACAGAGATTCATGACTATAGTCAATAGCCTACAGTCTATGGGAGAGAAAGGTGTAGATGATGAAGCACTTGTGGATAAGATAATTGATATTATGCCCAATGAGTGGGAATCCAAAAGAACAGCTATAGATGAGAACATAAAGGTCACTCAAATTTCTCTTGATGAGTTATTTGGAACTCTTCTACAACATGAAACCAGAATGAAGAGAGATGCTGACAACATCAAGAAGAAGAATGGAAATGGTACTATTGCTTTTACAACAACATCAAATCAGATGAAAGCTAAGACTCCTGAGAGAGTAACCAGATCTAAGTCTAAGAAAGTGATTTTCCAATCCGAATCTAGTGAGAGTGAAGTCTCTGAAAATGAGTTAGTAAATCTTGATCGAAGGATGGACAAGATAACTGGACAGAGAAATTTCCAATATAAGTATAAGAAAAAGGATAGGAAAGATAGAAAAGATGGAGAAGTTACTTGTTATGAATGCAAGAGAGCTGGACATATTAGACCATATTGCCCTTTGCTCAAAAAGAAAGAAAGAAAATAAAGGCATTCAGACAAGAATAGAAAGAAATATTATAAAGCCAAAGCTAAGAAAGTTCTGAAAGCTAATGACACCTGGAGTGCCAGTGGTGGTGACTCTTCAGATGAATCTTCTGATTACGAATCTTCAGGACAGAAGAATCTTGGTCTTATATCCAGATTACCTATTGATAATCATTGTTTTATGGCTAAGGTATGAAATTCTGAATCGTTGACCAATGTATCTTTAAATTCTAATGATAGTAAGTATTATAACTCTTCTGATGAAGAATCCTCTTCTGATGAGGAAAATACTTTACCTACTTATGAAGAAGTCTCTAGGTTTTCTAAACTTCTTGAGATTGAGAATTCTAAACTCAATAAAAAACTTGATAAGGAAAACTCTAGAAATTATATTCTTACAAAATAGATATCAGATCTTTCTAAAGATCTTGATAGAAAAAATGCTGATTTTGAAAGTATTTCAAAAAGTCTTGAGGAAGTAAGTTCTGAGAAGAACAAACTTTTTAAATAATTAGAAAAAGTAATTTCTAAGAAAAATGTTTTCGAGCCTAGATCTAGTTCTAAAACTAATGATTTTGAGGATAAAAACTTGGTTGTAAAACTCAAGTCCGAAATTTTTTCCTTAAAGAAGTGTTTATCAAACTTTACCCATGGTAAGGAAAATTTTGATAAAATGTATTCCCAAATACTACATTTAAGAAATAAATTCAGATTTGGTTATACCCATGCAAAACCAATTTTTAGTAATAATTATTTTGTTCCTCAAAGTGCCCCATTTTGTACCAAGTGTCAATGTGGTGGTCACTGGGCAAATAATTGTTCCTTAAACAAAACCCAATCCTTAGGATTTCACAAAGCTTACTTTTCTAAGAAGATGTGGGTTCCTAAAATTTTATTATCTGGTAATCTCGGATCCAAACAAGTTTGGATACCGAAAGTCTAATTTTCTTCTTGATTTCAGGAAAATAAAGAGAGTACCAGCAACAATACATGGTACATGGATAGTGGATGTTCCTGGCACATGACTGGTAACAAAAGCTATTTTGAAAAGATTATCAAAACGAAAGGAGGAAAGGTAACTTTCAGAGATAATGCTAAGGGAGAGATTGTTGGTATTGGTAATATTGTTCTTCTTGATAAAACCTTGATTTCAAATGTCCTTTTTGTTAAGAGTCTTAAGCACAACCTCATTAGCATAAGTCAGTTATGTGATGAAGGTTACCTTGTGAATTTTAGGAATGATAAGTGCTTAGTTCACAATTCCAAGTAAGAATTTATTCTCTCAGCCAATAGGCAAGATAATGTTTACACATTGAACTTAGAAGACCTTAGAAGCCAAGACTTACCTTGTCTAAGTGCAATGGAAGATCATTCCTGGTTATGGCATGGAATACTAGGTCACTGTAACCTTAGGAACCTATGTAAACTCTCTAAGAAGAAACTAGTTAAGGATCTACCGGAGCTTAGATTTGATTCTTCTAAAGTTTGTGATCCTTTTCAATATGGAAAGCAACATAAATCTTGTTTTAAATCAATCGGTGAAGTCTCAACAACTGATGCATTACAGTTAGTGCACATGGATCTTTTTGGTCCAACACAAACTGGAAGTATTGGAGGAAAATACTATGTGTTTGTTCTAGTTGATGATTACACTAGATTTACTTGGGTCTATTTTCTAGCAAAGAAGTCTGAAGCTTTTTCCTATTTCAAAAGATTTAGAGCTCAAGTTAAAATTGAGAAAAACCTTCCATTGAAAACTATTCATAGTGATCATGAAGGAGAATTTCAAAATTCTGATTTTGAAACTTTTTGTAGTAGAAAAGGTATTACTCACAATTTTTCAGCACTTAGAACTCCTCAACAAAATGGTGTAGTTGAGAGAAGGAATAGAATTATTCAAGAGATAACTAGAACCATGTTGAGTGAATATTATATTGCTAGACATTTATGGGATGAAGTTTTAAGTACTGCTTGTTATAATATAAATCGAGTTTTGATTAGACCTTTTCTTAATAAAACTTTTTATGAGTTATGGAATGGTAGAAAACCAAGACTATCTTACTTCAAGGTTTTTGGTTGCAAGGTATTCATTTTGAATACTAAAGATAACCTACATAAATTCGCACCAAAATCTGATGAATGGATTTTCTTAGGATATTCCACAACCTCTAAGGCTTATATAGTTTTTAATAAAAATACTTATACTGTTGAAGAAACAGTACATGTAAAATTTGATGAGTCAGATCCTTTTGTTTTTAAACCATCCCAGCCTACATCCTCGGATGTGTTTTCAAAAACTGATTATCAACCTTTGATAGAAGAATCTTCTAATAAGGATAATGTTCAAGAAGATATTCCTGAAACATTTACCCCAGAAGACTTTCTACCCTATGTTGATGAACATGTTTTACAAAACCCAAATCAGGTGTTTCTTAAGAATCATCCCAGTGATAGTATCATTGGTGATGTAAATCAACCTGTAAGGACTAGAAGCTACTTAAGAAATAAAGTAGAACATCTAGCATTTCTTTCCCAATTAGAACCCAAAAGCACTGATGAAGCTTTAGGTTATGATGATTGGATCAAAGCCATGAAAGATGAACTAAATGAATTCGAAAGGAATAAAGTCTGGACCTTGGTTGAAAGACCTAAGGAAACTTCTGTTATCGGAGTAAAATGGGTTTTCAGAAATAAATGTGATGAAAATGGATTCATAGTAAGAAATAAAGCTATAATTGTTGCTAAAGGCTATAATCAACAAGAGGGAATAGACTATGAAGAAACCTATGCTCCAGTAGCCAGACTTGAATCTATCCGTATTCTACTTGCCTTTGCAGGATTCTTTAATTTTAAACTTTTTCAAATGGATGTGAAATGTGCTTTTCTTAACGGTTTTGTTCAAGAGGAAGTTTTTGTTGAAAAACCTCCTGGCTTTGAAGATACAAAATATCCCGATCATGTTTTTAGACTTACCAAAGCTTTGTATGGTCTTAAACAAGCCCCATGAGCATGGTATGATAGACTCGCTGGATTTTTGCTTCAAAATAACTATGTTAAGGGAAATGAAGATCCAACTCTTTTTATAAAGAAAGATAAGAAAAATGTTTTGATTGTTCAAATTTATGTTGATGACATCATATTTGGTTCAACTCAGCAATCTTTAACCGACTCCTTTGCAAGTATAATGAAATCTGAGTTTGAAATGAGTATGATGGGTGAGTTAACTTTTTTCCTTGGTTTTCAAATTTCTCAAAAACCAGAAGGAACCTACATATCTCAACATAAGTATATTAAAGATCTTCTTAAAAAGTATGGTTATGACAACACTAAGAGTATAAGTACTCCCATTGGTACCTCAAATTCTTTAGATCTTGATGAAGCTGGGAAACCAGTAGATCAAACATCTTTTAGAGGTATGATAGGAAGTTTACTTTACTTAACAGCTAGTTGACCATACTTAATGTTTTCAGTATGATTATGTGCAAGATATCAATCCAATCCTAAGGAATCTCACTTAAAGGAAGTAAAAAGAATTTTTCGCTACCTTAAGGGAACCATGGATCTAGGATTATTTTATACTTCTGGAAATGATTTTGTTCTAAAAAGCTTTTCTGATGCTGACTTTAGTGGACGTAGAATGGATAGAAAGAGTACATACGGGACTTCTCATTTCTTAGGAGATTCATTAGTTTCTTGGTCCTTCAAGAAACAACATTCTGTAGCACTTTCCACTGTTGAAGCTGAATATGTAGCAGTTGGAAGTTGTTGTGCTCAAGTGTTATGGATGCAACACACACTCACAGACTATGGCTTGAGTTTTACTAAAACTCAAATTTTGTGTGACAACACAAGTTCCATTTCCCTTAGTAAGAACCCTGCACATCACTCTCGTGAAAAACACATAGATATTATGCATCAATTTCTTAGGGATCACACACTTAAAGGAGATATTATTCTTCAGTTTATCGGAACACAAGATCAACTTGATGATATTTTCACAAAATCTTTTCCTTCTGATAGATTTGAATACATTAAACAGAAGTTAGAAATGATAACCGTAAGGTAATCCTTCTTAATTAACTTTCTGTTGAAAAAGTATCCTTAAAACAATAAACTCCTTTTCATAGGGGGAGTACATCTGATTGTTAGAATAACAAAATTTTTCAAAATTTGTTTTCAAACTTTTCGGAACTAAAATTCTGGAATGGAATTTTCGGAACTAAATTTTTTCAAAATGGATATTTTCATATAGAAAACTTCTGAAATAGAAATTTTTGTATTAAAAAATTCTGGAATGAAAATTTCGTACTGGTAATTTCATAACGGAATTTTCATACCGAATCTGTTATAAGGTTTTTTTTCGTTTTCAAATTTTGGAATGAAATTTTCGTACTGAGTTTTCCTTACTCAGTTTATTTTTCGTACTAATTTTGTTTTTGGTAGTAAAGTTTTTTTGTAGTTTTCTTTGGAATGTTACCAATTACGAATAATCTTTCTAAGCCAATCTTAAAGGTATGATTTCCTTACTTAAGTTTTCGTAGTCATACTTTTATTACTGGCATTTTCTTATATTTTGTTTTCAGATTATAATTTTCTTAGATCTTTGTTTTAATAAAACCTCAAAAATATCGGATTCAAGTTTTCATGAAAATTGGTTTTTTACCGTCAGATCTGATCTCAGATTGTCACAACCGTTCGATCAACCGTGGAAGATGGACCATTTTTTCGTTGCCTATATAAAGGGGACCCCAAATAGTTGTCCCACATCATTTTCAAGCTCCAGCGTCTCGAAACTCTGCCTCTCCATTTTAAAGCCATTCTGATCTTCAGCTTTCACTGTTCCGAACTTCTCAGAATTCTTTAGACCCGAATGTATGTGGAATTAGATTATCAAGAAATGTCATCCTCCAAACCAATTTCACAATGGTTAGTTTATAGAGAAAGGCTGGTTCATCCGGATTTCTTCAATAACTATGATTCTCTTATTTTGAAGAACATAAAGTTGAACGGGTGGGAAGATATTGCTGTGTCCAAACCGGGGAATCAAGATGATGTTTTTTCAGAGTTACTTGTTGAATTCTATGAAACAGTTTCCTTCTTTAAGGAAGATAATAGGGAGAAGTTTTCTTTTAAGTCTTATGGAAAGACTTATAAACTTTCTTATACCAAGGCAGCAAGGTTGGTAGGGCTGACCTATGAAGGAGAAGCTTAGTTCATATCTCACATATTGCCAGATTCTAAAGGAAGCTTCAACAAGGAAAAAGCATTGAAAAATCTCAGACTCTCAGATGACAAAGATCCGAAGATTGCTAGCTTGCCTACAAATTTCCGGATTCTAGAGTTATGGGTACAAGGTCTTATCGTACCAAGGAAAGGTGATAAATATAGTCTGAAGAAGAGTGAAATCTATATCTTAGATTTTCTGATAAATATTAGGAAGTTTAACTTCATGAGGCACATTCTTATAACTATTGAGAATGTTAAGAAAGGAAATCTCAGAGCACAAATCGTAATGTACCCATCAATTTTATCAAAGTTGATAGTTCGGTGCCTTGAGTCTTTCAAGGAGGCGTGCAAGTCTAAGCCAAGGGTTTGAAAAATTTTGTTGGTAAGTGATGATACTCTTAATAGGATGGATGCAGATTTCAACAAGGAGACTGGTGAGTTCTTCGATTTTCCAAATCAAGAAGAAGTGGTTCCGAAGGCTGCTGAACCAGAATCATCTAAGCCAGTAAAGAAAATAAAGTTGAAAGAAGTTGCAGCTGAAGTACAGGATCCTAAATCTAAGGAAGTTCAAACCGCACCTCCAAAACCGAAGAAGAAGAAAGCCTATCCTGATGAAGTAGTTGTGAAGTGGAGAGCATATAAAGAGAAAAGGAAAGAAGGGGATCCGTAGTTCAGATTGGATCCTGCGGAAGCTAAGGCTTTGAAGGATAGGACAGAAGATGAATTAGTAAAACAAGCAAAAGAAAAGAAGTTCAAGAAGAAGATGTCAGAAGCTGAGGAAGTCCAAGATTTGTTAAAATTTAATGAGATGGTATCCGAAAGCATTCCAGTTCCGAGATCTTTCTCCTTGGAATCTCTACCTGAGACTCTAGGAAGAAACCTTGATTTTCCAGAAGAGATTAGAGATGAGCATGTTGAGCAACTCGAGAAGATTCAGAAAGTGGAAGAGGAAGCAGCAGTTGCTGAAGGAAGTGGTGAAACTGGAGATCTATTGAAAGAAGTAGATGATTATAAGGGGTCACCTTTGGAACATCTGTCACTCCGAACTTCAGAGGCTGAATCCTCTAAGTTAGTAACTCCAGAGAAGGATAATAATGAGGAAGATGTTGTTCAAAAAGTTGTTGATGATGTTATTCAAGTATCCACTAGCGAGAAGAAAACTCCAGATCAAGAATCCATTATGAAAAAGGACAAGGGAAAGAAACTCCTTGTTGATACTCCGAAATCAGTGGCAAGAAAGAAAAGAGAATTTGATGATTCGTCTAAAAGGAATTTGGAGCTTATTGAGGAAGAAAATTCTCCAAGCAAAGTTTCGGATTCGGAGTCATCCTCGTTGGGACATGACTTTGTTGTTCAATCTTTAAGGAAGTTAGTAAGTTCCATTCTGACCATCTCGACTATAGATTCAAGATTCCAAATTCTCCAACATGATCTGAATCAGAAATCAGATCATGTATCCATGGTTATGGATAAGTGTATCGAGATAGAAGCTGAATTCAAATCTTTTCTTGTTGGCTATGAAGCCCACAAAAGATCTTGCAAAATGATGACGAGCTGGTCGAGGAAAACTGTAGAAGAGATGAAGCTATTTGATGAATTTCAAGACAATGTTAAAGATTCTTTTGAGACTGAGGACAGGAAGATAAATGAGCTGACTTCTTCCTTTGAAGAGAAGCTGATAGATGAAAAGAACTTTCGGATTCAAGAAGTCAGAGATCTGAATGGGAAGCTGAATTCCGTTTCTCAAAACTGGAAATTTGAAAGGGATCATCAGATTGAGTTTAAAGAGAAGTTGAAGGCTCAGGAAGAAAATCTTAAAGCCCAGGAAGAAAAGATTGAAGCTAAATCTACAAGAATAGTGGTCTTAGAGAAGAAAGCTTAAGAATATCATAAAGACCTAAAGAAGATCAAGACTATTCTTAAGGGGCTCATTTTGAAGGAAAAAGATCCGAAATAGTTAAATCCGATCTTTTTGTTGTATCTTTCATTTCTTAAAATTAATGAAAATCTTGGTTGCTCATCTTTTGTTATTATTACTAATTTTTCAGGTACTTAGATATTTTTTTCCATTCCCTTGAATTCTTTTTGAAAATCACAAAGGGGGAGAAGGAAAAGATCCTTAAGAAAAAAGAACTCCAATAAGAGCTTATCTAAGGGGGAGTTTTTCATTAAAGAAGACTTTCTTATTCGTAATGAAATGTCACTCCGGAAATCTAGAATACGATCCTTAGAGTTTCAAAGCCTAAGGGGGAGTTATTTGTATTCATCAATATCCTTAAATCAAAGGGAGATAAGCCTTAATGTTTTTCTTCTTCTTAGAATTTCTTTTTCGTAAGGATGTTTGTACTTTCCAAAAAGGGGGAGATTGTTGAGTCAATAAGGTTTTCCTTATGACTTTTCAATTCCTTCTTGTTCTGAAAATCACAAACATCTTAATTTTAGGAAATCACTTTTATAAGAAAAATTGATTTTATAAGGAAAATTGCTTTTATAAGGAAAATTGCTTTTATAAGAAAAATTATCCTTATCATATTTTCATCCAGATTTTTCTTAAGTATAAAATTCAGATTCATTTCTATTTTCTCGAAATTGTTTGAAACTTTGATATGAGGTATTCTATTTTAGGATCTGAATTCTGGACAAGAACTGTAATAAAGTCTCACTTTGAAATCCAGATGAGAACTGTAATAAAGTTTCATTCTGAACTCCGGATACGAACTCTAATTAATTTCTACAGCAGATTCAGGATACGAATCCTTATGAAGTCCAAAAACGAATTCTCATTACGAATTCTGATAAAGAATTATCATTACGAATTCTGATGACGAATTCTCATTCCGAATTCACCTATTAAACAGAATCTGATCATCTTTGTTTTATACACTCCGAATTTATTTAGACTCCGAAAATTATTTTTGGTTAGACTCTGAACTTTCATCTTGCTTACGTTGTTATAATCTGTCTACTCTTTAATATTTTTTTCTCACTCTGAACATTCACTCTGAATCTTCACTCAGAACTTTTGAGTTAGATTTTAAACGGTGTCGTACATTCTGTTACACTTGTTTTGTTATAAAACGATATCGTCTATTCTGTTATAAAACTAACCGTTGGCTAAGTGACACGTGTACAGGTCCCTCCGATTTTTAAGGAAGATATGACCATTGGGAAGGAGGCCGACCTTACCTATAAATAGGATCTCATTTGAAAGAGCTCAATAGACAACGAGAAGTTGATCAATCTAGATACCACACACTGCTAAGGTGATTTCTAGAGAGAGAAATCTTTTCATGCCTTGTGCGTACTGAACCGCTCATTCAGTTTTTGCTTCGTGCGACTCCGAATGTTGGTGATTACATTCGAGGACTTCCGGGGATAGGAAGAAAGAGGTGCCGACTACCTTGAAGTTTGAGGGCTTCCTTGCTAAGGAAGACAGAGGTTTCCAACACCTTGAAGTTAAGGGCTTGTTTGCTGAGGAAGACAGAGGTTGCCAACTACCTTGAAGTTGAGGGCTTGCAAGGATAGTAAGACAGAGACTCCAATCTTTGTATCGAGGGCTTACCCTGGTGTGGGTAAGACAGACTTTCTTGAAAGTATAAATCAAGGAGCCTTTATCCAAGGTTGTTGGATACCATTCTCTTTGGGTTAAAAGACTTATATCTTGTTACTTGTAGTTTTACTACTTGTTTATTTCCGCTGAATTTTGTATTATAAGGAAAGTATAACTTTCTTATACTTCCTTACTTATACTTTGTTTCATTTATATTCTATACGCTTTAAGGTAGAATCTCATATTGTAATCTTTTGTTAAGTTTCAATTTCCAGAACCATATTTTCGAAACCTACTTTCAGAATCTCTTTCCAAGTTTTATTTGGTGTTAAAGGTGTTGTGAATTTTCTTAGTTTAACTTTGTTAAACTTAGCCCTTTCCTTTGCTTAAGGAAAACATAGTTATTCGTAACTAACTTTAAAGGTTCCAAATGAATTTTTAAAGTGTACAATTCACCCCCCTCTTGTATATTGAGCATCTACATTATTATTTTGATCCTACATATGGTATTCTGAAGCAGCAGTTCATGTACCACACACTTTTATCAATTTATCACATAAGTGGTCTTTTGAAGAAGCAGTTCATGTCCCACACTCATATATCAATTGATACATATATTACATGCATCACATTTATCCTGATTAATCATTATTAATCCATTCATGAACATTAAAGGTTAATCACTTTAATTGTCAGGGAATAATATGAACAATCCACTATTAAACCACTTATCAGCATTTATCATATTAATCATTAACTGTTAAAGGTTATTTCAAACATAACTTAATCCCCATTATAAATTAATTCACAAACACATTAATTAACCAATCACACAACCAAAATTTCTCATTATTGCACAATGACCACATTCTGTTAATTAATTCAAAAAATAATTAAACCAATTACACCATTTTTATAATAAAAATAATTTCTATTAATTAATTCACCAATTAATTAATTCAATTCAACCAATTTCATAATCAAAATAATTTTCATAAATTAAATCACCAATTAATTAATCCAATTCAATCAATTCTAATTATCTTGAATTTAACCTAATTCATAATCACATGGAAATTAAATTTAATCAATTCAATTTATATTAAAATTTCTCAATCGTGAAAATGGAAATTTTAAAATTAAATTCACATAATTGAATCAAGACTATGGGATTTTCAATTTAGACCAGCTACCTCAAGATCATTGACAAATGCTCGCCAATGAAAATCTCGAATTAAAGATAAATGATCAAGAACATGATAAAGAATGAGATATATATATGAAACCTAGATATAAGATCAAAAAAATCAAGAAACATTAATGTATATATAAGCCCTTTCCAACAATGAATAAAACATTCCTCCTTTATCTGGAAAGAGGAGTGAGAGAGAGAGATAGATATAATTGGGAAGAAACCACATACCCTTAGAGGTGAAGATCCATTAACTGATCATTAATTCACTAATAACAGAGTTCGAAAAGCCTTGGAATTCATTTTAGAACCTCTATAAATTAGATGAAATGTTTTAGGGTTGATTTAGGTGTTTTAGGGATATAATACAGGGGTTTGGGAAATTTTAAGTGAATTTCAGGGGTTTAAAATCCCGCATGAATGGTTTACTATATGGGGAACATGGTTACCCCTAATCGTGTTCCATAACCGTGTGACTCAAATAGGGGCGTCACACAATTAATCATAAGTGGGTGAACTATTTTAAAAACTATGCACAAACCATTCAAATCCTCTCTATTTTGTTTGAATAGTTTGATGGGATGGGCACACAGTTTTGGAAAACCATGTGCCAACTGTGCACATGCCCTCTTCCTTCCAAATTTCTTTAATTTCACCCAAAAAATTCCCATGCTAGAAACCAAACATGCTATACTCAAAAAAATAAAAAAAATTATCTGAAAACAAGATCAAAAAATATCTATAAATGGTTATGATCTTATACATGGGAAAAGTAATTCCTTGGTTTTCATTCTTGGAGTTTTACTGTGTGATATTGGGTTTTGTTGTTTTATGAGATGTGTTATATTTTTTGTGTGATAAAGTTTAAATATTTGAAAAAGGGAGGACCTGAAACCTAATCAAGACTCATTAACTATGATGTGATTAAACCCGTATTGGTGAGTTAGTGCCACCCAAAGGAGATAGTATCTTGACATTAAGGATGGAATTCCCCAATTCATGTGTTTAGGGTGATGCTTTTTTTTTTGTTTCAATAGTTGTTGGTTTGGGTTATGCGGAGGTTGGATGGTTGTGTGGTAGTGTTTTTGTGTGAGAGGAGGTAGTTTTAGCTATTTGGTGATGATGTTGTACGATATTTTTTGGTGTTTGTTTGGTTTGGTGTATTTGGATGGTAGTAGCATTGAAGAGTAACAAGATCCTTAGGAGGTATGTCACAAGGTTGTTTTTTGGGACCCTTACATTATGGGATTTGTTTTGTATTTTTGGGGGTGAGAATGATTTGAGAGGTATCTATTGTAATAGTTCTTTCATTCTTTTCTATTCAATTTTCTGATTTTGGTGGTTGGAGGTGTTCAGGGGAGGTAGTAGGAGTTTTCGATGGAGGCTGGATCTATAACAATGTTTCTACATGATATACACACAATGTTAAATAATTTCATGACATGTAATAGGGGTTCAAGACTTGTGAAGCTAGATGGTTCATGTATTGTATAAGGACCAACCTTAAAACATTACTTAAACTTTAATTTTACACAAGACCATACATTATTACACATTGAGGATCTTTTCTGGTTTAGAGTTTTAAAGAACTGGGATATATTACATACATGACATACCACAATCATATAAGATAATACTACTAAAACAATATCCATTTTTTAAATATAAAACATCAAAATTTAGAACACGATTTCTTTAACAACACTCCATATCAAACATCACAACTCCCTTCTTTCTCTTACCCATCCTTATAT
Organism: Viscum album; assembly: GCA_963277665.1. Lineage (NCBI taxonomy): Eukaryota > Viridiplantae > Streptophyta > Magnoliopsida > Santalales > Viscaceae > Viscum > Viscum album. The sequence goes on along the minus strand of OY728119.1, from coordinate 602,658,974 downwards.
CCTGTGAAAAACATTTTAAAAACTTTGGATGAGTATAAAACTCCCTAAGGGATATAAATAAACACAGTATTAGTCAAGTGATAACATAAAAACCAATAAAACCCATAATCATAAAAACTCACATGCATATAAACATCATGTAGTTTCCTTGGTACATATTTAAAATATCACTCTTACATTCACCCTTACACATGGAATAACCTTTTGGTCAACTTCCATCTCTGAAGTACCCAATGCATTGGAGAGCTATAATGGGGATCACCCGTCATATCTTGAGCTATAATGGGATCAAACCAACATATCTTGAGCTATAATGGGATCAAAACAGCATAAATAATGTCCAAGGAACATATCTTGGTAATAAAGTATCTTGAAAATAATAAGAAACCACTCATTCCATATACATATAGAAAGAAAACCCTTTTGAAATTTATTAAAGATAGTTTTAAAAGGATTTCAAAAAGAAAGTACCATAAAATATAATTGGAGTGAGAATTAATAGAATGGAATGGATATCTATATGAACTATAAATATACATAGTAAAACATAATATAAACAGAAAATCATCACACTAATAATCTTAATACCACATAATGAATAAAGAAGAATGTTAACCCAAAGAATGGAAATAGGGTTAAAAATTCCCTTACCTTGGGTTCTTATTACTTTAAAAGTGTTTAAAACTCATGTATAATGGTTAAAATAGTGTTATTAATATCTTAACGAAACATATTAATGTTCATAAAACCTTATATGATCATTTTAAAACATCATTCGACACATTTTTTAGTAATATTTTGTTATTTACATTGTGTTGGGTGCGTTCTTTACATGGTTTCCATGATCGGTTCACGATGGATATTATTATCGATTGGAAGTGAAACACCAGAATTAGAATGGAATGGTATTTAAATGTTTAAAGAACCATAAATTATACCTTTTATCATTTTGAATTATAACATGAATATTATTCATAAGTTAAAGCCTTATTGATATTTGTTTAAGTCATTTTTTCAATTCTTCGATCGTAAAGAACTCATTTTTTTTATAAATTAATAAAATGTGTAAAAAATGATTAAATAAAATTATATAAGAGATAATACATAAATAATAATCTGTTTCATCCATAAAAATGGTTTCATGACCAGTCTCTAAGGAAGTAAAAGAAATTTTAATCACATCATCCACGATGTCGATAAATCGACACATCACTGACAATGTTTTAATTTCTTGAATAAGTGGGAGGGGAGAAGAAGTAAAATGGAAAATCTTAAATAAACATGATTAAATAAAGAATATTTAAAATACTGTATAATTAATTCCTCTTGGATAAGGGGATATGAGAATATAATAATAAAATAAAGGAACTCGAAATAAAAGAATAGTTGAGAAATCCCTTAGGAAAATTCGGCAGCCTAACGAATATACGACATAGATTTAGATAAAATTAATAAGAGAGAGGATAGGGGTAACCCATATATAAATGAAAAATAATACAGTATATAAATAAAATAAAATGTAAATAATAACATGGTTTGAAAACTTGAAATTTATACCACATAAAAGAGAACTTGAATGGAAAAAAGAAAGAAATAAGTTCAGAATTCTCTTACCATGTAGAGTAACTCCTAGGACTTGAAGGTTGGGACCTTGGGGGCTTGAGGAAACATTAGGGGGATTAATAGGGAGTTAAAAAATCCAGATATTATTTGAGGGTGAATTTTTAATGAATTTAATGAAGGAATGGGTTGGTATTTATAGAAAAAGTGAGGGAATATTTTATTAATTTCCAAGGGATAGCTTATTTGTGGTATTTGCAAAACCATGGGATTTCCCATGGTATTAGCCACTTAGGGAACCTAATATCTTATTTTACTATACACAAGTATACCTTAATTATTACATCATTATTACATCATTATTACATCATTAATGATGTCATTAAACACACTGAAACTCAAAATTGTATTTTTACTATTCACCAAAATATCAGCTATTTCAGAAAAATCCCAAAAATTCACCCGAACCATTTTTATATGTGTAGATTTCAAAAATGAAATCAATTTTTGGAAAATAATTTTATAAATATTATTAATTTAATTTTTAAATAAAACCATACTTAATGAAAAAATTAAAAAATTTAATTCTAAAACTGCTTTTATATCCCTTTGAAAAATTAACCAACATTTCATTATTTTAAAGAGATAAGAATGTAATATAATAATAAAATTTACTATTCATTACGTTCATATTACTATTCATATTACTATTCATAAGGGTATATAACTATTCACTAAAAAATAGGTTGGTTCCATTAGACACCAAATAACTTACCGATCATAATTGTAGATGATTATTTCTTGAAATTTAAAACATAGAAGCTACATAATTAAGTTTAAAGGATAGTTATAAATATCTACTTAAAAAAAAGTTTCATTCATTTCAACTTATTTTTAAAAACCTTGGGGTGTTACATTATCCCCACCTTTCAGAAATTGCATCCTCGTAATTTTATTTACTCATTAAACAAGTAAGGGTACCATTCCCTCATAGCATTTTAAGATTCCCATGTTGCTTCTTCAACCATGTGGTTTCTCCACAAAACCTTCACCTGGTAAATTACCTTATTCCATAATATCTATTCCGTTCAATCAAGAATATGAACTGGCTTCTCTTCATAAGAAAGGTTCTTTTCCAGCTGAACTACTTTTGGGCTCAAGACATGTGATGAATCTGGAATATAATTTCTCTACATCAAAATATAAAAAACATTATGTACCTGAGATAAATTCAGAGGCAAATATACCCAGTATGAAATTGGTCCAACTTTCTACAATATTTCAAAAGGATCGATGAATCACAGACTTAGCTTTCCTTTTTTTACCAAAATGCATCATACTTTTCCAAGGAGAGATTTTAAGGAAAATATAGTCACCTACCTTGAAAGAGAAGTCTTTCCTTCTGTTATCTGCATAACTTTTCTGCCTGCTCTGAGCTGTCCTCATGTGATGCTGGATCATCTTTAATTTCTCATCCACTTCTTCTACTAATTTTGGTCCTATAAACTTTCTTTCCCCATCTTTATCCCAAAAAGCTAGAGTTTGAAACCTCTTCCCATACAATGCCTCAAAAGGTGCCATCTATATACTGGAATGAAAATAGTTATTATAGGAAAACTAAAATAAATAAAGATAATGATCCAAAATTCTCTAGTAGTCCATTGAACAAGCTCGAAACATATCCTCCAATGTCTTAATTGTTCATTCTTACCACCCATCTGATTGAGGATGAAAAGTTATACTGAAATTTAATTCTGTGCCCAACGACTTCTGAATCCCCTTCCAAAAGTTAGAAGTGAACTTGAGATCCTGATCAGATATAATGGAAATAGGAACTCCATGTAACCTGAAAATCTCTTTGAGGTACAATCAAGAAATATAATCCAATGACATTGTATCTCGAATAGAAAGGAAATGTGAAAATTTGGTCAGCCGATCAACAATAACCCAAATTGCATTGTTACCTTGAGAAGTCTTAGGTAGTCCCACCATGAACTATATGGACATATTCTCCCATTTCCACTTTGCAACTAGAAAAGGCCGAAGCACCCTCTTCAGTAACTGCCGCTCTACTTTAACATGTTGACATGTAAAACATTTCACAGTAAATTCTTCAATATCCATTTTCATTCCATCCCACCAGTAATACTCCTGAAGTTCACTATACATCTTAGTACTTCCAAGATAAATTGAAAATGGAGAACTATGAGATTCACATAACAAATCTTTCTTTAACTGGGAATAACAAGGCACACACAACCTTTTTAAAAATTTTATAACACAATCTTTATCAAGGTTAAATTATGGAAACTTACCCATTTTAACCAATTATACCTTTTTTGTATCTCACAGTCTTCTTTTTACGATTGCTTAATTCTGTTGGATAATGATGACTACACTTAAACCTAAAACAAAAAAGATGTATTCCCTACACCGACAACTTATAAGCCAAAATTCATCAAATCATTAATCAAGAGATCATGTTCCAAATGTAACATGCTTAATGATGCATGATGTTTTCAACTCAAGGAATACACTACTTTGTTTGCTTTTCTGGGATGGTAATTGATCATGTAATCATAATCCTTTATTAGTTTAATCCATCTTCTCTGCCTCATGTTTAATTCCTTCTAATTTAATATATACTTTAGACTTTTATGGTCAATATATATTTGAAATTTGGATCCGTATAAATGATTCTCCAAATTTTTTAATAAAAAACCACAACTTCCAATTCCAAATCATGTGTGGGATAATTAAACTTACGAGGGTTTAGTTTTCTTAAAGCATAAGCAATTACTTGATCATTCTGCATTAGAACACAACCAATTCCCTTCAATAAAACGTCATTGTAGATAAAAACTCACCAGTTTGGGAAGTCAAGGCCAAAACTGGAGCATTCACCAATCTATTCTTCAGTTATAGAAAACAAACACCACTTTCTTCTATCCAAACAAATTTAACCCATTTTGTGTTAACTTAGTTAGCGGGCAAGATAACCATGAAACAATTTTAACATAATGGCAGTAAAAACCTGTTAATCCAAGAAAACTACTAATATCTGTAACATTTTTAGGTATTGTCCATTCATCAACCACTTTTGTTTTGGTAGGATCGACTGTTATTCCATCCTTATTTACAATGTTCCTAAGATAAGAACTTTTTTGCAATCAAATATCACACTTGATGAATTTTTCATACAGTTTATTATCTTTCAAGGTTTTCAAAACAACCCTTAGATATTTTTCATGCTCCTTTTTACTTATAAAATATACAAAAATGTCATCAATAAACACAACCACAAACTTATCCATGTACTCATATTCTATTCATAATATCCATGAATACAATAGGTTAATTTGTTAATCCAAAAAGCATAACTAAAAATTCATAATGACCATATCTAGTATGGAACATAGTCTTCGGGATGTCTTTATCCTTTACTTTCAACTGATGGTACCCCAACCTCAGGTCAACCTTCAAAAAATACCATTCTCCCTATATTTGATCAGACAAATCATCGATATGATGTAAATGATACCTTTTTTAATATTATGTTTATTCAAGGCCCTATAATCGATGAAAAGTCTCATTGAACGATATTTTTTTCTTAAAAAACAAGATTGGAGTGCCCCATGGTGAAGTTCTAGGACATATGAACCCTTATCTATTAATTCTTGTAACTGCCTTTTTAATTCTAGAAGTTCCATTTGGGCCATTTGATAAGGGGATTTAGAAATTGTCTTAGCATTAGGAACTAAGTGATTAGTCACTGAAAGTGTCTAATATTCATTTTTAATATCTTTATATTCATTATTCCAAAGTCCATAAACATTGTTTTTAGTGCATTACATAAATAGAACTTTATTTCTCATCTTAAATGCAATTCATGTTTAAAATGCAAATTTGGGCCCAATCATTCAATTGTTTGTGGAAAATATTATATTCATTTTATGAATTTGAAATTTTGGGATATGATTTGTCACTTTGTTTGGAACATTTTATCTTTTAGGTCTTATGGATGAATCCTAAGGGAAGATGGATAATTTTGCACCTGAATACAGAAAGTTGCTGGAGAAAGCATAATGGGCCTAAGGCACATCAAACAAATGTGGGGCCCACAAAACAAGCCCAATTAAGCTTAAATATTTATATTAGAAAGAAAAAAAATATATGGATCATTTTATTAAACTATGTTCAGAGCTAATTCAGAATATTTCAATGATATACAAGGGGATGAAGTTTAGAATTAAAATGGTGGGCCATAACAGAATTCTCATAAAAACAGACCACCATTTTGAACATAAATACAAAACGGCTAAACCAAATCACCTGAAATTTTGATATATTATAGAATACACATGGAAGAAGTTATTTTATATTTATGAAAACTTCAGGTTCTTCTGTATGAAGTGTCAAACGCACACATCAAAATGGAGGATGAATCTGGATGGTTTTGTGGTCAAATTTGTAACGTTAATTTCCTTTTGATTCTTCACCCTCATTTTGACTATATTAATTGTTGGGGGGTGAATTTATTATTGGGTGTGGATCTAAGGCTCATAATATTCCTATATAAGGAGCTTGTGGTGAAGGGAATAATCATCTAACATTTTTCTTTTAATCCATGTTTTTTTCTTTCAATTGTAATTTCCCGCTTTCGTTTTGTAATGGCATCGTCAATTTATCTAATGTAAGTTTTTCATTCACGTTCAGTATTTTAATAAAATTTATTCTTCTTTATTTTTTATTTTCCTTTTCTTTACATGTTGATACTGTTGAATCAAGGTGTGAAATTATTCACACCAGCACTTGTGATTTCAATCACACAACGGTGGAGTGTTCGTTCTTTTAATAATTTTCTTCTTTTTCAATTCCACCCCCATAAGTCTACATCCCACTTCCATTGGTAGAATAGCATCAATGGAGGGATAACCTCTTAAGGGTTGATCCAAGTGAGTAGAAAGGTCAGGGATTGACTGTTATTTCATGTACTTAATATTTAAATCTATTCGTTATTTTAGGATTTCCATTTGATGAGTTACATTCTTTCTCATCTTTTCCAACTTTAACGATGAAACATTTTGAGTGATAGTTCGCTCTATTTACTTTGAGTGCTCATTAAAGTGATCCTCAAAGTGAATTGGTGATTGGACTTGTAATTGTGTAGGGATTAAATTGGTGAATGATTTGGAAGAATTATCTCATTGTTTGGATATGTCTTGAATTAATGACATGAAATTTTCTAAGAAAAGAAATTCATCCAATCCACCCCAAGCAAAACCCTAAGATCAACCCACCATGAATAATTGTTTAGTTCACATCATTTTTTATTATATGTTATTTAAATTATATCTTTAGTTCTCCAATTAAAATCTACCTCAAAGTTGGCCACTTCATAGCCAATCCATCAACAAATCATAGTGTCTCAAGGTTTCTTCTTCGGTCCCTGTGGATTCGATCCCTACTTGTACTTCAACGACCGCTTTTACCAGTAGGGTAAATTTGGGCACAAACACTAAGTTAATATAAAAATCAACCTCTCAAGTAGGAATGAAACTAGGCAAATCATCAAAAAAAACTTCCAAGTATTCATTTACCACTGGTACATCATTAATCTGGATAGTTACCTTATATTAAAAAATATGAGCATGATAACTTTAATTTCCATCCTTTATTAGTTTCTTAGCTTCCTGATATGTTATTAATGGTATGGGTTCATTCTTGTATAAAAACTGAAATTCTTCCTAAAAAACAACTTATTTTTCTCTAGAATCTATCTTAGCATGAAAAAAGAAAGCCAATCCATACCTAGAATTACATCAAACTCTAGTAGATGAAAAAAAAAAGGTTTGTAGGTAAACTCTTTAAAAATACAAGGATAGGTATATTATTATAATTTATTTTTGCCATAATATTTCCTCTAGGTATTTTTATGATGAAATCTGGTTTCATTTCATGAGGTTGAATTCCCAATTTTTCTGAAAATTTCTCAGAAATGAAGGAATGTGTAGACACTGAATCATACAACATATATGTAGAATCTGTAAAACCAAAAAACTTAACTGATACCACCTCATTTAACGGCTCATCATTTGATAAAGTTGTTGAAAATGATTTTACAAAACCCTTCTACTTTCAATATTTTTGATTCCCTACTTGAGTAACTAGATTCGGACAAACATTAGCAAAATGAACAAAATACTTACAGTTAAAGCATCTAACCATCGACTTCTCATTAATTTTTGGATCTCTTTCCTTGCACTCACGAGACATGTGTCCAAAATTTCCACATCTGTAGAATTTCCTAGAATTTATGAGATATTCACTAGGATTCCTTTTACCACACTTTTCATAAGAAGGGAAATTCATTTTTTTACCTATGGAATTATTTGACGAGCTCTTCCCCATTGCCTTCCAACCTGAACGCTTCTTATTATTGTCATAACAAGGCACATATGTGTTAGAAAACTCCATCTTAATTTTTTCATCACAAATAACAGGCTTCTCATAGCTTTTAAACTCTCATGAATCCAAATCTCTTAAAAAAACGGTTTCAAACTAGAGTAAAATCTATAAATTTTACATTCAAAATCCCAAGTAAAATATGGTACATACCTGGAAAGTCTTGTAAAATTGGATTCATATGTTTCCACAGAATCATCATCTTTCTTCTTCAGTTCCATGAATTGTTTCACCATTCTGAGTTGAATAATTTTGGGAAAATATTTTTCAAGAAAAGACTCTTCAAATCATCCCATTCCAGACTGTCAAGACCATATCTTTCTCTCATATTCTTAACCAAAGACCACCACTGATCAACTTCACCTTTTGGAAAATAAATAGATAGTATTACCTTTTGACGTTATGAACATCCCATGACATCAAATATCTTTTCTAGAGCATTGATCCATCCTTTGACTATCACTGGATCTGTGGTTCCACTGAATACTGGATAATGTTGCCTTATAAAATTATCTACAAAATACATGTTTCTTTGTGGTGGATCATGTTCCTATTTATCATGGATACCCCCTTTTTATTTATGGAGTCAACTGAGCCATTGCTTTCACAAATTTCTCGGTTCTGATTCCCACCATTTTGGGCTACAGATTCGGACAGATATCAACCTCTTGGTGCCTTCCTACTTCATCTTCCCTATTTTTTCTATGGAAAAATAATCTTAGATGAAGAAACATGGTAATATTTCAATTTTATAACATTCCAAATTATTCATAGTGTAAATATCATTTATTGTATTCTATTAACATCATCATAACCCCTATAGTTATCTAAACCATCCTCTGATACCAACTATAAGGACCCGACCTTAAAACGTCACTTAATTTTGAATTTTACACAATACCATAAATTATTACACATTGAGGATATTTTTTGGTTTTATAGTTTTAAAGTATTAGGATATATTACATACATGCCATACCACAATCATATAATAGGATACTACTAAAACAGTATCCATTTAAAAAAAATATAAAACATTAAAACTTAAAACATGATTTATTTAACAACACTCCATATCAAACATCACAACTCAATTTTTTCTATTACCCATCTTTATATCCTATATTTTTTTTAAAAAACTTGGGATGATTATAAAATTCAGTAATGGATATAAGGAAAGAAAGTGCTAGTCAAGTGATAAAATAAAAACCAATAAAACCCATAATCATAAAAAATCATATGCATAGAAACATCATGTAGTTTACTTGGGACATATTTACCATATCACTCTTACATTCACCCTTGCACATGGAATAAACTTTCGTTCAACTTTCATCTTTGGAGTACCCAATGCATTGGAGAGCTATAATGGGGCTCACCCATCATATCTTGAGGTATAATGGGCTCAAACAAACATATATTGAGGTATAATGGGATCAACCCAAAATAAATAATTTCCAAGTAAAGTATCATGGTAAAAGGTATCTTGAAAATAATAATAAACAACTCATTCCATATACATATAAAAACAATCCTTTTGAAATTTATTAAATAGAGTTTTAAAAGGATTTTAAAAAGAAAGTCCCTTAAAATATAATTGGAGTGAGAATTAATAGAATGGAGTGGATATGTGTATACACTATAAATACACATATTGAAACATAATATAAACAAAAAATCATCACACCAATAATCTTAATACCACATAATGAATAAAGAAGGTTAACCCAAAGAATGTAATTTGGGTTAAGAATTCCCTTACTGTGGGTTATTCTTACTTAAAAAGTGATTAAAACTCATGTATAATGGTTAAAAGTGTGTTATTAATATCTTAATGAAACATATTAATGTTTATAACACCTTATATGATCATTTTACAACATCATTCAACACATTTATTAGTAATATTTTGTTATTTACATTGTGTCGGGTGCGTTCTTTACATGGTTTCCATGATCGGTTCATGATGGATATTCTTGTCGATTGGAAGTTAAAATCTAGAATTGGAATGGAATGGTATTTACATGTTTTTAGAAACATAAATTGTACCTTTTACCATTTTTAATTTTTACATGAAGATGAATCATAAGTTAAACCCTTATTGATATTTGTTTAATCCATTTTTACAATTCTTCGATCGTAAAAAACTCATTTTGTTTTATAAATTAATCACATGTGAAAAAAATGATTCCAGAACCTTATATAAGATATAATAAATAAATTATAATCTGGTTAAACCATAAAAATGGTCTCATGACCAGTCTTGAAGAAAGTAAAAGAAATTGGAATCACATCATCCACAATGTTGGTAAATCGACAGATCACAGACTGTGTTTTAATTTCTTGAATAAATGGGAGAGAAGATGAATTAAAATGGTGAATATTTCATAAACATGATGAAATCCAGAATATGTAAGATAATGAATCATTCATTCATCTTGTATAATGGTATATGATTAAATAATAAGAAAAGAAAGGAACTTGAAATAAAATAATAGTTTAGAAATCCCTTATAAAAATTCGGCAGCCTAATGACTATGCGACATGGTTTTAGAAAAAAATAAAAAGAGAGGGGATAGAGGTCACCCATCTGGAAATGAAACATAATAAATTGTAGAGATAAATATAATGTAAATAAGAACATTTTATGGAAACTTTAATTTTATACCATATAAAAGAGAACTTGAATGGAAAAAAGAAAGAAAGAAGTTGAGAATTGTCTTACCTTGTAGAGTAACTCATAGGACTTGAAGGTTGGGACCTTAGGGGATTTTAGAAACCTTGTTAGGATTACTAGGGAAGTACAAAGGCCATATATTTGTTGAGGAGGAATTTAGAATGAATGGAATGAAGGAATGGGTTGGTATTTATAGAAAAAGTAAGGGAATATTTTATTAATTTCTAAGGGACACCTCATTAGTGGTATTTGAAAAACCATGGGATTGCCCATGGTATTATCCACTTGGGAAACCTAACATCTTATTTTACTATACACAAGTCTACTAGAATTATTACATCATTATTACATCATTAATGATGTCATTAAACACACCAAAACTCAAAACTGTATTTTTACTTTTCATCGAAAAGTAACTATTTTAGAAAATCCCAAAAATTCACCCTAACCATTTTTAGATGTGCAGAATTCAAAAATGAACTCCATTTTTGGAAAATAATTTACTAATTATTTTTAATTTAATTTTTAAATAAAATGATACTTAATTCAAAAATTAACAATTTTTATTCTAAAACTACTTTTATATCACATTGAAAAATAAACCAAGATTTCATTATATTAAATCCTTAAGAAAGTAAAATAATAATACATTTTAATATTAATTAGGGTCATATTACTATTCACAAGGGTAGGTTAATATTCACCAAAAAACAAGTTGCTTCTATTAGACTCAAGATAACTTACTGATCACAATTGTAGATGACCGTTTTTTGAAATTAAAAACATAGAATCTACAAAAATTATGTTTAAAGTCTAGTTATAAATATCTACTTAAAAAATGTTTCATGAATTTCAATTTATTTTAAAAAACCTTGTGCTGTTACAACTTGTTTGTGGGAATATGGTGAATCCATGTGATTGATTACACATTGTGTAAGTAGAATTCATGATGTGTAATAATTAATGGCTGATGCAATTTTATTTTTGGTGAACGATATAAATTTTCAGAAACTCAAGTATTACAAGCCCTGTAATGGTTACATGATGTGAAACCGATGGGGATCTAGGTTTTATGTTCTTTTTATACCAAAAATCTTTTCATTTGGCTGAACCCTCCTCCCTCTCATTTTTTGGCATGACCTAATAGATTTTGATGGATCTTCTAGCACTATTACTCCCACTTTGATCTATTGAATCAACTTGACCCCAATTTTAAATCCATGACATGTTATTATCCCTTATTTTTTTGGGTTTCTCTAGTTCTTCTCTCGATGATTTGATGTAGTGGTACAGTTTTTTTGGATTGATTGTTGGGAATTTTTTTAATGATTCTTAGGTGTGATGTAGGTTGATCTATGGGTTTTTTCATGTGGTTTTTATTTTTGGTCTTTTATCCTTTTCCATGCGATGCGAAATGTGTTGGAAAATCTTCCTTAAGGTAGGTTTTTATTTATTTATTTCTTTTGTGCATCATACAGTAGTGGATTCTTCTATTTATCTTTGGGGGATGGTTATGCTGGCTTAATTAAAGATAAAATAATTGGTTAATTGAAATTAAATGGAAAAGGGGGAATGTTTGGCATGATGTGATAGTTTTTATATATTTGTGATATTGTGAATTTTATGGGCTAAATTCCCCACTAAAAATCATGGGTGTTTTGGTTCTTTTCTTGCGTGGTAGATGTTGTGATATGGAAGCCATATTTTGTGAATCCATGATATAACCCTAAATAAAAAATCAATTATTCACTTTTATTTGGATAATGAAATTGTTTCCCTAGGATTATGGATTGTGTGATAGCTCCCCAAAAACTAAAGAAGTGGAATGTGATAAAACCCTATAGGTAAATTTGTAAAACAATATTTGATGAGATGTGAAATGAGTTTGTGTGGTTGGGTTGGTGTGATATGGTATGGGGTGTTGTGAAATGAGGTGTGGATTGTGGTGTAAAGTAGTTGTGTGGTTATTCTTGTGGGAAGGCGGGGTGATGGTTGATGTGTGGTCATGCTTGTAGGGTGGCTGGATAATGGTTGATGTATATCAATTCTTGAGGGGTGGCGGGGTGATGGTTGATGTGTAGACATGCTTGTGGGGAAGTGGGGCAGTGGTTTGTTTGGGGGATGTTGAGTGGATTGTGATGTGTGGTTGTGTTGTCTTAGTTTCTCAATTTGTAATGGAATATGGAATGATTATAATTAATGTTTAATGATAGGGGTTTTGTGAGGTCAATAGAATGTTAATTGATAAATAATTAATAATAATGGGATGAATTAGTAAACGAGCTTAATGAAAAGTGGGTTGTGGTTTATGTATTATTGTGTGGTTTTATACTTTACTGGTGGTGGAAAAATTGGATGAGGTTGTGAGTTCAAGTGGTGATATTTTGAGTTATTTAGTACTTGTTGTGAACCCATGGGATATGATTTTTTTGTTGATTATATATATATACATTTTATATTATCATGATTTTTTATATGAACCCCAGACATTTCAAGCACATAATGATGAAAACCAAATGTTTTGGGGGTGTATTTTCTAATACCATAGTGGTGAGAATGGATCAATGACTATTTTCTATTCCCCACTCCCTCTTCTATGTGATGATGATCTGCACATGCTATTGGGGCAAGAAGTCAAATGTGCTGCAGTCAATATGTGATGGTTAGTATCATGTGGGTTGTTATGGTGGGGGTCTTGGATGACAGGAGGAGGAAATGGGGTTGATTCCCTACATGTTCCCAATACCCTACCACTTTTGTTATGTGATGGTTAGTATCACATGTTGTGTTTAGGCCTAGGTGTCTTTGAGAGAGATGTGATGTGATGGTTAGTTGCATGGGAGGTTTTTGGGACTAGGTGTCTTTGGAAAATATGTGATGTGATGATTAGAAGCACACATAGTACTTGGCATGATGTGATATAAAGAAGATGTGGGAGCGGAAGGACTTATGTTGTTGGGGTGTAAGATAGACAACTTAATAGAAAATCTATGTGGGGTACGCTTTATCGATGTGACTCATGTTATGGTATATTACTTGGCTTGTGTTATTTAGTTAGAGTGACTTGGTGAGTTTGGGATGGATAGTTGACCTGTTTATGTGCTTTTGGTTCTATTGTTTTCTCATGGGTGCATTAGTATTCTTCTTTAACATGTGTATAAGAGACTTTGGTTTTCCTACTAAGTCTACAAATATAAAATTGTTTTTAGGTTTCTAGGAAGATTATGAGCAGCATGCTGGATATTACTAGCTCAGACCTTTGGATAGCTACTGTGTAGCAGTTTTAGCATTAACTTTGGGTATTTACATCAGAAACTTTTATCTGTATCATTTTTATACATACATGTATGTGGGATGGTCTTGGTTACTTTTATATCATTTCGTGGGGTTATTTGTGGATGATTCATATTATCTCCTCATATTTTATTATTATAGATGGTAATGCCTCCCATTTCATGATATTTTTATACCCTCAATGATAGTCTCCAACTCAAGTCCTACTAGAGGTGGGAATAGAAGGGTCATTATCTCTCTCCCCTCATTATAGTATCTTTGGAGGGAGGGGGTGTAACACCCCAAGATTTCATAGTATGTACTTCTTCAAAACAATTCAATAACTTTCACTACACACAACACCGAGTTCAAGCACACCATAACTTACCAAACAAGCTGTTCAAAAGCGGTTATGAATAGTATTAACTAAATTTTTAACTTTATATAATCCTTATAATTTTAGAACCCATATTATGAGTTTCACAGACATAATGTAAGAATAAATCCATTTTTTTTCAAATAAAAGAAGTATTTTTCAAAAATGCACTTTTACCAACTTTTAATAGGGAACCCTTTTTAAATCCAATATTTTAAACAATTATATATTTGAATAAATAAATTTATTCTTTAAAATTGGGACATAAAAAATTTACAATGTAACACCCCAAGCTTCTACGGTACGCTTCTCTTTGAATAATGCAATAACGTGTGTTGTACGCAACATCGATTTCTAACACACACCACAACTAATCAAACTAGCAGTTATGAATAGTAATACCTACTTTTTAAAATTTTATAAATTTTATCTCTCAAAATGGACTTAATTTTTGGATTCGGAGTATCGAATTTATCCTAAGGTGAAATCTTGGTACTTTTCGGATAACTTTCATATTTTGATGAATAGTTAAAATTACTAAATTTTAATTATTTTTTTTTAATCGAAATAATTAATAGTGATAAATTATTAATTTGAGTGGTTTTAAAGTATATTTAGAATATAGTTTTACCATTTAATCCAATGTTGGTCATTGGACATAATTTCACAATTAAACCGGACATAAACAAGTTTCAATCTTTTGATAGTTATTATATCTTAAAAACACGCTTTTTGTTTTGACAGCGGGAATTAATTTTAAATTAATTTCTACCACTTCTGTGTTTTGAATTTGGAAAAATGGATTCCATATTTGGAATCAGGATATCCAAATTGTGTAAATAGGTAACTTTTAATTTTAGACATTTTGAATAATTACTTCGGTAAATATTTTATTTACCATGGTTAAAGGGTAAATCCGGTAAATAAGGGTTAAAAAATAATATTATAATAATAATAAATTACCCAAAAACATGTCCTAACCTTATTTGTGGATATATTTCTGACCATGGGAATCTTTGGGTCAATTTTTGGGACCCCATGGAGCCACTTGTAGGTGATAGGGACACTTTATATTAATTAAGTTAAAGTGAATACAAAAATGACATAAGCTTATATCTTTTAGAAAACCAATTTTTACATAGGGTTATATATGTTGGATTTTATATTATAAATATTAATTAGAAAGATAAAATGATTTCCTAAATAATTATATTTTATTTATAAATTTTAGACCTTAAATAATTTAATTTATTTATAACACAATGATGATGCAGTAATTACCATAATAGTGAAAAATTAAAATAATTGATATTATAAATACCCAAATAAATATAATTTGAGACTTTTTATGAATTAAAATAATTTTATAGGTTAATATGACATTTTAGTAATGATTTAATTAATGTTTTTCGAAGTAATCATTCTGTTATGATTTTCACAAAAATCAATTTTCCAAATAGTGTCAAAATTGACATAAAAGAGTTTTTAAAACAAATATTATATTATTAATTGATATTAAATTCCTAAAAATCTAAGGTTCAGCCAAGAGACTTATATCATGATAGGTGTATCATTAATGGACCAATTGAAAGTATCTTGGATGTATATAGTAAGTTTATTAACCATATAATATAAAAATACAAAGAGACATTGTAAAAGTGAAACTAATTAACTAAGAGTTAATACTTAAAGATAAGGTTAATATAGTAACCCAAACCTATATAAATTCTATTGTTTGAGTGGTTTTAGACCAATACCCACCTTAACCTTTAAATAATCCACTTTTGAACCATTATAAACCGAATATGAATTTATTATAAAATAATATTTCTATCTTTTCCAAAGGTTCCCCTCACCCCTCTTATAAAAGGGCACTCCCCCTTCTCCTTGATTCACAACTTCAAAGAATTTTGGTTCGGCCAAAACCTGACCAAAAAATATCTCAAATTACCTCAATAAAACCTAGAGGCCTTATTTTGATCATAAATCCAACCTATGGATCCCTTTTGATCAAATCAAAAGGAAGGACACGAAGAAGATGTAATGTTTTCACCACCCTCTTTCAAGTTCCTTTCTTCTTCAACTTCTTATTTCTTTGTTATTTACATTATAAAATAATAAATCCAGTATCTTCTATATAATGTGATGTTATTATAAATATGGTACAACCATATTCAGTATTATATCTATCCTTTGAATGGAATGTCACCATACGTGCGTACGTACGACTTACCGTCTCCACATCGTGGTGTAATTGTCATTCAATAAATTATTATTTGGATGGGTATAATAATTATGTATAATTAATGTAAATAATAAATATAACATGATAATTATTCTGTATATAGGATATAACATCCAATTATATATTATTTTAATATCAAAAGAATGATATTTTCGCTCGTGCGTACATACGGACTACCGTCTCCACGAACGCGATGAGATTCATTCTCCATCATATCCATTCAAGTATAATTATCATTTGATGATTTAAAAATAATGTTTAAGGACTTGATATCATTATGGATATGAATAATATACAACCTATCCATGAAAAACATGGCTTACATAACAAAACATATAAAAGAAAACAAGTAAGTTAACACCCGAAACGACGATAATACTAAGATATTATTAACAAAGAAAAGTTAAAAGATCATATATGATAACATAATAATGTATATGATTCTTGTATTATTTAATAAAAAATATTTAACCATTATACAGTAGGTTAACCTACCCTCAACCAAGGAAAAGTACAAGGTAAGGGGTTTTCATCTCACTCCTTATTCCCGTGAGATTCATGCCATATTTCCACTATTACCTTTTGTGTGGTGTATGTACTGCCCATAATTATATTCTTTGTGTAATACACTTTAATTTATGTGTATTTACATATTCATTGTATGATACCTCTTTCATGGGTTGTATGTTTTGTAAGTTACCAAATTGGTAAGGGTTAATTTTACAATCTCTTTATTATCCGAGGTTGGTTTTACGTAAGTATCTACTGGGAAATATTTATTATCCATGTCCATGTTTTATAAAAGAGTTTTAAAAGGGATTATTTTAAGGGAATTTTTACTAAAACATTATTTTAAATGTTTTAAATATTTATTCTTCTAAATATTTCTCATTTATGTCCATTTCTTCAAAATGGTTTTAAGGATTTATTTATATGGACATGAATGTTTTTAAAATGATAATTTTTTTCAAAAGTTTCAAAGTGGTATGGGACACTTTGAATAAAAAATGTCTTTAAATGACTTATTTTATAAATTGTGTGACTTTTTAATGTTTTTATGAAAAGGGGTATTTCTCTCAAAGAGTTTTACAAATCATTTTCATCCATGAAAAAAATTATTTAATGGATTTTAAACTTTATTTGAAGTTGATTTATCATGATACAAATATTCTATATTTTGTTGAAGGTTTTTTTTGATATGTTTGACTGTGGATGTGTTATTTTTATACCATTCATGGTTTATGGGTAAAGTATTGACATTTCGTATGCTAGTTTTAATACGGATGTTTATGTTATGTTTAGACCTTTTCATATGAGGAATGCATTGGACTTAATAAGTGACGGGTGGAGCCCGCTATATCTCCTCGATGCATCGGTAGGTCTCATGAGACAGACTAGTGTCTTGGCATGAGGCCTTGATAAAATCTTATTTGTAGTCTTGGCTCGAGGCCTTGGCTACATGGTTATGATAGTCTGGAATTATGCATTCCATCGTTATGAAAGTGGTTATTGATATTGCATGTGATTATTGATATTGGATGTGATTATTCGACTAGTAGAATATCCATGTGAATAAGTAAATAGAATTATTTCATTTTATCTTTGCCATATTATGATTAAGTTCAAGTTTAAAAGGCTTTTGTTTTAGTTATACATTGCCTTAAATTTTTATGCTTATTTATGAAAGTTTCCGCTGTATTGCTTACCCTTACTGAGCATTTGAGCTCACCCCTTTCTATGTTTTATTTTTCCCAGGATTCCAAGAAGTGTATTGTGATTGATATGCAGGTTTAAGCTAAGGGAATAATGGTTTTAATAAAGATTATTTATGTTGTTTTGTATGTCTTAAAGTGCAATGTAACATTCATGTATGTAATCTAATTTCCAAGACTGCTAAACTAATCGGTCCTTCAGGACTTGATTTCCTTGTAATCATGACAATGTATTAAAATAGTGCACCGATGCTGGGTAACTAGGGTCAGGGAATTACAGTTGGTATCAGAGGAATTTTAGCAATAACCTTGGAAACTAGATTTAGATAAACTCTGATTAGAGCATATAGACCTAAGATAGACATTGAGGATTAGTATATAAGAATTTCCTAGAATTTTGGTATTGTAGAGATTTTGTGAGTTTTCTGAGAAATACATCCCTATCTGGATATGAGCAGGTAGAGGCGGCTCTGGCACAAATGTACTTAGGGGTAAAACCTGAAAACACCGCTTTGAGCTAGACTCGAACGGGAACTGGTGCATGACAACGAGACTTGCTGCACTCTTAGTTACGAGACTCCCGGGGGATATGCTTAGGATAATTCTCATTTTCTTTACGAACCGCTATGAAGGGTTTATGAGTATATACCTCCTAAAAGAAAACATTTTTGTGATTATGGATTATATCCATAAACTATTCAATTTATGTTAGGTATTTTACATGTTTGGAATTATTCATTGCAATTCATAAACTGACCTAGTTTATGCTATTGTATAGAAATGGTTCCCAATAGAAGGAATGTGAACTCCAGCAATACGTATGATCCAAAGATTAAGAAGGATCATATCTTTCATGGTATTAAGCCTTCATTTAGAAGGGAAATAGTATCCCACATATTATCATTATATGAAGAAATAGTATCATGTGTTGATAAGATAAGTAAAGAGTTTACTGAGTCTTATGGCTTTGAAGGGAAGCAAGAGAAGAAAAGGATGGAAAAGAGAAAGATGGATAAAGGGAAGAGGGAAAAGAAGAATTTCCCCATATGTGGTAACTATGGGAAGAAACACCCTGGAACATTCTTGAAATGAATGTGAGTTTGTTATAAGTGTAGAGGAAAAGGGCACCAAGTACGTGACTGCAAGGGTAAGAAAATGGTTTCAAATGTACAATGCTTCATCTGCAAGGAGTTTGGAAACTACGTGAACCAATGTCCCAGTCATCAGACTATGGCGCAAATGATGCTATTGGATAATAATCAAGTTATGATACTACCACAGATGAAGAGGAATGACTAGTGTTCTTATGTTGTTATTTTGGAATTATTTCATTGAAGTGTTGTATCAATGATGTACTGGAAATAAATAATGATTGTACTGCAGTACTATTTCATTGAGGATTTGAGATTTTATGGTACTATGAAAAGTGACTCTACAGCAAGTTAATTTTTTTTGAAATTACATGGTTTAAGGAATGATAAACCTTAATATGGTCCTAATATTGAGGTACTGATTTTGGAATAAGATATGGTTGATTTGGGTAAATTATATTGGATATTCTTGACTACCTTGAAACTGATTAATTATTTATATTCCCATCATTGTTGGAGTTTACAACATTTTTGGATATAAGGAGTATATCCATTATTATATAAGGAATAAGGGATCATGAATGTAATTAATAAGGTTTTATGGTAATTCAAGATGTTGCAGTGTTTTAAAAGAATACATGATAAAGTTGTTCACATGTTATTACGTGGAAAAAAAGATCTTCACTGTGTTTACCTTACTTATAAATTTTGGACTGTGAGTTTGGAAAAAATTATTTTGGATAATTCTAGTTTAAGATAAATTTTGGATTGCCATAAAAGGAAAACCCAGAGGTCGGGCGACAACCCTTCGCGACTGGCAAGTCCGCGAGACTTGAACTCGCAACCGAAGGGCGACAAGGGTGTATCACCTACCACTGGCCCACGAGATGTCCTGGATTAAATAATGTAGTTTATTTTAAAAAGGTATAGTAGATGAATTATAAATTCATTTTTTTTAACCCCAAACGAATAGGATAAATAGAATATATTTTTTTAAGTTCTATTATCTCTTAGAGTGTAAGATGAGTTTATTGTAGAAATTAGTTAAAGGATGTAACTATAATTGTCAAGTATATATTTTTCTTCTACTATTATTCTATAAATAAATTAATTCTTATACTTTATTGAAGGAATCTTAAAACCAAAAATGTGTTATCCTAATACCTTATGTTTTGTTGAATCGATGGTATTTTAAGTCATTATAGATTGATGAATTTAAGGACCTCAATTTTAAAATTGTTTGTGATTGATGACCTCAATCACTACCTATAAATATTTATGTTTTTCCTCCAATTATATGTCTCTAATTTACACCAATGTTATCCTAATAGAGATCATAATTTGGTGGTGACCCTTTCATTTCTCTTTTCCTCTTATTAAGACTAAATTTTATTAACAAAATTTCCGATGTGGGTTTTCCCACAAAGATATTTTCTATTATCAACATTTATTTTCGAAGAAAAATATCAAAATTGTGAGGACGCAATTTATTGAAGGAGGGAAGAATGTAACACCCCAAGATTTCATAGTATGTACTTCTTCAAAACAATTCAATAACTTGCACTACATGCAACACCGAGTTCAAGCGCACCATGACTTACCAAACAAGCCGTTCAAAAGTGGTTATGAATAATATTAACTAAATTTTGAACTTTATATAATCCTTATAATTTTAGAACCCATATTATGAGTTTCATAGACATAATTTAAGAACAAATCCATTTTTTTTTCAGATAAAAGAATTATTTTTCAAAAATGCACTTTTACCAACTTTTAATAGTGAACCCTTTTTAAATCAAATATTTTAAACATTTATATATTTGAATAAATAAATTTATTCTTTAAAATGGGGACATCAAAAATTTACAATGTAACACCCTAAGCTTCTACGGTACGCTTCTCTTTGAATAATGCAATAGCGTGTGTTGTACGCAACATCGAGTTCTAACACACACCACAACCAATCAAACTAGCCATTATGAATAGTAATACCAAATATTTAAAATTTTATAAATTTTATCTCTCAAAATGGACTTCATTTTTGGATTCGGATTATCAAATTTATACTAAGGTGAAATTTTGGTACTTTTCGGATAACTTTCATATTTTGATGAATAGTAAAAATTACTAAATTTTAATTAAAAACAACATTTTTAATCGAAATAATTAATAGTGATAAATTATGAATTTGAGTGGTTTTAAAGTATATTTAGAATATATTTTTACCATTTAATAAAATTTTGGTCATTGGACATAATTTCACAATTAAACCGAACATAAACAAGTTTCAATCTTTTGATAGTTATTATATCTTAAAAACACGCTTTTTGTTTTGACAGCAGGAATTAATTTTAAATTAATTTCTGCCAATTCTATGTTTTGAATTTGGAAAAATGGATTCCTTATTTGGAATCAGGATGTCCAAATTTTGTAAATAGGTAACTTTTATTTTTAGACATTTTGAATAATTATTTCGGTAAATATTTTATTTAACATGGTTAAAGGGTAAATCCGGTAAATAAGGGTTAACAAATAATATTATAATAATAATAAATTACCCAAAAACATGTCCTAAACTTATTGGTGGATACATTTCCGACAATGGGAATCTTTGGGTCGATTTTTGGGACCCCATGGAGCCACTTGTAGGTGATAGGGACACTTTATATTAATTAAGTTAAAGTGAATATAAAAATGACACAAGCTTATATCTTTTAGAACAACAATTTTGACATAGAGTTATATATGTTGGATTTTAGATTATAAAGATTCATTAGAAATATAAAAATATTTCCTAAATAATGAAATTTTATTTATAATTTTTAGACCTTAAATAATTTAATTTATTTATGACATAATGATGATGCAGCAATTACCATAATAGTGAAAAATTAAAATAATTGATATTATAAATACCAAATTAATATAATTTGAGACTTTTTATGAATTAAAATACTTTTATAGGTTAATATTACATGTTAGGAATGATTTAATTAACTGTTTTTGAAGTAATCATTCTGTTATGAGTTTCACAAAAATCAATTTTCCAAATAGTGTCAAAAGTGACATAAAAGAGTTTTTAAAACAAATATTATATTATTAATTGATATTAAATTACTAAAAATCTAAGGTTCGGCCTAGAGACTTATATCATGATAGGTGTATCATTAATGGACCAATTGGGGGTCTATTGGATGTATATAGTATGTTTATTAACCATATAATATAAAAATACAAAGAGACATTGTAAAAGTGAAACTAATTAACTAAGAGTTAATACTTAATGATAAGGTTAATATAGTAACCCAAAACTGTCTAAATTCTATTGGTTGAGTGGTTTTAGAACAATAACCACCTTAAACATTAAATAATCCACTTTGGAGCCATTATAAACCGAATATGAATTTATTATAAAATAATATTTCTAGCTTTTCCAAAGGTGCCCCTCACCCCTCTTATAAAAGGCCACTCCCCCTTCTCATTTATTCACACCTTCAAATCCTTTTGGTTCGGCCAAAACATGACCAAATACTCTCTAAACATCCCTCAATACAACCTAGAGGCCTTAGTTTGATCATAAAGCCAACCTAAATATCCCTTTTGATCAAATCAAAAGGAAGAACCCGAAGAAGAGGTAATGTTTTCACCACCCTCTTTCAAGTTCTTTTCTTCTTCAACTTCTTCTTTCTTTGTTATTTCTATTCTAAAATAATAACTCCAGTATATTATATATATTGTGATGTTATTATAAATATGTTATAACCATATTCAGTATTATATCCATCTTTTGAATGGCATGTCACCATACGTGCGTACGTACGACTTACCGTCTCCACGTCGTGGTGTAATTGTCATTCAATAAATTATTATTTGGATGGGTATAATAATGATATTTAATTCATGTAAATAATAAATATAACATGATAATTATTCTTTATATATGATATACCATCCAATTATATATTATTTTAATATCAAAAGAATGATATTTTCGCTCGTGCGTACGTACGGACTACCGTCTCCACGATCGCGATGAGATTCATTCTCCATCGTATCCATTCAAGTATAATTATCATTTGATGATTTAAAAATAATGTTTCAGGACTTGATATAATTCTGGATATGAATAAGATACAACCTATCCAAGACAAACATGGCTTACATAACAAAACATATAAAAGAAAATGAGTAAGTTAACACCCGAAACGATGATAATACTAAGATATTATTAATAAAGCAGTGTTAAAAGATCATATATGATAAAATTATAATGTATATGATTCTTGTATAATTTAATAACAATTATTTCTCCATTATACAGGAGGTTAACCTACCCTCAACCAAGTAAAAGTAAAAGGTAAGGGGTTTTCATCTCACTCCTTATTCCCGTGAGATTCATGCCATATTGCCACTATTAACTTTTGTGTGGTGTATGTACTGCCCATAATTATATTATTTGTGTAATACACTTTAATTTATGTGTATTTAAATATTAATTGTATGATACCTATTTCATGGGTTGTATGTTTCGTAAGTTACCAAATTGGTAAGGGTTAATTTCACAATCTCTTTATTATCCGAGGTTGTTTTTACGTAAGTATCTACTGGGAAATATTTATTATCCATGTCCATGTTTTATGAAATAGTTTTCAAAGGGATTATTTTAAGGGAATTTTTACTAAAACATCATTTCAAATGTTTTAAACATTTATTCTTCTAAATCTTTCTCATTTATATCCATGTCTTCAAAATGGTTTTTAAGGATTTATTTATATGGACATGAATGTTTTTAAAATGATAATTTTTTTTCAAAAGTTTCAAATTGGTATAGAACAATTTGATTCAAAAATGTCTTTAAATGAATTCTTTTATAATTTTTGTAACTTTTTAATGTTTTCATGAAAATGGGTATTTCTTTCAAAGATTTTTACAAATCATTTTCATCCATGACAAAATTCTTTAATGGATTTTAAACTTGTTTTCAAGTTGATTTATCATGATAAAGATCTTCCACATTTTGTTGAAGGTTTTTTTGATATGTTTGACTGTGAATGTGTTATTTTTATACCATTCATGGTTTATGGGTAAAGTATTGACATTTCGAATGCTAGTTTTAATATGAATGTTTATGTTATATTTAGACCTTTTAATATGAGGAATGCATTGGACTTAATAAGTGACGGGTGGAGCCCGCTATAGATCCTCGATGCATCGGTAGGTCTCATGAGAAAAACTAGTGTCTTGGCACGAGGCCTTGACAAAATCTTATTTGTAGTCTTGGCACGAGGCCTTGGCTACGTGGTTATGATAGTCTGGAATTATGAATTCCATCATTATGAAAGTGGTTATTGATATTTCATGTGATTATTCGACTAGTAGAATATCCATGTGAATAAGCAAATGGAATTATTTCATTTTATCTTTTCCATATTATGCATAATTTCAAGTTTAAAAGGCTTTTATTTTAGTTATACATTGCCTTAAATGTTTATGCTTATTTATGAATGTTTCTGCTATATTTCTTACCCTTACTGAGCATTTGAGCTCACCCCTTTCTATGTTTTATTTTCCCCAGGATTATAAAAAGTGTATTGTGATTGATATGCAGGGTTAATCTAAGGGAATAATGGCATTCATAAAGATTATTTATGTTGTTTTTTATGTCTTAAAGTGCAATGTAACATTCATGTATATAATCTAATTTCCAAGACTGCTAAACTAATTAGTCCTTTGGGACTTGACTTCCTTGTAATCATTCCAATGTATTAAAATAATTCACCGAATCCGGGTAACTGGGGTTGGGGAGTTACAGTTGGTTATGATACTTTTACTATTTTTAATATCATTTATTTTATTTTCTCTTAATTGAATAATTACAGCATTAGCGTTACATAAGATTTTATTGTTATTATTTCATCACTAAAAAAATTAAAATAAATTAGAACGATGAATATAAATCATCTAGATTCTAAATTACAATTTATAACTAGAAATATCCTATGTTTATCCCCATGTTAAAAATATTATAGTTATTAAAAACAGGAGCATACCATTTTTGACTTTTCTTTACTTAAAATATTATAATGGTCATAATCACATCCATGTGGAAAAAAGGTCATATAATTGAATCTTGGATTATTATAGATGAAATTTACTCATATAATAAAACTAATCTAAGTTTCAGGGTCATTTTATAGTCCATATCATATTATTTTTAACCCTTAATTACCTAATTTACCATTTACATTGGTAATAAAAATTACTAAGGTTATTATTCATATTGAACAAAAATAAATTGAATATATTTACCAAATTTGTACATCCTAATTCCAAATATGGAATATATTTTATAAAATTCAAAATATAGAAGTAGAAGAATTTAATTTAATATTAAATCAAAAAAACATGATGAAAATAAGTTTTTTAGAAAAAAATTCTTTTAGGTAAAAAATGTTTTTATTACAAATTCATATATAAAATTCATTTAAAACCCATAATTTGATTATTTTAAATGTAAAATAAGTAACTAAATTTTAAAAATAATTTAAAATTAAATTTTACTTTCAAAATAATTTAAAATAAAAAATATTTTCCAATAAAAATCATTACTTTTACTATTCATTGAGAAATCAAACCTTAAGAAAAATCTCAAAATTTCACCGTAGTATAATTTTAATATGTTGATTTCAAAAATGATATTTATTTTATCAAATAAAATTGTTAAAATTTCTAGAAATTAATTATATTATTCACTCACAAAAATCAATCAAAAACAATTTGTGAAGAAAACATAACTTTTAAGAATAAACTGGTTTTACTAAAACTTGAGTGCTTGTTTCCTAATAATTAATAAATAAATTTTTCTTAATTAGAATATTTATATATTTTTAAAAATTATATAATCCTATTCATATTAATCTATTTAATGACAATATTATAACATTTATATTTAAATAATAAAATTTATAGGTTTGATTAAGCTTGGTTTTGTGTGTTGGACACGTTATGAAACATAAAAGTCATACCATGACATACTATCATTCCAACACCTAATAAATTTCTCAATTCATACATTTTTCATACATGACACTCATCAAGTCCCACATCTTATTAGATGCTCATTATTTTCTTTTCCATTCATGACACCCATGAGTCTCACATCTCATTTGATGCCCCCCAAGTCTGGTATCTCAAATGATGATCAAAAGTAATCCCCCACCTTATATATATATACATATATTAATTCCCATAATAGTCCCAATTCTTAAATACCTCATACAAGAAACACATCATAACTGATTCCCACATACTAACCAACACCTGGTTAGTCCAAATACAAGTCATCCACCTCATGCAACCAAAACTAGCCATTCCCAAAATAGAATTTCATCACATGATCATGGTGCACCAATAACAGTATTTGGATTTCCTTCATACTATAAACCGTCTAGATCAATAGAATTCACCAAGACTAAAGCCTGACTACCTAAGGATAGACCTCCCTACAGAGCTACACCAGCTACCAGCCACTGAACCCACTACTGGGTCTCTCTATCCTTACCATAACCTATACATGTAATATAATCCCAACTACTAGCTCTCGGTACTACCCATGGTCCTACCTTAAATCCCTAATTCTGACTCGGTCCCCAACTCCATATGAACACATTACCATCACTCTATTAGATCCCACTCATACTGAGTCTGAACATGCCTCTACTACCCTTACTGGAAGCACACTGTCGATGAACCACTCCTCAGTGTCTTACCCGAGTGTCTAACCTAACCACCCTAATGAGACTCATCATGGTGTCTCTTTTTGATACATAAAGTTACACCATGAATATCACCTAAAAATGTTATCCAGATCGAATACGACTGGTCTTTCAAGTTTTCCTCGGCTATCATCACGTAATTCAGCACCTTTGACAATGAGTTCATTCTAAAGATATTCACCTAAAACTGAATGGAATGTCATAATCCAACCTCGAATCACCTCACCTTAGCGATGTCATCACCTAAAATGGAAGTCACAAATCAATCTAGGTCCATGAAATTCACTGCATAATACATAATATATGTATCTTCCTACTGGTGGTTCATGAACTCATAGGCTCTATCATCCAACAAGGTCTCTGTGAAGAAATTATCAATGAACCCGACTTAAAAATCCTTATAAGGAAATCCCTCTTATCTACCAGCCTGTTCCTGTACATCCAACCAACACTTTTCCATTCCCCTGAGCATGTATGTAGCTAGTTTCACCCTCCAGCCTAGGGTTGTCTTGAGATGGTCAAAAATCATCTGCACCGACTCGATCTATTTCTATGCTTCTTATAGTCCACCCTCACCATGAAGTACTAGTGGGTTCTAATAATGGAACTCATAATTCAAATAAGACATAGATGACTTAACCCACCTAAGCTCGCCTATCAATACCCTATATGAATCACACTAATGTCTCCCTAAGATACCCGTTTAACCATGGACCAAAATATACCATCTATTATGGATACCCTTCTTATACCAGAGCTTTTACCACTGGATCATGATCAAACCAACCCTTAGGGGACTCATTCTAACCCTTAGGGGCATCATCCCATACACACTCAAGAGGTACGACATATCCTACCACTCAACGTTCCACTAGAATTTATCAAGGTGGAATTACACTGAAGACCAAATACCATAGTCAATACATATATAACAATAACACACACACACACACACACACACACATATATATATATATCGAAGATAGGGAAACTTGTAACATGAAACACATCACTCCACACTTAAACTCCCTTATCACACCCATGCCACATGACATCCAACCTTATTTACCCTTACCTAACCATATTAGAGTCTAGTATCACATATCATCTGGCCCCATGAACCATTTCCCACCCAAAAAAGATTCAGTAATCACAAATCATCTACATCATATGTCATCAATCTGGGGTGACTGAGTAGAATTCCACCAAAAAGGCTATGCAGAAAAACACTTTTTAACTTTTATTTTTGAAATTTTAGAAAAATCACCCCTTCCATTACTCTTTCCCACCCTTAATCGAGATAATACCATACATACTATATACACATAAAATCATATACTGATCTCATTAGGAATCACATACCAAGAATGTTTGAGTAGAATTCCACCAAAAAGGCTAAGCAGAAAAACACTGTTTAACATTTTATTGAAATTTTAAGCAACCAAACCCTTATTAGCACATTAAACATTCCCAAGGAAAATAAAAAATATAAACACCCATCATATGAACCTAATTGATGACTATGATTCACAAATACTTCTCCCTTTCCATACCAGGACAAGGGTCAAAATCTCATAATCCAATAACATCAAACCCAAGTGCTCCACTCAAGGTAGAAATTAACCAACTATAAAAGCTCAATGCATAACATCAATTTACCCCCCATATAAACTTGGTGTATCCCCCATACATGGGGTTATAGGAACCCAAAAATGAGCTCCTTACATAGTTTCGACTATATCCTAGTCTCCAATCTACCACAACCTAAATAGTAAGATAAAAAGTGAAAAGAAACTCCTCTGATACCATTTTTAGTGCCCCAACCCAGGTTTCCACTTCATATATTCTCTAGGATGGTGGGTCACTAGGCCTTAGGCATGCCTTACCATACACTAAAAGATTATGACTAACAATGAGGGTCTTATTAGGTGATAGTTGGGAGACTATACACTCTAATGATGATAATTATAATGGTCCATATATATAACATAGTGTAAAAAGTACCATAGAAGCAAACACAATAGAATAAACACAACAAAAGCGTATACAACAACAAAAACAATAATAATCCCAAAGGAATAATACCATAAGTAGATAAATAAACAAGTCATAACATGTCATAAAAAAGATGAGTAAGGTACCCCATGGATGACCGTACAGGTACATATATAAAAACCCCAAAGATGGTCTAGATCAATGCATAGGAACCACCTGGTCCTCTTCCATCCATACCACACGAAATAAGGAAATTATTGATCACTAAGGTCTATTTACTAAGCTTGACCCCTTACTTGATCTTAAAACCATAAAGTCTATACACGTCCTAAGTGGACCAAGAAGGGTGTGATTATGAACTCAGCAGTCAACCACCAACATGTTCCTATATTACATCCATAATTATTCAGTGTATGAACATGTAAATAAATAGTATAAAATCACACATAAAAATAAATAACTCACTCCAATTGTGTTCAACAACCAAGATTGAGCGTTTACCTACTTCAACCAACATTGATACATCTCAGAATGCACACACCCAAATATATATATTTTCAAACATTATGTGTCTTCAAAGATATATTTACAATGGAGAGGACCCATGGAATAGTTTCCAGGAATCACCAAAAGAATATCATACACAGAGAGACTTTTTGATCCACCTATAAGTATATCACCAAAACATTGTTCTATATGACACCTCAAATTCCACCAATCAAGTTACCAACATCCCAACGACACACCCATCAACACGTACTATGTCCCTCATAACTATGTATAAAATTAATCCTCGGATCAAAATCCTAAAATCCCAAGGCATGAAGATACCTATCCTCTAATAGATAATAAAACACAATCTTCTCAATATCATGATGCCTCAAGGCATTGTGATGTACATCCTCCAATAATCCCATCCCATCGGCTTAAAATATAACTATGAGCCTTATCCCTAACCAATGTTATCAACACCATATCACGATAGTCTATTCAACACCAACAACGTCTTTCTATAGTGATAACATCCTTCACAGATGATGGTCAACACCACCCCCTAAGACTCAATATATATGTAGGCCTCCACCCAAAATGAGTTGTCAACACCACCTCATTTGAGTCCAATTTTTGTTCACATGAATACCACAACAACATCGACCAAAAATGGCGAGTTTAAATCATTAAAATTCCAAAGCCACAATAATAAGAAACCTCGCTACCACATGAGACCATGTCTCCCAAGTCCATTGGTCAACTCCATATCAAGTACCATAGGCCCTGCCCTCAGCTTGATGACCTCATCACCTCAATCCTGAAGAACCATATCACTTAAAACTAGTGATAAAAATCATCCCATGTATCATGATCCACATCATCATCCTAGAGAACTATGTTTTCTTAGTCTTGGTGATCAACATCACCTCAATACCTCAGTAAATTATTATTGTGTTCCCATGTAACCTATGAAATAGTATCAAATTTAATTTATTTAAATTAAACAACTTTCCTATCCTAACCAATTTTTCAAAATACCCTTATCCAAATTATCATGAATCTAATAAGATAAATAATACCCATCGTCATCTCATAATATCTATTAATTAATTTAAAGAAAATCAGGACATAATTAAGGGTCTCAATCAGACTACCCAGATGTGTGTAATTAAAAATGAACCCCATAACACCAGTATATTTAAGGATAATTCTAGTATCCACCTAAATTAGATTCATTGGCATTCACTCATTGAATACCATCCTCTAATTCGAGCCGTACTAGAAGAAAATAGAGTTTTAGAAAACATCCTAAAAAAAGGAAAAAAGATATCACACAGTTTTAGCATTCCATATGAAAAAATAAACAAGGAATAAAACCATTAGTATTGGAGGCCTTACCTATACGCATGCAATGAAACCTACAAAATTAAATTTAAATCTCAGATGGAGGGGGGGGGGGATAAAGACTAGGTGGGAAATGAAATGGGAGAGGACTCCCTATCGTGTGCATGAAAGGAGGAATAATGGAAGAAGAAAATCTTAAAAAGGAGGGAGGGGAAGTTTAGTGATTTACTAGTTTTTAAAGAGGTTCATGATTTATTTAAAAAGATTTGATAACCATTCAACAACCATGTTCACTCACTATTTGAAGGGTTACCCCATTTAAAATAGGTCATATGACTTGGCCACATGGTTTGTACAGACCCTGCGCCAACCATGCCCACCCATGGCCTATGTGGCACTAAGCACGTAGGCTAGGCTGCATGGTTTGAAAAATCATGTGTAGACCATGAAAACCCTTTGTAAACAACTTTATAAATCTCACATGGTTTACCATTAAAGGAAATAATGTTAAATCAAACCATGAGCCTCTACCTACACCCTTTGAAAAATGGGTTTTAGGGCCCGAAGTACCCCAAACCCATCAAAACTTCTAAGGTACTCATCGAACCTTAAAACCCATAAATAAATAGTTACTTGGAGAATTAAAAATCTTAGAATTAGGTCTTGAATCCCAAAAAAGGTTGTCCCGACCACCAAACATAAGACAAAAATAAAAAATGCTGGAAATTTTGACCTGCTCTAAAACCCGAGACGGTACATATAGGTCATTGAATATTATTACCATTATGATCTTGATCACCTGAGCATCCATAAAGCTTCATTTATCTATTGTTTAAGGTTTTAGGAAAATCACTCTGGTTCAAGTTGTTAATCATACATTTTGATAGCTTGTTAAGAATATCCACATGAGTTTTCAATATAGATCTAATTTCGTTTGGTTTCCCATTCAAATATCCAATGCAGTTTCATTAAAATATATCATTACATTGGATTCCAATTGATCCAATCATTCAATAAAACCAAAAAGGTTCTGTGTGAGCATATAAAAAAATAATAACAAACAATATTATGTGGAGGATAAACACTAATATATCCTTAACCATGGTATATTCAAATCTTTATATTTATCCAAAATAACTATAATTCTACCTAACATATTAATAATTGTTATAATAGAATTATTTTATCTTATTCTCAAATAACACCATAAAATATAAAGTTATCTGAACCAAAATCTAATACTAAATGTATGGAACCAAACTTAAACATTAAATACTCTTGGGTTTTAAGTTAAAAAAATCATTCTTATATATTTGGGGATCTATTCTAATTTAGAGTTTTAGATTATAACTCTTACATTAGAAACCTATATTTTACAAGGTTGGAACTTCTACTCAGTATCCATTTTTCCATAAAATAAAAAATAAAAATAAAAAATGTTTTTTTTTCATTGAAAATCTCCATGAATTTTAAATTTACTTCTTCTTTTCCATTACCCATCCTTAAAACCCATGAAAAACATTTTAAAATGCAAGATTAGAAAAACAATCTCAGTAAGGGACCTAAAAAGAAAAAAATAATTAATCCAATGAAAAAAATTAAAACCAATGAAATATTTACCTTTACCACAATGTTATTTTAGAGAATTAAATAAATCATTTCCACATGAAAACACAAACACACACACACACACTTTCTTCTCAAATAAAATTATTAAAATCCATAGAAAGCAAAGAAAACCCCTTTCAGGCCACTTAAAGCATAATATTCATAACCCATGTCAGAAATAGCTGGATCACATTAAAATATATTCGAGAAAGCCTATGGTAACAACCTCATTATTTCCTCTCAAGATAAGTAATATTACCCAATTCATTGGAGTATTACCCAAGTTTACCCATTATATAATCTATAATGGGATCACCCAACAATATCTGGGAGCACACATCTTATAAGCTATATCAGGCTCACCCAGTGCTATCTAGGTGAATCTATCATATAAGACATATCAGACTCGTTGTTTTCTAATATATAATTCTAAAGTACCATATCACAAATAAATTTTTTTATTCTTTAACCTTTTCATCAATAATCCTTTGAAACACTTTCAAACCCATTTAAAAAACTTTCAAATATAAAAATACCCTTTTATTTTAAAAACTAATTTTGAATAACAAAATACTAAGAAAATGGGATAGTTAATTTTTAATTGAATAAATAATGAAATATTTTCTAGGAATCCAAAATTAAAATAATGGTTGCAGTATTGGGAAAAATTATTGTCACTGTATACATTAAAATAAAATATTTCTTTTATCTTTTTGAAATAATGTCAAAACGTTCCATAAAAAGAATAATTTTTTGATTTTTTTGAAATAAGTTTAAAGAATCATAAAATTTCTTTAATAAATAAATTATTTATATATGAATACATCCATTAAATAATTTTAAAAATATAGATAGAGAAGAAAAGTGAGTTTTAAGTGAAATATTAAAAATGATTGTTTTTAGAAAAGGCCCTTACCTCATCATGTATGCTCTTTATCTCCCTAAATATTAATAAAATGTCAATTTTTTAATTTAATCATATAATTTTTCATGTTTATTATTCCTTTTATTTTATCTATTATCATGTTTTTTTCAATCACTTAATCAATTAATTCCACTTCATATGTTTTGATGATATTTGGTTTATAAGTCCAAAATAACTTCGGTCGATTGAATATGATCAAAGTGGACAATATGAAATAATATATAGAATAATAATCATGAAATAATTATAATTTTTATAAATAAATTATTCTTTTAAAACCAAACATTAAATATGTTAATGAAAAATGAACTACGTTACAGTCATGGAGACAGTAGGTTGTATGTAAGCATGAGTAACATTTCAACTTTTGAATAGTCATTATGGAATGAATTTAAGTCTTTATTTTAAAATAAATATAATAATATCATAAATCTAATATTACTTATTTAAATTAACTTATATATTTCATTCAATGGATGAGGTGATGAAAAATGAATCACATCACTTCATGGAGGTGGTAGTCCACACGTATGCACGATTGACATTATCATATTTTAGTTAATGGAAAGGTAATAAATAAAATGATATATTATATTTATATAATGATAATTATTTAATTAATGTAATATATAAAATTAATTCTATCATTAAAACTACTGTTAGATGTGGTGATGGAAAATACATTACATTAGTCCGCATGGCGGTAGTCCACCGTACACACGAATGACAGATTCTTTTCCCATTTGATGAAGGTTGGAGATAGATATAGGTTATTAAAATAACATATTAAAATACTATTATATGTTATATATTTATCTTATTATCTCATCAATGTTAAACAATATTTCAAGGAGGTGGAAGAAGAAATAAAAGTAAAACTCTTGGTCAAGTATTACACCTCTTCTTCGGACAACCTCATTTAATTTATACCCTAATCCCTCTAAGGTTGGTATTATGGAAAAAATAAAACATATAGAATGTGGAGAGGTATGTTAGGAATTTAAATGGGTAGTATGTTTATGAAAAAATGGTTATTGAGGTGTGAATAAATGAAAAGAATGGGTCCCCTTTTATAATATAGGGGAGGGGAACTCTTGAAATTTATTAAAATATTTAATTAATATAAATTAATTTTGATATCAAAATGGATCCAAAATGATAATATTCTAATATAATATTATTTTTAGTCTAGATACTCTTATACAATAAAATTTGGACATGTTTGGATCATATTTGTACCCCTATATTTTTTTTTGACCATTCACTAACCCTTTTCACACTTACCCCGACAACAAGGTCTTTTACTTATTGAGGGTTATAATAGTTGCTATAAATAGAAAAACAGACCATAAATGGGTCATGGTTATAATTTTAAACTATATTATAATAAATTTAATGAAGTTATGGATTTTAGGAATTTTATACCATTTAATAAAATATTATTTTAATATATTATCAATAACGTTAATTTTAAAACTATTAATTTACATTGACTTTTATATAATCAATAAAACCAAAATATTTGAATAAAATATTTTAATAGACCCCAAAAATGTTATTTTTACCTATAAAATTCGTTTTTAATATTAAGTTTTTCAAATTACATCACCTTTAACATTTTTAACATCATTTATTTTATTTTTCTTTTAATTGACTAATAACTACATCAACATTGTGTAATATTTTAAGGTAATTATTTCCTCATAAAAAATTAAAAATAAATTAACAAAATTAAGATTAATAATTTATATTTAAAATTAATATTTATAAATAATCATATATTCTATTTATACCCATGTTAAAAATATTATAGTTATTAAGAATAATTGTGTGACATTATTATCTTTACTTAACATAAAATATTAAAAAGTTCATAATCACATCTAAATGAAAAAGGATAATATAATCGAAACTTGAATGAGTATGGAATAAATGGACTCATAAAATAAAATTAATACAAGTGTTAGGGTAATTTTTTAGCCCTTATAATATTATTTTTAAACCTTAAGGACCTGATTTACCCTTTACTATGGTGACATAAATTATTATGTTTAATATTCATATTGAGAAAATTAAATGGGACCTATTTACCAAATCTGTACCTCCTAATTCCAAATACGAAATCCATTTTTTAAAATTAAAAACACTTAAGTGGTAGAAATTAATTTAAAATTAATTTGAAAAAACACTATGAATTTTTTTTCCAGAAAAATACCCCTTTTAAGTGTAAAATGTTTTTATACTGAATCCAAGTATAAGATTTATTACATAAATGATAATTAGAAAATTTTAAATATAAATTAACTAAATAAATTTTAAAATTTCACCATGGTATAATTTTTATATTCATATTTCAAAAATAATATTTATTTCATCAAATAAAATTTCTAAAATTTATATAAATTAATTATATTAATTCTCAAAAAAATAAACCAAAAACCATTTTTGATGAAAAATTAACTTTGATGAATAAAATGGTTTTACTAAAACTTTACTTTTTTATTTCCTCATAATTAATCAATAAATTTGTATTGATTATAATATTTATATATATTTTAAAATTAGTTAATCCAATTCATACATGTTAATTTATCATCTAGGTAATAATGGTCATATTTAAATAATAATATTTCTCAATTTTTGTAATCTTGGTGTGGTGTGTCATATAAATTACGGAACATAATGTCCATATTTTAAAATCTAATGATTTTATATTAGTGAATTCACTATGAGAAGAACTTCCATTATATGGATCTTAATACCTGGTCATAATGGGAGTTTATTATTATTTATTAAATAATTATTTTAATAAAATAGATTGATAAAAATTAATTATATATAATTTAAATAAATATAATCTATGGAATAACTGTACAACTATAAAAAATACTAATTTTATTATTCATTGACAAATAAATATGATTTTCTTAAAAACATTTTCTTATTTATATTATATGTTTTTATTTAAAATTTAAATTTCTCTTATTTTAATAAATATCATTATTTGAATTATATATATATATATTTATATATATATAGGCACAAAAATTAGTTAACATTCATTGAATTATTTTTATTTGGTTAGAAATAATTAAAAAAATATTGTTTAAAATAGATATTTTTCAAAGCATTGTTTTTTAAAGTGTTGTGTATTTTATCTTAGTACATTAAACTGTTAAATTTTAATGGATTATCAAAATAAAATCATTTAAGTTATAAACCCACTGATTTAAACTCATTCACTCAGTAAATTATATGAAATAAGGTTAATAACACATAAAGTCTAAAAATCTATATATATATATATATTTTCTATATATTTTATTTCTTCATTTAAAAAATAATATTCCAATATTTAGAAGTTGAATAAAATTAAATTAATCCCAAATTTGAAACCAGAAAATTTAAATTTTGTTAGGATGTTAATTTTACTTTTTGTCATATAAATAAGTTAATGAGGTAAAAAATTAAGGAACCATGATAAATGTAAAATGAGTAAAAAGGGTTTTAAACTAACCAGTAATGGAATAAAATATCATAAAACACTATTTATAATTTTTTATTAGGTATTATCAATTAAAATCTACTAAAACTCCATTATTTTCCACTTTTTACCCACATTAATTTTAAAATGACAACCTTATACTTTAAGGAATGATGATTTTTGGAAATTCCACTCAAAACTCACTTATGAAAGGACCCACCTATACCCATTCCAAACCAATAATATAATATAATAATCTATTTAATATATAAAAAATTTCCTCTAAAATTCCTTATTATAATGTTTTTTGATTTTATATCCAAGATGGAAGAATAAATCCATCATTTCTAAAGGAACCCACATTGAGGAGTGAATTCATTAAAGTACCTTCTTCTCCGCAATAATTTTCAATTATATTATCATATACACTATTTATAAATCTCATTATACAATTTAATTATTTTCTATTAACATAATTATTATTTCTATAAATTTATATTACTATTAAAAACCCTATACTGTTATTCATTCCATGGTATAACATGTTCTTTTTTGGGTCGGTTCAACCACTAACATGAATGATTCTATACCAACATCATTATTTTCATAATTAAAAAGTGTTAAAAAACTTATAATGGTTAAATGTTATATTTAGGTTTAGTTTATATCATTAATATGATAATTAAAGTATTACACAAAAATGAATTATCATTATAAATTAATCTATTTTTATTATTAAATTACTTGAAACAATGTCATCATCATGTTCTCAAAAACCATTCCCATAACTTCTATAAAATGAACATGAGAATAAATAAATCAGCAGAACACAATGTTGTTACTAAATTAAATAATATAGTAATGATGAAATCGGTATCAATAATGTATGAATGATATTTCTATTGTGAAAATCATATGAAACAATCAAAATTAAAACACGTGATGATGAAAATTAACAATAACTGGATAATATATGTGAAATGAATGAATATAAATTAAGAGTATAAAATATAATATATCTGAATAATATTATAAATATGTTATTAATATGGTTATGTTGATTATATAAGAGGTTAATGTTCTTTCTTGGAAGTCAAAAGTAAAAGTAAGGGTTTTCACTTCTCAAATTTCCTTTTATTAGGATATGTTCTATATTCACAAACAATATACTTTCTGTGTGGTGTATATACTGAAAAATGGATTTTTTATAATAATTTAAATAAAATTCAATTTATTTACAAATCCCAATTTGGTTTTATCATTCAATGTCTTTTTATTCAAAAGTTACTAATGTCGTAAGGGTTTACTTTCCAATATCAATTTGAAATTGAGATTATTTATGTTTGAATTTAAATATGGGGATTTTTTTGTTATTTATCTATTAAAACCCATATATTTTATTTTCCTCTAATGATTTCTATTTTTTACATGTTTTATTATCATTTTATTTCAATTTGGTTCATAATTCAACTAAAATGATCTTTTTAACTAGAGTCAACAATTCTATTCTTTTTGGCCAGTAATCTTTATCTTTCATTTTCATATTCTTTATATTGTTTTATGGATATAACTATCTTATATTGTATGATTTATTAAGGCCTTTTTAAATAAAATTGACTTTATTTTAAAAAATATATTTTTTTAAATTTTCTGTATGGTCATTTTCTTCCAATATCAACTCTATTTACTAAATTATGAAAAGAATATTTTTTTACACTTTATACATTAACACCATTTCCTATAGTTATGAACTCTCTTCATAAAAACATTATCCTCTTAATTTTATCATGGGTTTCCAAATCAATTTCTTTTCACATTATTTTTTGTTTTCTATTTGATATAAAAGATATTAAAATGATATTTCTTTTTTTTATTCAAATAAATTTCCTAATGATCTTATAAAAGGTTTTAAATTTATGTAAAATTACATTAACATTTATGATACTTCACTAGGGATAAAATCCATTAATACCATCTAACTTATTTATTTATATGGATTATGATCATATTTTATGGATTTTTTTTGAAACCCATTTATTTCTCATGGGTAATTATTCTAAGATGGATTTATGGAGGTTTTTATATCTAAACTGTATATATATCTATGTTTTATCATTATGAGGTTTTTGGTTACACTACATCCATTCAATTCATTGGGTAAAGTGTTATATCTCATAAGATAGTGTGTGAACACCGTTTGGTTTTCTCATAAGATAATGCATGGGCATTGTTTGGTTTGTTCATAAGATAATGTGTGAGAATAATTGATTTTTATTATAAGATAATGGAAGAAAGTATTGGGTTTTATCATAAGATGCTACTTGAGAAGTATTGGTTTTACCCACAACTATATGCATGGTATTTATTGGGTTTTCTCATAATGTTATGATTTATGAGATTATGTTTTTTCTACATTGTAATGTCTATAGATGAAGAATATTGAATCATGTTTTATAGTCTTATTAATCATTCATTATGTTATGATAAAATATTTATGTCATGAATCATGATTTTATGGTCTATGTTTAATTGGGTATGACTATTTTACGTTATTTTCATGAATTTTGATTATGTTTTCATACCCACATGCTCATATAAGGCTCATTTATGATCTTTGATTGTAATCTATCATGTTTACCCTTACTAAGAATTCAATCTCATTAATTTTTTATGTTTCCATTCCATAGGTCATGAAGAAGGGTATTATGTGTGTTGTGACTAAAAGGGTATCACTTGAGTAGACTATTTTTTGGAAATGTTGAACACTTATTTTAACACAATAAAATCATGTAACTAATCTCCAAATACACTAAACTTTTGAGTTTTTGGATTGAGTAAATTCATCGATGTTGTTTTTAAATTGTAAAAATAATGTAAAATATATACATGTTATGCTCAATTAATCTCACATGGTATCAAAGAATATGTGTAAAGTTTTATTTTTGGAACCATATTTGTGATTTCAGGTATGAGGAACCTCAGTTTGTATCAGAGAGGGTTTTAGTTATTTTTAAGGATTAGAACAATATAATAGAACCTAAAAAATCTATAATGAACAAAAAGAGATTTAGGATGAACTTAAAGTTTCATAGGTTGAAATAAATGTGTCATAATTTAGGATATCTTAATATTTATTTCCTTATCATATAATCGCTTAATATGATTATTTTTTCTTAATAATCATACAAAAATTTTGATTATAGTCAAGGGATATGACTATGAGGAATTGAGTTAACAACCTAAACCTTATTAGACTTCCAAACACACTCAATATGTGAAAATAGAGTTTCATTTAAATTCATGTGATAAATACCATAGAGGAATGAAGATTAAACTTCCTACATGTCCAAAAATGTTGGAATAAACACCCATGGAAATGTCTCAAATGACCTAGAAGATTTTTTATGTTTGGGAAAATAGGGCATAAAGTAATGAAATTCCCAGTAAAAGGAATTGTTCATCTAACATGTTGGATAAAAATATAGTTATTTCTATGGTACCACTAAGATGTCAACGATTTAAATGTGAGGAAATTTGGAACTATGAAAACCTATTAACTAATATAAGGGTTAATGGTGACAATTTATGTCAACATCATCCTAATATAAAGGATTAAGGTAAATACTATTCAATCACAACTGCTTAAGTGGGTTCTGAAATGATGTGCTTTAAGGTGAATTAATAATCAAATCTAGAACAAAAAATATCTTGTTTGATCCTAGATCTACCCAAACATTTATATCTAAGAAATTTTCTAAGAGCATAAAATCCTAACCCCAATGATCATATATTGAATTCTCGGTAAAAGTATCACAATAGTAGGATAATTTCATCCCAAATATATAACTATTATCTGATTAATGTTTTATGGAAATATAATTACTAAAAATATTATTAGTCTCATTTTTTAAACATTGATGTGGTTTTGGGTTGGGATTAGATCTCTCTTCATAGAGATAATATCAAGTTCCAGAATAAGGAAATCATATTTTAAATCCTAAATCAACCCATGATCATCTATTGGTGCACATATGATAGTGAAATCCCTATGGGAATTACTTCTATTTTATGGGTCTTAATACGAAATCATGAGGGGTGTTTAGATGAAATGATTGGGGGAGGAACTAATTTTTTTGTATATGCCTACTATGATTGGAAAAAAGAATTCTCTAATCTTACCTGATATAGTGAGGTTGTATCTCATTATAAATTTTATGTTGATTCTTTTCTATCTTGTGTAATACCTACGATGAATTTCCTTAGTGTTAGATAAATAAAAATGTGAGGATACAATTTATTTAAGGGGGTATAATGTAACACCCTAAGATTTTGGTATGAATTCCCATTTAAATAAATACTATTTTAAATAGTTTTTTTTCAAACATAGGACCAAATTAAAACTATCCATGATGCATTTTATTGAGAAAAAATATTATAATGTAAGATAAACATTAATATATTATGATAATGCAATATGAAACAACATTATGAAAATTATAAGAGTAATAAATCTACAAGTAAATAAAAATTCCACAAATATAAAATATTTATCCTCTTGGTCTCCATTGAAGATTATCACCCAATTGAAACTATGTAAATAAGTAAAATAATTAGAAATATAATAAACATTTTGAGAGAGAGGTAAATGAATGTTATGAATTATTCTAATAATATATAAAAGGATATATAAAAGAATAAAATATGACCATTATATATATATATAGTTACTGGAAATAAGAAAATTAGATATATTGTTATTATATATGTATGTATCCAATGGTTATATTTATGTTTTGAATTTGATAGTAACAAATTAAAAATAAAATAATTCACAAATAATAAAGAATAAAACACAAAGATAATAGAAGGTTGACTACATCTACCACCATAGAACACAACACAAGGAAAGAAATTGTAGTAAACATGTAGGCTTGAGGAAATGGCCTTAAGACCTACCCCTCACCCCAATCCCTTACTACCCCACAAAAAATAGTGGGGAAAACACAAATATGATATTTAATTAATATATTTTATTATAAAAATATAATTTTTATGCATTATATACTATTATTATAATTAAAATATAATTTCAATAAAATGGAATGATAAAAATGAATTAATCAAAATTAAATAAATATAATCCATGAAAAGTATAAAGAATACTAATTTAATTATTCAAGAAAATTAAATATGATTTATTTAAAAACATTTTTTATTATATATTATATGTTTATATTTAAAAGTTAAATTTATCTTAATTTAATTAATTTAATGAAATGAATTATTAATATATATAAAAAAATTAATTAACATTAATTTAATGATTTTTAATTGGTTATAAATAATAATAAAATCTTTTAATATTAAAAAAGATAGCTTTCAAAGGATTTTTTTGAAGCATTGTGTATTTTATCTTAAAAAAATAAACTTATCAATTTTAAATTATTATTATAATAAAATGATTCAATGTATAAAAAAATATTGAAACTCATTTAATTTTTAATTTATATGAAACAATATTAATAACATTTAATGTTTTAAAAGTTAGTTTTCTATAAAAATAGTTTTATTATATATTTTATGTTTTCATTTAAAAGATAAAGTTACCATTTTTTTAAATCGAAATAGATTAAATGGATTATAAATTTGAAATTAGAATTTTGGAATTAGGTAAGGATTTTAATTTCATTTTATGCATAAAAAAGGTTACAGAGGGAAAAAATCTAGTTACCATAGTAAAGGTAAAATGGGGTAAAAACTGGGTTAATCTAAGTGGTAAAAGACAAAATTTCCTAAAAACTTATATATAAATGAGTGTTTAATGTATTTATCAACCAATTGTTAACCCACCTTGTAGAGACCCTAAGCTTAACGTACATGAACATTACATTACTTTTGCGGAATACTTAGTACATAACAAAAAAAAATACACACACAAGGATCGTAATAGTTTAGTGTCTTTGGAAACTCGGAACGTAATCTTCTAATCGTGGTGAAAGATCTCCAACATCTCCCATAAAGATATTCCCTTTTTTTTACCTAAAACCTTTTTTTATATCCTGGGGAAAATAAAACATAAAATGGTGAGCTCAAATGCTCAGTAAGGGTAAATAAAAGAAATATAAATCTCATCGTATACACAAGCACATAACTTTTGGAAATCTTAACCTGCAAAAGAGATCATAATTTCATAACATGGGATAAATCATGGCAGTGAAATGTAATCACAATAATCATAATTTAAAACATAAAACTTTGTGTCAAACACACATAATCATAGAGAATCATTTCTTGTTAGTCAAGACTCATTGCCAAGACTATCTTAGTGGACAAAGTCCCTTTCTGAACCGAGTCACCCTCGTTTCAGTCCTGTTTCACGGAACCGGTATAACCTACCGTTCCAGCCATGTCTATCTCATGAGATATAAAATATTTACCCAATGCATTGGAGGGAGATATAGGTCCCACCCATCTTTTAATGAATCCTTTCTTATGTGTGCCACATAATCATAAATCATACATCATCGCATAACACATGTAACAGAAATGGGATTCTTGAAACATCATGACATCGGAAAACAAATCATATAAGGTAAATGACTTCATAAAAATAATTCCCTCAAAACATAATCAAATCAATGTAATAATAGGGATAAAAACAGAACCCTATATTATCTTATATGGAAAATAATTTTGATAAAACACTTGAACTCCATTCTTGAGGAAAATATCCTTTCTTCTTCAAAAACACTTTTCTTTTCTTAACATGTCATACAATTATAAACTAAAAGAAGTTGATTAAAAATAAACTTGAAAACTTTTAAAGTAATCTTCTTGGAAATAATGTTTTTAAAAATCCATTCATGCCATATAAGTTAAGAAAAACATTCTTCGTACCTTTGTCGGAAAAGTCAAAAAGTACCTCGTACGAAAAAATGACAAAAGATTCCTTTCATATTCTTTACTAAAAACTCACCGAAGGGTAAAATTGGATTTAAACTATTTTAAGTGGATGGAAACAATATTACATATTGAGGGAACATGGATGTGGATGATAAAATACACCCCAATAAATACTTACGAATAAACAATCTCGGATAAAAATGAGATTGTGATATTTCCCTTACCTTAGGTCCGATTTGCTTCGTAAGTGTCCGAACCTCCTGTATAATGATTTAAATAATGTCATTGACTTATTACAGAATCATATTCATTGTTATTATATCATATATGGTTCACTTATGACATTATATTACCCGTTCTTTTGTAAATTCCATGTTAAAGAGCGTTTTGGGTAAAATTGTTTCATTTGTCGTCCATGTTTTGACTTGTAATTATTCATATGATTACTTAGACCATGATTACTTAATTCCATAATATAAAACATGATTTATATATATATATATATTCATAATATACATATATATAATAAATCAGTAAATGGAAAGAAATACACCGTTCATGGAGACGGTAGTCCGTACGTACGCATGAACGCTGTTTTCGTTTGCTTATTGAATTGAATGGAATTAAGTAGATGACATACATATAAATATAAATAAATCCAGTATCATTATTATGTCATATATTTCATTAGTACTTATTATATATACTTTATAATCATTCATGAATGGTTAATCATTGAGAATGAATCTCATCGCGTCGTGGAGACGGTAGTCCGTACGTACGCACGAGCGATGATATCGTTCCCATGGTCGTGGAATTGTGATGAAGTGTTTGTATACTATTTAAGTATCAATAT
Organism: Viscum album; assembly: GCA_963277665.1. Taxonomy (NCBI): domain Eukaryota; kingdom Viridiplantae; phylum Streptophyta; class Magnoliopsida; order Santalales; family Viscaceae; genus Viscum; species Viscum album. The sequence goes on along the minus strand of OY728119.1, from coordinate 602,614,193 downwards.
CACTTTATAATAATCATATATAGTTACTCATTACACCATTATACCCATCCAATTAAGGTGGTGGCGGAAAATAGATTACACCACGACGTGGAGATGGTATTCCGTACGTACGCACGCGTGGTGATTTCCTTTTTCCGTAGGATGGATAGAAGGTTAATTAGAGTTGTTTCATATTTATAATAACATATCAGTATATAAGAAATACTGATGTTATTACTTTATCATTAAACAACTAAAGAAGAAGAAGTTGAAGAAGAAAGAAGTTGAAAAGATCGGTAATGGATATTACCTCTTCTTTGGAACGCCTCCTTGAATCCTCCACTTAGTAAACTAAGATTGGTATTTGAAGAAGACCAGGACCTCTAGGATTATTCTAGAGAAGTGGAGAAGGTATTTTGGCAGGGGTTGGCCGAGCTTGAGTGCTCAAATTGTTGTGTGGAGGAGGGGAAGGAGGTGCCCTTTTATAAGGGAGGAGAGGGGCACCTTAGGAATATCTCAAAATATTATTTTATATTAAAGTCAAAATCGGTTTATAATGGTTACAAAGGTTCTTATTTCGAAGATAAAGTGGGGATGGGTCGAAATACTATCAACCAATAGGATTTAGAAAAGTTTAGGTTATTATTTTAACCTTATCAATTAGATTTAACTCTAAGTTAAATAATTTAACTTTTACCGTGTCTTTTTGTTTTCTTACACTATATGGTTAATACAATTACTATAAAATGCCAAACGAACCCCAAATTGTTAATTATTAATATATATATCCTTATCTAAGTCATTCGGCCGAACCTTAGAGATTTAGGAAAAAAATAACAATTAATAATATTTTATTTTATTTAAAAACTATTTTGTGTCAATTTTGACACTATTTGATATATGATTTTTGTGAAAGTCATAACAGAATTATATGTTCGAAAAAAGTTGATTAAATCAACACTAATATATCATAGTAACCTATAAAATTAGTGGAATTCATAAAAAGTCTTAAATTACATTTATTTTGGTATTTATAATATCAATTATGTCAATATTTCATTAATAAGATAATTACTGCATCATCTTTGTGTCATAAATAAATTAACTTATTTGTTGTCTAAAAATTACAAATAAAATACCATTATGTAAGAAATCCTTTTATCTTTCTAATGAATATTTACAATCTAATTTATCTTATGAATAACCCTATATTAAAAATGTTTTAGTAAATAAACTTTTATTTTTACTCTTTTAACTCTTCTTTGAGTTAAATAATAATAAATGTCCTAATCTAATCCAAGTGGGCCTAAATGATAATATTTCACACTTAAGGTTGTTTTTGGTCGAGATAAACTTTTCCAATAGGATTAGTACATGTGTTAGGGTAATATTAATATCATTTTTACCCTTAATTACCCTATTTACTTTTAACCGTGGTAAAAAAAAGTAAAAAGTTACTATTCACCAAAAATTATTTTCATCTCATTGAACCACATTTTACTTACTGAAATCAACCGTGTCTCTCGGATTTTTGAAATTCCATTCATAGAAGCAGTAAAATTAAAATTTATGAAAAAAATAATTAATTTTTTTTAACTTCCACTTAGTAGTTTCACTATTCATCAAAAATTGAAGTTTTTCAGAAAAATGCCAAAATTTCACCCTAAGATATAATTGATATTCCGAATTCAAAAATGATTTCTATTTTACCAAATTAATAACATAGAAGTTTAATTAATTAATTTTATAATTAAATCCCGCTGTTAAAACAAATAGCGTGTTTTTAAGAAACAATATCTATCAAAAGATTGACACTTGTTTTTGTCTGGTGTAAATGTGAAATTACATCCAATGACCAACATTGTATTGAATTGTAAAAATATATTCTAAATATACTTTGAAACCACTCAAATTAATAATTTATCACTATTAATTTTTTCGATTAAAAAAGTTGTTTTTAATTAAAATTTAGTAATTTTCACTATTCATCATAAAATAAAAGTTATCCGAAAAGTACCAAAATTTCACCTTAGGCTAAATTCGATACTCCGAATCCAAAAATGAAGTCCATTTTGAGAGCTAAAATTTCTAAAATTTTAAAAGGTGGTTATTACTATTCATAACAGCTAGTTATAATAATATTTTAATAGCATATCATTGTTTAGTGAAACTCGGTATTGCGTACTACACACGCTATCGAGGAAGGTCGCGATTGCGTGTAATGCAAGGAAAGTCAAGGATGTGTGTTGTGCAAGCTCCTTTTGGTGTAGCATACAACAAAAGACATTAATAAAATTAAAAAAGAATAGTTTTCATAAAATCTCGGGCTGTTACATTCTACCCCCCTTAAAATGAATTTCGCCCTCGAAATTCGTCGGGGTTATAAATAGTTTACTATTCAAAAGTTTCTTTAATAGAAACCCACATCATAAAAAGGAATACCAAAACTTGGCTTTAAAAACTAAAGTATGAAATGTAACGATTACCCAAATAAACTAATCACTGGGTTTCCACATAGGTGAAAATATGGATATGGAAGAGAAATCTAACCATCATGTTCTGATGGAGAGTGGTAGAGAACATGGCTATGGAAAAGACAGTAATCACAAATCCATAGATTTGTGATGATATAAGGTACCATCTGATTCATCAGGTATAAGATCACTAAGACAACATTTTTTGTTTTCAATATCATTTCCGTAAAGTTGAAAATTTGAATTAGAATAAATACTTAATTTATTTTGGTACAATCTCACTGTTGTTCGTGCCTTGAAAAATTTCCACTTCATCTCTTAAATAAATGAAGTTGAATTTGTTATTCGTGAAGTGTTAGCAGATCATGTGATAGAATGATGGGTCATTCCATCTGTCTCAAACAAAAGTTTAGCAAAAATTATATACATAAGTCGATCTATAGTGAGATTAATCATATATGGTTCCTAAAATGGACTTATACATCATATATCATACAGCTTAATATAATAAAACTAGTTTCTACTAAATAGGGACTTCTTGTAGGCCAGTGGTAGGCGATAAAGGCCAGTCGCACTCCGGTTGTGGGTTCGATTCCCACAGCCTTGTCCGAAGCGATGGGCTGTCGCCTGTCCTGCAGGTTGTCCTTTTTCTAAAACTATATTACTATAACATCCCATCAATAATATCGAAAAAAACTTCTATCTTTAAACAATACTCACTTATGTCCAACATAATCCATTTCAATCTTTAGGCTTATCCATAATACTGCAGTCCACTCTCATAACATAGTGAAAACGATTACCAGAGATTTAATACCATCGTTGATCCCCATATATCATAAGATATGTTTTGTTGGTCACATTCCAAACATTCAAAGGCCTTAATCATGTATTCTATTGAATACCCATCGGACCTTAGTGAAAACATGAATGCAGTTAAAAGTTAACACTTTCCACATACCAAAATCCTCATAATTCTATATACTCAAACCATGATATCACTTAGTCCTTATATCAATCATGAGCTCATGAATACCGTCAAATATTTAATTTTCTCGTTTTCCCTTCATTATGCGCATATCATTCTTTTTCCAAAAATATCTCAATCACTTTCCATGGTTACTGGTACCATAAAATTATTGAAAACCACAATAGACCAATACATAAATATTCCAATATTCCACGATACTATATAAAACACTATTTTGGAATCCCATTACATAAACACTTAATCATTCCACCACATCGTTGTCATATTCAACATCGCCAATAGTGATCGCATGTGACTTCCCTTTGTCCTTTGCCTTAAGTGATTGCTCATGTTGATCATCACTAACCCTTGGATTAGGGAATTTATTGGCATAATGTCCCATCTCCTTGCACTTGAAACATTGAAGTGTTGGTGGTGCGTTCTCTGCAGTGTTTGCTTTGTTCATATCATTAGAAACCCTTTTTCCATTACTTCGACACTCAGCTACTCGATGACCTTCTTTTCCACACTTAAAACATTTTCTAGTCCCTTTAAGACAATCTCCACCATGCTTTTTTCCACACTTTGTGCATAAGGAAACATTCATCTTCTTTTCACCATTATTCTGAGATTTCTCCTTGAACTCCATCTTTCGTTTCTTGTCAAAACCATGAGATGGATGTGGAACACCAACTTCCATTTCAACCTTGATAGCACAACACAAAATTTCTTCATAGCTACTGAAGTCTCTTATAGCTAATGCCCTTCGAAGACTTGGTTTTAAGCCACTGAAAAATCGATCAACTTTACTTTCAAGTTGGATGATAATGCCAGATGCATACCTTGCAAGTCTTGTAAAATTTGCTTCGTATATACCAACAGATTCATCATCCTTCTGCTTCAGCTCAAGAAACTCCTTTTCCATCTTTGTTCGAAGAATACGAGGGAAGTACTTACTTAAAAACAAGTTTTTGAACTTGTCCCATTCCATGGACTCAATTTCATCTCTTTGCCTCGTATTCTTGATAAGATTCCACCATTTATCAGCTTCACCTTCCAAACGATATACTGCTAAGATGACTTTATCATGTTCAGAACATTGAAGAACTGAAAATATCTTTTCAGTGGTACTGATCCATTGTTCAGCAACAAGTGGATCAGAAGACCCACTGAAAGAAGGTGGACGTTGCCTCATGAAGGATTCAATAGAATATTGTTCCCTTCTCTGCTCATTTGGAAGTCTAGAATGATTCATAGCTTGTGTAAGTATAGCAATAAGATTTTTCACTCCATCTCCCATAACATTTGTTTGTTCAGGAGGACAATCATTGCATTTTCCATTGCATTGATCAACACGGTTCCTTCGGGTTCCAGCCATCGTCTAAAACCCAAAAAGAATAGTGTGAGAGGCAAAAATCATGCTAGGGAAAACAACATAATAAAGGAGGAGTACCTTCAATATCTAACATCTTAGGTTTAATTCTATGATCGTTAGCGTAGTTCTAGTACTATAACCTATACGTATACTTAACCTTAGGGACATCCCTAGACATACCTTAGAAATATCTCTAGGGATCTCACTAAAGTTATCGCATCCTAGTTTCCAAAGGTTGACTAAACCTTTCCTCTGATACCAACTGTAGAGACCCTAAGCTTAACATACATGAACATTACATTACTTTTGCGGAATAATTAGTACATAACAAAAAAAAAATACACACACAAGGATCGTAATAGTTTAGTGTCTTTGGAAACTCAGAACGTAATCTTCTAATCGTGGTGAAAGATATCCAATATCTCCCATAAAGATCTTCCATTTTTTTTACCTAAAACCTTTCTTTATATCCTGGGGAAAAGAAAACATAAAAGGGTGAGATCAAATGCTCAGTAAGGGTAAACAAAAGAAATATAAATCTCATCGTATACACAAGCACATAACTTTTGGAAATCTTAACCTGCAAAAGAGATCATAATTTCATAACATGGGATAAATCATGGAAGTGAAATGTAATCACAATAATCATAATTTAAAACATGAAACTTTGTGGCATACACACATAATCATAGAGAATAATTTCTTGTTAGTCAAGACTCATTGCCAAGACTATCTTAGTGGACAAAGTCCCTTTCTGAACCGAGTCACCCTCGTTTCAGTCCTGTTTCACTGAACCGGTATAAACTACCGTTCCAGCCATGTCTATCTCATGAGATATAAAATCTTTACCCAATGCATTGGAGGGAGATATAGGTCCCACCCATCTTATAATGAATCCTTTCTTATGTGTGCCACAGAATCATAAATCATACATCATCGCATAACACATGTAACAAAAATGGGATTCTTGAAACATCATGACATCATAAAACAAATCATATAAGGTAAATGACTTCATAAAAATAATTCCCTCAAAACATAATCAAATCAATGTAATAATAGGGATAAAAACAGAACCCTATATTATCTTAGATGGAAAATAATTTTGATAAAACACTTGAACTCCATTCTTGAGGAAAATATCCTTTCTTCTTCAAAAACACTTTTCTTTTCTTAACATGTCATACAATTATAAACTAAAAGAAGTTGATTAAAAATAAACTTGAAAACTTGTAAAGGAAGCTTCTAGGAAATAATGTTTTTAAAAATCCATTCATGCCATATAAGTTAAAAAAAACATTCTTCGTACCTTTGTCGGAAAAGTCAAAAAGTACCTCGTACGAAAAAACGACAAAAGATTCCTTTCATATTCTTTACTAAAAACTCACCGAAGGGTAAAATTGGATTTAAACTATTGTAAGTGGATGGAAACAATATTACATATTGATGGAACATAGAGGTGGATGATAAAATACACCCCAGTAAATACTTACGAATAAACAATCTCGGATAAAAATGAGATTGTGATATTTCCCTTACCTTAGGTCCGATTTGCTTCGTAAGTGTCCGAACCTCCTTTATAATGATTTAAATAATGTCATTGACTTATTAAAGAATCATATTCATTGTTATGATATCATATATGGTTCACTTATGACATTATATTACCCGTTCTTTTGTAAATTCCATGTTAAATAGCGTTTTGGGTAAAATTGTTTCATTTGTCGTCCGTGTTTTGAATTGTAATTATTCATATGATTACTTAGATCATGATTACTTAATTCCAGAATATAAAACATGATTTATATATATATATTCATAATATACATATATATAATAAATCAGTAAATGGAAAGAAATACACCGTTCATGGAGACGGTAGTCCGTACGTACGCATGAATGCTGTTTTCGTTTCCTTATTGAATTGAATAGAATTAATTAGATGACATACATATAAATATAAATAAATCTAGTATCATTATTATGTCATAAATTTCATTAGTACTTATTATATATACTTTATAATCATTCATGAATGGTTAATCATTGAGAATGAATCTCATCGCGTCGTGGAGACGGTAGTCCGTACGTACGCACGAGCGATGATATCGTTCCCATGGTCATGGAATTGTGTTGAAGTGTTTGTATACTATTTAAGTATCAATATCACTTTATAATAATCATATATAGTTACTCATTAAACCATTATACCCATCCAATTAAGGTGGTGGCAGAAAATAGACTACACCACGGCGTGGAGACGGTATTCCGTACATACGCACGCGCGGTGATTTCCTTTTTCCGTAGGATGGATAGAAGGTTAATTAGAGTTGTTTCATATTTATAATAACATATCAGTATATAATAAATAATGATGTTATTACTTTATCATTAAACAACTAAAGAAGAAGAAGTTGAAGAAGAAAGAAGTTGAAAAGATCGGTAATGGATATTACCTCTTCTTTGGAACACCTCTTTGAATCCTCCACTTAGGAAACTAAGATTGGTCTTTGAAGAAGACCAGGACCTCTAGGATTATTCTATGGAAGTGGAGAAGGGATTTTGTCAGGGGTTGGCCGATATTTAGTGCTCAAATTGGTGTGAGGAGGAGGGGAAGGAGGTGCCCTTTTATAAGGGAGGAGAGGGGCACCTTAGGAATATCTCAAAATATTATTTTATATTAAAGTCAGAATCGGTTTATAATGGTTCCAAAGGGTCTTATTTAGAAGATAAAGTGGGTAGGGGTCGAAATCCTATCAACCAATAGGATTTAGACAAGTTTAGGTTATTATTTTAACCTTATCAATTAGATTTAACTCTAAGTTAAATAATTTAACTTTTACCGTGTCTTTTTGTTTTCTTACAATATATGGTTAATACACTTACTATAACATGCCAAACTAAACCCAAATTGTTTATTATTAATATATATATCCTTATCTAAGTCATTTGGCCGAACCTTAGATTTTTAGGAAAACAATAACAATTAATAATATAATATTTTATTTAAAAACTATTTTGTGTCAATTTTGACACTATTTGATATATGATTTTTGTGAAAGTCATAACAGAAATATATGTTCGAAACAAGTTGATTAAATCAACACTAATATATCATAGTAACCTAGAAAATTAGTGTAATTCATAAAAAGTCTTAAATTACATTTATTTTGGTATTTATAATATAAATTATATCAATATTTCATTAATAAGATAATTACTGCATCATCTTTGTGTCATAAATAAATTAATCTATTTGATGTCTACAAATTACAAATAAAATACAATTATGTATTAAATCTTTTTCTCTTTCTAATGAATATTTACAATCGAATTTATCTTATGTATAACCCTATATTAAAAATGTTTTAGTAAATAAACTTTGATTTTAACTCTTTTAACTCTAATTTGAATTAAATAATAATAAATGTCCTAATCTAATCTAAGTGGGCCTAAATAATAATATTTTACACTTATGGTTCTTTTTGGTCGAGATACACTTTTCCAATAGGATTAGGACACGTGTTAGGGTAATATTAATATCATTTTTACCCTTAATTACCCTATTTACTTTTAACCGTGGTAAAAAAAAGTAAAAAGTTACTATTCACCAAAAATTATTTTCATCTCATTGAACCCCATTTTACTTACTGACATCAACCGTGTCTCTCGGATTTTTGAAATTCCATTCACAGAAGCGGTAAAATTAAGATTTATGAAAAAAATAAATAATTTTTTTTTAACTTCCACTTAGTAGTTTCACTATTCATCTAAAATTGAAGTTTTTCAGAAAAATGCCAAAATTTCACCCTAAGCTATAATTGATATTCCGAATTCAAAAATGATTTCTATTTTACCAAATTCATAACATAGAAGTTGCATTAATTAATTTTATAATTAAATCCCGCTGTTAAAACAAATAGCATGTTTTTAAGAAACAATATCTATCAAAAGATTGACACTTGTTTTCATCTGGTGTAAATGTGAAATTACATCCAATGACCAACATTGTATTGAATTGTAAAAATATATTCTAAATATACTTTGAAACCACTCAAATTAATAATTTATCAATATTAATTATTTCGATTAAAAAAGTTGTTTTTAATTAAAATTTAGTAATTTTCACTATTCATCAGAAAATAAAAGTTATCCGAAAAGTACCAAAATTTCACCTTAGGCTAAATTCGATACTCCGAATCCAAAAATGAAGTCCATTATGAGAGATAAAATTTCTAAAATTTTAAAAGGTGGTTATTACTATTCATAACGGCTAGTTATAATAATATTTTAATAGCATATCGTTGTTTAATGAAACTCGGTATTGCGTACTACACACGCTATCGAGGAAGGTCGCGATTGCGTGTAATGCAAGTCAAGTAAAAGATGTGTGTTGTGCAAGCTCCTTTTGGTGTAGCGTACAACAAAAGAGATTAATAAAATTAAAAAATAATAGTTTTCATAAAATCTCGTGCTGTTACACACCTCCATTATTTTTTACATTTCTTACACTTTCCTTTTAAAATTAAATCCTTATACATTAAATAATGAGGATTTATGAAAATGTCACTCGAAACCCATTTATAAAAGGACTCCTCCACTACCCATTACAAAAAACTAGTTATATCTTTAATATATTCCATTTCTCAAACTCAAAAGTACTTATTATATTTTTTGTGGCTTCTTTCTCCAAGATGAAATCCTAAATCCTACATTCTTGAAGGAACCCACATCGATAAGAAGAAAATTAATCAAAGTACCTAGTTATGCACAACCTATTATCAATTAACTTCATATATCCACTCTGTATAAAAATAATTCTACATTGTAATGATGTTTTATTAACATTATTATAATTTTTATAAAATTATATTACTATTATATAACTATATATTGTTACTCATTCATTAGTATATCATGTTCTTGTTCGGGTATGTTCTACCAACTACATGAACAATGCTTTAACAACATCATTATTTTTATAATGAATAAGTATAAATATATTAAAATAATTCTCATATGATATTAAAGATACATTTATTTCATTAATATTATTATTAAATCATGAAATAAAATTAATGATCATTATAAAGCAATCCATTGTTATTGGTAAATTTCATAGAAAAAGATCATCATGGATCCTGTTCTCACAAACCACACATATATATCCCATAAAATTAATATAGAGATGAATAAATAAATAGACCATAATTATTCAACTAAAATTACTAATATATGAATTTTTAAATTGGTATTGTGGAACAAGGATCAACATCACCACTGTAAAACTCATACGAAACAATTAAATTTATAAACATTCAATGATTTAAAAAACAAAAACTAACCAAATATATGTGTAATTAATTAATATAAATAAATTTTATTAAAGTTAATATATATTAATATAGTTTTGAAATTAGTTATTAATATTATTATGTTTATTATACAAGAGTTTAAAGTGTTTTCCTGAAAGTCAGGAGTAAAGGTAGTAGTTTTATCATCACATTTTTCTTTTTATTGAGATATATTTCATAGTCACCACATATATTTTTTAATGTAGTGTATATATTTATCCATGGATGAATTTTTTCAAAACTTACATTAAATTCAATATATTAACTAATCAATCACCAGTTTGTTTCTTTCAAGGGCTTTGGATTCAAAAGTTACATAATCTGCAAGGGTTAATTTTTCAACCTCAATTTGAAATCGAGATTGTTTATATTTGGATTTATATCTAGTGAAAATGATTGTTAGTTCTATCTAAAAAACAATATATTTTATTCTACTATTTCTATTGATTTGTTTTACATGTCTTCTTACCATTCCATCACTCTTTGGTTTATAATTCAACCAAAAATATGTTTGTAAGTAGAGCCGACCTTATCTCTTATTTTTTGGTTGGGAATATTTATCATAAATATCCATATTCTTTATAATATTTTTTATATTTCCTTATCTATAATTATATTAATTCTTATTTTACTTTTAATGTACTTTTATTTATTATGAAAAATGAATATTCGTTTAACGTTTTTAGTTTGACCAGTATTTATCAAATTTGAGTCTCTTCACTAAAGTTCGAAAAGAATAGTTTTTATCTCTTTATACATGAATTAATATTAAAAATTTTAAAACAATTTTTCAAAATAAATATTCATCTAAATGTTTTCATGGTTTTTCAAATAAATATTCCTTCCCATTTTATTTTAATTTTTTTATTCTAAAATAAGAGTTATTAAAATAAAAAGACATTTCTTCTTGTTTTTCAAAGTAATTTCATAATTATATTATAAAAGTTATTTTCAAATATTTCAATATCCTTTAATTTTTACTATTATTCACTAGGGATATTCTCTAATGTATCTATCCAACTTTATTAACTGGATATATTTTTATCATGTCATATGGAAATTTTCCTAAAACTCACTTATTTCTTGAATTTAATTATTCTATGATGTATTTATGAATGTTTTTAGGTTCAAGTGGTACACATATATATGATTTATCATTATGAAATGGGTGTGTCCATTATATATCTCCAATGTATTGGGTAAAGTGTTATATATCATAGATAATTAATGGATTCATTAGGTTTTTTCATAAGATAATTCATGAAAATTATTGAGCTTCCTAAAAAGATAATTTGTGGGAATCATAGGGGTTTATCATAAGATAATGCACACACATAATTGATTTTGATAATAAGATAATTAACAGGAATCATTGAGATTTCTCACAACTAAATATGTGGGTATGATTGGGTTTTCTCACAACTCAATGAGTGGGTATAATTTCATTTTCTCATAACAAAATTTGCGGACTTAATTTTGTATTTTTATAGTGTTATTATTCCTAAAATTATGTTTATTCTAAATTACTATTCTCATAGCTCAAGATTATAAAATTATGTTTAAACACACTTGTTAGTCATATATTATGTTATTCCAAAATCTCTCTTTCATGGATCATGATATTATGGTTGATTTTTTATTTTGTATGATTATCTTATGCTATGTTCATGAACCTTGATTATATTCGCATACCCACATGCTCATATTATACTCACTTAGGATATCTTATTGCAATCTATTATGTTTACCCTTACTGGTATTCTAATATCACCCTTATCTTATGTTTCCATTCCCAAGGTTATGAAGAAGAGTATAATTATTCATGTTTCTAAAAGGGTATCACATGAGAATAAAATTTGAGGTAAATGTTAAAGAATTATTGTAAAATAATAATATATTTTAGATAATCTCTAAATACATTAAACCATTAGGTTTTTAGATTGTGTAAATTTGTGAGACGTACAATTTATATTATGTAAATGTTGTAAAATATTTGTTTGTTATACTTAGGTTATATCACCTGGTTTCAAAACACATGTGCAAAGTTATATTTCTTTCACTGGATCTAGGAGTTCTAGTTTAGGGTTCGTCGGGTGGGTTAATGTAGTAGCTAATACATTATGTTGGAATCCATATAGTGATCTTGATCACAAAAAATGTGAGCAATGGAAAGATAGGTTTTTGGGATATTTTTATATTTTTTAAGGAGAAAATGATAGACCGTGCCTTTATCTGATTATGGTGACATATGTATTAATGTGACATGTGTATGAGTCTTAGTTTGGAGACATGGGGTAGATTTTTGGAGATATTTGATAGTAAATGGTGATTCTTTTGATGGTTATACTAAGGATGATAAACATCAGATGTTGTTTTAAGGAAAATCATTTGTTCCTCATAATATGTTTCAAACAGTGTTTAATAATTTTCATCATTTATATTTGCTTTCATATTTAAAAAATATTTTTTTAATAGGATAAGAAATAAGTTTATGAGTTTCTATCTAAGTGTCTTGAGTTCTAATATGTAAAGCCAAAAAATATATTTTAGTTGGTTAGTTTCATCCTCTAGTTATTCCATTGTGGAAAATGAGTGTATATTTATATAGATTTTTTTATAATATTACCCTGTATATTGATAAGGTTTGGTGATATATGGGTTATCATGGATATTTTGGGAAGACTTGAGGTGGTTACTAAGTTGTAAACAAAATTTTATCTTATATTAGAGACCTAGGTTCGAATACAGGCGAGGGATCATTTTTGAAGTTACTATAGAAGTACAATAAAAATACATAAAATGTACTATAAAAATGTTTTAAAATGGAACTATACTCTTTAATTAAGTTTTTGGGCCACATATTTGAGCTTATAGGACACAAGGCCTTCAGGGTATCATTATCCTTTGGGCCACCATTGACCCTTTGGGTCAAGGGGCCTTCATAACTTCAATGGAATTTGGAAAACATGGTTTATGGGCCATACAAATGGGTAACATGTGACATGATGGGATCAAATGAATATATCAATTCTACATATAAGCAGCTAAACTCAGAGACTTACATTCATATTCAAGTGGGAAGCCTCAAAAGTGGGATGGGTGTGCTGGCACATATCATCAGACATCAGTCACAATACATTTCTCATGTGGGGAAAATGGGTTATCTATGTTGTGACTATCAATTTAGTGGGAATAGTTAGATTGTGTGGCATAATAGGAAGGTGATATAGTGGGGTGACACACAAGAATTATTGGGTGGGTGGATCGAAATAGAGTTAGGTGTACATATACATATCATTTGACCCTTTTCTAGAACATATCTATAACGTGGAATGAAGGGGTTACCTCCAATGATTCATCAGACTAGCATGATACAATAATTCTTAGTGGGGGTGGGGGTGTAACTTTTAGTACAAGGAACACTATGTTATGACTACTGATTGGGGGGGGGGGTGAGGTGTTATTATAGTGTCATGGTATGAAACATTTTGTTCATTCAAGGAAACCATGAATTCGACCCTTAGTCCAACCATGTTCTAAGGCCTTTATGACTGTAGATCATTAGGCCATGTTTGTAATATATTGGTCTAATGAGATTTCTTCCGTTCCTTATATGGAGGAAAAATTGTTGAACCATAAGGTTTCCTTGGTGTGTGTGTGGTTTGTTATCTTGTAATCCCCTCTATATATAATTAATAAATTAATCAATTAAAAAATCCATCCCATTTATTACTATTAATAAATTGATCATGTAGTTAGTTTAGAGAAGTTACGTGTGATGGAGGTGGTGAAAATTCTTGGAGTTATTAGGAAAATAATATTTGATCGTGATTATCAATTTACATATTTTTTATATAGAGGATTACTACATTCTTATGGCACCCAATTATGCCATAAAACCAAATTCAATCTATATAATTATGGTTATATTCACCTAATAATTTAGACATTGGTGGATATTTTAAAGATGCATCACTTGGATTTTAGATGGACATTGGATGAAAATTTATATTTTTTTAGTTTTTATAAAATAAAATTATCATTTATATATTAGTATGAAACCTTATATGGATTTTTATTTGATACTGTGTCGTTTATCATTATATTGGGTTTAGATTTGTGTGATGTATATATTTGGGCTGAATATATTACAAGATATGATGAAACATGTGAAAATTATTCATGATCACATTATAATTTATTAGAGTATATAGAATTCCTCTGAAGATCAGAGGAGGACACCATTAAAGTTTTCATTTAGTGATCATGTGTCATTGAAATTATTTCATAGGTGTGAAAAATTATGGTTTATAAATTGAAGTAAGTTTTCACTGATATATGTCGATCCATTTTAAGAGATAGAGTAAATTACAGAGGCATCTTATCAGTTGGCACTACCTGTATACTTAATGAGGATCATTGACATATTTCATGTGTCCAATCTTTGGAATTATTTTTAGGATCCCTCATATATGACTCATTTATGAGATATTTATATAAATGAATATTTTTGATTTTGTAGAGTATTTAGAAAAAACAATTAAGATCAAAATGATAAATTTTTATGAGGGTGAGCTATTCCCATAGTTAAAGTTCATTGGAAACATGGTTGAGTATATGAAAAAACTTAGGAAAGGGAATCATAGATACGAGTTCAATATATTTATTTTTTATGTTTTTATTGTTTTATTTTGATATGGAATTAATTATAATGATGAAAAATAAATCAATGAGAATTATTATGTTATATTTTATTTATTGTTTTTAAATATTTTCAATGATGAAAAGTTTTAAAATAATTTGTAATACAAAGACCCAAAAATTCAGTGTTTATGTGTTTATAAAATTAATGAGGATATTTGGTATTATAAAGGGTAAAATAGAAATTTTACTGGTCTTGGAATGGAATTTTGAATTCATTGTTAGATTCAAGATGTAATTTTTATCCTCATGTATACTTTTTTTATTTTTATAGTAGTTTCAATTTTTAGTTAATGTCATTTTAAAGTGGAATTTTTTATTAAAGTATTTTATTTTTAATGGATTATTTTTATAAATAGAATATGTGATATTATATAGATGTTATGAAATTGAACAATTAGATGATGTTTTAAATAAATATTTTTATTATTAAACGACATGAGGTGTTTTCTAGTGAAAATCATTATGTGGGTATTTTAATGAGAAACGTGTAGAGTTATGGAAAAATTTAATGGATGATAATGTCATAAACTCTTGATGAAATATATTAATGACTCATTTTAATCTATTTTCCATTAGATAAATTTATATATTTTCTCTATTATCTCAAAAAAAAAAATTACAATTAGTGTGGCATGGTGGGTCAAAGAGAGAGGTGTATGGATAATATAACTAGATAAATGATCTGTAGTGATAAAGGATTTTCAATCATTATGTAATTTAGGTGGTGTATTGATATAATAATATTTTAATTTAATTTATGTGAATCTATCAAGGTTTTTTATTCTATGATAGATTAATATTTCATGATAATCCGAGATAAATATTATAATGAAAATAAAAAATTATTTATGATGAATATTATATTGAGGGATTATGTATTGTATATCAACATTTGAAATGATTATAAAATTTTATATGGTGAATTATTTATTTTTTTGGCAAATGATTGAAATGGAATATGATAATTAAGGAAAGATATATGTTTTATATTATAAAAATTTATTTATTGTGGTTTATAGTGGATTAATGATAGATTAATGGTAGAGTTTGGTATTATGATAATAAATTAAGGAAACCTAGATAGAAGAAATTAAATTGAAATATTTTTTATACTTTAATTAGTGGTGATCATTGTTATGATTGATATATGATCATTTTTTTTTATTTTATAGTAATGATATTGTGTATTAATTATTGATAAGTTGTAGAAATTATCTACGTAGTGTGATTGTTGTGTTTTGTGATATTTGGAAAAGGTCATGATAAATTAGCATAGGGACCATGCAAATATTTAGTAAAATTCACCTAATTGATGGAATTGTGCTGGGTTAATGGGTAGTGAGATCTTAGAGGGTCATGTAAGGTAGCACATGGGACATTCCATATACCAGTTAAGATGAAATTTCTTCCAGTGAGGTACAGAAGGGTGGAATAGTTTTTACATGGTCCATTCCACATAGGCGTAGGGCCATGTCCTATCAGCACAGGGGCTCTACAACATGTTGATGGTGACATCCTCTTATGTTTTTGGATAATGGTGAATGATATTGGATTTAATGGATAAATATAACTTGTGTGAACCGAGTTTACTAATATTATATGACTAGTGATGAGGTTTTAAAATTTTTTGTGCCCAGGATATAAGGAATAATAAAGATTTGATTTATTAACTCTCTGGGATCTAGATTTTTCTAGAACAGGCTGGGATTGTAGTATGAATATAGATATGGTTATTTATTCCCTATGAGCTTTTTATTATTTGTTATGCTAAGAATAATATAAAATGGATGATGGATTAATGAATTCATTTTAAATACTTAGTGATGATGTTGATATTATTAACTTGATTAAATAATGGATGTTGTGGTCTGAATCCATTTATAATAATCGTGAGGATGAGAATGTTCATAATATGGCCAGCTATGATGGTGACATGTGATATGGGGTAGTGATGATACAAGTTGAGGTCAGGAGAGTCCTTGAGGATAAACACCCAGAAATAGAAAGTTTAATTGAGGGTTTTCAACTACCTAGATGATATATATATATACAGTGAATATGGGTCTTGGTAGGGAGAGTATCTCATGGTGGATAGTTATAGACAACCACAATCCTAGTTCATGGACAACTTCTTGACTATTATATATTATAGTTAGGTCTCTATGGATGGACAAAAACATGGATTTCTTATAGTGGGATACCCATGGGTAGAACATATCTCTATTTTTTTGACATGAATTAGAGGTGAAGTAATTCAGTGGTAACTATATAGTTCTCATTGATTCAAAAAGTATAGTGAAGATGATGATTTGGATATATGTCATTTGGAGGATGGATTTGGGGACAATCATTTTTTATTCACTTCATTCATGGATAAATTCATATACTTCATTCAAATAGACACATTATAGTTTCATGGAATAATCTCTTAAGTTTATTTATATACCAACCCATTCATTATATGTAAAGTTATTTAAATATTTTTGATATAGTTGGTGGTGGTGTTGGGTGACATTATCTCTGGCAATGAGACTTAGTAGTGGTAGTGTTTTTGTATCACACCTTTCTAGAGTTATTAAGAAGTTGATGGGAATAAAAAAAAATCTTTTCACATTGATTTTGGATTTAGATGACATGAAATTCATTTATATACATTATTCATTTACTTGTGGTTAAGAATGATGTATTGAATCTATTTATAGTGATATGGTGATTCCCATAAAAGGGTAATTCCTTAAATAAATATGTGATGATATATCCTCAATGCTTATCACCAACCTATGTCTTGTTAAAGGAAGGATGTATGGGTCACACTTTCTTTCATCGTTGAATCAGTGTGGGGTCTCAATAGAACTGGTTCATGACATTGATTTTGTTTTAATGTATAATATTCCTTTTGAAAATTAGAATAGATGGTATGTAAAAAGGATGAGAAACCCCTTCTAAAAGAAATAAACCAGATGTTAAAAAATTTGATTTCATTACCTTAAAGATAATTATAAAAGATGTAATAAGTTTTTTTTCATTATTCTTAATATTATCATAATATTTTTCTAGCATAAATAAATAAATCAAGTATCTCAAATAGTCTTCAAAAAATAAGATCAGGTGAGAAGATTTTGGTAGTAGTGGTATCATTGAAATCTTAAAAAAGATAAAATCCATGTATTCTTGATAATGGACTCTCCTCTCATATGAAAAGAGACACAAATATATTTAATAAAACTAAAAATAATTATTTTCAACAATTTAATTTTATAAATTACAGTGTATTAAAAACAAATATAATTTACATTGCTAAAATCAATAAAAAAAACTAAAATATATTTTTTTATTTACAAAAGGAATTAAAAATATTATTTTTAGTTTTAAAAAATATTGTGACAATGATAATGATTGTATTTTTATAAATAATTTTTTCATTTTTAAATGATTGATTATTTGTTTCTATATTTCCAGATAATAAAAAACTAGTTAAAATTCATTTCAAATAATAAATTCTCAAAATTTTTTTGAACTAATTATTAAATAGGACAACATAATATTATATATAAGACATTTAAATATTAGAGAACTAATTATGATATAAATTTCAAAATAATATTAGAAGTAACAAGATCTTGTCTCCACACCCATCAAAAGGTGTTCCAAATTATAATTTATATTTCTCTTTAAATCATTTAACTATGTAGCTAGTGTATGTAAGGTGTTGATCCTATAAAAGGTTTTGTTTTTTATTTTCTAGTTGGTGATATATTGAATAAATATTTGGGTGATTGAATTTATTATTTGTAGTTAAAACATGGTGAATTTAATTGAAAAGAAATCAAATAATAAAAGAATTTAGGGTTTAGGGTATTAAAATTAGTGTATAAAAAGGAATATTTTACTTTACTAGATGATTTTAATTAATTTTATTTTTTAATAGAAATAAATTTTATATATGTTTGTTATGAAAAAACAATCACATTATAATTAAAAAATTATCTAATATATAAACTACATTAATCAAATTTTATAATTTATTATCGGTTTACCTTGGAAAATGGATAAAATATAATTATAATTGTCATATAATTTATTCCATGAAATAAATGTATTTCACCCATTTAAACAAACTTGGTCCACATTTTTAGTGAGTAAATAATTTCTTATAAATCATAATTATATTATAATAATTATCACGATAAAGATAAGTCAAGAGAAGAATAAAACATGTTCATTATGTAATGTCACAAATTCATAAACCCCACACTTATATTCTTAGCCTCCCATAGACATGAGTGTAACAAATATGATTCAAAAATACTCAATCACTCACATGAGTAGAAGAGTAATAGATGTAAAGTGGAATAAAATAGGAAAATAAAATAAAAAATAAAAATAATACACTAACCAGGCCTAAAGAAAAACAATATCAAAGTGCATGGAAATCTTCCTCCTCTAAATTGAATTCCCAAGGTCTATTTTGATAAGATTTTTAGATTACATATAATGTACATAAATACATATACAAAAATAAATCAATACTACCTTTTTTGGATTTCAACATGGTAAATCTCTAATATTTGAGTTTTAGTCGTCAACAGTTAGTGGTGTAGGTGATACACAATATGGAAGTTGCAATGCATGAAATGTAAAATCAACATCATTCACCTACCATGATGGTATAGGTACATGAAATTTGAAACCCCATTAGAAATTACATATAGTTCATATAAGAATTGTGATATGTATTCTTCTTGGGATGTGTAGTGTATTCTTGTACATACACAACACTTGTCTATAGAAATGTATGAAATGTATTTCTTCACAATTTATATTTTCTTAATATTATCTTTAAATATATATAATGATAAATTTATATTATATTTTTGAATAAATAAAATTGGTTTAATTAATATTATTTTCACTGAAAGATGATACAAATGAAAATGTATCAGGTGAAATAGATCACATTTTAACTGAAATTCAAATTAAAAATCAAGTGTAAACTGAATGTCATAAAAATTTCCCACATTTAAATATTTTTAACCACGATAAAAAATATTTATTCATCACCATTTTAAAATAAATGTTTTTTTATTTTTTTTAATGCCAACATTTTTGGATTTTATTAAATGATCACTAAAAGGGAAGCGATTCACCCATATATAGTATCAAGATAGAAAAACAAAAACTATATCAACATACTTGGATGAAAAATAATCTTTTATAATAACATTATAGGTACATTGGACACATAAAAAATGTTACTCCTTAATCTTGTTAGTGATTGAGCACATTTACAAATATGCTTCAAAATTGACCCGAAATCACATCATTCCAATAAAATTTTCATCTTCTTTGAATTTCTATTATAGAATTACAATTTTTTTAGATCTTGACACTCAATATTTTAAATCCTTTATAATTTATTTTGAAACTCAAATAGATAATCAGGATTAGTTATCCCTCTATGAGTATGAGGAGTTGTACTGTAAGTCCCCTTAATAAAATATTTCTCACTTGAATTAATATTCAATTTAGGCAGTGATGATAATGATGCTACATGAGCACCAATATTGATATCCTTATCTTAAATTACACTATAGATATAACCTGAACCCACTAAATCATAAGATAGACAAGAACCAAAATTGATTTATAATTGTCCATATCCTATGGTAATGATGGTAAGAACATTTGAATTAATGTGAATTGAAATATGTTCCCCAATAATACAAACAAGTTACATTTCCCATTTTTCATCAGGAACCAATACCCCTACCTTAGCCTAATTTTTTCTAGTTCTAGAGACTTATTAAAACATAAATTTCATATTACTTTTTTATAATTTTGTTTATTGTTCCTTTTATTCTCCTTAAACTATACTCATGAAAGTTTGTAGAAGCCAATAAGCATTACAAATTAGAAAAATATGAATACAAAAGCTTAATCCACAAAATAACAATATTCAAAACACTGAAACCACATAAAAGTCTCTCAACCATATTTTACACTTTCAAACCTTTATATTAGAATCCACATATCCTTAGGCTAACCAACTCAATGATTTTCCATCAAACTAAATTACCCAAATAGTTTACAATTACCTCATAATATCAAAACTACTTTTATTCTAATAATTTTATCACACCAATAATAATTCATAGGGTTCATAAAAATAGTTAAACAAGAGTTAAAATCACATACCACTTATACTAATAATTGTTTTAAAAAAATCAATCAATTTTATTAATCTCCTTATAATACCAACCCTTATTTATATTTTCACATTTATTTAATTAATTAAAGTTAATTACCCTAATCAAATTATTATAATTATCATCTTTCCTTTAGTTCATTATACAATGTCAATTTAATTTTCAATCCCATAAACATACCATTGACTTAGTTTATCTATCATATAGTTATCTTATATTATAAGTAATTACCCATTAACACATCAACCAAAATATAAAATTTCACCCAACATGTTGAAAAAAATGATAATTTAGAACCCCTACCATAAATTTTCATCAAATAATAGAGATTAATAATTATATTTCATATTAAATATATAAAATTCCAATGAATCCATATCCCATAAATATCCATGTATATTATCTATCAACTATGTTCATAAAACCCCTTAAGAAAATATAAGATAGATAGAATACGAACGAATCTTTGAAGTATTATATTAATACTCCTTGATCTAGATTAATAATGGAAAAATTTAAAGATCTATAAAATAGTACTCCAGGGTTATTAATAAACTTCTATTATCATCAAAATCTATACCAAAGACGAAGGAACTTATTAGAAAAATAGAAACTAAAAAATATTACATTTAAAAATGGAATTAAAAAAATTCTTAGTGCAATGAAACTCATTACACCATGATGAGTGTTCATTAAATGAGAATTCAATAGTCAGGGTGAAAATTATGCTTATTTTCCCTTAAATGTATCAACAATTAAAATAATATTATATCTTCAATGTCTTGGAAATTCCATATAATTTTTTTTAAATTATATGGGATTATTTTGAGACTAGACACTCAGAAGACACCAGATTCCAAGGACCAGTGATCCCAGAATAGAATTTTGACCTTTTTTTAGTTTATTTAAATAAATCCGTGAGAGGGTTTTTCTAACTTTTAAACCGGTGCTCAGATAAAAAATATGAGGGCACCATTAAACTCAGAATGATGGGAGTTTTCTAGAAATGACCTAAATTTGACCAATGAGGGTTGATCAGAAAAGATAGTTTTCATAATTTTTGGAAGAAAAATAAAATAACATAAAATATTATTTAATTTGTTTCTCTTAACCATTGAGTGGTGGAACGCTAACACTGTGGTGAAGAGATGAGGAGATGACAAGTCACATTAAATGAATCTCATTAATGTGGATATTTAATTGAAGCATAATAGAGATGATGTTTCATAAATGAAACAAAGTAACAATGCGATGATGTAGCACAATAGAAATGATGCGATGCATTTCTCTTTTAATGAGATAATGGGTTGGAGAAAATAATTAAAGGCCTGAGAATTACGCTGATAAATCTATGGTGAGGTATCCTCTCCAAAAAATGAATGTAGAACACATTCTCCTTCCACCCTTCGATGGATCTCTAGGAGCGTGGGTGAGGATCAAGAATAGAGAACGAAGGCTCGTGACCCCGATCTTCCTCGACCAATGCCTACCCAAGGTTGGGGTTACTTTTTGTAATTTTAATTTCCTATTATTCATTCAAAAAAAATGAATGAAGATCATACCATGAACATGTTGATCGATGGATCACTTGTTCTTGTGGGAGGGAGCTTATTCTCTGGGTTGTGAATCAGGATTAATTTTTTTAGAATCATAATCCTATCCCCCCATGTTTTAAAGATAATCTAATGAAAAGGGTGTGAGAAGACACGAACAAGGCCCGAGAACCTCCCCCTTTGTGGTTTATTGTGTGTTCTTCATGGCCACAACTCCGAATTGATGAAAAAGAATTTTTGTGGAAATAGTAGGGAAGATGACACCCTATGGAGGCCAGATGTGTAGAAGGTCCAAAGAATGGACCATCGGAGCGGACCTAGTGGTTTGCCTAACATCCCGCAGGTGGGTGGAGGCACAACACAATAGTGCGCTGAGGCGGTGCAGTAGGAGCCACCAACAGCGGGCCGACGACTTTGTACTGGCACACAGTCTAGTGGTGACCAAGTGTGAGACCAGGGGGCTGTCGAATCCTGCCGACTGTATGCAGCCGAAATGGACACTCAGCGGGCATTCAGACTGGAGAAGACCGACCAGCCATGCAGGCTAGGCTAAGTGTCATGAAATGGGCCGCAGAGTGGCCCAGGTTAGAATAAAGACAATGGGATAAAGCCAGGATGCTGGGAGGCCCAGGTTGGGTAAGAAAATTAAAACTCTAGTGTAGTTTGGGCCGGTTGAATATGGGTCGCAAGGTGACCCAGTGGATTGGACCCATGATTGAACCAGGCCGGGTCTAGCATGGCCCAATGAGATTGGCCCAGTTGACAGGCTAGACCGGGCCGACCCAAATCTAACCTGGTCAGGTCAGGTTGGCTGAACTGGGTCAGGTCATGTGATACCCCTGGGCCGGGTTGGTCAGGTCAGTCTAACTGGGTTGGATCGGGCCCAGACACAAATGTCCCCTATTTATAAAAACATCAATATATTTCATACTAGGTATCCATTTGACGAGATGTTTAATGATTTGGAATCCTAGCAATGAGGCAGTTCTTTTTGAATTCTCTAAGGCGGTTTTAATGAGAGGAAGCTAGAAATTGACAAAGTGGCTGCCTCAGGTGGCACATTTAAGTCACAAAGAGGCTGTGTGAGCCACTTTGTGCTCCAGCAATTCAGTGTGGAGTCCCTGCAAACTAGCCATCGGGTATCATTCATGATTCTGACATATTCCTGCCTGATAGCGGCCCAAACCGATGAGGCAAGGTGCCAATTGTATCCATTTAAGAGCCTCCTTGTGATTCTGTTTGAGAGAAAATCATCATTAGCCTCATAAGAAATCAAGTTCCAGGTGAACATCCCAATCAATCCATCATTAAATGTCTAAAGATCCTTGAGACCTAGCCCCCCCAGCTCCATAGGCTTGATGTACTCCTTCCATGACACTGTAATTAGCTTCCTCTCGTGTGGTGACCCTGTCCATATGAAATTCCATACCATGATCTGAAGTTCCTTGAGAATTCCCCTCAGCCATCGATAGATGGAGAAGGAATATAGAAAATTCGATGTGATTACTGAGTTCACAAGGCAGACCCTCCCCACCAGGGACATAGATTTCCCATTCCAGCTGGCCATCTGATGAACAATTCCAGCAGAGATTCCTTCCAAGTACTATCTTTTCACTTTTACCCAAAACAATGGGACCCCAAGGTATTGGAATGGTAAGGCACCCCTCCTCACCCCTAGAAGTCTGAAAATTCTCTTCCGTTTTCCAACTAGAATTCCATTTCCAAAAACAATAGAAGATTTGTACCAACTAATGGCTTGTATGGAAACCTCCTCATAATGACTAAAAAGGGATTTAATGGAGGAGATGGTTTTCCTTGACGCTTGACCAAGAAGAAAGATGTCGTCAGCATACAATAAATGAGACGGGGTATGCTCACTCACACCAGCCCTAATTCATTTATAAAGTCCCATTTGGGAAAGATCATTAATACACATACTCAAGTAGTCCTCTTCCATGGAAAAAAGTAGACCAGAGAGTGGGTCACCTTACCACACCCCCCTGGTGCAGGGAAAGAAGCCCCTCAGGGCACCATTGACAAGGACAGATAATATGGAAGACTCCCAAATTTTACAGATCAGATTCACGAATCCATTTGAGAAGCCATACCTTCTAATAACATCAAGGAGAAAGATCCACTCAATGGTGTCAAAAGCCTTGGATATATTAATTTTGATGGCAAAATTTACATCCTTTGTCTTCCTTCTCATAAGATTGACACTCTCAGAAGCCATAAAAAGTCACTTTTGGATGCTCCTCCCAGGGAAAAATCAAAATTGATTCGTAGTGATTTTTCCATTAACCAACCCACTCTTCCTGTTCACCAAAACCTTGATAAGTTTAGGTATTGTGTTCCCAAGAGCAACCGGTCTGAAGTCCTTGATTCCAAGAGCATTCTCTGTCTTGGGGATAAGGGAAATGAAACATGAATTCATTCCATGGGGCATATATAAGTGTGAGAAGAAATCCTTGATTCCATGCACAATGTCATTCTGTAGGATGTCCCAATAGAACATAAAAAATTTATTTGTGAACCCATCAGGACCTGGGGAACTCTCAAGATTGAGAGATAGAAGGGAAGATCTAATCTCCTCTTTGCATGGGGGAGCAAGTAGAAGCTGATTCGAGTGATCATCAATACAAGGGCTGATGTTATCAACCATGTGGTGGGTGTCAGACTGACCATTATCAGAATATATTCCTTTTAAGTATTCAGCAACAGCCAAGAAAATCTTATTTTCTTCACTGTAGAGGTGCCCATCAATGTTGATCACCCTATTCCCTGCACACGCCCTCTTTTCCTTATGTAATCTGTTGAAGATCTTGGAGTTTCTATCCCCGTCCGTTAACCATTTCACATTCAGTTGATTTCTCACCAGCCTTTCCTTTATCATTAGGAGGTCATCCAGCCTATTGTGGGCTATTTTTTCCTCTCTGGATAAGGTAGGATGTTGATCATGAAAAATCTGAATCCTGTCCAGCTCCTCCTCTTCCTTCTTGATGTCCTCATCAATTTTTGAAAAAGATTTTTTAATCCATTCTCTTAGTATCCCCTTAAGATGTTTGAGTTTCATAACAAGTCGCTGAAGAGGACTCCCAATGACTTCAGAATTCTATGCCTCCAAGACAATCTCCCTACATCCTGGAGTCAAAAGCCATCCATTGTTGAATTTGAAGGGAATAGGGGTTGACCTTGTGAGCTGGGTATTGACATCAATAACCATCGGGTTGTGGTCAGAATGATGCTTAGGGAGCGTGAATCTAGAAACTCCATGATTCGTATCATGATCACAAATATAGACAAAACATCTATCATGATTTCTTTCTTGCTTCCCCTCCCACGTGTACCTACACCATGTAAAATCTGAACCAGCTATGGTAACTTGTTCTAGATTGCAATAGTCAATAAATTCAGAAAATTCTGCAGCAGCCACCCTATTAAAATTTGGTCCAGTTTTCTCTTCAGGCTTCAACACTGTGTTGAAATCACCAATCACCACCCATTTTCTCTCCATCTTCCTAGAAGTGGCTTTAAGTTCCTCCCATAATTCCCTCCTCTTTATATAAGAGTTGGAGGCATATACAAAAGAGACTGATAAATCCTACCTAGAAAAAATGTAGTTAATCAGGACACTTTGATTACCATTAGCACAGGAGGTGATCTTAATGTAATCATGCCTTAACACCCATAATTTGTATATATGATATGCATTCTGATTATTAGAGACAAAGTTGTATCCTAGAGAGTCCCATTTGAATCCTTTCTAGATTTCAAAGAGGATTTTTGGATCAGCAATGCTGACAAACATCAGTTTGTAGGTCATGAGATAATGTTGAAGGGCCCTGTGTGGAATAGGTAAGATGTCCTAAGTGGGAAGTGGCTCCATGTGACCTAGAAAACCCATGATACTCATTGTTACGAATGATAGTATTGCTTTACGTACTTTAGATTAATCATGTGTGAGCTATCTTTCTTCATGATCATGCTTTGTGGTTTTCTTTATGGATTGATTTTTGGTATTTCCTTTGTGATTTGGGGTATATAATGAGTATTTTGTTACTCACCTCTGCACAGGCATCGCCCACATGTGTTGTGTCTGGTGCAGATGACCGCCGCCTTGATGGAGGAGTTGGTAGCCTAGGACCCGTTCGTGCCCACTGATATTAGGAAGGCATGACGTACTTCTATAACTTTCAATAGATACTCTACACATACACATCAGGTGATTATTTTAGTGGATGTATTTCCAGATATCCTTTGTACTTTTCTATTTTCAGTTATTCCTTTTTTGGGTTTTTATTCTTTACCATTTGACATATATCTTGTACCTTTACTCAGTCGTTGTTTAGTGGCATGCATATTTTCCATTCCAATTTTGGGAACGTGGTTGTGTGTGTCTCTGTGTAGGTACTCAGTAAAATTCCACCCATGTGATGGTTGATGCCTTCGACACTAGTTTCCAACCCCTAGACTTTGGGGGGTGGGCTTGGGGGAGTCATAACCTGGGCCCCGAGGGACAGGTCATGACAATGTGGTATCAGAGGTGGTCAGTTCTACCTCAAAGACCAAGAATATGTTGTTTTGTTTTTGGGAAACAATGTCAAATGTTTCGAGTATGACTTCTAGATTCAGGGAGTCTAGTGTTAGTGTGGTGGCCGACATATCCACACACAAGTACCTTGAATTCTACCTTTTATCTCTTTACATAAAAACATTGGTTGCATGAATCATATTGGGATTGAGTGTTTCCTCATGTTCTTCTTGAATAAGAGTTTTCTTAGAAGGTATAATCTATTGACCTTGGTAGATATTGATCTTTTTCAAGATTCCTCCTTGGAGATAGTAAGCTAGTATTCTGATGATAGACTGTGAGGATTTCCTGCCTTGCAATGAGGCATTAGTTCAGAGACCCGTGCTAGATATGCCCCGTCGGGTGGTTCCCCAACTCTACCACCACCCGTTGATTAGAAGTTACTTCTGGCATTACCGGTAGAGGTCACATGAATTCACAACACCTTTCATGAGTTCCATAGACAAAGACCTTCTAGTTTTAGGGGAGAGATAAATCCTCTGGCCGCTAAGGACAGGCGGGAGGTAGTGATGTGTATCTTCTTCTTAGTGAGGACTCCATTTGACTAGATGTCCGTTTTATCCATGAGACTTCTTGCAGGGCTTAGTAGAGAGATAGTTTAGTTTCACCATTCAGGATTTTGATGAGGTGATCCTCTTCTTGGATGACTTCTAGTGGATTTTCCAAGAGGATTTCTTCCCTGTGACCTTGAACTCAGTGTGTATACACGAGTTGCTTCACATACAACATGACAACATGTCAGTGGATGAGTAATATGTGAGTTTTACAGACCTATCCCACCACACTACGAATATGGTATGAGACTGTTTCTTTAGGACTTAGACCTTTGAGCAAGGACTCTAATGGTAGATTAGGGTGTCGATGATTTCTCTTAGCATCCCCACTCAGGCTGGAGTTCTATAGCGAGCTCTAATAGAAGAGAGCTTCTTTCTAGAGTAGGCACTGATAATGGGAGCTACCACTAGGTGATAGGTGGTCGAGTCATCCATGGCGGGAACTAACAGATGATACAGAGGTCCAAGTAGGCCAGACAGTCTGGAGAGAGACCCCAAGACACAGGATCAGTGGCGCGAGGACACCGGGGTATAAGGGGTTAATAGAGGAGAGGGATGTTTTACTTGTGTGGCGGGTAGGGACACACGGCTCATGAATTCCCAAAATTCCACACAGACGATCGATAGATGGTCGAGGGACAGACAAGGTAGAGGTATAGGTTTAAGAGAGGAGGTCTGCAGAGTGACATACGTGGCAGAGGAGTAGGCCGAGCAGCAGGTGGTGGGAAACAGTTCAAGGTACTACCCCCACCACCCCCAGGTGTTCCACCATGACCTCAGAGAGTAGGTGGATAGGGGCAAGCACAACTTCAGGAAGTGGAGGCCTATAACCATGGCACTCTAGAGATGATTAGATGTACGATCATCATCTTCTCCACCTTTTCTACAATTCTTATATACACAGGTTCCAATCAATCTTTCCTTGCCATGGATTTATTTTAATGCTTGGAGATTCCTATGGAGTCGTTGGCTCAATCCTTACAATTAGAGACTCTTAAATGAGGGGATTCGATGATTAAACACTAGTGAAAATAGTGAGAGATTACTCTTGGAGATGATATCTTCGGTTGGGATCTTCTAGTAGCGGCATTGAGGTCTTATGACATCAACTTGGGTATGGAATAGTTATCCATAGTTCATGCTCAGATTGACTTTATAAGGTGTAGAGTGCAGTGTGTTTGCGAGGATGTGACCAGGTTTTTCTTCACCAATGACAAAGGGAAATCTTTCAGCATAAGATGAAATTTATCTAAGGAGGGTGCAACTGATCAATCATTAGTTGGATAGCCTCACCCTTGGTGTGGTGGATGAGAGGAGTCAAAACTTTCCTATAGTGGTGGATAAGTATGAAGAAGTATTTCTTGAGTATGTTCTAAGACTACCTCCTCATAGAGAGGAGGACTTATACATCGTTCTATACCCTAGGACGACACCGATATCCACACTGGTATATCAGATTTATATCGTGGAGCATCGTGATTCGAGGGTACAATAGGAGGACTTTCAAAATAAGGACTTAATGAGGCCCAACATTTCACTATGGGTAGCCCCAATATTTCTTTCCAAGAAGGTAGACATAAGATTGAGGCTATGCGTGGACTTCTGGCACCTAAACTAGGTGACTGTGAAGAAGAAATATCCACTGCCAAGAATTGATAACCTCTTTGATCTACTTAATGAAGTGACATGGTTCTCAATGATAGGTCTCATATCAGGCTATCACCAGCTTTGGGTATAGAATGAGGATGTATTGAAGATATTCTTCAGATTCCAGCATGACCACTACAAGTTCTTAGTGATGCCCTTCGGCATGACCAATGCCCCAACAGTGTTCATGGGAATCATGAATAGGATCTTCTAGCCTTACCTCGATAATTTCATGTTGGTATTCATTGATGACATCTTGGTGTAATTAGTGTCAGAGTAGGATCATGCTACACACCTATGGATAGTCCTGGATACACTCTGAGAGAACCGTATTTATAGGAATCTCTTGAGTTCTAATTCTAGATTTAGGAAGTCCACTTTCTAGGAAACGTCATCTCGGAGGCTGGAGTTGTAGTGGATCCAGTAAAGATAGAGGTAGTTCTTGCTTGGGATCCACCCAGAATCATGAATGTGGTGAAGAGTTTCTTGGGATTGGCTAGATACTGCTGGAGGTTAGTTCCCAACTTTTCCAGAGTAGCATAACCCTTATTGGTTTTGACATGGAAGGGAAAACCCTTCGTGTGGATAGAGAAGTGCCAACATAGTTTCCAGGAGCTGAGGAGAAGACTGACGAGTGCCCCCATCTTGAGACTACTAGAGGGGGGTGTTGGGTATGTAGTTTTTTGTGATGCATCAAGGATTGGAATGGATTGTGTCCAGATGCAAGAGTGAGTAGTGATTACCAACAATTCATGGAAGTTGAGGCATCATGAGCAGAGCTACGTGAACTATGACATGGAGTTAGCAGTAGTGGTATTTGATTTGAAGATGTGGCAGAACTTCTTGATGGGTGAAACATTTACCATCTACTCTGAATACAAAAGTCTCAGGTATATCTTCTCCTAGAAGGACTTGAACCTGAGGTAGCAGCGATGGATGGGGTTCCTATAGGACTATGACATCGAGATAGTCTATACTCCTTTTAAGGAGAATGTGGTGGCATACACGCTTAGTAAGAGGTCCATTTTGTAGCTACTGAGTGAGGTGATATATCAGCTAGCCGCAATGCATATATCCTTCTTGGATGATGATGGAACAACTTAGCTTTATTTAATGACTGTCACTCCCCCACTCTTATATCAAGTTAGGGTGGCACAACTAGTTGATGTTGACTACGAGGCCCTATGTGCTCAGTTATCCTCAGAACGGGATCTGGATGTATTTTCGATAGGCGGGGAGCACGTCAACCTTTTTTAGGACACACAATAGTACCAATGGAATTGTGATAGGATATTTTGAGGGAGTTATATACCTCCCCTTTGGCGGTACATCTTAGAGTGGAAAAGATTAACTAGGATCTTCATCGTTAGTAATGGTGGCTAGGGATGAAGAAATTGGTGGCTGAGTTCATTTCACGGTTCCTCACTTGTCAGCCAGTGAAAGCTAAGAATTAGGTTCCAGCAGGCTTGGCATAACCACTTGAGGTGCTGGAGTGGAAGTTGGATGGTATCTCCATGGAATTTGTGACATGATTACCGTGCATGTCCAAGGGCCATGATTCTATCTCAGTGATCGTTGATTAGATCACCAAGTCGACTCACTTCCTACCCATCCTAGGAGTAGGGATCAGTAGAGGGATTGTGACACCTTTTAAGTTTAGGAGACAATGAAGCTTCATAGGGTGACTTTGACGATCATCTCAGACCATGATCATCACTTCAAATCCTAGACATGGAGAGATTATATAAGGCGTTTGGGACTCAGCTATGCTTGATAACATCCTTTCACCCACAAACTAATGGTCAGATGGAGTGGACCATATAAACCCTAAAGGACAGGCTTTATGCTTGTGTTCTTGATTTTGGTTGTAGTTGCGAGGACCACCTGCCACTGGTGGAGTTTTCATACAACAAAATCTATAACTCCACTATTAGAATGACACTGTTTGAGGCTTTGTACAAGCATCCTTGAAGATCACCTCTATGCTGAATAGACCTAGGGGAGTCGACACTCATGGGCCCAGAGTTGGTACGAGCTACGACTGAGAAGGTGAAGGTCATCCAGGAGAGGATGATGACTATAAAAAGAAAGAATAAATCTTACATCAATAGGAGATAGAGGCCCTTGGAGTTCAAGGAGATATATCATGTTTTCCTTAAGGTCTCACCCTGACGGGGATTGCAAAGATGTTTTCGGGGTGGCAAGTTATATTCGAGGTGCATCGACCCTTTACAGATTTTTGGTAGAGTTGGAGAGGTGGCATACCACCTAGCTCTCCCCCCACAGATGAACTCATTGAATGATGTTTTCTAAGCTTTGCAGTTGAGGGGGTAAGTGCATGATTCATCACATGTCATCAACTAGGGAGAGATGGAAATCGACGATGGGGTGATGTTTGTGGAGTTTCCGATGGAGATAGAGTATCGACAGGAACATGTCCATCGTGGATGGTCAATTCCTCTAGTGTGTGTTCGGTGGAAAAACAAGAATCACTTGGAGTGCACATGGGGGGAGGAGGATACGATTAGTGCTCAGTACACCCATTTGTTTGTTTATCCTTGTTTTGGATTATGAGGACGTGAATCCCTAAAGGCGGGGGTAATGTACTGTCCTGGAAATCCCATGTATTTTTTTAAATTATATGGGATTATTTTGAGAATAGATGCTTAGATGTAACCAAATGCCAAGGCCTAGTGACCATGAAATAGAATTTTGAATTTTTTCTAGTTTATTTAAATAAACGTGCGACTGGGTTTTTCTAACTTTTAAACCATTTCTTGGATCAAAAATACAAGGGAACTATTGAACTCAAAACGATGGTACTCACCTAGAAAGGAACTAACTTTGATAGGTGAGGATCGACTGAAAAAAGATAGTGTTTTTGAATTTTTGGAAGAAAAATAAAATAACAAGAAAAGTTATTTTATTTATTTCTCTTCACCGTTGAGCAGTGGCATGCCAGCACTGCAGTGTGGTGATGAGGTGAAGATGAGTTGCATTAAATGAATCCCATTAATGAGGCTCCCTTGGAATCCACCACTTTCGAACTCCTTGAAGGGAGGTTCTTTCTTTGTTTTTCTAGTCTTATTCAAATAATAATAAAAAGAGTATTTATCAGAATCCCATTAATGAGGCTATTTAACTAAAGAATAATTCAGATGCTGTTTCATAAATGAAATAGTGTAATGATGTGACGATGTAGCGTAATAGATTCACTGTGACATGTTTCTCTTTTAATGAGATAATGGGTTAGAGAAAATAATTAGAGGCCTGAGAATTTATCTAATGAATCTACAGTGAGGAATCCACTCCAATTATGAATGAAGAATGCATTATCCTTTCACCATTTTAAAGATCTCTAGCAGTGTGTGCGGTGAATCAAGAACATAGAACAAAGGCATATGAACCTGCACTTCCCCGACCAACATCTATCTTAGGTAGGGGTTATTTATTATAATTTTAATTCCCTGTTCTTCATTCTAAAACACCAAACAAGGATCAACCCAAGAACTTGTTGATCCATTGATCACTTTTTCATGAAGGAGGGAGCTTATTATCGAGGTGTTGAATTGGGATTAATTTTGATAGAATCATAATCCTATCCCCCCATGTTTTAAAGAAACTCTAACATGGAGGGTGCATGAAAACATGAAAAAGGCCTGAGGCCCTCTGACTTTGTGAATTATTGTACGTTCTTCATGGAAACTACTCCAGATTGACAGTAAGGAATTTCTGAGGCCATAGCAGGGAAGATGACAACCCATGGACGCTGAAGGCACAAACAGTTCAAAGAACGGACCGCCGGAGTGGATCTGGTGATCCATAGAGCATCTCACTGGCGATCGGTGGTGGTGTCCCATGATGGAGGCCGTGGGTGGGTGGTGGTGCACCATGAAAGTGCATCGAGGTGGGATGCAACTGGATCATGCCGTGGTGGTGCGATAGGAACTGTCGGCAGTGGGTTGGAGGTGGGATGAGGACCGTTGTGCGGGTCGTGGCTTCGCATTGGAAGGCAGTCCAGAGGGGACTGCATGTGGGACTAGGGGGAATCCGGCTCCTTATAGCCACGTGAAGCTGAAGCAGATGCCCCGTGAGAATCTAGGAAGAAGAAGATTCGCCCACCATGCGGGACAGGCTGGGGGTGCGAACCGGGCTGCGGAGCAACCCATGCTGGAGTGAACACGACCTACTTTTGTGGGTTGGGATGACAAGATAAAGTTGAGCTGTTGGGCATCTTGGGTGGGGTTTGAAAACCATCCCACCAGTGTGGGATAAGACAGACAAATCTGGGTTGTTGGGAAACCCTATGGACTGGACCCACAACTGAACCGTGTCGGGTCCAACAAGGGCCAATGGGCCTGACCCAGTAGCCTGGACAGACCGAGCTGACCCAAAACCAACTGTGTCAGTTTAGGTTGGAAAAAATGGGTCGGGTCATGTATGACCTTTATGGCCAGGTTGGTTGGGTCAGTTCGATCAGGTCAGACTGGGCCTAGACACAAACTGCCCTTGTTTAAAAAAACTTCAATATATTTCAGACTGGGCATCCTTTTGATGAGTTGTTTACGGCGTTGTAACCCTTGCGATGAGGCATTTCTTTTGTCATGCTATAAGAAGGTTCTCATGGAATTTGAAATATGACGAATGGATTGAGGGGTGGATTCTCTTAGAATCAAGTGTGCTATATTCGGGAATCCTATAGCCGGATGAGACCTGAAGACTACAGATGAGTGGGACCAAGTGACCCTATAGGCCTAGAAGACAAGAGACTATTTGTGGATAAGCTACAAGAGACTCTATGTGGATCAGATACAAGCGAACCTATGTGAATCAACTACAAGTGACCCTGTGTGGATATTCTACAAGAGGCCCTGTGTGGACCAGCTAAGATGGAATAAGTGGGGAGTGGCTTCATGTGACCCAACAGACCCATGGTATTCATCAGGGGTGAGTACCTCAACAGTCCAAGGTATTCAGTGTTATCACTGATAGTATTTCTTTTCGTACTTTAGATTATACCTGTGTGAGCTGTCTTGCTTCATGATCATGATTCATCATTCTCTTTGTTGATTTATTTATCATATTTCCTTTGTGGTTTGGGGTCCCTACTGAGTATTTTTTTACTCACTCCTACATGGGATTCGCCCACACGTGTTGTGTCTGGTGCAGATGAATTCTGCCTTGATGGAGGACTTGGTGGCCTAGGACCTGGTTGTGCCCAGTGAGACCAGGTAGGTAGGTTATACTTCTACGAATTCCGGCGGCTACTCTACACTTATCCAAAGGTGGTATTTTTAGCAGATGGATTTCTAGTGGTCCTTTGTAATTTACGGTTTTCATTTCATCTTTTGTTGGGTTTGTATCCTTGCCCATTTGATCTAAAACTTGTACGTTTACTCAGTGGTTGTTTAGTGGCATGAATGTTTACCTTTTCAGTTTTGGGACGTGGTTGTGTGTGTGTGTGCTTATAGGTACTCAGAAAAATGTCTCCCACTTTCATGTTTATGCCTTCGGCGCTAGTCACCAACCCCTGGACTTTAGGAGGTGGGCTTGGGGGAGTCATGGCATGGGCCTTGGGGTACGATTTTTGACAATATCAAAGGTGATTATGGAATAATGAGATTTGTTACACCTCAAAACCCCAATCCTCATAATTTCATGATGTGATTTACTCCACCTCCACAAAATCAATATCTGTATCTCATTTATATTCAAATACAAAGATAAATTATCATCGGGTAGTGGATATTACTATGACACAAGACATGATCTCCATGAAAATAATGTATATAAACTAAAACCATATCTTCCTCTTAAATCATGTAACCAAAATTCTTCCACACATCACATTATAGAACAATTTAAGACATAAAACATAATAATATAGGCCACAACCCAATGATTAGGTCCAAATGGACAGTGGTGAAACTCCTTCAAAACATAAACACTCCAAAAAAACCATCAAACCTAGGATAAAATCATATAGTAATGCATGTAATAATAATTTTTTTACCTTTGGAATAAATTCACATCAAAATAAACCCCTATTCTTTCCTTTCTACTATAACAAACAAAAAATATTAATCACTAAAAAGAAGGGAAAAATTGAAAATCCATAAATTCACATTATATAATAATTAAAAAATTCCTTTCACTGAAAATAAAATGAAATCCTTGTAAAAAAACAAAATATTAACTACTACATAAGATACCTCTAAAAAAATATTTCCAAAAAAGGAGAAACAACAATTGAAAAAGGAAAATTCAACAGCATTTACTTTAACTTAAAAATAAAATATCTACTTCATAAAATTGTTCATGGTCAAAAAGTGATTTGGTTACTTTCTTGTTGTATTTTTATTGTGTGAACTATAAAATATTCACCTAATAGGGCCATTGAATTACATCACAAAAAGAATATTAGGTAATCTCCATAGGGATTTTCAAAATTCAAATCCATTAATCAAACATCTATAACAAATTAATATATGATAAGAATAGTTGTGTGAATATAACATGAAAGGAATATGGATTTATTTGTAGTATTCTATATTAAAAAATGTAGTATCATAGATGATTGAGTTTAAACAAATGAAAATGTGTGTTCATTGATTTGGGTTGTAAAAATAAATTATAATTCACATTAGTTGAATTAACTATATAAATATGTTAAAAAAATAACTTATTCTATGGATGATCATTTTAAATTCACCTTAGACATACCCCTAATATAAATTTTCCCTGTAATGTTTCTCTTCTATCCTATAATAAGTGATTAAAATAGTGATATATGATTATTTTTCTAATGAAATCCTTATAATTATCATATATTAAAAGTCAATGTCCAATACTCTAATTCTCAGTTTCAGTTTCCACTTTAAATCCATCACACTGACCCTAAATTCCTCTAACTACTTAAAAATATGATAAATCATTAAGTGAAAGAGTTTAAATTACAAAAATATTGGATTCAACTATGTACCATACATTGTATATTACATTCCCTTTTCCCACCAATTAGAGAACTTATACACTCATGCTAATGAAAAAGATAGAAATTGTAAAATAAATTTCTCCACCCATGTAGCTCAAATCCACACTAATTCTACATGTTATATCTATAATTGTGAATGTATCCCTCTAAAAGTGATGAACCCTATATTTTGTCCAAATTATACCTTTATAGTAACTTTACTGTGTTTGAGTCTACTCCTCAATGTGATGGTTCCATGTGTATCTCCATTGGTAGATTACCTATCGATATGTTTAGAGAATTTGTAATTATATGAGCTCACTCCATGTATAAATAGGATCCAAGTCCCATGATCCATAAAAAACCACCTATCTATATGGATAATTGAAACTTGTATAATTCATTGAGGTAGTACCTGATTTTAATAAATAGAAAATATTATAAGATTTATATTGAGACATACACTCCACATGTACTTCCATAATCACTAATGAATAACCATTCTTCCTCCTAGGTTCCCTATCTTCTAGATTATTACTCTTTATAACTTTAAAGTGTTTGAAATCACTGGTCCATGAATTTGTGTCTCTTCTATAATTTATTATGTGGAATGAAAGTAAGTATGATAAAGAGTGTCTTAGAGAATTATATAACCATATATCTCTATCTAGGATAATGATTATAATATGTAATATATGGCATCATTATGTCATAAACCAACCCGGATCAACCCAGAACTAGTCACCCGAGCTAGTCCGCATCATGTCCCCAAGGGCATTCCTGATCCCCATGGGCTGGAAACCGGTTCCAAGCATTAAAATTTCATCAATGGGAACTATTTGGCCCATAAAAGATAAGTAAATAAAAAAGAATAAACAGAATAAAAAATCAGAACTCGAGTAGCAGAAAAATAAATAAATAGAACAACTCAACAAACCTCCATGTGACCTTCTAGGTCACCTCCCAACCAAAGGCCAACCTTGCTCCAATAATGAGAAACTCATCCAAGAAAACCTAAGAAAAGAAAACCTACAGTTGAAATGATAAAAATAAGCGTGAACATTAAAAATGCTTAGTAGGGTTTCCAAGATCATCCATAGAATCCAATGTATCCTTTCCCGAAAACATACATTAACACAAGTTTAAAATAAAAATATAAAATTAAGGTTTTCACATTTTAAAACAAGAAACATGTTTTACTCATTTAAAAATCCAACACATGTGACAAACCATTTCCAAAATCATTTTCCTTTTTATAAACTAAACTAAAAAAATATATACCAAAGCTGGGATAAAGTAGAATAGGTAAACAATGCAAGATGGAAATAAATTAGTATAAAGGAAAGAAAACAAGAAAAGTAAATAATCCAATAACCATGGGAGATCCTAAACATACCTAGAAGACCCCTGTATGTACTCAGTTTCATAATCACCTTCCGACATATGGTGAAGCTCCTAAGTCTATAACCAACTGGCTGCCCTATAACTGACCAATACAGTGGAAAAGCCCACCTAAACTAACAACCAATCCAGGGGGTACCAACCCATCTAATCAGGGTTGATCAACAACCATCACTAGATCATCTAAAATACACATAGAAACCCATGGTGGTTATAATAATACTGTGTAAGTAGGAGACCCTCGCACGCGTGACTCATCTCACCACACTTACCTACCCCAAACATAGACACTCTATACGATAACCCATAAATTGATATCCCCCCTATAGAGGTGCCTCATATATATGTACATACATACCAGTATTATATCATCAAATGTGCCAACCAGGCCGTCACATCATACCATCATCAGAACCATTTAAATTTTTTTACAAAACAATAGAGCTTCCAAAATGACACAAAGTTATCATAAAGCCATCCTTTCAAGGAATCCACACAAAAATCACACATAAACTGAAAGTTACAAATAGTCCTTAACCTTGAAATAACTATAACGTTACCCAAAAAAAACATGAATACTGTTTCTTATTTACGAAGTCAAACAGACCCTTGAGTTCTAAAATGCACTCCAAATCATTTCAAAACTACCAAACAAGCCTTTACTTTTTTCAAACTCACGTCAATGAAAATTTAAAAGGAAAATGACTATGATTTAAAGAAAAAATTATTTATAAAGCACAACTCATTAATTTAAAACCACAAACCATTGCCGTATAATCACAAAACCTTTACAAAACAATTTAACACAAACAATAATGTTGTCAAGTAGGTACAAAGATTTTAAACACAACCATTTATAAAAGTTCATACAAACATTATCATTTTAGTTTAAGGTACCAAACGAGACATCACATTAGTTAAACAATCAAATCAATTCTCTGAAAGAAAAAGTGTTTCCAATCAGACCTTTAGCTTCACATAGCCAAAACATTACCCAAAATATCACACAAAAACGAATTTTTCATTTTCAATGTCAAACTGTTCATTAAAATTTTTATAAATAGATGAAACAATATATAAAAAATTTAGTAAACATACCAAATAATTTATAAACAATTTTATAGCAAACCCAACAATTTATTAAAAACATTTATAATCAAATGAAACAATTTATAATAAATTCAATAAACAAACTAAATAAATTTTCAACAATTCATTCAAACTGGAAACACTTTCAAAACCTATTTCAGAGTATATCAAAGGTGCGTGTCATGATTAAAACATCATAAAAAAAACTTGACATCCAAAGAACACATTTTTCATAAACACATGTAAATATGAATAGGGAAAGTACTTCAAAACTATTTTTATCAAAACCGATTAACGTGAAAACACTATAGAAAGTTAACTAAGTGAATTGTGAAGGTGAGAACTAAGTAAAAAATTTAATTAAAAACACTAATTTATTAAGTGGACAAAATAAAAAAGGAAAAATTGAGTTTTCATATATTAAACCAAGAGATTAAGCGTCAAAACCCTCAATGGATGAGCTAACAATGTCCTGCGGTCCAAATGCACACCCAAGAAAACTGAAAAAACACACCAAACAATACTCAGGATGTTAGGATTTGGACACATAAAAAAAAACTAAAAATGGAAAGAAAACTACCAAAGGGAGGTTTATCGGACGGGGCAGAGCAACAATCATCGGGGTTGGGTTCACCGGAGAAGATCGTGGCTAGACGGAGCAAGAGTGGGAGGCTGGAGGTGGCCTTGCTGAAGGTCAAGAAGAAATCCGAAGCATGGCATGGCTGGAGGTGGCATGGATAGAGCACGAGAGGCCAGATCATGGCCTAGATGTTGGTAGAGGGTGATGGCCTAGGTGGGGATGAGGGAGTGGAGCTGCCAACATTAGGGGGTCGAGGGCAATGGGCGACCTGGTGAGGGAGAGCGTGGAGGGACGAGAGCTAGATGCTGGTGGTGTGTGGGTCGGGAGCACCATGTGAAGAAGGGATGAGGCTGGGGAGCATGATTGAGAGGCCGGAAGAGGGCCTGGGTGTGGTTAGCTGCAAGGTGAAGGGGGCGAGGACACAGAGGATAGGAGGCAGATGGGAGCCAGGGGTAAGGCGGGCTGTCGGCTGGAGTGTAGAGGTGAGGGACAGAGGATTGGAGGGTGGTGCTTCCACTAGAGCCTGGTAGTGCAGCGTGAGGCAGGGTGAATGTGGATGCATCGAAGGGGAACTAGGGGGCACAACACGACACACATTAGGAGGGGGTGACAGGGGGGAAACCAGGTAGCGCTAGGGTTCCTCAGTTTTTTTATAATAATAATAATAATAACTAGAAATAATAATAATAAAAAGAACCATAATAAAGATAATAATAATAAAAGTTAACAACAATAAAAATAAAAAAATAAATAAAAATATAAATAAAAATGAAAATAATGAAATAATAATAATATTAATATCAATTTATTACTAATTACATTAGCAATAATTTTAAAATAATAAAAATATAATTAAAAAATCTTAATAATAAAAATATTATTTTATAAACAATAATAACATTATTATTATGTTTTAAATATTTAACTCATCTCACTCACATAAAACATTATTTATTTCAATCGTTAGACATTTGCACGGGCACCCAGGCCGACCGCGTGGTTACCACCCACCGTGCGGTGACCGCACATGGGTCCAAAACCCACTAGAATTGTTAAAAGAAAAAAAATTTAAATCGGGTCCCGACCCGAACCTTGGCATGAGAACCTGGAGCCAAGATATAATAAAATAAAAAGTGAATTAAAAAGTAGAGGTGTGAGAATTCTCCCCACCAGAGACACTTTATGCCTTCTAGAAAGTAACCCAGCCGAATGATAGACCAAACTAGAATCCAATCCTGATTAAAGCCAAAAGAAATTATAACACAAGATAATGGGAGAAAATTAGAGGGTTCTCCCAACCACAAGAACTCAACTAGTGGATATATTTACCTCCCATACATATCAACCTAGGAAGGGGGGGGCCGACGCAACAAATACCAACCGATCCAAACTAACTTCTATAGAATGAGAGAACAATACCTTAGCTGAAACTTGGAACTCTTGACCCAAACCAAAAAAATCCCAAAATTTGAGAAAAACCTCCGAGTAGAATGGAACCCCAAGTAGTGAACCCGAGCATAACTACAAACACCAATTCTACCACAAGCACTTACATCTCCAAATGAACATAGCTAAACCAAGATCAACCCAAACAAGGGACAAACACACTTTTAAGAAAAATGCATGATTCAGAGAACCATAATCAGATAAACGGAACCTTTGGATTACGAAAGAACATGTCCACTACAACTTCATGATTCAAATATGAACCTACAACAATGTCAAAACTATAACAAAAAAAACAAAAAAAAAGAACGAAAAGACTTTAAATGTTCCACCACCAACATGGAACAAAAAACTTGAAATGAGGATTCATACCCCCAAAAACTCCTAACTGTGTGCGAGATTCACCCCAAGACTTATGGCTGGGGATCTGATGGCTGAAGAATCTCCTGCCTCACAGTAGCGAAATTGAATCCTCCATTCAGAGTGTCTTCTTTAAGTGATGCTTCCTGAAAAAATTCTCTAAGTGACCCAGACAACCACAACGATGACACATCTTTAGAGGGATGTGACATGATGTATTCAAGTGCCCAAACCGGCCACACTGGTGGAACACCACTGAATGGTCTGATGAATTAGAAGATATAACCATTGCAGAGGACTCTTTAAAAAAAGGTCCCTCTAGCACACCCTGCACTCCAGATAGGGAACTTTCACAAGTAACTGGATACGCTAGATCTATAGCCATCTACGCCCCGGGGACTGACTCATCTAAGAACAACTCATCCACAAACTTCTCAAAATGATGGTCCATAGAAGGGAGGAGTCACTCCTTGATCTCTAGATGAAGACCCCTGATGAAGAGAGAAGTCTTAATCAAATCCTGTGATGCTACCTCTTGAAAAAAAGACACAAGTTCCTTGAAATGGTCAACATATGCTTTCACCATCCGTTGTCCATGTTTAATATGCATTAGCTCTTCCCTTTTCTTTGTCTTCACCTCTTTAGATATAAACCATCAGATAAAGGCAGATTTAAAGACATCCCACAACATACCAACTTTCATTGATGACGGGGTAACCAAATCCCATTCGTCCAGAGCTGGACCTTCAAACAAACCCAAAACGACACGCACTCTAACAGATTCAGAAGTTCCCAATATCCTAAAGATGTGCTCAAACTATTCAAGCCACTCCGCTGCATCTAATGGACCCTGATCACCATGAAGGATAGGCAATGTTCGAGAAGGACCAAAAAACTGGTAATGACTTATCAAGAACCTTGGGGACCTTTCTCAGCAGAATTTTCTGAACAACATATAAAACACAGGGCCAAAACCAATATCAAGATGAAGTAACATCATTGAAAGAACCTTCATCCAAAAACAACCATCTCAAAAAAACCAAACAAATACAAACACAACCCAAAATTTCCTTTTTCAAAATATCTGTTTCATTTTAGATTTCAAAACCGCCTTCTTTCAAGGACACTTTCCAAATACCAAATCCACTTCTCAAATTAAATTCAATTACCAAAATAATTTTCCCTTTTAAAATCACTTTAGAAAAACATGTTCAATCCATTAATTCCAAGTAAACACCCT
The DNA here is from genome assembly GCA_963277665.1 of Viscum album. Classification (NCBI taxonomy): domain Eukaryota; kingdom Viridiplantae; phylum Streptophyta; class Magnoliopsida; order Santalales; family Viscaceae; genus Viscum; species Viscum album. Next base: position 602,571,697 of record OY728119.1, on the reverse strand, counting down.
AGTAATACCATAAAAAATTGCACATTTCTTCACCTACTTTCATTCATACACACCAACACACACTTCCCATGCATTCCCTCACATGTGTGAATACTTATAGAGAGTACCCGAGGTTGCATCCAAACCATTTCTCTAATAATACCAAGAAAACACCAGATTTAAAGACCTATAGATTTTAGTTTTAAACCCCATTTCAAAAATTTAAATCCATTTAAAAGAAGTCATTCTCATTTCAAAAAACCTTTTTAATTTTCAAAAGTGCACTTACACCAATCAGTACCAAGATGACACTCAACTTACATCAAACTACCAGAGTGAGGGACTAGTAGTCACACTTAACCTGGTGACATAGTAGTGGGCCATGCCCCATGTAAGTGTCAACAACTAGGAGGAACTTAAACCATGTACTCAGACTTCACAGGGATCACTACTCCATGTGAAATCATAATGTCACATAGTCTTGCCTCCGTTGTTATCCCTCAATCCAAAACAAACCAAAAGGAGACAAGGACTCAATTCTCGAACTACCCATAGAGACTCAAGGTTCGGAACGGGCGTGGGTTCATGACATCCTTCCCATAACTACCTCTTGAGTCCCAATAATCCTAATCTCCATCTATCAGACACTCCAAATAATAAGGACCGACCTCTTATACCGTTTTTTCACGAACCAACCTGGGTCAACCCTGAACCGGTCACCTGAGCCAGTCTGCGGCATGGACCAAGGGGTGTTCCCAATCCCCAAGGGATAATAACAAGTGATGTAAATTAATATTTAAATGCTAATAACAATTGTTTCCCATAAAAGATAATTAAATAAACAAGAATAAATAGAATAACAAATATGAACTCAAGCAGCGGAAAAAGAAACAAACAGAACAGCTCAATATACCTCCACATGACCATCCAGATCACATCCCAACCAAAGGTCATCCTTGCTACAATAATGAGAAACTTAGCCAAGAAAACCTGATCAAAGGAAAACTGTAACTTAAATGATAAAAATAGGTATGAGAATTAAAAATGATCAATAGGGTTGCTAAAATAAACCACATAATCCAATGTCTCCTTTACCAAAACCACCCATTAAAAGAAGATTGAAATACAAATATAAAATAAAGGTTTTAACATTTTAAAATAAGAAACATGTTTTTATCATTTAAAAATCCAACACACATGACAAACCATTTACAAAATCATTTTCATTTTTATAAACTAAATTCACAACAAAATATACCAAAGCTAGGCTAAAGTAGAACATGTAAACAATGAAATATGGAAATAAACTGGTATAACAGAAAGTAAACAAGAAATGAAAATAATCCAGTAACCATGGGTGATCATAAACATACTTTGAAGACCCTAAGACGTACTCATTTTCGAAACCACCTGCTGGCATATGGTGAATCCCCTAAGTCTATAACCAACTGGCCACCCTATAACTGACCAATACTGTGGAAAAGCCCTCATGGACTAATAACCAATCCCGGGGGTTCCAACCTATCTAATAGGGGTTGATCAGCAACCGTTACTCGATCATCTAAAAGTCACCTAGGAACACATGGTGGTTATAATAATACAGTGTAAGTATGAGGCCCTCACACGCATAACTCGTCTCACCGCACTTGCCTACCCCAAACACATACACTCTATGCGATAACCCATAAAGGGATATACCCCCTCTAGAGGTTCCCCATAAATATATATATATATATATACATACATACCTATATTATATCATCAAAGGTGCCAATCGGGCCATCACACCATACCATCATCAGAACCATTTAAAGATTTTTACAAAAAAATAGAGTTTCCAAACTGGAACATAGTTATAAAAACACAATCCTTTGATGGAATCAACACAAACATCACACTTAAACTGAAATTTACAAATGGGACTTAACCTAGATGTAACTATAACGTTACCAAAACATCGCATGAATTTTTTTTCTTATTTACAAATCCAAATGGGCCCTTGAATTCCAAAACGCACACCAAATCTTTTCACAACTACCAAACGAGCCATTACCATTTTCAAACTCACGTCAAAACACATTTCAAAGGCGAACAAACATGCTTTAAAGAAAAAATTGTTATTAAGAACAACTCATTACTTTAAAACTATTAAACCATTGCCTTATAATCCCAAAACCTTTCCAAAATAATTTAACACAAACAATAAGGTTGTAAATAAGGTACACAGTTTTTAAAAACAATTTTTTTAAAAGTTCATACAAACATCACCATTTGAGTTGACGGTACAAAACTGGCTGTTACATTACTTAAATAATAAAATAATTTCTTTGAAAACAAAAGTGTTGACAGTTAGACCTTTAGCTTCAGATAGCCAAAACATTACCCAAAATATCACGCAAAAACCACCTTTTCATTTTTAATGTCAAACAATTTATTATAAATTTTATAAATAGATGAAACATTCTATAAAAAATTTAATAAACATACCAAATAGTTTATAAAATTTTTTATAGAAAATACAATAATTAATTTAAAATATTTATAAAGAGATGAAATAATTTATAAACAATTCAATAAAAATGCTGAATAAATTTTAAACAATTCATTAAAAATAGAAAAACTTTCACAAACTATTGTAGAGTATATAAAAGTTTGATGTCATGCTTAAAACATCATCAAAACAACATTGGACATCCATTGAACACATATTTCATAAGAACACATAAATATGACTAGATAAAGTTCTTCAAAACTATTTTTTTTATCAAAACTGACTACCTTGAAAACACTATAGAAAGTTAACTAAGTGAATTTTGAAGGTGAAAACTAAGTAAACAATTTAATTAAAAACAATAATTTTGTAAGTGGACTTAATTGGAATGGAAAACACATATTCAACTACCTTAAACTAAGAGAGGAAGCGTCGAAACCCTCAACGAATGAAGTAAAAACATCCCGTGGTCCAAATACACACTCAATACAACTAAAAACAATGCACCAATTAATACTTGAGACATTAGGATTTGGAAACTTAAATAAAAACCCTAAAAATAGAAAGAAAAATACTAGAGGGAGGGTTATCGGACACAATGGAGCAGGGTTTGTTGGGGTTGGGTTCACCAAAGAAGATCATGGCTGGACGAAGCGGGAGTGGGAGGCTGAAGGCGGCCTTGCCGAAGGTCGAGGAGAATGCCGGAGCATGGCCTGGCCAGAGGTGGCCTGGCTGGAGCATGAGAGACTAGAGCATGGCCTAGCTACTAGTGGAGGGCGAGGGCCTGGGAGGGGATGAGGGATTGGAGCTACCAGCATTGGGGGGTCGAGTGTGAGGGGAAACCTGGCGAGGGAGAGCGCGGAGGGCTGGGAGTCAGCTGATGGGGGCGTGTGGGTCGGGAGTGCCAATTGAAGGAGGGGTGAAGCCAGGGAGTGCGAGTGGGAGGCTGGAGGAGGGACTGGGCATGGTCAGATGCAAGGTGAAGCCGCTGGGGACATGGAGGGCAGAAGGCGTATGAGAGCCAAGGGTGAGGAGGGCTATTGACTGGAGTGTAGAGATGAGGGCCGGAGGGTGGTGTTTCCACTAGAGCATGGTGGAGCAGTGTGAGGTGGGGCGAACTCAGAGGCGGTGAAGGGGAACTAGGGTAATAGCATGGTGCGCAGTTGGTGAGGGGGGGGGGATTTGGTAGAAAGTAATTTTTTTATTTGGGTTTTTTGAAAATAAAATTTGGATAAAAGGGATAGGGCTTGCGGTATTTTTAAAAAGGGGTTCGAGATGCGTGTACCCCATTCACGCATCCCCGACCCGGGGAAGATGTGTGAATGGGGTTCACGCATCTTCAACCCGAGCGGGATGCGTGAACCCTGTTCACGCATCCTACATAAAGTTTTTTTTAAAAATTTTTATTTTTATTTTTTTGTTTTGTTTTGTTTATATATATATATAACAAAAAAATTTAGCAGAATTTATTTGCTATTTAAAATTCAGCAGCACTCCCATTATAACAGTCTGGATTCTGACATAAACTCTCACCTAGGACTCCCTTTTATAAGAGGGTTTGCCCTAAAAATTATTCTGCATTTTCGATGTGGGATACAAGTTCTTCTAAACCTGCATAGTACATTCTGCATTTCTGATGTGGGATTCTGTTTCAAGTACGTGACTTTGAAAGAGTATAAAACATAGAATATACGACTAATATAAATGAAATTTTCAACATTGATTAAACATATAAGAAATAGTTGAAAACAAAAAGAATTTCATAAAAAATGTTGATCAAAAATAAATTATAACCATTCAAAACCATCAAATTGAAACTTAAAAATGTTTTACGTATTTCAAGTACGTGACTTTGAAAGACTATAAAATATAAACTATAACACTAATATAAATGAAATTTTAAACACTGATTAAACATATAAGAAATAGTGAAAAAAAAACAATTTCACAAAAAATGTTGATAAATAATAATTTATAAGCTTTCAAAGCCACCAACATGAAACTTAAAAATGTTTCAAATACGTGTTTTTGAAAGATTATAAAATAAAAACCATAAGAAAAATATGAATGAAACTTAAAACATGGATTAAATATATAAAAAATAGTTAAAAACAAAAAGTATTTCGTAAAAAATATTGATGAAAAATAATTTATGAGGTTTCAAAACCACCAACTTGAAACTTAAAAACATTTCAAATACATTGCTTTGAAAACCTATAAAATAAAAACTATAAGACCAATATAAATGAAAATTAAAACATGGATTAAACATATAATAGATAGTTAATGAATAATTAGTTAATTAGCAATATAATTATTAATTAGTTAATAATTAGTTAATTATTAATATCATTATTAATTATAGAATAATTAATTAGTTAATTTGTAATATAATTATTAATTACACAATAAGTAATTAGTTAATTAGTAATATAATTATTAATTATACAATAATTAAGTATTTAGTAAGTAATATAATTATTAACTATATAATAAATCATTATTTAATTAGTAAATTAGTAATATAATAAATAATTATAATTGTTCAATACAATTATTAGTTATTAATTATTTAAAATTAATTATATAATAATAAATTAGTTAATTAGTAATATAATTATTAATTATATAATAATTAACTAATTAATTATTATATAATTAATTTTTAATAATTAATGAAATAGTTAATGAATAATTAGTTAATTAGCAATATAATTATTAATTATTTAATAATTAGTTAATTAGTAATATCATTATTAATTATATAATAATTAATTAGTTAATTTGTAATATAATTATTAATTACATAATTATTAATTAGTTAATTAGTAATATAATTATTCATTATATAGTAATTAAGTATTTATTAAGTAATATAATTATTAATTATATAATAATTCATTAGTTAATTAGTAAATTAGTAATATAATTATTAATTATATAATAAAGAATTAGGTAATTAGTAATGTAATTATTAATTTTAATTAGTAATATAATTATGAATTATAATTACTAATATAATTATTAATTATAATTAATAATTATTAATTATATAATAATTAATTAGTTAAATAGTAATATAAGTATTAATTATACAATAATTAATTAATAATATAATAATTAATTATAATTTTTAATTATAATTATTAATTAGTATATAATTAATAATTATTATATAACTAATAATTACTAATTATAATTAATAATTATAAGTAATAATTATAATTAATAAATATATTATTAATTAATTATTGTATAATTAATACTTATATTACAAATTAACTAATTAATTATTATATAATTAATAATTACTAATTATAATTAATAATTATATTAGTAATTATAATTCATAATTATTTATTAATTATAATTAATAATTATATTACTAATTAACTAATTCTTTATTATATAATTAATAATTAAATTACTAATTAACAAATTAATTATTATATAATTATCAATTAATAATTAAAAATTAAAAATTATAATGAATAATTATATTACAAATTAACTAATTAATTATTATATGATTAATAATTAAAAATTACAATTAGTAATTATATTACTAATTATAATTAATAATTACATTATTTATTAACTAATTAATTAGTATATAATTAATAATTAATAATTATAATTAATAATTATAATTAATTATTTTATTATTAATTAATTATTTTATAATTAATACTTATATTACTAATTAACTAATTAATAATTAGTTAATTAATAATTAATAATTAATAATTAATAACTAATAATTATAATGAATAATTATAATAAATAATTATAATTACTAATTATATTAAAAATTAATTAATTAATTAATTATTTATTTTAAATTAATAATTATATTACAGAATAAATAATTTATTATCATATAATAAATTATATTACTAATTAACTAATTAATAAATAACTATTTCTTATATGTTTAATCCATGTTTTAATTTTTATTTATATTGGTCTTATAGTTTTTATTTTATAGGTTTTCAAAGCCACGTACTTGAAACGTTTTTAAGTTTCAAGTTGGTGGTTTTGAAAGATTATAAATTATTTTTCATCTACATTTTCTACGAAATTATTTTTATTTTCATCTATTTCTTATATGTTTAATTCATGTTTTAAGTTTCATTCAAATTGGTCTTATAGGTTTTATTTTATAGTCTTTCAAAGACACGTATTTGAAACATTTTTAAGTTTCAAGTTGGTATATTTGAAAGCTTATAATTATTATTCATCAACATTTTTTACAAAATTCTTTTTATTTTCAACAATTTATTATATGTTTAATCCATGTTTTATGTTTCATTAATATTGGTCATATAGTTTGTATTTTATAGTCTTTCAAAGTGACGTACTTGAAACAGAATCCTACATCGGAAATGCAGAATGTTTTGCGCAGGGAAGATAGCAGCTGAGTCCCACATCGAAAATGCAGAAGGATTTCCAGGGCCAGCCCTCTTATAAAAGAGAGCCATGGGTAAGAGTGTCTATCAGAATCCAGACTGCTGTAACGACAGAACTACTGGATATTAAATAGCAGAGAAATTCTGCTGAAATTTTTTGTTTCATATATATATATATAAACAAAACAAAAAAAAAAAAAAATTTTATTAAAAAAATCTTTCTATAGGATACGTGAATGGGGTTCACACATCTCGCTCGGGTTGAAGATGCATGAACCCCGTTCACGCATCTTCCTGGGGTCGGGGATGCGTGAACAGGGTTCACCCATCTCAGACCTGTTTTTAAAAATACAGCATGCCCTATCCCTTTTAGGCAATTTGTTTTCTTCCAAAAACCCATTTAAAAAAATTACTCCTGGGTAGCGCTAGGGTTCCTTGGTTTTTATAATAATAATAATAATAATAATAATAAAACCAGAAATAATAATAATAAAAATAAACATAATAAAGATATTAATAATAAAAATTAACAACAACAACAACAACAACAACAATAATAATATAAATAAAAATTACAATAATGAAATAATAATAATAATAATAATAATATTAATAACATTTTATTACTAATTATATAAGCAACAATTTTTAAATAATAAAAATATTAATAATAATTATTAATAATAAAAATATTATTATCTACACAATAATAATAGTATTATTACGTTTTAAATATTTAACTCATCTCACTCATATAAAACATTATTTATTTCTACCGTAAGACATTTGCACGGGCACCCGGGCCGACCGCGTGTCTACCGCCCACCGTGCGGTGACAACAAAAGGGTCCGAAACCTACAAGAATTGTTAAACAAATTTTTTTAACTAGGCTCTGGCCCAAACCTTGACGCGAGAACTCGTAGCTAAGAAATAATAAAATAAATACAGAATTTAAAAGTCAGGGTGTGATAATTGTATCTAGTGATCTAGAAAAAAACCTTCATTGCCTTCACTGTTATCTGGATATCAAAATTAAACCATTTAGAATCTATAACAATAGAGTATCATGATCCTTTAAATATTTATCCACATTATAAAATTCAATTGTATTTTATTGAATATATCATTAAATCATCTTCGAAGATCTAAATTCAACATCCTCTGATACCCACTTCTCATAACTACCAACTCTATCACATATAAAAACATTTTTATATTGTCAATGATGTTTCTGTCATAGGCAATGACAACTCCCTATCACTGCCACATCAACCAGTTAAATCTATACATGGGATAAGTCATAAATTTAAACTTGAAATAAAACATCTTAGGAATTTACAAGTTTGACATATATAGAATTACTATAATAACAATATGGGTATAGTATAAGATACATTATCCCTTATAAATAAATAAATCAAATTATCACTCTTTTTGATCTATCATGGATAGTGATGTGAAAATATAATTATCTACGATATCCATTTCCATTAGAATTGAGTGGACCACGGATGACTAATTCTATATATCCCCAAAAACTGAGTTTAGAACTTTTTCACATATCATGTAATTTTATGTTTATTTCAAGGTTTAAGGTGAGTGGGTCATGATGAAAAACAAATCTTAATTAGTCAGTTAGATCTTAATTTTAGAAAATTTCATTATAAATAGTGGAAAGGTCGTTGAATGTATCTCTCATATTTATATTTCAATGTATTTTCCATTAATATTATTCCCTTAATGAGATTTCAAGAATAAAAAATGATTTTTTTGAGGAAAATTAATTTTCCATATCCTCCCCATGAATAATATCCTTGTTTACTTTATAAAACTTTGACTTCACTTCTTTTAAATATTTTGGTGAAAGGGTGGAGGTATGAATTTTATAATTTTAACCTCCCTCAATGTTATTTCTTAATTGTATTAATGAAATTTACATATGATTAGTGTAGGTATGAATTTTAGAATTTTAATATAGCTACCTATCTGGGTTTTCATGGAAAATTAGTAGAAAAAAGGCTATTAATGCTAATATTTACTAAATAGTGTTTAAAGAAATGTATTACAAACCAAATTAAATGATTATTTTAACAATATTTAAAATCTTACAAGATTTGAAAATAGGCACAACAAGTTCTAATATATTAATTCATGGTTAATTCTTTCAGGGAGGGTATTGTAAGAAAATTTCAAAATGGTTCAAACACCACTTAGTATATTGAAATTTATATTGGAAAATATTTCATGGCTTTGATTTTATTATTTTTTGGATTTCATAGAATCCTATAAATATTTATAATCTTGAAAAGTATTATGTCAAAATTTATCTAATCCTAGATATTTAGACAAAATTTGTCCATATCTAGTGTTAAAATGGATCTAAAATACTTGAAATATAATAAATTTCTTTCCTATAGGAAGATAAAATGCACCCTCTTCAAATGAGTATTACCATCCCTACTTTTAGCTCAATACCATGTTATAAAATGTTAAACTAAATGAATTGGTGGATAGTAAATACACAATTGAGAAAAAGATACAACCTGATGTAGATCTCGTATGGGTGACATGAGAAAGTATTCCCTCCTTTATTTGAGTTCCTTATTGAATATCTGGATAAACATAGTTAATATGAATGGGTGAGGAATCAAGGAGTGAGCTTTTAGATTAGGAAAAAACTGTAAATAAAAACTCATGGAATTTGGTTTCTTTTGAAAGGTATTTTGTCTAGGCTCTTCAACCAAAATTACCTTCATATTATTCTTATAAGGTTTATGTGATTAGATCCTATATTTTGTAGCCTTAAATATTGGATTAAACCTCTATATATTAATATTAAAATAACCTTTTTATATTCCTACAATCTCAAAAGATCAATTAGTAAGATCTTCTACAACTTGAAATAATTTTGACTATCTGAACCACTATTCTATAGGGAATAAATTCAACCTTCATTAAACAAAGAGTAATTTTAAACACCTATTTTAATTCCATATTATTAATATGAGTATAATAGAATAACTTATTTCTCCCCTTGAATATTCTATAATTCTCATATTATTCCCTCATCAGTTCCCCAAGATCATTCAATTTTAATGTCTCTTCTTTCTTACTTTGTTAAAATTCTAATTTAATGCCTTGATATAAAAATATTCCTTGTGTAATATTTCTATAGGCAGGTGAAATTATTTTAACAATATAATTATATATGATAAAATACTTATTTATTTTTTATAGGTTATACTATAATCCCATAATTCACCATATACCTTTAATGATCATCCCTTTGTCCAGCCATTAAAATTTATTTCCAAAATTTCTTTTATGGATTTTTTGGACATAAAAAATGTTCCATTGATTTTTGGATGGTATATAGTTCATTTATTATATTTTCATCCATATTTACCTATTGTTACCTTAAAAAAATTATTTATGGAAGTAAACACTATTTTTATTACATATATCTATTAGTACTCCAACTAACTATAAATATATTTCCATACAAATGTTACCACAAAAAATGCCTTATAATTAGGTAGGAAAATTTATTTAAACAAATTCAAAACATAACACAATAAAAATAAAATATACTCATTATATATTTATTTAGGAAGTGTTATAATAAAATCAAGACTACATACATAAAAACCTCTAAATATAATATTACTGATTCTTGAATCACATTATTTCTACCAAATTTCCCCATCCTTTAGAAAATTTGACAAGGTAACACTAATTATATTTCATCCTTGAATAAACATATTCCAGTTGAATACACATTGGGAAAATATTTCTATTATCTCATCACACCCATATTTTCTTCTAATGGGTAATGAAAGATAATATATTACAAAAAGTCACATCCTCTTCTGGAATACCCCTCCTCATAATTTCATATGCTCCTCTTTTAAATAGAAATGATTCATTCTAGTAGTAATTGTTAAAATATATTGGAATATCTTCTTTTTTTATTATAAAAAATTGTTTTTAATGATTCATGTATCTATTTAATTAACAATGTATGAATACCTTCTCAGTTGGAGTATCTTCACAACAAATAAATGTTAATTAGGGAATAATATCCACATTTATTTATGATCAATTTCATTTATTCCTTAAGTCCTAGACAAACAGTAATATAATTAGTTCCCAACTCCGTTATTTTCTTTAATATATATGTAAATCTACTAAATAATTAAGAACTACTTGATGGGTATGGGTTTTTCAACTTTCATTTTCATCAAAACTTTAATGTTGTTTAGTTTGAGAATATAATAACTTTTAAGACAATTTAGTATTGTATGAACTTATACATGGAATAAATGAATTAAATAATATTATTTTTAGTAGTTGAGTAAATCCAATATGGTTTATTAAACAACAATATTGATTAATATATGACACAAAACTTATTATCCTTTCTTTTTCCAAGAACAACACCAATTGAAAATTCACTCACATTATACTAAACCTAAAAAGCTATTATTTAATTTTGTGATCATATGATAAGTTTCCCATTTAATAGGGTTCACAAGGATTGTGTTTCAAAATTGAGAGTGTGGGAGGTTGAATCATCTCACCACGTATCTTGTTATATATTTTTATAACTCTCTTATAGATTTATGAATATGTTCACGAAATTACTCCCAATAAAGTAACCAATTTATTTTATATCACTGTGCACCTTTATAGGTAAAAACCCATGAAAAAGGGATTTGATGACTATTATGAATTTAAAGGGAATTGTACAAGGATTTAAATCATCTAAAACTCTTGTAATTAGACATCTAATTCTCTTCACATCAGTGTGTGTAATAAATATGCATTTTATTTCCATATAAGAATTAATTCTGAAGTATAATGCCATCTAAGAAGGTGTAAGTGACTTGATAAATTTATTGTCTCATCACCAGTGGGTGAGGATTTATTATCTTAGAACTAATAAAATTACGGAGGTTCAATATATGGTTACATGCCATCCAAGAAGGATTTAGTGTTATACTGGGGGTTAAAGGCCCCCTAAGAAGACTTAAAGATATGTTGGAGTTTCACACCATCGAGGAAAGACTAAAATATAGTTGAGGTGTATGGTGTATTATGAAGAATTAAGGGTATGTTGTAGCATTTTGTTCTATTCTGGAAGGTTTAAGGTTTACACAAGGGTTTAAGTTCACCCAGGAATATTTAAGGATATGATAGAGTTACATTCCTACTAGAATGGATTAAAGGTCACTCTAGGGTTTAAGTTGACTAAGGAATATATAATAGTATCTTTATGTTCACACTGTCTTGGAATTCATGAAGGGTATGATAAGTACTAAAGTCACTGTGGACTAATTTAAGAAAAATAGTTTATAGTAGAGGTTATTTTTAATTACGTGGTGGTTTAATATGTTTTTAATTGATTCACATCATTTTCCAAAACCATCATGTTTTTAAAATTCATATATTAATTTATGATGCAGTTTTTATTAGTGGAGGTATTTTGGAACTGTTACAAATTTATAATTGGAATCATTTTTGAAACCACCACTATAATGAATGCGAAAGTTTAAATTTTTGTATTATTATAACATTTAATAAAAATTATAACTACTATGAAAATATTTTATTGTCGTTAGATTAGTTATATATATTTTTGGGTATATTATCAGTTCTTTTAACTATAATTAAATATTTTTTCTTTAGTTTAACCGTGCATACATATATTTAGTAGCATTTAGCAATAGGAAGTGGTTGTTAAACCTATTGTTAAATAATTAGTGATTTTGTTTTGTTTTGTAGTGATTTAAATATCCACTAAATACTGAAAAAATTCAATAGGGAACAAGGGTTATCTCAAAAATTACAATTCGAATAAAAATATAGATATATCTGTAACATATAGAATTCAACACTTTCAAGAGTTAAAAGAACAACAAAATACACAACAATTATAAAAATTATATCAAAAACATTTTAAACACATAAATATATTTGTTTTAATAAAATATAGAAAATGTAGAATATATAGGTTTTATAAAAAATATAAAACAAATGAAATAAGGGATAAAAAATCAACTCTATCTATATATGTTCATATAGATACTTCTAGATGATCTACAATCCTAATTTTTTGGTTGAAAAATATCCTCGAGTGTATCTGATTCCAATGTTAAATGAAATTTGAAAAATAAAATAGTTTTAATTTCATATTTTTCACACAATTTATATCTTGAAAAACTATCATAATAAGATAAATATATTAAAATAATTTTAATTAATTCAATATGATTCATATCAAGCAAGTAATTTCTAGAGAAATTCTCACAAACATTCCCTAAATAGATGTAGAAAATAAATAAACATTCATTTGATAGGAATATCAAATAAAATAAAATAAAAATATGTATTTTTAATTAATTTTTCTTATTTATAAAAAATATTAGTATTTAAGTGATAAAAATGTGCCTCCAATCATGATACATGATAGAAATGGATATCTTTTGACATGTTAATTGCCCCAATATTTTTCTGTATACCCTATTAATTTTAGATGGAATAATAGTATAAAAAAATTAATAATTATTTTTTTCATATTAAAAATTATATACCAATCATGCCCACCCACTAATACCCACATGATAGTAATTATGACACCATATTATTAGTAAATAAACACACCTCAGTAGCTCTTTTTGACCCCCTCACATCCCTTAAATAGAAGAAATCAATACATTGGTATTTTTAAAAAATTACCCATGTCTTGGTTTATAGTGAGTACATGTTTAAACAAATAAATTAAAATTAACCAGTGGTATATATTTAATATTTTTTTGAGAAATTATAATACCTGTGTCTATAATGGCCAAATATATTGAAATTTTTATTTTTTAGAATTTGTTAAAAATATATGAAATTGATTGATTTACTTATATTTTTGATATTTAAAAAGTATATATGCCTAATTTTATAATACAAGTAGAAATATTCAATAGTATTTTGAGTGGGTAGTACTAATAGGGTATTATTAGTGATCATTAATATTTAGATGATGATAATGGGACTATGTAGTGTGGTAACTAAATTTTTATATCAGATAGATCCAAAAGGTTAAGAAAATTAGAAAAATAATTTATAAAGGTGTTAGGAATGTTATTTTACTATGGAGTGGTATGTTATGATCTTTTTTTATATTTTTATTAAAGTAAAGTATTGAAATCAGAAGGGAGGCATATCATGTATAATGAAATAAGAGTTACAGAAGACCCACTCACATATTTAAATCATTTGGTTTTTATCATTCCAACATCCCAAAATAATATAAAACAAGTTAAATCATGATATATGATATAAAATATGAAAATTATTTCAAAATTATGTACATATAATAATTTAATTCATACATAATAAATAAACACATAATAGATAAGTTAAAGGAGGAATGTAAATATAGCGACCCAAGCATTTTACACATATTATTCCATGACTTTTAACATAAAAATCCATTAATTATAATCTAAATTTAGTGAGGCCTAGTGTATTTGTAAGAATAGGTTCATAATACATCAAAATGAAACTAAAACACAAAATATTAATTTTTATTCTCTATAGTGAGCTTCTAAATCCATTTGAGCTCCTAAAACTACATAGGATAACCTGGGGGAATATATTAATGAAAGGGGTGAGCTAAAAATCAAGGTAATTGAATTAAAATGACAATACAATATAACCTCTAAGTCATACATATGACGTGATATCGTAAAAGAGAAGAAACATGAGTAATCAAGTGGGAGAATAAATTAAAGAACATGATATTATATGATCCTAGAAATATAGGAATTGCGGCAACAAAATATAACATGACAAAAAAATGATTCAAGGCTAACTACCTAGATAATATGACATAGTGTAAAAAGTCCTATAATGGATTATGTTTACTCCCTAATCCCATACATGATGTCTCAAAAGACTAAAGCTTTAACCAATGAATTGGATTACTTTTTGGATTTACTCATCATAACGTGTTCTTGATTATGTGTTCCAAAAAATGGAAACAAATCATAAGGTATAAGAATTACCCATGGAATAAAAATATTTTTCATAAATTTATCTCATATCATAATCAAAGTAAAGTTTACAATGAAAGAATTTTAAAGATAAACATAAGGCATGTATTACCCCATCAAAGTACAAGTGGATAATCTAGGTATAATTTTGAGATACATATATACATAATTTAGAATCAATCCATAATATCAATGGTTGTCATCAATTATAAAAATCTCTTTAAAAGATTACATGGAATATTTCTTTAGGAAAATACCCTTTTCATGATAAAATATCTTCTTCAAAATCATTAAATTTCCAAAATATTATACAAAATATTTTATTTTAAAATAACCAAGGAAACATATAATGAAATATTCAATGAATTGAGTGGCCATGATGACAGTAATTTCTGTACATTCTGTATAAGTTAATAGAAAACATTCCATTGAAAATTTGGTAAAAAGTTTAAAAAGTACCTTGTTCGGAAAACAGTAGAAATATTAATTTTAAACCATTTTTTAAAAAGTAAAACATGGGTTAAAATATCTTTAATAAATAATTGTATAATATTAAACACATTCTTTAAAATATTTTAATAAAAATATAGACATGGAAGAAAAAGATTTAATATCTAAATGAAGAAACAAGATCTGTATTACTTAATTTTTTTGATGTTTATTTATTAAATTAGGGAAGAAATGGAACCAGAAAATGAAAAACACATCATGATTATATGAGAATAATAGTTTAGTGGTTCAAGAAACTAATTGTATATGATTTTCCCCAATGTAACCTTGAACATAAATAATCTTGAAAAGGAATGAGATGGTAACATAAAGCCTTTACCGTTTTGGTAGCTTTTGAATAAAATCCCCTTGTATGAATTAAAATGAATTGTAATTAAAATTATATGAATTATAAATTAATAATTATATAGAATGTAAAAGTGATAATATATACATCATATAAAATATACTGGTTTATAAAATTAAAATAAGCCTCAATAAAAGGAAATTAAGATAGAATCCTTTATAATGGTCATATCATTGAAGTGGCAATTAATAAATGAAGTTATTATGTGGTTCAAATTTATATAGACATGAAAAAAGTGAAATTAAAATATAAAATAATAAATGTTCATCACACACATGATTTTATCATATCAAATCCAATGAATAATTAATTTAACCTAATGAAAGAAATTGAGTTTTAAAATCCCTTACCCTGAGTTTGACTCATCACATACATAATCTATCTTCTTAAATAATAAAATTTTGTTAATTATTTAATTTCTCAAGAAATGTTTTCATTTTTGTTATTCATTTTATTTTTTATTACCATGTTTTATATATTTACTTAATCAATTAAGTTCAGGTCATATATTTTGATATCATTCTGTTCATGTGTCTAAAATTAATTTGATAGGTTGACTATAGAAAAAGAAGTCATTGTTACATATTCTATAGAATAATAATCATTAAATAATAATTTTTTATACCTGAATTATACTTTTAAAACTAATCATGAAGTATGTAATGAAAAATGAACTATGTTACAATCAGGGATATGGTAGGTTGTATGTACGCAAGAGTAACATTTCTATTTTCCAACGATCATGATGGAAATAAGGTAAATGATTTTTTTATAATTTGAAAATAATAATTATATAACAAATATTTTATTATTTATTTAAATTCACTGACATATATTATCCATATGAAATGGTAATATTTAATTCACATCGCTCCGCGAGGTGGTCGTCCGTTGTACACACGAATGGAATCATCATTTTTCAATAGATTGTAAAGTAAGGAGGTATATGATATATTAATATTTTATTAATATCATATATAAATATTAAATCCATCATCATGAATATCCATGAGAGGTGATGATGGAAAATGAATTACATCGGTCCGTGATGCGGTAGTCTGGCGTACACCTAAATAATAGGTTAATTCCCCATTTTATAGAAGAGGAGATGGACATAGGTTTTTACATTAACATAATTAAATATAATTATATGATATATAAACATGTTATTATATCATCATGATTGAGTAATATTTTATGGAGGTGGAAAATAAATAAAATAAAGATGCTTGGTTAAGAATGATACATCTTCTTCAGACCACCTCTATAGGATTATACCAAAAGACTCCATAGATTGGATTTATATTAAAAAATGAATCTATGAAGGGGGTAAAGAATAATTTAAGGTATTTGGGTAGGTATTTTAAAAAACAAAATTATTTTTAAGTGTGTAAAGTAGACGCGAGTAACTATCCTTTAATAAGTGAGATTGAGTGGCATTTCTATAAATACCCAAAACTATTCAATAATGGGAAGTCATTTTCCAAAAATGTTTCTAAAAAATTGATTAATAATTTATTTTTGGGGTTATATGTTTGATAAAAACATCAAATATTAAAAAATAATCATGTTTTAAATATGTTATTCCATTTACCTCTAAGGTTACTCACTTTTAGCATTTTTATTTCTCCCATAGTAAATAGTTTTTTATTTTACTATTCATTATGATTAAATTTAAGTCTAAAATATTAAAAAAAATTAATTTTTATGATCAAAAATATGGAATAAATTTTATCACATTCAAATCAAACAACTGGTATAATTCAGTTTAAAATGTAGCACACAAAAGTTTTTGAAAAATAGTTTTTCAAGAAATTCATTTTTCAAGTAGTAGATGATATTATATCAATCATTTAAATAGATATCATTATTATATGACTTTGAATTCATATATATATTATATATATTCATTTAAATATTTCTATATTTTGGGTTAATTTATTTAATTAAAATGGATACACATTATGTACTTTAAAACAGTTTACAGAAAACCTCATTTTAAGCATAAAAATAATTTTATACCAAATCATGAAAAATTTTGATTAAAAAAAAATTCATTAGATGATTATGAATAAAATGTTCCCTATTTAATTTTAACACCAAATTTAAAATATAATTTTACTTTTAAATTACTTTATTTAATGAAAAGAAGTGATATTATTTGAAAAATTGGTAATTTTAACTATTCCCTAAAAAATCAATCATTTAAATAAATCCAAAAATTTCAACCTAAGTTAATTTTTATAGATGATTAAAAAATTTATTATTATTTTATTAAATAAAATTTCTAAAATATACATAAATTAATTATATTATTTTCTAAAAAAATAATAAAAATCATTTTGAGGGAAACATATTTTCTATTGAATAAAATATCATTATTAAAAGTTGAGTTATTATTTATTAAGAATTTGTCCATAAAAATATATTGATCAAGAACATTATATATATTTTATAAAGTATTTAATACTCTTTATACACTCTAATTTAATATCTTGGTTATAATATCCAAATTTAAATAATAATATTTCGTGGTTCGTTTAAGATCGTTGTTGCATGTAGTATACTATATAGAACATAGTTTTCCTTTTAAAAAATATAAATATGTTATATTAAATACAATAAATTAATTAATCATTGAACATATTACTTTCATCCACTATCATTAACATGATTTCTTCATCTTCATCATATCATGTAAGAGTGATTGTTTCAATGTATTCACAGACATACAGATCAATATTATATTGTTGATGGGATTCATTATTACAATGTAATTCATTAAGATCATCACCCATATCATAAACATATATTGGATGGACATAGATTATAAAAATAAAACCTTAATTGACTTTTTTCATCTACACAATAGACCATTTTTTATTGTGAATCCAAAATATATGGATTATGTTCATTATTCTCACCAGTATCAATCTATCGAGGTAAATTAACATAAGTAAATTATAAAGAATATTTCCTTATGCCCTTATAAATATCAACCGAATTGTATTTGAATAACATAGTAGAAAATTAGACATGATAATTTTAATTGATAATGTGAATAAAGATTCCATTGTATCCAAACATTAGTAATTTTATGAATATTCCAGTATTTCTTATTTTCAAAGCCTCTTCACAAAAATATGTATGAAAATTGAATCCATTAATATTATAAACATTTATTCTCCAACACAACTTTAATGTATTTAGACCAAAATATATCAAATCATCGGGTAATTTATCTTGGTCATCAATATTCATGATCTATATATAAAAATATAACATATTATTTATTAAATAAGATAATTATTTCAATATAATATGATTATGAAATTGATTATGATCATATATATCATGAAAACCAATGACTAATTAATTTTTAATTTTTTATCTCTTTATAGTTTTGTGTTCAACTCCAAAGTCATCTCTTTATTTACATATTCAATTCTTTATTGTAAGGACCAACAATATCAATATTGGTTAGAACATATCTATGTGCTTATATGAACTCTATTGGTATAAATGAAACTAATGATATTTTCCCGACTCGATGACCTATCAATAAAAAGTTTACTGATTTACTATAGGACTGAAATTGATTTGTGTTATCATAGAAATGTCCAACTTGATTGAATCATGTTTCAATATTATTTAAATACCTCTAACAAAAGGTTAGACACTATTAGACCATATAACCTAAAATAATAGAGCTTTCAGATTGAGCATTGTTTCTTTTAAAATATTTCAAATATCATAGATACCTAATTAAAAAAGAACATAGTAGAATAAACCATATATACTATTTGTGTGATAATTTCATTATAGTAATAATAAATATGAAAGATGAAATACCACTTTATGTGATATATTCATCGACAATGTCAAATAACTCCTACTATATCTTCTATGGTAAAATTCAATGTTAAGTGAACCATTACAACTAGAAATTATAGAGGGAATATCATCTCTAAATTAAAAAGTTTCAATATATTTATTTCGTAGAGATTTTTATGATAAATGGTGTTTAAGGTTTTCTCACAAAGGTGTCTGAAAAATATTCAAAACTTAATTAAAACCGATGTTACTTTATCAGGTATCAATTTACTTAATTCTAATTGTAGTAATTCCTCCATAAAAATATTTGGGTCATAGAATTTAATCCCATGTATCTTTTTATGTTTTAAGTCAACCGTCTTGAAATATTATTTAATATCCATTGGTTACTTTCACATTTTTCAATTATCAAAGGAAAGCATCATTTTTTTATTTTTTAATTAAAAACCAATAGCAAGATACTTTCCATTATCATTTTTTCACAAACTATGCTTTATATTTATTTTTTCCACGTCCTTATGATCATTTAGACAAAAATTTGATTTTCCCTCTCATTCAATAGTGTAAAACCAAATTTTCATATAAATTCTATCAATTTATATAAAATTAATTTTTTTACATAAAAATTGTAATTCCAAATAATAAATTTTGAAAAAATATTTAATTTATTCTATTATTATGTACCAAATATAACTCTTGAGTTATAAAATATTTTTTCAAAAACATTCAACTGATACTCCTTCACAAATTGTACATCATCGATTGATATTTGTGACATTATTTTTGACATTTATTAAAAGTTAGTTGATGGCCTAAAATAATTTAATCCATCAAAACATGAATTTTTAAACCAATTTATATGTGATAAATATTAGAATTTATGGTGACACATGACACACCAGTTGATTCTATTGGATAGTATTCTAGGATTGAATTCAATGTTTTAAACTGTAAATTCCCAGTCAACATGAGTGTTCTAATGAGGAAGATTTCCTAATCTAGGGAAATTAGTAATCATCCACATTAAATGAGTACACATTTTGAAAATTTTATCTTTCAGTACATAATATATATCTCTACTATTTTCCTATAATTCTTGAAATTATTGTATAAGATGTATAAAGTATACATCAATGTTATTTTCATGCATTTTCTTTCATAAAATGATCAACTAAATAATGATAATATTTTATCCATACATATCTATAATGGTAGATTATAAGGAATTAAAATAACTAGCTATATGATATAAGTTACATATAGAGTCCCAAATGGATTAAATCCATCAATAACCAATAGTAAATGAAAATTCTTATAATCTAAATAGAAATTTGGATATAAATAATAAATG
Source organism: Viscum album (assembly GCA_963277665.1). NCBI lineage: Eukaryota > Viridiplantae > Streptophyta > Magnoliopsida > Santalales > Viscaceae > Viscum > Viscum album. Next base: position 602,550,729 of record OY728119.1, on the reverse strand, counting down.
GATTTCTAGGATTTTGAATATTTGGGTTGTCATATAAGCCCACCATTTTTAGTTCCCATTGCAAGGAACTTCATTAGTCTTCCATTTTATAATACATGAACAATATTTTCAATCATAGTTTTAATGTAAAGTAATGTAAAACCATTATATAACTTTTATTTCCATTATTCTTCATAGTAAATTCATTATAACATTCATCATGATTCTATGATTTCCATATAAAATATGGAAAATTTTATACTCCTCTCTATTTTAATCTTCTCAATGATATGAAATATAATCATTGGGATATGAATGTATATTTTTATAATTGAGTTAGATCTTGTTAAAAACATTATTCATATTATAAAATGATTCAGTAATATTAGATTAAACAAATTAACCCTGTAGAAACTCTAATATCATTGAAATTTATTTATCTGTAATTCCATAAAAGTAATTGATAAGGTAAAAATTTAGTAGAAAAGATAATATTTTATATTTGATCCATCTTTTATAAAACTCATAATTTATATTATCCAATAATTAAAAAAATCAATTTATTTCTCAGTACTCTACCTTATTGTATTAATCTTAAGAAAATAAGAAAGCGAACTCACTAATATGCTAAAATATTCATCATGTTGTTCTTCAGTGCTAAAATAATCATTAATAATTTTTTCATTTTCACTATCTGCAATTGGGGTAGTAAGTTATTAATTTTTATGATATGAACATGTCAATATTTCTATAGTGTTAAATTCCCTATTCCAAATCCAACTTACATATCCAATAGAAAAATGTTTCAATATCAAGTTCTCATTAACTTCATATCTTTTTAACCACTATTTAAAATAATAATCAGAGCATGGATATCTTATTCTTTAATATATAGATTAATTTTTAATTAAAAAATATCCAAAAACCATTAAAATTTTAACATTTTGAGGTGAATTTTTAGGCAATTTAATCCAATATTTATCCATCATTAACCTATTAATAAATATCTATATTTAACAGATAACAAAAAATAAATTAAATAATATCATGTTAAATATAAAAAGTTATCAAGAATTACATATAAGAATTTTTAAAATTTAACTAAGAAACAACATCAAATATAATATAATCAAAATCAATTAACATCATAATTTCATATTTTATGATATAAATATATCATATAACATATATAAAAAATATAAAATAATAAAATAATGATTACTCTATAACTTATTAATAAAGAAATTATGAAAAATAAAATGAACACATGATTCATGAATGCATCAAAATAAAAAACATTCAAAGAAAAATATGAGAGAAAAAATATACCTTAATAATAAATAAAAAAGTAACTATATATTTTATAATTGATAAAATTAATAATACATTAAAAATGAAAATATCACAATAGAAAACAAATCCTTAAAAACCTAATTCCAGATAAAAAAAGATTTTATTGACCTAAAAGAAAAATACCTAAATCCTAGTTCAAAATCCCTATGTAAATCTCACAGATTTTATTGAGATTAGAAAATGGTAAATATAAGATAAGAGTATATCTTTGAGGAAATTAACTTATACCTTGAAGTAATGAAAAAATAAGGGGAATAGGTTTCTCTGATAGATGAAAGAGAAGGATAACCATTTACAAAGAAGGATAAGTTTATTTTAATATCGATAAGTGCAGATTGGGAAAGATAAGTTGGGGTTTATAGGAACAAGGAAAAGGGAGGAGAGGTTCACAAAAGGGAAGACAGAAGAGATGGTATGGAAAAATGAGTGGTTTGTTTGAGAGATGGGGGATCAAAGTCCTTCTCGTGATAGCTTAAAGATAAGGAGAGATAGTGTGAATAGATATTAGGGTTTAAATAAAAACTTTTTAAATAACTGTCAGTAAAAAACTATTAGCATCCGTTATTACAAAAACACCACTAATATTTCATTACTTTATGATTATACTTAATCACCACTAATATAGTGGATTGAATTGGTAATAACCTATTGTTTTTTAATTATTGGTGGATTTTTGAATCCACTGATAATAAACTATTACAAAAAATTACATTTATATTAAAAAATAATTAAGGTTTAGTAGAGTTTTGTGGAATCCAGGAAGGATTAAGGGTTACAATAGGGTTTAAGGTCTCCCAGGAAGATATGAGGGAATTTCAAGGTTTAAGGTATCCTAAGAAGGCTTAAGGTTATTCCATAGATTCATTTCATCTAGAAAGGCTTAAAGGTTATTTTTAGGATTAATGTATCCTACATAGACTTATGGGTTTACTGAATTTTGTTCCTTCAAGAAACGTTTAAGAGTTTAAGGTGAGATGGTTATAATAGTTATTTTCAGATTGTGCCACTGAGAATAGTTTCCAACAGATCCCTACTAATAGAATCAAAATCCACATAGTTTAGGGTCACAATTTTATTTCCTCATGATAGGTAATATCATACCTTTTAAAAGGACTAATGGTTTTCTTTTTAAGCTCATGCATCTAGGACCTTGATATATTAAAGTTTAAGGTCAAAAAACAAGGTCTATTAGGTATAAGATGTTTATAAATGGTTTGGAGTGGGATTTATGAATGAGTGGTCTATTTAAAGTACATCATGAAAGATTATATAGGTGAATATATGGGTCTTACACCAAATCGGTGGTCGTGGGGGCTTGAGTTCTTGGATAAACATAATAATAGTGTTGAGATATTTTTTTCTAGAATAGTATGTCATCTATATTCATCCCCTGTATATTGGTAAATAGGTAGGTTGAAGGATGAATGGATGCATAGGAGGTGAAAAAATGGGAGTAAAGTTTGTTTTAAATATAAGAGAGAACCAATTATGGATAGATCTAAAGAAAATTGGGGTTATAACATTGGGAGTTCCAAAATGTGAGATTCCCAAATGTAGTAAAATGTTGGTAGTGTGACCAAGAGAGGTCCCAAAACACTGATGGCCTTGAACTGTTACCATATAGACTCATAAAAAATATGTAGAGATTATATCTAATTCATATCCCAAAAAAGTAGAAGGAATCCTCAATATGCATATAATTATTAATGATTATAGAGAATTACATGACCCATTAAGATAAAAGATCCTTATTATTAAGGGGGTATATAATTGAAAAAACTGTATGGTATAAAGTGAGGATGATAAGTTACATGGGGAATATCTTCCACATATTATCGAATCTCCTTTATCGATTATGTGTGAATTCATGTGATATTTTCATAGGATTTGAGAAGTACTATCATGAATAAGTATTTTCTTTGGATTACATTAGTTCATTAGTGTTTTTTAATAGGTTTAAGAGGTTAATAAGGGTTGAAAATTAAAAACTTTAATTTTAAGGATGTTCAATAATGAATGTACTCTATATAAATCGTGTGATACTAGATGTATCCACTGTTGGGTGTGTGACCATGGATATTCACATTGGAGGATGAGTGGACATGAACACATGTTTGGACATGGATATCCATGTTGAAGGATTAATGTCCATAAATGTATGCAGTGAGGATGTGTAGATATGAATGGGAAAGTTGAAGGATGCATGATCACATAATTCCCCAGTATGAAGTTCCTAACTTTGATAAAATTTTAACCATATATAAAAAGGGAGGTTTTTAGTGCATTTATTGTATATATTTATTATACATATGACCTTATTAGGTGGTCATAATATTAGTTTAACATCCCAGGTTTTTGAGATGGTTAAAATTTCTCAACCTTTTTGAATTTTTGAGTTTGGTATGTGGACCAAAATTATTTTTGATCATGATAACCTAATTATAAAGGTTTTATTGGTAAGAGGAATTATTTTTAGATAAATTTTAAGGCCTGAAAAGTGCCTCAGGGTTTCGGGGGCATTAGGCCCTATAAACTCAGTTTCTAGAAATAGAAGATAGAGGCACACATTTTGATCAAACCATGAAGCCTACTAGGGGAATGCGTGCATCCAAATTTTTCACTGGGCATGGTTTTTAAAACCATGTGAATGGGGTCACATATAATTGTGCAATACCTATCATTTTTAATAGAGTGGGGTCACATGAGCTGTGCACAGTTTGAAAAACTATGAACTGAATCCAAGAGAGGTTTGTTCTTGGATAGTGACCACCGAACAGTTAGTGAACAGTTAGCCAAACCATGTTACCAAACCATGCAAGTCATTAAAAATTTTAAAATTAATATATTCTCACTCCCTCCTTATTTTATTTCTCCTCCCCTATTCTTCATTTCACACCAAGCATAGGTGATTCCTTTTCCATTTCTTCTCCACCTAGGTGTTGTATTTAATCCATCACCTAAACTTTAAATTGAACATTGTTGGTATCATTGGAAGTATATTGGAAAGGGATTTATCATATTACTTCACTTTCTATTTTATATTTACATACAAAATGATAAATCCATGCGAGCTATTTTTCCTTATTTTCAGGGTGTTTTCCAGAACCATAATTTATCTCATTTTGGATCTATTTAGAGTCTCATATTAGATGATGTAATTCCTAAAAGTATAAGGTTGGTGGTTCCTATCTTCCTTATTAATTTTACAGGTGTTTTTGGGTGCATATCTAAATGTTTCCATGACGGTTTTCTGATAGAGACCCCTAATTAAATAATGCTTGTCTATATATTAATGAATTGATGACATGGGATGCCATTGGGTATTCCGTAACCTATTCATATATATTAAGTAGCGTTAGGAGATTTGATACAAACTAGAAGGGTATTCCAAATGTGTTAATTTAATTAATTAAATTGTTTATATTGATTTTATTGTTTTTATGGGAATGTGATGGGCCTATATCAAGGATTGAGGTAATATTTATGACTTGGACTGAAGAAAAATGATCTTCAGGATGGGAGTTTTCCAATACATATGGGTGATGATGATCCATAGGTTGAGGAATTATGGTCATAAGTTTGAGGAGAAAATATTTTCAAGTTTAGGTCTTGGCTCTCAGGACTTGTGAAGTTGTTTTCCATAAAAAATTAGCAACATTGTCATAATATAACAAGGTTATAGATGATGTTTCTTAGGTTGTTTTACAATTTCTTCTCACCAATGTTGGATGATGCACTTTTGAACTTTTGTGCACATATATAGGACTCAGTTGAGGTGGTTTTGACCACTCATTGAGTGTGAAGGCCTCTATATATTTTTCAGCTTAGGGGATGGTTTTGAGAATCAATTATGTTGGAGGTGATCAACATAGAAATACACATGGATGGTGATGGAAAATTGGGAGATGGTGATGAGACAATCAATTGGGGGATAAGACTCACCATTATATTTGAAGCCGATGAGCCTGGATTATGGGAGGATGAATCTCATCATGCCTAGGGATGTCATGTTGTTGAGCTTATGATGATTATATATTGGTGGATATATATCTTATTTTCTTAGGGCATTAGGGTTTTGAGATGATAGGGACTTTCTGAGATGAGTTCTGAGGGACCAAGGGCTTGATGGGAGTGTCGTTTGGATGTTAGATACATGATGGAAGGCATGAGGCACTAGTGATATTTATGGGAGGTTCCCGAGGGATCTCCATAAATCATTTTCTATAGGGGATCCCTTGGGAATTAATACATGTGTCCTCATAAATTAAAAAATATATATACATATATGGGTTATATTCCACATATATTTCAGGGAATGTGATTAGAGATATACCAACATTGGAAAAGCTACGTAAATGATTCCTTGTGAATGTTGAGCATAGGGGAAGCAGTTTAAATATTAAATGTGTGTGTTTAATTTTTATTTTTTTGAATACACTTACATTATTATGGATGTAAGACATAAACATGTGGGGGGTGGCCTACCAGGTTCATACTCACACCATACATGAGCCTCTCTAGATTCATATAAACATTATGGTTTTAATATCAGGTAAGGGATAAAGGTTGAGGGATAAAACTTAGTGATCGTATATGTAACTTTATAATTGGATGGATGGTAGTGGACTAGGTGGTTCCTCTGAATCTAGATAATGTTTCCTTTTTAGATTTTTCATACTTATTATATATGCCTGATATGGTCATCTAAAAGTGACCATTATTGACTATTATATTGTATGAACTTCTATGACATGTATATGATCTACTAATGGTATTATCCCTTTTAAATAATAATTTTAATGCTTATAATTATTATACTTCCACTGATTTTATTTTATGCTTTATTGCAGTTGTGGTATTTTTTCGTTGTGATATATATATATATATATGGATTATTATTATTATCATCACATGAAGGTATAGTCTACCCACTATCACCCCATAGAAGCCTCACTACTAGTTATAAGCCTTTGGAATATGGGTAGGAGCACCTAAGGCTTGATGGCTAACTAGCCCATAACAATATTGAGTGGAAATCCGGCAAGGATGCTACAAATGTTATTAGAGTAGATTTGTTTCTTTTTTGGTCTTAATATTTGGGATATGGTAGACCAGAGACTAGGATAAAGTTGAGATAGGGTAATGTGATCATATATTGGTGCCTATATCCCCATTAGTGGGGGAAAATAAAGTTTCTAGGTGTTAGAAATTTATGTTCTACCATGTGATTTTTCAATTGATTTGATTTCCACCTTGTGTGGTACACTTGGATGTGATGGTTATCTGTTATGTGGATTTTAAAACTTATCTCAACATATAAATGGAGGATTTTATACTCATCATGATAGACAATTAGACTTATATGATATATGTTTTTCATGTGATTTTGATTTGGAACTTGGAAAATTTTAAGAGGGGTTGGGCTATTTAAAGTTTCAACAAAGAATCAAAACAATATTTTCCTACGTAGTCTTTTTGGTGTCACTCTACTTAGCTAGCCTCGGTATGTGGTTTTCAATGGGATCAATATGTAATTATATATTCTTGTGATATATAGGCCTAAATATGCTATGATTAGTCATGGATTATGATAGGGGGTGAGTTGTTTAAAGTGTCAATAATGAAGCTAAAAAACGTTTTCCAATATATCGTTTTGGTGGTGTTCTACTCAGATACCTTAGATTGATACATGATATGTGATTACTGACTATGTTATTGGTAGGAAAGGGTTACTAAGGCATGATTACATGAGATACATGAATCTAACATTATAATGACCTGAACCCAAGCTTCTGGGTTCAGTGATTAAATAAAATGATGTGTATTTTTTCAATAAATGAAACTAAAAAAATACACAAAACTTATTACATTACATAAAATTTTCTGATCTAGGTTTTGTAGAATTATATTACATCCTATAATTTATTAGAGTTATAATAAAATAAAATAATTTTCTTTGTGCGTGCTAACTCCATATGAAATGATGTCTGACTTAGAACTTCTATGATACCTGTGAAATTTTTTTTAAAATAATAGGATGAGAATTTAATTTCCTAGTAAGGGTGTTTAAAATAATTGAAATACCTTTTATGAAATATTCAATAGAAAATAATATTTGATAAATAATTTTGAAATAATTTTGAAAATATCACAGAGATATTATTTATACTTTTGAAAACACTTTAGTTCTTCAAAAATATCTACACTTTGAAAATGATTTTAAAAAAACTAGTGATTTTCCAAAAACATTATGCAAGATTTTGAAAACAAAACAGTTGGTCCACATGAATAATTTAAGTCTATATTGGGCCTACCCACTTAATATATGTGTTCACTCCCCACTTCCTGGTCATATTTATAAATTTCAAGTGCCTAATTTTATAAAAACCATTTAATATTTATTTAATTATACATATATTATTCATTAGTTTTATACTTAAAAAACATTGACAACATAATTACATTTATTTACATGTATCTATATATTTATAAATACTTTAATAATAAAACTTGAAGCAGCAAAATCACATCTCCATCAGATTTCATTTAATACATGGGATGTTAATTAAAATAAAATTAACATCCACTTTGAAAATACTTTCCTTTAAAGGAATTGATTGTTAACTTTTTTACATAAATCAAATACACAAAAAAATTAAACCAGTACTTGTATGAAATTTCACGTGCTATAGATAATGGAAATATCTTATAATATAAATGTCTTTCAAGAATGTATAAATGATTTTATCACATAAAATGATAGTCATTATTTCTAAAAACATACTATAATTTAGAAAATGAATATAAAAATAAGGATTTTTATAAAATAAAAATCCCATTTTTAATAAAAAATTATAACAAAACATTATTATTTTTAAAATAAAGAAAAAAGAATGATCCCAAGATAGTGAAGGAATACAAATAAAAATGATCAAAGGAAAAAAATTGATGCCTATATTGTTCCTTAATAATTCTATTAGTATCCTTTCCTCTTCTAAGATTACGTGCCATCCATTCCTTCCATGACCCCACACCTAGCCTCTCGATCTCCCCCTGCTTGGGAGAATTTGTTAAAGCATTCTAAGTAGAGTCTCATCATCAGTGATTTATGAATCAGAGCTATATTGATTCTACTTGCATGAATCAGAAGAGGCTTCTATTTCTGGAGTTGTTATCTCCTCAACCTCCATTTCTTTACCTAGAGAAAGAGTCTCCTTGTACATTTTATCATTTTACTAGATATCAATTTCAGTAACTATGTTTTCATTAGAAAGAAGTGAAGGTATACCTAAAGTCAGTTTCTCTACCACCACTGAGGTTACAACTAGATACTTTGTCTTCTTATAGGGGACATGCTGAAAGCCTTCACTATCCACCACCAGTTTGGAAGAAGAGTGAAAAGTTTTAGAAATGATTGAGGAGTCAGGTTCTAAAATTTTATTACCCTTTCTGCTACCTAAGGCATCTAGACTTTCATATGAGATCTAACGATCAACCATTTTTTAGATTTCATCTTCAATTACTTGTTCATCCATTAATGTATCATCACTACCTAAATAAATATTGTGGACAGTCGTTTCTTTATAGAATATGGAAGCCCAATATTTCTTCTTGTTCTTAGAGGGTTCACTTGGCTAGATACCCCTCTCATCAACCTATGGCTTGTTTATATCCTTAAGAAAAATCCCCTGCACTTCTTTCTCATTGTTTCCCTCAGGATGTAATTGAGGAGGAATATCAACCTTCTGAATGGATTAATTTTTGTTATTTTTGAGATAATTGCTTATCTCATGACCACACAAAGTGCAGAAGTTGCAATCTTTGGAATGTCTATAGGTAGCTGATTCATGACCTATTACATTACATTCCTTGCATATTTTTTTCATTTTTCATAATAGATCTTTAAATCAATAATATCATCCTCTATTTCAATCATGATATTTTCAACTAGAGTCGAATCTAGTTCAAAAACTACTAAAAACATGAAAAAATGGCCAAATCAAGCAACATTAGTTTCCTTATCAAGTTTAATTTGGATGCTGATAGATAGTGCAATGTCATACAAGATTTTAGGATTCCAGAGTATCCAATTTATCCCATAAACCCTTACCCACATTTGGTGGTGGCATTTCCAACCTCAAGTGGGTTAAATTTTTTATCCCATTCTTTAAGGTGAATAATTCCTAGTTTGAGGGAAATGGAGCCGAATACCCAAGCTCAAATTTCTAGTTCTTCTACAAGGAAGAGAAAATGGAAGTATCCCCATATAGCGAGACACATTTACAAGATAAAAACCCACAAATCAATGAAACTAATTAATTTATTTCATCAATTTTTAGAGGATGAGAGCCTATAGAAAGAAATAAATGGTCTATCATTGAGAACTCACCCATTTTGAGCCTCTTTGAAACAGAGTCGAGGTCAGTAGTGATGTGCTCAATGTTCCATTTTATTTGAATGGAAGAATCAATCTCTCCTTTGAAGTTAGAAAATGATTAATTCACAAGGAATTCTTATTTAGTAATACCATGTCCTATCTCGCCCCCCACATTCCCCAATAACACCTCTGGCTAGGAATTAGCAAGATCCTAGCTATTTTGAGACCCACCGAATCTTCCTGCGCTATCCGCTTCAAACAATGGTGCACTTTTATTCACTACCATAGATCTATTATAGATTAAATCACTCTCTTCCTTGCATGTTAACATCTCAGATCTACGAAAAACCAAACCACTCCTCACCTTCCTGCTCGCACCGACCTCATCATTCACCACCATCGTGCTCATTCCATACGTTTCCATTAATATGCATCATTAGTCTTTTCCATACCGATGGCTATCAAACCAACCTCGAGAAAAAAAGTCAGCATCCCTAGAAGTATAAATATTCTCTTTAAAAAGTTCGTAATTAAATTTATAAAACATAATTTCTTTTAAATTGCATAATTATGAAAATATTATCATGCATATTAAACTTTATAGACATATATAAGTATAATTTTTTTTCATAATCCATAACCCTTTCTTAGAATAAAATTTTATAAAAAAATAGAATATTTTAGTACATAATATAATTTACCTTAAATAAAAACAGTAATTATGAAATAATTTTATAAGAAATAATTAAAATACCTTGATTAAATTAATTCATACATAAATAATATAAATATACAAGTCTTTGTAAACAGCATAAGTGATCACTTGTCGAAACATAGTTTGAATAAATAGTTCATCAAAAATAATTATTATAATTATAATGAATTTTAACTTTCAAAATAAAATACATAAAATAAAATTAAATTCCTTTAAAATTAGAATCGAGCATAATAATAATTTTTAATGCTTAAAAATTGATAATCTCCCTTACTAATTAAAAACATAATTAAAAATAAAATAATGAAATAATTATTGGAAAAAAGTAATTTAGAAAATATCATTTACAAATTGATCCATAGGAAGTCTGGTTCTCTTCTAATTATATATTCGGACTCCAAATCTCTCAAACTATCCCAAACTGAAAATTATAAATTATGAAAGGAAAGTAAAGGCTACATCATAGTTCAATTACCGTCTTTTTTTAGCCTATCGATGCCTCACTAAGAGTACATTCATTAAAATAGAGAGAAGGAAAGACACCACCAACAGCCTCTCCATGCACATTTTTATATATAAACTTAGTAAATAAAAACATATTCAATTGAGTTTTTGTAAACAAGAGATGACTAAAGAGAATTGTTGGGCAAAAATCCCTCAAGGTAATATTGCAGTATTTTTGGGTTGATTGGGTTTGTTGACAAAGCAGGTTTTCATGGATATTTGTCGAGTTCCCAAGAAGTTTGTTGACAATCCTTATTGACAAAGAACGATGACAAAGGAAAGGAAAATCTGGAGGTGGTACAAAAGAGAAATACAAGGTGGTTCCGTTTCCCAGTGTTTGCCAAATTTTTGGGGTCCAAAATTTGGAATTTGGTGAGCATCGCAAAAATAGGATTTCCATGAAGAGCATAATTTAATATGGCAAAGGCATGAATTTCACGAAGATAGTATTCATGGTTTGGAAATCGCGAAGACCAGAAGAATGGAGGCGGTGAGTCTTCGCGATTACGTCAAGCTTCACGATTGGCAGAGGCTGAAGCACATCACGGTGGTGAAGGGCTTTGCGAGGGAGCTTCACAGCGAAGGCGCGAAGGAATGTTGACGGTAATGCTCTGCGATTACGACGAGCTCCGCAAACAGAAAATTGCCGTGGTGCTTCGCGATTTGGACAGAATTCTGGTGGAAACTTTGGAGCTTTGCGATTTGCAATGACGTGGCATTGACTTCGCGCGGAAAGGTCGAGGGTCAGTGGAATCGCCTATAAATAGAGGTCGACCCCCTCAAGAGAAGTAGAGAGAATTTTTAGAGAAGATCATTTGCTCTCGATTTGCGAAGGTGGTTCGCAGAGCCAGTGTGCTTCGCGAAAGAGGAGCTTCGCGGAGGCTATTGTAGCTCCGCAAAACCTACGAGCTCTGCGTTGGCTTATTAAGCTTCACGAGGGACGTTGTTTTGCGACGGCTTGAGCTACGCGGTAGTGCTTCGCGAAAGTGCTTCGCAAAAGTGCTTCACGAAAAGGCAGGAGCTTCGTGAAGGCTTGTTTGAGCTTCACGAAATTGGGAGCTTCGCGAAGTAGGGTGCTTTGCGAAGGTGTTTCCAAAAGGAATTGACCAGTGTTCAGAGGCAAAGAGGTATTCATCAATGGATGAAAGTTGGACTTTAACAGATCATCTATCTACAGTTGAAGATGCATTCTTTCATGCAAATGAAGAGACCTACAGGTCTATAAACTGTGAGTCGATTCCCTTCTATAGTAGTGAGCTTAGGAAGAATAAGAAGGTGATCCTCTCCACCGACAGTGAGACAGAGAGAGAGAAATAGGGAGTGACCCTTGGGAAAGCAGTGAGCTGACCCTAAACCTTGTAAAGGCAGTGAGCCTGGGAATAGAAGTGCTATATCCCGAATTTTGTATCCAAATATTATGAAGATTAGTGGGATTTGGTACGCACAACAACTTGTCGGCGTATGCTCCTTGAACGTAGCCCAGTGAGAGTGAACCAAGTAAAAATCTTTGTGTCTACCTGCTTACTTCCCTGCATTGCATTAGAAGCATCATCATCAGGCAAAGAAGAAAATAAGTGATCATAATAACCACACAAGTGCAAAAAAAGTGACCCTTGTAATAAAGAGGTCAAGATCCAGTGGGGCAGGAAGAAGTTTGAAAAGAATATCCATACCCTGATTCATCCCCCCTCTCAGGGTATATAGGCCCCTATTGGTCCTAAAAATAATATCCAAATCAAAGTATTTTTTGGGTTCGATGCTTTCAAAGGAAGATTAATGATGCATGAATTTTTATTAAATGCAAGATAGTGATCCAAATGGAGATATGCAAATACTTTAAATAGAAAAAAAACACAAAATATGATTAGGTCCTATACATTGATTCTGAAAGAGATATTTATAAATTGATATATTGTTGATGATTACAGGTTGAAATCAATTAAGAAAAATCCAAAAATCAGATTAAGATATCATTTGAAAATAGTGTATGCTTCTTTAATAATAATCTATACACAACCATAAAAACGATCCAAAATAATATCAAAGATGTAACCAATAACTCCAAAATAACCAAGAGGGATTACAATTTTCAACTGAGGGAGAAAAATTGAAGAAGGTGACAAAAAAATAAAATCAATACACTACATATGATCCAAGAGATAATATATAGACACTTAAATAATATACACATACCTAAAAATCAATTTATTGTTGGGAACGATGAAGAACAATTCTCTCACCTCTTCCGTGGTAGAACATTACTCCTGGTGTCTGTTTAACCCCAGATATGCGCTATGTCCTAACATCCTTGTTCGACTCATCCTCCTAAATCACTGCAACCACTGACCTCTAGATCCTCAGATCCATCTTGATCGACTTGGTCTGCAACTCCTCTCTCGGCTCTCAACTCCTAAAAAGTAGAAACCACAATGATCAAGAACCTACCAAGAATAAGGATTCTCCTCTGAAGTCGAACCCTTCTGCACTATAATCGAATCCTTCGATTCGATTTACTCTTTTTTTTATTTATTATTTCCTTTTTTAATTTATTTTATTTTATTTATTTTCATTTCATTCATTTTTTGTTCATAATTTTCATTTATTATTTATTTAATTTCTTTAATAAAATGTAATTCATTATTCATATATATAATTAGTCTTTTATTTCATAATTTTTAAATGTAAATTAATTTTATTTGAATTATAAGAAATTTTATATTCATTATTTAAAAAATATATATTTTTATATTTTTTAATAAAAAATGAATTCTCAAATATTACTTATGAATATTTTTGTAATTTCATAAAAATAAATTTCATGAATAAATTTTAGTAATAATTCATATTTCTAAATTATGATTCTTAGTATTTAAAATTTAAAAATTTTATAATACATTTTATAATAAATTTCATTTTCATAAAGTATATAATTTCATTTATTATTATATATATATAAGGTATTAATATAAATTTAAAATTAGATATTATATATATATAAGCATATCATAATTTATAAGTCAAATAATTATTAATGTTTTTGTATATTAATATATGTTATATATAATTTTTTCATCTAAAATTACATTTAAAATAACTTAATAGTTGTTAATTTGTAAATAATATAAATAATTTTATTTTTTTAATTTTAATATGTATAAAATTAAAATTTAAATATAAAAAATATTATTTATTTACTTCTTATTTTCTAAATCATTATTCATTACTAATTACTAATAAAAAAGTACTAATAAAAAAATAATTATTTTATTAGAACTCAACATGTTACATTATCCCCCCTTAAATGAATTGTTCCGTCACAATTAATTTGTATGACTTAAGAAAATTCAGAATTTTTATCTTCAGAATTAAAAAAACTAAAATTTATAAGGGAACTTAATTATGTAAATAAAATTATATCACATAAATGTTTCTTTCCTTAAAAGAGAACATATAACCTCTAAAGTTGTCTAGATCGTTACTTTGATTTAATTTTTAATGGCTCAAACCCATGCTTCTAGGTTTTATGCTTAATTAAAATCCTATGTATTTTTTAATAAAAGAAAATAAAGAAGTACCCAATACTTATTACAATCAAATAACTTTTTAGGTCTAGGTTCGGATGAATTAAACTATATCTTACAATTCAAAAGAGTTATAATAAAATAAAACAATTTTATTTATGTGTGCGAACTTCATATGTGATTATTTATGAATTAGAACTTCTATGATACATGGGAAAATATTTTTAAAATAAAAGGATGAGCATCTAATTTTCTATTAAGGATTTTTAAAATCATTGAAATACATTTTATGAAATATTCATTAGAAAATAAATTTTTAGAAATACTTTTGAAATGATTTTAAAAATATCAGGGAAATATTATTTATAATTTTTAAAATAATTTAATACTTCTAAAATATATATGCTTGGAAAAAGTATTAAAAAAATAAACAAGTGATTTTTATAGAACGTTATGCAAGCATTTGAAAACAAAATAATGGGGCCACTTGAAATATTAAAGTCTATATTGGGCCTACCCACTCAAGGGTTGGGTTCACTCTCAACTTCTATATCATATATATAATGTTCATGTGCCTAATTTTATAAAAATAATTTAATCTTTCTTTACTTATACATACATTATTCACTAGTTTCTCCACTTAAAAAACATTGAAAACATAATTAAATACATTTACAAGTATTTATATATTTATAAATACTTTCATACAAAAACTAGAATCAATAGAATTGAACCTCTATGATAATTTTTTTAATACATGGAATGTTAATTAAATTATAATCAACATCCACAATGAAAATATTTTACTATAAAGGAATTAATTGTTCATTTTTGTACATAAATCAATGACTCAAAAAATTAAAGGGTATATGCATGAAATATCACATGATATAGATAATGGCCATATATTTTAATATCAATGAATTTCATGAATTTATACCTAATTTTCACACATAAATTTATAGTATTTATTTCTCAAAACTTACTATAATTTAGAAAAAGTATATAACATATGTATTTTCATAAAATCAAAAACCCCTTTTTAATAAAAATAATTCTAAAAAAACTTTATTATTTTATGTCATATAAATTATCAATATAATATAATAGTTTTTCCATATAAAATAAATTTTAATGATAAGTATATAATCCTTTAATAAATTTAACGATATGAATAATTTAAAGATAAATATTCTCTTTACAAAATTTGTAATTAAATTTATAAAAAATAATTTCATTAAATTTCTTTCTGTATGAAAATATTATCAAGCATCAGAAAATTTATAGATATATATAAGTATAATTTTTTTATAATCCATAACCCATCGAGCCACACAAGGACTTAGGGCCACCGATTTGGGCCTACATGCCACATTTGGGCCACCCAAGGCCTTCGGGCCACAGAGCCTTCAGACCACCTTTGGAATTCATACAATGGGATTTAGGGCCACAAAAACCATAGAGTATCCTAGTAAGACTACACAATGATGTTCATAGGAGGGGATTCAGAACATTTAGAGGCCACCAGAGTAGACCTAACCCTATTTAAAGAATGGGAGGGTATTAAATTTTCCATATGTACTGGGCACCATGCAGTTATGCACCAGAAAATTCTAGTCAATCAACAATGTGAGGTGGTGATATCGGTTCTTTCAATGATGTAGATGCTGGGAAGGGGAAGTTCTATTATAGTTTGGTCGAGGCTTCAGGTCACGTATTGGGAATTGTGTCTTTGGGCCTTCAGGTCATGTTCTAGTGATTGTTTTACTAGGCCTAAAAGTCAAGCAAGGTTTCCCTCTCAAGCTAGTTAAAAAAGGGATTATACAAAAATAAATAACAATTCAAGGCCTTCTTGATATTCAAGAAAAGTTTAAAATAGATAATATTTCTTAAAAATTAAAAACATAATAAAAAATAATGGGATAATTATTGGAAAATATAAATATAGAAAATATCCCTTACAAATTGATTTACAAAAAGTCTGGTTCTCTTATCCTTCTATATTCAGACTCTAAATCTCTCAAACTCTCCTGAATTAGAAATCAGAAGTGAATAAAAGAATGAAAAGGCTATATCCTGCTTCAATTACCATCCTTGTTAGCCTTTTAATTCCTCACCAAGCATACATTCAACAAAACAAAGAGAATAAAAGATGCCCCACCAACCTCTCCATGAACATAATTATATATAAACTCAGGAAATAACTACATATTCAATTGAGCTTCCATAAGTAGTAGATGAATAAATAAAATATCCAAATCAAAGTGTGGGTTGGATTCAATTCTTGTAGATAAAGCTGAACGATACATGAATTTTTGTTAAATGTAAGATGTTGATCCAACTAGAGATATGTGAAGACTTTCAACCGAAAAAATGTATAATATGATTAGGTCCTTTGAATTGTTTCTAATAGATATATTTATAAATTTATATATTGTTGATAATTACATGTTGAAATCGGTAGAGAGAAATCTAAAAATCAGATGAAGATATTCCTTATAAATAGTAGATGATTCTTTAATAATCATTGATCTACAACCATAAAAAACGATGCAAAAAGATGTCCAAAAGGCAACCAATAACTCAAAAATAACCAAGAGAGATTATAATCATCATCCAAGGGAGAAAAATTGAAGAAGATGAAAAAGAAAGAAAATCAATACACTGCATATGATCCAGGATATAATATAACGACACCTTAATCAAATACACATACCTAAAAATCGTTTTACGGTTAGAAATGATGAAGAACAATGCTCGCACCTCTTCCATGGCCAAACCTTTCTCATGGTGTTTGGTTATCCCTAGATATGTGCTTGGGCTAATATCCACATTCGACTCAGAAACCTAGATCATTGCAACCACCAGCATCTTGATCTTTAGATCCATCTTGATCAACTTGGTCCGCAACTCCTCACTTGGCTTTTGACTCCTACAAAGACAAAACCACAATGGTTGAGCTCCTCTTGAGAATAAGGTTTCTCCTCCAAAGCAGGAACCTTCAACACTAAAATCGAACACCATGATTTGATTTACTCTTATTCAGTTTCTTATTTCTTTTTATAATTCATTTTACTTATTTATTTTTATTTCATTAATTTTTTATTCATCGTATTTTTATAACTTATTTTTTTTAATAAAATTTAATTAATAATTCATATATATATATATTGCTTCATTTCATTATTTTTAAATGTAAATTAATTTTATATGAATTATAAGAAGTTTTATATTCATTCTTTAAAAATAGTATATATTTTATAATTATTCATAAAAAAATGAATTCTCAAATATTATTTATTAATATTTTCATAATTTTATAAAAATAAAGTTCATAATTAAATTTTATCAAAACATAATAATTAAAAATTATCATGCTTAGAATTTAAAATTTCAAAATTTTATAAAAAATTTTATAATAGTTATCATATTCATAAATTATAGAATTTAATTTATTATATATATATATATATATTTAAGGTATTACTCTAAATTTAAAATTAGATTATATATATAATCATATTCATAATTTATATGTAAAATAATTATTAAATTTTTATGTACATTAATATAAATTGTATGTAAAATTATTTTGCAAAAATTATTTTTAAAATAAATTAATAATTGTTAATTTTCACAGAGTTTAATTATTTTTATTTTTTAAATTTAATAAGAATAAAATTAAAATTTAACTATAAAAAATAATATTTATTTACTTCTTTATTTCCAAAATCATTATTAATTACTATTAATAATATAGAAAATTACTATTAAAATAAATAATTCATTTATTAAAACTTGGGATGTTACAAATATGGGTAGATAAGGGGATGTGAGAATGGATGTCATGTGACAAGGGTGTGGCATGGGAGTGTAAGGGTGGTGGGATTCTCTCCTTGTTAATAATTTTCCTATCTACATTATATATATATATAGACACACTATTATAGCTATTTGAACATCGTGTTTGGTCATAGTGGGATGCCACCTAGACGGCTTTCAGTGGATCATCAAGAGAGAAGATATGTGGTTTGGAATGAGCATGTATAGGATGAGACCCCTGAGGGTCAGGATAAGGCCCTTGGGGGTTGGGATGATCATGATCTATAGATATAGGATCTGTTATAAGTGGGGAAACCATAGTATATTGCATACATTGAGCCATTGTTGTACAAGAATCTCAGGGAGAGCTTGGTTAAGGTCATATAGGGTATTATCAGAGGAGTTCAGGAAGATGAGCCATCTATAATGTATCAAACTCATGAGTTCCAATATCAACAACCAACATTATTTCAGGGTGAAAGATGGTCATAGGAAATAATGAATTGGATCGAGTAAGTACATAATATCTTTGACCAGATTAAGACACCCCCAACTCGGAGGGTGAAAATGATGACATATATGCTCATAGTACTAGCAAAGTTCTAGTTAGATTTATAGGTATAGAAAGGTATACATGAGGGAAAATCTTGGAAGTATTTCAAAGGCATGTTATTTATGAAATTCTTCCCTGATACGCTAAGGGTAGAAATACCCCATGAGTTCATGAATATCTAGCAACGAGATACAATTTTCATTGATTCAACTGTTAATTTCACAGACCTATCCCTATTTTCACCTATTATGGTGGGTGATGACATCACCAGGGTGTGTGTTTTTGAGGATAGTTTGTGACACACCATTAAGGTTCAGGTAAACATCTTAAAGCTAACTTCATTCTTAGAGGTAGTCAATCAGGTGCTAATAGCCAGGGGAAACTTTCTAGACCTATCTTATTCCAGCCGGGTGATGGCATTAGGTTAGCTTAGTAGTGAAGATTTTTATAGCTGAAAGAATTTCCATTAG
The DNA here is from genome assembly GCA_963277665.1 of Viscum album. Classification (NCBI taxonomy): domain Eukaryota; kingdom Viridiplantae; phylum Streptophyta; class Magnoliopsida; order Santalales; family Viscaceae; genus Viscum; species Viscum album. The sequence goes on along the minus strand of OY728119.1, from coordinate 602,531,435 downwards.
GATTCTTAGTAGGGTAGTCAATCCAGAGTCTCAAGTAGGACACCGAGGAGTGGTTCATAGATAGTGTTCTTCTAGTGTGGGAAATTGGGACATGTTCAGAGCTAATGTGATTGGGTTTTGAATTATAGTTGGGAGTGAAACTAGATGAGCCATTTAGAGAGGTTCTGCAGGAAGCCTTCTCAGAAATATGGAAGTTAGGGATTAGGTAAAAATTAGGGAACTGAGGTAGGATCAAGAGTGGTACCAGAAGTTTTAGCCATGATACAGTTACAAATAAAGATCATGATATAGATAGAGAGACCCAACACTGTGTTTAGTGGCCAGTATCTAGTACAGCTCCACAAAGAGGCTAAACCTTTGGCAGCTGGTCTTTAGGCTGGGTGCACACAGTTTAGATTCCAGGATCAGAGTAGGTAGGGGAGCCGAAAATAGTTATAGGTATGTCTTGAGAGTTGTTGAAACTCCATTAAAAAACATAGATGAAAAGTGACAAAGGGAAATGCCTAATAAGAAAGAGGAAAAAATATATGGAAAAATATCAAATTTTACAAAGGATCATGGTTTGATTCACCCATGTTATTTTGAATCACTGGTGGCATGCAAGTACTTGCATTCCCCTCACTTAATCACCACCTCATCACTTGCACACCAAGTCACCATTTCTCAGGGTCCCATATTTCCCTATAAATAGACCCTCGTGTTCTTCATTTGTATGGATGAATTTCTATAAAGCCCGATTTTTTCACTTGTCACCCTAGTGTTTCTCCAAATTATTCCAAAACATCCAAGGTAGTTTCTTAACATATAAGGAAAGGGAATTAAAGGTGGATAATATAAATTAAGTCCATTCAGAGTTAAAAATAAATAACACTTGAAAAACTCAGTCTCCCAACCTACCTAATTGAAGAACACTTGCACACACTTAATTCCTCAAGGAGGAACTTGAATACCTCACTTCTATGAATAACTATAGAGACTCTTGAAAGCTTGAACCAATATTCGCCCAAGTTTAGTCATCCAATCTTTTTATCATTTAGGTGACATCAAGTCTCCCAAGCTTACTTGTGCACCCCATAACTGTGCACCACGCACTTGATCACACTTCTTTAATGTTCAACCATCCCTTTATCCTACAAATACTTTCATGAAGCCTCCACTAAAGCCATTCATGGCATGTATTTTCCTTCATGGGATCCCTTACTTGAAAGGGATCATGTTGAAACCTCCCCCAAGACCTCTTGATATACCAAACCATTAGGGAAAGGCACATCTGTGTGTCTCTCATTTGGATTTAGATATATATGGTCAGGGGTTTCCCACACTTATCCAACCAGAGGGTAAGGGTCTTCAGAGTGCCCATGGATTTGGATATCTATGGTGAAATAGACCCTTACCCCAAGGAAAGTGTTGAGGAGTTCACACTCTTGCTTTTTGGTGATAGGACTCTATCCTACCCTTCTCATCTCTAAGACCCGGAGCCTCTAATACCTAGTAGAGAGGGTACAGTTCACACCTTCTTTTCATTTGGACAAATAAAATGTCTCCCTCCCCACTATAGGACCCAATTTTAGGTCATCCCTCCAAGAAAAATCCCCTATAATTTCAGGACATACCTAATAACCTTAACCATTATTTAACATTGAAAGACTCATTTCTCTGCGCCCTCATCCACTGTCGACCCAGCTTCTTTCGTCGTAGGCCCGACCTCTTACACCAGTGGAGGTGGAAAAGTGCGTGGTTTATTGAATTGTTCACATCTTATTATTTCTCAGAATGAGCATGAATCACATGTTCTTTGATATTTGTGATGATCAGAATACCCATACAATCCACCTGAAATAGAATGAACTATGAGTACTGTGATTCCCACCATAACTGGGATACATAGGAATTCTTCTCATGGCCCAAGATCTATATCATCTAATCCAAGAAATTAGAAATAAATCCCCACTTAATGGGCCTCCTCTTAAGTGTAATCCCAAAATGGAATTAACTATGAAAGATCTGGTTCCCATCATAAATGAGATACATAGGAAGCTTTTACATAAGGCCTGAGCTCACTGAACATCCTCCTTAGGAATACAACCCTAATTCCCTTAATCCGAGCATCCTTATTAGAGGTAAGCCTTGAATAAAGTCCCCCTTAAATATCTATGAGTTAATACATATCTAATAGACCCTGTTACAAGGGTATATTCTTTAATAGTAAGCCCCAACCTATTTATCTCAAAGGGCTATACTCCCCGGAGAGACTTACCGAACTACGTGAGATTTGATTCCCATTCACATAGGATACATAGGAAGCCTATATGAGGTTCAAACCCAACAATCCAAATCAACCTTGTTCCCTTCATATTATATCCCCATCATGTTCTAATTTAACTTAGGAGATCATATTGTTTGCAAGTTACTTAGTATGCTTAGGGATAAATCCCACACTAAGCTTTGATGAGGCACCTTCTGCCTAAATGTTCTTACCACATGACATTAAACTGTACAGTTGGGTCCTTATCACATAACCTTAAAATGTATTATGTGTCCCATTAAGCGATACTAAACTACACAATTTTTTATTCCTTTCACAAGGATAGGTAGTTAACCTATCTTTGCGTTCAATACTAACATAAAAAAAACTTCTCTCACCCTGTATGGCGATAAAATAAATAGTAACCCCTATCTAACTATATGAAAATATACTCCAAACTAATGTTTTGTCTTCCTAGATGATGATAAATTCAAGAGTGACATTTGTATACTTGGATGACCATAAATTACAGAGTGCCCCACTTAGTGACTTAAAAACCATCATTGTCATAATAATGGTCAAATAATCTCTAAGTAGTATATGAGAAGATACCATTGATATATAACCTTGAATACATATAGATATCTCCATTGACGAATAACCTTGAATACATACAAATGATTCCGAATTCAAAACATGCTAATAATTGATTGTAAATTTCAATGGAAACCTATATTATGATTGGTAAATTTAAATGGATTCATGAACATATCTTAAATCTATAAGAGAGTCTCGGAGTAGAAAATAATTCCTCCCAAAAGGGCGCGACAATCCCGACCTCCTATCCCCTCGACCAATGCAAGTCTTTAAGTATCATAGGTCAACAAACCTAACAAACTCCTTACTTTAGAAATCATCTACTTTTGGATATAGAACTGTTGGGTGTTTCCTATTACATAAAAAAATCTTTTGGAAATCATTCAAAAATAGTGATTCTTAAACAGAACACATATTTTAATGGAAATAAAAAATAGTGAACCTAGCGTGAATCCTTGACATTGATGATAGTGTTACCCATCTATTAGGCCCCTAAACGATGATAAAAGAGGCCCAAACAAGAAAATAAATCATGAATGTTATCATCCAAAAGTTGTTTCTTTGTCGTAGTTCATTGTTTATATTTTTCATATATACATACACTTTATTCCATGAACTCCCTTCATTCCAAAATGGATCCCTTCAAGTTTACACCCGGGAACACCCTGACTGCTGCTCAAGATGGATCCTCGTCTACCCAGAAGACACCATCACCAACTCAACATCATTAATGATGGGTCTCCAATGCACTAGTCCAAGAATAACATCATAACGGTACTATTCCAACCTTAGAGGATACCAGATAGGCCCTCCAAATCAAGAATACCCCCTAATCGTTCAGTCAACAATGACTGGTGGTCCATAAGTAGACAGTGACAACCACCATATTGAACTATTTTGGAAGATTATACCTGAAATAGAATGAAAAATTCCTCCCATATTATAGGTAGTTTTACCAAGAGGTCACCTACAACCTCATCCTAAAGACACATGGATACTTCCCAAGGCCTCTTGCCAATAATCACTGACACCAACACCATGCAGTAGTAAACTCTTAACATGATGAGGGTGTTATCTTTGAATTTTTGGCCCAGGTACCTCAGACCTGATCATGAAAGATGAACCACCAAGGATAAAAACAGGCTAATATGAAGCAAGTTCCTACCTTCCTCCCCTCTAGAGAAGTCCTGAAACCAAGTTTGGTGGAAAACAACGAGTGGGCATATACACCCATCTTCCTTCATTACGTCATCTAACAGACTCATCTGGTAGTGACCAACCAATCCCATCGTTCAAATCCAGTGGAGTAATGTGAGAAGGCACAAACACATACTTACAATATTTCTGCTAGTCAATAGACTCATCTGGCCACATTCAAAGAATCCCACCAACCAAATATTGCGGAAACATATAAGTAGGAAAATACAACTGCTTGCACTCACCAAGACTTCCAACAGTCTCATATTGAGGCACTTAAAGAAGTCTACAAACCATGTTTGGTTTAAAATATCCAGTAAGCCCATACACCTATCAATATCCATCAATCATTCTAACAGTCTCGTCTGGAAGAACCCTGAGAAGCCATTCAGAAATATCCAATGACAAATTTGAGGCAGAATCAAATCTATGCTCCCACACATGAGTACTATCAGTATCCAATGATTGGAAATGGGGGATAGAAGCATGTACATACACCTAATACAGATACATAATGAATGTATATTCATGTTTTGGCTACCAAAGTCACCAAGAACATTTTGGAAATGGTGAAAGGGTAGACACAAATTCCTTCCCATATCCTAGAAACTTTCCAGAATATCATAACGACAACTTCATCTGTACTAGAGGGACAAACACATCATTCTTCCCCTATACCTAGGATGAATCATCAGCATTCCATCCCAGACAAGATACAAACCTCTGTTGAATACCAAGAGAGTTATGGGGCACACTCCCCCAAATCATATGGAAAACCAAATTAGAAACATATACCTATTCTAATTGGAGATAGTTGGTCTATTTTAATAGACACTACCAAATAAGAACATACACCTTCTCATGATAACCACTTTTCCCATAATGTGGCCCCAACTATGTATAAAAAGGCATCTAAAACTAATTCTCACCATGCACATTTAGAGAACCAAGAGTCGATCGGTGATCAGGCTCCTCTTAATGCTCAATTTATTGAAGTCCGAAGACATTTATCTACTACATCTCAATATCCTACCCTCCCATTAACAAATTATGGTATTTGTATTAGTAATTCTGATGTACCTCATTGGAATCTTTATCATTAAGGCTTACTTTATAAAATTTTGGTCAGTCTAGATAACCTATCTCTAGATGAGAGCCACAGAAACCCTCCATGTGGGAAGAAGACCAAGGAGAAAAAGGATTTATCCCTTGCTATAATCCACTATGGTGGTCCTACCCATGATGGAATTAGCTGTGAAATTTATATCTACAATAGTGTTTTTCACTATAAATATAATCATATAATTGACAATGTAGTGATGAAAAGTCCCTCTTATCTTGAGTCACTTACAAAAATAAGTCCAGTCATGTCTGATGAATTGTTATTGGCAGGTGAAATAATTTCTATGTCAGAAGATAGCCCAAGGTAATGGTCATTCTCCGAACCTCCCTTGGGTGATTTGACTTCTAATATAGTAGAGGAAACACCAAATAATCCCGTCTTCTGTGTTAAATCAACCACAAATCACCCACTATGGTCATACCATGTTGAGAACCCTCTATAAAAAGGAAAAGAGGACATGTTGAACATGAGGAAACAACTTTGTAAGGGTGAAATAATAGTCATTTTTTGGCCTTTGACGACCTCTTAGTACAACATTACCTTAGAAGAAGATTGTTTTCATTATGTAATCCTCAACATATGGAAGAATATTTTTCATCTGAAATACAAAATATTACAATATGATGAATATCAAAGTGATTTCAAGGTAATAGAATGGTTAAAATGCTAAATTAACTTGGAATCTCTCAAGAATTCCTGACATCCAAATATTGATAAGAAACATAAGGCCCTTCAATATGCATGCCTTGATGCATTAGTGAGGTTACGAAAATTGATCGTAGAAATCTTATCTGATGTTCATATTAGAGGATGGAATGTACAGAGATAATTTCATTTCACTACACTTCAAATACCATAATTCCAACCAAAAGTGGTACCATTCAATTTTATTACCCTAGGTCAACTACAATGATTTTTTTATTCATGACCTAAGAGATACTCAACAAGAACAGGCCTCAACATTATTTCACCAAAGTCAGACCCAAAGAGAGAATACTATTGAGATACTTTAGTATCATGAATCTGAGAAAATTAAACAAGCCTCCCTCTTAGAGTATGTAAGCCATAAGATTGTATAATTTTCTGAAATAGAAAAACGGTCTTCCATAGAAGGTGATTTTAGTAAATGATATATAATGCACCTAGCCAATGTTTGGACAAGAATTCATAAAATCAAAAGAATAGATGCGCTAATATCATCCATAGTAGTTCAAGAGAAACCCTAGTTTGTAAGGCTTGGGCATTTTTAGCCCAACCCTCCTAGTCGACAAACAGAGTCTGAAGGGTTGAGAAAGAAAAACATAAACAACCCCATCCCACAGAGCTGTGGGATTTTTCACATTCACAATCCCCTCCTCAGTGGACGTCGGTTTTCTATTGATTAGGGAAGAAGCCACAAAATTAATGCACAAATTAATTATCTGAGGATTCTATTTAGATTAATATCCGCCAAATAGTTCCGAGGGAACCATAAAATAAGAGTACATGGTCTTATGGAGGACGAAGAAGAAGGAAATCTCACCAAGATACTGATAGAATTCCATCAATGCATTATGTGTCGATAAATGCCATTAATTCCATCATGGAATATTCTCCAAAAAATGAGTCCAGTTTAGGTGTGTTAGAGGATTACATTTTTGTTCATAACACAATCCACACCATAGAAAATGAAGGAGGTATGAATACAAAAAATTAGAGGCTTTCTTAGAGTCAAGGAATCCCCTCAAATAATCCACCTACATTATTTTAAAAGGCACCTAATTGGGAAAAAGGAAAAGGCCAGACTATGTCTCACCTTATCCCTAAAGAGGGACACTCCTTTTTATTAGATGAAATATTTGATCATCAGGATAAAGAGATAAAGGATTTGAAAAGACTCAATATAGAGTTAATCCAAAGTATAATTCCCACCACACATGCTCCATAAGTAGATCCTCATCTTTCACTTCTAGTAGGAGAACTTCATTAAATATGGTTTTTTTTTAAAACTATAAATGCATACAATGAATTCCCTCCATTTCTAGTGAATCTAGATGATGTTCAAGAAAATTATTACATGAATACTTTACTTATTACAGACACCAACAGTGCCACCCCCAGTTGTCTTTCCAGTCATCACACTAGTTTAGGCTTTAGCTACTATACCTGTGTAGGTCTCAGCTCAACAAGATATTCCTCGAATGCTTATGAACACCATTGTATCATTGAAAAATCAATTGGATTCCATGGAAGGACGGTGTTCGCCAATACAACCATAAAAAAGATTTATCCTAAATGGGTAGATTAGACTCCTCCTCCACAAAACTTTGGGAATCCCTCATTTCCAATCTTCAAAGGATCAGAAGATTCAACGTAGCACTTGACGCATTTTGTCTTTCACTGTGATCCCATTATAGAGACCCCTAAACAACAATAGGGATTGAAACTCATATGTTTTGTGAAATCACTACAGGGGCCATCCTTCGTCTGGTATACAAGATTTTAGTCTCAATTGATTACTGGATGGGAAGATATTCATCAGAATATCCATTTATAATTCATCTCAATGCTAAAGAAGACAACTGTCCTTGACCTCATAGAATAAAAGTAAAGTGAGAATGAAAGAGTTTCATATTTCATTGCTCAGTGGAAAGTATTAACCTACTCCTTGAATATACCCCTCCCTCAAGATGAGTTGATTCCCATTTGTGTTGAAAACCTCCATGATGAGTTGCGTACACCATTAATCCCCATGAAATACACATGAGGGTTTAGGGATTTGGATTTGATTTCTAAATAGGTGTAAAACTCTATAACATATACTAGATCCAAATCCTGAGTAATCGCATCAGCTTCAGGAAGAAGAACAGAAAAAGTATTGGCCTCTATAGTCACACTTAAGTAGGTACCTATACCAGTTCATACTTTAAAACCCTTATCATACCATAGGGATCCACCTCCCAAGAATCATAAGAAATGAATACCTCATCAAGATGATAAAAAATATCAAAGGAGGAGACAGTTTGAGGTGTTGAAAAATAAGGTCTATTCTTTTCAAAATTACCAAGTCCCTAGCTACTTCATCTCATCTTTGGAAATAAACTTAGTTTAGTTGCTAAGGCCAAATAAGCCTAACAACGAAGAAGACTAGGACCTACCATATTATTTACCCTTCCATAAAATGTTGGGGTAACCCATCGAGGATTGTTTTGTTTTTAAGGAACTCCTATAAAATATGGCAGACTCTGGGCAAGTTAAGCTGAAAAATTGACCAGCCTAGGTAGTATGTGTTACTGCTATCGATATAGATGAGAAAGGGGAATGGTAGGAAGTCAAAAGAAAGAATTATTAGAAATTAATTGATTATATGGTTAGGAAAACAATCAAATGAACTCATAAAATTCTTCAAACACAATTGAAACAACCAACTGGGTCTCCTGCCTCTTCCATTATAGAAAATTTGTCTTCATCAAAAGCATAGTCCTCTAAAGACCAATCCTAAAAGAATCAGCATGGAAGTTTTCCTTGACCTTAGAAGACTTCATGCAAATTTTTCTCAAAAGCATAGGCACTTCCTTGCCAAATGAAATAAAAAAAAATTGATCTGTTAGGTAGAATATTCATCAGATGAGGAGTTGATCTTCAGTTTTGTTAACATTATTTGATTAATGGATCCTTATGAAAATGATGATTCTAATTAAAAAATTGAGTTCCTAATACTTGATTGGGGATCTGGGTGAAGATTTTGTAAAGTTTGAGGATACAAGGAAAGAGGTGGGTATAATAGAATCCACTATTTCAATTACGCCCCTACTCAAACCATTTAGGCAGTAGAAACTCATGGGAGAGCCCTCCAGTGGGATCAATAGGAAAAAGTGAATTATCCAAAACATGAAAGAGTATTCCCTTTCATGAACATCTTGGAGGATCAATTAGAGTATATACCACCACCTTATCTGTGAATAGTAGGAGCTATCTATCCTAATCCACCAAGAGAAAAAGTATTTCTATCTTCTGCCTGAAAAAATGGTCCATCCACATTCAGAGCATCAGCTTCCATAACACCTACAAAAGATCATATCCATACTGTAAAAATAGACCTCTGAATAAATATATGATATGTTGAAGAAACTGGACCAGTTACTAGCCAATCTATCAATCCTGGATGCTCTGAATCTATCAAAGGATCTCCAGGAAGCACTTATTGAGGCATTTTTAGGTTCTCAAGATTTTTAAACTGAGGTTACTACTGTAGTGGTTTTCTATAGATAGAATGATCCTATATAATTCCATAAATTCTTATCATTCACAGACTAGGATAATGATGATATTTTATAAAGACACTATATGCCCCTATACATATCCGACCAGATTAATGATATTGACATCCAATGAGTCTTCATTAATAATGGCTTAGGGGTCAACCTAATTTCTGTATGGACACTTCGCCAATTGGGCCTCACTACCCATTTTTCTCCATCCACAGTGATGTTACATGGTTATGACAATAATGAGAAAGAACCTATTGGCGAGATTATGCTGAGAAATCGGTTTGGGGATCTCATATATGATTTAGTGTTCATGGTTGTCTGATAGGACACAACTTTCAACATTTTTTGGGGAGACCTTGGCTACATCCACATGTGGATATTATTTTTCGTACCACCAATGTATCAAATATTGTGTCAATGGTCAAATTGCTACATTTCATGGTGATAAGGCCCCATTCAAAACTTGTGAATCTTACTACATTGATGCAAAGTTATATTGTGAAAAGGGAAAATAGTCTATGGAGAATGATGTTACCTGAATCAATACTCCGAATGGTCTGAAAAAGATCCCACTTAACCCATTCAAGAACCTTAGAATAGATTACGTGTTACCCATTAATCAAATTGAAGGGTTTGACCCAAATACATGCACTTGTTCAGTAGCTTCCATAATGTTAGTTGTGGAAACTGAACCTAATAATATAAAAGAAATAATTGATTCACCAAGCGGTGATGAAAGCCTAAACCGAGATGTCTTCATTCCATCCACTAAGCTTCAACAAGTCTCTGAATCATCATACAAGTTAGAAGAAGTTGTCTCACTCACGGAAAAAGATAGGTATTCCATTTCCCATCTCATCATCTTCTCTTTGGAACTTAAAAAGAACCTTCATCATCAGTTTATTCGGAGATGGTTGCCTCCTCTTTAGGATGTCCAAATACCAATTGCTTTCCTATATCTAAAAGTATTTCTTCATCACATACCTTTCAAGTAAAGGAAGAAGAAGAAACACATATAGTAGAAGAATAAGAGGAAGTCCTCATGGAAGACCATCCATCATTTGAGGAAGGCGTATCCACCATTGTGGATGAACTCAGAGAAATAAACCTAGGTATAGAGGAAGACATACACCCAAATTTGATTAGTGAGACCATGAATTCTGAAGATAAAGAGGTATATAATTATTTTATAAAGTAACATCAATATTTGTTTTATAGTAATTATATAGAAATTCCAGATCTTGACCTCGATGTGGTCACCCATCATTTGGGTTTTCTAGAAGAGCATCCATGATATAAATAGATAGCAAAGAGAATTAACCTTACTCACACCTCCAAGATTGAGGCGGAAGTCAAATATATTATCAAATATGACATCATTCAATATGTGAAATATCCAAAGTGTTTAGACAATATTTTACCATATGAAAAATAAGAATAGAAAAATCATAATTTTCATTTATTTCAGAGATCTCAATCGGCATTGTCCCAAAGATGACTTCCTAGTTCTAATCACAGAACTCTTTATTGATGAAACATCTATCTACAAAGATCTCTCCTTCATGGATGGATACTTTGGGTATAACCGAATCCATATAGTCCAAGAAGATGAGGAATATACACCCTTTAAATCCCCTAAATGTGTATTTTTCTATCGGGTAATGTCCTTTGGATTTACGAATGCTGGTGTGACATATCAACGTGCAATGCAACACATATTAAAAACCTTCTTGAGGAAATTTACTGAATTCTATGTTGAAGTTATAGGGGTTAAATCTAGACAATGTTTTTATCACCTAGATTATCTGTAGACCATATTTAGCAAGATTTTGAAATATAATCTAATGATGGACCCCTTAAAATGTAATTTTTGGGTAACCTTAGGAAACTTTCTCAGCTTTGATGTACACCATCACAACATAGAAGTTGATCCTAATAAAAAAAAATATTATTGTCATTCCACCACCTCAAAACTGGAATTATTTGAGATGACTTTAAGAACACTTGGACTATATCCAGTGCTTCATAGCTAATATGTCAGGAAAGTGTTTTCACTTCACCAAATTGATGAAGAAGGGGGTCACATATTAATGGATTATTGACTGCCAAGAGGAATTTGATACCCTCAATAAATACCTCTTGAACCCATTAGTATTGATACCATCTGTTTAAGGGAAACCGCCCATTATTTATGTGTTATCCTAGGACTGATCAGTGGGTGTCTTCCTTGCATAAAAGAATGATACTGGGAATGAAAACTGCGCTTAATATCTTAGTTGAACCATGTTCAATATAGAGACTTGATATTCAGATATTGAGAAAAGATACCTTGAATTAATATTTGTAGATCATAAATTGAGGCTTTATCTGCAACATTATGAGGTCCACTAGGTATCTCTCAATAACATTCAGAAATTTATCCTCAGTCTCCATATGCTTGTAGGATATCTGGCATGGTGGGTGGTTATTATGCAGTAGTTTGATATAAAGTATGTGCCTTAGAAATCATTTAAATACCATGACTTAGAAAACATCCTTATTGAGAACCTGTCTGTGGAAGAGAAATCATTGAATACTAAAAATTATAATTAAAAAATATTCTCTATACAAAATTGTTCCCAAACATGGGAAATGAACTTTGATTGTGGTTTCATAAGTCCAATGGGGAAGAGAATGGAAGACCCTATGCTTAACAAAGTTGGGTTAGGAATTGTACTTATCTCCCAAGAAAAGGTGGTGTTTCCATACTCCATACTATTATCAGAAGGTGGTACCAACAATGAGGTATAATATTAGCCTCTCACTGAAGGTTTGAAATTGGCACTCCATCTACTAGTGAATCACCTTGAAGTGAAATGTGATTCGGAATTTGTAATGAAATAGATCAATGGGGATTATTCCATTAGAAAAAACGAATTAATACCCCTATGTGATTATGTCTAAGGGTTAATGGTATAATTTTACTTAGAACCAACATTGTTTTATGTTCAACCATCACAAAATTCCCAAGCTAATGCCTTCGGAAATGCACATAAAACCCTATAAGATCCAAATCAGGATGAGAATATCATTATCATTTCTCATAGCCATGTGGTTTCACCTTCCATTCAAATTAAAATAGAGGAAGTCAATGGAATTAGTCCCATTTTCAAACCATTCGGTCCTACCATGGGATAGATAAAACCCATACTAGAATATCTCGAAGACGAAGTACTTCCATTGGATAGAGCTGCAAAAGAGAAAGTCCAATGATGATAAGTTCATTTCACTCATTATAAAGGAAAAAATCATGAGAAGATACTCTATAGATGAGGCTTAGATGAAATTCTTCTTAGATGCATTGATTGGGATGAAATCGCGACTATCGTGAATGAAGTACATGCAAGAGCTTGTGGTGCCCACCAGTCTGGGTACATGATTTCTGATGAAATATGAAGGTTTGGATAATTTTGGCCTTTGATAACACATGATGTCACACATGTCACTAAGAAGTGCCATCTCTGCCATGTTCATTCCAACTTCATTCATCAACCCATAGAGTTGGTACATACATCCAAATACTCCTAGTCATTTTCTATATGGGGAATGGATGTAGTAGAACCATATCCTCCATCTACGGCCAAGCAGTTCAAGTACATCTTTACTACTACCTATTTCTTCTCTAAATGGGATGAAGTAATACATATCAAAGAAGTTGGGGATAAAATCATTATTATCTTTGTCAAAGCTAATATCATTACCATATTTGGTGTACCACATACCACATTTATGGAAAACAACACAAAATTATATTTTTATAAGGTAGGGAAGTTATTTCAGAGATACAATATCAAATCCAACCCTTCATCCCGCTATCATGCAGTGGTAAATGGAATGATAAAAGATTAAAAAAACTTTATCTAATATACTCCAAAAAATGGTGGATATAGATAATAATTATTAACCTAAAAAACTATTTTTTTCCTTATCAGATTACCTGACTACTACCCATAATTCCACACTGTCAATCCCATACTCATTGGTATATGGGAAAGAAGCTGTTCCACCAATTGAATTTCAATTTCCTTCACTCCGAGTTGTTTTTTGTGACCATCTATCTATAGATGATAAGCCTCATAGGAAACTAGAACATTTGGAGTGATTGAATAAAAAAATATTGCATACTTAACATCACTTGGATTTTTATCAGAAACAATATCACGAGTTTTCAATAATAAAGATCTCCTTCATTCATTCCTCTATAGAGAATTGGTATTGGTCCTTAGGACTCCAATTATACCAGTAAGGAAGCCTCCAAATCTTGAGTCAAAGTTAGAGGTACATATACAAAGAGTCCAATATAATGGATATTATTCCATAATCTCAATAGATGGAGAACTCACTAAAATTCCAACCAATGAAAGGTTCTGGAAGAAATAATTTATGTAATCACACAAAGTTTTTCTCGGTTTCATGAAATTAAATTTTTTAACAACCAAAATCATAGTTTCATGATGTTGAACTACATATAACCATACATACATAATGTATGATGTTAAACTACAAATCATATTCATCCTTATCGCACAATGTTAAGATACACAACATGAATTCCTAGTCGCATGACCTGAAACTACAAAACACCATTTTTCCTCACCACACAACATTAAACTGTACGATTAATTCCTTCTTCATTTTATTTTTATAAAAATACCATGATACTGAAAATTCATATTTTTTATGGTCCTTTAAAAGATGAGTATCTTTCATGCATAAGCATTAATCAAATCATTTACACTTTTTAGTGTCACATGAACCCCATTTCTCCCGATGTTCGAATCAGATCTGCATAGGGACCCCATTTCAAGAACTATGTGTGTATTGATTCTCATTTTAATGAGATACGTAGTGAAACCCAGTTATCCTATATTTTACCCATCCACTACCCTAAAATAAAAAATTCCCCATGTCCTTCTATATGAGTTAATTCTATATTAAGAACCCTTCCAAAAAATATATCTTGATTCTCATACCATCTTGTATTTTGGGCTCGATCATTATTCTGGAAAGTATCGAAACCCTTGTTTCAGTATTCAAAATTCAAATGGTGTTGGGAAACATCCTCAAAAACTATGCGTGTCTTGATTCTTACCCTAGAAAGATATGTAGTGACACCTGGGTGCTATCCCCTGGTCCAGCTGCAATATTTCCATATTTTCATATTGGATCATTTTTGTCTATACTGCATGGAACATTTAAAGAACTATGTGTGGCTTGATTATTTCACCTAAAAGATATGTAGTGACACCCAAATCTCTTATATCGAGTCCAACTACAATGTTGAAAAATTCCCTTCACCCTATGCATATGAATCAAACCTGCACATGGATCACCTTTAAGAACTATGTGTGGATTGATTCCTTCCTCAACAAGATACACAGTGACACCCAGATCTTCAATCCTAGGTTTATAAATGATTAATAATTAAGCCCATTTATTTCCCATGTATGAATTAGATATACAAAGGAAACCTGTCAAGAACTATGTGTTTCTGGATTCTTGCCTCTAGCAAGATACATAGTGATTCCTGGGTCTTATCCCTTAGTCCTGTGATAATATTTCTTTCACGTTAGGTCTCCCACATCTTTTCCACATGATGATAAAATGCATGTAAAGAACTATGTAAGCCTTTATTCTCATCCTAATGAGATATAAAGTGAATCATATATCTCCAATATTGTGTGTATGAATCAAACCTGTATAGGTAATGTTTTAAGAACAACATGTGGCTTGATTCTTTCTCTAACAAGATACATAGTGACCCCTAGGTATTAACCCTATCCCATATACAATATCTCTTTCATTTCACATGGTTTCATCTTTGTCCATACCATAGTATATTAAACTGCATGAGAATTCAAGAATTATATTTGTCCTGATTCTTATCCCTATGAGATACACAGTGACACCCAAACCTTTTAACATGGTGATAGCCCCATAGGGTATCATTGATTCTCTATAGTATTATGACAAAAAAATTTATAAAACCCAAAATATAACTCTCAATTAATTAAAATGTAGTATTTTTATGTTTTTGAACAAACCCATAAAGATAGTGAAATTAGTTTAATTAGAATTTCAAAATATTTAATTAAGGAAAGTGATGAGGGAAGATGGGTTTGATTTGATTTTGGTAAATTGAATGAAGAAATAAAAGTGCAGCAGATTAATTGGTTGGTTTGAAAACAATTTTAAGAATCATGCTGAGGTTTTTTAATTTCTAGGTTTATGTGAAATTGGATTTATGAAATTAGATTAGTTAATTCATTATTGGTTTTAGATTCAAGATGAATAAGATCCAATGATCATGGTATCTCTTCCTTAATGTGGTGATACCCTATTTCCCTTGGTTTGGTAATTTTGGGTGTTGAAGAATCATGTTTATCTCGATATGATGTTTAAAACTGATTTCCCCTAAAGTAAAAAATGGACATTCCATATTTAGGGTAGTCTTTTGCACAATTTAAATGTCCAATTTTGATTCGAATATTGATAATCATGATAAAAGAAAAAAATAAAGGGATTATATGTTGAAGAAAAAAATTATGAAAACTAAAGACATGAATTATAAAAATAATTAAATCTAATGGAACCTTACCCCTTAAGTTACATTACCCTAGCACTAAAAATATTACTCGCTCATAATGGGAGTGAGTAACATGGGTAAATTAGGTAGAATGTCTATGAAGTAGGACCCCAGATCGTCAGTCTATTGTCTAGAGGCCTTCTAATGGTTCTTCATGGCATCCTCTTTCCTAGAGTATCTTAGAATGGTGTATAAGTATAGTATTTATAGACCAAAATCGTCAAAACCCACAGATCATCACCATTATTTTTATCATGAATATCCATTATCACGAATTGTACCTGGCCTACAATTCTAGTGCTTCAGATCCAATTGTTCCTCCACCTCATGGAATCTACGAAAAATTCGTAAGTTGTTTTGACACAAGTCACATAGTATAATGGAGGTACTTGAAGTGTACTTGAATTTCAGAGTGTGTTTCTTCATCACAACTTGTTCAACGCAGTTTTCATCATGTCACGAATAGAAACTACACATCTTGTACTCTCAGTACATGATGTGTACCGGTTATGCTATAGAATTTCCATCTTTTGTCTCTCTCAAAAATCTAGTGTCGCACCGCTTTCCACCACTTTTCATTACTTTTTCAAATATTCAATGGTTCCTACCATAAAACATAAAAAAAGTCAAAATGCTCAAAACTTTGAAATATTATTCAATTAAATCCACTAATCAATATATTAAAACTCTATAAAATATATGCATGAAATGAACTTATCACTTGGATCCAACCTCAATTTCATTAAATAAAACCCCTCTCTTTTATCCATACACAATCAAATGTTAATAGGGAATACTTATAGGAATTTTATGTTGATTATCATTTCAATGAGATAGATGGTGATTCCCAGATTTCTTGCTTTAGACCCAACCATCAGCCTAGAAATTATAAAAATCCTTCTTCCCCACATCAAAACCTGATGATATGGAGAAATATTTCAAGAACTACATGTGGATTGATTATTTACCCTAGAAATATATGTTGTGATACCCAAGCTCTATATCTTAGATAAGGCACTATTTGATCATTAAACACTTATCTTTCAATTGTTTTACTTTTTTGTTTCAAAAGAATCATTTATCAATCCTCGTTTATTACACCGAGCATAACTCACGTGGTATTAGGAATTGGGTAAAGAGCTTCTCTACCCAAATAAGGTATCTGAATTCTTATATAAGGTTATCAATGGTTCTGGATATAATACCTTAAAATACACTATATATGTCTTAAAAAAATGATGATAAAATACATGATCTTATCAAAAAAATTATGTGTGGGTCAATTCTCATTTTCATGAGATATGTAGTCATTTCAAGTTAGTTCAGCTTCTTCCTTAACGCATGATGTTAAAAATTATGGAAGTACAAATAAAAATTTGTGTCTTGATTCTCATCCTATTGAGATACATAGTGACACTCGTATCTCCTCTCTCAGGTCCAACCACAATTAAGAAAAATCCCCTAATCCCTATGTATAGATCAGAACTGCACAAGAAACCCTTTCAATAACTATGTATAGATTGATTCTCATCCATATGATATACATAGTGATGTGAAGACTTTCAAAATTAGACCCATGCCCAACATCATGTAATTGATTCCTCTTTTATCCCATATATGTGTCAGATCTACATGAGGAGATCAATATGAGTTCTCATATTATGTATGAACCTATATTCAAGAAACAAACTTTAATTATTCCACACATGATAATTAAATTATGGTGGGGTAAACATTATTTAATAACTATGTGTGGCTTCATTCTTTCCCCAACAAGATATGTAGCGACACCTGGGGTCCTATTCCCTAGTCTAGCAGTAATATTACTTTTTATGTCGGAATCCTTTCATGTCCTCACCGCATGATGGTAAACAACATGGACCTATAAGAACTATGTGTGGCATTATTCTCATCTATATGTGATACGTAGCAACAAAAAATTTTAAATCTTGTCCCCAACTTCAACATGATATGAAAAAGACTCTTTTATACCATGTTTAAGTTAGGTATACATGAGGAGATCTAGTAAATGTTTTCACCCTATACATGAACTTGTCTCTCGTAGAACTACTTGTGGATTCATTCTTTCTTCGACAAGATAAGTAGGAACACTTGGGCCATATAACCTAGTCCAGCAACAATATTCAATTGCTCTTCATATCAAAGACCCAAATGTCCATGCAACATGACTTTAAACTATACAATCTAATGTCCTTTATTCATGAATTTAAACTGCATGCTACTCAAAGAGAAATATATGGATTGATTCTCATCCCTATGAGATATGTTGTGATTCCCGTATCTTCTATATCAGGTCTAGACATAGTATAAAAGAAAATTATCCCTCTCGCACATATAATTAAAAATCTATGTAGGATCCTATATTTTGGTTCTCTTATTAGAGATCCCACTAAGGAAATACAAGATGTCCCCATTATACATATGAGTCAGATCTATATAAGGGACTCCAAATTCATGTCCAATATCAGTCCAAACACTTCCCTTATGCATTGGACATTACCATTCTATATTTTATATTTCTAATCTTGAATACTTTTAGATCTTGATAATCATTTCTCAGATTTTGGTGGTAGAATGTTTGATACTTGAGAGCTCCTATACCCGACTATGCAGTATGTTCCCTAGTTGGCCTTGCATAAAATCCACCTATATAATAGGCCTATCAGCATATGGATTCCACTGTTTGGATATTTAGAATATGATCTAGTTTTCCCTGCATAATACAACCCCCATAACAGGTTTTTCACATAACAGTAACTTTATTCTTGGGAGAAGCCTCTTATGTCCCATTTAATATTTTATGACCATATGCAGGAACATGTATTTTAAATTGGCAATCCATTGAATATTTATCCCATATCCTTTCTCCCAACCTCAAAGTCTCCAAAACTGTGGTTTAAATTTTTACCTTCACTCCTTTGAAGAATATTGTAATAAACTTGGATCATTTGACCACATATAATAAACTGTTTTCATAATATTATGGTCCTTGTCATATTGAACTAAGACTACAAACACCATACATCATATGTTTGGATCAGACCTTTATAGAAAGCTTATTCCTTCGATTATTTAGAAATCTTGGCTGGAAATACTCTTTCTATATTTTGTTTCTTTTCTCTATAAACCAAACTATGTGTTTGGTAAAATATGAATCTACATAAACATTATTTAGATTTTAGCAATAGAATGTTAGAATTCTTAAGAGGTCCTTCACCTGAATATTTAGTACGTTCCCCAGTTGGCCTTGCATAAAATCATCATATATAATAGGCCTATCATCCTAAGGATACCAATACTCGACTATGTATCACATACCCTAGTTATCCTTGCATAATACAACCCCCACAATGGGTTTGTTAAATAGCGGTAACTTCATTCTTGGAAGAAGCCTCCTCTAATTCCATTATCCCTTTTACCATGTCATTCTCTGAATCCAAAAATTCAAAAATCATAGATTATAATTATTCATTTCTATACTTGAATCTGATATCATATTTCTAGAAAAATAATCAAGAAATTGGAGACTTATAAACATTTTTCAAAGAAAAATACCTTAAATTAAATCCCTCTAATGTCATTGCTACATTAATTTAAACTTCACAAACTAAGTAATCATTGCATGACTCTAAACTACACAGAATAATGTCCTTGATATATGAATTTAAATTTCACAACATAAAATCCATTACTATCTTTTCTACACGACATTTAACTACACAACCTAATGTTCTTACTGTATGACATTAAACTACATAGCAAAATGTCCTCATTGTATGACATTAAACTGGACAAAATAAAATCTATTAATAGCTTTGTTGAATGAAATTAAACTACACAACATAATTTATTTACTTCATGACTTTAAACTACACAACATAATGTTCTTACTATATTAATTTAAACTACACATCATAAAATCCATTAATTTCCTTGCTGCATGAATTTAAACCATAGAAGAATAATATTAGAAATACCCTTTCTAAAAAATATACCTTCCTTGACACATAAAATTTATGTAAGAGTGGATTCTCATTCCTGGTATATATTGGCACAGATGAACCCTTTTATTATTATACATATTTCCTTAGAAAATCCACCCACTGTGGTCTTGAGGCATCCAAATTTTAAACCCCTTTGTCTATTAGCAATAGAATGTCAAAATTATTATGATTTACTTTACCTAACTATGAAATATGTGCCCCAATTGGCCGTGTATAAGTCTCCCACATAATGGGCCTATCACCCTAAGGATACCACTACATGACTATATAACACATTCCCTAGCTGGCCTTGCATAATAAAACCCCCATAATAGGTTAGTCAATTGGAGGTATATTTTTTCTTAAAAAACCCCTCCTATATTCTTATACTTCACATTTTATATTTGGTGACCATAAAAATCATGACTCAAGATTCCCCTTGGAAGTATCTAAAAAAATATCAGGACATTCTCAGCCATCAAAGCCTTTTTTGAGTTCTAATATCTAAATTCATGGTCAATGATATTCAACCTAAAATAGTGTCCTTATTAGTTCAACATAAATGACTTTAAACTACCAACAAAAAGAGACATAGTACTCACCAGGCTAAAAACCCACAAAGGGAACTCTGGAAAAAAGTCGAGTCTCAGGTCATTAAACCTACACTCTATAGGTTCTAGAAAATATTGATAAATTAAAAAGTTAAAGGCACAAAGTATATTAGTTTGTCCATATAACCCTTGAAATAGTCAAACTATGCTCACAAGGCCCTTGGATTAGGTAAACGTTAGAGTTCATTCCATCTTTATCATTGTAATTATGATTGTCCATTATAAAAATGTCATGTTATGGAAATCAGCTTCAACATTACAATTTTTTTTAAATAAAGTCATTGATGATTATAAAAAAATTCTTTTTATTTATGAGTAAACAAAAAGTAACCATAGGACCATCCAAAAATTCATGCCTCTATATTAAAAGTCAAAGGAGGCCATTAATATAGATTTTGATTTGTTGAATGGCCTCCTGATCCCCATCATCTTCTTGTTGAAGTTCAATTAACTGACCAACCTTAGTCTCCTCATCCCAACTAAGTGCTTCCTTAGCATCTAAAATGCATTTTTACCCTTCTTTTTGGGCTTCTTCTATCGAGTAATGAAGTTGTTCAAGTTCATTTATAGCAGTATATGACTCTTACTAAAGATGCGATACCTGAATAATATTATATTTAGATTGAAACCTAAATGTTTTCAAAGGTGCTATATAAATGACCTCAGCTTAAGATAATGTTGCTCGGAATTCATCAATGTTAATAAGAAACATGGATTTTATTAGGTCCTGCCAATTTTTTTTCTATTTATCCCTCCTTAGAATGGTCTCTTTCACCACAATATATATTACAACCAGTATGGTTTGTTGATTTATTACTCAATTTTTCTAAATAGATTATACGAGAAGATTCCTTTATCAATATTCACTTCAGTTATCCTAATTTTTTTACTAATAAATAACCATATAATAGATCAAAATATACCAAGATAAATTAATAATGTTAACTATTACTATAATAAACCCAAACGATGGAAAATTATTCACCCATAAGCCTAAAAAACCAATAACACCAATTGGAAATATGAAATTTGATGTCTGTATCATTCACTCTATATACATATTTGTCTAAATATAGAATTACTTTCTATGGAATAATTTAGGGAGATAGGTACACTAAAATCCTTTACAAAGTAAGAATATTGAATAAAAATGATCATTTTTAGAACTCAAAGAAGCATGATCACCTTTTCCACATAGAGTCCCAATAATTCATCTATTATACACAGATCCATATGTAGAAATAAATTAATCTACTTCATTACTTGATCCACATTTACCAAAATTGTGTAATTTCCTTTAAATTATCTAAGAAAATACATCCTAAAATATTTGGATATATCCTCCCATTTATACTAATATACATCCAAATATTGCAATAGACTATCTTTTACTTGATTCCCATCTTTAAATAACTAACAAATGAGGCACCGAGATATGAAATTTACAGCAGAATTGTTCATAATAGGTCAAAACTATTTTTTTTCAATTCCAAACACAACATAAAAATACTAGGAAACACCACTAGTGATAAGATATGAAATTCACACAGTTCCTCCTTTTCATCACCTATGATAAAAACATATTTCCATGAAACAACACCCAATTTTTAGTGTCGTTTGTTTATAAAACCCATGATTTATATTTTTGGTAATAAATTTCCTATTTATTTTATCAACCTCTTATTTTTATTTTAATGTTGAAAATTTAAAACATTGGGGGGGGGGGGGGGTTCTGGATACATGGTTTGGGTGTATTATTACCCTAACTATTCATAAAAACCATTCATGTTAAAAATGAAATTCTTGAGGAAAATTCATGTTTAGTGAATAGTTTTCCTAATCATTCACCCAAACCATGATTCCCTCTAAACTATAAATATTTTTTTAATCTAAAAACCAATTTAAATAAGATTTGACCCCATTTTTCTTACAAATATTCAGATACACACTAGGAATAAAATGCCTTTTATTATCCTATATTTCATGTCATATCATTATAAATTTCAAATTAATTTAGAGTTATGTTTCAATGTAATTCACAATAATTAATATTCCCTTATCATTTCTCTTATCACTCTTCCATGGTCTAACTATCTCATGGAAATGATGACCTTAGGTTACCCTTTTTTTTGAAATTAATTTAGGATTTATTTATTTTACGGGTTGTAATTTTCATATAAGGTTTCACATTATCAATCCTTGGTAGTAAAAACATCTAATGGGATAAATTTAATTAATTTATGATAGGTTCCTAAATTTATCTTCCTTAATAACTAAGACCATTATTTTATATATGGTTTCTATGATGGTTCAATTAAGTAAAATATATATTATATATCTATGATAATATTATGATGATTTTTGGTTTCATTATTTGGATATTATTTTGTTATTGAGAGGTATCATCTAAAAAGTAAAGATTATGTTTTTATAATAATTTTATATACAAAATTTTCATTAATATTAAAAGTATTATTTTATAATGAAAAAATTGAAAATATTTTAATGAAAATATTTTTTAGGATTTATAATAATTAATATCAATATTTTTGTAAGATTTCCAAATGGTAAAAGGGTGTTTGGATAATTTAAATTTGATTAGTCATGTATGCTATGTCTATAATGTTGTTACATATTTATATTATTAATATATTTTTTAGTTTTGTTCTAAAATAAATACTATATGATGTACTTATTTGTTCTAAAGATCATGTCATATCTAATACATTTTAAGGATTTTGTTAACAATGATTTCTTTTACTCCCTTGAAAATATGTCCATTGATGGCGTTATGGAAGTATGAGAATATATTATAATATATAATATGGATAAGTGATATATTATTGTTTTTATCATATCAAGGGATGTTTCTTTTAATGGTGTTCATTGGTGAGGTGTGAGGTTATAATTTGAAGCATTATAATTTTATGCTAAATTATTAAATTTAAAATTTGAAGGGAATAATTGGGTAGCTAAGTAGGAACCTGAAGGATGTTTTCTACACTAGTTGATGATTTTAATCTATCTAGTGTATACCTTGTAGATTATTCCACTCAATCTATGGGGGTTTTACACTCAAATATAGTAGATGAGTGTGAATTGGGTATAGGTGTTGTTTGGATCACATCAACTAGACATTAGATGGATTACACTTTAGACCATTCCTATATTGTCTCATTAGTTCCTAATCATTTCTCAAATTATATTTATGATATGATTATTACATATATTCTATTTGTTAATAATATTTATTATTATATTCTCATGTTAATTTTTTATAAATCTTGTTGTATTTGAATAGAGAGAAAAGAAATTATTTATATTATATTTAAAAGTTTTGATTTAAAAATTAATTTTATGATTTTATTATTTATTATCTTATAATTTATAAGAACTTTTATTTTAAGTGAATATTTCTTTAATTTATGATTCAACATACAAAGTTATATTTTTTTTATTTAAACCCTAGAGATACTTGATATTTTTGAATGTAATGTGTACAAGAAATTTATACTTATATTTAATGGTTTTATAAAACTAAAGTTAGATTTTGATTAAATGTATTTTAGAGAAAAATATAAGAGTTTATTTTATAAATGTTATACATAGAGTATGTGGTGGAATCCAATCAGTAATATTTTCTCACACCCTATATTCACACATCATGTGTATATAAACTTGATCTCATTAGATGTATGTAAATTCAATCCACTGATTTGAGTTAGTGATTATTCATTATATTTTATTCATTTTTAAATATGGTGAAAAGTAGAGGGATATATGTATTTATATGAATTTGTGTATATTTATCTTTTTATTTTAGTTATATATTTTTGCTACATCATGTATTCAATATATTTGTCTTTCCAACTTCTTTGTACCTTATGTTTGGATATTTTTAATTTTGATATATGATGCTTATGTTATGTGGATATCTTTATGTTATATGTTTTATTGACAATTTTATATTAATTTTATTCTATGAACTGATTACCTCAATTTTCAAAATTATTTATTCATATGAATGACATATACAAACTATGGATTATTTGTACTAGATTTTTGGGTAGAGGTACTATTTTTTTATAAATGGGTAATATTTTTGTAGAAGTTAAAATTTTAATGTTTTATACAATTTTTACTATCACATGATGATAAATAATTCAATTTAATCATTATGGTATATTGAATCTAGTATTAGGATAGTTTCACCCATGGTTTTTGATATAAAATGGTATAAAAGAACAATAATGTATTAAATTATTTATAAGATATGTTATATAGAGGAAAATATCATATAAAAGAGAGGTTAATTATGTGTAAGTTTCGATCCAAATTTTTTTTCTAAAAGGTCTTGAGTTTCCATGAGATATTTAGGATTGGTATTTTTGATATTGATTTTGAATCATCATTTATTATTGAGTAATTTTAGTTTTTAAATGGAAAATTTAGGTATATTTTGAGGTTAGATGTTAAGGGTTCACATGATGTAGAACATGGATCAAAATAATACAATCCATCCATTTAAATTTAAATTTTTATTATTTCATTTTAAGGAAAAATGGGAAACCATAGTTCACACACAAGATACCACTATGTGCTGAAAGAGCTCACAAAATGATTAAACACTATACTAAGATTACTTGAATCTACTTATCTACAAGTTTCCCAATGCAATGTACTAAAATGAATATTCAGATCCTCTCTCATAAGCTCTTCAAGGTGAGTAATCATCCTATCCATTGTATGAATGAATTTCTCTGAGTTGTTTTTCTCTGGTTTAAGCCATAGGCCAGGACTTGGTCTTATTTATCTATCCACGATTATTTCTCCTCATTGGAATCAACTTGAAACCTTATTTCATAAGTTCTTTTAATCTCCTATTCTAAGACATTGGACTGAACAACTTTATCTATCATTTCTTCCAGAGAGTGCAAGATAAGTTTCAAGCACTCACTAACCTATTCTTCCCTGTCCCTTGTATTCTTACTTGATTATTCACTTTCCCCATTCTGTAGGCATTTTATTTCCTTGTTTCTACCCTACTTGGCCGACCACATCTACATTGTTATTGGGAAGTGGGAGTAATCCTTGTTTCCCTTCAGTTTATTCCCTTGGACCACTATACATTTCCCCGAGTCTAAAATTCATTTTTTCCTAATCTTATTTAGAAGGATGTGAGGACCTTTCCCTTGAAGTCGATCCATGATATCCACTGAGAATTGACTATAACTGTCATCACTTGATGTATCCGCCTCTTGATTCAATGGTGATTCATGAACATCTAGACTTTCAAATCAGTTCCCCAACTTGAATGTTGAGCCTCATCCTGATTTATTCTCCAAGGAAATATTCTTCCACCCATTCCCAAACTTCTGATATATTTCAGATTTGGAACAAAGGGTGTTTGGGTCTAAGGGCCCCAATAAACCCCCGAACTTGACCTTCTTAACATAGGATTTCCTTACTTGAGGGACCGACACTAGCTTCTCTAGGTCGCTTGGCTGCTCAAATCCATGACCCATAAATTGGACTTGAGTATTTGAATTATCCCAGACCAACCATTGATGGTCCTTAAAAGTGGTCATATCAACACCTACTTCTCCAAACACTAAATCTCCAATGATTGGAGTTGATGTAACTAGATGCATAACCTTTCCAGCCCCTGCACTTCCTGTTAGTGTAACACATATTGGAATTGCATTATTTTAATGATCCACACTACTACACAGAGGCACAACATCCACTACATGAGAAGGACCAATAGCTCCCAGATCACATTTCATTATTCTAAATATGTATGAGACTTTTGGTTCTGGATGCCTAGATTTTGGAGATTTCTGAACAGCCTGTGCGCTATCACCAAGGAGCATAGGGCCAGAATA
Organism: Viscum album; assembly: GCA_963277665.1. Lineage (NCBI taxonomy): Eukaryota > Viridiplantae > Streptophyta > Magnoliopsida > Santalales > Viscaceae > Viscum > Viscum album. The sequence continues at coordinate 602,504,898 of OY728119.1, read as the reverse complement.
GGCCTACTCCGACCCATACACCCTTCAATTTCAATTGTATCAAAGTAGTCCCCATTCAATCTGTGATCACAGGGATCCTTACTACCTTTTTGAAACAATACATTTCTAATGTTACAGTCAAACTGTTCATATTGAAAAAATATGTTTTTTGTTCTATTGTCTTCTCTAATTACATTATATGATTTATTTTAGTGTCTATGTGATATTTTTTGATTTAAATTGATGTATCTTTGGTTGAAATATTTCTTTTAATGGTTTTAACTTATCATTAATTATGTTTAAGTTATGTTTATAGATTTAATATGACATTTTATTATATGATTTCAATTATATTTAAATATGTTTGATAAAAATTTCCTTTTAAATATTTATATTATCATGGATACAAGATGAGTCATAGTGAATTCCTAGGGGAGAACTATGAATGATCTTATTAAAGTAAATCATCATGATGATCATATATTTTTAGAAAATACATTCAAAATATACTAGTTATGTAAGGCAGTGTTGGTCCTAGTGTAGCCCAATCTGAGTAATGGATTAGGTAATTACAAGACTATAATTCTCTTAAAATTAAATGGGATCAAGGTTCCCATGGAGAATATGATTGGTTAGAGAATATTAAATTAATATTAAATATTTTATAAATTATTGAGACCATCAATATCTTTTTTTTCTGAATTCAAGATAGATGATTTGAGTTGAAAGTGATGGGTGTAAATTTTTTAGACTGACCCACATAAAAACCGATATTGAGAAGATATCAAGTTAAAATTCATGAAAAAATACTATCCTAAAACCATAAAGGTGGAAAAGTTGGGTAATTTTCATATATTAAATAGGAAAAAATACAATGGTAGAGTATTATAAAAAAATTTCTATCCTATTCTCATATAAAAATAACATAGACTCATATAATGCTATAAATGATCAATGTTTTAGTAGGGGTATCCATAAAAATATCTATTCAAAGGAATATTTGTTCAGATAGCCTTATTACATACAAGTAGTAACTCATTATATGAGGGTAGGGTTGATTATGGCAGTATTATATGATAGGTATGATATTCCTAATATACCTAGAAGCTGTGAATAAGGCTTGCTGAAGTAAATTGAAAGCATGTTGAGTTTATCTAGATAGTCGATAGTGGAATTAAGAGACCATATCATTTTATTTCTTCTTTATACACCAATTGTAAACCTATGTTGTTCCATCAATGTGGAAACCACGAGCATGATAAAACTTCATTTTATAAAGAACTTAAACCTTTTTATAATTGTGTATGGTTAGGTCATCACCAAGGATTCTATAGAATTGGTGTTCCAAGGAAAGGTGGATCTAGTTTTAAACATTCATATTATCTTCAATCGTGGATGAATGATTAAGTGGGAAAATAGAATCAATCTTAAAAAATAAAGGAGTGATGACAGTTGTGGTTGAAGTCTCAACTAGATGAGAATGTTCAAGCTCAGACTAAATAAAGGAAGGTGACTACAATGGATCATGTGTCAACTGATTCTAAAGTTAGAGTAATGATACATGGTGGTACTCATATGGATTTTAAATTTGTATTATTTTCCTTTATTAATAAAAGTGCCTCATTGTATAAAATATGGTCGAAATTTTTAACTTTATTTAGGTGATGTTTGTATCATGTAACACTAATTTTTAATGATAATGTTTGTCAGAAGTTTCTTATACTCTATAATTCCCTTTTGTATTATAAATTTTTATTTAGTTTTCTAAAATTTATTAAAGGTATTTTATAATAATTTCTATATTAGTGATTATATTTTCATAGGGAAAGTTGAAACATCAACCCTTGTATTTTTCCTAAATTTAGAAAGGTCATATCATTATTAATGAAATTATTATGTCCTCATTTTGGTTGAATGATCATAAAAAGTGATCATGTGGTTTCACATGATTCATAAAACCATTTTCATATAAGTAATATATAAAAACTTAGGTACTAATTTAAGAAAATTTATTCATTCTATAAAGAACATACAATTCCATTTTTCTAATAAAAGAGTTATGACCTGTGCCTAGAATAAATGTCTGAGTCATCCTATCATTTAAAGACTTTTATTTCAAAGAGAAGATTTTGAAAATGTACTTATAACTACAATGACATTGATGTTATTTTTAAGAACATTTCATATAAGTTCGTTAATGGTATTAATAATGGATAAAAACTAATGAATTTTCTGTTGATAAATTCTAGATGTAAATAAAGACAAGGATTTAATATCCTGTCAAATATAAAGTGTGTTTTACTAATTGAATGAAGAAATTTCTAGATTAATCATATGATATTGAGAGTAAAAATCTTAAATGAATTATAAGTACTGATTAGACTACCAATAAATGAACTTTTCTAGTTTATAGAGTTGTTATTTTTAAGAATTTTTAAGTGATATGTATTTTTCTTGAAGTGTGATGTTATAAAAGACTACCATTCTTCTATATAAGATATTTATAATGGTTTTCATATTTTTACTATAATTTTAATCATGATTATCAATGTCTTGGAATGATAGGAGGTCATTGATTAGGGTCTCACTATTTATCTCATTAGTATGTAAATGGATGATACTAAATCCTTTGAAAATGTTTCTTGATTTTTCAACCCATCCTTACCCATAAATAAAAATAGATTCCCACAAGCCTAAGAAACAAGTTTCCTTGAAATTATTATGAAATTAATGATATCAAGTGATATATTATAGGTTGATAAAAATTATTTCTTTTCCTATAGTCATATGATTTTTACGTTTTAACTCTGTTCAAGTTATAGGTACAAGTGGATATGAGGTCTCATAGTGTTCACTTAAACTCTATATTTGATAATAGATGAGTATTTCCTCTCACATATCTTGAAATATATTATGGGTATTATAAATATTCAATTTGATAATTACATGATGTATCATCCAAAAACCTATGACCAATCATAGAAATAGAGTTAATAACTTAATGAAATATATCATGATTGGATCCATTTTTTTAATCATTTGAAAAGAATTATTTTTCATTGGATGAGGTACAGTGTTATAATGTCCAGTATTTCTATTCTCTATTAAATGGATTCATTATAAATAGTTATTTTTATAGGGTTGATTATAATTTATGATATGATTACATAATCTCAATAAATTAAAAATAATTAAAACAATTAAATGTTTATATGAATCATATGATGGGTTTCATTATAGAACAATGAGAAGCTATAGGTGATTGAATGATATGAAAGATTATTCTAGAGTAGTTAATAAATGTATATATAAAGAAAACTAATATACTAAATTTTTTTATTAAACTATTTGAGGATACAAAAAAAAAACATAAAATTGATGTACAGTGGATGGTTTTACTTTCTTACATGGCATGGATCATAATATTATTTATATGTCTTGATTGAATAAGTATAATTTTTTTTCTTATCATTATTTTAATTGGATGATGTCTAAATTGGTGTTTGATACATCTTTAGTAGAATAAAAAATAATTTTAATGAGATGTTAGAAGGGAAGTTTGTTTTTTAAAATCATATCCCATAGAAGTATGACTAGAGCTCTCCTATGTGTTAGAGTATAATTATTTAATGTGGTAATTTTAACCTCATATCTTCTTTGAATTATGGTATTTATCAGAATTTTGAATGTGAAAAATTTGTATTTTGAAGGGACTTTTTTGCAGTAATGACATAACCTTTTCATAAGTAATTTCCTATTTATTTGTATAATATTCTCTCTTTAACTTTAAATTGAAAATTAGAAACTTTTAGGGGTTTTACAAGATTTATAGTTAGGGTGTGTGGTTATCCTAAACATGAATAAAAATAATTAATGTTAAAAATTAAATTATATAGGAAAATTAATGGTTGTTACACAGTTTTCTTATCCATTAACCCCTTTATAACCAAAATATATTATTTTTTATAAAATAAAATTTAAATGAGGATTAACCCCATTTACCCCTCACTTGATCATATACACACTAGGTGTTATTACCTCTTCATTCTCATATATTTCATGTAATATTATTGGTGATTTTCTATAAAATTGGATATTTATTTTAAATTTATTCACTCTAAATCATCTCATCTTGTCATATCTCTCCTCTTTATTCCTTGATCTTTCTCTCCTATAGAGAGAATATCATAGACATTCCCTTTATAATGAAATTGATTTGGGGTTTATTTATTTTATGAGTTTTAATGGAATTATAAGGTTTAAATATCATCTTATTTAGTGTTAAAAGCATATCTTAATGTAAATTTCATCAATTTTCAATATGTGGAATCATATATTTTACTTTTTCACTAAAATATGAGTGATTGTATATTTTATACCATTTTATCAATTGAAAAAAGTTATAGTATATATATATGATAATATTGTGAAATTTTGTTGTTATATTATTTTGTTTTTCATTGACATGGTGGGGAATAAATAAATAAATTAAAAATTATATTTTTTATAATATTGTTTCACACAAAGTGTTTATAAAATGTTTTTAGTGAAATAATTAGAAGAATTTTACTGAAATTATATTTTATGATTTATAAGTAAAAAGGATAAAACAATTTTATTTACATTAAAACTCATTAAACTTATATGTTATATCTATATTATTGTTACCTATATTAATTATTATGAAATATTTTAGTTGTTATATACAAAAAATAATTATTTAATTTCTTATTTTTTTAAGGATCTTGACTTATTTGACGCATTTAAAAGATTTTGAAATCATTAATTTATTTTACTAACTTAAGTAAATCCCTCTTGGTGTTGTTATTGAAGTGTGGGAATATATTAGTAAATGTGATATGGATGGCTGATCAATTATTATTATTTGTAAGGGGATATTTCTTTAAAGGGTGTTTAGAGGAATGGTATGAGATTATGATTATAAGTGTTATATTGTTATGTTAAATTTAATTATCACCCATATTTATTATTTATTGGGAATAATTATGTAGATAAGTTGGAATTTTAGGGATTTATTATAAAATAGTTGATGGTTCCTCTCTATATAGTTCCCCCCTAATGGATTATTCCACTCTAGATATGTGGTTTTCCACTCAAGGAGGCTAAGTGAGAGTTAAAAGGTGTAATTATAATTAAGATCACATTTGTTATGCATGGGATAAATTACACTTTATACCAATCCTAGATTATCTCATTAGTTCCTAGGAATGACTCTCGTTATACTGGAGATATGATTATTAGGTATGTTTATTTTTTAGTATTATTTTCTATTCTATTTTCTATTTTTTTCTATTTTGATAAGGTTTTTTATTTGAAAGTAAATAAAAATGTATTTATATATTTTATATTTAAAGGTTTTTCTTTATAAATTAAATTTATGTCTTAATTATTTATTATCTAATAATTTATATTTACATTTATTTTAAATGAATATTTCATTCATTTATGATTCTATGGAAAAAATTGTATTGTTTTTATTTAAAATCCAAGTAATACTCAATGACTTTGAAAGTAAAATGTAATTTTTTTCCACTCACCCTTTGTTAATTGGTTTATAGAATAAATGGTATATTTTACATAAATATATTTCAAAATAGCATATATTAGTTAATTTTCTAATGTTTATAAATATGGAATGTAGTTTAATCATACTGAGAATATTTTACCAAAATCTACACACACACATAATGTGTAAGTTGACTTGATCTCATTGGATTTAGGTTATGTAAAGGAACAATTTTGGGTTTGTGGATGTTCATTAGATTTTTTTTTTCAATTTTAGAGATAACAAATATTTCTCTTATCTCTATTATCACAGGGAGTTTGGTAGAATTTAACTTTTCTTTTTGTAATATAATGTATTAAAAATATTTTTATTTTATTTTCACATTATCTTTGGATCCATTTTGTTTTGGTATATGATTGATATATTTTATGGGTTTATTTATTTTTTATGGTTTATTATGAATTTTATATTGATATTATGCTTTATCTAGTTTTCCATATTTTTATAGAGAACACATTCATATGTATAACATATTCAACCAATGTAATATTAATAACATACTTCTACATGGAATTCCATTTTTATTTTGTTTATAAATGTGAAACATCATTCCGAAATTTAGAATGTTAATTAACATGGAATTTTTTTCCATAAATTCTTGATAAGGAATATGATTTATACCTGGCATGGGTATCATTATAGGTTAGTAAAGGCTGGTTCACTATACTTTCCATCCATTGAAAGATTTACTGTTAAATATTCTATACTTACACACCTTCAACTCTAGATTACCCAAATGATATTAATTTTCCTTTTCCAATAAAATTTAGTTCACAAATATATGGTATTTTAAAAATCCCCAACTAATATCCTCTACATGTCTAGATACAAATCCACAACCACTAGAATCATATTTATCTCTTCACTAGACTTATGAATAATATCACCTTACATTTTCTTTCTAATAATATCAACTACAAAGTTAAATTTCTATAGATTGTAGGTTATTTATAAGTATTAATCATATAATATCAAGACCCATTTACATTAGCAAAATTGTTTATTCTACTGAGAGAATATATATCACAAAATTTTATAATTCATGAAGGGAAAAAGTTTTCTTTGATGAGGAATCTATATAACGTCATGGAAAACACCACTACTACCCACTAAAAATCATGGGTATCATAGTTACATTAATGAGGATGAAAAAAATAAGACTCACAAGGGATTACCACATATTATTAAATCAATCCAGAAACCAATATAAGATAAAAAGTATTATAATAAATCTAAAACATAATTCTTTCATCTAACAAGTGAAGTATAAGGGGACTATACACAATCTCCTTTAAATATTTGAATGACACCTGGTAGTGATTATTCCATAAGAAATATTATAACTTCTTGGTCAAATACATCATATGTGTTGTGATCTAAGAAATATCATATACAAACCCCTAGTAGTAACCTTCCTGACCAATAACACTATGTAATTTAATAACATTCTTGAGTGTTTCCTAGGAAATAATTGACTTTATACTCATGGGATCAATAATTATACACTGATGAGAAATTACATTCCCAAGAAAATAAAACTCAAACATCCATAACATTTACTTGAAAAAAAATTACATACAACTGAGGTCTTTGAACGATATCCAAAAAATCTATTAATTACCTCGTGTGTTTCTTTACTATCCTTGAATACACATAGATATCAGTGACAAAAACCACCAAGAACCAATACCAAATATCACAAAAGAACTAATTCATCAACACTATAAAAAATTATAGCAAATTTAGGACTCGAAATGGAATCACTTCACATTTAAAATTCCCACAACGACACATGATTTATGTATTCTAAATATCTACCTTCTTTATCCACTTGTGATGATATTGTAACCATAGGTCAATCATCTTGAACAAACATGCTCCCTTAAATTGATCAGTTAAATCATTTTTCCTCAAGAGTAGATAAAAATTATTTACCACAACATGGTTTAATCACTAATAATATATGAAAATATACAAACCACTAACAACATTATCCTCAAAAAACATTAAATATCTCAAATCATACACACTATTTTAGATTAAAACATTTAGAAATAGACCATCACACAAAATATGTATCTCCCACTACTCCAAATGTGTAATCTAATAAAGGGATATAGAAATAATATAAATTCATTGTTTTAACTCTATCCCCAAATCACTTTTATGTTAAGGGGGAACATAAAAAATTAATTAAAAAAATATCACAGTATCCTCCAAAACTCTTAAAAACACATTCATTTGTGTCATTGTTTAACTAAATATCAATCACACCTTCTATGTTGTAATATAATTTGAATTTTTGAAATATATATTCTAATATAAATCAATAAAAATTAATTTTCAATAATTTTAAAATTTATAGATTATAAACTATTTGTTTTAGTAATCAATGATATCCTACATATAGTATAACCAGTGAACAACATGAATGACATTGTATGACCATAGTTATAATCATAATATCTCCCCTATCAATCATTAGGATACTACCATCATATACCTCATGTACCTATATTTTTAAAGGGTGGCCTCTAACTAGAATAGATAAATATTTGGACTAGAGGAAGATTTGGACTATTTTGGATACATTTTCCCATGTTTTTCTTGTATTTCAATTTTATTTTAAGGAAAAAATATTCTTTAATTGACTAAAATTGAATTTGAATCATTTTTTAATTCTTTTAATATTTGAATAAAAATGAGTTGTCTTGATACTTAATTATTTATTTTCCCTTTATTATAATTACCACATATTTTTGAAACAAATTATTTGAGTGTTTTTTGTGAAACAATCATTGAAATAATATTTTGAAGAGGTTTTTTCATAGGGTTTAATATCTCTAAGTTACATGTTTTTGTTTTGTATATTAATGATTGGATCATTTTTTAATTAATATTAGGAAATCAATATTTTTTTATTTAAATCTTTTGTAATTCAAGTTATATTTTATACATATTATATTTCACTAGTTTTGAATTTTCTCTTAGGACACAATCTACCACAATATGTTTTTGTGAAAAAAATCAACAAAGTGATAGACTGACCACATTAAGGACTCAAGTGGACATGTCACATGTAAGGTGACCATGAAAACCTACCATGAATTCTAGTAGTATCACTAACCAGACCCAAGAAGAGGACACATCATGGAGTACCTACAATGACATATGATCAATGAACCTATCATATTAAGATCAATCCACCACACTGGTCAGCCTATTTTATGAAGATCAACTTACCACACATAAAATGGAATTGACCATGAACCCTCCGAATGGACCACATCTCTCTAATCGGTAATAGGAATGTAATATAACACACCTTGAGAAGACTTGTTATAAAGACTAAGTGTTTATGACCTACAATGTGTGCATTGATCCACCAAAATGCATCTACAAACTTCATCCAATCAACTTTTCATTATTGACCAATAGTGCAATGAGAAAAATGAAGTAATATAATAAACCAAGGATATGAATTAAAGAATTTGAGATCTCAATCAATGTGTGATCATAATTAAAGCATGAATTATTGAATTCAATGTGGAAATCAATGATATAATTAGATGTCATATTATATTTGTTCAAGTATATCCAGAACCTCAATGATCTGTTTGGTTCAAAAAAGAAGAGAAGAAGTTGAATGAGATCAAGAATTGGATGTCATGGGAACCAATCAATGATGGTGATAGAATGTTATTGAGGCATTGAAGATTGATATTTGATCATGAATAACTCGAGTTCATATGCAGAATCAATTAGTTGGATTTGACTTGAGGGTGGAGTGGTTAATGAGGATGTGTGAGTTTGGATGAGATGGAAGCCAATAGATGAATTTGAAATGAATATTGAAATAAATATTCAAAAAAGGGTGGATAATATAAAAATGATGATTCTAAGGTAGAAAAAATTCTGAATGAACTCACAAAATAATCTTTATGTTACTGATTTCAGATGAATAATTAAATTTGAAGATTATGCTTGTTGGTGTTTGATCCCAACTGTAGGTATGATTAAAGATGGAGTGGCCTATTATATTAGATCATTTCATCTATTCAGATATCATTATGTTCACACCATGTCTTAATTTATTTTACCATGTTAATCCTGAGAAGTAATGGTGCAAAATAATTCTTATTATGATGTCATTTAAAGAGGAACCTAGAAAAACTGATTTAATAAGATAAAATTATGATATCATTAAAGAAACCGAAGATATGAAGAATATTAGGATATGATTATGAAGCTTTTGGAAACCAAAATTATAAGATTAAATGTATTTAATTCATTTTTTTTGAAGATAGATGAACCCTTGATGGATCGTGATTAAAAAAAAATAATTGAGTTCAAAGAAGATACTATATGTAAGAGATGCGGCTCAATCTAATCTAAATTTAAAATATGCTAACCAATATGGTTCTTAAAGTATGTTGATTGATTAATGAGTTTGAATTCCAATAATTTAGAACCTACCACCTCCTAAGTAAAATAATTAATAAGGAAAGAAGTTAAAAGAATAAAATTAGGTAAGTTAGTTATTTATTGTTGGGTTTAAACTACATGAATTTAATGGGGAATCGAATATGGTTATGTAGGGAATCCGGGTGCTTGTTAATATGGATCCACATATAAGAAATTAATTCGTTGGAAGGATAATTTTAATGTTACATGACATTTAATTATAAATATTTGAAAAAAATATAGGAGATCCCATATAGATGTGAGAAGACTGTGATAATTTTATGTATATATTCATAAGGAGGAGGATTATTTAGGGCTATGTATTAGAGATCAAGTTTTTTATTAACAATTTTAGTAAAAATAAGAAATAATTTGGTTTTTATTTAATGGAGATGAATTATAAGGACCCATCATTGTAAAATTACATAATATTTATTTTTTAGATAATAAATCACTTTATTTCATTCTTTAAGACCATTTAGGTTTAGATTTTTAGAGAATTAGATCTTCACATTATAAAACTATACCACATAATGAAAATTGGACACATACACTCAATATCCATTTTCCTAACAATATATATATATTTTTAAATGAAAAAAATTTTCTTTTCATGGAAAATCACCATGACTTTCAACTTGATTTTTTCTTTGTTCCTACTCATCCTTAAACCCCATGAAAATCATTTGAAAATATAGGATGAGAAAAAAAATCAGTAAGGGATATAAAAGAAATAAATTCATTAGTTTAGTGAAAAACATAAGAACCCATAGTTTTTAACTTTATTTACCTTATAGCATGAGCTTTTAAAATAATTCATATCCACTTGGGAAAAAAACATTTTTCTCAAAGAAATACTTTAAATACCATTATAAGAAAATTGAAACCCATATTGAAATTTTAGATAATTATATTCATAACACATGTTCAATAATGTTAAAAATAACTAGATACCAATTAAATCCATAGGAGAATACTACCCGGTTAACTCTCTCATTCTTACTTTTTGAATAAGGAACATTACCCAATGAAATGGAGTGATATATCAGACTCACCCGTCCTATAAGTTGTATCTGGATCACCAACCATATAAGTTGTATCTGGTCACCAATTGTAATATATATGGTTAAATTACAATATCATGATTTTTTTACTATTTCACCTTTTCAACATAAATCACTTGAAAAACAATTTTTAACCCATAATAAAAACAATTTTAGTTATCTCATAAAGATGACCAAAATTTACGTTTCTTAAGAAATAATTTTCAAAATTAAAAATTAAAAAATATTGAGAACAAGGTTTTCTATGAAGATTAAAATGGAAAATTTAAATGTAATATTTATAAAAAATAATTCTTATGATGATATAAAATAATCATCAATTATGTATACGTTAAAAAAATTGTTTTTCACATTTTTAAGAAGAAAAAAAACTATATAGAAAATTTTAAAATATTACTTTTCAAACCCTTATAATCAAATTAAAATATAGAAAAAATGTCCTTTAAAAAAATGTAAGCATAAATAATATATTTCTTTAAATAATTTAAAAAACATTAATTTAGAAGGGAAATAGTTTTAAACATTTTAAACAATATTTTAAAATAAAATAACTTTTAAGTCCCATTTAGCTTCGTACATTCTCTAAATCATGTATAATAAAATTACATTAGTTTTATACTTTATTAATAAATTTTTTCATGTTAATTGTATTATTATTATTCCTCTTATTTAATTTATTTCCATGTTTTATTTAGCTACTAAAATGGTTAAGTTCACGTTGGACATTTTTGGTTCGTTCAGTTCATAATATTAAAACTACATCAGAGCATTAACCTTGGTCATAGGGTTATGCTTATCTTATCTAAAGAATCATATAAATGTTATTTTTATCATATTTATTGATTGTATACAATTTAAAAACTATATATTTAAGGTGTTCATAGAAAAGGAACCATGTAGTATCATGGATATGGTAGTTCGAACGTACCCATGAATGGAATTTTAATTTTTCTAATGGGTGGAAAAGAAACAAAATAGATAATATTTTAATTTTTAGGAATCATAAATATGTTATAAATTTCATATTTAATCCTTAGATTCATCTTTATAACCATAATTATGAGGTTAAAATGGAAAATTAATCACATGACTTCATATTGGTGGTATTCCACTTATACTATTGAATGACATTATCTTTCTTAAATGGATGAAAAATTAAGAAAATATATGACATAATTTTGTTTAGAAATTAAAATTATGTCATGAATATCATATATATTTATTTGTTATATTATTTTAATCATCAATATTACCTGATGTTGAAAAACAACACAACTCTTTGTGGAGGTGGTGGTCTAAACCAACACACGAGCGATGTTACCATTTCCCATAAGATAGAAAAATAGATAAAAATGGGTTATAACATAAACATAATATAATATTATTATATTAGATATAATTATGTTATGATATCATAATGGTTAGTAGAAGTTTTCATGAGGTAAAATAATAAATAAAATAGATAACACTTGGTTAGGAATTATACATCCTCATCATACAACATCTTTAGGTTTATACTTAAAACAATATTTGGATAGTATTATGATAAAATAATTCCAATAATAATTAAGGAGGGATGTTAGTAATGTATTTGAGCACATACTACATGAGATAAGAGGTTTTTTATGTGCGGAGAAAAGAGGATAGCAGTTTCCATTTATAAGTGAAGGATATGCCACACTTGGAATTTCTCAAAACATTAAAATATAGTAATGTATTAATCAATAAAAAATGGATAAAAATGATTCATATAAAAATAATATATTATATAGGGTTACAATTACACAAAAAAATAGGATTAAGACAAGTTGTTATGTCATTTTATCCCTTATAATTTATGTTTTAACCCATTAAATCTGTTTTAACTCTCATCATGGTAACTGTCATATTTTTTCTAACAAATTTACTGTTAATTATGAAAAAAATGAATGTTTCCTTGATTCCATTTTAATTTTCTCTATAAAATATACATTTTTAATCTCATGAGATATAACATAGTGTCTTACATATGGGTCTCTATTAAGGTTAAACTTTCTAATGTCCTAGTGGTCCTCCCAAAAATCATTTTGTGATTTTATATATTTTGAAAAAATTGAATGAAAAAATGAAAAAATAGTGATGAAAATAATATAGGGGTGACTGGAATTGAAATAGTGAAAAAATTGAAAATAATGAAATAAATATTAATAGAAGGAAAAAGAAGTTAGTAAGAAACCAACGTAGAATAAAGACGATCCACTTATAAATTACTTATCACTGATCTCAAATATTTTAGATTGTTTCTCTACCTCACTCAATAAATTCTTGATCTCTAGAGTCACTCACCACTATCACCCAAAATTAAATGAAAACCTATTAATGAAATCTATTTGAGTAGATAAATATTGTCCCAGAAGTAATGGTATCACCTGGTCGAACATCCTCATTTTAGGATCTCTTCCCAAATTAAGTAATCCTAATGGGATACTAAAACAAAAACAAAAAACTCCTAGATACTCTTACAAGTGATCAAAGAAAAGAAGGGGATAAGAATTAATGGGAAATAATTTTTAACACTTCTATTTGTAGGTCGTGTTCTTGCTTAACCACTTACTTAGTCACTATTCATGAAGAGTAAGAAGATGACGATGGTCAATAAGAATTTGAGACACCTAGGAAAAATTAATGGTTCAATCCCTATATCTAGACTTCTGGGTAAGATGTTCATCTATGAATCTCATAAATCACACCACATGGGGTTGAAAAAATGAATATTATCCATATATTTTTTAAAGAGAACAAAAAAAACCAAAGTTTGAGAAATAGGGATTAAAAAATAAAATTATTGTTTAATCCCAAATCGCGAGATACAATGATACCTCTTGTGTTTGAGAATTTCAAAATTTTTTCCATCTTGGAAAACCCAAAACTAGAGTGAGGAGTGGTACTATAATTTCAAAATATATATATATATATATATATATAAAAGTGGTGACATGATAATTTAATAGAAATTTAAATCTATGTGGTACGCTTTCATGTTCTCTTAATAAAATTTTAATAAAGACCTAGTGATGATAGCCGATATCATATAATGAAATGAGATTCCATTACAATTTTTAAATTCCAAGTGGTAACAATTATCCCACACCTGTATGTTCTCCAAGTGGAAATCTCATGGACTATGATCGCTGTAATCTTTTATCTGTTTCCCTAATCTCTTGTTCACTTTATTGTAATCAATTTTCTTCTTGATTTTACTAGATAAGAAGAAAAATCCAAAGTTAAATTTATGATGATATTTTCCTATTTTGGAATGTGGAATTGATCACTACGGTCCCCAGATAATTTTTCTTGGACTAGTCATTTTTTTGGGTCCAACAAGCCCAAATTCAATTTTCGAGCTTTGAGTAGTGCAATCCAGTTTCATTTCTATAGCCCTTAGTATAGTTCAATCCATTCTGACCTTTTGATAGGTTTTATTTACCTTAAAATTTATATTGATGTAGATTCAAAATCTTGATAAATGTTTCCTTATATTCTCATTGAAACCCCACTAATGTAGTTCACAACTTGAACCACCCATCTTGTCTTCACTCCTTCCTCGATCAACATTCACAACATGATCTTTAGTCCCATTTTATTTATAAAGGAGATTTACTTTGTTTCAATTTATATTGTCTAATTTATTGATGATTTCATTTTAAAGCATTTCCCATTCCAATTATGAATCATTTGAGATTTAGAGGCCCCATCATCTTCATCCATGCCGCACCTATAAACTTGTCCATCCCAAAATCAACATAAGATCGAACTCACCTTCTTCAGTGGATTGTTGAGATTTGTAAGCAATGACGATCAAAGTCGTCACATTCATAAAATTTATAATCATCAACTATTGTTCAACATCATGATGAGTCCATCAGTCTCATCTAAGCATATTTCATTCAGTCCTTCCCAGATTATCAGCCTCAACTTCTTTGATATCTATTAAAATAAAATCAGCATCTCCTTTAATAAAAAATATTGTGGCTCAGATCTTCTTTAAGATATGAAATCAGTTGAGTTTATTAGTCATAATCGAGGCTAAAATTCACATATTCAATTATGTTTCAAATATAAGCTTCCACTACAAGATCAATTTTAGTTTCATCAACAAATTATTTTGAATCAGTGGTGGATCTCAACTCATCCTTTTTTCATCTTCTAATAGAGATTAGATCATCATATCTCTTTCATATCAACAAAGATCAACATTGGATTAAAATATTAGTTTTCTAATCTATATTTATATGTTCTTTAACCACCGCTTGATCCAAGTTTCGACCTTCATTAATTGATTTAACATGCACAATGGTTTTCTAATTTTCAAACTTTGGAATCTTTATTGGAAATCTCTATTCCATATTAATGTGGGAATGATGTCTTCCAACCACCTTGAATGGTTTTTTAGTATCACCAGCTGCATATTATAATTGGTGGATCATTAAGATCAACTGTATTCACTAGATAATGGGGCTCAAATATGAATTCAATATTTAGGGGCCTCTAATTTTTCATTGTCTTATTACTCTGGTGAGGCTCGGTAGCACCATTGGTTCTAAAACATCAGCTTATCAACATAAACAAGCTCGTTCTTGATCTGAGCATGGAACTTCATTAGAATTGGGTTCTTATTTAGTGATTTAAGAATATGGTTCTTCAGTGGAATTTCATCCCACTCTTAATGGTCGATACAAATTTGAGGTTTGGTGGATCTAATCTATCTTTGAGATCAATGAAAATGGCATACAATTTATTGTGAGTTTTTGTGTGGTCGATGCATCAATTTACCATGTTTAGCTCATGTGATATCCATTACTTTGGGCATTAGACTATGGGATGCATGATCTATACAGACCATAGGAAAATTTTTTATCTTCATGTTTTGTTTCCATACCAAATGTGCGGTCATTTCAATATAGGCATAGTCACTTGAACCTTATTCCATATTTTCACCGCATGTCCTAAAATAGCTCAGAAGACATAATTAATAAAAAATTCAAATAAAAAATCAACTTAACATAGGATTCAAAATTACTAACTTATATAAAAAATGAGAAAAAGTTAATTGCGAAATGATTTTTTAACAAATTAAATCTCTCATTATCATATAATAATAAAATTCCAAAAAAATGATTTAAACCATGGAAATAAAAGAATTAATTCAAATATCTAAAATATTTCAAAAAAAGCAATAATTTATTTTTAATTACTATTCATCTAAAATTCTCAATTTCAAAATAAGAAAACAAATTCTATATTCAACTTATCTTCCAAAAAATTAAATATATTACAAAAATATGATGTTAATAATTTAAACAAGGAATAATGAAATAATTTTGTAAAAAAAAACTTTATTAAAAACTACTTGATAAAAATATTTTCATTGAATATCATAAAAATGATTATTGAAAAGTTATTTAAAAATTAAAGAACTGAAAAATTAACAAATTAACACTAAATTATCTAAATTTTTATAATGTGTTAAAAATAATTGTATTTTTATTACAAAACCACCCAGTGTTGAATCATACTTTATTATAATATCAATTTCACATAGAAAATCAGTTCTTCCATAAAAAGGGATTTGAAAAATGTAATAAAATAACATGACACACAATTCCTCCACACTTAATCAATTTTAATCATAGAAAATTCAATTCTTTTAAATTATTTATTTAAAAAAACTATAAAAAATTATTATCATTCATAGGTTCAAATATACAATAGAATTGAAGAAAATAACTTCAACAAAATCCCAATAAATACACCATAAGCTAATTTTGGAATGTTGAATTAGAAAATAAATTTTATTTTATCAAATTAAAATTCTAAAATTTATAATTTTAATGGTTAAATGGAAATATAAAATATAATGAAAAATAATTTTTAATAGGAAAATATATTTTATTAATATTGACTATTATTATTCTTATTTCATATCAATTTAAAATTAAATTTTTATTAATAAATTTTTCATATGAAATATATATTAAATCGAAATTAAACATAAATATATTTATTTTCTTAAAATAAAATATCATTGAGCCTAAAATATTTTATAGTAAAATACATTTTGAGCAATAAATGATCTTATAAGTTATTTAGCTATACTAATTATATTTATTGATGAATTGAAAATACGATAACCCTTTATTTATATTTTTATATTGATTTCATAATGTTCTTACTTCTATTTATAGCCTCTAATTAAACAACTATATTATAATGATAACATTTAATACTTATACTATTTTCTTCATAAATAGTATCATTGTTTCATTTCATTTTGATGTTGCGTATGAAACCATCTATTCAATAATATATTTATTTAAAGGAGAATTATATATTATAATCTCAAGGAATTACACATTATGTACAATTAAGTAAATCCTACATACCATATATGATATGTTATTTAACATAGCATAACAATCCCAAAACCTTTTTAATTATAGCCTTTATGATATATTCACAACATATTAACCGTTTTTATAGAAACTTAGAGATGTTATATATGAACTTTAGAATTATTCAAATTGCCTTATAACTACTAAATTTCATATATATGATTCTAAAAATAACTCTAAACAAACTAATCCTTGTCAATTTTTTTCAAATAAATTAACATTAGTCATTGACAAGTATTAATAAAAAATACAACATCATCTATAATGGGTTCGTTAATCCCCAACTTTGAATTTGTTTTCAATACCATACACTTTATTTAGAATTTTATTTTAAAAAAACATCATCTGAAACATTCTATTATCCTCTTCAATCAATGCAACCAAAATGTAAAATATAATTTCTATCCCGTATTTACAATAAAGACTATGCTATTTCAAAAAGGGGTGGTATCATTATTCCTAAATCAAGGAATCATTGATCAATTAACTATAATTACACGTGAGATAAATCTATATAAAAAAGAATAGAGTTTAATTTAGGAAACAAATCTATGAAAAAATTGAGTTGTCAAGTGATCACAACCTAAAAACTCATTTTCAGGAGTTGAAAAAGTAATATATTCATGAAAATACCTACACTAATCTAAATAAACTTATTAAAAACCCTTAAGTAGAATAATTGTTTACCCATGTGGATTAAATATTAATCTTTTTAATAAAGAAAAAAATTGAAACAATGGTGGATACTCAAAAAAATCACACCCTTGTGTTGTGTAATTCTTTTTTAGTCATATTTACTACCTCAAATTTTAAAAAGTCTCCATTAAAAGTGGTTTTATAAGGATATCAATAATTGGGTACTTTGATGGAACAAATTCCATCATCAATATACATTCATACATCTTCTTATTCAAGAAATGATACTTGATATTAATAAATTTTGATCTTAAATATTAAATTGGATTCTTAGACTTATTTATAGAACTTTGGTTGTCACAACCTATGACTAATGGATTCCCATAATTTACATTCATATCCTCAAGTTGTGTGTTCATCCAAATAATTAGTGTAACTGCCCTAAAATGAGAAATATAATAAACTTTAGTGGAACTCTAAGTGAATGAAGATTGCATATTATAAATATATTTCACATATCTTCCACCAGTAATGAATACTCCACCATATATAGACTTACTATTATATATATGACCAGCCAAATCAGTATATGTAAAGCCTTGGAAGTCCAAATACCAGTCATCATAAAAAAGTTAATAATTCATAGTATTTTTAACATATCATATAATTATGTTATATTCTAGGACATTTGATTACTTTGGGTTATATTTATATCTAAAAAAGTAATATAATTTTTTTTATAATATTTATGTAGTTTAATATAAAATACTACAATTCAACTTTCTAAATTATTTTTTCATCAAAATACTTTTCTTCATCATCTTTACTCATATTTTTAACCACATAAATTAGAGAATAAAATCTTACAGATTATTCCATTACATTTTTTGTAACTATTTTTATATTTTTCATGAGGGATGAAAATGTGATCAACAACTTCGTTAAATTTTAATCCCAAAAATAATTTCATCTCAGAAATCATAGATATCTCAAATTTGTTATTAATTTTTGTGTAAATTTAGTCAATTTTTTACTATTACTAGAAATTATAATATCACCAACATACATGATCATAATGAATGATGTTTTGTTGGTATACTACATATTCTGGTTTCTATCCACATATCCTTTCCTGAATTCTATTCTTCTTAAGTACTTATACAACTTGAAATACCAATCTCTTAGAGATTTTTTCAATCCTTATAAATATTTTTTAAAATTTATAAATGTTTTTTCCATATTCATTAAGCAGAAAACCATATAGATACCACAAATAAACTTCTTCATTTAGACCACTATTTAGAAAATTTTGACAATAGATCCATTTTACAGGCATTGAATTTCCTTTTTGTTGAAATAAAAATAATGATTATTATAGCTTCAAGTACAGATACACATGAAATGTTTCATCAAAATTAATTCATTAAATTCTAAAGTACCACTTAAAAACCAATCCATATTTATTTATTAAATATTCTATTTTATAATTTGATATTTTCTAAAAACCCATTTTGTTCCAACAATATTCTGTTCATTAGATCTAGGTAAAACTCCCATGTATTATTATTTTTCATTATTATTTAACTATTTATTATTTTATTCAATCTATTATTTGTGAAATAATTCTTCATCAACAGTTCTAGGTTTTATGTTTGAATGAATACTACTGTGACTAGCTGTTATGTTTTTTCTTATTGCTTTTACACTTCATTCATATTTCAAACGATATGTTAAGAATCAACAAGTTTTTAAGCCTTCAATTTTCACATTATGATCTAAAATCCATCACCTAAACCCTTAAATAATCTGAATCCACAACATAATTTGGAATTTCTGTATTTTATTTATGCTGTGTAATGGGTTTAATAGTGAAAAAATTGTCTTCATAATCATTTTTTATTTATTTCATTAGTTCATCATCATTTTGAAAGACCATAACACCATCTCTATCAATTATAATTTTATAATTGTTGTCATAACATCTTTATAAAAAATTATTTGGAGTGTAACCATGAAATAATCCATCTTCAGTTTTCTCATTAAAATTTACATCTTTATTACGTTTTTTTCTTTATCAAGAATAGACTCCCAAATAATGTATTGTTTTTTATATTTTTAATTTCTATGAACAACAATTCATATGGATTCATATCTTAATTTGGCCTCAATAATTAAATATTTTATTAATATTTTTGTAATAGTGTGAGATTAAATCCAAATATATTTTAATGTGTCATGGTAAGTCTTTTTGGTTATAACCATATCAATAATACTCACGTTTCTCCTTTTATCTACTCTATTTTTAATGGATTATATGGTACACAAAACTCAAAATTTATTTACTCCTTATCTCAAAAATATCATGTATAGAGATAATTTGAGTAATTGATCCTAGGATTGGTAGTGAGGCCTTTATAAAAAATTTAATCATGTACTATCTGTATTGATTTTTGGAACATTAACACATCATTGAGGTATTATTTTTAGATGTTACCCTTAGTGGTGAGCTTAGTAAAAATATAAATGTTTCTACATTTACATTTTACTTGGATGAATTATATGTTTGGTGGTTAATGAAAATTTCATTATATTCGTATAAATGTATGAGAAAGATCTATAAGAATATGATAATAAATTTACACCCTAATTCACCGCCACACATACGGTGTGAAAGGTATGCTATCATTTGATCAATTATTATTAGGTATATATTGTTAATTTTGGTGATCTATAAAAATATGTTCTTTTATATAGAGAGAATAATTAATATCAATGGAGTTACTTTGTTCGATAAATATAATTATTAGATATAGATTAACTAATGAGATCACATATTAGGTCTCTCAAACTTGATGACTTCTCTACTTCTAGTTATGGAATACATGTGAGTGATGTAATAGAGTTATCCATGATTTAAGTGGATAATATATATTTTTAATATTGAGATAAATGCACAAAAAACATTTTCTCAAGTGCTATAAAATTAGATATATATAAAGGTGATGAGTTTTATATTAACTAAATAAATCTTGGAAAAATTGGAAAATATTAAAGTGGGAGGAAAAAGAGTTATAGGGGAAAAGTTTAAAGTAATATATAATAATTTTTATGATTTAAACATACATCTAAGTAAAAATAAAAATGATTTCTTTAATAAAATCATCAAGGTTGATTGAGAAATTTGAGTAATTAGTGATGAGATGAAGGATGTTGACACTTTGAAGAAAATACGATGGATATTAATTTTTTTACGACACAAATATATTTTCATGAGAATAAGGAAAACTTATTCTGTAATCTATTGATGTTTTCATTGAATGATAATATCATATGAAATTTGAGTAATGAAAGATGAAGTATCAAGAAACTTCTCAATGTATATGTCACATCCAATTTTTCAGGTCTTTGTTTTGATCTAGTTCATTAGAAATACAGATCATTTTCATGGTTTTTGGGTGAGATGAATGTTGATTTTTGAAGTTACATATACTTTCATTCATCCTACTTTGGGTGCCCCATTTCTGGTTTGAGAGTTTTTGGAGAAAGGGTGGTTACTTCATGATTTGGGCCAAAACGTGATCCCATTTCTAGATTTAAAAACAAATTTTGTTTATTTTATAACTCCTTTGTTTTTAAACACTTTTCAACCATTATACATCCCACTTTTCCTACCTTAAGATATTCAAACTACCATATCCTTTGTATCCATTTGGAATTCGTAAACATGGTGAATTTGGGTTTTTTATTTTTGTATTGGGCCAACCCGTGGGCCCATTTCCAGTTAGAAAACTAATTGGTTAATTTTATATATTATTCATTTTTAATGATATTTGGTGACTCAACCTCCCTCTCGAGTACCATAACCCTAGTAACACCCACCATGTTCCATTTTACCTCTTTGGAGCTCATCTTAGTTGAATATTATGGAAACAAATCTCAAATTTTCTCAAATCGTTCATATTTTCCAGAGGTAATTTGTCTCATTCATAAATCAATCAATTAGTACTATTTTCACAAAACATATTCTCTATATGTATCTTATTGACCTTAAGAGCCTCTTCAAGAATTTCCATGCCATTAAATCTCTTCTAGGTGTTTGGATCTAAGGGAATATGAAGAGTTATTTAGTTTCTAAGGTTAGATTTCTTATCCATTCTCCTCTCTCTTCCTCCTCCTTCCATTATTTCATGGTTATTTCTTCTCTATTAGTTATTAACAACCCGAAATTATAATTTCACATGACATTTGATGGGTTTTTTTTGATTTTGGTCTGTTTTTCATAGGTTGAGATTTTATAAACCCATGATAGGTGACTTCGGTTGCGTATTTCCATTCCTCAAAGTTTTTGAGGTAGGTTCTCCCAATCACTTTCCTTTATTATTTAAGTTTCATATTTTTCATGATGTTATCACCTTTTATAAATGGTTATTATTTCTTTAAAACATTTTTATGTTCTATTTGATGTGAAAAATGGTTATTTATGCCTTGTTTTGTGTAAAATGGTGTTGTTTTGTTATAAAAGTGCACACCAAGTGTTTTCCTAAATAACCCATTATCTTTCACAACTAGTTTGTGAGGTTTAGAACCTGGTTTATAGTATTTTTAACAAGTTTCAGTATCTTGAATAAAATTATGACCTTCAATTTGTGTTTTATTCCTTTCCAAGTGCTTAAAATAAATTGTTTTGTTTTAAAGTGCATGTCATGTGTTCGGTAAATTGCCCGGTTGGATTTTATGTGTTAAGTGTGATTTAAAAATTATTTGTTTGGATTTATAAATGAATTATAATCATGAAAAATGGTATTTATGTGTCCTTATATGTATTTTCTATGTGTATTTTGTTTTACAAACAAATGGGTTTTGGTTTACAACATGTTTTGGCTCGAGTTTCCAGAAAATAGCCCGTTTCACATCCGTATGAAAATGGTTGTGTTTTGAATTTGTAACCTGAGGGTTTTAAGGGATTTATAAAACTGGTTTTATAATATAAATGGTTTTTATACATCTCCTTAATAAAAGTGAAACACTTACCTTTTTCAAATGTTAGTTTTGATAAAGGCTTAAAGTTCTATTTGGAATTTTTCTTATAAAAATGGTTTCCATGTGTATTTCATGTTCTTACTTTTGGGGACACTTTATATTCCATGAAATTGATTTATTCGATGGTGTTGTGGCTTAAAAATCTAGGTTGATATGGTATTAATGTGTTTATTTGGACTCAAAATATAATTTTTTAATGGATTTTATGTGCAAGGCCCTGTTACACTTTTCGAAATTGTTTTATGATAATTTTGGTTATTTATTGATCTGTGAAATAAATGTGAGAAATGTGTGTGGGATGTTTTATGTGTGTATTATTTGTAAATTTAATCTTCATGAGAAAATGGTATTTTATATATGTGAAATTTTTTGAGCACAAAAAGTTAAAACCTTGGTATCTAGGTGGGCAGACATATACTAGTATGCTAGCGATCCAGAGGGGTTTTGTCCCTGTTTCACATAGCAAGTTTGAAGATGAAAACACTAAATAAACTATGATGATGAAGATATTGGGGAACAATATTTTATGTATTATTCTACTACTAGTTTATCATGTTCATGAGAAAAGATAATTGTTATGGTTACTTTTACACCGAGATACGAGGTACCTGGGGCCTACAACGAACTAGTGCCGAGGGGTGTTACCGTGACTTGTTCTCATTGGCTATTTTTTAATCACCATGATCATAAGGTGTGTTTAGTTGGTAAATTAAGTAGTGTGTGTGTTTTATTTAAATGTTTACATTTGTTAAAGCATCCCAATTGAAAACGATTTTCATTTTGAAGTTACACCTCTTTGAAAAATTGTTACTAGAATTCTTGTTTATAAAACATGCAAGTTTTTGTATGATAATTATTATAGAATGGTACCTCATTTGGGAAATATATTTTTATATATTGTATCTCAAACTTGAAATGTATGTTTCTTTTTTTTAAAGGATGTGTATTGGGAATATAATATCGGGCTAACCTACAGATTTTTTGATACTCACGCCTATAGTTTTCCTTCTGTTTTTATCCCTTATGCAGGTTTCATCTTGAGTTCAGTTGTTTTGGGTGACAAGTATTCGTTGTGTTGGAGAGTGACCAGTGGGGTCACATGGTGTTAGTTTTGTCATTAGGTTTGGTCGTTTGGTTATATAGTTTAGTTGTACTTTCAGTTTCTTGTATAAATAATATTTAGTTTAATTTTATATAAATGTGTATTGGGATTTCCATTATTTATATTTTATCCTTTTAGTTTATATTTGGGAGAAATAGTTCCACTTTCACTCTAACTATTCCCTCAGTGCTTGTCACCATCCCGAGAGGGCTAGGAATGCCTCTCGAGACTTGTTGTAGAGTGGCCTAGGTGACCGGTTTAGGGTCGACCTAGACTGGTTCGTGAAAAAATGGTATCAGAGGTAGTTGTCTCTTAGAGGAACTTTATTTTTAGAGCACCCTTTTTTATTTGAGGAATTCAAGGTAGATAGAGTAATATTTTCGATACTTTAGGAGTAGTTTCTGGAAGAGCGTTACAAACTCTTTCTTGTTCTGACCCTTAGGTGTCCATGGGAATTCCAGTTATATTAGTATCTTTGGTTATTATTGATTGTTTGGTGTTAAGATATTACAAGGGGAGTTGGAATAATGGTCTCTGTGAGCTCACCGGGTCTATAAAGCCATGTGGTGCAAGGTCATGGACCTAAGAAGGCTCTCTGTGTTGGTTTTGTGTTTGAAATATGGCCGCCAACCATATGGTCAAGTCACCCACTAACACTGGTTCCCCTTTGTGGGTCTCTTCAAATTTTCTTCAATTCAGAATTTTGTTTTAAAAATCCTTGTGTGAGAATTGTGAAAATAGGTTCTAAAGGAATGGTTGATTTTGAAAAGTGGAAAATGCATTTTCAATATTTAATATGAGAAAGGTTTTGAAATGTTGGGTATTATGAAAAAATGCGGATAAAGAGGAAATGATTTAATGGGATTGAATTTACTTAATCTAAACTTATAGTTTCTTAAAATGAAATATTTGGAAATCATGGATTATTTTAAAGTGATTCTGAACTTTTTTTAAAAGAGGTGTTTTGGGATGATGAAAAGTGTTTGAATATGATTAATTGGTTTTAGAAATTTTGTTTTGAGAGACTAGTGTTTTTATAAAAAGGGGTTTTCTCCTTTGTGGTTGCCAGATTATGAAAAGAGAGCTTGCTGAATTTTTGAAAATGGGAAAGGGATATTTGCAATAGAATGGTTGTTTTTGGAAGTTATATTAAATTAAATGGAATGGGTTTTTAATCAAATGGTTCTTGGTGAAGTGTGGTTTGTTATGTGAAATCTGAAAATGGTTTTTTATTTGGTGGTTAATATTTATTTGGAAGGTACATGATTCTTTTAGGAGTGATGATTGTTTTGTTTTAGCCTTTGGTGTTTTCATGGGTGCTCACATGTATGGTTTTATGGATATATGGATTAATGGATAGAATGGCATGGGGGTTGGGTGCCTGGGGTGGTATGGAAATGTGCATATGAGTGAGACGTGATGAAACACCATTGGTGTATGCGAAAATCCGCCAAGCTGGTTTGTTTTTAAAAAGTGTTTTAAGCTGAAAATTTGTTGTGTTTTTGGTAAACCGATGTTTATGTGGGTTGCTTTATCATGTTTTAGAAGTGTTGTTTATTTGGTATACTTCCTTATTATATAGAAGTGATACTCTTGGTGTGTCTTTATATGGGATGTTATTAGTGGCTCGGTTTTAGAGTAATTTTTAGTTGGTTTATAAGGATATGTTGGATGTTTTGATGTGGCCACAGAAGGTTATCAATTCCAAGACATATAGTTGATCAGCCTAAGGATTCATTTCAAAAATTAAATCCACCTCTTCAGATCATTCGTCAACTAATTTTATGGAATATAGATCATTTTGGGATTGATTTAAAGCGGTTTACTATCATGAAAATTCTTGTGGACATTGCAGTTGTGTTCAGTGATGCTGATGTGTTTTTCCATATTCCTTGTCTATTCTGATCCTCGTTTAGAGTGAGAGATAATAGTGCTATGTATCTATGAGTTCCTATTTATATGAAGGTGTGTTGTTGAGAAATTGAGTTTTGTGTGTTGTTGTGATCCTTATCACCTGACTACAGTGCAACATATGCTTCAAGCATTAGGCTTCCAACCATAGGGATATGAGTGAAGCTTTTCACACAGTTAAGAAATCACCAAAGTGTGGGGAGCTCAACTAGGATCCTACCTCCATCATTGTGTTAAAGTAGTTTCTATTCCTCTATTGTGTTTCCTTATCACTGTAAATTTCCCTCTGGTCGCAACAAGTGCGGTGGACTTACCCCTCAGATAGTGTCTATTGTTTTTCCTTCATGGATGTGGGTTTCCGATTAATGTCCCTGTGTAGACTACCTATGTAAATAAGGTGTAGTCTTGGTTTTACCTATTCATAGGTGGAGAGTGTTGGTTGGTTCCTTCATTTATTTTTTTTGGTTTTAGTGGACTAATTATTGGGCCCCCTTCCCTCCCCTACTTGAGTGGTGGGGGTCTGGATCCGTGCAGAAATTATTGGCCCCATTCTTGTCCCCTCCATTAGGGAGTGGGGGGTTTAAATGGTCATGTTGTGTTCCTATTAACATGGGTTTCTAGGTTGTTATGGAGGAGTTTTGGGGGTCTATGTGGGTGGGTTCTGATTCTAGTTCATGTTTAATTCTTGTTCGTTCATTTCTAGTTAGTCTCTAATGGTGGGGAAACCCACTAAGGGTCTCAAAGATCTTTACTTTAATGATTTGTCAGATGATATTTGTGATTTAATGGTGGGGATTCCATTCTACCCCCAAGTTGTTTTCTTTTGTGAGTTCACTTTGGTTTGGGTTATCATTTGTTTCATTAGGAGAAGACCCAAAAATCAGGTTCTTGGATTTCTTGTGGAGGTGGTGGCTTGATCTTTCGGTTGATTCTCAAGAAGTGTTTGGGAGTTGGTGTTTTAGTTGAGGTAATAGGATTACGTTACATTAATGTTTTATGAGGTTTTATTTTATTCATAGGCTATACCATATTTGTAATGAATCCTTTGATGTTAATCAATTAGTTGTAATGTGTTGTGGCTTGCCGAGGGTGAAAATCTTTAATGGTTGGGAGAATTGTCACACCCAGTTTTTCATGTCTTTGTTTTGACCAGGTTTTTTGGGAATACTGGTCCTTTTATTGGGTTTGGGTGAAATTAATGTTGATTTCTAAAGTTCCATCTATGTTTAATCATCCTACTTTAGGTTCCCCATTTCTTGTTTGTGAGTTTTTGGAGAAAGGGCAGTTACTTCATAATTTGGGCCAAACCGTGTGCCCATTTACATATTTAATTTTTTTTTTATTTTATAACTCCTTATTTTGAATTTATTTTCACCCATTGAAATTCAAAATTGGACACCCTTAACATATTAGAACCACAATACCATTTTGGACCCATTTTAAATTCACAAGCATTGTGAATTTAGGTTATTTATTTAGGTATTGGGCCAGCCCGTGGGCCCATTTCATGTTTTAAAAAAATAATTTTTTTCTTTTATATATTATTTATTTTTTGATACTTTTTAGTGATTTAACCTCCTACTTGAGACTAATTACCCTAGTCACACCCCCCATGTTCCATGTTTTATCTTAGGATCTCATATTAGTCACATATTTGGGAAAAACATCTAAATGTTTCTCAAATTGTCCAGATTTTCCAATGGTAAATTTTCTCATTAATAAATCATTCAAATCATACTATTTTTCCACATATATTATTTAACTATTTATTAAAGACCTTAGGACCCTCTACATGAAGTTACAAGACATTCCCTCTCCTCTAAGTGTGTGTATCTAAGGGAAGACGAAGAGTTCTCTAGTTTTCAAGGTGAGATTCCTTCTCCTTTCTCCTCCCTCTTCCTCCTTGTTCATTTATTTCATGGTTATTTATTATACCCTAGTTATGAATGAACTAGGGTTATGTTTTGTAATGAGTTTTATGGGGTTTATTTTTTTAGGTCTGCTCTTCATAGGTTTAGGGGTCATAAACCCGTGGTGGGTGATTTCGATTGTGTGTTTCCATTCCCCCATGTTTTTGAGGTAGGTTGTCCAAAGAACTTGCCTTTTATAATTTAAGTTTCATATTTTTAATTTTTTATCACATTTTATACATGATTATTATTTCTTTAGAACCTTTTTATGTTCTATTTGGTGTAAAAAATGGTTATTTTTGCCTTGTTTTGTATAAAATGGAGTTATTTCATTATAAAAGTACACACCAAGTGTTTTATTAAATGATCTGTTATCTTTGAAACTTAGTTTTTGTGGTTTAGAAACTAGTTTACAATATTTTAAACATGTTTCAGTATCTATAATAAAATTATGGCATGAAATTGGTATTTTATTTCTTATCAAGTGCTTAAAATAATTTTTTTGTTTAAAAGTTCATGTCATGTGTTCAGTAAATTGACAGATTGGCTTTTATATGTTAAGTGTGATTTATAAATTATTTTTTTGAATTTATAAATGCATTGGAAGCATTAAAAATGTTATTTTTGTGTCCTTATATGATTTTCCAATGTGTATTTGGTTTTAAAAAAATGGGTTTTGGTTTACAACATGTTTTGGCCTGAGTTGCTGAAAAATGGCCCATTTTACATCCTTAGGAAAATGGTTATGTTTTGAATATGTAACCTGAGTGTTTTCAGGTATTTTTGAAAGTGTTTTGATGCTATAAGTTTTTTATACACCTCTTTAATAAAAGTGAAATTCTTACCTTTATCAAATGTTAGTTTTGAGAAAGGGTTAAAGGCATGTTTGAGATTGTTTTTGTAAAAATGGTTTCCATGTGTATTTCATGTTTTATATTTTGGGACCATTTTCTGGTCCATGAAATTGATTCATTAAATGGTGTTTTGGATTCAAAATCTGGTTTTATATGGTATT
This sequence comes from Viscum album, assembly GCA_963277665.1. Taxonomy (NCBI): domain Eukaryota; kingdom Viridiplantae; phylum Streptophyta; class Magnoliopsida; order Santalales; family Viscaceae; genus Viscum; species Viscum album. Next base: position 602,475,759 of record OY728119.1, on the reverse strand, counting down.
TATGGGTTTTTGGCCTTAAAAGATCATTTTTGAATTTATTATATGTGCATAGCCTCGTTTTACTTCTTGAAATTATTTTATGAAAATTTAGGTTGTTTATTGATCTATGAAGGAAATGTGAGACATGTGTGTGGGATGTTTTATGTGTGTATGATTTTTAAATGGAATCTTAATGATTGAATGATATTTTACAGATGTGTAACTTGTTTGAGTAGAAAAATGGAAAACCCAGGTATCTAGGTGGGAGAACATGTACTAGTATGCTAGCAATCCAGAGGGGTTTTGTCCCTGTTTCACGTAGCAAGTTTGACAATGACAAAACTAACTAAGAAATGATGATGATGATGTTGGGGAACATTAGGTTATATATGATTCTACAACTAGTGGACCATGTTCACTATAATGGATATTTGTTATGGTTACTTTTACGCTGAGATATGAGGTACTTTACGCCCACAACAAACCCATGCCTAGGGGTGTTCCCTTGACTTATGCTTATTGGATATTTTGTAATCACCATCGGCATACAATGTGTTTAGTTGGTAAATTCAGCAGTCTGTGTTTTTTTTAAAAGTTTACATTCTTTAAATCATAAAATTTGAAAACTATTTTCATTTTGAAGTTACACCTCTTTGAAAAATTATTACTAGCATTATTGTTTATAAAACATGAACGTTTTTGTCTGATAATTATTATTGCATGGAACCTCATTTGTAAAAAATATTTTTATATATTTTATATCAAAATTTAAATGGATCTTTCTTTTATTTTAAAATATGTTCATTGAGAATTGAATATCAGGCTAACCTACTTAGTTTTAATACTCATGCCTATAATTTTACTTTTGTTTTTTATCCATTTTTTAGGTTTCATCTTGGGTTTGGTTACTTTGGGTGACAAGTATTTATTGTATTGGAGAGTGACCAGTGGGGTCACATAGTGTAATTTTGGTCATCAGGTTTGGTCATCAGGTTTGGTCAGTTTGTTGTATTGTTTAGTTTTACTTTTGGTTTCTTGTATAAATAATGTTTAGTTCAATTTTATATAAATGTGTATTGGGCTGTCTATTCTTTCTGTTGTTTTCATTATTTTTTTATATTTGGGTGAAATCACTCCCTTATCACTCTAACTTATTCCCTCGGCCCTTGTTTAAATCCCGGGAGGATCAGGAATGTCTCTTAGGACTTATCGTGGAGCGGTCTAGGTGACCAGTTCAGGGTTGACCCGAACTGGTTCATGACAGTATATGTCATTCAATTCTATGGAAGATCTTGATATTCATAAATTCGAATAAGAAAAATTAGATGTAGTTGATGAATTCTTATTACTTTTAGAGATAAATTTAATTCGTTCTAAAGGTTTTTTTATACTAAATCTACCACTAATAAGTTTCAAAATGTATAAAAGTTAGGAATATTTTCATCATAACTACAAAGATGGATGATGGGGAAGATAGATTTGAATACTTAAAAAATAAAGAACAAAGTTTCACCCTAAAAAAATTAAAATTACGTTTACATTTGATAAGAAGTTTGAATAGAATATTTTAGATAGAAAGGAAAATGATAATCAAGAGGCGTGATTTAAAGAAGGTGATACTGAATTCAAATCAGAATCCGAAGTTGAAATGATAATAATAAATAGGAAATATTAATATGAAATAGAAGAATGAAATCATATTAAAGTAATTTCACATTTCATGGTGGAACATGAAAGGGAACTTGAGTAATTTGATTCTCAATACAAGAGGATTAGAAAGATCAAAATTTTATTGAATGGATCATAAGAATATGTCAACCAAAACAATTCCAAAACCACTTAGTTAAATATTTTTATTGAGGAATAGGTGGTTGATAAAGAATATTCAAATGGAGCTATATATTTTAAGAAAAAAATGAATAACAATACACGGAGATGAATGGAATTAATGGTTATATCAATGAATAGGTTGAATGGTTTGAGTGGTTAAATCAATGAATGAGTGGAATTAATGGTTATATTAATGAATGGTTATATCAATAAATGGGTTTAATGCTTATATGAATGAATGAGTTGAATGGGTGGAATTAATAGTTATATCAATGAATTGTTATATAAATGAATTGTTATATCAATGAACGTGATGAATTATTTTAAAGAGGAAGTGTTCACTTTGAGTAAAAAACATGAAGATGAATTGAAAAATAAATATTCCAAAACACAACTATAATTTTTGGTGTTCTAAAATGTGAAAAAAATTAAAGGGATTAGTGAGGAATGTGAAATATCGAGAAGGTGTGAAAAGATGAAACACATAAGCATGTGGGTAATAATTAATAGAGATTTGAAGATGAATCATTTAAAACTAGAGGATACATTTAAATAGAGGAAGGATAGGAAATTTTTGGAGATAAATCTCAATCATTGAGGAATTAACAAGAACAAAAAAGGTACTTATAGGCTGGAAACATGTGAAGAAATGATGAATTGATATTCCTCCTTTTGAGGTGTCAATTATAATGAGATCACAATGACATAATGTCCTACTATGTTAAAAATGAAAGTTATTTAAAATTATAATATATTTAAATTCATTCGAGGATAAAAAAAACATCCCATAATGCAAATAATATATTTTTATAAGTTTATTTTTATTTATTTATTTTATTTTTTTCATAAAGATATGTATTGTTGGTAATGAGAGAGTAAATATAACTCTTATGGATATAGAAGGAGGATGGATGTGACGAAAAAAATAGTATTCCATTAGAAAATATATTTATTCACTTAAAAAAGAGGTGTAAAACTATACTATTCATGATGAAGTTAATGTGGAAATATCCTTATATATCATAGTTAAACTGAACATTTATTTAGAAGAAAAAAAAGAAGGATATAGAAATCCTAAAAAATATTTACTTTAAAGAAAAAAAGAATAAAGATACATTGATACTAGATTGTGGGTATTCATTCCAAGTGACTGGGATGGTGAATTTATTAAATAATGTGAACGTATGTGTTTATGGTATGGGTTTATTATGTAATGATGAAGACTTAAAGATAAAGATATGTTGAAATATCAGTAAAGTTATAGATGAATTGAAAAACACGGAGAAACTTTATATACATGATCTTCAATAAAATTTATTGAGGATGAGTCAAATTTGTGACTCAAGGCTTGAAGTCACATTCAAAAAAAAAGGGATGTTATATCAAAGGTAAGGTTTAATTTTTTTCCACAATGTTTTCATGAAAAAATGAAAATTTATTTCAAGTGGATAACCTAGGGAAAAATTCTTTCCCCATGATCTAAGTGGAGAAAAACTTATGGAATTTATTTCTTAGTAATATATATTAGTAAATCATAGGAAAATTATCAAATCTAAATGAAAATATAGTTATTCCAAATCTAAAGAGTGGCCATGAGAATACTCATATTTCACGTATGAGAGGGAATATTATATAAAATATTTATTGGTAAAATAAGAAGATACCATAAGACTTGTTGGACCTAATACACCCCAATGTGTATAGTGTAGTGACACATACCAAAATACTAGGTAAAAGATAATTTATTTTATTTTTTCAGGATTATAATTAGAAAGGTTTTATATCATTCATACAATCCAAGAAGAAATTCATGATGTGCATCATTTTTTTTGGTGAGATAAAAATTAAATTAGAAGATCGATAATGATTCTATGATGAAATAATATATTAGAGTACACTTCCATTTAAGTGTAAAACTTCTTGGAGAAAAATAATATAAAAAATAAAAAATCTTTTGTTCGGACTCTACAATAAAATGGTTTCATGGAACAAAGAAAATATATTGTGAATAATAAGGTATATACACAACTCATCGAGAGTTGTTTCTTTAGGTAGTATTAGAAGAAAGTGGTGCATGTATCTGTATTGAAGTGCCCAAAATTAGTTAGATAATTGAGAGGGGTGGTGGTGAATCAGTTATACCTTTTTATGAATTATTATTTTTTAATTAAAAAACTATGATTGGTTACGATCTCAAACTTATAAATTTTCATATCTCTGCATTACATGAATTTTTTTAAAATTTGATATCATAAAACACAATAATATTTCATACGGCTCCGCCTCGATGTGTGATCCTACTACTTGATGTGATTGGTTAAACCCCCAATCACATATTGTATAGTATAAATTCATGTATTCAGAAAACTTATCTCACTATAAAACTAAATTTTTTTGCCTCCCACTATAAGAATATTTAAAACAAAATAAGAAATATATATATTTTTCTCTAGGTTTATTCTGAATCCCTTGAGATAAATATTCCTCATCAAGACTCTTGGATCATGTATTTTTTGAATTCTATATTATTTAAGAATGCTAATAAAAAATATTCATGATTGAGTAGTATGGTCTTTCTCACTCTATTTAGATCATAAATGATATGATTCTTCCTTAAATTGACAAATGATTATGAATTATAGGTATCCTAATATTTGAAATTTATTTATATTCGGTCTTCTTCTATTAATTTTTTGACACAAAAGTGTATTGAATTATTAGTTATCAATATCACAAGCCTTTTTATTCATTTTTAAATAATTTTATATTTATATAAAATTTAGTGAAAAATGTTTCCGTATTTGAAATATAGAAATACCCCATTATTCTCAGTAATGCAATATTCAGTTTTTTTGAATTGGTCAAAAAAAATTCAGATATTATTCTCTCATTAAAAATCATTTAAATTTCATGATATATATACATTTAAATCACCTAGAATCATCAGATTATTTCCTCATTTAAATATACATGAAATTTGATTATTTAATTTTTTCAAACTCCTCTACATGTGCTTGGATTTATTCAGTTGGGACATGGAAAATTTTCTTGTAATTTGGAATTATTCTCAAATAAATTTAATCTAGAATCATAACAAAGTTTAATAATTTTGAAGTTTAAATGCATGATGATCATTCAGTTTTTTTATTTTAATATTATAGAATTGTATTATAAAAATCATGTTATATCAATTTTTTTAAAAAATTTATATCATATGAAAAATAATGTCTTATGAAAATATCATACATAGTGTACAATATCATTCAAGAATGAAAATATCTTAAGAGAACTCACATATTACAAAAATTTGTATCTTATGAAGTAACATATCTTATGAACCTTGGATATATTATGAGATATTAATATCATACACTGTCTTAACATCTTACACGGTATGAATATAATATACACTTACAATATGTTATATTTCTCAAATATCTTGCATGACTAAGATATCTTATGAATTTTGTCTATATTATAAAAAATACCAAATTATCTTAGGAATTATATACATAAAAAGAATTCAAAACATCTAAAATGATAGAATCACATCCTAGCTTCCTCAAACCATCTAAAACAAATATGGAGAATCACAATTCATTCTAAAAATCTTTAAGACATCATCCAAATGATTTTTCTTCAATAGACTGATTTTATAACATCCCTTATAGATATTTATTTTTTAATCACATTTTTAAAAAACCCCTTTATATAAATTACTTTAAAAGTCATTCCAAATTTTTTTATACAATACCATTTCCTCTAAAAATACTTGTATTTACTCTATATTAATATTTTATAAAAAATAAATACACATTAGGTGCTTATATATTATATCAATTTATCAATTTTCCAAGTAGCTCCATATTAATTTTTATCTATCATGATAGTATCTCAACTCCAACATAGTTTGAATTTCTTCCAATAACCTATTGGAACCAAATACAATGCAACTCTATGAATCCATTTGGGTACTTCAATATCCCAATTTGTATTTATTTTCAATACCCCTATTAATTTAAATGTTGATGTTTTTATTCCCCCTATTTATAATAAATATAATTAAAATATAAGTTAAATACCTTCCCATCTCATCTCTTTTGTTTTTCTTCAATATTTCAGAACAAAATCCTCACTCTCTTTTATTTAGAGCTCCTGCTGGATCCAATTTGAAGATAAGTATGAGGAAATATGATTATTAGTAGTGAAATATCAATTATTAATTATTAGTATCACAACTAAAAAATAGGATACACCCATGGGAATGGGTCCCATTGATTATTGGGGTGGTGATAGGGTGTTTGCATATAGAATCTAACCCATAGAGTGTCCACGTTTACATTAACTAGCCTGTAGCCATGATCGATGACCGTGGAAATATACCTAATCTACTTGGAATAATCTATTTCCATGGGGATTTAATGTGTCTATAGATTGCAATATTTTAATTTTAATTTGTAGAGTTTCAAATCTACATATCTCTCACAGAGGAAAATAGACACCATAACTCGGATATGATGTGTTATATATATATGAACATATATATATATATAATGTTTTTATGATGTGGATAAACCTATTGGTCTAGTCCACCTATGCCTATGGCTATACATGTTTTTAGAGGGGGATATGGCCATGATATTAATTTCCTATGTATATAGGGGTTTTTGGTGATAGAATGTATCCATGAAAACCTATTAACATCACTACATGTGTTTTTAGAGGGGACTATATCCATGATCTTCTTTTCTTTTGGATATAGGCCTTCTCCCATGATCCTCTTGAGGGGAAAAAAGTTTCTTCCAAGTTGGTGAAAAATGTAAGCTACTTATAGGATAAAGCATAGTTAACCGTGACTATCTGTCACCCTATAGCCCAGAACATCACCAAACAATGGCTATAGTAAGGATATATACACTAATAATCTAACTTGTATCTATAGACCCATGGTTATACCACCATTTTATACTTATGTCTACCAGAAAAAAACCCTATATAAGAAAAAGAGATAATTAACCTAGACACCAAAATTAACTCCTAATATATTTAGCATGTGATATATCTCTAGTTTTTTCAGTTAATGGGGTATCCAAACATATTTATATTTTTTTATAATACACAAATCTTCTATTCTTAGGTCCACAAGGCTGAATGCCCTGAGAGGGGGGGGGGGTGAATTAGGGTGTGACTAATTTAAAAAGAATGCCCGCTCTGATCTTGTTTCGCTGTTAAGAAAAACACTCTTCTCTCTCTTTTCGGTTGCATAATATAAACAGAATGTAAAGAAAGCACATGACACAACAATTTTACTTGGTTCACCGCTAAGGGCTACGTCTAGGGAGCATACGCCGATAGGTTGCCGGTCGTACCAGATTCCACTATACTTCACTAGCTGTGGATTACAATGTTTGGGTATAGTCACTCTATCCCAGGCCCACTACCTTTGCAATGTTTAGGGTCGGATCACTACTTTCCCAAGGGTCACTCCCTATTTCTCTCTCTCTGGCTCACTTCCGGTGGAGAGGATCACCTTCTTCCTCTTTCTATGCTCACATCACTTGGAAGGGATCCCACTCACAGTTTATAGACCTGTAGGTCTCTTCATTTGCATGAAATAATGCATCTTAAACTGTTTATAGATGCTCTGTTGAAGTCCAACTTTCATCCACTGATTAATACCACTTTGCCTCTGACCACTGGGAAACTACCTTTGGAAAGTACCCTACTTCGCGAGGCTTCCAATTTCACAAAGCTCAAACAAGCCTTCACGAAGCTCCTGCCTCTTCGCGAAGTTCTCTCACGAAGCACTCTCACTAATCACTCCTGTGAAGCTCAAACCGTTGCAGAGAAACTTCCCTCGTGAATCTCACTAAGCCAACACAGATCTCACAAATTTCACGGAGCTACAATAGCCGCCGCGAAGCTCCTCTTTCGCGAAGCACATTGGCTCCGCGAACCACCTTCGCAATACGAGAGAAAAATATTTTCTCTGAAAATTCTCTCTCCTTCTCTCGAGGGGGTCGGCATCTATTTATAGGAAATTCCACCGACCCTCGAACTTTCCACACGAAGTCAATGCCACATCATCTCAAATCGCGAAGCTCCAATGTTTCCACCAGAATTCTGTGTAAATCGCAAAGCACCATGACAATTTTCGGATCGCAGATCTCGTCGTAATCATAGAGCATTACTGTCAACATTCCTTCACACCTTCACCGCGAAGCTCCCTCGCAAGGCCCTTCACTGCCGTGATGCGCTACAACTCCGCCGTTCGCAAAGCTTTGACGTAATCGCGAAGCATCACCGCCTCCATTTTTCTGTTCTTCGCAAAATCCAATCCATGCATCCTCTCTTCGCGAAATTCATGCTTTTTCCATATAAAAAAATGATCTTTATGGAAATCATATTTTCGCGATGCTCACCAGACTTCCAAATTTTGGACCCCAAAAATTTGGAAAACATTGGGAAACAGCGCCACCTTGTACTGCTCTTTTGTACCGCCTCCAGATCGTCCTTTATTTGTTATCATTCTTTGTCAACATGGATTGTCAACAACTTCTTGGGAACTCGACAATTCCTTCATGGAAACCTACTTTGTCAACAAAAACAATCAACCCAAAAATACTTCAATGTTAAATTGAGGGATTTTTTCCCAACAATCTCCCCCTTTGGGTTTGTTTACAACTCTTCACAACTCTGCTCAGAATAATTTTCTGCACTTTGATACCTTACTGAGTCTTCTTCCATCCGCTACCACCATTCGCCTCTTGAGATTTTGATAGCATTCAAGGAATCACATAACACATACTCTAAGCCCACATGAGCAATGCTCAGCGTAAGAAACAAGAGTAGTATGATAAGTTCATCAATGAACCACTTCATGTCAAACACCAATTGTCGATTCCAACCTAATACCAATTCTTAAATTGATACCAATTGTTGAACCACACTGATACCAATTGGGGATATCTAGACACCTTCTCACACCATTCCAACACCACTATTATGCTTTTATCACGATCCTCAGCTGTCGTGATTTCTATGCTTTGATCGATCACTTCTAGCATTGTCAGATTTAATACGCTCCCCCTTTCTGTTCACAGCTTCATACCTTGTCAGCTTCAAAACCTCTTTAGCCCTATTTCCTGTGTTGTACAAGCTAAGCTCTGGCTAAGCACATTCAACTAGCGTCAACTCCCCCTATCTGGATGCTCCACCTGTCAGCTTCTCCCTATATCATTCATGATTTATCAAATCTCCACATTGTCTCCCCCTGGAACAATCACTATTTTCTCCCCCTTTGTCAACGAACCCAAAGGACACCCCTTTTTAGTCTGTAACAGAGTAGAGAACACATATCATCACATTAGGGAAAGATACATCATAACTCGGGGAGAGGGGGAGGTTTCACATCCACACGCTATTAAGTGCGGGGAATCGACTGAACTCCCAGAGCCAGTCGATGCCTTTCGAATGCTTCCTTGGGTAATGCCTTTGTCAGAATATCTGCAACCTGTAACTCTGTAGGCACATACTCCAACTTCACAATCCATTTCTCCACATTCTCCTTGATAAAATGATATTTGATCTCAATGTTCTTTGTCCTTGAGTGATGGACTACATTTTTGCTGAGATTTATAGCACTTGAGTTATCGCATTGGATTCCGATCGGAGACTTCACTTCAAATCACATATCTTAATGCTGCTGCTTTATCCATAATAGTTGGGTATATGCTTGAGTGGCCGAAATATACTCAACTTCTGCGGTGCTCAACAAAATGCAATCTTGCTTCTTGCTTAGCCAAGAAATACACAATCCAACAAGATAGAAAGCACCACCTGACGTTGATTTCCTATCATCTGCTGAACCGGACCAGTCTACATTAGTATATCCCAATAAATCTGTCTGAGATTTATCAGTATATGTCAAGACGAAATCCACTGTGCCCTAGATATACCGAAGTATTCTTTTCACTACAAGCATGTGGATTTCGTTGGGATTACTCTGATATCTCGCTTCTTGGCATGTGGCCAAAACAATATCAGGCCTTGTCGTGGTCAAGTACAACAATCTTGCAATAATTTGCATGTATTCTGTGATATTAACTGGCTTGCCATCCTCATATTTTGATAATTTCATCCGGGTATGAACCAGAGTTTTCATATCCTTGGAATTTTCCATGCCAAACCTTCTTAACACCTCCTTGGCTTATTTGGATTGAGAAATGAATGTTCCATTCCTTCCTTGTGTCACCTGTAGACCAATGAAATATGTTATCTCTCCAATCATTGACATTTCAAACTCATTTTTCATGAATTCTGAAAACAGTCTGCACTGAGCTTCATCTGATCCACCAAATATTATGTCATCGACATAGACTATCCCCATCATCCTTTGAGTACTATTGTTGTTGAAATAAAGATTTTAATCAACTCCCCCATGATGGAAACTAAGCTTCTTCATGTATTGAGAAAGCCGTGAGTACCATGCCCTTGGTGCTTGTTTCAGCCCATACAATGCCTTCTTCAACCTGTAAACTTTGTTCTCATCCTCATGAATGAGAAAACCATATGGCTTCTCAATATACACTTCCTCTTCCAGAACACCATTCAAGAATGCAGATTTCACATCCATCTGGAACACTTTGAACTTTCTTTGCACTGCTATGGCCAAAAATAATCTAATTGTCTCCAGCCTTGCATCTGGTGAAAATGTCTCATATACATCTATTCCCTCTATCTGGGAGTATCCCTTGCACACTAGTCGTTATTTGTTTTGAATCACAGTTCCATCTTCATTCATCTTGTTGCAATAGACCCATTTAGTCCCGATGACATTCTTGTCTGCTGGCCTCGAAACAATCTCCCATGTCTGGTTCTTCTCAATTTGATCAAGCTCTTCATTCATAACCTGAACCCAGTTTTCCTCTTCAGTTGCATCGGAAATTTTTTTTTGACTCCACCTGAGATAAAAACGATGTTTTCTGTAATGAATTCATTCTTCGAGTTTGAAATGGAGTTTTCTGATCACCAATGATATTCTGCCTATCAATTTCAGTTCGACTCTTTGGCCTCCTTGCAGACACACACTTGACACGTTCTTGTTCATCATCAGTATCTTCTTTTGAGTCAGCCTCTACCACTTCTTCTCACCCTGTGTTGCTTACTTCATCATCACTTTCATCCAGGAACTGTTCACTGGGTCGTTGAGTATTCTGTTCATTTTCAACTATAGTGACATCATTGCTCTCAAATTTTTTTCCTAGCCTTTTGTTGAAGCATTTATACGCTTTTCATTTCCCTGAGTATCCAAGGAATATCCCCTCATCTCCTCGTGCCTCAAAATTCCTATGATTTTCTTTTTTGAGAATGAAATACTTACTTCCAAAGATCCGAAAGTATTTCAACATTGGCTTCTTTCCGTACCATAGTTCATACGGAGTCTTCCCTTTCTTCAGACACAACAGAGACCTGTTTGAAACATAGACTGATGTCAACACTGCTTCCTTCCAAAATTTCTCTGGTAGGTCTTTGTCAATAAGAATCGTTCTGGTCATGTTGTTGATGATACCATTTCTCTTTTCAACCACACCATTCTGTTGGGAAGTTCTTACTGATGAAACATGATGCCTTATCTCATGTTTCTCAAGATACTCTTCCACTTGACTGTTTGTGAATTCTGTACTGTTATCTGTACAGAACTTCAAGATTTTCTGCCCAATCATCCTTTCTGATTCCCTCCTGTACTGTTTTATGCAACTAAACACCTCTGTCTTATGGGTAATGACAAATACCCATGCCATTGTACTGTAATCATCAATGAAAAGAACATAGTACCTTTTCCCATTTATAGCTCGTGGTGAGATAGGTCCACATACATCAGTATGAACCAGTTCGAGCACTCTAGTTGATTTCTGTTACTTTGGCCTGTATGTCTTTCTGATGATCTTCCCTTGTTGGCAAGCATCACACGTATGAGTGCGATCACGTGATAGTTTGGGAAGGTCTCTAGCAGCATCACACTTTACGAGATCCTCCATAGATGGTTGGCATAGATAACCAAGTCGCTTATGCCACAACTGGTTTTCTTCCTCTCTGGATAAAAGACATGTATCTTCTTCCCACCTACAAGGTAGAGATTTCCCTTTGACATTTTTCCCTGTAGAACAGCTGCTCCATCTTTTCCTTTCACAACACACATCTTCTTGGTAAATCGGATAGAGTGCCCAGAGTCACATAGTTGACTGACATTGAGTAAGTTATGACTAAGACCCTCTACTACCAAGACATCAGCACATCTCATCTCTTTGCCCCCAACTTGGCTTTCCCTGAGCCAACAATCTTCAGGCCTTCATCATTTCCAAATTTGACAACTCCTTCTTTTTTCATATTTGATGCCTGTAACAAGATCCTTATTACCCGTCATGTGGGATGTGCAACCACTGTCAAGGATCCAAACACCAGATCGATCTGATTCTTTAAGGGAAATCTCTGCCACCACGACCTTCTCATTATTCTTCTTCTTGGTCCATACTTTTTCTTTCACACTCGGCATGGATTGAGACTCTTGTTCTTTCTCAGAGTATAATGGACTAGCCTCATCTTTCAAAGCCACAAATCTATTATGCATTTTTAACTCACCTATCAGTTTATTGACCTGCTGTTTGCGAACGTTTTGATTCTTCTTTGGCACATTTCTCTGAATGGTCGAAGTACAATACCTAGCCATGTGCCCAAATCCTCCGCACCAAAAAAAGTGACCTTAAAAATATGTTCTGGAAAATCGTTCTCTATTTGGCTGCCATCTTTGTTCCTGTTCCCTTCTATAACTCTTGGATATGGACTACACATACTGTGAATGTCCCATTTTCCCACAGCAATAACACCTGATATAGGATACATTCCTTTGTGATACTTCAGCACTACGATTTTCCCTTTGGGATCTCTGAATATTCTGATTCTGTTTTGTGCCCAAATCAACCTTCAATTTTGGGACGGTTTCTTGCGGTCTAACATTAATTGCCACCGATTTTTGTTTCTTATCAAGCCCTGAATCAACCTTAGCATTTGAGCTTTCTTTCTCCTCCACTCCTGCTGAACTAAAAGCCTCCTCTTTCATCTTCTCTGTCTTCTGAATGTCCTGCTTTTCTGATATCACATTGGGGGTCAAGAGTTTTTCTTGATCCTTCATTTTTCGTCGTAGAATGACCACTTCTTCTTCATGCTCTTTGGTACGCCTGACCTTCTCCTTTCCCATGTTATTCAAACAATCAATTTCCTTCTTTTGTTCCTCAATTTTAAGCTTATTCTCAACAATATTTTCTGAGCTCTCTGGTGTTGAGGATTTTAGTCTTTCAATTTCTTCTAATAGTTCTGACTTTTCTTAATCCTGTTGTTGCATATAGAGTTTATAATCACAAACCACTTTATTGGATTTCTTCGCTTTGGCTCTCCAAACATCTATCTCCTCAAGAGCTACTTCCAATTCGGCTTCCATATGAAATCTCCCTTCAATTTCATCTTATTCTTCAACGTCAACTTCTTCATTTTTCTGAGAACTACCGATGACCGCTACCATAGCATTTTGCCTATGATCTTTACAATTTTCAAACTCTTCAACCTCTTCATCCTCAGACTCCTCTAAACTTTCAAATTCTTGTGAAAGAAGATTCTTTTTCTTGAAAAAATTTCTCTTGAATTGCTTCTTCCCTTTCACAAACGCTGAAGTCTTCTTCTTGGGAATTTAAACTTCATCATCATCATCATCGTTATCTTCAAATTTCTTGGGGAATCTTGCCGCAAGATGACCAACCTTTCCACATTGAAAGCATGCTAGTAGAAGTTTACCTTTGAACTTTCCTCTTCCTCTTTGTAGATTTTAAGAAAGGAATGACATCACCTCATCTATCTATTCTTCTTCATTAGAATCCTCAATGGTGAGTTTCTTCATGGCATTGAATGCCACCTCTTTGGATTTACCCTTTTCCACAGTCTTGTTATCATCATTTCTCATTTCATATGCAACAAGAGTGCTGTGTAGGTTATCCAATGTCAGTTCTTTTGGGTCTTTATCTTCCAAAACAGAAACTTTCGGATTGAACCGAGGTGGAAGTTTTCTCAATATGTGCTTCACAATTTTTATATCTTCGATAATTTCTCCAAGACCCCGCATGTATTCTACCACAGCATTTACCCTGTCAAAGAATGCATCAACAGACTCATTCGGGTTCATTTTCAGATCTTCATACTTGTTTGACAACACTTACAGCTTTGCCTCTCTCACTTTTGTATCCCCTTCATAAATATTCAAAAGCTTTTCCCACATGGAATGTGATGTTTTTCATGACATCACCTTTGTATATATGGGATTGGAAAGGGATCCCCCCTAAGGCATTGATAGCTTTGGAATCAGCATCCAACTCTTTATTCTCAGCTTCTGATAATGAACCACTAGTAATATCAGTTGTGATACCATGCATAGCTGCTGAAAACACATCCATTCCCAAAGATCGGAAATAGTGTTGCATTCGATTCTTCCATATCTGAAAATTATATCCGTTGAAGATCGGAATACCTCTATGATTAGTGGCCTCCATTGAGAGAAGAACTAATATCAACCTCTCCCTCTGATACCAATTGTTAGGTCCACAAGGCTGAATACCCTGAGAGGGGGTGGGGTGAATCAGGGTGTGACTAATTTAAAAAGAATGCCCGCTCTGATATTGTTTTGCTGTTAAGAAAAACACTATTCTCTCTCTTTCCTGTTGCACAATATAAACAGAATGTAAAGCAAGCACATGACACATCAATTTTACTTGGTTCACTGCTAAGGGCTACGTCCAAGGAGTATACGCCGAAAGGTTTCCGGTCGTACCAGATTCCACTATACTTCACTAGCTGGGGATTACAATGTTCGGGTATAGTCACTCTGTCCCAGGCTCACTACCTTTTCAAGGTTTAGGGTCATCTCACTGCTTTCCCAAGGGTCACTCTCTATTTCTCTCTCTCTGGCTCACTGCTGGTGGAGAGGATCACCTTCTTCCTCTTCCTATTCTCACTGCACTTGGAAGGGATCCACTCACAGTTTATAGACCTCTAGGTCTCTTAATTTGCATAAAATAATGCATCTTCAATTGTTGATAGATGCTCTGTTGAAGTCCAACTTTCATCCACTGATGAATACCACTTTGGCTCTGACCACTGGGCAACTACCTTTGGAAAGTACCCTACTTTGCGAGGCTTCCTATTTCACGAAGCTCAAACAAGCCTTCACGAAGATCCTGCTTTTTCGCGAAGCTCTCTCGCAAAGCACTCTCGCGAATCACTCCTGCGAAGCTCAAACCGTTGTAGAGCAACTTCCCTCTCGAAGCTCACTGAGCCAACGCGGAGCTCACAACTTTTGCGGAGCTACAATAGCCCCCGCGAAGCTCCTCTTTTGCGAAGCACACTGGCTCCGCGAACCACCTTCCCAATACGAGAGAAAAATATTTTCTCTGAAAATTCTCTCTTCTTCTCTCGAGGGGGTCAGACTCTATTTATAGGCGATTACACCGACCCTCAAACTTTCCGTGCGAAGTCAACGCCACGTCATCTCAAATCGCGAAGCTCCAAATTTTCCTCTAGAATTCTGTCTAAATCCCGAAGCACCACGGAAATTTTCAGATCGCAGAGCTCGCCGTAATCACGAAGCATTACCGTCAACATTCCTTCTCACCTTCGCCGCGAAGCTCCCTCGCAAATCCCTTCACCACCGCGATGCGCTACAACTCTGCCATTCGCGAAGCATTGACGTAATCGCGAAGCATCACCGCCTCCATTTTTCTGGTCTTCGCAAAATCCAATCCATGCATCCTCTGTTCGTGAAATTCATGCTTTTTCCATATAAAAAAAATATTCTTCATGGAAATCCTATTTTCACGATGCTCACCAAACTTCCAAATTTTGGACCCCAAAAATTTGGCAAACACTGGGAAACGACGCCACCTTGTACTACTTTTTTTACCGCCTCTATATAGTCCTTTCCTTTGTCATCGTTCTTTGTCAACATGGATTGTCAAAAACTTCTTGGGAACTCAACAATTACTTCATTGAAACCTGCTTTGTCAACAAACACAATCAACCCAAAAATACTTCAATGTTACCTTGAGTGATTTTTTCCCAACATCAATAAATACATCAAAATAGTTCATTTACAAGACAACTTAATCCCCCTTTAACTTTCCTTACACATGGACCACAATCCCCATTTAATTAATAGATTCACCTTTATCAAGTAAAGGATGAAAGTGTGATTAGAATGATTTAAATTCCAAATATAATTAGCTATCTATAAATTATATATTTATTACATAATGCTGTTTTGACTACTTTACTTCAGGTTTTCAACCCATCAAAGGATGGACTTTACCCATCATCATGGAAGTTAGAAAATTCCACGATGCTTACGTATTCTTGTTGTAAAACTAATACATCACTCATATAGATACCCCTTTAATTCATGTTCTTAAATTTCCTATATATTAGTAAATTTTTCTTAAGAGAATATGGATGAGGAGTTCTTGGTCCTTAGTGGTAGTAGCAAAGTGGATAGTTACCTCTCAACTAGAATCCTCCAGTTCTTCCAACTTTTGTATTAAGAAACTCCTTCATGATTCATCTCCTGAATTTATATCATGATTCATTATTAGAAGCATATATTTCCTTATTATTTGAGATTTCCTCTCTTATGATGAAGGATTATTAACTTCATCCATAAATTCACATTTAACTAGTGATATTTTGTGTTTGTTTTTAAAAATATTTTTTTATCTATGTAACTAAGTCCAATAGTTATTAAGAGAGTGGAAAAAATGGTTTCACCATCCACATATATCTTTAATAATTCTTGGTTCACCATTATTAGAAAACCACCCTTGAAATTCATGTTATTGTTCATGTGAAACAACCTACTTCTTTTTAACAAAAACACTTTCTTATTATTTATAAATATTTATATCTATTTTTAATTATAAAAACCAAATTTTCAAGAATTCAATTTTTATATATAAATAAATATTTCAGTTATAAAATTATTTCTCAATACATTTTGATATATCATTTTTAGTAATCTATCCTGCTTCTTTTTCTAGGATGTCATCTAATAAAACCATTATTTTATCCCTCTCTTGGATGAATTCAATTTTTTAATTCAACATCCTAATTTTAATAATGAATTCCATGGATTGTTTTTAATATCTTATGGCGTGTCCCTTACAATCATAGTAGAATAATTACCCTATGGTTTTAAATCTTTTACATTCTAATTTATCTTCTTAGATGTACTTTGAGAAAAAAAGCTTATGCTTACTCCATAATAATGCCTTGGCTTTAACTTAATTTTGTTTCTTAATCTTATATGGTATTATCATCCCATTATCATATGATTTTTTGGGTTGGTAAATACTATAATTCATTAAAACTATGTCCACCGAGGTTTAAATAATAATATAAATATTGTAAGAAAAAAATTGTTCTTTATGAACCAATTCTTCTTATACTGGGGATATTTTGTATTTAAATTAGGTATTATTGTATTTTTTATTTATAATCACCCTTAATTTTGGGGTTCTAAAATATTAATTAGCTAACACATTATTCTAGTATTATTTTTACAAATTCCTAATATTAAAAATACACCAGTAATACCATATAAATCTTCTACACTTTCTTATACACTTTGTATGATAAAAATTTCTATTTTACACAATGTTTTTTAAAGGAAATATAAATATTTTATGCATTTTAAAAAAGACTAACTTCTTGAACAAGCTAACAACCACCCATAATTTATTTTTTCCCCATAAACATTTTTATACACCCATATTTTTATAAATTTAAAAAGGAAACCTATACTAGTAGTTGAAAAAACATTAGTACAAAAATGATTTACTCAATTATGGGTTATCTTTTTCAAAGAGGTTATTATATGTTGTTTAAAAGTTAAATTCAAGCTCTCCCTACTATTGATATTAGTCCTTATTGGGAAAATATTATCATAAAATGTTTTAAATGAATCACTTATTTTATAAATAATTTGGATAGTTCTGGTTTTTAATGATTCTTTATTTTTTAATTTCACCCCAAGTTTAAGAAACTTCATATTGATATTGTTCTTCTCAACCTCATCTAATCTCAAACAACTATCCCATTATCTCTATATATAATCAATATATTCCTCTTTCTTTTATCATACTTATAATAAGAAGTTTTTTTTATCTCCCTTAATCTTTTTCAATTATCCCTCAACTAATAATATTTTATATTTAATATTGTTTTATACAGTTTTTCTAATGCATGGATTACTTCCACAAATACTTTCCTTGTTACATAGATTTCCCAAAAAACTATTTTTAGTTATTCTAAAATCCAGGAAACTTGATCATTTAAAAGTGATAAAAATTCTTACTCAACATCAATATGTCGTGTGGGAGTCTTTCATATTTAGAAATTTTCATCTAAATAATTCCCCATTTCATCATCCACCAATTCCAACTATACTTTTTTATTAGGTAGTTCCATGATAACACCAAATATACAAGTGACCACTTATTTGGAAACTTTACTCAAATGATCCTTAAAATAAGACTAAATATCACTAAGTGATTTGTTAAATACATATTCATCATAATTTTAAAAAACTTAATTTGAAGAATCATAATAAATGGATTGTAAATAATTCTACCACTCTAAATACCTATAGATAATAGTGTTTCTTACATCACATTTGAATTATTCTTTAACATATGTGTCTCTCGATTTTTTATCATTTCTATAAGTTTTTACCAAAATAGTCACATTGGTACCATTAAAAATTTATTATCATTCTCTGTCTAAGGAATATCAATAACTTCATAAATCTTCACTTCATACTAATAAGAAAATCTTGGATATAATCAAGGGATACATGATTAGATTTAATACTAATTTAATTTCCTAGAATTTGTTAAATCACTTGGAGGAGGGGGTATGAATCAATGATACATTTTTTCAAAATTTTATTCTTTATTTAACCACCATGATTAATCAAGATAATCATTATATTACATTGTGTCTCTTAGTTTTACCTAAATATTGAAAAAAGTAGATGGCACATGGAACAAAAAAATTCATGGTTTATTCTTGATGTGTAATCCTACTATTTGATTTTATTGATTAAACCTCAAATCATATATTATCCTCTAGAAACATAAGTGGTTACAATATATAACGTCTCAATCCCATTATAATATGAGTTTTTTTAAATAATTTTTTTAAAAAATATTTTTTAAAAATAGACTAGGTTAATTTTTTTTAAAATGCGCCACAAAGGAGGCATCGCGGATGCCGCCTTTCTCCTAAAACAAAAAAATAAACGTTTAATTTTTTTTTAATTTTAATTTTAGTTTTTAGTTTTTTTGTTTTGTTTATATATATATAAAACAAATATAAAAAAATATAGTTTTCAGCATAATTTATCCGCTATTTAAAATCCAGCAGTACTGCCATTACAACTGTCAGGATTCTGATAGAAGCGCTCTCCCAGGGCTCCCTTTTATAAGAGAGCTTACCCTGGATATCATTCTACATTTTCGATGTGGGATTCTGTTTCTCCCTTTCATACATAGAACATTCTGCATTTATGATGTGGGATTCTATTTCAAGTACGTGACTTTGAAAGACTAGAAAATATAAACTATACGAAAAATATAAATGAAACTTAAAACATAGATTAAATATATAAAAAATATTTGAAAAAAATAATTTCGTAAAAAATGATGATAAAAAATGATTTATAAGCTTTCAAAACCTCCTACTTGAAACTTAAAAATGTTTCAAGTACGTGATTTTGAAAGCCTATAAAATATAAACTACAATACCAATATATATGAAACTTAATACATGGATTAAACATATAACAAATAGTTGAAAATAAAAATAATTTCGTAAAAAATGTTGATGGAAAATAATTTATAAGTTTTAAAAAACACCTACATGAAGCTTAAAAATGTTTCAAGCACATGACATTGAACGCCTATAAAATATAAACTTTTTTACCGATACAATTGAAACTTAAAACATGGATTAAACATATAAGACATAGTTGAAAATAAAAAAATCGTAAAAATTTATCCTGAAAAATAATTTATAGGCTTTCAAAACCACCTACTTGAAACATAAAAATGTTTCAAGTTTTTGCCTTTGAAAGACTATAAAATACAAACTATTAGACCGGTATAATTTAAAGTTCAAATATGGATCAAACATATAATAAATTATTTAATTAGTTAATTAAAAATTATAAATTACTAATTTATAATTACTAATTATAATGAATAATGAATAATTAATATTTATAATGAATACTTATATTGAATAATTATAATGAATAATTATAATGAATAATTATATTACTAACTAACAAATTAATTATTATATAATAATTTATTATAATTACTAATTAATAAATATAATGAATAATTATATTACTAATTAACTATTATATAATTAATAGTTATATTACCAATTAACTAATTAATTAATATATAATAATTTTTAATAAATAAAAATTAATAATTATAATGAATAATTATAATTTATAATTATATTACTAATTAACTAATTATTAAAAGGGCATCGACTCTATCTTTCTCAAACAATTAACTAATTCACTATTATATATTTAATAATTATATTATTAATTAACTAATTAGTTTTTATTTAATTAATGATAAATAATTACTAATTTAATAATTAAAATTTATATAATTAATTATTATATTACTAATTAACTAAATATATTATTAATTAACTAATTAATTAATAATTATTATATAATTAATAATTAATAATTACTAATTAACTAACTAATTATTATACAATTAATAATTATATAATTAATAATTATATTAGTAATTAGTAATTAATAATTAATAATTATAATTAATAATTATAATGAATAATTATAATGAATAATTATAATGAATAATTATAATGAATAATTATAATGAATAATTATAATGAATAATTATAATGAATAATTATAATGAATAATTATAATGAATAATTATAATGAATAATTATATTAATAATTAACTAATTAATTATTATATAATAATTTTTAATAATTACTAATTAATAATTATAATGAATAATTATATTACTAATTAGCTAATTAACTATTATATAATTAACAATTACATTACCAATTAACTAATTAATTATTATATATGAATTTCTAATAAATACTTATTAATAATTATAATGAATAATTATAATTTATAATTATATTACTAATTAACTAATTATAAAAATGGCATTGGCTCTATCTTTCTCAGAAAATTAACTAATTGATTATTATATAATTAATAATTATATTACTATTTAACTAATTAGTTATTATATAATTAATGATTAATACGTACTAATTAACTAATTAAAAATTATATTACTAATTAACTAATTAATTATTATATAATTAATAATTATATTACTAAGTAACTAATTAATTATTAAATAATTAATAATTATATTACTAATTAACTAATTATATTACTAATTAACTAATTATATTACTAATTAAGTAATTAATTATTATATAATTAATTATTATCAATTACTAATTAACTAACTAATTATTATAAAATTAATATTTATATAATTAATAATTATATTATTAATTAACTAATTAATAATTAACTAATTAATAATTAATAATTACTAATTATAATTAGCAATTATAATGAATAATTATAATTAATAATCATAATTAATAATTATAATTTATAATTATATTACTAATTTACTAATTAACTATTATATACTGAATAATTATATGACTAATTAATTGGTAATTATTATATAATTAATTATAAATAGTTTCTAATTAAATAATTAATTATCATATAATTAATTATTAATAATATTAATCAACTAATTAAATAATTTATTATATGTTTGATCCATGTTTGAACTTTAAATTATATCGATCTCATAGTTTTTATTTTATAGGCTTTCAAAGGCACAAACTTGAAACATTTTTATTTTTCAAGTAGGTGGTTTTATAAGCCTATAAATTATTTTTCATGATCATTTTTTAAGAATTTTTTTATTTTCAACTATTTTTTATATTTTTAATCCATGTTTTAAGTTTCAATTATATCGGTCTAGTAGTTTATATTTTATAGGCTTTCAATGTCACGTGCCGGAAACATTTTTAAGTTTCATGTAGGTGTTTTTGAAAACTTATAAATTATTTTCCATCAACATTTTATACGAAATTATTTTTATTTTCAACTATTTTTTATATGTTTAATCCATTTATTATGTTTAATATATATTGGTCTTGTAGTTTATATTTTATAGGCTTTCAAAGTCACATACTTGAATCATTTTTAAGTTTCAAGTAGGTGGTTTTGAAAGGTTATAAATCATTTTTTATCATCATTTTTTATGAAATTATTATTTTTTTAAATATTTTTTATATTTTTAATCTATGTTTTAAGTTTCATATATATTGGTCTTATAGTTTATATTTTATAGTCTTTCATAGTAACATACTTGAGACATAATCCCACATCAGAAATGCAGAATGTTTTTTGCAGGAAAGGAAGAACCAGAATCCCACATCAGAAATGAAAAATGATTTCTAGGGTAAATTCTCTTATAAAATGGAGCCCTGGGTGAGAGCTTCTGTCAAAATCCTGACTACTGTAATGATAGTACTACTGGATTTTAAATAGCGGATAAATTCTACTGAAACTATTAATTTTATTTTTTGTTTTGTTTTGTTTATATATATATAAACAAAACAAAACAAAAAATAAATATAAAAAATATTTTTTTAAAAAAAATATATTTTATGTTTTAAGAGAAAGGTGGCATTGCGGATGCCTGCTTTCACCTGATACCCAAAGGCAGCATCCGCGATGCCGCCTTTGTCGCGCATTTTTATTTTTTTTAACCTAGCATATTTTGAACTTTTTTTACAAATGTATAAAAAAATTATCCCATGATAATATAGTTGCACTATTATCTTATTTCAATTTCCCATTATAAAACTACAACTCGCACTTCCCACTACTAAAATTATTGAACCAAAATAATATTGATATCATTTTTCTCGAGCTTTGTTTTACACCACTTGAGATATATATTCCTCCTCAAGTATCTTGGATGGAATATTATTTTTGATGTTACCTTATTCAAGATCATTGACTATATAGCCATGATCGGGTATATTGATCTCATTCATTCTATTCATATCATCAAATTATCTAATTACTCATTATCTCTTTAAATTATTTACAACCAGAGGTCTTCCTTTATCTAAAAAATTCCCGAATCTTGTCTTATTTTATTATTTTTCGATACATAAGTTTATCATCTTCTCAGTTCTCAATATCACAAAACTTTTCCCCCATTTAATAGTACTTAATTATTTATATAAAATATCGTAAATAATTTTTATATATTTTGAATATAAAAATTCTACATTATTACTTGTAGTGATTTATTCACTTATTTTAAATCAGTCAATCAAATTACTATTTTTTTACTCATTAAAACCTATTTATATTTTATTCCCAAGATCTATTTAAATAACCAAGATTATTAGTATTATTTACTCTTTAAAATCTATTTTAAATCTTCTTTATTAATTTAGTTTGAACTCTTCCATTTGTGAATATATCCATGCATTTGTGATGTGGATTTTTTTATATTCTAGAATCCTTTTGAAAACATTCTCATCTAGAATCATGATCCACATGAATAATCATGATTTTTGAATCCATGAAGATTTGTATAAAGAAACTTCTTATTTTAACCATCTTGAAATGTCTTAAAAAAATCTAGGTATCTTTTTTTTTCACAAAGTATGATATCTTATGAAAAATAATATATTATAAGAATTCAATATCTTACATATTAGCCAAAATTTTATGAGTATGTAAACATGTTACAAGACACATATCTTATGAAAAATGGTGTCTTATAATGTCTCATATCTTATGAACTTGGGATATCTTATAAGATAAAGATATCATATATAGTCTCATCATTTTATATAGTATGAATATCATATGAATATATAATATCTTATTTGGATTATATATCTTATGCAATTGAGATATCATATGAAAATCTATTATCTTATAAAAATACCAAAGTAACTTACAAATTATATACTTAATAATAATATAAGAAATCTAAATTTTTAAAATCACATCCTAACCCCTTAAAATCATCTAAAAAAATAGGAACCATCTCAAAAAAATTTAAAATTCATTAAAGAGTCATCCAAATGATGTTCCTTAAATGGATAGATTTTATAATATCTATGTTACCTCATTATTTATTAATTAAAGTTATAAAACTTACCCCTTTAGATAGCTTCCTTGAACAATCATTACAATATATTGTAGGTAGTGACGCTTAATCCAACGACACTTACCTTTAGTTTGCATTATGATTACTTTCACAATAATAACATTTAACCATATGATATATTAAATATTTATATTCATGTACGAAGAATCCAAATCTTTCTTTATCATCTATTATGGAAGCAAATCAACTCCAATACAATTCAAATTTCCTCCAACATCATTATTTAAATAATATAATATATATCCATGAATAAATTTTTTTAATTTATTTTCTTACCTAATATTTTTAATTTATAAAACACATAGAGTAGAATGCATTATATGAAATTTGGTATGGAAGAAAGATAACACTTAAACACATTAGAGTATTTAAAAGAAAATAACAGATCTAAAATAAAGAAGTAAACTATATAAATTTGGAATATATGATAGATGTTGGATTTTTTAAGATACTAAACTAATATAGTGGCCCATAGATGTTTTAATAAGAGATTAAAAAAGATTATAGAGTGTAAAAATATCAAAGCTATTGAAGAGAAAACTGAAAAAATATAGAAATATAGATTTGATTGAAATTTATAATGAAGTATATGATATAGAAACAAATTACATAAATTTATATAATCAGTCACAAAATGATTATTCCATGTTTTAATCTAATAAATAATAATATACTGATATTATTTAACAACACATATAAAGAATAAGAAGAAGTACAATAGTGTATATTGATAACTCAAACATTATTATAAAAAATGTAATCTAATTGAAACCTATATAATAATCAATATGGAGAACCCTACTCTATTATCTGATGTGTATAAATTATCATTTGAATAAGAATAAAAGTATGTGTCATGAGTCAAGTACATTATGAATATTTGGATCAACTTTATAAAAATCCATCATAGGAGCTTATAGGAAATCCAAAAGAACATAATATAACTAAAATTAAATGGGTGTTAAAAATTATTTTAATAAAATGGAAATGTAATTTATAACTTGAAAATATTAGTATGAATTTTTTATACACAACTCAAAGCTATAGTTTTGGAAGTTAATTTTTCATTAGTGGAAGGAATTAAGTCAATAAGAATTTTCTTGGATATACCAATACAATGACCATTAAAATTATTTCAAATAGACACAAAGAAAAAATTATTGAATTGATATTTCAATGAGGAAGTATATATTTAATTACCATAGGGAATTTAAGATAGAGATGATGATTCATGATTTTATAGGTTTAAGATTGATTTTTAATTCTTAAAATAAGAACCTTGATTATGTTATGAGTGTTTTAAAACCTCTATGATGAAGCTAGAATTATAGAGAGTATGTATTGATCAAATATTATATACAATGTCAACCAAGGAATAAATATTCATTGTAATTTTATATGTTATTGATATCATATTTAGTGGAATAAAGATAAAACCAATTAAGGAATTTAAAATTTTTAAGAGTTAAAATTTTGATATATCTCACAATACATGACCCTTCGGGGCCCCTCTTAGGATAGAAAGAAGCTAAGGGTAAAACCCTGGACCATACACTCATATGATAGAGGATAATGAAAAGTACTAAGAAGGAATATTAGACACATGAAAGGCCTTCTCATTTAAACTAGTTAATATTCATATTATACTATGAAAAGGTTTATAAATAATCAAGACCAAATACTTAAATAAAATAAATATACTATAAAATGTATGTGACCATAACAAATATAAAAGATATAGTAAAAACAATGTTATAAGCAAGGAAATTTAAAAAACCCCAATATCCTTTATGGATGACCAACCTAGAAGATAGGAAAAGACAATTTCTATTTCATGAAAGCAATTACAACAGAATTGATATTAATGAACACAACCATAATAACCCATTCAACATCACCACTAGATCCTCATAATTAAATACACCACTTAATTTTATGTTGTCTTCATAAGAATTATAGAAAATATTTTATGGAGAGAGAATAAATAAAGAAGCCTCATTTAATTAATTGAAGTGGGTGGATTACTATTTTTTATTATGGTAATTAATTTGGTAAAAAGAATTTATTTGAGGGGAGTAAAATTGATTGCGAGGGAATAAAATAAAACACAATACCCCCTGATATTCTTTATTATCATCTTCTCAAGAAATACATTATATCCTAGTTTCAACTTTGAGTGCCGTATTTTTTAAGGTGTTTCTCGATTTATTCAATAGAGACTACTTTTGGGTGTTTTTTCTTGAAATAAATTGATATTCCATACCCACTGGTTACCATAGTTATATCCTTATATTTTAATATGGGTTTACCCCTTTCATTTGGGGATTTTCAATATTACATCTAGTGCTCATTTTTATTTCTGTATTTTTTCACGTCATTTTTATTTTGCAATTTTCCATTTATTTAAAGTAAAATTATTTTAGATCCTAAAAAGTGATATCATAGGCATGGTTCTGGCCTAAGGATATTCTGTAATAATGGTGCATAAAAATGACTATGAAATTCGAGATTATAAAATTCAATGGAAATAATCTTTCATTATTGCAAATAAAGATGCAAGCAGTGTTATGGAAATATATTTGCGTACTTGTGATTGAAAAAAACCTGAAAATACTACAGAAGATAAATTAATTGACATTGATGGTAATTCAATTTACAAAATCCATTTAGATTTGATATATTGGGTCCTATCATGAATTATATAGACAAATACAGTAAATGAAATTTTGGATACTCTGAAAACAATGTACGAGGAAAATCCACTCCACAAAAAACACTTTCTTGAAGAGAAAATTATAAAATCTTTGAATGGTAGTCTCATCATTAGTGAATGAATAAATAATCACACTTAATAACCTATTTACTCATATTTTTATTTTGGGCTACAGAATTGTTGATACTGAACATATTGAAATTATTCTCAAGAGTTTTCTTGATTCCTTTGATCAAATTATCATCAACCTCACCAAAAATATCCAAATAGATATATTTCTCTTAAATGACATTGTAGATTGGGTTATTGAAGAAGAAGGTTAGAATAAGTACACAGAATTTATATATACAACATAATAATAATAATAATCTCTTTCAACTGAACAAGAAAGAATGTGGATCATAGTTGTTTTGGGAGGCATAATCATGGAATATCTAAATTAATAATTAAGAAGAAAAACATAAGATATTAAAATTGTGGTAATAGGGGGAATGATAGAAAATATAGTTATAATAATATGGGTGTTAAAATAAACTCACAAGGAAATGTTGTTAATTCTTCAAGAAATGAATACATACTAGTCAGTGAAGTAGTGAAGATAACTGAAGTTAGACAACTCCTTAATGATACATTGATTATCAAATTTGGAGAGACATAGAACATGATATCTTTTCAAGAATGGTTTGATCAATATGAAACTATCTCAAAAATAAATGTGTATATGTGTAATTATCATACCTTTAATATTGTTGGAGTTGACACCATCAAACTAAATATGCATGATAACACAGTTTGAACTATTCGAGAAGTATTCCATATAAAGGGGCTCAAAAAGTTTTTTTTTCATTTGGGTAAATTTTTGATAGCAGACTCAATACTTTCACATATAAAGGGATAATGAGGATTAGAATGGTGTGATTGTTCTAATGAAGTCAGAGAAGATATCAAATAACTTGTATGTGCTTATGAGTGAAATATACAACGAATCAAAAATATTTATCACATTAACTACTTTAAGAGAAGCATTGATGATGTTATGGAATCAGAAACATGACCATATGTTTAAATAAGGATTGATGATTCTTTCTGATTATAAGTTTCTATCTTGTATTCTTAAGGTGTAGTTACTATTTTTAAGAATTTTTATTTTATTAATCATCATTGTCTGATGTTTTGAATGTTAATAGTGAGGCGTAAGGAGATCTTGGTGTTGATACATTCTAACATTCCACAAGCACTGGTTTTATCCCTTAAAGGATTAAGGTAATTTGTATCATTCATTAATGACTATTCCAGGATATGTTGGGTGTTTCCAATCAAGAAGAAATAAAAAGTATTTGAAATCATCAAAACATTCCTTGTGCATAAGGATATTGAATTTGAAAAGAAAACCAAGAGTTTGAGGTTGAATAATAGTGGTTAATATATGAACGATAAGTTTTATTCTTTTAGTAAACATGAATAAATTAAGTGAAAGTTCACGGAGGCATATACTCCTCAACCAAATGGAGTGGAAGATCCGATTAATAGAACCCTTTTGGACAGAACATGTTCGATACTAGAGAATTTAGGAGTTACTAAGATGTTTTGGGTAGAAGTAATAAATAAGGAATTCTATGTGATCAATTGATCACTTTTAGTGGAGATTTATCTTAATACATTTATGGAGATATAGACTGGTAAGCTTGCTAAAAATTCTAAGTTTCATACTTTTATAAGTCCAATATATGTACTATTTAATGATTAGGAATGATCAAAGTTGGACATGAGTTGAATGGAATGCATCTTATTTGGATACATTGATGGTGTGAAGGGGTATAGTTTGTGGGATACCACTACCAAAAAAATTATCATCATCAAAGATGTCATTTTTTCAGAAGACATGGTGAAAAATAGTGATTGATAAAGTCATGGAGAAAGAAAGTAAAAAAATTAAAACAATTGAAATAGAGGATGAAACAATAGAATATCCAAGTTATTATGAATAATTTCAAGAGAATTATGGTCAAGTACTAGATTATCCTAGTCTCTGACTGAAAAATTGAGATATAAAATCACCAATATGTCACTCAGATTAAGTCACTTAGTGAAATATTTGTGAAGGTGACCTAGAGTTCACAAGTATCTTCACCGATGATGGAGATATAGTAAGAACTTGAAGCACTAAATAAGAGTGAGACATGGGATCTTATTCCATTACCTCATAGAAGGAAGCCCGTTGGAAAAAAATCAGTCTACAAGATCAAGTAGTATAAAAAATATCACATAGAAAGATTTCCTACAATATAGATGGTTAGAGGATATGATCATAAGTAAGGTATTAATTTGAATGAAATATTTTCCTATACTCCTAGACTTAATAATATTCATGTAGTTATAGAAATATAGTCTACATACACTTTATAACAAAAGAAGCATGATGTAAAAACAAATTTTATCAATTGTGATATTTATAAACTAATATATATTCTCTAATTGGATTTTTTTTTGAATAGGGTAAAGAGAACTATGTTTTCAGGTTGAGGAAATATATGTATAGTCTCTAACAGGTTATGAGGTGTTGGTATAAGAGATTTAATTCCATTACCACAATCATTGGATATAATAGACTTAATTCAAATCCTTGTAAATATTTCAAGGGTCTAGATGGTAATTATTTTATCATTATACTATTATCTGTGGATGACATGTTGGTTTTAGTCCCCAATAATGACCAAATACAGGAAACAAAGGCACAATTGGATAAGGAGTCTGATATTGAGGATTTTGGAACTGAAAATATGATTCTTGGGATGCAGATCCACTGAGACTAAAATAACAGAATTATTTGGATATCATAGAATAATTACTTGAGGAAAGTCATAAAATGATTCAACATGAAAGAACATAAACCAATATCTACCTTTCTTCCCATTAATTTCAATCTATCCTCCATGATAGTTCTTTAATTCAAGTATAGAGGATAGAAATTTCTTGAGTTCTATATGCATCCATACTAGGGAGTTTTATGTTTTCTATGGTTTTTACTAGACCGAACATTACATATGTTGTGGGAGAAGTTAGTTATTACATGGTGAATCTAGGATGAGAGAAATTGAACATAGTGTATAGGATCCTGAGATATACCATGGGGGACTTAGATATTTCATTATGTTATAGATGATCAAATTTTCATATTAGATTCTACGTTGATTTAGATTTTCCAGGTGATTCTCACCATAGGAAATCCACTACTAGTTATTTTTTTACTCTTGTTTGAGGATCTGTGAGTTTGATTTCAAAATTACAGTTGGTTGTGGCCTTATTCATGATAAAGGTGGAGTATATAGAAGCTATATATGCTTTCAGGAAGTTGATTTGGATAAAATGGTTTTTAGTGGAGATCGGGCATAAAAAATGGAATATTTCATTTTTTTGTGATAGTTAGAGCCTCTTGTAAATTGTATGGAATCCATATTTTCATTCCAGGATGAAGCAAATTGGTGTACAATATCACTTTTTTTATATGAGGTGGAAGAAGAAAGTATGGATATGGATAAAATTTACACTGAATAAAATCATTAATATTTACATATGTAGGCAATTTAATCTTATAAGTTTAGATGGTGTTAATCCTTGAGAGGCCATGAAGAGACATTATTATCATGTTTAGAAGATATAAATAATTTTCAGTGATGTTATTGGTTCACAATAAAATATTTTAGTGATATATATGTCAGAATTATTATGAGGAGAGAGAGAAAATAATGGCTCCCCATTTAATTCATTCAAAGTGGTTATATATCTACTTTTATTTCCCAAAAATAACTGAGTAAAATGCATTTATTTGAAGGGAGGCCAAAGGAGGGTGAGGTAATCCTATAGACATGTATCTCACCCAGTATTTTTTATCTCCTTCTTCTTAAGAAACACATCAACTCTTGGTTTCATATCTGATTTTAGTATTTTGTGAGGTGTTTCTCTATTTATTTAAGATATGATATTTTGAGTGTTTTCTCCTTATATTTTAGAGAGTGTATATACACAAATTCCACAATAGTGATATTATTCTTTTTTCCATTAGTTTTTACCCCTTTCAATTGGGGTTTTTTTTTTCTATTTTACATCCACTGTTCATTTTTATCTTTTCATTTTTTCACTTTTGTTATTTTAAACTTATTGTTTTAGTAAAGGAAAAATTATTTTCAATCATAAAAAAACACAACAAATATGGTAATGAAGCTCATGTAGTGGTGATTATAAAAATACCCAACAGGACAACCTGAAATAATAAAAGAAAATAACAACATAATTCTAGATTAATGGAATAATTATAGATAATAATTTAAGATAACAAGTAGAAAACCATTATTCATTATAGTTCATCTATGAAGAAGTTTATCATGAAAAGGAACATGGAATACCCTTATCCCTGTAGATCCCAAATCACTTGAACTATATTAGACATGTTATATCCACAATATCCCTCTGTAGTAGTAGTAAATGGGAACAAGTTCCATACTGAAAGACACCTCAGTTGAGGGGTAAACCCACCCCTATGGAGTATAAGTACCAAGATATGTTTAGTTTGTATCATCTAAGATAATTACCAACTCCATGAGTGAATTAACCATACCTGGTACCTATGATTGGGTCATCCAACTCCACTATATACATGGGGGACCAATACCTTGGAGAAATATATTCTCTAAGAAGGATACCAACCCCATGGCTACTATAGTCATACTCTCATACATTTCATTATCTCTATAAATTTACAAAACATTAACATACATGAATAAAAACATCATAAGATGATGATATATGTACTATCACATTTTATAAAGAAAACACTTATAATAGACTATTCTTACAATCAAAACTTTCTTCTAGGTGTAAAAAATAAAAAATGCTACATATTTCCTATTGCACAACATATATAATAGGTTGTATGTAATGTAGGCACACTTGAAAATAATGGTTATGTATCTTTATCACCCAAACCTAGTGATAGGTTACATGTAATTCCCTGAGTAGTACATGGCACATGGGTCTTCCAGGATAATTTGGGAATGTGTTTTTTGTAGACCCCATGTTATTTATTAAGTACGTGATGCATTCTACAAGTAAACGATGTGTAGTTCACATGAATATTATTATCTATGATTTAATATTATATATATATAAGTAACATCAAATTATTATTATACAGTAAGGGATACATGACATGTATAGGTGATATACAAAATATGCGGGTCCTTTTCCAAAGACTGGGTGTGTACATGGGGTACACATTGAGAAACATAGTCTATTGATACACAACATGTGACCAATATTCACTTGGTGTGTGATTTTCAAAATACTACATCCAATAATTATAATTCACTTGATAAGTCACATGATGAGTATCTTAGAGATACAGGTAGTGTGGCATTCATTTCAAGCATAATATAAAAGGTGGAAACATGCACATCATGTGACTTAGGAATAAATTACTTGTTGTCTTGGTTTTATAGAATTTATAAAACCATATTCCTTCCATGAATTCTACAAAAACCTTCACCTATATCCATGCATATGATATTTAGAAAACATATCACCTTAGAACACATAATATTTCCTTACTGTGGGGATTTTCAAGCATCCTTTACTGTTTTCTTTTTTATTATTTATCTATTCATTGAGATCCCCTTAAAACCCTTATTTTTATGGGCATACTACATTATAGAATTATGAAACAAACAAAAAAAACTAATGTGAGAAGAAAATAAATCATTAATCAATAATTTGGTGGTTAGTGGAGTACTCGACCACCCAATAATGGGCCCTCATTTTGGTTTATCAATGAACATGAGTACAAGACAAGAAGAAATTGATTATTCATGGTGGTAAAGCTCTCAATGGATTAATAATATACTAATAACATTATATTAATAAAATAATTTAATCTATCAAAGATAAAAAATATTACTACTCTTAATAAAAATCATGAATAAGATTAATTAGAAAATAAATAAAGGATTATTATTGAAATAAAAGTTCATGGATAAATTTAAAGGCTTCATACCCATTGATTCTCCCTTGTGGATTGTGTGATGATATTACTATATTTTTTGTTAATGTATTATGTGTAAGTAAATGTGTTATTATATATAATTGGGTGATGGATTGAGTATCCATTCATTACATAAAGAATAAAGGTACTTACCCTATGGTTTGAGTATGAACCAATAGAAAGAAGCAAGGCTACCATGAAAATATAATGGAACTCCACATGTTGGAAAAGAAAATCAAGAATGAATGATTCCAATGATAAGCCTCTTAAATCTGATAATTTTTTAACTATAACTTATGTTAAATTAATTTACTAAGGTGTGTGAAATCCCTTCCTACAATAGTCCCACAAACAGTGAAGAGAATATGTTTTGAAGAATCCATAATAGTGTTCTACTTATATTTATGGATGAAATTAGTGTTAAAAACCTCTTGGGTAAAGTTTTATAATGGATGAAATGATTCTAATGTTGGTAAGTGTATCTAGTAACATTGATTAAATTATATATGAGTAATTATACTACATGTGTTACTAGGAATGGAGGGAAGTAGGTTAATAATTCTTGATAAATTCACAAATTCGATTTAAACTATTTATGAGAGTTTACGAATGGAAAAAATTTATTTAAAGATGTCATGGATATTATAGTTGAAATATATATAAATAAGGTATCTATGTAAAGGTAAAATAATTCTTGGTAAAGGTAAGAAAATAATTCCAAGGGCTACTTGAAGGTAACATCTGAATAACACCAGATACATATAGGTCATTTCTAACTTATGTAAAGTCATTCAAAAATTATGGGAGATATGTAAAGTTCCTCTAGATATTGTAATACTTGTATATATGATGTCCATACATTGTGTAAAGGTATTCTGAAAACTAAAAAACCTATATAAAGGCAAACTTGTTCAACATAAGTTTTTTAAGGATATGTAAGTGGGATTGAGCTCTGTGTATGTGTCACTGGCTATTCATATATGTTTTATTTTTGATTTTTTATGTTTCTCCATAGCTACATTAAGGTAATACTAAAAAACAAGAGCTGATTAAATGTAGAAAATATCTATAGAAAGGTATATATTAATTTTTGAAACATATTTTAAGGTAAATACTTAAACTTATGTAAAGTACATCACTTGATTTATATTACTAATATAAAGGTAACTAAACTATTAAAGGGATATATAATATTCAATATCCTTGAAAATATGATACTTATAAAATGTTAATTATGTTGTATTATAAATTCAAAAAATTCCTACAATTGACCTTTAATGAATTTAAATATCACAAAGATTTTTAATTTATGCTATTTTTTTTGATCAAGGAATTAAATGGTTTTTTGAGAGATCTCTACATAACAGAAGAAGAGAATACAATATAAAAAGATTTAATGTGAATAACACTTCATCATAGTGAATTTTATATGGTCATTTTCAGAACATTTAATTAAATAACTCCACTTATGATAAATATCTATTTAGACTACTTCATTGAGGAATTCATTATGTCTTACTTAATTAATACAATTATATCTACCCGATTTAGTGAGAAATAAAAATGACTTATGTACTTTGATATGAAGATGAGAATGAATAAAAGTTTCAAGGAAACTATAATAATCTATAAGTTATTATTATATACAATATTAATGAGAAATGGGAAATTAAAGTGAATGAAACTCCTATACTTCTGCATGAGAAACATTTTGATTATAGGAAAATGAAACATGAGATCATGAGAACACCCACATATAGATAATGTGAGAAAAACATGATGAAGATACTGGAAACTAATTTTATAGAATATATCCTATAATTCTAACATATAAATTATTTGTGGGTTAAGTATATATAAAAGGGGAGAAATTGAGAGCAAAAAGTGTTTGAATATAAAGATCCCAGTGATAATGTGATGTGTTGAATATTTAATAACTCCTAAAGAAATAACAAGCATGAAACAATACTGAGACGAAGATGATGAATATTGGGAACCAAACTGAAGTAAGAAGGATCAAACTATCATTCAATGATCTCTTTAGGGAGACCAAGTCATGATTAATGAAAGATATGATTATGTTTGTATTATATGTATTTTATAGTCCATTTATTGGTAGTTGTGAAACATTAAGAATTACAAGGATCTACTGGGATTGAATAAACCAAAATAGTAGTGAACGAGGAATCTAGATAAAATGTTCTGAAGAAGATTTGTGTATTGAGATATAATACTAAATGAGTATCCTTTATAATTCTTAAAGATATTATGGTGTTTTAAGAAGAATCTATTGAGTGGAAGAAAATAAAATCTAGTGGATGTAGGGGAATCATGTTCTAAACTAGTGATTGATTTCCAAGAGTGTGATGTATGAATTTTTTTTCATACACACAATATGAATCCATAAAAATTTTCAGAACCATGGTATATAGGGAGATCATGGAGATACTATACAACTAAATTGATAACCTATTACCATAGATGTAATTTGAGACATAGTCATCTATATGCACTGTGAGTGTCTATGTAGCTGTGAGAAGCACCAACCACTGTATTCAATGTTTTTTTACTGCAGATAAATCATGATTGTAGAGAATAAAAAACCCTGGAAGGGATTATGGATTTGATATGAACCTTGTTAAAATACTATGTTATTTTTATCTACTTTACATTTATGAATGTGGTCGATGGTTTTTAGAAAAATATTAAATAGATACATATTCACTAACATTTTTTTTAAATTCCAAAGGTGGAAATAGAAAAGGTTATCATCAAATTGGATCTATTTCTAAATACACACTAAATTTTATTTTTTAAATAAAGTATATATTTTAGATTTTTGAAGAGACTCAGATGAAAATATATGAATCTATTCTAATTAGTAATTTAGTGGAAGTATTTTCTAAAAATATAGACAATAGAAAAAATCAAGAGTCTAATAAGATGAAAACTTTAGGGAAAGGAAAAGGATCAACCAATACTTGATTATGAACATATGGAATGTTTCTTATATTAAATCTATTAATATAGATCCTTTGGATGGATCTATCACAAGATTTAACAATATTGAATATAATGAAGTTTATATAAATTTATGTTTTGAAATAAAATATCATTTGAATAAAGTTACTAAAAATGTAGTTACATATCTATATTTTCATAAATCAAGGGACTTATTCATGAGTAAACACATCAAGAAAATAACATGATACAATGAAATGTGAGTTATTAATATAATTTGGAAAATGGAACACTATCTAAAAACAAGTGAAAGATAGTAGATAAATAGCCTCACTTTACAACGATGACAAGTATTTTATTGCTAAAAATTGAAAAGAACAATTTTTGAAAAGTAATCGATTAAGGATACACTTACTGAGGTATTTCATGCAATGTAAAATAGAAAAAAGTGACATTGAATATCCATGATACAAAATTGGATACGAAAGATAAAATAGAAAAGAATTTGAGAATTTGATCTTAGATATTTGAAAATTTCTTGATAAAAATTCTAAAAATATTAATTGTGAATGGGAGAGTTGGATTAAATTTGTTGAGGTTGAGAAATATTCACTCAAAATCAAGTTATTAGTGCTTGGATCAAATATGAGTAATCTAAAAACAACTCAACCTAAAATCTCCCAAGTATACGAAATAATAATGACACCACTAATGTTTCAAATAAGTGTTTTCCCTCAAAAGGGAATCATTGTAGTGGTAAATAGTTCATGAGAAGATTTGGGTACGGGTTTACCTCATGCACATGGAGGAAGATCACACATAATCCTAAAATATATACAAGAACTTAATATATTTTATCAATTAGAGTTAGGAAAAAGAAAACTTTGTTACATATGTGGGTGAATAAAAATTCTAATAAGCCTACCATATCATCAAGAGTAGAAGCGAGAATGTGTAGAAAGTGATGTTTCCTTATCGGATCCCAACATATGGGTTCACCAGCCAAAAAATAACAAGTATCAAAAATTGGAAAGATTGTTCTTACAAGTAAAAGAAGAATATTTGTTGGAAACTATTGGTGTTACTCAAAATTTGATCATGTAGAAATTAATTTCTGGAATAATATTTTATTATATAAAAATTAAATAAGTATATATGTAAGGTGGAGTGGTTCTTAAGTTAGAAAAAAACACATAAGAAAAATCATAACATACAAAAGAATAAAAATATGTCCTATCTGAATAAAATTTAATCATTTATATATTTTTTTGAATACAATATTTTTTTGATACTTTTATAAGTAATGTTGGTATATATCAAAATAACATGACTCATATAATGATGAGAATATGAGTCCACATATATATAAATAAGTAACAAAGAAATAAAAACCATGGGGATCAAATATCGAAGGAGAAAACTAAACAAATAGAGAAAATTTATGAATGGGATAACATTATTAGAATAGTGATTAGCACTCCATGTGAATATATTGGGAGGTTTTCCCTATAGGGTAACCTATTTGTAGATAAAACTATATGACAAAAGAATAATAAGATCAGTTACATTATAGATAAGTGCTTGAAATGACTACCTGTTCAAAAAAAGATGTTAAAATAAAAAGGAAAATAAAAATTGATTTGATGTACCACAACAGATTCTACTAAGAATAGGTCCACACAAAAAGGAAAAGAAGAGAATATTCCAAATATGTGTCCAATAATTTGTCCTGATTAGATGGAAAATAAAAAATAAAAGGAATAATATAAACAAATAATATTCTTTGATTCCTCTTGTAAATAATCCAAATATAACTATGAATACAGTATAAACAAAGTTAAATACATGATATCTAAATAGGTATATATCAAGAAACTAATTTAGAAACTAATATTTAAGGGGTTCTGATAATTTAGACCCTTAAATAAAAGAGTCTCTAGGTTTTGTAAAAATTCTCAACCCCAATATTATAACTAAAGAGCTAAGGTGATCCGCTTTATTCCAAAACCTATGTGATTTTTCTTTATAGATTTAATTTAAGGTGAAGCTAGAATAAATTTTATCCATTATGTTTTTATTAAATTTATGTTGTTTTTCATTTTCAAATTGGTATCGAGATTCAATTGGTACCATAATTTTCAAGAGCTTATTTATGGAAGAAAATGGACTTGGTGATGATATATAGAATGAAACCCTTGAGGGGGAGTTATTGAAGATGTCAAGGCTTCCGACTATATATAATAGTTTCCTACATCTTGAACCTAGAAAACCCCTACAAGTAAAAATGTTTGAATTATTAATCTTAATCTCTTAATTCTATTATGATATATGTTAACTCTTATCATTATGGAGGAGTGATTTTCAAACAAAATGGGGAGTAATAT
Organism: Viscum album; assembly: GCA_963277665.1. Classification (NCBI taxonomy): domain Eukaryota; kingdom Viridiplantae; phylum Streptophyta; class Magnoliopsida; order Santalales; family Viscaceae; genus Viscum; species Viscum album. The sequence continues at coordinate 602,437,454 of OY728119.1, read as the reverse complement.
TTATCTTACATGAGCTATTTTGATGTGTTTTTTGAGATGTTTGGATGATCAAACATTTGAAAAAAATATGATTATAAATCCCCTTGATGGGTGGAAGTCAGAATGAGTATCACATGTATAAATTTTATAGAAAACATTGGTGTCTCGGTTAAGAAATTTTATTTTCTACATTGAGTTTTCTCTTGTACAATTAGTGTGATTAACTGATGGATAATTACTATAAATGATATTGTTTCATCCATATCTAAAATGAAATTGATGAAATATCTTAATAAAGGGGGATAATATTGAATAAGATTAACCCAATGGGTGAAGGTGTTGGTATTTCATGAGGATGAGAGAACCCTTACATTATGGGGTATAATATTGTTTTCAATTTTTATTATGTATAAATAAGAGGAAGTAGAGAAACATGTACCTGATGTGTTTAAGTGGTATTGAAAAAAAATCTAAAGGGGGATATTAAAGTTCCCTTATGGATTGTGTGATGATATTTTTGTATTTGTTTTCAATGTTTTATGAGGAAGTAAATTTATTCTATGAGAAAATTAATTGATGGATTAATTATCCACCCATTACATAGAGGTTGAACGTTTTGTCCATATGGCTTGGGTAAGGATAAGTGGAAAAATAAAGGATTCTATGTTAATTTAAATGAATGATACATGTGAATAAAGCTAATGGATAAGGAAGGAATATATTGAAGATCCCCATAAATTATATGATTTATAAATGGTTTCCTATGTTAAAAAAATGTGCTAAGGTGTGTGAATAGTCTATATATAGTAGTCCCATAAGAATTTAAGTGTTAGTGAATCCATAATTGTATGTAACTTGTATTTTCAATTAAAATAAATGGTAATGACCACACAGATGGAGTTTTAAAATGGATGAAATGAGGTTAAAGTAGTGAAGTGACGTGAGTCACATTGAGGAAGAATATGATGAGTAATAATGATGAATGTTTTCTTGGGAATATAGTTTAGGATGTTAAGAAATATTATATAATTCATAAATGATATTTCAAGTTTTTATGAGTGTTTAGAAATATCTAGATCTCGATTAAAGATGTCTTGGACTATATAGTTGAAACATATATAATTCGGGCTTCTATGTAAATGTAAAACACAACATGTGTAAAGGTAATCCAAGAAATACAAGGGAAAAATAATGGTAATATGTTAATAGAACTAGATACAAATAAGTTATTCCTAACATATTTAAAGGTAATCTTGAAATTACAAGAGATTTTTAAAGGTACTTGGATGTTTCATTGTCTGCATAGAGGTATCCCATGCATTGTGTGAAAGTAGTTTTCATGTCTCACAACCTTTATTAAGGTTAACTAGTTTTACATAGGTGTGATTGAAGATTTGTATTTGTGATGGAGTACTAAAAAAGTTACATTGTCTATCAATTTAAGTGTAATTTTAGTTTTAAGTATGTGCATTCAGAGTTATGTAAAGGATACACTAAAATATAAGAGATGCATAAAGGAAGCCATGATCTACTTAAAGTTACTTAAGCATTTATGAGACCAATATAATGGTAAATACATACACCTTTTTAAAGGTCATACACTAAATTCTATTACTTATATAAATGTTACTCAATTATTTAATATCTATGAAAAAAATATTTTAAAAAATATGAGATTTCCAAAATGTTTATTCTAAAGAATTATAAAATCAGATGATGTTTGGAACTAATATTTAATGAATTTAAATAGAAAAAAATGTTTGTGACTTAAGATATTCTTACAGGATCAATGATGTATCTACAAGATTTCATTACATCTTCGAGCATAATAAAATTTAAAATTATTAATTTTACTAAACCATACCTACTACAATGACATGGTTAATTAGAAGTATTTGGTTGACCCCACTGAGAGTGGGGAACACCTTGATTAATTTTGACCAAATACCAGGTCTTCCCAATTTTAGTTTTATTTAATTTATCTAATTATGAAAAATAAATAATAAAATTTAGTAAGAATGATAGAAAAGGTTGAAGAGAGATGGATAAGGGTCAATTTCAGGGATTAGTCAAAATATTAGTTCTAATTCTTCCTTGGGATAAACTTATGGTTTCAGTTTTGAAGTAGTGAAAAGGTCACAAATTGTTCTTAGTAAAACCAATTGTATCTACCAATGATAGAAACTATTCATTGGTCTCGAGTAATTGACATCCTAATCACCATAATCATGGATTCTAGGATGAAATAATCTCATGCTACAGATCTTAGCCTGATCAAATCCAACTAAGTCAGGGTCGTTCGATTACACCTCTGATATTAAGAGTAGATGAAATTTAATGATAATGAAAATTATTTTAAACATGGTTACTAGATATTGCGTCACTAAATTCTGATTTTATAAATTCTTTATATTAAGAGATACCCCTACTCTCGACCCCTACATCTTTACCCAATCATCGTTGGGCGATCGTGAATGATGAATAAACCATATTCCACAGGGAAGAGATAAAAAGCGAAAGAATGAGAAATAAATAAAATAAAAGAAACTATAATTAAACCAATAAGATAACCAAATTTTCTTCTAATATGGTAAAATAAAATAAATGAAAACAATTATCTATCTTCTAAGAACTTTGAGTTGGAACCCTATGGAAACCTCTCAGTAGTCGAGCCTCTTCATGCCTTGAATGGAATCATTTTTATATCTACCTGTAACCCTTATTTATAATAAAAAATATAATCTTCTATCTTCTAGGGTTCAAATATATGATTTAATGGATGTTTGGTTCATCAAGGATATATTTATTCCAAAATATATTTTGAAAATCAACATTTTTATTATCCATATGATGTTCTTATATAGTGTAATATTTATACGACGTGTAATATGAAGGCCCAAAACATTCATGGCATGTTAAACATCATGAAATATTATTTTTTTCCACCATGAAATCTGTAACTTCTTGTATAATTTCACATCATGTAATGAGTACATGATGTGTAAAGTGTGCTTCTATCTCCGGATGCTCTTTTTTCTCTAGTTCTTCAGTTTTGTGCCTCCGGAACCTCCTATGATCTTCCAACATCATGGGAAAGATTCATTTAATATATTTCATGGTCACTTTGGCTTTAATATTTAATATTAACTTTTTTATATTTCCATTATCATGACATGAAACTTTGCATCTTAGTGTGGAGTTCCTTTATATTCCTCAATTTCCATCTTTTCCTTGGAATTTATCAAATTTTGGGTCCTATATAAGAATAAAATAGAAATTAATATTTGTAATAGATATCATATTCAATCAATTATTATTCAATGAATTCAAATATAAAAATCAATAAATATACAAATATAAAATATAAATATCAAATACCACCATACTCAAATCTTTCATCATTCTCAAAAAATATTTGAACATCAAATCAAAAAGGATCCAAAAATTAAGAAAGGAATTTTTAAATTATTATGTTCATAAAAACAAGTTGTAATATAATATTTTAAAATTACAAATAACATAAAATAATGAATCAAACAACCATACAACAGCTATAATTTTAAATTCAAGTCACTCCCCTCTTTTCACACACAATTTTCAGCATTTCATTAACACCCATTCCATTTATGATTTTCATAAATATTTATTATTCCAATCATTACTCAAGGTAAAAATTTAATTGGAGTATTCCTCATAACGCTTTTATATTCTCTTAAACATAGGATTTCACTGAATCTACTTTCTCCACCCTATAAAGACAATATCACAATTAATCATGAGGGATTTTTAATTAGGGTTCAAATGACTTTGAGGCTGAGGGTAGGTATTTATTAATGTTGAAAATCAATTTAAGATCAAGGATAAGGCTAAAATATAAAGTATAATACATTATATTCAAAATGAAATCTCAATAAAATTATCCTCACTAAAATATAATGAAATATAACACCCTATAAAGTACAAAGTAAAGGAACACAGTTGATGTAATTATAATGAAAAATAGTCATATATTGTCATTAAGTTTTTTTATTTTTCATTAATTTTTTATAAATTCATGATTGGAATGAATCTCACATCCAATACCAAACCACATATAACAAAAAAAATTTGTTTGGTAATGGTGATTTTGATTCCCTCTATTCACATTCCATTTGTTTTATTTTTTTAATCAATGTACCTAGGATAAGTCTCACAACCCCAACCTAACCACATAAGATTGTGAGATCATCAGTCTAAAAATTGTGATCTTTGACTTACCTAAGAAATAAGATATTTTTTTTTGTTTTTTTCATTATAATTTTTTAACAATAAGAGGAATAAATAATGGAATGTAACGAATAAAATTACTAACTTTTCCCAAAAATACCATGGAAACACCCTACAGTCTCCTATAAAGAAAAATATCCCATATCCACCATGAATAAACTTTCCCCCACACCAATTCAGTTGAAAAGAAATAAAAATTTAAATGGATGGGAATGAAATTAAATAATTGATTATAATGCGGATCAATCCTAAAAATGGTCACCCATGGAATCTATAGGCTAATAAGAATAAATATACATGTGGGTATTAGTATAGAAGGGCATATCAATAAAATGCATCAATCATAATAAAAGTGATTTTTTTAGTCATAGCTTCAACAAGATATTAATGAAAGTTATAGGAGGTTTACATACCCAAAATTTCACTCAAGATATTTGTACATAAAATAATAGAAAATATTTGGCCTAGAATCCTCTCAAGAATAAAAATAGAATAAAATTCAATCAGGCCATGGCATGAAAATGAAAAACCATTTTACTCAATGTTTACTTTGAGGAATCAATATCAAAAAAATTAATCATATGAGTAATCATTTAAAAAACCCAAAAATTGAATTACATAAGTGAATTTTAAATTGTCTATTTATATATTTTTCATTTATGGGAATTATATTTCAAAATTTCTATAATGTCAACATACTTCTCTTAAGTGCTGATGTATCCTAGATCAATGAGTACAAGAAAAAGAGTCATGTTTTTCTGTGGATGAATCAAATTCAATTCAGTTCATGAAACAATTCAATTCAATTTTCCGTTTCACATTTTTTTTCAAATTTATATAAAGGAAAAAACTAATCTTGAAAAAATATAAACAATTAAAAAGTAACCCCCTTCCATTGATGATTTTTAATGATTTTATTAAGCTCCGTATGACCCAAGTTCATGACATGAACTATGATATCAAGACATCAATTGGTCTTGTGTGCATCACTTCATTTTTTTATCCTTCTTGATTCTATGGGCCTAAAAAATAAAAGTAAATAGTTAATGTATATACTCTTTTATATTTTAAAATATTTTTCTCAAATAGATAATGATATTGAACATGGGGAGAGTTATTTGGATAATAAAACAAAATAATTCTATTTCCTAGAATTCAATTGAAAAAATAAAGGTTTCCTACTAGTATAAATTCATTTTTTATATTTTTTTATCTCCGAATTTACCTTTGTTAAACTATTATAACATGGTAAAAAGCTAATCATCTTGGATTTATAAATATAGGACTATTAAGTGAATCTAGGGAAGTTTATCTCCTTCTTTTCTTTTGGATATTTTTGACTGATGGTGGGATAAAATATGAGGACATATGTAAATAAAATAGAATGAAATAAAAATATAACCATATTTTCAGTTATCTAACTCAACCATAACTTCATCCATTTCATTAGTAGTTTTACAATTTAAAATGTCTTCTTAATATGGAGTATCCTTCTACTCCAATTCCTCTTAAAATCGTAGGAGGTATTTCCATTCTTCTTTAGTCTCTTAAAACCCATTGTGGTAAATTAATGTATGATCAACATCATCTTCTTTAAATTTTTATTCAACCATAGATTATATGGATTTTACTACTTCAACCACCATTGGTTCTTCTTAGTCTGGCTGTATGAATCGAATTTATTTCTAAGGATCTTATTTTCATGAAATTATAAGGGTTAATTACTTCGATAGATCTCAATATTCTATAATTTTTTTCCTTAATATCCTCATCCTATTTTTTTTCTTATTTTGTTGGGTCAAATACTTGAACTTTATAAACTACATATTCCTCATCATAATCTCCAATTCAGTATATCCCTATATTAGAATTGAAAGCTAAATTATTTTAAGGTGAATTTAAATTTGAAATAATTTGATCAAGGTGAGTAGTCAATTCTACCTGTTATTTGAGTTGTGCATCATTTTCACCCATCCTATTTTTTCAATAATGGAATGTACTTTGTGAGTAATCTGGTATGTCCTCTAATATCTTCTCATCATAATGTTGGAAGTAATGGTCCTACTGAATGTAATTTTCTTGGGGTTTCATTATGTTAACAACATTTAATTACTCAACCCAATATTGTTCCTCTTCAAACAAACATGAATCTACATTAGAAACTATTGGTATATTTTTAACAAGAGAATTTAAATTTGAAATGATAAGGGAAATTTGATTGGCCAATTCTCAATGTTCACTGAACTAATCCTCATTATAATCCATCTTTTTATCCTTAACTTCAACATACTTCATGAGAAATACATATAGTCTATCTTCTAAGTGACTCATAGACTAAGATCATCCTTCATAGTTTTTAATATTAGAATATCCTCTATTGGAATTAAATAGATATCAATTAATGTTTTTGTTGGGATTCATCGTATTTATAATAATGTGAATCATCCAATATAGTTTCCTGATGTAAAAAACCTTTATAATTCAATGCCTCCCATGTGGTCAGATACTATTGGAATTTATTATGCTCTTGTGGTGGGACATAATGTTGGATCATTTAAAAAATAACCCTAAAAACCACAATAAAGTACCTTCATTACAATATAATAATTCAAAAACTAAAGTAAAAATAATTACTCAAACCCAAATTAGTAAATAGAAATGGGATAAGAAAATTATTTGACCTAATCAATTGTTCTTGAGTCATCTGCATTGCTTTGATACTCCCTGGTAATGGAACCAAAATTTTATTCTTCCATAAGATGTTGTTAAATATTCCATTTGAATCAAATTATAGATTTATAATTTTCCTGAACCTCACTAACTACAAAGGAGAAGTAAATTGGAAGTACATTGTCGATCCCACAGAGAGCAGGGAATGAAATGATGAATTTCAACCAAAGGTCATGTCATCATAATTTTATTTTTATTTTATTAAAATAATGACACAAATTAAGTAATAAAAATGTATTCAAAATGACATAAAAATGTAAAAGAGAGAGGGATAAGTGTCTCTTTCAGGGTTTAGTCTAAAGGGTAATCCTAAATCTATCTTTGGATAGTCCTATGGCTTAGAATGAAAAGTGGCGTAAAGGATAGCAATTGATATCGATAAGACCAATTAAATCTACCTAATCCAATGATTTATCTTTGGTATGTAGTAATATAATACAAAATAGAAGTTCTTTTGGATTCTAGGAAAAAAGAATTGCAAATAATTGGTCCTATCCTGATCACTCCAAAAAAATCGTAGTCAATCAATTTCACCTCTGATGGTCAGGGTAACAACAATTTAATGAAATTGAAAAGTGTTTTAAAACATTTTACCAGGATCATAGTTACCATGTTTTTAATTTATAAATTCCTTAAGTTCAAATCCACCCATACTCTCAACCCCTCAAGATTTATCTAATCATCATTGGTTGATCACAAATGATGAATAAACTGTATTTCACATTGAAGAGATCTAAAGATAAAGAATGAGAAAGAAAGAAAAGAAAGGAAAATATAATTAATATAATGAGAAAACTAAAATTTCATCAAATTTGTATAAATAAAATAAATCAAAATAAAAACCTATCAATGGAGAACTATAGGTGAGAACCCTACGACAACCACCCGGTAGTCGAGACTCTCCACACCTAGAATAAAACACTTTTATCTATGTATGGCACCCTTATTGATAATACAAGATATAATATTCTATCATAAAAAGGTAAAATATATTTTTTAAATGGTTTTTGGGTCCTGAAGGATATATTTTCATCGAAAGATACTTTGAACACAAGCATTTTATTACTTTATCTGATTTTTTCACATCGTGCAATATTTACATGATGTGTAATATGTGGGTCCAAAAAGTTCATAGAATAATAAAATCCTTGAAATATTATTTGTTACATCATTAAATATGTCACAAAATGTATAATTTAATGTAGTTTAATGAGTACATGATGTGTATAGTGTGTTTCCAGCTCCGGAAGCTCTGTTTTGCACCAGTTCTTCAGTTTTGTGCCACCAAACCCTCCCATGATCATAAAAAATCATGGGAAAACTTCATTAAATAGATGTATTGGTATATTTGATATGAACATTTGTTGAAAATATATTACATCACATGGATGAAAAAGTGAAAAATGGGAATTTCTTGGAAAAAGTTGAAGAAAATAGATGGAGAATATCAAGATTTTCAAAGGTTCAAAAAGATGTTTCTACAAGGTAGCCTAAATCACTAGTGGTTCCCAAGTACTTGTGCACCACCCCACATGAATGACTAGTCTCCTTCACCTAGGGTATAAAATTTTCCTATAAATAGTCCCTTGGGGCCTTCATTTTTATAGATGAATTTCCCTGAAAGCTGATTACTACTCTGATTGCCCTAGTTTCTAAACTATCCAATGTAGTTTCATAACACCTAAATAGAGGGAATTAAAGGGTGATAGTGAGACTTAAGTCCATTTAGTGTTTAATTTAAATGAAACATGTGTGTCCATTCACCCAACCCTCTTCATTTAAGAATACCTACGGGACCTTCATTCATCAAACAAGAAATTGCATGACTTACTTTTGGGAATCCCTATAGGGACCTTTGAAGGATTGATACATGTATTTAAAAAGTTTATTAATATTTGTTTTCCTTAAATTAAGCTAAAACAGTTCACCCAATCTAACTTTCCTGACTCCACCTTGAACAACCTCCTTTCTTCGCCCTACCCTTCATCATGTTCAAGCATTTCATTAAGCATTTTTTAAAGCCACTTATGATAGGGATTATATTTAACTGTATCTCTTATCTAAAAGGGATCATTTTGAAACCTACACCAAGACATCCTAATTTAAAAAACCATAAGGAAAGTTACATTACCATGTCTCGCATTTGGGTTTGTATTTCTATAGTCATTGGTTTCTCACACTTGTCCTACAAGAGGGTCATTATCCTTGGGATGTCTATTGGTTTTTATATCTACGGTGATATAGACCCTTACCCCAAAGATAGTGTTGAGGAGTTATTAGTCTTGGGTTCTAGGTATAGGACTCAGTCCTCCCATTTTCATCTCTAAGACCCAGATCCTTGAGTTCTTAGTAGGGAGGATAAGGATCAAACTTTAATTTCCTTTTTCTAAAGGAAACGTTTCCATCCTCTCCATGGACCAATGCAAAAGAGACATCCTAGTGTAATACCCTAGCATTTTTCATAGGAGGTTTCTATCTTTCTTAACTCTACATCCTTCACCATCACTCCTTCCTTACATTTGACCCTCATATAATGTAAAGTGAATAATGGGAAGCACCGTAGCCATGACCTCTTCTGTCGTAGCCCTGACCTCTTCCACCAATGATGGAAGAAAAGTGTATATTTTGTTGAATCTTTCACATACTCTTATTTATCACACCGAGCATGAATCACATTGTATTAGAGGTTAGTAATGATTACAACACTGCACAATCCACCTAAATCATCAAACTACAATAACTATGATTCATTCCTTAACCAGGATATGTTGAAATCCTTCTCAAGGCTGAGCTCCATATCATCACATCCATGAAATTAAAAACAACACCCCCTCATTGGATATCCTCCTTAGGAGTCCAATGCAAAATCCCTTAATATGGGTATCCTACTTAGGATTAATCCCTGAGTTAATCCCCCACATCACCTTGAGTCAATACATCACTCATGGACCCCTTTTATGAGGTTTCATTCATTGGAATGAACCCCAACCATAATCTTCTCAAAAGACTATACTATCTTGCGAGAAATATTGAACTATGTGGCATTTTATTCCCATCCAAATGAGATATGTAGGAAGCCCTCCTGAGGTTCAAAACCAATATTTTAAATCAACCGTATTCTATTTGGGTTATATCCCCAATAGGGTCTAATTCAGCAAGGGATCTCATATTTATTCCATGTTTCTTAGGCTACTTATGAATAAGTCCCACACCATGATTTGACTAGGCACCTTCTGTCTAGATATCCTCACTACCTAAAATTAAACTATACGGTTGGTTCCTAATCACACGAAATTAAATAGTTTGATGTGTCCAATTAAGCGGCACCTAACTACGTGAGTTTTTATTCCCTTCATGAGGATATGTAGGTATCCCATCTTTGGGTTCGATCCAAACATCAAAACAACTACTGTCTCCCTATATGATTAAAAACTACAGAGAAACATTTTTCTATATAGATTACAATAAACTCTAGAATAATCTTACATATCCCTAGATTATGATAAATTCTAGAGTGAAATTCATCTACCTAGATGACCAAAAATTCTAGAGTGCCCCACTATATGGTTTAAAAACCAGCATCATCTTAATAGTGACTAAATAATCTCTATTTAGTATATATGGGGATACCATTGATGGAAATCCTCGATGACATAAAAACATCCATTGAGGAAGAACCTAATATATATACAACTGATTCTAAATTTCATACATGCTAATAATTGATTGAAAATTTCAAGGGAAAACTATATTAAAATTGGTAAATTAATAAGCATTCAGGGAAATATATTAAATCTATAAGAGAGTCCAAGATTAGAAAATAATTCCCCCCAGAAACATGTGATGAGCCTAACATCCCATCCTATCAACCAATAGGAGTTTTTAAGAGTCAAAGGTCAAAATACCTAACGAACACCTAACATTGGAAAGAAGGTCCCTTTGAATATATAACTATTGGGTGTTCCCAGTTCCATAAATAAATCTATTGGAAACCATTTTGATGTAGTGATTCCTAACTAGAACACACATTCTAATGGAAAAAAAAATGGTGAACCTGACGTGAATCCTTAACCAAGATGATAATGTTAACCATCTATTAGGCCCCTATCAATTGATAAAAGAGGACTATACAAGGCAATAAATCATGCATTTTTTTTCTTGAATGAGATGCTAGAGTTCATTATGTATGTTTTTCTTATATACAATAACTCTTTTCTAATAAGTCATGACAATAGAAATACATTCCTTCTTGTTTACTCCCGTGAAAACCCTATATGTTGCTCAAACTGAATCCTTATCTACACGAAGGATTCCATAACTTAATCAACATATTTAATTCCGGGCCCGAATGCACTGGTTCAAGAGTACCATGAACATGGTATCATTCCAACCATAGAGGCTATCCGACATGCCCTCCAGATCAAGACCAACCCTTGATCATTTGGTGAGTGACAACAGGAGGTCCAGAAAAAGACATTTCCAACCACAATCGTCAACCATTTCAGAATCTTATCCCCAAAACACAATCACCAATCCCTCCCATATTTAAGGGAGTTCTACCATGAGGCCCCCTATGACCTAATAACAAAGACACATGTGTCCTTCCCAAGGTATCCTTCCAAAAATCACTACTACCCACACTGTGCGGTGTTAAACCCTCATCATGATGAGGGTGTTGAATTCGGCTATCTGGATGAGGTCCCTCAAACCTAGGCATGCAAGATGGACCACCAGGTACAACAACAATATAATAGGGAGAAAGATCCTATATTTTCCCCCTCTGAATAATACCACTAACCATTTTTAGTGGTAAACAATGATCAGTCATATACACTCATTCTTTGTTAATCAACCTATTGACAGAATCATCTTGTGGCATATAATGAATACCACCATTAAAATCCAATTAGGTATCGTGAGTAGGAACATACACTTGCTTAAAATCATCAATCCTACTTGAAACCTCAATATAGAAGAACATCAAGAAGTCTTCCGGTCATTTTTGGTGGAAAACAATGAGAAGACACATACACCTACCATCATTTATCAAGCCTTCCAGCAACCTCGTCTGGAAGCACCCAGAGAAGTCATTCAGAAATTACTGAAAACAAGTAGAGGGTAGAATCAACTCTCTACCCAAAACATGAGTACTATAAGTATCCATTGAATGAAATGGGATGACATGATATTGTACGTACCTCTACTCTAGCTATGGAATTGATATATATTCATGTTTTAACCACTGAAGTCACCAAGAAAATATTTGAAATGGTGAAAGGGCATACATAAATTCCTACCCACAACCTAGATACATTCCATAATATCATAATAGTGACAACATCAATACAAGAGGGATGTAATCATAGATCTATACCCACAAGAAGGGTGTCTCATCAATATGTTACCTGAGAGAAGATACATACCTCTTTTCCCATATAGGACGGTCATGAGGAACACTCTGCCATATCATACAGACAACCAGATCCTGAACATACACCCATTCCAACTAAATATAATCGTATTATTATGATTGCCACTCCAAGGTAGGCACATAAATCTACCCATGATAATTACTTTTCTCAGAAAGTTCCCCCAACTACTTGTAAGAAGGCATCCAAAAAGAAGTCTTATCAAACCCAGTTAGAAAATAAAGATCCAATATTTGATTTGTCTCTGCTTAATGATGGAGTTCTTAAAGCCCTTATATATTTATCAATTGTATATGAAGATCCTACCCTCCCATTAACAAATTATAAGAGTAATAGAAGTAACTTTGAAGGTCCTCGTTGGAAACTTCCTCATGAAGGATTTATTCATGAAAATTCAGTAAATCTTAGGATCTTATATCATGATGAGTTCCATGGAAACCCTCTGTGTGTCCAGAAAACCAAGGAGCAAGAGGGCCTACACCTTACTATAATTCACAATGATGGTCCTCCAAATGATGGATTTTTCTGTGAAATTTCTCCCCATAGTATTGATTCGCATTGTCAAGAGAATTCTACAAATGACAGGGTAGTGACGAGAAATCCCTCTTATCTTGAGGCACTTCCGAACACAAGTCTAGTCATGTCAGAAGACTTGTTACTGGTGGGTAAAATTATTTCTCAACTAGAAGATATCCCAATGTGATGGTCATTCTTAGAAACACCCTATGCCCAATTACTTCCAATACAACAGTGGAACTCTCTACTGATATTGCTGATTCTGATAAAGTAGTAGAGAAATGACAACTTTGGTATGATCATGTAGAGAAACCTCTAAAAAAATGAAGATGATATGTTGAACATGAGGAAACAACTAGCTTTGTGTTAAATAATAGTCATGTTTTGGACTAAAACCACCACTTAATACAACATTCTAGATATTTTGGTAGAATATTTTATTCATGATATCTGCTTCAACATATGGAAGACTATTCATTATCTAAAAGCCAAAGTATTACATAATGAATAATATCAAAGTCCTGTCAAGGTGATAGAAGGGTTGTAGCACCAAATTGAATTGGCATCTTTTTAGGTTTCTTGACATCCAAATATTGAGAAGAAACATAGATCCCTTCAATGTGCGTGTCTCAATTTATTAATAAGGTTGCAAAGACTCATCACAGATGCCCAATCTAGTTTCTGTGTTAGAGGATGTGGTGCACATGGAGCATTGAATTTCTTTTCACCCTCATGTCAGTAAATCCCACTAAAAGTGGTCTCATGAAATATTAATTCCCCAGGTTGGCTACAACAAATAAATCTTATTAATGACCGATGAGATGCTCAATAATAATAGGCCTCGACCATCTACCACCAAAGGCAGACCCAAAGAGAGTAAGGTATTGAGATAATTTTTCATCAAGCATCTAATAACATCAAATTTGCCTCTTGTTTAAGAGATTTAAACCATAATATTTTATAAATGTTTGAAATAAAACAATGGTCTTCCAATGAAGGATATTTAAGTGAGTGTAGGATAGTGAACCTAGCCAACGTTTAGATCAGAATTTGTAAAATCTAAAGAGAAACTACACTAATATTAGCCATAGAAGTTTAGGAGACACCCAACCCCATGGGGATGGAGAATTTTTAACCTAACCCTAAATGCCAAAAAACAGAGCCCAAAGGGTTGATAAAGAGGAACATGAATATCCCCAACCTCTAAAATTGGGAACATTTTCACATTCACAATCCGCTCCTCAATGAAAGTCAATTTTCTCTCGATTAGGGAATAAGACACTAAATTAATATATACCTGAATTGTTATGGGATTCTCGTCAAATTATTTTTTTCCAATCAGTTCTTAGGGAACCAACAAATGGGAGAAAACATATTTTGGAGGGTGCATAAGAAGACGATTTCACAAAGACACTGATACAATGCCAACAATGAATTATATGTAGGTGAATGTCATCAATGTTTTTATTGAATATCCTCCAAAAAATTAATCAAGTATAGAGGATTTAGAGGATGAAGTTCTTGTTCATAATGTGGTCCATACCTAAGAAAATTAATGAGCTGTGGCCACCTAGAATCAGAGGCTTACCCAAAATTTAGGTATCCCCTCGAATAATCAATTTCCACCATTTTGAAAGTTACCTAATAAGGGAAAAGGTAAAGGTCACAACATGTCTCACCTTTCCCCCAAAAAGGGTCAATCCCTTTCTCCTAAGGAAAGATTTTCTCGTCAATAGGATGATATGAGGGAGTTGAGAAGACTCAATGTAGATTTACTCCAAGAAACATTCTTTCTAGATATGATCGAAATATAGATCCTCATCTTGTACTTCTAGTAGGAGTATCTCATCAAAGAAGGTTTTTTTCAACTACTAATGTCGATAATGGTTTACCTCTATTGTAATTAAAATTGGAGTAGGGTCCGGAACAATATTATTGGCCCGCCCCTATTAGTTACCCATAGAAGATACCACTGGTTCTACAACTAGTGGTCTTGCAAGTCATCGTTTCTATTAAAGATCTAGCTGCCACATGTATTTATGTCCCGAGTCATCCAGATATTACTTTAATGCTTATGAATACCATAAAATCATTAACAACTATATTGGAAGCTATAGTAGGATGGTGTGCGCAAGTATAACTCAAAAAGAAGAATTATCCTTAATGGACGGATCTGACCCTCCTCTGCCAAACTTTGGGAATCCCACTTTTCCAATTTTCAACAGCTTAGGTGATCTGGAGAAGCACTTGACACAATTCATCTCTCACTATGATCCCATGATGGGGACCCTTAAGTAATAGGATGAAGTGAAACTCAGATGCTATGTGAAATCATTATAGGGGCCTACCTTTGTATGGTAAATAAGATTTCAGTATCGATCGATAACTAGATGAGAAGATCTCTGTCATAAGTTACCTATCTAGTGAATTTCAATGATACAAAAGACAACAATCTTCAATCTCACAAAATGAAAGAAAATGGAGAATGATAGAGTTTCATATTTCATTTCTCAATGGAAAGGATTAACATAATACTTGAATATAATGCTACCTTAGGAATATTTTCTTCCCATTTATGTAGAAAATTTATTTGATGAGTTGTGCACACCATTAATACTTGTGAAATACATAGAAGTATTTCAAGATCTTGCCTCAATTTATCAACAGGTAAAAAATTACATAGAAGATACTAGATCCAAGTCTTGAGTAATCCCATAATCTCTGTGAAGAAGAGTAGGAAAAGAACAGGCCACCACAACGACACTTATGTAGGCCCCTATACACACTCCTACTTCAAATACCTCATCATATTGAAGGGTTCCATCTCTCAAGAATCAGCAATAATGACCACCGCATCATGATGATTGGAAAGATCAAAGGTGGATACAATATGGGGACATGAAAAACAAGTTCTATTCCTTTCGAAATGACCATGTCATTGAATAATTTATCTCGCTTTGGAAAAAAAAAATAAGTTCAATTACCAAAGAAAAAAAAACATAACAAAGAAAAAGTAGAGTACCTCCCAACTATTTCCCCTTTCATAAAATGTTGGGGCACCCCATCCAAGAATGTTTTGTTTTTAAGGAACTTCTACAAAAGATGGTTGATTATAGGAAAGTGAAGATGAAAAATTCACCGGCCCAGGTAGCATGTGTAAATGTTACTGATCTATAGGAGGAAGGTGAATGGAAGGAAGTCAAAAGTAAGAGTACTCAAAAATTAGATGATTGGATGGTCAGAAAAATAGTTATCCTAACTCATTAAATTCTATGAACACAGTTGAAATAACAGATTATATCTATAGAAAATTCAGTTATAGAAAATCCATCTTCATAAAAATCCCAGTATAATGAAGGACAACCCTCAAAAAAGAGATATGGATGGAAGAATAAGGGGAAAATGGAAGAATATTTTTTTTATAATGGAGAAAAGTGTATTTGAACTTAGTGAATTTTATTCCAACCATCTCAAAATCATGGGTACTGCCCTGCCCGATTTCCTAATAAGAATCAACCTGTTAGGCAGAATCATCATCCGATGAGGTGTTTATCTTCAGCTCTATTAACATTATTCACTTAACAAATCCATATTAAAATGATAATTCTGATTAAGAACATGAGTTCCCCACAGTTGATTGGGGAACTGGGGGGGGGGAGAGGTCATCAAGGTTGAGGATAAATGGGAAGACATGGTCATGCTTGAAGTCACTACATCAACCACACCCTTACTCAAACCATTTATACAACAAAAAACCATGGGCGATCCCTCGAGTGAGCTCATCGGGAAAAAAGAAACTCCCTGATGCATGACAGGTTCTTCCTTAACATGATCATCTTGGAAGACCAGTAAGAGGCTATCCCACCACCTCCTTGAATGGTGTGTAGTCCTAAACAGCCTAATCTGCCAAGAGGATAAGCACTTCCATATTCTGTCCTGAAATATGGTCCATCCTTATTAGAAGCATCATCTCTTAAGAAACCTAAAAAAGGGCATCTTCATGCTTGAAAAAGTAGAAATCTAGATTAGAATTATGATGTGTTGAAGAAACTGGCCCTAGTACCATTCAAGATATCAATCCAGAATGCTTTGAATCTATCAAAGGATCTCTAGAAATCACTTATTATGTTTTTTTCAAGATGTTAAGATTTTGAAAATGAGTTTGTTTCAACAAAGGTTTACCATATAGAGAATTATCTACAATAATCACATATGATAATATATTTCCTAGACCAGGATGATGATGTTGTCGTATGTGGAAACATTAGAAGCTTTTTCCTATTTATAAAGATTAATGACATTAATGTCTGATGAGCCTTCATTGATAATGGAACTGGAGTCAAAATCATTCCTATTCAGACACTTCACCGATTAGACCTAACTGAATCTCACATGTCTCCCTCCACATTGATGTTACAGGGTTACAAAAAGAAGGATAAAGAACTTCTTAGAGTTATTAGATTTAGAACTTAGTTTGGTTATCTCATATCTAATTCAGAGTTCATGGTAGTCTAGGAAAACAATGCTTTCAAGGTTCTTCTCAGAATACCTTGGCTACATAATCATGTAGCCATTCATTCATGATACCACCAATGTATCAAATATTGATTTAATGGTGAAATTGGGACATTTTATGGTGATAACGCCCCATTAAAAACATGTGAATCATAGTACATTGATGCAGAGTTCTATCACATTATAGGAAACCAGTCCATAGAAAATGATGTTAGGAGAATAAATACACCAAAGGGTTTGGAAAATATCCTAGATAACCCATTCAAGAATCTCAGTACAGATTACATTCTTCCTATTAATCAAATTGAAAGGGTTGGCCCAAATTCAAGCACTAGTTCAGTGGATTCCATAATGTTTGTTGTGGAAACTGAACCTCATAGCACAAAAGAAATTATTGACTCACCAATTAGTGATAAAAGACTAAATGGATATGTCTTCATTCCATCCACCAAGATTTAGTAAGACTATACATCATCATCCTAGCTAGAAGAAGTTTTCACAATGATGGAAAAATATAGGGATGCCAATTATCATCCCATCATCTTCTCTTAAGATTTCAAAAAAACCATCATCATCAATTGGGCTAGATATGGTTGCCTACTCTTTGGGATATCCAAATATTGACTCCTCTTTCTAGATATGAAATTCACAATTCATCACCTACCCTCCAAGAAGAGGCGGAAGAAGAAACACATGAAGAAGAGGAAGAAGAGGAAGACCTCAGGGATGACCCCAACATTTGAGGAAGGCATCTCCTCCACTGTGGATGAACATAGAGAAATAAATCGTGATACAGAGGAAGATCTATGCCCCACTAATATTAGTGAGGCCACAAATTTTATAGAATAAGAGGTGTATAATTTTTTTCTAAAGAAACATCTGGATGTGTTTTCTAGGAATTATACATAAATTACAGGTCTTGACATCCAAGTGTCCACCCATCATTTGTGTTTTCCATAATATAATCAGGGATACAAGTAAACAGCTAGGAGGACACACCCGAATCATGCCTCCAAAATTGATGATGAAGTGAAAAAACTCATCAAGGATGACTTCATTAAATAGGAGAATTATCCATATTGGTAAGACAATATTGTCCTAGTGAAAAATAATAATGGAAAAATCACAGTTTTCATTGATTTTAGAGAACTCAACAGGAATTGTCCCAAAAATGAATTTTCAGTTTTGATCATAGAACTCATGATTGATGAAACAATTGGCTACAAGGCTCTCTCCTTCATGGATGGATACTCTGGTTATAACCAAATCTAGATGACCCCAGAAGGGGAGTAATCTTTATCTTTAAGATCCCATCAAGGTGTATTTTTCTATCAGGTAATTCCCTTTTTCTTGAAGAATGCTGGTGCACATGACAACATAAAATGTACTATATCTTCAAACCCTTCTTTGGTAAATTTTTTGAATTCTATGTTGATGATTCAGTGGTCAAATATAGACAATGTTATGATAACCTAACTAACTTGGAGACCATATTTAGTAAGCTTTGACAACATATTATGAATATGAACCCCTCCAAATGTGATTTCGGGGTAACCTTAGGAAAAATTCTCAATTTTTTTACACCACCATGACATTGAAGTTCATATCAAGGAGACTAAATCTATCCATGGAATGTATCCTCCTCAAAACATGAAAGAGTTGAGAATACTTGGAAGGAAATTGGCATATATCTGGCGATTCATACCCATGATAAAAGGTAAGTGTTTTCCCTTTACCAAATTTTTGAAGGAGGGGGTGACATATCAACAGAACAATTAATAACAAGAAGCATTCTATACCCTAAAGAAATACCTCTTGAGTCTACTGGTATTGATGCCACATGTTGAAGGAATGAATCTGATTCTATACGTGACAACCTTGGAGCGATCAATGGGTGGATTCCTTGCACAAAAAATAATTTTGGGAATGAAAACAACTTTTACTATCTCATTAGAACCATGCTCGATGTAGAGACTCAATAATCAGATATTGAAAAGTGTGGAATAACATTAATCTTTTCAGCTCAGAAGCTGAAACACTACCTATTTCATCACAAGGTTCACTTGGTCTCTCATAATAACCCGCTAAAATTTAACCTCAGTCATCTTATGTTGAAAGGATGTATGGCACAATGGGTAGTTATTCTACTAATGTTTGATATACCGTTCGTGCCTTAGAAATCTATGAAAGGATAAGACTTGGCTGAATTCCATGCTGAACACATGTCTATCGAAGATACATCATTGAACACTAAACTTTGAGATGAACAAATATTATCTATTCAAGATAGTCCCAAATGTGGTAACTATACTTTGATGGTTCTTCTATAATACCAAAGGAGAAGAGAAATGAAGACCCAAATCTCAACAATGTTGGGTTAAGAATTATACTTATCTCACCAAAAAAGGTACTGTTTCCATATTCTTTATTGTTATCCGAAGGTGGTACCAAAAAAGTGGTAGAATATCAATCTCCCATTATAGGTTTGGAATTGGCACTTCAAGTACTAGTGAACCACCTATAAGTGAAGGGTCATTCATAATTGGAAATCAAATAGATTTATGGGGATTAAACCATCAAAAAAGATGATCAAATTTCTATATGTGATTATTTGTGAGGGTTAATGGAAATATTTCCTTGCAAACCAACATTTTATTATGTCCTACGATCACAAAATTCCCAAGATGATGCATTGGAAAATGTAGCTACATCCCTGACTGATCTGTACTGAAATTAAAGAATCATCATCATTTCTCATCATCGTGTGGTTTCACCTTTTTTTTTCAAATTATAATAGGGGAAATCAATGAAATCAGTTCCATTCCCGAACCATTTGGTCTTACCATGGAATTGGTGACACCCATCATGGAATATATCTAAAATGAAATACTTCTACCAAATAGAGTGAGAGGAGATAAGATCTGACAAAGATTAGTTAATTTCAGTATTTATGATGAACCAAATCACCTGAAGACCCTCTATAGATGATGATTCTACAAAATTATATATAAATACATTGATGGGGATGGAACTGTAGCTATCATGAATGAATTACATGAAGAAGACATTGGTTTCCACCAATCTGGGTATATGATTTCAAGTAAAATCAGATGTCTTGGATACATATGGCCTTTGATGATGCACGATTTCACAGATTTCACTAAGAAGTGTCATCCCTACTAGTTTCATGCCAACTTCATCCATTAACCACTGCAATTTCTATATACATCTAAATACTTGTGGATATTTTCTACATGGGAAATAGATCTAATAGGACTTTATCCTCCAGCTATGGCTAAACAGTTCGAGTACATCCTTAATTCTACATATTTCTTCACCAAATGGGATAAGGAAATACCTATCAAGGAAGTTGGGAACAAAATAATTATTAAATTTTTAAAATAAGATATCATCATTTAATTTGGAGTTCCTCATACCTTATTGACAAAGAATGGAACCAATTTCCATTCTGCTGAGGTAGGGAAGTTATATTAGGAATACAATATCAAATCTAACCATTTATCCCACTACCATGTAGCGAAAAAATGGATAGATAGAGGAATTCAAAATGACCCTATCAAAAATACTCCATAAAATTGTGTATAAAGATAAGAAATATTGTCTTAATAAACTATTCAATTCCATATAGGCTTACACAAGTACTACCCATACCGCCAGACAATCAACCTCGCACTCATTGGTAAATGAGACAAAAGTAGTTATGCGAATTGAAATTTAATTTCCATCACTCAGAGTTTCCATTTCTGATCAATTACAAATGATGAGAAATAGCAGAAACATCTAGATGACATGGAGTGACTGGATGAAAAGATAATTAATACCTTGCATAACATGGAAGTCTATCAGAACTAAATAGAACTCACCTTTAACAAGAAGTCACACCTTCATTCATTCCTCTAAGGAGAGTTGGTTTTAGTCCTTAGGAGTCTAATGATACTAAGAATGAAGCCTCCAAATATTGATCAAATTTGGGACATACTTTTTTCCATACATAAGGCTTATTCCAATGGAGCTTATTCCTTAATCTGAATGGATGGAGAACTCATTATAAATCCAACCAATGCAAGTTTCTTGAAGAAATACATTGTCTAATCAGACAATGTAATTCCTAGTTGTATGATGATAAACTACATTACAACCATTTACCATGTTGTACAATGTTAAACTATAGAGCATCATCATTTTTTCATGATGATAAACTACACAGCATGAGGTCCTAGTCGAATGACCTAAGACTACAAAACACTATTTTTCCTTACCACATGACATTCAACTATATAGTTGAAATTTACCTCATTTTATGTTAATAAATCCCTTAAGATACCAAGAGTTAAAATTATTTGCGGTCTCTTAAATGATGAGAAACTTCTATGAATAATCCTTACTCCCATCATTTACACTCTTTAGTGGAATTTGAGCCTCATTTCATCCCCATGATTGGATCATATCCACATGGGGAACCATCTTTAAGTACTATATATGGATTGATTCTCATTACAATGAGACCCGAGCGATGCCCAAATTTCTAATCTTAGGTCTATCCACATTAAAATAAGATCCTTTATTCCTTGTGTGTATAAGTTAAATATGCATAGGGAATATTTCTTCAAGAACTACATGTGTATTGATTATTTCTTTTGTAGGATAGGTAGTGATTCCACGGTCATATCCCTTGGCCTAGCCACAATGTTTTTTTCACGCCAGGTCACCTTAATCCATACTGTAGAATGTTAAACTATAAGGTTCTTCCAGAACTATATATGTCCTAATTCTAATTCCGATGATATATATAGTGATTCCAAAATCTATTATTTCAGGCCCATCCACAATCATAAAAATTGATTTTCCATTTCCTTGTATATGAGTCTCTTCTATACTAGTAACCCTTCTAGAAAATATGGATTTATTCTCATACCATATTTTATTTTGGGCCCAACCAATATTATGGAAGGTATTAAATCCCATATTTCTCACATCAACATTAAAGTTTTGTGGGGAAACATATTCAATAAGTATGTGTGGCTTGATTTTTTCTTAAAAAAGATATGTAGTGACACCTGGGTCATATCCCCTAGTCCACCTACAATATTTCCATATTTTAATGTCAGTTCATCTTCATCCATACCACATGGAATTAAACTACATGAAACATTTCGAGAACTACATGTGGCTTGAATATTTCTCCTAAAAGATACATAGGGACACCCATATCCCTTATCTCAGGTCCATCCACCATGTTTAAAAAGTCCCTTCATCCCCTGTGTGTTTGAATAAAACCTACACAGGGAGCACATTCAAGAACTATGCGTGGCTTGATTCTTTCCCTAGAAAGATATGTAGTGATGCCCAGATCTCCAATACTATGTCTAGTCATGACTAATCATTAAGCCCATTTACTTCTTATGCATGAATCATATCTATATAGGGATCCTATCAAGGACTACATGAGGCTTTATTCCCACTCATATGAGATATGTTGTAATGTACAAACTTTAAATCTTGGGCCAGTCATAACTTGATGAAAATAATATATCTTTCCTCCCATGTATGAGTCATATCCACATGATGAGATTTAATATGAGTTATCATCTTATGTATGAATCTTTATTCAAAGAAACCCTCATTATCCTCCAATCATGAATTCAATTGGGGTGTGGGATAATTATTTGAGGAATAAGGGTGGCTTGATTCACACCCCTCTGAGAAATGTAGTGACATAAATATCTTCATCCCTAGGCTGAGTCACATCAAAACTTAAAAAGCCACTAATTTCCCACATATGAATAAAAAATTCTATGTCATAGATTTTATTTTGGGTCCTATACTTAGTGTTCCCACCATGGAAACAAGAAATTTCCCCATTTTACATATGAGTCAGATCTATGTAAGGGACTCCAAACTCAAGGAAAATATCAGCCAAACTACTTCCCTTGTACATTAGAAATTAAACATTTTTTATTTTATACTCATAATATTGTGTAATTTCATATCCCCATAACCATTCTTCAGTTTTTACTGGTAGAATGTCTAATACCTGAGAACTATTTTTCCTAACTATATAGTATGTTCCCCCAGTTGGCCTTCTATAATTTTGCCTACATAGTGGGTCTATCAGCCATAGGATGCAACTGTTTGTCTATATAGAGTATTCCATAGTTTCCCCTATATAATACATCCCCCATAGCAGGTTTGTCAAATAGTGGCAACTTATTTCCTGTGATGCCTCTTCTATCCCTCTAAGATTTGATGATGGTATGAATAAACCCATAGTTTAAAGTGGCCATCCATTTCATATTTGCCCCATATACTTTCTCTAACACTGAATATCTCCAATTCCTTGGTTTATGCTTTTACCCACTCATTTTTTAAATCATATTAGAATAAAATTTGGTAATTTGATCATAATATCATTCATTTTTTTCTTAATATTTTTTCTTAGTCGTATGACCTAAAACTACAAGCACCATACTACCTATGATTTGGTTAGACCTTCATAATGAAAATATTCTCCCAATTCTTTGGAAATTATGATTTGAAATACCTATTCTACATTCTAGAACTTTTATCCATAAACAAAACTCTATGATTGGGAATATCTGAATATCTAAAAACATTCATTAACTTCTAGAAATAGAATGTCATAATTCTTGAGATCTCCTTTGACTGACTATGCCGTACATGTCCCCTAATTGGCCTTGTGTTAGTTTCTTACATAATGGTCTTATCAGCCAAAGGATTCCATTGTTTGGCTATGATATATATTCCCTAGTTGTCCCTGCATAATATAGTACCTATAATGGGTTTTATAAATAGTAGTAAATTCGTTTTTGGAAGATACCTCCTCTAATTTTATTATCCTTTTTCCATATCAATCTTTAGATATGAGAATACCCAAACCATAAATTACAATTCTCCCCTTCTATAACTAAATATGGTATCACATTTCCAGACTAATTACTAAGAATTCAAAAACCATCAAATCTTAATTCAAATCTAAAGACCTGAAATCAAATCCCCTTAATTTCCTTGATACATGAATTTCAACTGAAAAACTTAATGTCCTTATTGTATGATGTTAAACCACACAACCCCTAATATCCTTGATGTAAGACATTAAACTAGAAAACCCCTATAATGTCCATACCGCATGACATTAAACTTCATAGAATAATAAAAAAAATCCTCATTTTGACAATGTAACCTCCTTCATACAAAAATTTATGTAAGATTTGTTTCTCATCCATGGCCTCTGTTGGCATAGATGGATCCTTTTACTCTCATATATCTTTCCTTTGCATAACCACCCATTGTAGTTTTTAGAGATCCAAATCTTAAATAGATTTTTTTATTAATAATAGAATTCCATGATTCTTGAGATGCTCACTTGGCCAATTGGCTTCAGTAAAAAAATTTATAGTGTATCCCATCCCTATCACTGTAGTTATGATTAATAGATGTGAAAAATTCAAACTATGAAAATCTGTTTCAATGTTATAAAATAAATAAATATTAGGGATGAATACATAGATGATTAAGAACAAAATCATTTTCATTTATGAGAAAAAACCATAGAGGAACATAAAAAAACTAGATTCTCTATATCACAAGTCATAAGTGGACTTCTACATAACTTTTATTTTTAAATAGCCTCCAAATCCCCATAAACTACTTGTTGAAGTTCCGTTAGTTAACCTTCCCGAGTCTCCTCATCCTGATAATGCACTTCCTTTGAATCTACAATGTATTTCCCCCTTATTTTTGGGTTTATCATAATGAGAAGTGGAGTTGGTTAGGTTCCTCTATAGTGGTATCCAACTCTTACTGAAGACCAAACACTTGAACATTATTTTCTTTGATATTCCTATTGAATATTTACACCTTTGTGTTATGAATTCCCTCAGTGTGTGATGTTTATGCTCCAAATCAACAATGTTAGCAAGTAGTCATTCTTTTATTAGATCCTACCAATGTTGGTTCTCCTACTCTCGCCTTTGAATGGTTTCCTTGACCGCAGTGTGGACTACATAGTAATAAAAACCACAAAATACCAACATGCTAAATAACGCTGAAATACATGATATTTGAGAAGGTAGTTCCTCAAGGGGTGTATCAGAGTAATCTTACATATATCTTGACAAGATTTATGACGTGCGATGAAGAAAACATTATATAAATCTGGATCTAACTCAGAGTTACTATCATAAGGGTGGATGTACAATAGAATCAATGAACTTAAAGAATTTCCCAATTCTGCTTCCTCCTTAATAACGAATTCCTTGCCTGCTGATGCTTGTCGAGATGATGTAGAAGTTTCACCCTCAGACCTAGCCATAGAGGCTAATAATCCTACATGATAAATCAAAATCATGGTTAGATTCAAGAGAATGGAAAGAGTGGGGAACCATCACAATTGTTGGTAACCCTTACCCAATAGTATATCAGTAGCTTGAGAAGATTCTTCCCCAACATTCCTAGCCTCAACATTTTGAGCTGAAATCTCTTGGAGAGGGATATTTCCTTGGGTCTTCCGAAGACCAACTGGATGAACTTCGTGAATATTTTCTATTTCAAGGGTAACTTGAGTTGGATATTCCTCAACCATGGGATTAATAGTGATCTCAACATCTATTCTAGGAACCATCACTATAGTAGCTCATGTAGGTGGAGCTACACATTCCAACAAATCATTATTATGAAATCAGGCATAAGAATATTGATTGGATGAAAAATAAAGACCCGCTTCCATTTGGTTCTATATATAGTTCACCAAATTCTTCTAAAGTATTGGGCATATAACTTGTTTCAGTGATTATTCAAACGAAATTCCTTCATTTATCATATATTCCAAGGATGTACCAAGCCTTGTGTTAGACTCACCTAAGAGAACATGTGAAGCAGTTGGTTCATGAACCTCATCTGGCGACTTTACACTCCGAACAACTTCCTCAATGACAGCCACTGGGCCAACATTAGTCATCATATGATTTTTGGGTGCTTTTGAAGAACTTGAAATATTATAGTAATGAAATTTATTTGTTATTACATAGATTCTAATGAATAATTACTAACATACCAAATGCATCCTCTCTACCAACAATAGGGATCATTGCATTGCTAAGAGAGGATTTTTTTCACTGGCCTAGATGCCACTTCATTCAATGGATCTTTTTCATTGGTAGGGATCTAAATTTTATCAGAAGTTCACTCCACAGTTCCTATAGGATCATTGGTAAATTATTTAAGGGATGAAACAATAAAAGTTTCAGCAATTCCAAGATGTTTAAATACTCTCTTTGAGTGAATTCATATTAATGATATCATGAATACTTACCACTGCTAATGAATAATTTATCCATATATTTATTTCTTTTTTGCATTTTCTTCTTCATTTTCATTAAACAAATATTTGCATTATCATATCAAAAAAGGTATTGTATATGGGAAACCACGCTTTATCTTATGTTCCATGGCCTATCAGCCTCAATATATCTCTCCTGATTCACAGGGTGACTTAGTAACCCCAAGCGTGGCACCATTAGGGGTATACCATGTCAATGTAACTTGAGTCAATTTTTCATCAGCCAAATCTGATTTAAAATGGTATTTCCCCTGAGTGATAGTGATTTGACTAAATTTAAAGTTAATGTAGAAAGTATTTTTAGAAGAAAAAAATTTACATCTTCAGGTCCATGGTCTGTCGGCCTGTAGATATCTCTCTCGATTCATGGGGTGACTCAGTAACCCCAAGCATAGTTAAACCAGGGATGTACCATGGTGATAGAACTTCTTTCAATTTTTCTTTAGATAGTTTTTATTTTAAATGGAATTCCCCTTGAGCAATAATTTATTGACTAAATTTAAATGAAAAGAATAAAAGAGTTTTAGATGAAGAAAATTTACATATTCATGATTGAAAAAATAATGCCATTCCTCCAAAGACGAAGGGTAAATCCCTTCAGTAGAACTAAAATCTAGCATTTCCTTCACTCGTTTTATGGTGTGGATTATGTCATTAGTTTCATATATGAGGATCTCAAGCTCATAGATATAGATTCTTACTTAAACAAAATTATACTCAATGAAAATATCTAATGAGGCTTAGAGATCTCATATCCCTAGAATATGAAATCCCTTACATAGAAGATTCCACATAGTTTCATTATCCCAAAATAGGTCATTCCATGTTCGAACCGCCTCTGGTTATACATATTCATAAAATATACCAGCCCGCTGTGAAGATGATCCTACGACCTTAGAGCAGATGGGATTCCCAATTTCATCCGTCACAGATGGTAGACAAGAAAATGGAACCTAATTCTCATCTTGGTGATAGAGAATAGAACTCCTAGGAGTATTCTTATGTGGTGATGATGGTGTCTCCATTTTAATTCTATAAGGTGGAATATATCTTTCTTGAAGTCTCTTCAACGATCTAGGATCCTCATCATCCTTGCCCTATGACTCTGAAGACTCAGCCTCTAAAGGAGATGGAGTACCTTCCAAATGAGAAGGTTCTATCCTACTCCACATCATTACTCTGACCTGAGGAACAACATTTTTTAGCACCCCTTCAGGGTATGATGCAATCAAAGCTATAGCATACCAGATAGCTAATATGCTTTCTGTATCAGGCACATGTAGATTGATCACTACCCTTGTATTCTCCATGGCTATCAAAAAACATAATTATTGAGACACCATCTTATGTTTTTCTAGTATAAAATTAACTAGAGGGGATACAATAATATGTTTCAAGTATTTTAATTTGCGTGAAATTTTTAAAGAGCATAGACCTCACATATGATTTCACAGTCAATCCTAATCACCAATACACCATCCCTGCAAGATAGCATATACTACCTTAGAGTTATACTAGCCAACCCATCATCAATAAATCATACCATAAGAGGATTAACATAATGAAATAAATTTAATTCCTTGAACATAATCAACCATGTTTAAATGTCATGAGTTTTCAGAGATAAGGGTATAATACCAGAGAAAGCCAAAACAAATGGTCAGAACAAGCTATCAAGGAC
Source organism: Viscum album (assembly GCA_963277665.1). Classification (NCBI taxonomy): domain Eukaryota; kingdom Viridiplantae; phylum Streptophyta; class Magnoliopsida; order Santalales; family Viscaceae; genus Viscum; species Viscum album. The sequence goes on along the minus strand of OY728119.1, from coordinate 602,408,959 downwards.
CTGGATCCCACTCTTCACAGCATAGGTTCTGAAATTAGGTGTGATCCATCCCCATAATACAAGGAATAGTCATACTATTCTGAAAGGATCCTTCCTTCCACAGATATATAACAATGTCCTATAAATAATTTCAAAAACAAGGGTGTGTAACCCCACCATTTTTCACTCTACCAGATTATCCACTATGAAAAATGTTCTAGGACTTACACAACCTTTGGAATCTCGAATAGGCAATAAATATATACTAATGCATTTGAAAAAAAATATTTCAAGATGTGTCTTAGAAATAATCTTGAAGTTAATTTCATATCCCCACATTTCAAACTCTCCTTTATCTAGCATCGAATAAAATTTGTTAGGCACACCTCTGCTTTCTTCCATGGGACAAATGGTTGGACACTTACATGTGGTACCTTTCTCTTTCTTTTTCATTAAGAAAAATTACATTCACTTCTTCAGTTGAATATACCCCTTTGCTCAAGGAATTTTCTTCTTTATTTTTTGAGCTATATTTAGTAGCTCGCATTCCAAAGTCGGCATCCTATCAGCGTCATTCCATGTTTCCATCGAAGGGATGAATTCATCATACAAATATCAAAGGATTGGAGCCCTAAAGATCTTGTAGATGTCCCACAAATTGATACCCACTTCTCCATGAGTCAAATGGAAGGAATTTATCTGTGGAATCCACTGTCTCAGTAGTTATGGAACAAAATAATCATTCATATACACATAGGGTTTCCCTACCAATACTACCTCTTAAATTTTAGTGACTTTCAGACCATCTTTGAACTCTGCACATTTTTTGCGCACCTAGTACACACACATACATGTGGGATTAACACCCCCTCCTATGTAAAAGTCCCTAATTTTTTCCATAATTTCGATTGATATATTTCTGAATCTAAAAAAATGGATGAATAGCAATGAATATTTAGTTCATATGTTTATTCTTTCAAATCTACTGCACTTGGGATATTATGTATAAAATAGGCCTTGGCTATCATCCTAGAATTAATATATATTCCCTCACTAGAAATGTTGGAAGATGAGAAGTTATTGTGGTCTTGAAACCAAGAGACTAGAACATAGTCTTTCAGATCTGTTATATTGACTACTTTTAGATAGGAGTAACTATCAAGTGAAAGATAGTTAAAATTCAAAAAATCAAAATGATATTTCTTAATATACTCTCACAGACTAAGAAGAGTGTTGTCGTAGGTGTAGTATTAGTCATTCCCTATAATCTTCATCATTTCCTCAGTTCACATGCTATCAAGTTCATCAGTAGTTTCAATACTATTGGGAGCCATTGAACCTTTAATGAAATATCAATTTCATTTCAAAGTAGGTTCATTTTGTCTTTTTTGAAAATAATGAAAATTTGAAAAAGGCATCAAGGCACGCAAGTGAAACTGCATCACACAAGTGTTTCACTCAACTTGCGACACAAAACTAAAATACATACAAAATATTCATGACCAAAAATTTCAACAAGATAATCTGAGTAAAAATACGTGCACGTGGAGAGATGAGAATTATGAGTCTTTAATGTTTTTTTACTAAAATGAAGCCTTTATATATAGATGAGTAATCTAACATGTGTGCCACCCCATTGCAAGAACACCTAGAACTTGTGCATTCAATCTTACTTTTTCATCCCTCTAACCTCTAGACTAGACCCTCTTTTCATTCAGATCCAATCCTAAGGGGGGGGGGATTTTGTTGACTCTCTATTTCATCACATGAATGAAAAAGAGGAAAAGTGAAAAAGCATTAGAAAAAAGAGGAGAAAATAGATGGGGAATATTAAAATTTAAAAAGGTTCAAAAAGTGGTTCACCCAAGGTAGCCCAAATCATTAATGAGTGTAAGTACTTGCATGCCCCCACTTGTGAGAACAATCTCCTTTTCCCAAGGTACTGTATTTTCCTTTAAATAGACCCTTGGGGCCTTTATTTGTATGAGAAAATTTCCATAAAAGATGATTCTTTCTTTGATAACCTTAGTGCTTCTCCCTAGTCTTATGAACTCTCCAAGGTAGTTTCATAACACCAAAAGAGAGGTAATTAAATGGGGATAATGAGACTTAAGTCAATTTAGATTTTAAAGTAAACAACACTTTCATGACCATTCAACCAACCCTCCTAATTTAAGAAGACTTGTGAGAAATTCATTCCACAAATTAGAACTTGCATGACTTAATTATGGAAATCCCTATAGATTCCCTTAAAGTCCTCAGTGAAGTCTTATCCAAGTGTATTCATTTAGGTTTTTCATCAATTAAGGTGAAAATAGTTCACCCAAGATTACTTTCATGACTCCACCTTGCACAACCTCCTTAGTTCACCCTAAACTTTAGCCTATTTGAGACTTTCATGAATCCTCCTTCAAAGCCGCTCATAGTAGGGATTCTCTTTAATTGACTCCCTTTTCCAAAAGGATCATTTTTAAACCTCAACCAAGACCTCATGATTTACAAAACCTTAGGGAAAGGTGCAAAAACCTGTCTCCAATTTGGGCTTATATTTATATGGTCAGAGGGTTCCCACACTTGTCCTACCAGAGGGTCAGGATCCTTGGGATCTCTATATGTTTTTATATCTACAGTCATATAGAACCTTATCATAGGGATAATGTTGAGGATTTCCTGGTCTTGTATTCTAAGTATAGTTCTTTTTACTCCCCTGTAATGACCCAAACTTTCATTAATGAAAGTTACTCTTGATATAATTAAATGTATTATGATGTAAAATGGTTATATAAAACTTTTCAAATTCCTTAGTTTATTTTGTTTTTGGATTTTAAAATACGATTAATAATTGTTACCATTTCAGATATAGCCATCAAGAAATGATCACATGATTAGTATAAATATAGGGCTTTAACAAATACAATTTACTCAGACAAATGAAGGGATGACCTAATATAGTAGAATTTATCCATACGAAGCCCATTTTTTGGAGCCTGAAAAGGAGGTGGAATCACTGGGCTTCACACTTGACCAAGCCCAAGATGAGCTTCATCACGTTAAGCTTGAACGAAACCGCCTACAGGATAAGTGGAAGTTGATAGAGATTAACAACTAAGCCTTGTTATCCAAGCCTCCCCAAGAGTCACTCACCATTGCACACCTTACCCTTTGGTAATATGCGTATGTTATAAGGGATTATGTAAGAAGACCCTAGCACTATGGTCATATGAATTATTTTATATATTCATTTTATTATTATTACTTTGTAAATACCTTTTAAAGAACAAATAATATTTTTACCTAATATTAAATTAAGAAATCTATTTTGATGAATTAATGAATTTTTAAATTAAATAATATTTTAATAAAATATTATTACTAAATTAATTTTTATTAAATATATGTTATCGTATAACTTTTATGAATAAAATTGTTTATTTATTATAGTTTAAAAGATATTTTTTTTCAAAACCCAAGATTTGTTTTATAAATGTTGGTTTTTTTAAAAGTAAAAATTCACATATTTAAAAAATTATTTATATAAAATCAATATTATTTTTGGAATCAGGATTTCGAAATTATCCAATGGTGAATTATTCATAATTTTCTGAGACAGTGGATGTTTTGGGTAAAAATTAAATACCATTCAAATATTTAATGTGTTTTATGACATTGTAATGAAAAAATGGAGATTTAAGAAAATAATATAAATGGGTTTTTCTTCCAATATCTATTTTAACTTTAAAATAGTATGATTTTGTGTTTTTTTGATTTATTTTACAATGTTTTAGTGGACCCTACAGGACTTATAAAACATTTTAAAATTTTAAAATGATTTCCTTGAGAGTGTGACTCACTACCACATAAGCAAGAATAATATTTTAATAATTTAGTAAATTAGACTTATAAAAAAATGTTTTCTACTTCCCTTTGGAAAAAAACCATGTGTAAAAACCTTGGGTCAGTTTGTGGGTTTGATTAGATTAATGTGTAGTGCCCAAAACGTAAATAATAAAGAATTTCCTCTCTTTTCCTATATAAACCCACCCAAGATCCCAATTCCTCTTCATTAAAAAACATTATAGCATGAACAACCCATAACCTTAACTCTCTATAATACTTACTAGGATTTTATAATCCACACTCAAGCCTCTCCCATGTCTTTAGGATCATACTTACAAGTAAGGGATTTCATCTTTTCTCATTTTGGTCTAAGTTTACTTATATTGTTATCCCCTTGTATTTTCAATTATAAATGTTGGGGTTTGATTTTAAACCTCCACCATACTTCCCTCCTTATTTATAAATGATGATATACCTCTTTATACCTCATTAATTATTCCCATGAACACCGGTTACCATGCCTAAATTCCGTAAGGAATTTCTCTCTCCGAATTTACATTCAAGAATTTATTTTATATCATGCATCTAAATTCCATTAAATATGTTGGGATATTATGTTTCATGACCCCCTTAATATCCATTTCATGTTTAAATTATGAGAGACCCATTTATCTCTCATCAACCCATTTTATGATTTCTATTTGACATCGTTATGCTGTCGAAGTTACACCAAAATTTCCATGCCAAAATCATCGTGTAAGTGAATACCATACCCATATCATTACCAAGGGTATTCACATTTTTTCTCATGTACTTATTGTTTTAGGAATTACATTTATGTATTCCACATCTATTATTCATTGAACAAATTATGATGTTTAATGAATCTAGGTTGTATGATCTATGTGGCACACTTATGCATGAAATTAAATGATTAAGAAGGGTGCACCCTAACAGCACTCCAATGAATTGGTTAAATATTAGTATCATGATACGTCAAGTGAAATGAGGGTTTAATCATTCTAATTCAAGTTTAATGAGGTTTTAATCATGATTCCTTTTCAATGAGCCTTAGATCATGCTAATATCATGTTAAATGTTATTGCCACATTTCCATGTTAAGATAATCATGTTATATCATGCCTTTATGTTCATGTTTCTATTGTGATCCATTGATATGTCTATTTACTAACATGTAATATATTCAACATTTTATTCCTTTTTTAATCCCTTACTGGGTTTTATAGCTCACCCTTTTCTTATTCATGTCCTCAGGCCATCCCATGCAATGCTAAGTAGGAAGGAATGTTGTGGTCAAGTAAAAGCAGTTTTAAATAAAGATGTCGGGTTTTATGTTCTAGGTTGTAATGTAATGTTTCTAATTTCCCAAGACACTAGACATCTCAATCCAAAGAGTTGTCTTAAGAGAAATTTTATGTAATCAATTATTTTTATGTGTGTAATAAAGAGGAGGGTTTTTATAGTTGGTATCAAAGGATGGGTTTAGTTATTTTTGAGATTAGGATTAGAAAACCCTAGTGAAAACCATAGGGATAAGACTATGTATAATAACAAAATCCATATATTTTGGTGATTATTGAGTAAATGGTTTATCAATAAAATATATCCCTACCTGGATACGAGCAAGTAGAGGCGGCTCTGGCACAAATGTATCTAGGGGTAAAACCCCAAAACACCGCTTTGAGCTAGACTCTAACAGGAACTAGTGCATGACAATGGGCCTTGCTGTACTCTTGGTTACGACACTCCTAGGGGATATGATTTGGTAAATTCATAATCTTAGTATGAACCATTATTAAGGTAATTAAAAAAATTTCCCTAGAATATATGTTGGGAAGGATATCATGGATAACATAAAAAACTTAAGAAAATAAATTTAATTTATATGTTATCCCTTTGTTTCTTTGGATTCCCCTTTATGTGTTATGCCTAACTTTTCTTTTATTCAAGATAATGGCTGGTAATATGAGGATGTGGGATAACAAATGATGGGAAGATCAATGTGACAATCTTTCTAATGAGATTCCCAATCCGATGGGAGTGGGAATCACAAACATTGTCATGATAATATATCAGTTAACTCAAGTTTTGAATAGAAACATGGGTAAAGGGGAACGTTCAACCCCCCCCCCCCCCAGGAAAGAAAAATCCGCAATCGATAACTTCATGAGACAAAGGAATCCAACTTTTAATGAATCATCTGATCCCTCAATCACTGAATAATGGATCAACTTCATCGACAAGATCTTCTCCATCCCTCAATGTTCTGAACAAGAATGGTACTTATGGATGCTTATCGTATGGAGGGGCAAGTTGATAAATGGTGTATATTGACCAAAATACAAAGCTTGAGGAGGATATCGAGTAATTTAAATGAAATTATTTCAAGAAAATGTTTTTTAATAAATATTTTCCTTGCTCCCTCTGACTTAAGATGGAAAGTGATTTACTTTCCCTCTAGTAAAAATACAATGAATCCATCAGAGCATACAATTAAAAATTCACAAGTATCGCATGATATGCCTCTGGCTTTTTCATTACTCCTGAATGCAAGGTTGAATGATTATTTGGTGGCCTAAAACATAGCCTATAGAAAGCCCTAACGACCATGGCTTTGAGAGCTATGAGGAAGTTATCTGATGTGACCTCAAAGTCAAAATGGATATTGGAGAATCTTTAGGGATCATGGGGATAAGAAGAGTAAGGTGGAATTTAATTCTGGTTATCCAATGAATAAAACCAACATTTCTAAGAAATTATAGCACCCCACCTTCCAAAGGTGCAGAAAGAATCACCTTAAAAATTTTCTGAAAGGGATGAGGAAATTCTTTAGGCATGGAAGAGAACGATACCTGGCCATTAACTGTCAACAAGAAAAACCCGCTACTGTGACAGAGGAGAGGGAAGCTCAGTTCAACCCTCAAAGCATTGTTTATTTTTTCAAATGCAATGAACCAGTGCAGTTTGCAAACCGTTTATATAAGAAAAGGGGTTTTTGAGGTAACTAACAACTTCAAAGGTAGCAAGGGTGATCTTTTTTTGTCACTACCACCAAAGAGAACTTCGAAAACAAAGTGGTTACAGGTACGCTAGTTAATAATTCAATAATAGGAAAAATAATTTTTGTTATATTTCTACACATTATTATATATTTGAAAATTTTAGTAGAACAATCCCAACACCACCACGAATCAAGGAATTAAATATGTAAGTGAGAACAAAAAATGGGGAAATCATTGCATACGATGAATATAATTCCTCCCCTATCAAAATTTGTGGTTTGAAATTCCTGTAAAACCTCTTCATACTCCCTCTAGTAGAATTTGATTCAATTATTATCATGAATTTTCTTTCCCTATATATAGCCATATAAATTACCGTGAGAGGGAAATCACTCTCCATATGGTGAATTGACCCTCAATTCTATTAAAGTGCATGGAGGAGGATAAATCTTATTTCAAACCATCATCTCAAGTGTGGATATTACTTCCCTATGAGCATGAATATCTTTCTTAGATGATTGAGTATAAGGAATAAACCATCCTTGAGTACATGCCTATTGTGATGGAATTTGCTAAAGTGTTTTTTGAAGAATTTCATGGTCTTCATCCAAGAAGAGATGTTGAATTTTCAATTGATCTTATACATAGGGAATTTCCAATATCCAAGACTTTGTATAGAATGGATGCTGTAGAGTATGCGGAGCTAAAGAAACAACTATTGGAGAATCTGGATAAAGGGTTTATACACCCAAGTGATTCACCATGGGGTGCAACAGTGTTATTTGTCAATATGAAGGATGGGAAATTTTGCCTTTGCGTTGATTATCATGAGCTCAGAAAAATAATGATAAATAACAATTATCCTCTTCCTTGAATTGATGACTTGTTAGATACAATATGTGGAGTATAATACTTCTCCAAGGTGGATTTTCGATTGGGATATTACCAAGTAAGGGTGAATAAGGAGGATATCTCCAAGGCTACTTTTTGTACAAGTTATAGGAACTATGAATTCATAGTAATTCTTTTCAGACTCACTAATTATCTAAAAGTATTCATGGACTTGATGAATAGATTCTTTAGAGATTACCTCAAAAAATTTGTGGTACTATTTATAGATTATATTATAATATTCTTCAAAACCAAGGGGTATCATGAGGATTATATAAGCACTATACTAGAGAACATGTGAAAGGATAAGATCTATGAAAAGTACAGAAAGTTTGAGTTCTGTTTGAAGAAAGTATCATTATTGGGTGTCATAATAACAATCAATGAGATATTTGTGGATCCCTCTAAGGTAGCAACAATAGAGGGATGTCCGAGGCCAATATCGGTTATAAATATTTGAATATTTCTGGGGTTAGATGGGTATTATCACTAATTTGCGACAAATTTCTCATGATTGTCAAACCCTCTTACTTAGCTAACTAGGAATGGATTCAAGTTCTCTTGGAGTGATGAATTCAAAGAGATATTCAAGGATTTGAAAAGGAGGCTTATCACTGCACCCATGTTCACACTACCCACTAGTGGAGAACTTTTTGTGGTATTTAGTGATGCTTTGAAGAAGGGCCTGGGTTGTGAGTTGATGAAAAATGATAAATTCCTTACCTATGCTTTAATGAAATTGAAAGTTCATGTGAAAAACTATCAAACACATGATCTAGAGTAGGCTGCAGTAATATTCAGTTTGAAAATTCGGTGACATTACCTCTTTGTGGATAAGTTTGAAATATACATGAATCATAAAATCCTTAAGTATATATTAAAAAGGAAAGAGTTGAACATGCACCAGCGAAGATGGTTAGAGCTAATCAACAACAATGACTACTCAATCCATTACCACCCTGGGAAAGTGAACAGGGTGGCTGATGCTCTAAGTAGAATGGACCTAATGATTCTATCATTGATGAGAATTGAAAAGGATCCAATATTATTAGATTTGATGAAGATGGGAATGAGAATCATAAATAAGGGAAAATCATTAATCCTTTCACAAATGATAGCTCAACCGTCTCTTTTGGAAAGGGTAAAGGTTGCTCTAAAGGATGATGTGGGATTTCAGAAGAAAGTGGAAACTATCAAAAAAGTGAAATCCTAGAAGCTCAATGTTAATGAAGAAGTAATTATGAGATTTGGGTCATGACTATGAGTTCCATCAAATCTGGAGTTAAAGAAAGAACATTACAATTATGCACATAGTTTGGATTTCTCCATTCAAGCAGGAAACACAAAGATGTGTCGATACCTCTAAGAGAATTATTAGTGGGATAACATGAAGCTTGAGATCTCTGAGTATACATCAAAGTGCCTGGTATGTCAGAAGATGAAGGATGAGTGGTAGAAGTTTAAGGGAATGATGCAACCATTACCCACACCAACATGGAAATGGGAGAACATCACCATGGACTTTATCACTGGACTTCCGAAGACATCCAAATAAAACAATGATATATGGGTTATTGTGGATCGTCTTACAAAGACTGCACATTTCATTAAAATTATAGAGGATTTATCATTGGAACAACTAGAATGGATATATATCAGATAAGTGGAAAGATTTAATAGAGTACCATTATCTATTGTATTTAATTGAGATTCAAGTTTCACCTCTAATTTCTAGAAGAGTCTTCAACATGATCTGAATTCTGAGATGAACTTTAGTATGACTTATTATCCTCAAACTGATGCCCAATCTGAGCAGACTATCCAAACACTTGAGTATATATTGAGATCATTCTCTATGGACTTGAAAGGAGGATAGGATCAACATCTTCCTCTGGTTGAGTTCACTTACAATAAAAGTTACAACTCAAGAATCCAAATGGCTACTTATGAATTACTTTATGGGAAGATGTGTAAAACACCGACATGTTGGGATGAATTTGGGGAGTGAAAAATCCTAGGTCGAGAAATGGTCGAAGAAATGGTGGGGAAAGTTAAGACTATCCAGTAGAACATTAATGCTGCTCAGAGTCGACAAAAGAGATATGATGATAATCTTCAATGATACCTAGAGTTTGATGTTGGGGGAATGGTATTCCTCTGCATATCACTATGGAAGAGATTTATGATATTTTTTAAAGAAGGGAAATATTGGTCCAAGGTACATCGATCCTTTTGAGATCATTGATCGCATTAGATCAGTGGCCTATTGACTATTACTCCCACAAAACCTATCTCAAGTACTTGATGTATTCAATGTATCACTCATGAAAAAGTACATACCTGACCCATAACATGTCTTCAATCCAGAGGTGGTACCATTAGAGAATGAACTCTCCTATAAAGAGAAGCCGATGAGGATCTTAGATCGTAAGGAAAACATTATATGAAATAAAACAATGCCCCTCATCAAGGTGTTGTAGTGAAACCACAAGTTTGAAGAAGAAACGTGGGAATCAGAGGCAATGATGAAGTAGAGTTACCCTTATCTTTTTTAGTGTGGGAAAATGAAATTTTAAGGGTGAAATTTCTTGAGAGGAGGATTGTAATGACCCAAAAATTTATTAATGAAAGTTCATCTTGATCTATTTAAATGTATTATTATGTAAAATGGTTATATAAAACATATGAACTTCCATGGCTTTATGTTTTTGGATTTTAAAATACTATTAATAATTGTTATAGTTTCCAAGCCATTGAACAATGATCACATGATTAGTATAAATATATGGATTTAAAATCCAATTTACTCAGAAAAAGGAATAGATGGCCTCACCCAGTGTAATTTCTCTATATGAAGCCCATTTTTTGGAGCTTAGAAATGAGGTGGCATCACTGGGCTTCACTCTTGACTAAACACGAGCTGAGATTCATCATGTTAAGCTTGAACAGAACTACCTATGGGAGAAGTGGAAGTTGATAGAGATTACCACCCGAGTGATGTTATCCGAGCCACCCCAAGAGTCTATCACCATCACACACCTTACCCTTAGGTCATATGCCGATGTTATAAGGGGTTATGTAACAATACCCTAGCTCTATGATTATGTGAATTATTTTATACATTCATTTTATTATTGTTACATTGTAAATAGTTTTTAAAGAATAAATAATATTTTTAGTTAATATTCAATTAAGAAATATATTTTTAAAAATTAATGGATTTTTAAATTAAACAATATTTTAATAAAATATTATTACTAAATTAATTTTTACTAACTATAAATTATCGTATAATTTTTATGAATATAATTTTAATTTTTAATATGGTTTGAAAGTCTTTTTGTAAAAACACCTGAATTTTCAATAAATGTCATTTTTTATTTTAAAATTAAAAATTCACATAATTAAAAATTATTTAAATAAAATGAATATTATTTTTGGAATCAGGATGTCAAAATTATCCAACAATTAGTTTTCCATAATTTTTTGAGACAGTGGAATTTTTGGGTTAAAAGAAAATACAGTTTAAATATATAATGTGTTTTGTGACATCATAATAACCCAATGGTGATGTAATAAAATAATTTAAATGGTATTTTCGGCAAATATATGTTTTACCATTAAAATAATTTGATTTTAGGATTGTTTTATTTATTTTACAAAGCCTTAGTGTACCCTCCATGAATTATAAAATATTTCACCTTTTAATTTTTTTTTGAGAATGTGACTCAACTCCACAGAATAAAGCCTAATATTTTAATAATCTAGGCCCTTGGAATTATAAAATAATATTTTCCTCTCCCCTTTTTCAAAAACCATGGTAAAAAACCATGGGTTGGTTTGTCGTTTTGATTAGTTTAATGTGTACTGTCCAAAACCTAAATAATAAAGAATTCCCACTGTTTTCCTATATAAACCCTCCCAAGATCCCACTTCCTCTTCACTCAAAACATTTGGAGCTAAACCAACCCATTAAATTTCTCTAGAAGCCTCCCAAAGATCCAATAAGCCTCTCTCAAGCCTCTCCCAAGCCTTTGGGATCACACTTCCAAGAAAGGGATTTCTTCCTTTCTCATTTTTTCCAAGTTTCTTTATATTTTTATCCCCTTGTATTTTCAATTATAAATGTTGGGGTATGATTTAAAACCTCACCCATACTTCCCTATTTATTTTTTAAAGATGTGAAACCTATTTCTCTCTCATTATTGCCTCCCATTTACACCTGATACCATGCTAAAATTTAGTAAGGAATTTCTCTCTCCTCATTTACATTCAAGAAATTATGTTTTAATATGCATATAAATTCCATTACATATGTTGGTATATTTGGTTACATGACCCCCTTACTATACATTTCATGTATAAATTATGATATACCTATTTATCTATCATCAACCCATTTTACAATTTGTATTTGACGTCATTATGCCGCCGAAGTTACACCAAACTTTCCATGCCAAAATCATCGTGTAAGTGACTATCATCCCCATATCTCTATCAAGGGTATTCATATTTATGCACATGTACATGTTGATCGAGGAATTACATTTATGTATTCTACATATCTTATTCTTTGAAAAAATTATGATGTTTAATGAATCCATGTTGCATGATCATTGTGGAAAACGTATTCATGAAATGAAATTATCAATAATGGTGCACCCTAACAGCATTCCAATGAATTGGGTAAAGATTAGTATCCAGATATCTCACATGTAATGAGAGTTTACTCATTATAATTCACGTTCAATGATGTTTTACTCACTCTCCATATGTAATGAACCTTGGATCTTGATAATATCATGTTAAATGTTGTTGCCACATTTCCATGTTTTGATAATCATGATATATCATGACTTTATGTTCATGTTTATCTTGTGCTCAATAGATTTTACTATTTCCTAAAATGTACTATATTCTTCTTGTTATTCCTTGTTTACTCCCTTACTAGGATTTATAGCTCACCCTTTTCTTATGCATGTCCTCAGGTTATCTTATGGAATGCTAAGTGCGAAGGAATTTTGCAGTCATGTAAAAAAAGTTTTCAATAAATAGGCTGGGTTTTATGTTCTAAGTTTTTATGTAATGTTCCTAATTTCCCAAGATACTATACCTATCAACCTTTATAGTTTTCGTAATTTCAATTTTATTTATTAAATCATGTTTAAGTCTGTAATAAAGATAAGGGTTGTTATATCCCCTTCCAATCTCTAAGACCTAGAGCCTTTGGTTCTTGGTAGGGAGGATAAGGATCACATTTTCTTTTATCTTTTGCAAACGAAGATTTTATCTCCTCTCCTAGGACCAATATAGGGTTTCCATCCTGGTGTAAGACCTTAGCCTTTAACATAAGAGGTTACATTATTTCTCCTCTAAATGTTTTTCAACATCACTCCTTCCTTACATTGGACCCTCATCTAATGTAAAGTGATGATAGGGATGTGTCGTAGACATGACCTATTCCATCATAGCCCAGACTTATTCCACTAGTGAAGGAGGAAAATTTAGTGGTCTGTTTAATCTTTCACACACTCTTGTTTCTCAAACCATTCATGGCTCACATTAGCTTAGATTTTAGTAATGATTCGAACACCTTCACATTCATTCTAAAGAATTGAACTACAATAAGTCTAATTCTTGACTTAACTAGGATTCGTAGGAATCCTTATTAAGGAATGAGATCTATATCATCTCAGCCATGAAATGAGAAATCATTCACCCCTAATTGGATATCCTCTTTAGGAGTCAATACTAGTTCTCTGAATCTAGGAATCCTTCTTTTAATTAAACCCTAAGTGAAGACACTACATCACCATGTGTTAATACATCACTCATGGACCCCTTTTATGGGGTTTCATTATATAGAATAAACCCCTACCTTAATACTCTCAAATTGATATACTCTCATGTTAGATGTATCAAACTATGTGGGATTTGATTCTAATCCAAATGAGATACGTAGGAAGCCTCTCAGAGATTCAAACCCAATATTCCAACTTAACCCTATTCTAGTTGGGTCATATCCCCTATAGTGTCTAATTAAACTTGGAAGCTCATATTACTTACATGTTACTTGGGCTTATTAGACATAATTTCCACACCAAGATTTGACCAGGAACCTTCTGTCTAGATGTCATCACCACAAACCATTAAACTGTACAGTTGGGTCCTTATCACATGAACTAAAAAGGTATGATGTGTCTCATTAAGAGGCACCGAACTATGTGGGTTCTGATTCCTTTCACAAGGATACATAGGTATCCCATCTATGGGTTCTATCCCAACATCAAAACAAATTATTTATCTCTATATGATGATAAACTTCAGAGTAACCTTTGTCTAACTAGATGAAAATAAACTCTAGAGTAAACTCCTATCTCCCTGGATGAAGATAAATTCCTGAGTGACATCTGTCTACCTGGATGACTAGAAACTTGTAAGTTCCCCACTGAGTGGCATAAAAACCAGAATCATCATAACAATGACTAATGAATATTTATGTAGTATATAAGGGGAGACCATCAATGGAGAAACTCAAATACATATAAAAATATTTATTGTCAAAGAACATCATGTACATATAGATGATTATGAATTTCATACATGGTAATAATTGATTGAGAATTTCAAGGGAAACCTACATTATTCTTGGTAAATTAATAAGTATTCATGCAAATATCTTAAATTTGTAAGAGATTCCTAGAGTAGGTAATAATTCCTCCCAAACGGATGTGATGATCCTGACCTTCCATCCTATTTACTTTTGTGAGTTCTTAATATTCTTAGGTCAAATTACCTAACAAACACATACCTTTGGAAAGGTGGTCCCTTTGGATACAAAACATTTTTTTTCAGTTCCATAATCAAATCCATTGGAAACCATTCAAAAATATTGATTCCTAACTAGAACACATGTTCTAAGGGAAAAAGATTTCAATCTCAAATTCATCATATTTCCATTGTTGGGTTGCACCACTTCATAGATCAGTGTGAAGGGCCATTATATTCCTCAATTACCAAATTTTACTTGGTATTTCCCAAAATGATGGTACTTTATAAGAATAAAAAAATAATAACATATACAGATCTCATAATCAATCAACTAGTATTCAATTAATTCATATATAAAAACCCATCAATACATAGACATAGAATTGAGATAAAAATCAAGGAAAAATCCAGTTTTTTGAGAGAGCTCTACACCGCAAAGGAAGAGACTAATCCACATAAATGTTAAAAGCTAATACCACCACGCCATAGTAAATTCTTATAGTTATTTTGGTAATAATTTCATAAAATAAATCAACCTATGAGAAATGGACAGTCGAACTATAACAACCCATAATTTTATCAATGGAAATTACTTTCTTATAATTATTTTATATATTATAAATCACATAAAATCACATTAAGAACACAATAAAAACCTTATAAATTAAAAAATAATACAATAAAAGTTATGTTTA
Source organism: Viscum album (assembly GCA_963277665.1). Lineage (NCBI taxonomy): Eukaryota > Viridiplantae > Streptophyta > Magnoliopsida > Santalales > Viscaceae > Viscum > Viscum album. The sequence goes on along the minus strand of OY728119.1, from coordinate 602,393,763 downwards.
GAAGTTAAGAAACCAACACTAATGAAATTGTAACTTGACCTTTGTAATTGAAATGTGACATTCAAGAATAGTAATTAGGAAAATTTAATAGTAACCCAATTTATAAAAATATAAATAAAATTCAGGAATCTTATAAATGAAAATATTATATAATTATATCATAGTATAGTAAATAACGTGTTTAAAAATGATAAATTAAGTATTGGTATGTTTATAAAAGATAAATGTTTTTTTACAATTTTTTATTTAATATAATGACTTAACAAAATGTATCATTAGAAAATTTAATCATAAGTTGATATTTTTATGTCTTGATATTATAAGATAATTTTATGATACCCTAATTAATTTTTCAAAGTTTTGTAAAATCAATTATAATATTAAAATCGATATTTATCGAATATTTGATGATTTTAATTAAAAATTAAATTTATCATTTTTATAAAAATATTTTTATAATATGGAGTTTATTTTTGAGCTCCACATGTTTAAAAATTTTAAGGGTGAATTTTTGGAATTTTTCTAAAATAATTTATTTTTTGGTGAAGAGTGAAATACATTAATTTATCATATATAATATTATAAGTTAAATACACTATTCCTTGAGTATGTATGATTTAAGAAACATAATATAAAATTATCCTTATTTAATTTATTGTATTTAGTGATAAGGTTAAAAATATTTATAGTCTTGAGAAAAAATTATAAGATAATGAATAAAATAATAAAAAACACCCCTCTCCTCCATTATAAATACCACCCCTCTCCCCCTCTTCTACACACACCTTCCAAGAATTTAATCTTGTCAATGTTCTACCCAATACTCTTACCCAGTACCTCACCCACATTAAAGATCCTTTGGTCTCAATAAAATACCAAACCCAATTTCCCTAAGGAGGTTCTCAAGGAGAAGAATTCAAGAGGTAAAATCCTCTTTCTTTTTATTTTAATTTATTTTCTTTTCTTATTATCTCTTCACATCCCATAATCCATGTGAAATTATAACTTTAGTATATTATATATAATATAATTTTATTATGTTAATGTAATAATTAATCATCAAACCTTGTATCCCCTCCCTTACATTATAAAAATAAAAACATCATCCATGTGGTGTCGATCTATTACCTTCGAGGAAAACATGTTTTCATTTTCCTATACGACCTTAATGTCTGGTGATAAAACCAATTTAATGGTTTATAAATATTAAAAAATGCTTGTTATAACCCTTTTTGTGTTTTGTAACTAACATATATACATAATATTAAATAATAAAACAAAACGACTTCATTATGATCGAAAACTACAAAAATTAATATAGACAGTTATCATTAACATGTTATCTAATGAATCATCCTTATATTTGGAAACCAAATAATATATGACTAAATAAAATTAAATAATTTCACTAAAAACTTATAATTTCAAATCTGATGAATTATTCTCATCTTACATGAACTTCAATACTTGTATAAAAGCAAACCGATCATGAAAATGAACAAAAAGAACACTCCCAAATGATGAAATTAAACTCTATAACTCATAAAAATGGACATAAATTAAATTATTAAAGTTATAATTAATAAAATAAATGTATAAGAGGATATTTATTTATTTATTAATGAATATAATCTGATTATATAGGATATTAAAGTGAATAATGAATTCATACATAAGGTAAATGGATATTTTAACATGAATTTCCTTCATTTGGATTATTCCTATTTTGTGACAAATTTTGGGGTGTATTTTCTTTAATTATTCAACCGTTTTATTTTTTGGGATATATATATATTTAATCAATTTTATGAAAAATAAAACAATTTTCCAAAATATATCTTATTTTTTAGAAACACATCTTTTACTTATCTTGAGATTATTTCTCTTTTACTAAAGATTGATGATTATATCAATAATATATTATTATTTTTTGGAACCCCAAAGTTTGTTAATGAATGTATTATTTATGAAATGAAACCCATTCATTTCCACGAGTTATTTTATCTCTATGGTTGATATATATTTTATGTGGAATTCATGATTATGTAATTATTATGATGTGATGAGTGCGCCCAGAATTATATAGCACTCCAATGCATTGGGTAATGTGATGTATATCATGAGATAAAATTTATTATGCATGAACATGATGATATATTTTTTCACAATGAAGATGTTATGATTATTCACATATTATATTTGTGAAAATGATATTATCTTTATTCAAAACTATATGTTGTATTTGAGCACAATGACATGATGTTTCATTTTTATTTATTTCCATATTTCATGCCTTTATCTAATGCTTCCAATCAAGATTATGATTTTGAACCCATGCTTATGTTATGATAATGATGATTATTCTCACCCATGTTTTATTTATTAATTTTATTATCTATCCTCTTATTTTCCTATTATCTCACCCATTTAATTGATGTATATCATCAGGTGATTACTTTTACTAAGGAGAACATGAAGGCCACTAAGAAACTAGAGAATAAGGAGTTATATAATGTTTATGTTTTATTTTCCAACTGTTATGTTTGGTAATAATTTTCCCAGGACACCAAACCATTGTATCCTAGTTTTTTAAAACATTTATATTATTTATCATTAAAATTATAGAATATTAATGTAACAAGAAGTAGTTAGTTAATTTGAGAATTAAGATTATAGAACATTAGAGAAAACCCTTAGTATGAGACTAAGTATATGTCAGCACCCAAGAATATTTGTTTTAGAAAATTCTAAACAGAGGGATCCTCCAATATATACCTTTAGAGTAAATTTGACAAAGAAATAAATTATTTATTCCTAGATTGTTGACTTATGTTTTGGTCAAACTATTTATATTTTAGAAAATAGTGGGAACTATAAGAAACTAATATAATAACCCATGAGAGGCATAATGGGGAAATTTCCTGAATTACCTCCCCAATGTCTTGGGTGGTGGAGTTAGAAATTTCTTAGTGATTCTTACCTAGTTTTCATAGGATATGAACAATAACCAGAATAATGTGGAACACCCACCTTCACATAAGAGGGAGAAACTAGCTATAAAGTCTTTTATATGGAAAAAACCATCAATGTTTAGTGGATATTCTGATCTAGTAATTCTGGAATAGTGGACCAAATCAATGTAGAAGATCATTTATATGATTCTCTATTCTGAGACAGAGAAGGTGACTATGTCCATTTATCATTTTTATAGAGTGGTCAATCAGTAATGGTTGTTGATTAAGAAAACCAAGGCAAAGGAAGAACTAGGAGGGATAGAGTGAGAAGACTTTAATAAACTATTTCTTAACAAGTTTTTCCCTCCAATTATTTATTAAAATATAGAAAGATATTTCTTAGAGATGGAGTAAAAGGATGGATAAAATATCAAGTTTTAAAAATAAAATTTCACAAGGCATTTATGGTAGAACTTGGGTTTTGTTATAAACAATGATAGAAAAATATATAGATTTTATATTGGTTTAAAACCACACATTTAAAAGATCTATAAATTTGATACTTTGGGAGTTATGAAGAAGTTATTCACTATGATCTAAAATTTGAGATGGAGTATATAGAGTGGTTCCATGGATACGATGATAAGAAATGAAAGAAGAAGTTTCAAGCTAGTGGATCTAATAAAAAAGGATGAAACAAATCTCAACCACTTACATGTCAAAAATGTGGGGAAAAGTATCATTGGAATTGACTCAAAGGGATAGGGATATTCGTCAAATGTGGGAGATAAGGCCACAAACCTCATTAATGTAAAAGATACATGAGGAATCAAGAACATGTGGTGGAGTAAAGGATAGAACCTACCATGGTTCAATGGTTTGCCTATAGGGAGAAATGGTACTATTCAAGCCAGTGAACTAAACTCCAAGTCATCAAGGGTAATCAGTGCCACCATCCACCAAATACAAAGGATCAAGGGAAATCTCATTCCATCACCACTACTAAGGTGGATACCGATAATGATGTGGTGATAGGTACACTAGTTATTCATTCAAGAATAGAAAACATACTATTTGATTCTGGTTCCATGCATTATTTCATACCTTACAAGTTTTTTAGAACTATTCAATCACCATATAAAAAATATAGAGGTTGAGTTTTTATTAAGAAAAAAAAATGGTGAAATTATTACATCAAAAGTATATAACTCCTTAATAGTTCATTCTTTTTTTATGAACCTCCTAGAAAATCTTGTCTTAATTGTGGAGTTTGATGCTATATTAAGCATAAATTATCTATATTTATATAAAGACATCATCAACTATCCATAAAGGGAGATTAGTCTTAACATCCCAAGATATCCTCCAATTATATAAAAGTATAAGGATGAGGATGAAACATATTTAGATTCATCATCTCAATTGTGGATATTATTGCTTTAAGAGTAAGAATATATTGCTCAAATGATTGAGACAATGAGGAAAATCATTCTTGAAGACATTTCCATATTGAGGGAATATACTGATGTGTTCCTTGAAGAATTTTCTGGTATTCCTCAAGTTTGATAGGTTGATTTCTCAATTGAACTTATTCCTAGATCTTTACAGATATCAAATTCACCTTGTAGAATAGCCTCCATCGAGTTGGAAGAACATAATTAGTACTTACAAGAGAATATGTACAAGGGTTTTATATGCCTAAGTGCCTCACCATGGGGTATGTTAGTCCTCTTCTTCAAGAAGAAGGTTGGATCAATGTGCCTCTGCGTTGATTATTTTGAGCTCAAAAAAATCACGACAAAAAACAAGTATCCTTTTCCATGGATAGATTAATTTTTCAATCAACTATGTTGGGCCAAGAATTTCATGAATGCACACCTTCAGTTGGGAAGTCAGTAATTGAAGGTGGTGAATGAAGATATTCCCAAGAAAACTTTTCAAAATTGGTATGGACACTAAGAGTTCATAGTGATTCCTTCCGAACTCACTAATTCTCCAAAAATATTCATCTACTTAATGAATATAGTTCTTAGACATTACCATGAAGCATTTTTGGTATTCATTATTGATGATATTTTGATATACTCCATGATAAAGGAGGAACATGAGGATTATTTTAATACTATGATAAATAATTTTAGAAGAAAGAAAAATCGTGCAAAGTATATTAAATGGAAGTTCTGGGTGAAAGAAGAATTATTCTTGGATAATTTCATCATGAGAAAAGGAATATATGTGGACCCTTTCAAGACAAAGACAATAGAAGAGTGGCCCAGGACAATGCCTATGATAGAGATATGTAGTTATCTTAGTCAATCCAGTTATTAACACTAATTTTTTAATAACTTCTCATGATTTTAAAACCCAGTAACCAAGATTACTCAGAAGGGAGAATAGTTTTTCTGGACCAGTGAATATGAGTAATGCTTCAAAGAGTTAAAAAAGAGGCTTATCACTACTCCAATACCCACAATTGCATCAAGTGAGGAACTATTTTTGGTATAAAATTATGATTTAAAGAATGGATTATTTTTTTTACTCCTGAAAAATGACAAAGTGATAGTATTGGAATCAAGGATGTTTAAAATGCATGAGAAAAACTATCCCACACATGATCTGGAGTTAGCTGCTGTGATATTTGTGTTGAAAATATAGAGGTGTTGTCTCTATGAGGAGAATTGTGAGATATATACTAGTCATAAGATCTTAAAATATATATTCACATAGAATGAGATTAATATTATCTAATGCTGTTGGTTAGATATCACCAAGGATTATGACTACTCAATCCACTACCATCCTAGAAAAGTGAATAAAGTGTCAGATACTCTAAGTAGAAAGGATCCTAAAACATTATCAATGATGATAATCGAAAAGGATCCAGTATTCGTATATTTTAAAAGGATGGAAATGGATATCATTAATGAAGGAACATAATAAAAAATAATTTAAATGATTAGTCATCCATCCCTCATGGATAAAATAATGGATGCTCAAAGAAATGATGTGGAAATTCAGAAAAAGGTGGTACCTATAAGAAAGGTTAAATCCCAACAGTTCAAAATTGATAAGGAATGAGTTGTATTATTTGGATCATGAGTATGTGTACTATATAATCTAGAGATAAAGAAATATATTATGAGGGACTCATATGGATCAACCTGATCTATTCACCCAGGGATCATAATGATGTATTGAGATCTCCATGAGAACTATTGGTGGGACAGTATGAAGAAAGAGATCACTAAATATACATAAATAAGTCTGGTATGTAATAAAGTGAAGGATGAAAGGAAAAAGTATAAGGTGATGATGAAAACATTACCCATAATAACATGGAAATGGGAAAACATCACCATGGACTTTTTCACTAGAAATTCAAAGACATCCAGAGGAAAGAATGCTATATGGGTTATTGTAAATCATCTTACAATGATAGTCCACTTTATCCCAATTCAATAAAAATACTCATTTGATAAAATAACATGGATATACATCAGATAAGTAGTAAGGATTCATGTAGTACTACTGTTTACTTCGTCTAATTAAAATTAGAGATTCGCCTCCATGTTCTGGAAAAGTCTATAACATGCTCTAAACAAGGTGATGATCTTTAGTATGGCTTATCATTATCAAACTCTTGGACAACCTGAATGAAATATTTATACACTGGAAGATATGTTGAGATCATGTTATATGAACTTAAAAATAGTATGGGATTAATATCTATATCTATCCCTGTTCTCTTACAACATCTATTTCCACTCGAGCATCTAAATGGCTCTATATGAAGCCTTTTTTGGGAAAAGATGCATAACTTCAGCATGTTGGGATAATATCAGTGAATGTAATATTCTAGAACCTAAAATTTCTAAATAAATGGTGTAAAAGGTGAAAACCATAAAATTACACATCAAGGAATCCTAAAGATGATAGAAGAGATATGTAGACAACTGTTGATGAGGCCTGGAGTTTGAGATTGGATACACGGTATTCCTATGCATATATCCATTGAAGGGGATCATGAGGTTTGGTATGAAAGGAAAGTTGTGTCCCAAGTACATCATCTACTTCCAGATTCTTGATTGGGTTGGAGATATGTCATATCAACTGGAAGTTCCACATACCATGTCTTAAGTACACAGTGTATTCCATATATCCTTGTTGGGGAAATATACACTAGATCCCTCACATTTACTAAATTCAATGGAGGTACAATTGGAAAATGTTCTCTCCTAAGAGGAGTATCTAGTGAAGATCTTGGACCATATAGATAACATTATATTAAAATATACTACTCACCTATTCAATTTACTATAGAGAAACATTATGAATAAAGATGTAACATGGGCACTAGAGGAATTGATGAAGGTGAAGTACCCTCACTTGTTTTCACCATAGTTTGTAAAATGAAATTTTGAGGGAAAAAATTCATATGGGAGAAGAATGTAACAATCAAGAATTTTATCAATTGAAATTACCTTCTTATAATTATGTCATATATTATAAATCACATAAAATAAAATTAGAAACAAAATACTAACATTATAAAAGAATAATGAATGAAATAAGATGTATTTCTAGAAGTTAAAAAACCAATACCATTGAAATAGTAACTTTAACTTTGGAATAATAATGATACCCTTAAGAATAGTAATCTATCCAATAAAAAATTAACCTCAATTATGAAAATAAAAATAAAAATTAGACATATTACAAATTACAAATGATATAGTTATATTATAGTGTAAGTAAATATATTTGTTTAAAATGATAAATTAAGTGTTGGTATTATTATTAAACATAAATGTTCATTTAAAATTTCATAGTTAATATAATGATTTAAAATATAATTTATTTTCATAAAATGTATTCCTAATTTAATATTTTATTGTATTATGATTATAAGATAATTTTATGATGTCATAATTAATTTCTCAAAGTCATGTAAAATCGATTACAATATTAAAATCAGTATTTTTGGAATAAATGAAAATTGTAATTAAAATTAATTTCCTAATATTTAGAAAATTATATTCATAAAATGATGTTTAGTTTTGAATTATACATGTTGAAAAATGGTTAGAGTCAATTTTTGGTATTTTTCTAAAAGAGTGGATTTTTTTTGTGAATAGTGAAATATAATAATTAAAAGTATATAAAATTAAAAGTTAAAACACTATTACATGAGTCATTTATGATTTAATAATCATAATATATAATAATCCTTATTTATTTTATTATATTTAGTGATAAGGTTCAAACTATTGTTATTCCGAAGCCAAAATAATAATATAATAAATAAAATAATAAACAAACACCCCTCTCTTCTACTATAAATACCACCCCTCCCCAACTATTATCCTCACACCTTACAAGCCTTTAATATTTTTCAATTTCTATACAATAATCTTTAAAATACCCTACCCCATATATAGGATCCTTTGTTCTTAACAAAAGACCAAAACCAATTTTCCAAAGGAGGTTATCAAAGAGAAGAATTCAAGAGGTAAAATCATCTTTCGTTTTCTTTTAATTTATATTCTTTTCTTATTCTATCCTCACCTCCCATAATACAAGTGACATGATAACTCCATTATATTATATATACTTTAAATTTATTTTTTTAATGAAATAAACCATCATAAAGTGTATTACCCACTCCATTTTATTCTAAAAATGAAGACGTTGACCGTGAGGTGTTGATTTATCACATTCGAGGATGACATGTTTTCATTTTCCTCTAATGCCTTAAAGTATGGTCCAAAAACCATTATAATGGTTTAAAAATATTGAAAAATTTATTTTATAACCCTTTTTATGTTTTTTAACAAGCAAATATACATAATATTAAATAATAAATCATAATGAGTTCATTGTGATAAAAAATCGCCAAAATTAATCAAAATGATTATCATTAACATGTTATGTAATGAAAGATACTCATATATAAAAAAAATGTATAAGTCCAATTAAAATTATAAAAGTTAACTAATAACTTATAATTTCAATTATGTAGAATTTTACTCATGTTACATAAACTTCAATACATATATACAAGCGAACCAATCAAGAAAACAAAGAAAAAGAACACTCATGAATGGTGAAATTTAAGTCTATAACTCTCGATAAAGGACATAAATGAACTTAATAAAGTTTAAATAAATAAAATACATGTATTAGAGGCTATAAATATATTCATTAATGAATCTAATTTGATTATATAGTATATTAAAGTGAGGAATATATTCAGACATAAGGTAAGAGGATTCTTAAACCCAATTTCTTTTCTTTGGGTTGTTCATATTTTATGTAAAATTTTAGTGTGGATTTTATTTCACTATTCTACCAGTTTATTTTCAAGGATATAAATTTTTATAATATGTTTTATTAAAAATAAAATTATTTTCCCAAATAAATCTTCTTTTTTAAAAAAATCTTTGAATTCTCTTGATATTGTTTCATCTTCACTCAAGATTGATGATTACTATACGAGTATATCATTATATTTTTGGAACCCCAATGTTTTTTCATGAATTCATTAATTATGAAATTAGACCCATTCCTTTACATGAGTTATTTTATGTATAAAATTGATATAAGTTCATTGTGGAATTCATGATTATGTAAATGTTATAATGTAATGGGTATGCCCGAAATTATATAGTGCTCAAATTCATTGGGTAATGTGATGAATTTCATGAGATAAGGTGAAATATTAATGGACATGATGAAATATTGTTTTCACAATTATGATGTTATTAATATAAAAATTTGTTATGAATAAATATTATTCTATCCTTTTTCACAGCTATGTGTGATATTTGACCACTAAGACATGATTTTTAATTTTTATACATTTCCACATTCCATGATTTTATATATTGTTTAATCTCATGATTATGATAATTATTCCATTATTATTATATGAGGATTATTATTTTTTTCACCCATGTTTTATTGATTCATGTTTTTATGTATCATATTACTAGGATTTTAGATCACCCATTTCATTGATGTATATCCTCGGGGGATTACTTATGGTAAGGATAACTTGAGGCCAATAAGAATATCAAGAAGAATAAATTAAATAATGTTTATGTTTTTTTATGAAAATTTTATGTTTGGTACAAATTTTAAAAAGACACTAAACCTTTGGATCATGGTTTTATAATAGTATTATATTATTTATCTTTAAAATAAGGTAATATTAATGTAATAAAAAGAAGAAAGTTGTGCAGGAATTTTTAGAGTAATTTATGGTTTCTTACACATTGTAGAGGAGGTTATGGTGTCTTATATATTAAAAAAATGTTATCTTGATCAGATTTTGTGTGAAAGAAAAATGAGTTGTTTATATTAAGATGAAGATGGGAATGAAGTGGATTCATGAGGCTTATAAAAAAGGAAAGAAGACTTGTATCTAACAAAGATAAATGGGAAATGAGAAGATAGTGCAAAGCTTAGTCATTTACATTTACAATATAGAACCATTGATGAGAGGAAAATAGAATATGATATCTTGGGAATACCCATGTGTGTATATAGTGAGAAAAGTGGCATATGGATCTTGGTTAATAAATTTATAAGATATATTTTATATTTTTAACACTGATATGATATGTGGGTGATTATTAAAAAATGTAGAAAAATATTAAGATAGAATGGTGTTAAAATTTGAAAAAACAATATATGAAGTGTTGGGATGAATATTGAAAAAACTTAACGGTAGTATTAAAATGATTATATACTGAGTTGAATTTAAAGATTAATTGGTATTGAAACTGAAGGAATACAAATCTAGATATTATTTAGGGATTAGTTTAGTGATAAAAAGGTAAAAATAATTAAGGATATGATTAAGACTAATAAAAAAGTATAATATTTTTCATTTATAAGTATTAGGGTCACTTGAATAATTATGAGGAGCTTCATGGTTTAAAAATAACATTAGAAAAGTGAGCAAGGAATCTAATGAACAAGTTTTTTAAAAATCTATAAACTAATAAGTTGAAGTCATCAATTTAAAGGTATCATTCGTAAAGATATTCAGTATTAAATGATTCTAATATTGAGTGAAAGGAGAAAATATCTGGTGTATATAGAGACATTATGTACTAAACCTTTAATTTAGTAAAAATAATGATTTATAAGAAAGATATTTCATATAATATGTGTGAATCCATAAAACCAATGTAACTTAGGGTATGTTGGGATATTGCAGTGAGACTTTATGACTAAATTATGAATTTATTACGAGATAAGTCCAGTGAGATGTAGGTAAGTATATAAACTTTGAAACATACTATTGGATTTACAATCAAAAACCATTATAGTAAATATTTGAATATACTAGAGAAACCGTTATTACTGGGAATAATGAATCATGGAAAGGAGAAGGACATTGATCCAAACCTTATAACCCTACCAAAAACGTTTGATCTAATTTACTTACAAAGATGCTGTAAATAATTTCTCAGTAAAACACTAAATAGACCCAAATGTACTAACCACCAATAGAGCTTAAATTACAATAGGTGGAAAATATGTTAAGTGAGTTTAGAATATGGTAAAAATAGGAAACACCTGATTCACCCCTTCTTAGGTGTTTTTATAAATCTTACTATGGAATTCACCCATGTTTATCCCATATCAAGAAATTAATTAATTAAAAATTTAGGCAAACATGACAAGATAAAATAATATAATTTAAATTTTGGTAATATTTTCTTAATGATAAAATAATTAATTCTATTCAATTGTTTAGTCCATTATCCTTTATTCCACATAATTTTTATATTATATTAATTATCAAATAAATTAGATATATACAACAATAATTTTTGAATTAAGAAATATTTTTTTGTTGTTGCATGTGACCATAATAGAATTAAATTTATGAATATTATTTTTGTTTTTTTAATTTGATTAAAAACATTTAAATATTTTACCATTATCTTTATAGGTGTATTACTATTTTAATTTAAGGTTTGTGAAGAGAATTATTTAATTTCATGGAATGAGGAAAAGATACTAGTCCTACCTTATTGGTGATAATCCAAATCTATGATGATCCACCTTTGGTACTCATTCATCATTGAAAAGACCATTGATAATAATACTAATAATTAATGGGGGTTTTACTTCATTGTGAAAGTAGATATAGAGAGTGAAAAATAAGGGAATTATTTTGTTTATTTCAATAAATAGAGAAAAATATATGGGATATAGTGGAGTATTTTAAAATAGAATTATCTTTTTACAATACCATCATAATTTTCTTGAATTAATTACACTCATTAAATGAAAAAAACTCTTTCATAATATTTTAGATTTTCACATTTAATTATAGTGAAGGTATGAAAAAATTATGGATGTATAAAATAACCCTTACTATTTCATTTCCACCATATAATGTAGCCTCTCTTTCATTGTAAAAAATCATTTCCTTATCACTATGAAAAAATATAAATAATATCTTTATTTGTACATGTATTAATGCTTTTAAATTATGAAACCTAGTTTTTAAAGACATTACATTAAAATTATACTAGTCAAATGAAAATACCCTCATACTAGACACAACCACTATGTTATAATTTTGATTTGGGTCTCTATTTAAGAGTCACATACATGAAAATAAAAATAAAATATTATATAAATTATATATTTTTGAAACCCACAACGCTAAAATTTAATTAAACTAACTCCCTGAAAACCTCCAAAATATATTATTAAAATTTTTCTAAGATATTTTTCTATAAAAACCTGGTGTCTACATCCTTTACACCTTCAATTATTTTCACCATGATAAGTAAAAATACTAAAAAGAGATGTGGGTACTAATCTATAATTAAATTTTCATCCACCCATGACCTCTCTATGATTTTACTTTTAAATAATATATCTCAAAATAATAGAATCCATAAACCATGAAGGATATTATCAAGATGATCCTTTATAGCCACATGGTACTCCAAAAGATAGTGTCATCCTAAACCAATAGGTCACCTAGATCAATAATGTGTTATAGGTCATGCACAAACCACCTCATCCAAGACATATGGAAAATGTTGGGTACTAAATCTAGGTTTTATGGAAAAGATAGTAGATAAGAAACCACACCTGACCAACTTATAATTTTTTATTTTTTGATGAATCTTTTGGATAACTTAATTCTTCATGTGAACCACCTAAAACCATGTTGAGGTGAGACTTTTAATAACACATGGTATCCCTCCAAAAACTCCAAAAGACTCCATATCCTATCCATATTGAACTTATTATGACTATAATCCATCCTCATGCATTTCGGTGCCACCTACACCTTCTCCACCAACCACTGTAGTAGGTTGGGCCCCATAATAGATAATTTTCTTATATCCATCCATCATAGGGGTGACCTACATAGTTTTCTATAAAATTCATTGAAAGGTGGGATGTTAATAGTAGATTGATAGTATTTATTGTATTAAAATTATACTACAGGTAGGCGAACATCACAACTCTTACCAAAATACATCACACATGGTCATAACATAAACTCATGAATTTGAATGTTGATCTCAATTTTTCTGTCGGTCTATGGGTGGAATGCAGTAATAAAATATAGAGAGTTACAAAAATACTCATAAAAAATCCTATATATCCAAGATGTAAAATGAGATTCAAATTCAAAGATAACTTTACTGGGTAATCTATAAAATCACATAGTATCATTTGTATATATACATCATAATATATCCAGTAAACATGACTACTAAATAGAAATAAAGTGAGATGACTTGGTTAGTTGGTCAGAAATCCCATAGAAAACAAAACAACCCTTGACTTATTATGGAATTATGGTCATAAAATACGTTAATATACTATTACACATCCCATGTATAACATATTGGGGTTGGATCAAACCTATAGGAACCTAGTTATCATTATTCACATGATTATATGTGAGGTTTCTGACAATGACCTATAAAACTCACCACTTCATTCTTGGACCCAAAAAAGTTTTCGTATGATACTAGTACATCTTAATTAAATTGGTATATACTACTAAATGAGATTTATTGAAATAATTCAACACCTCAAAATGCATAAATTTTGGAACCAATATACACCCCAAGTAGAGGATGGCATGCTCCTGACCTTTAGAAAATTCTTTTGGTGTATCTACAGAGAGAATATAGTTGATGAAGATCATATTTTGAAATATTTTATTATTTGATTTGACTTTTTAATCCTGTATACATTTATTTTTTGGATAATTATCACATTTTTTATTATTTGAATATTTTTTTAGAAATGATTTAAAAATTACTTAATTTTGGGGTTGTATTTGTTTTTATTTACATTTTTTTTCATAAAAATCAGTAGACTAACCCAGATTTATTTTTTGGATATTATCTATTAATTAGGATTAACTTTATTTAACTATACATAAAGATGAATCTATCCATAGGTGGTATAAATGAAGATTACAAGAGATCTCTTGAAATTTATACATAGAATTGATGAATTTTAATGATGGGCCCAAATATCAGATAATACTAGTCCTAAAAGTTGAACTTTTATCTCGAGTTCATTCAAAAATTAAGAATTTTATTTAACTATGTATTTTCAGGATTCAGTATTTTTATGGTAAATAATTTAATGGGAAACTAGTGAAAGGGAATCTAAAGAGTTTTCTAGGATATAAAATTTTTCTCTAATACTTTGATCACAAAAATGGATAATCATGTCACAAGGACCTATAATTTTGTTCGAGAATAGATAATACATATAGTAAAAATGTCATTAAAGGATAAATTATTATATCCTATCATTTATTATCCAAAACAAGTGTGATATTTTGGATGATACATTTTTAGTGAAAATAATCCACCCCTAAACCTTATAAATTTTTCTCTCTCACATCCTTTTAAGAAGTTACATATTTTTTATAGGTAAGGAATGGTTTTTTTTACTCTTATTAATTTATATATATATATATATATTAGTTTTCTCATTAATTCTACTATTCTATCTTGATATATATATTTCATTATCCCACTTTGATTCTAATATCCAAGAAAATGGAGAACTAACCTCACTATTGATAGAGGGATGAAGCATTTTTTACTTTAGTTTCTTATGCTTTATTGATTTATCATATTTTATTCCAAAATTTCAATATTAGTTATAATGATTTTGGTGTGTGTCCTCCCAACTTTATTATTACTAAATTCATACACTAGTTTTTATTTTGTACTCTTATTTATCATTTTAATGTTGTATATAGTTGATTAGTATTGAGGATATGATGTTTTCTAAATAGTTCACCTAGACATAGTTTAAGAGAGATTGTCTTATTAGTAGAGGTATCAGTTTAAGGTAGTCAAATTTCAATAAATAAGATGTTGGGTGATAATTCTTAAAGTATACATTAAACAAAATTTTAATAAATATATTTTAAAGAGTAATGATTACATCATTATAAACTCTTGAGAACATCTACCATATTTTAAACACTTTCTTCCCTTAGTGTTTCTTCTTCTACATGTATCTATATTTTATATTTATATTTTTATATTTCAAAAACTCTCACTATGTTAGAGTTCAGTTATCTTTGGTGAAATATATTTAGCAATAAACAGTGATAATAGAGAAACTACTTGTGCAAGTGGAATCCTTATGAGATTGACCTTAGGCCATGAAAATATATTGTATATTTACATAAAATAAGATATTATTGATAAGGATTCATGAAAAATACCCCTCACCACTAGATTTACTGAACCCCATCATTGAAATTTAAAAACTGGTCCACCTTTACTTGGAGAAGAAGTATAGGGTCCAACAATATCAACTAAAGGTATGTGATGTCTAATTCTTCAATATAGTCCAACCATTAAGAAGATAATTTATTAGAAACATCCTATATAAGTTGAAGAAATTATTTTAAAATAATTTATTTATATAAAACATTACCCTTAACTAGATTATATAATATGTTATAATAATATTACTATTAGAAATCTATTTATCACCTCTACCTAAAATTGATATCCCTTTGTGAAAAGACACACTTGTGGATTTTGGGATATGCGTATGTCATAAATTTTCCACTGATAAGATACTATCTCTACATATTCAATTAACACATAGGTGCCAAAGGATCCATGTTGTAGGTCATGTAGTTCTGCTTATGTGGTTTTAGCAACCTGGACTAATAAAATATACTGTATTATCTCTACATCTACACACAACATAGCCTAGAATAGGATGAATTATAATAAATTTCTAACTCAAATCCTTTATTTTACATGTTCATCAATTTTTTAATATTCAATATCTAATTTATATCCTCAAATTCTACATATAATTTCTCAAACTATAATAAATTTTCTATATTTTCGGCATGTTTTTTCATTAGAGATGCCATATGAGAGAATACTTTCCAGAACCACTATTAGTATTCGGCTAGCCTAAGGAAACTAGGAAACTCAATCACTATATTGGGTGGACCCCATACCAACTCTAAATTAATCTTCATGGGATCAACTATAATACCACCCAATGTAATAACATTCCTAAGGAAATATAATTTTCTATAAATAAATTTAACTTCTAGATATTTCAATTCAAATAATAACCATAGAGTCAGTCAGGGATAATTATTATATACTCAACATGATCCTCGAAATCAAAGAGTAAATGAGGATTTATTTGATGAGAAACAACATGAATTATTCCATGGATGACTATAAAATCTAGTTCATGAGTCCCATGAATATTTATAGAAAATTCAACACATCCAATGATATCAATAAGACCTCATAGTGCTAGTAGAAACAACTAATTTCCAGCTCTGGAATATCCACCATATAAACCAAAGCTGATGATACTTGGGCATAAGATCAATATTTGAGAAAAATATATCAACATTTTGTTTAAAAAATATATTATTGATCCTTATTAGGGGTATTTATTCTTGATTTTCACCAAATTCAGGAGATGGTAGTGAATACACAACCTCAATATCCTTTCCACCTTCTTAGCGAATAGAACATGAGCTTCTTAGGGGGACATATTGTGTTTAATAAATCATTTTTCTAGAATTCCAACCAACACTTTAAACTCATTGACATTATCTAGGTATACATGATAATTAAATAAGGATTTGAGTTCTTACCCATGGTTTAATTATATTCATAAATTAACATCATGATAAGGGGGAATCCTAAGACTTCCACTAAAAAAACATAAACTAATTGAAGTTTGTATATTTTTTATGTTTTATTTTTTATCGAAGTATAAATAATATTCCAACGCATATGTTATAATGCTTATTAAGTTAGGTGAAGGTATTTTCCATATGCTGAGTTTATTTTAAGTGGTTGGTAGAGTTTTTAATATGAAACTAAGTGAATCTGATGCAATTTGTAAAATCTATATTTTTCAGGAAGAGACTAAAAATTGATAAATCCTTATAAACATAAGTATGAATCCAATGAAATATAACGATTCGAGGTTTTTGGGTAAGGATCATCTTTTATTTTATAAGGATTATATCTTTGAAACATAAGTATTAATATGAGAATAAATTAGAGAAATTATAAAGTCATGAACCATATAAGGATGAATCCAAACAACACAGGGATCATGTATGTCTACATAATGATTATTTATGATCATTGTAAGAATGATTACAAAAAAATTCAAATAAAATTATATGTTTTTAATGATGATGTTTTATTTTTTAAGAATCATTTTACACTCTATAAGGATCATTCATTCTTTTATAAGAGTTCAAATTATAAGTATGATTTTAGTTCTTCAGAATGTAGATCATCCCACTTTATAAGCAAGAATCCAACAAATCATAAGGATTATTCTATGTGTGTTAATATGGATAAAATAATCATAAGGATAATTATAAACGTCATAATTATGATTTTATTTAAATAATATATATGTTTCTAGAATTTATTTTTTTATGAATTATTCATTATCATATGATGTCAGTTATATTTATTCATGGATTAAACAAAAAAATTGAGATTTTTGTTTCATATAACTAGAGATTTTTTTTCATCATTAAGAGGAGAGTTGTAAAAAATAAAATAGTTGCAATTATTGAAAAATTCCTTGACCACACTATAAATAGTGATGCTACATTATAGTGAAGTATAATATAAATATAAAATAAGAATAGGTTGTAAAAGGAATAACAATAAGTTAATTTTTTTTATTGAAAATTATTTTCCTGTATTTTTAATTGGAAATTAAAATTAAAAAATGAAAACACTTATTCTGGAAGTAAATATATTTTTTAGTGATATGAAAAATATATCGTATCAATGAATAATAAGTGATTAAAAAAAGAAAATAAATAAAATATTTCTCAAAAAAATAATGTAATAATATTATTCTTGTAAGAAGAATACAATGTGGGAGAGTTAGATTAAGATTAGTGAATACAATAATAAGAATCTTATGTTAGTGAAAGAGGAGGACAAATAAAGAATAGCAACATAATGGAAATGTGAAAGGATTATCTTCTAGTTAAAGAGACATATATAGTTAAAATAATATCATATTATTGTATTTATATTCTATGAAATTAAACATAGTTGGAATACTTGTTGTAACTTGAATTAATGGATATTAATTTCTTATTTTAATCCATATTTGAATACTAGTGGGTTGTATGGTCTTGATGAAATATCGATCTGGATAAGGATTTTCCATATCATTTTGAGAGGTAAACCCTATAAACCTATTATGTTTTTAGCATGTTATGGAATGTGTGGATGATAATGATCACATTGATACATCTTAATACCCAAAAAATTTTGTTTCAAGAAGAAGCATAAAAATAAATTTATTGTCATTAATTTACCACCCACTTATATATTTTATTTTTATAGTGGGTCCTTTAAAATTGTTATGGAGCCATGGTTCCCATAATTTGTGAAAATATATATTTAATTTACAATATTAGAGGTTTGTTAAATGAATATTTATTATTTATGACATGAAAACTCAATCTAGTGAACATTAAGGGGATTTTAACCTTTAATGGATAAAATTAGTATATCGAGAAATAAAAAGTACTTCCTTATCTTTTACATTTAATATTTAATGTATTATAGGCCACAACTAATGTGTTTACACCTCTTACTATGAACACTACTATAAAAGTAGCTGATAGGAAGTAGATTATATGTGATGGACTTTCTAAAAATTGTATTATCTCTTCTTTATTTGAGATAGAATTTATAAATATAAAATTTATTAAGACATATAATGAAATATGTAATAATCACTAGAATATGTATGAAGTAAATTAGAAGGTTAATTAAGGATAAGTACATGTTTGGAATTTTAATTATGAAGAAATTTCTATGATGTAAGATGAAAATGTAGATAACTTCTTCAAAAGGGTAAATGAAATAGTGAAAACAGTCAGAACCATTAGTGAAAAACTAGATAATGAAGTAGTTTTTGAGAGTATACTATACATCATAACTTATAGGTTTGGTGAATAAGTATCATCCCATGTATATCGATATCAAGGTATACACCCTTTGGATAAATTTTAAAATATCCATTTTTCTTGTGAGATGAAAAACTGAAGGGTTTTCAAAAATATTGTTATGACTAGAATGGATATTGAATTTAAAGATATAATGAAAGAGAATAATAATGGAGAAGTTAATGAATATAAATATTTATGATCAAATTATATAGACTAGACTGACAAAATGTTTGATAAACTATTTTTGTTTATCCCTAGAAGTGTGAGAAGAAGAAAGGAAAAATTCAAGTGAAACAATTCATTTCAATATTTTAAGTTTGGATCAATTGTAAATTTTATAGAAAATTATACAAATTTTAAAGATGAATTATCTAGTAAATATGAAGAATAAAGACGAATAATATTCTCTAAGAGAAGACAATTAAATATCAATGATAAATGTTCACTTTTGAAGAGAATGAAAGGAATTTTTATAAATATATAAAGAGTGAAGATCCAATATTAATGTTTTTTTCAATAAGGTTGATATAAAAATATTTAAAATATAATGAAATTAAAGTGAATTAAGGAACCAAAACATATTATGAGAGGCTGAATTATTTTGAGGCATCGGTGCTACCCCCTGTTGAGAAAATAAATAAAGAATCAATGAATGTTATTATTATGTATGATATAGAGTGGATATCAAAGGGAGTTTCAAGTACTACCTTTGGGATTATAAACAAGGTGAGTTAATATAAATTATATTTAATATTAAAATAAATATACTTAGATTTATAAGTATAAAAAAAATAAATAAAAAACCTTAGTTGAGTTGAAAGTATTTCCATATGAGTCATCGGTTGGGTTGCTGCTATTAGAATTTCATTATGCATTTAAAATAAATTTTTCGAGTTTTAGTACAATAAGATCTGATATATAGGAAATTAAATCCTACTTATGAGTCATCCCTGACTATACTTATGAGTAAAAAAAATTATTGTATTTGAGTGGTTAAGAAAATTACATACGAGTCACAATAATAGTTGGCTTCTTGAAATTTTAGAAAGGCATATAATTTACATATGAGAAATTTTGTATTTGTTGGATATTTTTTCTATAAAATTATTTCCATAGGTGATACATTTTCCATAGTGAGGAAGTGACCTATTCATCCTAATATAGTCAATATCAGGTATGATGAAGTGTAAAGGTAGAGAATGGGTTTACATAGGGATTACTTGTATGGGGCGGTGTAGAAGGAAGAACCATAGCGTGGGGTGGCTCAATGAGAATGTTTGAGTAGAAAGGTGGTTTCACATGAGTTTAAAAAACACATTGGAGTGAGAACAATAATTCATAAGAAATCTCCCCAAAAAATATCCATTGTGGGAAAACTCAAAAACCAAATGACTATTCATCGATTTAAAATGTGTCCAGGTGCACTTCTTTAAATGAAAGCATATACCAACATCTCCAACATAGATAAATCGTGGTTTTTCAATAATGGGAATCTAATAACAATTAACTATAATTAAAACCTAGTGAATAATAAGTCTAGTGACTCATCTTGAAGGGTCAAAATAATCACTCACTAAGTCTCAGATAGAGGCAAACTTACTAGATGATTTATTCACCAAAAAATAGTAGTGATTTCATGATCTACTATCATAAAGAGGTCAAATGAGTTTAAATATTTTAGACAAGATCATATAGACATAAATATTAATTTTATTACTATTCTCCATCATATAAACATTATGGTGATTTAAACACCATGTTCCAAGATGATTCGAAACATGTGTGATTCAAATGATTATGTCTAAATGTTAATAACATGATATGGTTATGCATGATTTCCTCAAAATATGTTTAGAAGTTTATTACATGAATAATCCACTATAATGACTTTTATATTTTATGATTTTCATTCATATATGGAGTTACTATCAAGTAGGTTTTATGTAATGAATTAAAATTGAAAACAGATTCAGTAATGAAACTTGTTTTGAAGTAGTGTATATTAAGAATATGAAGATATGATATGACTACATAAAATGAATAATAAACTTCTGAGTCTTAAAGAATATTTAAATCTATCATTTGACTCTATCCAAATGAGTTCAATGTCATAAGTGACTACCGAAAATTATGGAGTTTCCATATAAAGAATATAGAAATAATATTCATTAATATTATATGGATATATATATTTGTGTGTGTAGGAGTAGAAAAATAAGGGTGATTTTTACTATAATATCTCCATTCACCAATCTAAAATTTTAATATAAATAGAGATCCTTTGTCTTATGAAACATAGAAGAGATATCATCTATCAAAGAAGAGAAAGAATATCCTGGTATTAAACTATGATGAGAATAAATTCTATTATAGAAATAGACGAGGAAGGGAAAAATGATATTATTATATCATAAAAGGAGATTGATAAGGGAAGAGTCTAAAACTATTACTACCATTGATAATCTAATTTTTGAAACTCTTAGAGGAAGAATACAATGAAACACCCTCAGAGATACTTTTACTAGTATTTTTCTAATGGGGAGTTATAGAATGCAGACAATATACATAGAGAGTTTACAATCATAACTTTGGGTTTAAATATATGTTATTTAGTCCAATAAAAAATCCTAGAATAGATATTGGTACCAGTATAAATTATACAACAAAAAATGTGGGAGGCTAAAGAACTACATGTAGGTTGTTGCTACCAAAATAATCATGTAAGAATTACTACCTTATATTGCATGAAACATTTCTATTATACTGTATAAATATTTTTGGTTTTGAGGAAGAAAATTATAAACATTTTATTATAATCAATCACCTATTTTAGTGATTATTCTTTGTCTTTGAACTCAACCAAAATATGATAAGGATTATTTACCCACATTGGAAAAAAGCCTTTAAAATCTTGGTGTGCTATTTTTCTGTGTTTATATTTTACATTTCATGTTGGGGATAATAGTAATATACCATATAATTATCCATAATTATCACCAAGATATTTTTTCTAGAGTTAAGTGGGTAAAATTAAAATGTTATTTTAAAACTGATAAAATTTGGGTACATTGATTTACTCCCCTTCTCAATGTCCCTAAATGATTCATGGCACCTCAATTGGTATCATATATTACCTAGTATCATAAGATTAGAAATAATATTCATCAAGTCAGTTTTAATAAACTCACATGATATGAAAATTTGATGAAATTATTTTATCGTGTTAGATAGATAAATCAATCCCAATCCCCATTAAATGTAGAAAGAAGGATTCACCTAAAACCCAAAAGAACACACACAAAATAGAGGGAAATAAGAATATATATTTGAAAAGGAAAGATCATTAAATATTTTAATTAATTAAAATTGGGTTTTGATCTGAAAAAATATTGAAAAATATACTTTTTATTATTTTAGGTATGATGAAAAAGAGAAAGATGAATCTAAATATCTTGTTCAATGCCTGTACTATGAGGTGAACATATACTTGAAGAGTATTCTAAGTGATGTATTCCCTTATATTTTCTAATTTATCTAGTAATAAAATGATGAAAAAGAAAAACTAGTTTTGTAGTTCAATGATATGGAATAATCCTTGACTAAAAAAATTCAAAGGTAAAAATCTCTCACTAAACTCATCAGTTCCAAGATGAATTCCATGTCATTTTATATATAGTTTCTTTCCTGTAAAGTGATGTTTTTAAAGGAAAAACTAAAAAAAGGTGGATAAGGTAAAGTTATGAAAATATTATCATTATGTAATTGGTCAACAGAATATTGAGTAAAAATGTTTCTTCCCCAAAAGAATTAGAATTTGTTGAGAAAAAAACTCAAATATAGAATGCATTCTTGTCTAAAAAATATAGATAAAATTCACAACATGGAAATAAAATTGGGTTTATTCAATATTTCTTGTATTGTTATAAGTTTTGGAATATGGGATTCTATTTTTGTCCAAATAGGTCAATAAAAAAACTCATATAAACCCTAAATTTAGCAGTATCTGGCCTGAGATGATACCATATCCACAAATTAAGAACCTATTACTATAAAAATTTCTCATAGACTAAGGTGATCTTATAGAAATGAAATCATCTTAGTTCTCATGAAGAGAATTTATTATATGAACCAACCAAGTATAAAACTAAAATATAGAAAAAATAAGAACAATAAAACTTATGTATCAAGATGACGTAACCCTATGAAACAATATTAAGAAATAAAGAAACCAGAATAAGCCCAAGATGTTATGGATTTGTGTTATACAAAAAATGAATGAATGTGTCTAATTTATTAATGGTAGACACACCATATATACATATAGAATATACATGGGTAAATGTATCTAAATGATTTATTTCTAAACAAGAGAAAAAATATCTTTTTGGTGAAAAATGATCTCAATAATTCATGTAGAAATCCAAAATAGGGTGTTTTAGCTTGAATAGATTGTCCAATTATTTGTAATAATTATTTTTAAAAGGAAATAAGTATAGATTAATAATGATAAAATATATGTTATCTTAGTAAATATATAATTATATAAGATAAAGATTACTTTAAAGAGATATTTTCAATAAATGAAAACCCATGATGCTCAGAAAAATAGTGTGGAAGGTGTAAAGAAGATGATCATGTTTTTTATAACTGTTTGAAAATTATGCGAGAACAAAAGTAAATTTTGAAGAGGATTTATACAAAATTAATTTCATGTGTGGATGGAATATATTTATTAGATAATTTTAATAACCTTATTCTAAAAAAGGACTATATAAAAGAAAAATGCAATGAATCCCAAGGATAAATAATCATGTGAAGCTGAAGGGAGAACTATCATGAAGTGTTCAAACCATTTTAAAGCTACAAAGAATAGTGTTTATGTGTTGAGATTAATGAAAAAACCTTAATTATCTAAAAATGATAAAGAAAATAACATTTATATTTTACATAACTTTTATGGTCATACTAACATGTAAGTAATTTTAGGAGATAAAATCAAGTGGGAGTTAGATGATGTAATAAACACTATACTTCATAAAGGAGAGGTAAATCCTAGATAAAACTCATCCATTATGGTGGGTTTGGAGTTAATCCTGTGAAGGGGATCTAATGTGAGTAAATTTTTAAAAAAATATTAATTTATATAAATATATATAATTTGGATAGATTTAAAAATAAGGTATTCCAATCATAGTTTATACCCCACATTTTCTATATCAATGTTTTGTATACTGGGGGAATATTTGTTGACATAAATGATAAGAGAAATGTGGAGTTATATATCTTAAACATTAAAAGTTTTAATAAATTTTTTAATGATGAGTGAAGATAAAAAATTATTGGTAAATTTAATTATACATCCCCTAAAGTGAGAAAAGCTGATAATTGTATAACATGAAATATAATTTATATTATACATTAACTACAATTATTAGTGAAACTTGTTTTCAGTATCACGATACCCAATATATAATTAGATTTGATTAAATAGAGAAACATTAATAAGAAAAATATGTGGCACCAACCCTTTTCTCAATTAATAATATTTCAAACCAAATGTTGTAAGATAATATCTTTTATAAAAATTCGTATCATACCCTTTAAAACATGATTTTTATTATTATCAACAAGTGGGTGATGAATTAGATCTAGTACGTGATCATATTAGCATAATTTTTTTGTATATTGAAGAAAATCTCAAAGGGAAAGATTAAAGAGCCTATGTTCAATGTTGTATTATTTATAAATAATGATTATGTTTTTATTTTAAAATATAATAGCTTTGAAGAGAGTTTAATAACCTAAGAATATGATGATAGGATAATTTTTTAAAGTATTCTAGTATTACTATACTGAGAGAAGAAATGTAGATTTTGAGAAGGTATTATTATGTATTATATTTAGTGGATATTAAAGGTTGTTTTAAGTATGAAAATAGGTCATGGAATTAAGGAGAGTTACTGTCAGTTATGTTTATTGTAAAATGACAGATAATAATCTTGGGAACTATAAAATATAACTAAAAAATTTCTTATTTTATTTGAATGAATTGATGTTCGTGTTACAGGTTGTCTTGCTACTATTTTAATTTCATTTTTCATTTCCCATTCATTCTATGATTTTCATTATTATAGTATCTAATATTTTGAAAATTAATGTCATAATTTTACTCATGGTTGACTTTGTGCATGAGTCATCCTTAACACATAAACGTTTTTTTGTGTGGCTGAAGAAACTAGGAATGTTTCATTGTGGAATGGATCTAAAAAAGGAAACTAGGAACACTAAATATAAAATTTTGGAAATATTTGAACGTGAGGATAAGAAACCATGATATTTTTACATCACCTGAATAATAATCCAATTAGTATTAAATAATATTTATTGTTATTAATTAACTCAGTTTTAATGAGTTCAATGTTAGAAGATCCATCCAAAAACCATGTAATTTACATATTGAAAATATAGAAATAATATTTATAGGTATTGTAAATATATATAAGGACAAAAATAATGGTGATTTTGATTAAAATATTCCCATTTATCATTATATTTATCAAAGTTTAAAGGATAGCATTATATTGGTGTAACCTAGAAGAGATAACATCCATCGAAGAAGAGAAATAAGATCATGAAAACAAACCTTAAATAGAATACCTACTAGTATCAAAAAAGAGAAAAAAGGTTCTTATATTATTTTTATATTATAAAATGATATTTAGAATAGAAGGGGATAAATTTTTTACTGTTGATAATCTATGGGTCAATAATTTTTGTGGAAAAAGGAAATAAGATACACCTAGTGATACTTCTGCGCTGCTCTTCCAAATGGTGTGATAAAGAATAAAGATAACCTATTCATAAGGTTTAATTCATATGTTTGTGGTTTAATACTTGTTTTCTTGTTGAAGGAAGGATCCTTGAAAAGCCAATGGTTCTAGTAGAGGCAATTCCACTATACTAGTGAGAGGTTGATGAAGTGTAGAGAGGTTGTCGTTTCCACAAGACTCAAGGAAGAAAAATACCCTTACATGAAACCTTTGTAATATAGTGTTGTCTTACTTTTAGGACTAGTTGATGAACAACACCCTTGTTCAGTTATAATAAATCTCCCATTTTAGTGACTACTATGTGTCTCAAAACTCAAACAAAACAAATAATGAATTAGGTACCAAAATTAGGGCTAAAACATGTAAATCCATGTGCACTGATGTTAAGTTTTTATAATAAACATTGTATGTGGTAGAGTGTGTTAAGGTCATATATACAAAATCATATTTATTAATCAAGAATTATTTTCTAGAGTTAAGAGGGTTTAATTTAAATAGAAATATAAACATGATAAAATTTTGGAACACTGATTCAACCCACACTATGTTTCCTTGCATTAATCACTGTGAACTAGAAAAGTTTCTTATCTAAGTAAAATTGTTATTATAAAAATCAAGAATATGAGTATTATAATATTTTCCATGATGTTTATGAGTATCTAATAATTGATATGTTGAATTTGGATTAATTCACTAATTTTGAGAATAGTAGTGCTGAATTTGATGAACAAACCAAGAAAGTATTTATGTTAAGGAACAAATTAAAGTAGTTTCTTTAAAAGATTTATATGTTTGAGAAATTTATTAAAATGGGAAATAAAATTTTTTTTGACTTCTGATATTAAATAATCTAATTAAGAAGAATACAAATTTTGGTTATTAAATGTATTTAATTAATTAATTAAATTTATTGGTGAATAAAATAATCTAAAATATTATATGGAATAAATATTCAATGTGAAGGGAATGTTGCATGAGTGTATCTAAAAAATATTTATCAGTGCTAAGAAAGAATTTGATAAATATAAATCAAACTTTTATAATTTCATATAGAATGTTGGTGAAAGTTCATATAATAATGTTGTGGAAGTTATTTATGATTCACAAGATAATTACACTAAAAAATACAACTCAAAATTTCTCTAAAAGTTTGGGAATAAACTTATATTTATTTTTTAAAAGTATGTTATTAATAATAGGGAGATAAATAATTTTTTTATAAAATATATAGTGACTCTCGTAAATCTAGAAACTATATGAACATAAATAGAAAATGAAAAAAGTACTATAACTAGTGATTATGAAAGGATTTTAAATAATCCTTGGTTTAATAAGACATATTTTATAATCTAACATGGGACTATTTCTAAAATGGGATCTAGGATTGAAGAATCAGATAAGGATGAAAGTTAGATATTGAATTCTTGTAAATAATCCATTTTTAGAGATATATATTCTTTAATGGGTACTGATGGCACTACAAAAGCTTTAGAAATATCAAAAATCTATTTGTTTAATTACAAACATGTCAATGTGTTTATGGTTTAATAGGAAAAGATTTAGTGGTATAAATTCCACCAAGAGTAGTGTAGTTCAAATGTATAGTGAATATATTAGAAAAATATTTGATAATTTATTTCATGCATTATGAGAAGTATGTAGAAAATCTAACTATATAGGTCCCCTTATTGAATATTTTTTCACCATTCTACCAGACCAACTAGGTATTATTAGAATAACTATGATGACTCAGAAAATGAAAGAAAATTAAGGGAAAATTTGTTATAGTTGAAGTAAAATTTTAGGAATCCAGAAGATAATTTCCATCGATTCAATATAGTAGATGTTCCATATATATTATAGGGGATTAGAATATGATAAAAAAATAAAAACGATGTATGAATCCAAGTCCTTTGGAAATTTTGGTTCACTCAATATCAAAGGTATTGGTTTTGTTTAGATTGGAAATGAAATGCTGAAGTCTACCAATACCTTATATGTAGATTGTATGAAACACATTATATTAAGTGCTTCTTAGAACTATAATGAATTTAATTAAGTGATCCTTAAAATAGATGTGTTATTAGTGGAGAGTTTTTAATATGGGTGTAGTTTGATATGAGGTCAAAAAACACGAGGTAATTGTTTTTAGGTGGTCGATTTAGGAAATTCATGTTACTTATGAAGGAAAAAGAGAATCCACTGGGACATTAATGTCTTGACCATTTTATCCAAAATAAAATGGTAAATATTACCTAAAGAGATAATGTTTTTGATGTGCGTATGATGAAAATAGAAATGAAAATGGATTATATTTGATAAAATTATACATTGAAGCTTATACATTAGGAAATTTGTGGGTCCAAGAGGAAGATATAAAAAAATGGAGATATAAATTTTATTTCCTTCACAGATGAATTTATTTTAATTAACTATATCATTTTAATTAAACAAAATTATAAGGCTTTAAAAATTATCAAAATACATAGATGAATTTTAGAGAAGAATTGTGGTTTCTCCTTTAATATGACCCATATATAAAATGGACCTGAATATAAAAGTAAAATATTTGATTCTTTCTTGAGAATCATGAAATTAACTATGGACTTAGTGAATAATATACACCAAAATAAAATTGTGTTTCTAAATAATGGAATAAAATATTGTTAGAGATGAATCGATTTATGTTGATATATAATGATAACTCATGGTATTTTTGATACAAAATGTTAGTGTAGTGTTTGACATTAAAAATCACTTATTATAAAACTAAAATTCATATATTTCATCAGATGAAATTATTTATATTAAATACCCATTCCTTAAGTATTTAATTGAATTTGAAAGAACCTTTTTAATCAATTTTAAAGAGGAAAAATTATGATGTCAGAATTGATAGGTTTTTACCAAATAATATTTGGTTATCCAACGAATGTATGATGATACTATTTCTACAATAAAATAATTGAGGATATTATTGATAATATTGATGTGAAAATATTGCAAAATTCAATTAAATAAGAAAAAAATCAAGAAGAATGTCTGAGAAGTGATGATAATGTTTTTATGTAGTATGAATAAATTTATGAAGATGATGGAAACTTAAATATGTGTAGGTTGGAGAAGAGTATTCAACCATTCCAAGGGGATAGGGGAAATTTTTTTCATATTATAAATGGATGGGAAATAATGTTGATGTTTTAAACATTATTGGAGAATTTGTATAATATGTTTAATCTATAAGAACTGTGAGGAACAAAACACATTCCTCACTATTTTTTCAAGTAAAAATGAAGAGATTCATAAGAATTTTTGGAGAAATAAGACATGGTTGATTCTATGAATGAATAGGTATATAAGATAAAGAAGAATAAGAATTGGGATTTGGTTCCTAAGACTAATAATAAAATTTTATTTGGATAAAGTGAGTGATTTGAAATTGGTTGAATGAATGCGGATATTTTGGTAGGTATAAAGAAAGAATTGTGTACATAGGTTATTCTTAGGGTGATGAAATTGATTTTGATGATACCTTTTCACTTTAAATAATAAAATATATTATGGAATGAATTGTTTTAGTGCTTGGATTTGTTCTTATAATGGAGAAAATTTCAAATGTTTTCACTAAACCATTAAAAAATGATTCACTTAAGAAAATGTAGGTTGATGATGGGATTTTAACCTCATTCCTATTAAGGCTAAGGCATATTCAATTATTCTCATAACTCTTCTTATTATTTAGTTATTATTATCAATGAGGGAGAAAAAATGACAACATAAATCTCTAATTTTTATTCCATTATGTGTTTGAAAATAATATTTACCAAGGGTCATAAATTATTTTAGAGAGAATCCACTGATTTTTGTTTTACCTTTTTGGGAGAGATCTATTATTTAGTTGGATCATATATTTAGAGGCATTTAGAAAAATGGGATTATGTGAGAGACATCATATGGTGTGTGATATATCTTAATGTTACTTGATTATGTACTTATAAATTTTATTTATAAGGGTATTTATCATTTAGATAGAATACAATGATATCTTTTACAACTATATGGGAGATATCTCTTATTTATATGGAGCATGTTTTAGGGGAGAGTTATTTAAAGGGGAAACTGTGAGAGACAAAAAGTGGTGTATGAGCCCTTATTAAGTATTTAAATAATTTTTACTAAGAATATGTGTAAGAATGTGTAAGAATACAATTTTATATGAGCTATAAATATAACTTGTAATATATAAAAAATTTATAATGTTAAATAGGTATTAATTCTCTTATTTTATCTCAATAGATATTTATAGTGGTATCAAAGATGAGAAAAGTAGTTTTTTTAAAGTGGTATCAAGAGGATAAAACTCTATAAAGGTAGGAATGAATGTGACTATTTTTGTGGAGAAAAAGTCATTATTATTCAATTTTCAAATTTTAGCATAGATTTTACTCCTAGTGGGCTTAGAATTATTAAATGATGATTCATTATTAAAAATGAGTTTAAAACTTACTTATGTAAGGTTATTTACTTAAAAATCCAAAGGGGGGGATTTTTTATCCTATGATTTGTTTGGAATAATATTTGGACATAAAAATATTATTGATGAATCAAGTTTAAGTTGATGTGATTTGGATTTAAATAAGTTTCTATAGGATCCAATATTTTTCCAGAGAAAAATATTTAGAATAATTGATGTGGGTATTGTTTTTGGGTTGTATTTTTGTTTTCAATGAATAAATAATATTACAATACCAATGTTATAATGTTTATTATTTCAATTGAAGACAAATTCTGTATTATAAGTTTATTTTAAGTATTTGGAAGAGGTATTGTGAAGAATTGAATTGAATCTGATATAGTTTAATGACATTCATATTTCTAAGGTTGAGGTTGAAAATAGATAAGCACTGATCAATGAAAGGATAAATCCTGTAAAACTTAATTATGTTGGGTTTATATGTATAGGTCATGTTTAATTTTGAAAGGAAAATCCCTATATGATGTAATGTTGTATATGATAAGAAATCAGATAATTGATAAAGGCATGAGAAATATATGGATGAATCTATACAACATAAAGACCATCTTTGTTTGTGTAAGTATTATTTATGAGCTATGTAAGGATGTTTCATAAAGTTCATAATAATCATTTAGAGTTCATAACGATGATCATAAACGTCATAATGACAATTCCACAATCTATAAGGATCATCATTTCCTTTATAAGAGTCATTTTTGACTTTATAAGGATATTTTTGGTACTTTGTAAGGATGATAATCACACTATATAATAATGAATATGAAACTTCATAAGGATGATTATAAGTGCATAAATATGGTTGGTATCTTCAAAATGATAGTTTTAAATTTTCTCAAGATGTGTTACTCTAGGGAATATATGTGTTTCTAGAATTAATTTTCTAAACATTTACTTAATACTATGAAATTACACACTCTTATTTCATGGATTAAACATCATAATTTTTTTTTCTTGATTCATAAAAAGGGTGGATAATGTTCACATCATTAATAGTAGATTTTTTGTGATGAAAAAAATGTGTAGATACTAAATAACCACATGGTGACACTATAAATACTGATGATATATTTTAGTGAACTAAAACATTATTCAAAGAGGAAGAAAATGATGAAAAAGGAGGAATAAGAAGTTAGTTTTCATTATAAAAAAAGATTTTTCTTTATTCTTAATTTGAAAAAAACAAACATTAAAAAACTAGCACTAGAAGAAAATATATTTCTCAATGATGTGAAAAATATTGGGTATAATAGAATAGTGAAAGAATAAAATAAGTGGAGAAAGAGGATGTTGATATTTTATAACAACATAAAAAGAATATTTTTCTTAGAAAAGGAAAAGAACATCATAGTAATGTATGAATCTTAGTGAATACATGAATAAGATTGAAATTTTGATAATGAATTAGGAGGAAGAAGAAATAGTAACAACACAATGACAATATAAATAATGTTTCATATGGTTGATAAAAATTATATTATTAAAATCATTTGATATTATTGTATCTATATGGAAATAACCTAAGAAAAGTCGAGAGACTTGTTTTAAAATGTGTACATGGATATTCCGTACTTATTGTAATCAATAAGTTGATAATAGTGTGTTATGTTGTCTTGGTGAAATACCAATCATGATAGGGATTGGCATTGACATTTTTGAGAGGTGAACCTTATAAATATAAAGTTTTTTTTATATGTGTGATTTTATATGTGTGTGATAATGATCACATTAAAACATCATACCTTGTGGTAAAGATAGTTTAAATAAGTAATATAAAAGAGAATTTTTAATCACTAATTCAAACCGCTCTCATTGATTTCACTAATCTTAGAGGTCTTTTAAACATCCAACTAGGATTGTACTATAGATAACCAATCCATACAGAGTATGAAATAAAACGATCTCACCTATGATTTGATGAATTCATAAGAGAAATTATCTCTACAAATAATAAGTTCACAGTAATGATAGTTATGATAATGGGAATGGTCACTTATTGTAGGAGGATCTAGAATAAGTTTCCTTTTTTAGAGCTTTACTAGGGTATCTAGCTCATGAGGAAAAGATGTAGTAAGAAAAAATGACTCAGACTTGTATCGATGAGTAAAATTTATTTGGTAGAGAAAATGAAAATCATACCTTGAACCATGTAAGAAAAAAAATCAATTTCTTCTCGATATGTGGACACAACATGGGAACCCTCCACCACTTACCATTATGTACCAGATAATGAATATGAATTCCATTGATTATGAGATCATACTGTCTACTGTTGGTTAGTTACTAGTATTGAATATACTCAAGAATCGTGATAAAATTCATCATGAAAGCACTGAAATGAAAAGCTATGATCAAGGACTTTAGTATAGATGGGGACACATAAGGTCATAATACCTAACTTGAATCTCACGCTAAAAACATTATTGAACTTCACAAAATGGAGGTATTCATCATTAATATTTTCCTATGAATACCTTATGAGGTCTGTGAGACTCACTACATACTGGGATAATGTCATGATACCTTGATGAAGGTCTAGAATCTTGTACAATTGAATCATCCACAATTTTTCTGGGCAATACTCTAACCTGAATAGATTTGTGAACAATAAATAGGGTGGGGTGACCTAATTATGAGTCTATATGATAAATAAATTCCAATGAACTATTATTCCACGAGTAAGACTAATCACAAGAATAAAAAATTAGTTGTAGGGTTTCCTAACTCGAAAAAAGACATAAGAGAAAAACATTAACCATTTCTCATCTTAATAAGTATCGATATTTCCTAGAAGCATAGGAGGATACTATGTCTATAACTAATTAAGTGAACTTATCTTGTAGGTAGTCTCATCGTTCTGTATGAGGACTACCATCTATACAATTATTGGGTCCTTTCTCTATGAAACAAGTGAGGGTTTAAATGTAGGCTCCACCATTGGAGGAAAAACCTCCGTATGATGTCCTTGAACTAAAGCCTCAACAATCATCTAATTGATGTCTGAGGGATGAATAATTTGAATTGGTTCCTCACGGTCATGCCTCTAAATAAGAGTTGTATAACTATGAGGTGGAATCCAACATACGATAAGATGAACCCATGATTAATAAGTCATATATAAAATATATGAATAAAATAAAAAATAAATAAATACCCCAATTATATGATATTTGATTCATGTACTATCCTTTTAAACAATGAAACTGATGACTTATAGTTCTAAGTTAACAAATAGGTTTTAAGAGTCCAAGTGAAAATTTATATCATACAACCATGCAAATCACTAGGTTCCATGGTCTACCATCTAAACTCAAGACCTTATAACAACATTTACTTAAGTATCTAAAATGAATCCTCACAATACTACAAAGTCTAAACTCCATATCTAAGGCCCAAATGACATAGAAACCATTCTTGCATGACCTGACCCATTGGAATCCCTTCTTGGCCTACAATAGACCAATAGTTCTACACCAGACCCAAAAGTAATTGGAAAGGGGATATAAAAATCTTTAATATGGAATATCACAAATGTTAGTGGGATTATCCTATGAATTTATAAACATTCATAAACCCCCACAAAAAATTATATAATTAAGAAAACCCAAATATATAAATAAAATGACTGATGTACAACACGAATGTGATGATAATAAATATCCGAACAATGTAATAGAAACCAAGTTTATAAAGAAGGAAAACTATAAATGTAATATATCATTATAATGAAGGACCTCTAATAAGGGAAAAGAAAATCTGCATATTACCAAAATATAAACATGAGGAGTGTTGACAAAGAACACTACTAAGATCAATATCAAAAAACACCACAATCTCCACCAGCTTCACATCATCTAAATCATCATCAAAATGTGTTTTCTATGCACAAACATAATATATGTGGGAATAAATCTAATACTTGGGTAAGTATTAAAATACCCAATAGGAAATCTAGAAATAACAAAGAAAAATGGAGAAATATCTATTGAATTGGATGAATTCTAGATATATAATTTAGATAAAAAGTTAAAATTCATTGAACATCACTGCTTAACTCTCACGATGTCTAGAATTGGAATGAATATCATCATCATCATCATTATTAACAACAACATCGTCATCAGTTAAATTTATATTCAAGGAAAAAAGAAGGGACAAAAAGGCATAGAGGCCACATGGGACCAAAAAAAGAGACCTAAGGAGTCCTAAAATAGTAAAGGCCAAGGGAATCCCCTCTAATCAGATTGACCACCTTGGGTTTCAAGTTCTGCGCATTGTGAAAGAATATGGGCTCCAAAACTAGGACATCAAGAGAAGCAAGGAGGTCCACATCATGATTTCCTTTATGCCATTTTTGAATGACTTTGATGTTATTGTTTCTCATGTCCCTGCACTTTCTGATGAGGTAGTAAATCGGCCAAGGAGTGGAACTAATTCCATTAAATAAATTGTGAAGGATATTTGATTTGGTTTCTGCCTCCGTTAGATCGATCCCCCTCTAGTGGCACAAAATTAAATCAGATAGCAGTGTTGTAACCTCTTCTTGATGCGAGGAACCTTGGCCCAAGCACAAAGAAAACACCGAAATGATAGGGCTAGTGAAGTCAAGAACTGCCCCTCATTCATGCAGGACCCCAATAATGCATGAGCTATCTGTATTGAGTTTTATACCCTTGTAGGGTGGGTTCTAATGAATCCATTGGCCTCTAACGCTGCTTTTACAAGGCTGTGTACCTTGAGGCTTCATCTGAAGCCATTTGAGGGTGGGATCCTCACACCAATTACTGATGAGACTTACTAGATCAAGAAGCATGTTACTCCTTATAAAAATTATGGATCTACATAATTCAAGTATCCCTTTGTGCCAAGATTTATTACAAGCCTTCCATATACACCAGTAGCCTTCATGAAGAACTATGGTGTGATTCAGCTTCTATGGACCCCTCTCCCGAATCATAGAATGCCTGATCCAGAGAATATTGATCAACCATGTTAGGGGAATAGAGGTAAGTGAACTCACTAAAGTATATCTAAACAACACATTCCCAGTAACCCATAAAGAAGGGATGCCCGACACTTCCCTCTCAGTGGTTTTTGTAGTAAGCACACCGAGAAACTACAGGGATGCCACATTGCTTGATGTTATCATCCACAAGGAGAAAATTATCCCTTATCATCCATGTTATAAAGATATATTTAGAAGTAATACCATTAGGCCATAGGGAACCATCCCAAGTCTCTTCATGATCACGCACATCCATGATACGCTAGAAATCCCTTGCGAAGAATGTCCCCGAGGATGAAAGAGTAAAGATGCATCTATCAGATTCTAAACATAGTTTGATGAGGTTAAATATCTCTAGTTGGTTCTTATCCATCATATCCATTATGAGGACTGGATATGAACTATCCTCCCTGAAGGAAATTGAGGTGGTGGTGCATCCTAGGAATTATAAAACATCACTAGCCTAGTTATGATTTCAAAAAGAGGTTTCTCTCTTACATATGATTCATCGTGAGTGTAGTTGAAGTGAAGTGATCAAGGAAGAGATAATTGACTAGAATGGTGAATAGTTTCCATTAAACAGGTTCATATTGTCAAAGTAGGATCTATTCATTCTTATACCTCAGAACGTGCACCATTCCAGGACCTCCCATTCCAAATTTTCATGCATATAGAGGAGGGTGTCTTCGAGGCTCCGAACACTGATGCCTCCTTCACTAACGAGATTTCCACCCTATTCTAGAACGTCCAGTGGTGTTTCCTTTTAGATATAGGGTCACTATTGAAGCCTATTAGGATCCTGTATCTGTTATTTATGAAACCTTTAGGGACTTTGATCGCCTAAAGAGCATGGATAGGGTGGCCATGAGGACACTCTTAACCAGTGCTATCCTTCCCCAAAAAGAGAGGTATACGTTCTTATAATTGAGGATCTGGTCTATGATCTTGATGATTAGGAAGTAAAAGTACTGAATGCATATCCTACCTAATAATATAGAAGCAATAAGGTATTATATAGGAAATCCCCCACTTTTCAGGTTGAGTTTGTGCTGGACCATCATGATCTGGCTAGAAGAGAATCTGTTGGAGATGTAAAAGATTCTCTTGGACTTGTTGATCACCTGGAAAATCCAATGGTAATAGTCCCCCAACACTTCGATAATTACTCTAAATGATCTTATGTTATAATTCCATAAAAGGAAATAATCTTCTGCAAACATCAAGTGGGATATGGAGGGAGATATCATCCTCCTACAATAGGGAAGAATCCATCAACTGTTCATGATTTTATGAATGAAGTTGTTGAGGATGTATTGATTGAGGATGACGATAATTAGAGATATTGGATAACCTTTCCTAAGGTATTAGGTGCCCTTGACAAATCCATTGGTATTTCCCATGCAAGTGACTTCCAACCATGAGGATAAAAAACATCTACAGATAAGATGAATATTCTTGGAGGAACAGAAAATACCTGCAAGAACATTATTAATGAAGCCCAACTCAACATGTTCATAGTATTTTTTTCACGTCCAACTTGATGTCCATGTCCAAACCATGAGTCTTGAAGTTAATATCTTGGATCAACTCTTGTGCGAGTGCAATGGAACCTTGGATTGAACAACCCTTCATAAATCCATGTTTCTCCATGGAAACCCACCGAGGGAGATCTAAAGACAATATGGGGTTGATTATGATGGCCAAGATTTTGTATAGGAAGTTTCACATGCTCACTGTTCTATAATTCATGATGGAGGATGGGTTCATGGTTTTGGGGAGTAGCACAATGGTAGTTTCTCAAGCTACCTGTAGTAAGTTACATCCTCAAAATAACTCTTGGATAACTGAGACAAAATAATCTTTCACCACATCCAGTGAGGCCCTATAAAATGAGCCCAAGAAACCATCTAGTCCCGAGGCACTATCAATATTAAGGTTCTTCATACCTCATGAATATCCTTTTCATCTAGGATAGTACTCATACCATGTTGTAATGGATAGAAAGATGAATCTCAACACATCAAAGATCCCCATGTCCATCCCTAGATATCCATTAAGCATGTGAGGGTTAGGACCAAGAAAGAGATCCTTGAATAAATAATGGGCCAAGCCTCCCATAGGATATCAGTCATCCAAATAATTACCATCATCTAGTAGGATGTTAGGCTTAACTAGTCACTTCTTCTCTTTGATACAAGAATATAATAATGTAGTGTTCTTATCTCCCTTTTGAATCCATTTGATTCAGGATATATCCCTTTCCATATGTTCCAGTTTGAGAATCCTGATCACCATTGAATCCTTCTTGCTAGCAAGATCCTCAAAATCCCATTCATCCCAGACCTCCTATAGGCTATTCTCGAGTCGCTCTACCTATTTCATGGCATCTTCGGTGTCACAGTCAAAGGTGGGATCTATTTCACCCATGCTAGAAGTCCCTAACTAGGACATGATACATCAGCATGTTGTCCCATTGAAAATAATAGCATAATCATTCATAGGAATCCTTCCCGGAAGAAAAGGAAACCAATAGTGGAGTGTGTTTAGATAATACATGAACCTCATGACTTAACATTACATTGGAAAACATGGATATGGATGCCATATTATTCTAAAAATGATCCAAGATTCTCCATTAGCTATGAGAGCCTCTTTGGTTATTGCTCTAGGTGATTTGGTTGCTTGAAAATATGAGGTCAATGAGACCTTTCTTGGACATGAAATGGACAAGGTCTATACTGCCATTCATGTGGAAAGTCCCCCTAACTTTTTTATCCTCTAGGTTGGCAATGATGTTGAAGTCTCCTCAGACAATCCATGGATGGATACCAGGGTCAAAAGTGTTGAGATCGTACCATAAATTTTACCATAGGTGGGGGCCACATCTCTCATAGATGAAGGACATGAATAAGAAGATATTTCCTTAATTCAACATAGTATCGATTTATTCATCATCTACTTGAACCAGATCAACATTGGATTCCCTATGCCAGAATATCCAAATATTTTGGTTGATGGGGTCAATGTGAATAAATCCATGCAATCTAATTTTCTTGGAGAATTTACTAAGAGGGTTACGAGAACCATGTATTCTATGGTTACCCACCTACGCATTTAATCATCTCTATGAAGAAATAAAACTCCAACTACCATTATTATAAACCTTAAATGAAGAAATTTAACAACTCATTGTATTATATGTGAAAAACACTTCGAATAGAATACTCATACAAGGAAAATTACATTCAAAGTGATAATATCAGAATAATACTGTATACTTCTCAGCACACGACATGTATAGTAGAGTACATGGTGTGAAGGTATACTCAGGAAGGATGGTTAGGTATTTCTATCACCCAACCCATGTGAATATAGGTTACATGGTGTGACTTCAGGGGTATACATTATATGGGTCTTATTTGAATTATTGGGCATGCATTTTCAACATAACTCAATCCATGTATCAAGTAAAGAGTGGTATTTTTAACATGAAAAATCATATGTATAGTTTACATAAAGAAAAAGAAAATTTAAACAATTATTATTTTGGATGGGATACATGATGTGTATAAGTGATGTGCAAAATGTTTTGGTTATATATTGATCAAATATATGGTACACACACAGAAACTCACTGTGATTTTAAAAATATAATTTCCACTAATTTTGAGTTAAACTTTGATACATAGGGTATGCATCTAAAAGATACATACCGTGTGACATTCATTACATATAAAAAATTAAATTTAGTCCCACATATGATACACCATGCAGTAACTAGTTTCCATAAAATAAAAATATTTTCCTTTTTATCATGAACATCGTATAAATATTTAACTCTAGTTATACCTCCATAGGCAACCAAATCCATTACCTATGAAATCATCACCATGACTTACTAAGGTTCTTTTGATGTATCCTTCATCTTTTACTTAGTTATGTTTATATGATAATCAAATCATTCCTAGAACTCATTATATTTTGGTTTCCCTCTATTATAGAATTGAAAACCACCAATGAACTCATGTGAGAAGAATTTATATCATTAACCAAGAAGGTGGTTTTTAAAAGAATACCCAACCACCAAGAATTATCTTAAATTTGGGTTCATATTATGACATTAATACAGGTCATGAATATTGTAAATGTTCATGGTGGAAAAAATATAAATTGTTTAAAAATATAGGATTGAAATTTTATTACACAAAGAATTAATTTTATCAAATATAAATAATAATTATATTATTAAAATATACTTTTAATGCACATAATTAAAAAATAAAATGGATTTTTTATGAAAAAATACCATTGATAAAAGTGGATAATTAATCCCCATGTTCATCCCATGATAATAAATTAAATAATTAAGATATTAGGATATCATTCTTAGAAAATATATTATAATCCATGTTTATATAATATTTTCATCATTTGAAAATAATTAATCCTATATAATTATTTACCCCATTATTCTTAAATATACTTCATTTAGACATTATATAATTCTTAAATAGAATAGAGAAAAACATAAAGAATGTTCAAATTATTATTTTTTATACGTGTCTTGAAAAGAATAATATTTCAAATTATTATTATTCATTTTTATCTAGTTGATACACTTTAGTTATTTTATCATGATCTTAATAGTTATATACCCCATTTACATAAATTTTGGAGAAGATAATTCAGGAGGTGTAATGAAAAAGGAAAATAAAAAAAGTTATACCTTGTTAGGGATAATAGAAATATTTTATGACGAACCTTTGATGCTCAATATTCATTAGTACCATAATTCTAGAGAACAAAAAAGAACATAAAGAGGGGTTATTTATTAGGTATATAAGGAGGGAGTGATAAGAATATGAGAGAAACACTTATTTATTATTAATGAAAATAGAAAAATATATTGGAGATGATAGAGGATTATAAAAGAAAATAATATTTCTATAATTCCCATAATAAAAGGAAGGAATTAATTATCCTCATTAAAAATATACACCCTCATAAATTATAATATATTTCTTCTTCTTTATGGTAATGGAATTCCAAAATTAGGGAGTTATATAATTTCTCATTCCATATCACCGCCACCATGGAAAGTAACCACCATGTCATTAAAAAACCTCAACACCTTATTTCTACCAATAACATATAAAATAATTAATTTATTCTAATTATATTAAGGCATAAAAAATTTTATCCCTAGATTTTGATGACTTTCCATAAATCATATACAACTCATAAGAAAACAACCCAATATTGATCACTATCATGGTGTCAAAATTTCATTTTTAGTCTTCTATTAGGAATTATAAAAATGTTCAAAATTTTGTGACTAAATATAATATAATATATTGTTTCAAAGTCCCATAATGCTATAATTCAAATGAAAAAACATTATAACTACCTAAAAAATAAATTATTAAATTTTCTCAGACATTATTCCTATAAAATAGGTATCTAAAAAATTGATGATTTTAGAGATTACATATTTTCTTGGGAAATAAGTAAATAAAAAATGTGAGGTATTAATTTATCTCGAAATAAAAATATTCAAAGGATCTATTAAAAAAATTAAAGGTGCATGAAAAAAATAGTGTAAATATTGATTATGGTTAGAACCAAACCAAAAAATCTTAAATATGGAAGGTCTATTGATCCCATATTATATCAATAATGATTAATTTTATTATTCTTGACCACGGTAAGGCTGAACATATTTTTTTATAACATGAAAGCATAATCGATTTCAAAGTAATCCACAGGAGGAACAACTCTCTATTATAAAAATAGTCATGAGGTATATTCATGGAACTCAAGAATACAGTTTAGTGTTTCATACATGGATAGATATAAAATTAATTACATTTTTAGATATGGAATATGATTTAGATATTATGGATAAAAAATAAATGCGTGGAGGAGACTTTTTTGTGGGAATAGAATGTATTGGATAGTTGAGTATGAAATAGGAGTGTACATATCCAAGAACATATAATGTAGAATATATTTTAGTAATGAAGGTATATTCACAATTTATGTGAATAAAGTAGCACACAAAGAGTCTTGGTGATGAGGATAAAGTGACCATGGTGATTTATAATGGTAAAAAAGTATTCTTTGGTTGATAAGAACATGATACAAAAATATCGTATGATACACATTAAAATAAAATATTATTTTATAAAAGAGAATGTGGTGAAAATAATTGACAACATGAATAATTTTGGAACCAGTATTCTAGTGATGAGTTGATTTACAAAATATTTTACTACCCCATGATATGGGAAGCATCTATTGAACCTTAATTATCAACCATCACCCTCAATATGAGGAGGTTTTGAAATATAACCTCCCTGTATAATTTGTTTTCTTAAATTTGTTTAGTATTCCTAATAGTAAATAATCTCCTTTGATTTATTTTAAAATGAGTATAAATTGATAAATTTATTTAAGAACAAAAATATAGAAATAATAAAGAAATGGAAATGATGTGAAATGTTATAGAGGTGAATTTAGTCAGAGGGAGAGAAAATATTGAAAAACGTGGTGCATAATTATTATCACATGATGATTAATGTACCATTAACGAAGATTTAATGTTATGGGAGGTGGGGGGAGAAAAATTATATAGGAATGATCTGTAAAGAGATCAATTCACGAGGTGAATTTATGGATTTAGTGATTAAAATAAAATTGAGTTAAGTTATACACACAGTGCACAGAGAATTTACTCTTAATCTATTACATTCTACACTAATCACATGTTATGTAGACTTAGTGAGAAGGAATAATTTTTCTAATACTATTTTCAATTTATAATATCTAAACAGACTTGAGTTTTACTTGGATTGTCAATAAACATAGTGGGTGTTGTAAACAAGGATGTTAATGTGGGAATATAGTTTGGTAAATTGAATAATTTTGGACTAAAGGTGTTGGTGGAAAAATCATTTAAAAAATGTACTATATTTATTAAAAATTAATTTATTGAAATTAA
Organism: Viscum album; assembly: GCA_963277665.1. Lineage (NCBI taxonomy): Eukaryota > Viridiplantae > Streptophyta > Magnoliopsida > Santalales > Viscaceae > Viscum > Viscum album. The sequence continues at coordinate 602,350,921 of OY728119.1, read as the reverse complement.
TCCTAATGTATGATAATAAACATGGTTTGAGTTTTAGATAATATTTCACAATCTATCTAGTTTGTTGACATATGTGATTAGAATGTATTTTGAAAAGTTTATGTATATTTAAATTGAGGATTCAATATGAGACATATGATTATAAATCTTGAAAATGAACTATGTAATATTAAACAAAAATTTATTCTTATTTAAAAAGATTAGTTTGGAAATCACATTTTTTTAAGGTGTTTTATATTTTAAAATTTTCTTAGTAAAATTAACCTAGCACTTACACTATATATGTATGATTAACTCGAGAGTTTCAAATTCAATGTATGTGAAAACCATAGATTATATAATATTAAGCTAAATTTTATTGATACCACTTAAGAATAATTATATTTTGATAAATTTCATTTTAGAATAATAAGATTATATGTATGTGTAAACTTGAATCACATAAGAATTATTGGGAGCTATATAATATCACTCAAATGTTACATAATATTGTTTTTATAGTTTTAGTTTTTGAGGTATTTAATTTTTTTTGATGATTTGTATAGGAGTTTTAAATAGAGAAAATACTAGAATATTTAAATGGAATTATAACTAGTTTTTCATGGGAAACATAAAGATTTATTCCATATTTATTTTCATTTGAAGAGAGATTTATAGATGATTTTGAAATGAAAAATATAGACCGATTTTATAGATAAGGTATTTCTATTTAGTGAGATATATATTTTTTCCATGAAAGTAGTGAGTATATTTAGAGTGAATATTCTATATATTTCATAGATGACATGAGTGTGAGTAGAAAGATATAGAAATGAAGTTTACATTAGATATATAAATATATGGATTATATAAATCAAAAAATTACATGGGAGGGAATATTTGTGGAGATATTTCTAAATATTTAGATATTTCTAGAAGGAAACTATTATGGAGGGGAGAAACATTAAAAATATATATTGGATCATGGATATTTAAGAATAATATAGTTCTCCCTTGTTTGTTTGTTTTTGATTACATTATTAACATTCTTAAGAGATAAACATACTTTTCATGAATTATTTTTTTGTTACTCCAAATAAATTTATAAAGGTATAAGTCAATGTTGTGATCTTAGGATTGATATTTATACATTTATTAAAAATGTAATAACATATTGTGAGTACTATTTTTTGGTACATCAGTATGCCATTGATGTATGCTCATTGGATTTAGACATTAGTAGAGAACCATGTAAAAATATTAATATCACCACGATTTTGTTTACTTAGCTGCATTTGATGTGTGGTTGTTTATTTCTAGTTTATTTCATTCTTTCCAATGTGAGTGTATGATTTATTAGAAGTTGGGAATACATCGATACCCGAATTAAACCCACTAAGGGTATGATTATGAAAATTTGGTTGAAACATTTAATGTTCATGTCAATAATGAAAACTACACGATCAAGGATACATGAAAGATGAAATTTAATAATACAATGATGGATTTGAATAATAAGGTAAGTATTTTTATATTCTCAATGTTTTCAAAAAATCAAAACGAATAATATCATTTATTAATTATCAAGGTGTTATATATAACTGTGTAGAATTTTTATATTCATATCCAGATATAACAAGATATAATTCACCAAAACATGTATTATTAATTTTAGTAGATGTAAAAATTTATAAATTCTTGTAATTAAAGAATAAGGATGGTATAAAAATTATTATCATATAATCCCATATTATTAAATCCTAAAACTCAGGAAAACACATCAAAAAAATTATTTTTTACAATTATTTTTTTATTTTTTAAAACATAATGACTAATCAGAATGATGTGTTTCCCATTTAAACCTAAAATATATATTTTCATCAATGTAAGAAATTTATATATGTGGATAAGTAAAAAAGGGTGGATAGAAGGAAAATCCTTTTAAGTTTTTTAATATATGGAATAATTCATGTAGATTTGCTCCATTTGAAGATTTTGGAAATTCAGGTAGAAGAATTTAATCCACTACCCATTGAAAGAAAACCTTAATTCACTATGCTCATGTAAAATGTGTATTACACTAAAAGGATAAACATGAGTAATTGTATATGGATTGGTCCATTCAAAATGAAAATTACCTCAAAGAAGATTAAATTTGGAATTTTATATGGGGACTATCTCATAAACATGAAACATCTACTATAATTGAAATTCATCATAGATAGCATTTTTATACTCTTTATAGATCTGGAAGTTCTAATATAAATTACTTTGAATATCTTCAAACAACCGAATATGAAATTTTTTATGCTCACATGAAAAATTTATATTAAAATTCAATTGTTTAAATCAAAATATGCATGAGGCTTGACTCCTATAGTGATATGGAGAGACATTCCAAGTTGATATAATATTGTGACATTCTGATGGGGGTTAAAAAGTTATACAATATTCCAACAACGCATCATTTAAATGCACTGTTTAATCATTTCTATTCGGGATATACCAATTTTTCTAAAATTTGGGCACCTTTATAATTTGATATCATCACATGTACATTAGTTTAGGGATGATATTTAATGAAAAAATAATGCTTAAACCCACACGTACAAAGTAGGGATTTCATTATATAAATATAGAAATGAGATCCATGAGTGCTAATGATAACCCTTGAAAAACTAAATCGGCTAAAGATTTGAAAGATAAAAAATTTTATATCAACTTTAGAGTCATCAATAATAATTTACTTTGATTCCACTAATTTAAATACATAATCAATATCTAATAGGATGTGAATAAAACCCAATAAATTTGGGGAATTCCCCATGAAGTCAATTCCTTATGCATCAAATATCTCACGAAATAACATGGTTTGTTAGAGAATATTTTTCCACATTAATATATTATTTATAAATTGATATTTTGAATATGAGATAAATAACTAATTATAATTCCTATAAAATGTTGGATAATAATTTTAAATGTCACAGAATATTTGAGTTATGCATTGAGAGACAAAGTGGCCTCCAACCGCTAGTGTGTGACAAAAGTCAAAATAGATGTGAACTCACAGTTGAGTACACACTCTAAAAAACCTAATGAATAAAAATACTCCATGGGTATAGGTTATTTAATCCATAGTATCACGAATTATTCTTAACCCTATTATTTTTTGAATTGATAAAATAAATAGGGAACCAAGATTCTATAATATAATTTACAATATCCTCATACCAAATGGTATAAAATATTATGATAAAAAATTAATTGTGATGGAACAACTCAAATGAATTATAATTATATAAAAAATAATGACATTTAGGATAACTTATAACAATAAGAAATAAATATATTGAAAAAATATTAATTGTAGTGACTTATTAGGGAAAATAAAAAAATCATTAAAAATGATTTTTAGAACACTTCTACCTGCTATAGAACAATATAGTTATTTATAACTACATTGTACAATTCCATTTTAATAGATATGAAATTATGATATATGTTATAATCCATAAAAATTTAAATAATAATTTTAATATAAATAAGTCCATGGGATATTTTTACAGATAAATACATCACAATTACATTCAAGAAAAACTTGAAAATAATACAAAGTTGTGTGTTATTCAAAAAGGATATCATGCCAATAGAAATACCCATCACAAAAAACCTAATTTGTTACAAATTCCTATCATAAATAATATTTTATAATGGATATATATTAAATACACTATACTAATTGTAATTGAATCCCCTCCATCTCAAATTTTCATCATAATGTTTTTTAAAAAGCCACACACATGGCCCTCTTTATTCTCAACATCAACTTCCTTTTAACTATTTTATATAATAAATGAAACCAGGGATCAAAATCTAGTGTTTTAGATACCGATTGAGTCAACTTTTACTCAACCAAAAGTTATTTTTTTCAAATTTATTTTAAAAATTTTATAATAATTTTTTTTCCATTTTTTACATTACAAATAATTTTTTAGTTGTTTTACTATTTAATTAGTTTAATTAGCCTTTTAGAATTAGTTTAATTCATATCATTTTGTTATTTTTATTATTTTTTATTTATTTAATTTGTAAATTACATTTTTATTTAAAAACAGAAAAAATAAAGTATTATTTTAAAACAATAAATGGAAAACATAAAAAATAAACATTAATAGTTATTAAAAACATGTAAAATAATAAATTCCTTATAATTAGTAAAATAATTAAACCATTAAATATCTTTCAAAGAATAAAGATAAAAATAAATAAAAACTATTTATTATTCTAAAATAATTAGTAATAAAAAAATAATAATAAATTTAAGAAATAATAAAGTCAAAATGTTATAAATAATAATAATTTTTTTTAAAAAATCAATATGTGAAAAAATAGTATAAAAATTAGTAACATTATTAATAATAATATTTAGAAAAATAATATAAATTTTATAATTTAGTAAAATATTAATTTGGTTTCAATTTTTAATTTATTAATATTTTTTAAAATAGTTAATTAAAATTAATTATATAATAAAAGAATAAATTATTTAAAAATTATTTTATATATTCATAAAGTAAAATTTTTATTGTAAAATAAAAAATAATCATTTAAAAAATAACCATATATAATTATAGAAAATAGTAGAATAATTAAATATTATAAAATTTGGAAAAAATTGAAAATATTAAAAAGTAATATAAAAAATAAAAAATATTAAAAATTAACCAACAAGTACCCGCAGTTATAATGAAAAAAATATAAATTGATTAATATTTTAAATTTTTTTAATTGATAAAAATTATTAAAATTAAAAAAATTATAAAAAATAATTGAAATTATAATAAATTATAAAATATTAGTAATATAATAAACATGTTGTTTTAAAAAGTTTGAAGAATAATAAACTATAATTATAATATAAATTATATAAAATTTAATATTTAATTAAATTAAATTTTAATTTAAAGTTACCATTTATAAAAAATTACCAAATATTAGTATAAATACAATAAAAATTAAAATAATAAAAATTATATATATAAAAATATTAACTAATAAAATTTATAGAATAATAATTTAATTTTTTTATTATAATAATTTTAAATATAATTTTTTTATAAAAATTTAAAAAATAATAAAAAATTTTAGTTATGATTCTACTAAAATATTATAAAAATTTATTAAAAATGGTAGCAGATATGAAAAATACAATAAAAAAGAATCAAAATTATTTATAAATGTAATAAAAATATATTTTTGAAAATTTGACTCATAATATTTTTTTAAAATATTCATCTATTTCAAATTTTGTACTAAAGTTACTTAAAATTAAATGTATAATAAAAGAATAAATAAATAAAAATTCATTATTTTTATATATAAAATTATTATTGTAATATAATTAATAGAAAAATAAAAATAATTAACAATAGATATAAAAATTTAAAGAATAATAAATTATAAAAAACATAGTAAGAATAATATTAATAGATTTGTAAAAATAAATAAATTATTAAAAAATATTAAATTAATTAAAATATCATTTATATTTATTAATTTAATATTATGAGAAATTGATAAAAAATCTATGATTATATTAAAAATAATTGTTAGTAAAAAAATATGATAATATCTAATTTTTTAAAGTAAAAAATAGTAAAATAAAAAAATTATAATAAACAATAATAAGTATAAATAATAAAAAAACTAACTAACTTTTTCTTTAAATTCATAGAAAGAGTAAAATTATTATTATCAACTAATTAATGTCCTTTTTTAGAATATAAAAGATTGAGAAAATAAATATCCCTTTTTAATTATGAGATTGTGATGGGATTAATAATCCAAAAAATATACATAGTTTTTTATATAAAACCTATATAAATATTACAGGCTTCATAGTATTTATTGGATTTACATCATTAAATATATATATATATATTTTTGGAAGAAAAAACATGGAATCTTTAAAAGAAAAGTTATATGATGATATTTGAAATGTTTGATACCATTAGAGTTCATATATTGTGTTTTTATTTTTAAGAAAATTATATTTTTTTGGTATCGGTATGAAAAAATGCAATTCCAAGGGAAACACATTTTTTTATTTCATGTCAATTAAATTTTTTAAATTTAGAACATAAGGATAATGTTATTCCTTTTCCTCAAATGAAAATTGAAAATGACGATTAAAATTATCAATTGTAATAATCTAAATTTTAATGGTTTTTAAAATCTATAGTGTAGTCATTATGTGATAGATTACTGATAAATACATTATAAGATATTTTGAAATTTAGGGATCTCAAAATCACAATTTTGATAGATAATAGTTTTTTTGATCAAATTATTTGTTTGAATAAATATTTTTTACATGAGGGAAATCATCTTCCAATAAATTTCTATTAAAGTAAAAAAGTTAGTCAATAATTGTAAACTTAGTTATTAAAAGATTCATTCATTTTTAAAATATTTCATTGCATTTTTATGGTGATTATGAAAGAATATTTAATTTTAATGCATCTTAAAAATCTAGGTATAAATATATTCAATATGGAAATTCAAGAGTTGTTATTATACAATAGTTTAAGAAATTTCTGATTATAGCAAGATTATTGTGTCTGTTTCTATCTGAAATAAAGAATATTAATTTCATTGAAAATGTCATTTATTATTTACATTTTAATCCTAAATCATTCATTTGATGGTGATTTTCTAAAACACTTTGATTATTATTATCCTTACTTTAATACAAAAATCTAATAATGACTAGTTTGACCTTTCCATGGATTATTTTTTTTCCTTTTTGTGCTTTCAGTAATCAGTATTATTAATAGTGTTTTTTATTACTCTATTAAAGTTATATCACTAAATATTAATGATTGAACCATATATCTATTTTTTATTAAATCTAGATCAACCAAAAAAGAATATCAATTTTTATTTGAAACCATTAATTGATGAGTATAATTTATTATTGAATGATAATATGACTATATAACATCCCCCATTCTGGAACACTCTCATGTGGACAAAATGGGTTGGTTATAAGACCTCAAGTGTGCCTCCTCGTACTCCAGAGGCTGCCGAATAGTAGTGAGGGTGTGATATGTATAGTGCGGAGACTATACTATCTAGTATGGAGTATAATAAATCATAAATAAATATGTAAGAATAAATATCAGAGTAATGAAAAATAGTGAAAACATGATATAATACAAATCGAATGTAAAGGAGAAACTAGTAATCCAATAACAAAGAATCATGTAATGGAAAGCTGAGATGTATCTAATTATCAAACTAAAAACAATATAAATCAATGAATCAAATGAAACAAAAAAAAAATCACAAAAGCCCTGGACCTAAACCTTATGTCAGAAATGTATCCAAACTGTATCCCATCCATCAAGTAATAGAAGAATAAGAAACAAGGACCCTTCCATTATCCAAAAATGCATCCATGTAATCTTCTCATGTACCAAATGGAGGCACAAATAGGGTTTGAGTAAAACTTAGTAGGTCAACACCACTATGACTAAACAAAACCATTCTAATAATAAGTTTATGAAATACATTGATAAAAATGTGTATTAAATAATTAATTATTATAATACATCAATCAACCTTTTTTGGCACCATGCTAGAATGTCTCTAAGCATGTAATCAACCATTTCAACCATAACCATAATCTAAGGCCTAATCACACAAAACTAGGTGGATCCTGCTATATAATAATTTCAGCATAGGACTGTGCATAACATGATAAATATAATCATTATAGCATAGGACTAGGTACAACCTGATCAATATAACCATTAAAGCATTGTACTTGGAATATCCTATTCAATATAAGCATTACAACATGGGATTGGGCATATCCCACTCAATGTAAGCATTACAGAATGAATATAACAATATCACATCATAAATCTCAATGGTTAATTATTCAAATTAACATTTTTATTTCAATTACACTTTCATTTATAACACAAATGAACAAAAGTCACATAATTAATAAAATAATCCATTAACTAGGGGGTTTATATTAAACAATCACCTAAGTTGTCATGTCATGCTAAACACACATTAAACCATTATCCAAGATCACATTATTCAACGGTTTTCTCACCCAATTGTTATCCATAATCCCTGTACCGTCAATAGTTGAAACTAAAGGATCCCAACCAATATTCCTATGCATTAGTTACCATCAATCAATGATTATATTAATTAGAGAATATGTTACATTATTTTGATAACAATATTGCATATAGTTTACAATTAAATTGAACATAGGGTTTGGTTCAGACTCCCTACCTTTAACCAATGATTAACGTAGTGACATTAATGGAAAATCACAACAATTATGATGGTATATTAGATCACAATAAGAATATAGATCAAACCAGTTAAAGATCAATACCCAAAAATCCCCACAGTTAAATGATTTACACAACAACAAATGAGGAATGAAGGAATAGAAGGGAAACATAATAAAAAAAACTCACCCATGATTGGATGTGTAATAAAGATATTTATAAAAAACGAGATAACACTAAAATCACATGGGGTTATCCTAAGGGTTGGAAAGAGATGGGTTTATGCATTTGAATGAAAATAATCATATATGTTTCATACGTAACACCACTAGGTCCAAGAAAACACTGCATGTATTTATAAATTATAATGATATGTAGAAAACCCCATCACATTGGGTTAATATTCATATTTATTGACATTTACACAATGATAATTTTGATAATTATGTCTAACCACTTCATGTCATGAACCCGGTTATGAAATTTTTCTGGATTTATTTACAGGTCGTGTGACATGTAGATGGCATGTAATTGTCCAATGAATAATTTTCATCCCAAATTCTATTAAAGTTCCCAAACCACATTTGACGCATTCCAAACTCATGAAAAAACCATATAATCCAATTTGAAATGTTTATACCAAGAATAAATTAATTCAAATAAACATAAATCCCAAAACATTATGTAATTTTTATAAATAAGGATCTCTATATCTGATCAAGACTCTACCACTAAGGCCAAACAAAAAATTAAAAAAGGGATGTACTTAGAAAAAGGAAAGATCTTACCACCTCCCCCATGTAGCTCATCCTCGAGCTAATTCAAATATCACTATGGGGTATCAGTAAACAAGTCCGGCCACTGTGATCACACATCAGACTCCCTCTCATAGGTCTCCTCATAGACATGTCCATGCGACCACTACACTCGAACCCAAGGTATTATCCCACCTCAGTGATATATATCACTAGGTACACAATTAATATCATATTCTATACAAAGGACACATCAACAGAAAGATCATTGTCCTTGACATATAGCACATGAGAAGGGTTAGGATAATATCTTTGAATTTGTGACACATGAAAGACATCTTGCATGTCACTGTAGCACTATAGAAGGGATAATAGATATGCAACTAGACTAACCCTATACACTATCTCAAAAATCCCATCAAACCTAAGTTTTATATTTCCTTGTTTTCTGATATGGTGTTTCCCCAACCTAGATGTTACCCCAATGAAAAAATTATGACCAATGTTGAACTACAGATGTCATCACCAATGGTCTGCTTATGATTTTTTCTTATTCTACATGGCCACCAACTACCTCCTGATCTGCAGAACCTTCTCATAAGTCCCAGGAATTATAATAATCCCCAAAAGAGATGGCTCAAGTGCCTCCAATCAATAAAGAGGGGAATGGAATGGAATTCCATATGAATACTTCATAGGTTCCATATGGATTGATTCTGGGAATTCATTATTATATAAAAACTCCATGAGTGACATATGATTCTCCCATAAACCACCAAAATTCAAAACATAGGGTGATAACCTATCCCCCAGAACCTGAATATTCTACTCAGATTCACCACCAGCATAAGGATGATAGGTTGTTCTCAAAAGAATATGTGATCCCAAATCCTTCTGAAGAACCTTAGAGAACCAAAATGTGAAACAAGGATATCTATTAGAAAATATATTACTCATATAAACACAAAACCCAAATACCTTGTGAATGTAAAAACTACCTAGATCATCAAAGATGATGTTTTCCCTGACAAGTAAGAAGTGGTATACCTTCTTCTATCGATCCATGATCAACCATACTATATCATTATTATGGGTTGTCCGGGGTAATCCTATCCCAAAGTCCACAATCCCATAATCCCATTTCCACTCATCTATAGTTAGAGGTTGCAACAACCCAGCTAGCCTTAGTTTCTCAGCATTCACCTTCAAATAGATGAAACATCTCACCACAAATACAATTAACTCATTCTTCATTCTTTACCACCATTACTATCTATAAATATCAATTGATATCTTTTCCAAACAAGGATGTACCTCACATCTAGAATCATGAAACTCTATCATAGTCTCCTTGAGTAAGTCTATAGGAACCCATACTCTTCCACATAAATAAAGATATTTTTTTCTACTAAGATACCATCATGATGGCGTCTCCCCACCATATAAGTTGTCTATCTAAATAGAGAACTCTAAATCAGATAAGTACTCTATCTTTATCTAGTCCAAAGGTATGGGTATAACAGACGTCAATGTGATGGATAGTCATCACTAATACTCTTTAACAACATATTTTGTAACTTTAAAGAGGTACAAAATCCTCTATTCACCACAAGACTCCCACACTGCCTCAATATTCAATTTCTTTCTCTAATAATCTGCAATGATGTTGCCCTTTCCTAGTGTATAATCCAACTCAAAGTTGAAAGAATAAAGATTCTCGACCCACCTCCTCTGCCAATGGTCAAGTCCTACTAGGACAAGACGCACACGAGTCTCTTGTGGTCCATGTATACTAAAAACCTCTCACCCATAATATATTGTCTCCAACATCTAAGGGAATGTACCATCTCAGTTTGCTATAGATCATGAGTATGTTAATTACTCTCATCTGATGTAAATTATCTAGATCCATAAGAAAGCACTCAATAATCCTGTATCAGAATTTATCCAAGTAAAACTATGGATTCATCATAGTTCACGATATACGATTTACCATAAACAGGTAAAGTGAGGATAGGTGTTATAATTAACTTTCCTTCATCTCTAGAAATGATCTCTTACAAGCTTCGAACCACAAAATCTTAACTCCCTCCATGGACCACCCTGTCATCAATGCTACCATATGGTAGGAATCCTAGATAAAGAGCTGATAATAACCTGTTGAGCCCAAAAAACATCGATTCTATAAAATTTTAAAGGGATAATCGTAAGATATAATTTCTATAACAATTTTTAGGACAACTGAATCTCCTACTTCTGAGATTACATGAACCGTGAAGTTCACTTTATCAATCCAAAAATTTAAATTGGTAACCTTAGCATAAATATGATGCTCTCTCAATGTACTCAAGATGATATGAAGATTTTTTTCATGATTTTCCACAGAATGGGAGTACACTAAGATTATTTTGAAAAAAAGACCACAAACTATTCCAGAAAAAGATGAAATATCCAATTCATCAAATCAAATAATAATATCGGTGTGTTAGTCAAACTAAATGACCACACTATGAACTCATATAGTACATTCATGATCCTAAATAAAGATAAATTTATGTCTGATGATATCACCATTAACTAATGGTATCCAAATATCAAATTGATATTAATAAAGATCTAAGAACCTCTCAGATGATTGATGTTATAATCAATGTGTGGAATATGAGACCAGTTCATGACTGTGATTTTGTTTAACCTCTGATAATCCTCACATAATCAGGAGGTTCCATTATCCTCATTGAAAAAAATGGAGAACCCCATGTAGATATAATAATTGATATGAATAATTCTAGATCATCCAACTGATCTATCAACCCTGAAAGCACTGCTGGTTCCATTCTATATGGTGGGTTAGATTTTGGATCTCCTCCCAATTAAAACATGATTTTGAACTCAATATCTTTTCTTGATGATAGGCTGTATAGATTATCAGGACATATATCCTATAAATGGTCTACCACTATTGTAAAATAATACTATGGAGTTCCACCAACATCTAGATAAAGAATATCCATCTAAGCCATGATAAAATCTAATCAGAACTAAATTGGTCCTAGAGAACCATAAATAAATTCCCACTCTCCCTGGTGAGAATAGCTATCCCCTTCTGGTTGTATAAAGGTAACTCTCCTCCAGTAAATTTCAATATCTTCTTGGTATAGAACTATCCAATCCATAAAAATAATCAAATATAATCTTTTTATTTCCAGGAAAAATGGTTCCCATAAGAAATGATAACATCTAATTGCTAGAGAAAACACCTTGAAACATTTGATATTATCTGACTACACTCCCAACAGTGTGTATATGGTCAAAAAACAATCCAATATTTCCACAACCAAGACCAATATATTTAAAAAATTATATAAAAAATAATGTGATGATCATATATAAAAAACACACAATCAAGGGAATATCATATCTCTAACAGTATAAGGTATCACATACACAATAGTTGGAGTAGTCTGCATAACATGTAGCTGAATAACCCCTTTTCCATGGGCTCCAACATGAATCCCCTAATCTATTCCATACTCTTATTACTTCTAGTCCTGTACTGTGGTACCATATCCCTTACCTCAACTTGAATATCTAGTTGAAATCCAGATACATGTCTAATGAGAAGTAGATATGTCCTTCCCAGACTATGGTACCAGTCCTAATCCAAGTTCACTTCTCTCTCACTACATGAACCTAAAAAATCTCTATAATTTGTCCATCCTACTGCTAGAATGACACTCCATATAGGGTTATGTATACTAAAGATGCTTGTGTCCCCACATTCCACACTAAAAACACTATAATATAACATGGTCATAAGATTACTTCCAACTTCCCTTACTACTTTTCCCATTGTTTCCTTGGTGGAAACTATATTATCTAGGTTTCATTCCACCCAAAGGAGAGCTCCTAGTTCACCCTATAGAAATGAACTAGTTATTGATCATTGCATCTCTCAGATTCATGTATGTGATGAGTGCTTGATTCATCACATATTAAAAGGTACCTAATAGAAAAGTGTTCGCCTATGACTTAATCTCATAGTGAAGCCCATCTAGAAAATGTATAACCTTGGAGATCCCATCAACATATAAAGATGGAAAAAAGTGATGTACGTTATTGAAATTCTTAGTGTAGTCTATCAATCACATCCCTCCTATTTTAGATGAATGAAATTGAAATCCTTATCATCCATCAGTAACATTGGATATATGTGTCTCAAGGACATCACCTATAAATCCTTCCAAGATAACTCTACCTACTACCCATCCTACTCTTTAAAGTCTGAACAACACTTGGTAGTCCCATAAAGAATCTACACAATAAGATTTATCCTCCAATATATTAGTGTATCATGATGTTTAAATATCACATGGACTGAATCAATCTAGAAATAATATTCCTAGGGGGCCTCCCTATATAGTGAGCATAGGAATTTTCTACAGTTGGAAATCTCTCATAATTCCAAATACTGAAGGAATGGTATAAACTATCTCCATTTTAATGGATCATAGGATTGTTAGAAAGATGTCATGATGCTAAACATCCATATGATCCTCATGAACTAAAAGAAGATCTGGCTCATCTATGTCGGGAGAGTTATTATTTCCACTCTCCTCAATATCAACTCAAATAAGACAAGGGGAAATTTTATACACAATAAAGAAAACTCCTTAGAACATTTTATAAAATCAAATTCAAACTCAACATTCAGAATCAACATGGAACTACTACTCTAGGTTTCTCTAAAAATAGATTACAAGTGTTTTATCATGACATAACTACACATTTCATTCCATATTTTTGATATATCTGGTATCTCATTCCTAAATTCATATTGGAATGTATATAACACATGTAATAAATTTGTCCCTATCTTGAAATATTCATGTCAATATATCCCTATGTGCCTATAATTATGCATGAATACTCATCTTACATCATAAGGAACCATGCCTATAAATCTCAAGAAGTAATAAAATCACAAAATAATAACATCACACAACATGTGAATCACTTAGGGTGAAATAACATCAATTGATATAAGTGAACATCATGAAAAACAATCCCATATTTGGGCACTCAACCTTTCCCATGTATATGGTTTAACTATTCCCATGTAAAACCTTTTTAGCATGTCTTAACACATCGTAGTCTCCATTTCACCTTTCACAAATAATAATGCAATATAAAAGTTAAAAATGTACATTTAATACCACTTTATAACATCCCACATTCTATAAATCTCTCAAGTTTTCACAACGGGGTTTTTATTAGACCACAAGCACGCCTCCCCATATTCCAGAGGATGTAGAATAGTATTGGGGGTGTGATATGTACAACATATAGACTATACTCCATGGTATAGTGTATAATAAAATATAAATAAATGGGAATGAATAAATATCAAAGTAATGGTAATTTGTTTGTACAAGTTATAATAAAATTGGAATGTAAAGGAGAAACCAATAAACTAATAATGAAGAATCGTGTAATGAAAAGATGAGATGTACCTAAAAGTAAAACTATTAACAATAAAAATAAAATAATCAGATGACATAAATAATCCCAAAATAAATTGGTCCTTAAACCCATGTCACAACCATATCCAAACTCCATCCCATCCTACAAGATAAAAATAAATCATCAACATGGTCCATTTCCCTTATCCAAATATACCTCCATGTAATCTACTCAGGTACCAAAGGGGGGCCTGGATAGGGTGTGAGTAAAACTCATATGGTTAAAACTACCATGTCTAAACAAAACCATTCTATTAATAAGTGTATAAAATAAAGTAATAAATAGGTTTATTAATTAATCAAATAAAATAATACACCAATCAACCTACTTCAACACTATGAAATAAGTATTTGATCATGTAAATCAATTATTCCAACCATAACCATATTCTAGGGCATAATAACAAAAACTGGACTGATCCCACTATATAAGTATTTCAGCATAGGGTTAGGATGATCCCACTCAATAGAAGAATTATAACATAGAACTAAAACAATCCCATTAAATATAATAATTACAACATGGTATTAGTCAAAACTTTCTCAATATAAGCATTACAACATGAGACTGGGCATATCCAACTCAATATAATCATTACAGCATGGATATCACAATATCACCACATAAATCTCAATGGTTAATAATGAAAATTACCATTCGTATTTCAATTACACTTTTATTCATATGAAAAATGATCAAAAATAAAATCAAAAAGAAAATAATCTATTACATACATATTCTTTACCAATCAATCACCTAAGGTATCATGTAATGCTAAACAAACCTTTATCCATTAGCCAAGTTCTAATTATTCTATGGTTTTCTCACCCAATGAGTATCCTTAATCGATGTCACATTAATAGTTGATCCTAATGGATAAAAAAAATATTTCAATCATTGATTTACCATTAATCAATGATGATATTAATTAGAGAGAACATTGCATTGGTGTAATCAAAATATTGCATATACATTATAATTAAATAGACTATATTGTTAGATTAAGAATCCTTAAACTTGACCGATGATTAAATCTTTTCTTCCAATGATAAACAAAAACATAAATGAAGGCTTAATATATTTAAAGAATAAAATTTATCAAACAAGGTAAAGATGAAAACCACAAATTAAACCCATGGTCAAAATATTTACACCAAAATGAATGAGGGATTATAGAAGGAAAGGGAAACCTAAGGAGAAACAGTTATGAGGGATTGGATGTGTAAATAGGATGTTCTAATTGGAAGAGGAGACTCAAAAATAACCTAAAGTTTTTCATAGGTTATATAAGAGAGCGTTTCATGTAATGGAATGAAAATAAACATACAGTCTTTCTACTTAAACACACATGTTCTAAGAAATACATGATGTGCAGTCATTTCACATTGTGTACCCCAATATTAAAAATTTACACAGAAAACACAATCGGATCAGGTTAATATTTATCCTTATTGACATTTACATAACATGAATTTGGTTCACGATGTATAACCACTTCATATCAAGAACCAGTTCACTATATGTGTCTGGTGGTAGTTACATATCATGTAACATGTACACAACATGTAATCTTACATCAGACATTTTTAATCCCAACTTCTATGAATGTTCCCAAACCACATCTAAAGATTTCCAAACTCATATAAAACCATCATAAACCAATTAAAAATATTTATAATTGGACTCCATTAATTAAAATAAATATACATACCTGATGTTTATGTCATTGTACCAAACTAGGCTCTCCGTCTCCAAACAAGACTCGCTGAAAAAGGCCCATTGAAGTACTCCAAGAAGGATGTACCTATAAAATCAATGAATCTTATATACTACATACGAAACAGTCACATAATTAATTTTTACACTGATATATGCATTGTTATGAATAATAAATAACCTTTTATTATTTATTATATTAAATATATTTGGTGCACACCCAATCCCATAAATATTATCACAAGGATTATTTATAACATATAATCTTGGATGGGTTACTCCTCCTATAACTATTTGGTTTTTAATAGAAAATCATTTGGAAATATGTGTTGGGTATATATGGTAAAGGATTCAGGAATGAACCTGACAAGTGGTATCCATGATTGATTTTGGTAGATGATGTTATCTGTCTCAAGTTTAAGGATGGATCTAAGAAAAGGTGAAGGTTGATCGATTTGATGGATATGAATTATTTTTCGAATATATAGATCAATTAACATATTTATTAGAAAAATATATACTTTATTACTATTTAGTGTTATATTAAATAACAATTTACATGAATGAGTGGGAGTTAATAGATTGAATGGTTCAAGGTGTTCCTTATCTTTTGTTGGTGAATAATATAGAATTCGATATTAAAGCAGATACAATGAAGAAAATATTGATAAAATCTTCCAAAAATTTACAAGAATCTATTTTCATTGAAAAACTATACTAGTTATGAATATTATTCAATTTAATGATAATAGAAAAGATGAAAATTAATAATCACATTAGTAAATTCAACTCCGTCAAATGTAAGTTTACATCAATGTGAATTATTATATATGATGATGTATGTGGGATGGTTTTATTATCTTCACTAACAAATAGTTGGGAATCTATTATAATATTCATTAGATTTTTTGGGTATATTAAAAATAATGTTGAATGATATATAAGATCTAATCCCCGAAGAGGACATTCAACAAAGAGTGCCTAGTAGATTTAGTGGTTCTATTTTCATATTGAAGGAAGAGTTATATTTATCTATTGTGATAATAATAATAGATGATCTAAAAAAAGAGAAAATAGATAATATAATTTGAATTTCTATAGTCCCACCAACCAGAGTTGTGGGAATAAAAGGAATGTCCAAAATGAGATTAGGGATAAATAGAAGGAAACTAAAATTTTTAACAAAAACAATAGCAGATGGAACTAATTATGTATTTTTATTGAGTGTCTATATTCACATGATGTATTATATTATAAACACAAGAAAATAATTTCATTACTTATTTGAGAAATATATTCAAAATAATTTTTTTTCTGAAAAATTTTCCTAGGTAAATCTCATGGATGATAAAACATTACAATTTTTTTTATAGGATAGTGCATAGACCAAAAATAATTGTGGGAGTTTTCTTATTCTAAAAATTGAGAAAAATATTTCTAGTATTAAATGGTATCTTATTTCAGATGGGTAGATTAATGATATATGCTTGGATAATCATTTCAATATTTATTCTTATAAAATTACCACGGGGGATATGATCATAGGTAATGAATAAAATAATGAAATATTATACAATATTATAGAAAATTTTATATAAATTTATATAATAAAAAATTATATAAACTATTAATAATTATGGTATTACAATTTAGTCCACATTAGTGAGAAGGGGATGCAGGTCCTAATTACTAGAGGAAATCGCTTAGATCTAAATTCGGTTTCAGATGGATAATGAGAAGATCATATCATTTGAAATTGTTAGAAGGTATCTTTTAGAAAAGTTGATAAACACCAAAGGGTGGAGATTTTTAATTGGAGAACATTAATTTTTAGGGACCTAAAATAGTACACTCTCTTAGAGGGTTACTATATTATGTGAAATTTATATATGACTAAATATGTAAAGTATTGGTTTATTTTTCTAAAAAAATAAATCTAGTGTATTTTCCATGTTTCATAAGTGGATAGTTTTGGGAAAGAATTACATGGGATTAAAGATGAAATATATGAGTTCTGAAAATAGAGTATAGTATAATAGTGAAGATTTTGGAGAATTTGATGCTAATAATGAAATAAAATGGTATAATACTATTCTAGGTACACTATAATAGAATTATGTGTTGAAAAAAATGAATAATAATTTGAATGAACATTCAATGAGTATGAGACTGCACTCAGGGAAACTGAAGACATTCTAAAAGAGTAAATAAACATGGAAAAATATCTTATCAATAGAGTTCCATCCATATGAATGAGAAAAACACATCTTGAGGATCTAAGGTCCTGAAATAAGTCAAATCACTCTTAATTTTGAGTCTTTGGTTTTTGTGTGTATTTATATATATAAATTTTGATGTAATAGGAAAACTAGATGAAAAACAAAAATCATGATTATTTTTGAGATATAATGATGATAGGTTTGAATATCACTTATTGGGTGATGAGAATAAAAGGATCATAGAATGTTAGAACAATATATTTATATATGGTTTAATATATAATGGATTTCATTGAGTTAATATAGATCACGTGAATAATTAATTAGGATTATAGGATAAGTTTTTTCTTTATAGTTTACCTACTCATGTGACAACAGAACCAGTGAATCCTACTCATCATATAGATTTGAGTATATTGAACTAGGTGAGAGGATATGTTCAATTATGGTCACCATATATACACTATTTTTTAATATGTAATGGCAGGGAACACAAATTATTTGAAGAAGAAAAGTAATTAATGGACTCAAGGAAGTGAGAGTTAGAAAAGATTGAGGTGATTTGTTTTTTTACTTACTATTAGTACTTTAGACCTAAATAATCTATAATAAATAAATGAATAATCATATAAAAGATGTTTAATACCCCAACTTAGTTCTCCCTTAAGAAACCGAGCTAGTTTACCTACATGACCTCAAGCATGCCTCCCCGTATTTTAGAGGCTACTAACTCGTAGTGAGGGTGTAAGGAATATAGTGGGAGACTATAACCTATATAACATAGTATAAATGTAGTGGAAAATAATAACATATTAATAGAAATATTGGAAACAATATAATAAATAAACATGTATCCATAACATAATAAATAAAAACACCAATAACTCAATAATAACAAAATCATGTTATGATAGGATGAAAATTAACTAAAAGACATGTTGAATGTGAAATAAATAAAAGACTAAGAAAAATTAAATAAATAATGCCAGATCACTATCCCAAACATCATGTGCGTCCCATCTACATACTCCACCCTAGTAAGCAAGAAAAAAGATCAATAGTAGGTTTTATTTTCCATAATTAGAACTCCATCCATGCAATCTATCTAGGTAGTAATCAGAGGCACATCCTAGTTGTGAGTGAAAATTTGTAGGTCTAGAACACTATCTCTAAAAAAATCCATTATAATATTTATCGTGTATGTATTAAATTTCTAAACAATTTAATAATTTAGTCAATGAATACTTCCCATGAAATAAATCTATTAAACCTTGAGCATTGGGTTGAAACCTTAGGTTAGCCCCAACCTACTTCAACACAAAGCCAATTATCATTAATCACGTAGAAGAACCATGAAAAATATTTCCATAACCATTATAGGGTATATACCTTAAATCATCATTGATTTTGTTTTTCATATACCAATATGAATTATTTAATAACAAGTCCAAGCCCTATATGAATTACAACAAAACTAGGAAAAGACCTATACGCATTACATAATAACCAAGTGTAATCATAACACATGTCAAGAAATTATGGAATATTTATAAAGTTAGAATTTAACTATCCATTTACACTCCATATTTCCAAGATACCAATTGTTATAATAATTATATTAAATATCATTCCATTATCATTTAAACCCCCAATATCATTACCATGAAAATTAACCAAATTTTAGTTCGTGTGATCCCATGTCAAGAAATCACACCAATTTAACAAGTTATTATAATTAATAATATTAATCATATAATCATCAAATTCTTACATCATCTCATAGATCTATTTTCAATTTAACCATGTCTTGAAAAGTTCATGGTTAGAAGACCTATCGAGCAGTAGCAAGTATCAGTCTCAACACCAATGGACCTGACAAGATACATTGGGAAGTCTATATATGTGTAATTCATCAAAAAGGGAATAAAACAATATTTTAAGTCAGACTCACGGACTGCTAGTGTGATAAAAAATATTCCATATACTAGGATAGTTGAGATATATGATTAAGGACAAGTTCTAAACCACCCACCTCAAAATTTTGAAGATGAAGACAAATTCATGATGTCCCAAGGTAGCATTCAGTTCATTATCCCTTTTCTTTAAACTCCAAGCCTGAAAAACCAATATTAGAAGGGTCAGATCACTATAGAATGATCCCTAGAAGTAAGTGGTTAAATATGTTGGAAAGGAAGTCCAAAATCCATTTTTAAAGATCTATAAGTCTCTTAAGGTCCAAGAAGAAGATATTGGATCCAAAAACTTTTAGAAGGGCTAAGGTGTATTTATAGAAAATATAATAAAAATAAGTCCAAAACACACCCTCTAAACACTCTAGATCACCACATGATAGAGGGTAATCTATAGTTTTGTAATGACTCCAGTTTTTCTATGTATTAATTTGGAATATTAAAAGGAGTATTTTTAGATCTATGCAATGAGCCGATTTGACATTCTGAAGATAGGTGTGACCAAAATTAATTTATTGAAATATATTAAATATCACGCATGCATAGTTTTCTTGAAAAAGTGGAACAACACTTCAAAAGTAGCTCGAATTATAAATATTAGGCCACATTGAGTTCAGACCATTGGTTTTACCCCATGAATGACTTAACCATGGAGCACATCTAACATTTGGGCTAGTGCCGTCGCGAGAAGATTGATAAAATAAATTATTTATTTTATTATATGACACATTGAACTATAATTTTTCAATAAATATAAATCTATAAGGAAATATCATAGTTATCCATATAACCTTAGTGCTATTGGTGAATGTTTGAGGATTATTTTTAGACAAACAACCACCAGATCTTTGATCAAGGGTCAGTGTGCCAATAGAATGCATGGTTCATGACAATGATATTAACATGCGACCATTATTTACTAGATATTTACAAAAATTGAGTTAGTATTTTTGTATTATTTTTATGTATCCATGTTGTTTTTTTCCTATAATAAACATGAATCAATCGACCAACAGATTGATTCATGGTTTGATCATATTGCGGGTACGAGCTTATTTTTGCACAGATTATGGGGAGAAATTTTTTATTTTTTTATGGATCTTTGTTAATCATTATAATATATTTTGATGAAATCTAATCCAAACATGTGAAATTTTAATTCCTATATTTTATTTTTCTTGGTTTTCTACCACTATTCATCATGTGTTAATAAACGGTGTTTCATATGTCTAGTGGTTCAACTAAAATACTAAGAAATCAATTATTTTTCCCCTGTTTGTTAGCACAATGGATTAATATCGCTGATCCAGGTTTATATAGATAATGGGATCGAGCTATAAAAATGGTGAATATTGATTATAGATAGATTTAAGACCCCAAATTTTTGCGGGGTATGCAATGACGAAGAGGACCAACGACGATCATTTTATTGTGCGTTTTGGTTGTTAGATTATAGTGAGCGGTAATGGTGAGGATTGAATAAACTATATCCTTGTTTTATAGAGTTATTTTTATCAATATTGGAGGTCTAATGAGTTGGATATGATGTGAAAAAATGGTCCATGTGATTTTTTAATTACAAATTACACAACGTGTAATCCGAGAATACAAACAGTGTGGAGCCCTGGCTGCGATGATAGGGTTTCCACATGGGATATAAGTAAAAACAGACATGTGATAGATATCACATAGTGTATGAACCTTAACTAGTGTCTTGCCATGTAACTTAGTGGGTACACATACATGGTTATGATTACATGGGCTTATACATGATGTTTACATAGACAAAGACATTTCCCGACCAAGTTTACATGTATAAATATTTATACATGGGAATGGTAAAGATTATAGAGGTTTATTCATTCCGTGTACTCAGATATGGACACATACATGAGTGTGGCCCATTATACATAGGTAGGACCCAGTACTGAAGGAAAACACCAGGAACTACTAGTACACACCATGTACTCCTTCAAATATGGATTATATCCCCTGTCCTTTTCCACTTAGAAATGTTTTGTTAGGATGCGTTCCCTTAATCCTTACCCTAAGGATAATTATAGAAAACAATCTAGTGCATTGGATGATTATACCACTAAGAAATGTTAGTCTTGGATAGAGTAGTGGAATCCCTTTATTAGGCTTGAAATGATATCCTCTATCATCATCATTTACCTAGGTAGAGTTCCTGGTATCATCGTGACCAACATTACACGAACATTGATCCCATACATAGTGGGTAAACATGGATTTGGTTGTGGGTATTCCACATGTATTTGTGTGTGATATCCATAAATTTATTGATATCTTTAGAGTTATAACCTATATTTCGTATAGAGAGAGCCGACGAGCATGAAATCTTAGATGGAGGCCATCAGGGTTATCTGACTCATGTAGTGTGTTCTCCCGAACAAGTGATATGTGAAACATTTGAGCATGAACCCTAGTCGGGAATCAGGTTTGTGACCTTACATTGAGACTATGTGTATATGTTTATTATATCTAGATATTCTTACTATACGTGATATTGGCATATACCTATAATGAGATGACTATTATTCTAGATTTTATATGCTTAGTGATTTTGGTGTGTCCTTACGAGTATTGCTATAATCACCCCTACATGATCTTTTCCCACACATGTCATAACTTATGTAGATGATTGATCTTTTTACAATGTTCTAGAGGGACCAAGACCTGGATGATATTTGTGATCTGGACAGACCATGGTTTGTTGTTGTGGTTGCACATACAGTAGTCATCACCCTCTTCATAGGTTGGATATGTTTCTAGTTTATCTGTGGTGGGATTTTATTTGTCCCTTTTTCTTTCCAATAATTGTATTCATACATTAATGTCATTATTTTATATGTATTCATGCATTGTTATCAAATGTTTTACAATTCAAAATTTTATGGTATTAGAGATGTGTACGTGTGCACCGATACATTTTTCTATGGCCTTATATGTGAGTGATATGCCTACTTGACACTTGTACCCATCCCCTGAACTATTGGATTCAGACATGGGGTATTTGTTGTGTGGGCCTTGTTGGGATGGGACATGAGAGTGTGGTATCAATGGAGTTAGTTTTACCTTAGGACAAGAGTATGTGAGATTGTTTTTAGGGTAACAGTGTTATGTGTTTCGAGTTTATCATTTAGGATAGGGACTCTAGTGATTGTGCGGTGACTGACATATCCATAAACCTTGAATCTAATAACCGAACCATCAAATCAATACTTATAAAAACTAGTTTCTGGGAAAAAATTGGTATATGTATAATAAATTAAAGGGTTTTGGTTTTCATATCCATCTAGGGTCATCTATCTAAATATAATCTGTGACCACGAAACATTTTATTTATTTCAAGATTTCTCTATGACATTTTCTATTTAGGATTCATTAGCAGGATCACGAGGATGATATCCTCAGTGATGAATCTTGGATAAAGGGACCAGTTCATGAGGTGTTACCTTCAGGCTATGCACCATTTTTTCCACCACCTATCTAGAAGAAGATTGTAGTATAAATACTAGAATATGAGGTGTGTAGGTTGAGTGTGATTTATCAATTTTAGTGATAGCGACACCTCAGGTACCAAGGTGAGCTTGATCCATTGGTATTTGAGGAGTGTATTGAGTCAGTGACATAATTATTCCATCTTGTTAGGATAAAAATTGGCTAGATGTTCTTTAAGATATTGATCCTTCTATACGGCTCTTCCGGATGATGTTGGGGCTTAGTGACCCTAGTGACCCTAGTGACCCTAGAAATGGTCTATGATCAACCAAATTTTTAGATAACAGTTCTCTCAGACTATGTTGATGGATCTGTGCATCCAAGTTCTTCTACAATATTAGTAGGGTAGTAAGACTTTGGCTGAATATTCATCGAGGTTCACTAAAGTCCCTTAGTACATGATGGATATGGCGTGTGATTAGTTCATCCAAACTTAGACCATTGAGAGTGGAATGTGTAGAGAAATATAAGAAATCTTGATACCAATATGAATTCCAACCTATGATGGGGTTCTAGAGAGTTCTTATGTGGTTGATAGTTTCCAATCTAAGTACACACATATTGTTGGTTCCAGTATTGGGAACAAAGGAGTTGAGACATTGAAAGCAGGGAGCTGATGATAGACACATGGACCTGGATGTGTTAGATGTTTTAGGAAGATATCACTGGATATATGATATATGGTTGAGGGATAACAAGATGTATCTAGTAAACCTATAGAGGGGGGGTGATACTATTGTAACAACATGGGACATATCATAAGGGATTATCTATCCTACGTGTATTGGTGATAGAGAGATTGTGGATGGTCTACCTAAGTAGAAGTGATGATAAGAGTAGATAGGTCCTCAATGAAAAGGATAAGGAAGAGGAGTTGGGAGAGAAGATAGAGGTGGAAGACATTATGACTCATTCCCAACACCACCCCAAGGTTGTCCATACCATGCTCCGGGGGGTGGGGGATAGGGGTGAGGGCTGCTGTAGAGAGTCGAGGCTTATGAAGCATATGCTCTAAGAAATATAAGAGGTGTGATCTATAACTTTTACACCTTAGTTGTTGTACTTATATACAAAGGTGTAAGTCATTACATTCTTTCTAGTTATCCAGTTTGAGACATAGTGATTCTGGTTGGGTCATTGGCTAGACCCTTTCACTTAGAGACTTTATTTAGAGGTGACTCAGGGATGACACCCATATTTTAATGTTGTGACTTGACTATTGGATGTGTGAATTTAATTTTTGGATTTAATTTTATCAATTATGAGGCCTTATGAAATAATCATAGGTATGGAATAGATATTCATAGTACATTCCCAAATAGACTCTTCTAGGAAGAGGATACGGTGTGCCCACAATGATGGGATTATGTTTTAATTTTTAGGTGAAAAGGAAACCCATGAAGAGAAGGATGAGATCAGTAATAGGAGGATTCATATGATTACTCATTACTTTGATATAATGATCCTTGGCGAAGTTGATGCTATGAATTTTTAGTTTTCTACAGTGATTGAAGAATACGATAGTGTATTTTCTTTGGATGTACCTATATTACCTCCCCATCAAGAGATAAAATTATGTATTTATCTGCACCCATTTAAACCCTTAATATTTATTCAACTATATAATATATGGATCTCACAAAGCTTCATGAGTGGAGGGTTCGGTTGGAGGGCTTGTAGAGGAAGGGCTTTGTCAGTCCCATCGTCTCCCCGGGTTATCCCCAATGATGTTTTCGAAGAAGGTGGATAGGAGATCGAGGTTGTGTGTGGATTTACATCACCTAAACCAATATTCCATTAATACCAAGTATCCACTAAAAAGGATCAATGACCTATTTGATCAATTGAGAGGGGAATGATGGTTCTCAAAGATTTACCCTAGATCAGGTTATCAATAGTTGTGAGTAAAAGATAAGAATATACCAAATAAAATTTTTTAATTTCGTCACAGTCACTATCAGTACATGATGATTCCATTCGGTGTGAGGAATGCCCCATCAGTATTCATGGGACTCATGAACTAGATATTGCAGCCTTTATTAAACTGGTTTGTTGTAGTTTTCATCAATGATATAATAGTGTACTAGGAGTCCAAAGAGGAGAACACAAGACTATTTAGGATGGTTCTGAACATACATAATGATGACCAGAATTACATGAATATCTAGAAATTTTAGTTATATATTTATGAGTTCCACATTCTAGTACATATTATCTCAAATAATGTTGTAGAGATGTACTAAGAAAAGGTCAAGGTATTTTTATCTTCGGAGACACCCAAGGGCATGATGGTGGTGTGGAGATTCCTTAGGTTTAAAGGTTTCTATATTTGATTTATACCTAATCTATCCAATATATCATCTCCCTTAAAATATTTTAATTGAAATGGAAATCCATTTGTATAGAAATTGAGGTTCCAACAGGCCATATAGAAGTTAAGGAAGATATTTACAAGCTCTCCCGTCTTGATATTTCTAGAAGGGGGTGTAGATTATGTAGTGTTATTCAATGTATCAAGGAACAATATTGGTTGTGTTTTAGTATCTTGATTAGAAGTGATTTCCTATGGTTCACGTCTATTGAGACCACATGATCCAAACTACATGAACTATGATCTTGAGTTAGTAGTGATAGTATTCACACTGAAGGTGTGAAAACACTACCTATTGGGACACAAGTTTATTATATATTCTTACCATAAGGTTATCAATTATTTAATCTCTCTAAAATATATTCACTTGAGATATCAAATATTGATATATTTCATCTATGATTATGAATTCAAGATTGTCTATAATTCTGGGAAGGAGAATATTATAACAAATACCCTTAGTATAAGATCATATTCGTAGCTACTAAGTGAGGTGTCAAATTAGTTTGTCTTGTTATAATTACCCTTTTTGGCTGGAGATGGAGAAGCTTACCTCTAATAAATTGTATTTACCCCTTCTTCTTTTATAGAAAGTCTATGGGTATAACTTGGGGATACTGATTGTGAGACCCTACAATCTCAAATATTGACTAGACATGATCTTGATGGAATTTATAAAGGTGGGGAGCATTTTATTATTTTCAGAGGATGTATGATGGTACCTGTTACATTGTAGGAGGAAGTTATTAAAGTGTTTCATACATCTGACTTGGTGGTACATTTAAGAATATAAAATATTTTCCATGGACTCATACATATTTTTTCAAGTCCATAGATGATGAAGGGAGTTGCAAAGACTCTCTTGATGACTTACTTATCTATAAGTGAAGGATGGGAAGCAAGTTCCATGGGGTTAGCTGAACCCCTTGAGGTTCCAATGTTTATGTGGTATGAGATATGCATGGACATGGTGATGGGGTTACCACATACTTTAGGTGGAATGAAGCTATCTGGTTGATTGTATACATACTCACCATTTTGGCCTACTTACTATATATTTGAGAGTAGAATTTAGTAGAGAGCTTATGATTCCTCTATGTGAAGGAGATAGTCAGACTCCATGGAGTTTCCTCAATGATTGTTTCTAAACATGATGAACGCTTCACACATCAGTTATGGAAGGGGTTATAGGAGGAATTTGGAACTCAGTTTTATCTGATCATTGAATTTCACCCCATACTAATGACAATACTGAGTAGACTATTTTGTTCTTAAAGGACATGAATAGGTATTTTATGTTGGGATTTTGCTATAGTTTGGAGGATCATATACTATTGGTGGAGTTTGTGAACAACAATAACTACAATTCCACCATCATTATGTCATTGTTTGAGGATTTGTAAGGGTGACCCTGTTGTTCTTCACTATGCTTGACAGACCCCAGAGAGTCAGCACTTATGGGACTAGAGTTGGTGTGAGCTTGTATAGAGAAGGTGAAGATCATCTAAGAGCAAATGAAAAAATTCACAAAGCTATCAAATGTCCTATGATGATAGATGAAAAAGGTATTTGGATTTCAAGAATGGAGACCACATGTTATTCAGGGTATCACCTCAACATGGGTTGTGAAGGTTTTCCCAAGGATACAAGATATCCTTGAGATTTATTATCCTATTTTAGATATTTTTTAGAGTTAGAGAGTTGGCTTATCACATAGCTCTACTACCATAGTTAGACCAGGTACATGAAATCATCCATGTGTCATAGCTGAGGTGGTATGTACATGACCTAGTGCATTTTATCCCCTAAGAAGAGATAGACATCGACGATAGATCTACTTTTGAAGAGCATCCGATATATATTGGGGATTTTCAAGAGGGGATCCTCTATTGGTGAGTGATTCTTATAGTGTATTTCTGATAGTATCAAGAGAGTATTCCAAAGACTACCTAGGTATGGGAGACCCATATGAATTCTCCATACCCACATCTATTTGTGTATCTTTTTTTATTATTTTTAGGATGTAAATCTAAAAGGTGAAGATAATGTAATGACTCTAACATTTCCATGTATTGATTTGGAATATTATTTGGATTATTTTGGAGTTAGGTGCTAAAAATATGTGAGATTCTAAGGTTTGGTGTGCCCATAATTTATTTTTTGAAATATATTTAATATATTAAATATCACATGTGCATAGTTTTCCTAAACAAAGTGTAATAACTATTAACTAGAGGCTCAGAATAGAAATATGATTACATAGTTGATTTAAAAGAATGGGTTTTACCTAGGGATAAACTTCTCTTTAGAGTGCCTGAGATGTTCAGGTTGAGTTCCATCAAAAATGAATTAATAAAATAAATAAATGAAATTATTTATTTTATTAATTGAAATAGTGGCCAATTTTTTGTCTATAAATATTTGACTATGAAGAAATATGAGGGTTATAAACATAACCCTGGATATTTTGGAGAAATTTCGAAGATCATTCTTAGTTGAACCACCACCAAATCATGGATCAAGGATTGGTGTTCCAACAGAACATGTGGATATTTCCAATGAGAGTAATGTGAGATCATTCTTTTCCAGCGATCGATCCAAATCAAGTCAGGGAATTTTTATTATCTGGATTCATCAATATTATCTTATTATAGGATGAATGAAAATCAATATACCAATAGATTGAATCATGGTTTGATCATATTATGGTTGTAAACTTATTTTTTTGGGGATTCATGTGGGAAAATGTTTATTTTATCAGAGATATTCATTCTTCATTCTAACATAGATGGATCAAGGACAACCTAAACATGATAAAGGGTCATTCTTCTTTTTAATGTTTCTTGTTTTTATCCCACCATTCATAAAGAATTGATAACTAGTGTTTTTTTGACTAATAGTTTTACCAAAATTCCAAGAAATAAATCATTTCATGCTCATTTCATGGTAGACCAGATTGATTCCATAGATCCAAGTTTTGATCGATTAAAGGATTAAGTTGTGGCGATGGTGAAAATGGATTGGGGAAGAATTTGAGACCCCCAGTTCAAGTGGGGAATTCCACCATGATGAGGACTACTAATGATAATTTTCCCATGCATTTTGGTGTTCATATTATAGAGAGTGGCGACAATGAGGCTTAACCTAACCAGATCCATGTTTTTCAACATGATTCAGGGCTAGTTTGGAGGCTATTGGAGAAGTAGATGATGAATTAAATGGATATGAAGGTTCTAAAAAATCCTGATATACATAACATGTAATCCAAGAATAAACATCATGTGGGGCCCTATCTATGGCACTAGGGTTTCCATGGAGGATAAACGTATCACATTCCATGTAAAAACTGCAACATAGTGTGTGTAAATTACCTAGAATCTAAAATGGACCTAATAGGGTAAACATACACGGTTAAGAGTACATGTACTTAGACATGTATTTCACTTAGACATTGACACCACAAATATTTTTAGACATTTCAAGAGCCATGTACTTGGACATGGTCAAGAGTACATAGGCTCAAAAAAACATGTACTTAGACACTGACACAGAGATGCGAATAGGCTATGATTCATTCGTAGGACTCAGTGCTAATGGGACATGACATGTACTATAAAAAGACATAATTTAATCTTTTAAATATTTATTGGAGACCTTGACCTCTTGAGCTTGAAAATTTTTCATTAGGTTGGATTACATTGATCTTTTCCCTAATAATAGTTATCAGATTATGTCGAGTGCATACGATGGTGATTTCCTCTAAGGATCTACAGTCTTGGATAAAATTGTGGAACCCCTTACCGAGTTATGAAGTGTGAGACTAGATAATAATAATTTCCCTAAGTGGGGATATTGGTATCATTGTGATCAACAATATTAAGGTGTATATCCCCTACTTAGAAGGTAAATATAGATTGGGTTATTAGTATACCCCATTCCCTTTGGTGTGATCCCTATCAGTGTATCAATCTCATTAGAATTCTTGTGTTTACTTGTTATGGTGAGACACAACAAGCATGAAATCTCAGATGGACACCATCAGTGAAATATAATTGATGGAGTGTTTCCCCCAAATGAGTTCTATGTTAAACATTCATGTAGGAAACCAAGGATGACTTACAGTTGTAAACTTATCATGATAATGTATGCTTGTGTTGAATATATATAGATATTATTATTATATGTGTTACTGAAATATAACTATGATGATATTATTTTTAATCATGATGTTATAAGATTAGTGATTGCAGTGTGTCCTACTATGTATTTTCATGCTCATGCATGTATGGGATTTTCTGTATGTGTCATGTATTGTGCAGATGATTAGCCTTTTGATAGAATCCTAGAGGGACCAAGACCAGGAAAAGTTTAGTGAGATGAAAAAAATAATGTGTGTTCTTAAGGATTTATCAATAGTATTCCTCACCCACTTTACGACTTAGACTTGTTTTCAATTTATCTGTGGTGGTATTTTATTGTTCCCTTTTGTTTTCTAGTACTTGTTTTTGTACACTGATGGTTGAATTTTATATGTATGAATGAATGGTAATGATTTGTTTTTCATTTTATCATTGTATGGGCTTAGATATGTGTGTGTGTGTACATTTACTTAAGGATAAGGCCTCCCTTCTGAGTGATATACCTACTCAGCACTAGTCACTAGCCCCTTTCCTATTAGAGGTGAGCTTGGGGTAGTCACGAAATGGGCCACATTGGGATGAGTTGTGATAGGTTTCACCTAAGGGACCATGCCACAACATCCCTTAGTCAAAAACCATCTGATATACATGCCAATTTCCATTTCATAGATCCTATTTACCAAGGTGAAGACTACACCACAAATAAGGACACCATATTGTAACCATGACTTTTCCATGGAAGTCGGTGCACTATATCCTAACTCCATGCTACAAGGGTACTGGATTTGGATGAACTCACCAAAAAAAAACCTGAGACCCTTACAACACAACCACCATATCCACACTAAAATTTTAATATTATAAGGAAGGCCCTAATCTTTATTAATAATACAGGGAAAAACTATACCATAACTTGAATTAGCCATTAAAATCCTATCCCAAGACCATATCTTATATTCTTGATCTCTATGACACAGTAACCCACACCATGAAACAATATTGATCTCTATGTTCTATTCTACCATGTAGTTATAGAATATCTAACACCACTCCTCTTTCTTCCTTCTTCTGATGAACTCACTAAAAACAATTCTTGGAAATAAAATAATGAAAAATAAAAAATATCCTTAAAGTATTTAAAGAAATCTTTAAAATGAAGGAAATTTAAAAAATATAGGATCTTATAACCTCCCCAATATATAAGAGCTCTTCCTAGAGATTCTCCAAACATTATAGTGTGGTAACCATGAACAAGTCTAGCCATTGTGTCTACATATGACACTTGGTATCCTTATTATCCTATTATAAATTCCTATGTTTCCAAAGCACTCAATATAGAGGTATGATTTTTCTATAGAAATTTTTATTTATATAGTTCATCATACAAATCATATTACTCTAATAGAATTCATCAAAATCATACTTGATTTTATCAATTACTCTCATGCATGAAAGGAAATGACGATATCTCTGAAGCTATGACATGTTAATCACACTATGCACCATTTTATAGATATGTGGAAGGCATAAACTATAGACCACTTAACCGACCCTTCCCTATGTATCAAATGACTTGAAAAGCCTAGGTGTTAGCTTCTCTTGTTTTCTAATATGGAAAATTCCCATACAAGATGAAACCTAGTGTAAAATACAATGACAAACCTCAAACTCTAGAGGATTTATCCAATAGTTAGCATATGATTTTATATATATCTTTTCGGTCACAATCTTCTTTATAATCAAATAAACCAAATAAAATTCATCCTATACAAGACTGGTTTCTGTGAGGGCTGAGTCACCAGCCTCCAACTATCAAAGAGTACAACAACAATGTCATCTATATATTGCCTAAAAAGGGTCCATTTGGATCGATTTGTTGAATATGTATTTATATTATAATTGTATGAATGATATATAATACTCTCCAAAACAAAACAAAAATCCATGAAACAGGCTCAGAACACATCATTAAGAATCTAAATCATCCACTTAGATTGGTCTTCATCTTGAGAATGATATGATGTACTCAAAATTACTTGTGATCCTAGAGACTTTTGAAGACCTTTCCATAACTGATGTGTGAAATGAAGATATCATTTAGAAACTATACTATTATGTACACCATATTGCTATAATATCTCCCATACATAAAGAATAACAATAACATTAATGGCGATGGTCTCCCTGATAGGAAGGCTGTGAGATTCTTCCCTCACTTAGTCCACAATTACCCAAAAAACATCATTATTGCAGGGTGTCTTGGGGAATCATGTCCTAAAGTCCATAAAAAATGTATTCCACATACATTCCAAAATGGTTATAGGATTCAATATCCTAGTAGGCATCTACTTCTCATCATTCACTTATATACATGTGATAATTTTTCCTTGAATACCAATATCTCATTTTTCATCCATGGCCACTAGTATTTTCTACAAAGACCACAATACATTTTATCTAGCTTAGATGTACCGACCATTTAGAACCATGAAAATCTCTCCTAATATTATCATGAAAACCCATAGGAACCAGTAATCATCCACAAAAAATGAATAGAGTCACCTCTACTACGATATCACCATGATGGTAAATCCCCACCATAAATGATTTACATCACAGCTAATCCCTTTAGATTAGATAAATAATTTGAATTGATTTGTTCAAAAAGAATGAGTATAATAGATTTTGAAGATAGAGATAACCATCCCAAGGACTCTTGAACGTCGATATGTATGTTAGTAATAGGCACCATCAATCACCAATCATCAAATGAATCCCGTAATTCCTCTATATGGATTATTCAGCTCAAGAATCAGCAATGTCTTTGTCCTTTCATAGTGTGTAAGACAGCATGTAGTCGGAAGACTATAGGTCCTACAACCACCTCTTCTACCAATGGTTCATGTATTTCTGGGTAAATATGTACTAGAGAAAACTAAAATAATATCCTCATAAACCTAGAAAAACCTTAATCTCAAATACATTATTAGGATTCTTACATGATATATTAACTGAAAATTTATCTAGTCCCACTTCCACTCAAGCCTCTAAGATAACATTGAATAAGAAGTGCACATGATCAATCTAGATGTAACATTTTCATTTCTTGGCATATCACCAGTTCTATATTAGTGTACCTGGAATGATGTTTATATATTTAGAATGATATTATATTTAGTGTGATATCACTGAGATTTAATAAAAAAAATACTAAAAACTGATCCAATAATAGATAGAAAACACAAATTTTCAAGGATACTAATACCACCGGTGGGTTAGTCTAATAGAAAAAATTTCCAGGAACTCATACAAGCCATTCTTACTCCTAAAATCAGTCTAGGATATGCTTGACGGTATCACCCTCACTTGATAATACCATGACCTCAAGTTGATCTTGGATAAGATCCTAGAACCCATTAACTGATTGAAGATATCATTAATGTATAAAATGGGATATTGATTCTTAACCATCATCTGATAAATATCCAATAATCCACTCGTAAGAGAAAATTACCATTTTAATTATTATCAATAATGCTTAGACGAACCCATTGAGAAATACTAGGATGTTTGAATGCTTTAGTTTATAGGTCCTCTAACAGATCATTAAACTCATGAACGTCTGCGAATTCTATTCTGTATAGCAGGATAGAAAATGGTTCAACTCCTGACACCAACTTAATTGTGAACTCTATCTATAATTGGGTGGTAATATAGATAATTCATCAAGAAATATGACCTGAAAATGGATAAAAACTAGATGAAAAGAATAATATTATTTTTCACCGTTATCCAATCCATGGATTTCTGTTAAAGGTATTAGTCAATACAATCTACATTGAATTAGTCTGTCATGGATACCCTAAGGATCTCACTAACCCTGATGAGTATAGTTTCCCCTTTTGAAAAAATATAGGAAAGTCTCCTCTGATAAAATTCAACACGATATTAGTAAAAAAATATAAAATTTATACTAAGAATTAAATAGAATCCTTCCATTTCTAGTAGAAATAACTCCTAAGGAAAATGAAAGCCACCAAATTCTAGAGAACATGTCTTGAAATGTTTGATATCCTCTAACTACACTCCCAAAGGAATTTATATGGTCATAAATCCATAAAAACAATCCACAAACAAGATGAAATCATGTGAAATTTTAGCGGAAAAAATCAATGGGATGATCCAATGTCAAAAAATTAAAGAGTAGATGATACAATAATCACACCTCTGATGGTAGATGGTCTTAAATCTAAACTAGTCAGTGTAGATTGCATATGGTGTATATGAAGCATCTTTATTTCATAGGATATAGTATAACTCTCATGTATTATTCTCTAAAAATGGCATTATCACTCATGTACTATGGTAACACATCCCTTACCTCATCTTGAACATCTATTGGGACTAAAACTACCTGTCTTTTAAGCAGTATTTGAGTCCCTCCCTAAATAAGTTTCTTAACATGACCCCTTGAAACAAATTTGTTGTTGTGGGCCTATGAAAAACTTATTATGATGACCAAAATTTCTATAAGAATGACACACCATTTGGGGTAATGGCACTGAGTGCTCTTGTGGATCACCTTTCCACACTGAAATAACATAAATACATAGAAACCCCAAAATAAATTCCCACTGCCTTACCTACTCTGCCTGCCACTGCGTTAAAGACAACTATCACAGTAGTGATTCCTAGTGGAATTCAAAGAGATCTCGTATTTTTCTATTGAAACATCATGGAAACCACTTGTATCCCCTCTCATGTTTCCTTATGTGATGAGATCCTCAATCATCACATCTACAAAGCTAATCAAATAAAGTATGTTCACCTGTGACTTCATATCAGAGTGAATCGCATCCATAAAAAGTCACCCTGGTGACCTCATCATCTTCAATGGATGGAGAAAAGAATTAAAGGTTTGTGAAGCATCCAAAAAATTCCAACAATGACATGCCCTCCTATTTCATGTGCATGAACTCACGAGAATTATCGTTCCTCAAATTTTGTTGGATATATGTGTCTCATAAAAATTACATTGAAATTATTATGGGGAAATTAATTTTTCTACCCATATTTCTCAAGGATGTCTTACCGACACATGGTTGTTCATTGACGAAAATTTATAGAAATATTGAACCTCCTTTTAGATGAAATATCCACATACTTGAAGATCATGTGGAATAACTCAATATAGAACTCAACTTCTTAGGGGCCTCTATCCCTAGTAAATGTAGGCTAATACTATATCTAGAACTATACCATCAGCTCAAACATTGATGGTTTGATGAAAAAAGTCTCACTCTCCTTGGATCAAATGACACTTAAAAGTATTTTATAAATTTTATCTCTCCTCAAATTTACTATATCCATAGGACATTCTATATCAATATTGTTAGGATTATTCTGATTAAAACTCTCTTAATGCTGAAATAAATGACAAGGATAATGAATTTTATCTATAAAGAATATAACATTCTATATAATATGAGAACACAATAAGATCAGCATAAAAAATTCATAACAAAAGAGAACCTCTAGCACAAGGTTCCTCAATAATTGTCCTAACAAGTGATTATGAATAACATAAGAATTTTCTTTCATTTAATTTATCAAATTAAATGAGGGATTTTATTTCATAGTTCAAAAAGGAAAGGTGTCACATGTGGTAAATATGTCCCTGTACTGAAAAATTCAGGGCTACATATATCCCTATTTGTCTATCATGATTCATATTTAATCATCTCATTCTATACCAGGCTACAAGTAAAAAAATCAGAATAAGTAATATAACCACACAACATGTGAATATCCTAAGGTAAAATATCATAAAACTATAACTAGTGAATAATATGAACAAATATCTAATCCATGGGAACTCATATATTTTCCCATACATGTATTATATACTCCCATTCACCATGTGACACCCCAATATTTTAAAAAATAAAATTATTCTTGATAATGTATATGACAAAAAACACTAAGCCTAAATGAACAATGATTATTTATGACAGTAATAACCTAGAAATTAAATAGAATGGTATGAATAGTAATAAATAAAATATCCAATATATATAAAGTTTCTAATTGATATAAATTTATTTATAAATTTCAATGAAATAATAACACAATTAATAAATAAGAAGTTTTATTCTTTAAAAATAGGTTTCCTTCAAAAAATGATTTTTATTGATTTATTTGAGAAATTAATATAATTAAATTATAAAACTATTAGAAATTTTATTTTATAAAATAAAATTATTTTTTCAAATATTCATTTTTAAATTAAATTAAGGTAAATTTTTTGGTTTTTTCTAAAATGATATAATTTTCAATGAATATGGAAAATTATTAACTATTTCAAATACTTTCATTACTTTTCATTAAAGGATGTAGTTTTAAAGTTAAATTATATTTTCTATTTATTAATAATGTTAAATATTAAATATTTTATTTATAATAATAAAATTAATTTCATTTCAGTAATCAATTTTCAAGATTTTGTTAAAAGTTTATTTTTATGCTTAAAAATGAAGTTTCTTGCAAATTATTTTTAAGTGAGTAAAGGTCATCCATCTTAATTAATTAAAATAACCACCTATATAGAAATATTTAAATTAAATTTATATTTTATACATGTAATTATATGAATTTAAATCAATATAATGATGACTTCTAGTCATAAAATTAATATAAGATTATCTATTGAATGAAAAATGCATTTCTTGGAAAATTGTTTTTCAACACATTTTGTCGGTTTAATTTTAAATTTTATTTTTAAAATTATGTTATTTTAATTTGATAAAATTTATTCCATATTTTTACAAAGAATATTTAAAATTATGTAATATGTTCAAATAAATTTTGGTTAAAACAAATAATAAAAATAGTAAAAAACTAGTCATCGTAGTGAAAAATTAAAAAGGAAAAAGTGAGTAAAATTGTAGGTAGATGTTATAAAATATTTAAAACATGTTTATTATGAATTATATAGGTGTTTATAGGCCATATTTATTCCATTATTTATCAATTTCTTAAGAACTTTTCTTGAGAGTGACATCCCATTACTGAATAGTTTTTGGTATTTAAAACTTTTCCACTCCCTCCCCCTTATAAAATAGAACCTCATGTCCTCTGATTTAAACATTTTAAAAGATGTTTTTTTGGGCCAATAAATTCCCAAATACCTTAATTAATTACCTATTCATTTCTTAGAGAAATTGGTTTGGTAAAAAACCAATATAGGAGACTTTAGTTATAATCCTAAAGAGACAGTCCAAAGAAAAGGTATCATTTTTAATCGACCATTAGTGTTTTATGTATTATTCCATGAACCTTAAATAATAATATTTAATTATGATATAATAAAATAAGTATATAACATATTATGAGATGTTATGTTTTAATGTTATAACCTAAATCCATATCCACTTCCATCAAATGGTAAATTACACCATCATTTGTGTGTACAATAGACTACAACCTTATGAATAGATGTAATTCATTTTCCATCAAAACTCCCAAGACTCTTCATGATGATGGATTTAATATTTATATATTGATATTAAAGAAACATTAATCATTATATGAAATTAATATATCCTATACCTGTTTAACTTACCATCTATTGAGAAATGATAACATCGTTCATGTGTATGGCATACTACATCCTCAGAAAGTGACATGATTATTTTTTCTTTCCATGACACATGGATGATATATATACATGCATATTTAAACAATTAATATTATATTTATGATTAAATTATAATTATATAAAGGTAAAATAAGACCTAACTTATTTTTATCACGATCATTGAAAAATACAAATGGTACTCATGTATACAAAAAACCTATATTATCCACGATATAAACATTGTTAATTCATCTTTAACATCCTCCATGATGGGTTATAAAAGTAAAATTAATGAAAAATTAAAATTATTTCATGGCTATTATTTTGGATATGATGAATTAACAATCTCTTTTACCTTAGTCAACTTACCAAATTGATTTTGAACATAGAACCCGAACATCATCAAAATGTCAGAAATTAACCTAAATGATTATGTAATTAAATATATGATGTGTTTCCCTGTCATGAGGATGGTCAAGCTTAAATTTATAAAGACCCAAGATATAGAATAGTAGCTAACCATGAGATCTCTCTCAAGGAAGCAGTGTCGAGATCCAAAGTGGTCATTCCAAAAATCATTTTGTGTTTTTTCAAATAATTAGAAAACATAAAAACACAACTCCTAAGGAATAACTAATCAGTGCTGAAGAGAACAGTGGAGAGGGAAACAATGATGAAAAATTACCAAAAAATATAGAGACATAATACAAAACCAAGAAAATAAAGCAGGTGCAGACAATACCCAAGGAACAAAACAAACAAACGACACCAAGACACAGAAGATAAAAGTCAGTGTAAACAAAGTCGGGGCCCGGTTAATTCACCCTCTACTCACAATCCTAGAATAACTTAATAAATTTATCAACAATTATAAACTTCATTTAGTGCATGACCGATGTCTCATATAATACACCAATCTCTCTTAGAAATTAAACACTCAATCATCGAAGTTCTTCAATACTCCAGCATTCCACCAAACTGCAAGGTGATTCACCCAGCAAAGTCATTCTGAAAAGAATTTATCAAAATCCAGAATTATTCCACATAGATCATCACATCACACAACCAATCTATATTATTAGTTCGAGAAATCAAGACAGGAAGGGGAGAATAAATTAATCATGAAAGTAGTTGATTTTCTTGTGCAAGATCTTTCTCTCGATCAATCTAACTTGCTGGTGTGATCTACCAAGTCGAATAAAAAAAATGTGATCACGTTAATGTGCGGATCTCCAGATCATGTTTGGTTTTATAAACTGGATCTAACCCTGCAAGTTTGATCTCAATTTATGGAGATTGATGATCACAACATGAATCTAGGATGAATGAACGACACAAAACAAATGAAACAAACATCATAATTCTAATTACAAAACGTGCAACGCAAGTATTTGCAGACACGATTGAAATCTAAACAAGAATAGAGAAGCGAGGGATGAGGCGGAGAATGGAGGAGAAGGTCTCATCTCCAAGTCGAAGACAGTCTGAGTATGTGAGATATGGATGGAAAGGATGGATAATGGTGGTGGAATCTCCTCCCCTGCTGTGGAATGATGCCCCCATTCCTAGTCTTTTGGAAGAGAGGATTCGAGGTCCACTTATTCAGAGAAACTAAACTAAATACTGAGAAAAATATGACAGGCCAAAAATCCACATGGTGTGTCTTTGAGTGAACGTCACCTGCCTTTATGTGAACTCTCAGTGAGTTAAAAAAATTCCCCTACAACAACCATGAGAATCTTCTAGTGCTATTCCCATGAACTGCATCATTTTTCACCGCTTCTATGAGTAGCTCCCCCTGCACAGAACAATATAAAAACTAACACACGTTAAATAAATAAAATGAAACTAAAATAACTATATATTAATATTATTACTTAGATTAGTTAATAAAAATACTTATTAATATATATATATATATAATACTTAATATTTTTATTACTATTATATGTAAATATAATTATTTAAACTACTTATTAGTTATATTTACTTTCATATTATAATGATATTATTATTATGTTATCTCATATTAATGATTTATATATATATATAATGTAATATATTATATTGATATAAATTTATTACAGTGTAATTATTATATAAAACAAAATAAAAGAAACAAATAAAAAAAATAAGAAGAAGAAGGAGAGGCAAGTCTTGTTCGTGCAGCACCGATAGAGGAGAGGAAGGCGATGAGGTTCAGGGTAAGGTTTGGGGGGGACTGGTCCCAGTAGAGGGACGTGGTGAATATAGAGGTGGAAAGTCGGGAAGGTGGGTCACCGGTAGCTTTGGCTCAAGAAAATGTGAGGGTGAGTTTTTAGGGGAACCAGCGGTGAAGAGAAGGACCGAGGTGAGGAAGAGAGGGCGACATGTTTGCATGGAGAAGGTAAAAGGTTTGAGTTTCAGATCTGAATGAAAATTGAGTTTCAATTTAAATTTTGAGAAAATTTAATTTGGGGGTACTTCTTGCTGTGTATTCGATCTGCCGGTTTGTGTCTACTGCGATTGATTTGTTTGATTGCGTTATTATGCTCTCAGGTATGCTACTTGTGGTCGATGTGGAGGGGTGACAAGAAGTGGATAGAGGATGATGGTGCGGCTGATGGAAGGGGAAGATAGAACTGATAGCACCCGGAGATTGGTGGCTGCGACACCGAGAAGAAAGTGGTGAGACTCGAGGAGTGTGAAACGGTGCCACAAACAGCAAGGGAAATGGTGGAATAAAACAGTTCTAGGAATATGGAAACGATGGCACAACAAGGAGATACAATGTGGGGGGGAACCGGTGGCATCGTGAGTGATTATCACGGTGTATGATCCCGGAGAAAGTGTGTGGGAGACAGTAAGACAGGAGGAATCTTGAAAACGGTGGCACAAACACTATAATGGAATGGAAATAGAGGACAGTGTGACCACAACACCTGCAAACAAAAATTAAATTGATTAAAAAATTTGTATAACTAAAAATGGATTAATAAATCAATCAAATAAATTAAATATAATATAATTAAAATCTAAATAAATAAAACAATCTTAAATAATAAAATTAAGTATGCTTTATTTAAGAGAATAAATTTATTTGTATTAAATAAAATAATTAAAATAAATTTTGTTATCAATTAATCAACCAATTAATTAATTAAATAATTTGTTAAATTAATGAATAAAATTCTAATTGAATAAAATTAGATTGTTAAAACTAATTAAATTATTAAAAGAATTAAAATATAACCATTGTTATTTATTTAAAATTTATGAATAAATAATTAATTAATTTAATTAAAGAATTAATAATTATTGAAAACTAATAACAAATAGAATTAATTAAATCAAATTAAAGTAAAAAATTAATTTTATTATAGAAAAATAATAAAAAATAAACAACAAAAACACACTTTTAATACATAAACATGTTTTTTATAATGTAATTTACCAAATATAACAATTGATAAATATCACACAAAATACAATGGTTTGATATTAAAAAGTCGACAAAAATATAAAAATGGATTTGGAAAAGAGCATTAAAAATGAGCCACATAAAACTCCCCCATAATTAAAAATTTGTGTGTCCTCAAAAAAGTAAATTCCTTTGACTTTAAAACAGAAAGATTATTTGTGTGTTTTAGTTGGTAAAAAGTGCATGACTAAACTTTAATACCTAGAGGAGAAAAAGCTATTGTGAGTCAGGCTATCCAAAGGTGTTCAAAAAAGTGTCCTGCCTAGCTTTAAAAACCCACTAGAAGTCAAATGCCACACAAAGTCATACACTGTAAAGTATGTCATGCCTCTTATATGTACTCCTTAACTGTCCTACTTCACCTTCCAATTCAAGTTATAATTCAAGGAGTGATGAAAAGTTAGATGAAGTG
This sequence comes from Viscum album, assembly GCA_963277665.1. Classification (NCBI taxonomy): domain Eukaryota; kingdom Viridiplantae; phylum Streptophyta; class Magnoliopsida; order Santalales; family Viscaceae; genus Viscum; species Viscum album. Next base: position 602,308,898 of record OY728119.1, on the reverse strand, counting down.
GAACTCAAAACATAACCAAGGGAACCTTCCATTCTCACCTTCTCCCAAGTTCCAAAAAGTAATGTACATTAATTTTTTCACTTCGCTGATTCAAATCAAATTAATATTAACCAAGTCTGTTTCTCCCTTCTTCATCTGGGTTCAAAATTCCCCTCACCTTAATGAGTTTATTTTTGATAAGGGAACTTTATTTTAATCTTTCACAGACATATTCCAAGCTCAAAACACTGTGCATAGCACTTATTAAGATTGAAATTGGCTTTATTTATTAACAGAAATGCACCCAGTGCACCTTTTACTAGATACCCACTATGGGATCCCATTTTCCCATATTACTCCAGTTACAAAGGACTTACTTAATAATCAATCGAGTTGACTTATTAAAGTTATTGAATATTATTATTTTTAAAAATTTTGAGTCCCCTAGGTTCCAGTGTGAACTTCTAGTTACCCTATGTCATGATCATAATACAAAAAAAACCTATCTTATAACACTCCCATCCTTAGTTCATAATCAGACAGATCCATAAAATAATAAACAATTCCACTCAATAGTCACTCAAACTTAATAGTTTCTGACTAAGTTCCACTCTCAACATCTAGCAAGCTGTTATCCACTAAACATGACCGAAATAAAGTACCAATGAACCTATAATGACCATAAAGAGATGAAAGAATTTGAAAATTTTGGAAGATATTGAACACTTTTTGAAAAAAATTGACCATTTGTTTTTTACAACTTTAGTTTCCAGAAGGGGGAATTTGAAAGGACACTAGTATGACCCCTCCAACCACACACTTAAAACCCAACATTGTCCCCAATGTTGACTCTTAAGGTGGGAGACCGTTTAATGTTCAAAAAAGATAGACATTTCATCTTAATAAGGATATGAAGGGGATGAAATGAGGTTAAAAAATATGTATTTCTACGAAAAAAAGAAAGAAAAGAAAACAACAAACAAACAAAAAGAGAACAACCTAACCCCACCAACCATCACTAGAAACAAGTTCAGTGCTATTCCTAAAATGTTCATCCTTTAGATTTAGTAAAGAGTAGATAATAGATTCTATCAATTTACTTCAAATAGTATCATGATTAGTAGTGATGTGCAACAGAGAAATAATGAAATTGAAAGCACTGGGTGGTAGCATGTTTCAAAAATTATCTCAAAATAATTTACCAACTCTCTAGATACTAGCGGATAAACACCAATGAAAGAGAACATATTAATTTTTCACAGGTCAGGGGGAAGTCCCCCACACTTAATTCATAGTATCACACAAAATGAATGAGAAGATTGAAACAACTTGTTGAATTAAAACATTACTTCCCTGAATGGAAGATTTAATTCATTATTTAAATCCCTCCCTTTATTTTCCTTACGCATGAACTCTGGATACTCTAGTTTGGAATATACATGATGAAACAGTCTAACATTAGTGTTCTAGGATTTATGTTTAAATGAAATGCTTCTACAAAGTGTGAGTTAGAGAGTTTTATCCATTAATATAGTGAGCTAGACCCCTGATATTTGAATGATAGCTATGTGGAATCTACTGCCTGTTTTTTTCCTATAAAAAATTCCCAAATTAAAAATTCCATGAAATAATAAAGTAAAGTAAGAAATTAAAGATGATAATCTTGGGATAACCCCCAGGGGGTGATATAGTTTTACTATCCACAGCTAGACAATCCTTGGATGAACCCCAGTCTGACAGTGGATTTGGCTTCTTGCTTAAGAACCACCAGATGTGATTCCTTCCAACTTCATTACTTTTCCATCTTTAGAAAACCCCATGTACAGCTTCAACCAAATTCCCCTCCTTGGTAGTGAAGTACTTCATGTTGAAAGGTGGGGGGGAAAACATGATATAGGGGTACTTCCATACTTCTTCTGATTGAGGTTGAGTGTGCACATGTTTTAGTGTTAGAAAACATGGATGTGACTTGTATTCTGGTTAATTCCAATAAATTATTTTATCTTGAGCAAAAAAGACTTTTTCATCATCAACTTATAAAATTGTGCAAAGATCACACAATTGTTCTTCAACAATTACTCCCAAACTGGAAATGTTATCCAAAATTGGAAGTTCCGTAAACTCTTCAGCAGATGCAACCTCAACTTCCTCACTCTACAGGAAATAACAAAAGTGAGAAGCATATTCAATACCTGAACATGAGGAAACACAATTAAAATAAGCTTCTATGTAATAGAATTTGATTAAAAATAAAGCTTCTTCCATAAAATTGTCAACTCCATTTATCTATGGTATTTGTTTCTCCGGGTGATGGAATAGTGATACTGAGAGAGGGTCCAGGGCAAGAGTGAGGTAGTCAACCTCCTCCAAACTCTCTACAAAACACACAACTTTAGTTGATAAATCTTCTAAGGAGACTGTTAATATGTCAGGTTTTGTATATTCCCGTTGAAGCATTGAAAAATCATTAAAACAGTTATTGCAAGAAAAGTCGTTAGAATGGAAATTAGGAAAAAAATGATCACCAAAGAAATTCCCAACATCATGAATCTTTGCAAGTTCCATCTCCTTCAATACCTTGAAAACATCCTTGGAAATTGGTTCTAGAATTTCCAGCTTTGACTCTAGGGGAAAATATATATCAAAGTTGGGAAACTCCTACTTTTTTTCTTCTATTTCTTTTCTCTTGCCTTTTCAACTGCAATCCAGAATATTGGTCTTTAATGGGAGGTGGTGGTACTACACTCTCTTCTTGGAAGACCTTGACCTTATCCATGGTGTGTTGCATCAACTACATGATCCCTTGAGAATAAGTTGTCTCCTCATCAGTAAGGTCTCGATGCTATCTTGCATGCACCCAACGTTGAAATTTAGCTACAGCCTTCTCAAGCTCATGAACCGGGTCAAATAGTGACACTATATCAGATTCATTAGAGTTCATCACTGTGTGTGTGTACTTTTATTTTGATGATTTTCTTATGTTTTTTTGTTTTAAAATAAAATAAGAATTTGAAAAACCACTCAGACACTCGTTGCCTCCCCATCAATGACGCTAAAATTTGACGTGCGTCATTGTCGCGAGGACAGTCAAGTTTAAATTTATAAAGACCCAAGATATAGCATAGTATCTAACCTCATGGTACCTTTTAAGGAAGTAGAATTGAGAACCTAAGTGGTCATTCTGAAAATCATTTTGTGTTTTTTTTAAATACATTGAAAACATAAAAACATAACTACTAAGGAATCACTAATTAGCGAAGAAGAGCATAGTAGAGAGGGAAACAGTGATGGAAAAGTAAAAAAAAAGAGAAACAAGAAAAACCAAGAAAAGAAATCATGAACATACCCAACACAAGGAACATCCCAAACAAATGACACCAAGACACATAAGATAAAAGTTAGTGCGAACATGGTCAGACCCAGGTTAATTCACCCTCTACTCCCTATCATAGATTAAATTAAGAAATATATCAACAATTATCTACTTCGCTCATTGCATGACTGATGTATTAGATCATACACCAATCTCTCATAGAAATTAAACAATAATTATCGAAGTTCTTCAATACTCCAATGTTTCTCCGAACTGCAAGGCGATTCACCTAGAGAAGTCGTTCTAGAATAAATTTATCACAATTCAGAATGATTCCACTAATATCATCACATCACACAACCAATCTAGATTCTCAGTTCAAGAAATCAATATAGGAAGGAGAGAATAAATTAATCTAGAAAGTATCCATTTGTCCTGTGCAAGATATTTCTCTCACTCCATATAACACGCATATGTGATTTTCAAAGGAGAATAAAAATAATGTGATCAAATTATTGTACAGATCTTTGAATTGTGTTGGTTTTCATAAACTAGATCTAACCCATAAGTTAAATCTTTATTTATGGAGATCGTATATCACAACACGAAGCGAGGATTAATTAACAACACAAAAAATTGAAACAAACACCACAGTTATAATTAAAAAACACTTAACACAAGTATTTAAAGACATGGTTGAAATCAAAACTAGAACTAAGTAATGGGGGATGATGTGGAGAATGGAGGAGATTGTCCCGTCTCCAAGTCGAAGACAATCCCAGTCTGTGAGATGTGGATGGAAAGGATGGTGAATGGTGGTGGAGTCCCCTCCCCCACTATGGAATGATGCCCCCCTGGTCCTAGTCTTTTGGAAGAGAGGAGTCACAGTTATATTATTCAGAGAAACTAAATTAAAAATAGGGAAAAAATGACAGCCCAAAAATAGACATGGTGCATCTTTCAGTGCATGTCACCAGCCTTTAAGTTAACTCTTACTGAGTTAAAACAATTCCCCTGCAACAACCTCGAGAATCTTCTTGCACTATTTCCAAAAACTGTTTCCTTTATCACCGCTTCTACGAGTAGTTCCCCCTACACAGAACAATAGAAACACCAAAACAAGGTAAACAAATAAAATGAAACTAAAATAACAATATATTAATATTATTAATTAATTTAGTTAATAAAAATACGTATTAATATATATATAATACTTAATATTATTATTACTATTATATGTAAATATAAATATTAAAACCACTTATTAGTTGTATTTACTTTCCTATTATAATGATATTATTATTAGGTTATCTCAAATTAAACATTTTTATATATATATTATTATGTATTATATTATATATATATAAATTTATTATAGTATAATTATTATATAAAACAAAAAAATGAAACAAGAAAGAAGAAGAAGAAGAAGGGGAGATGAGTCTGGTTCGTGTGGCGCAGAAAGAGAAGAGGAAGGCGATGGGGTTCAGTGTAAGGTCATGGGGGGGGGACTGGTCCGAGTGGAGGGACGAGGCAGATATGGAGGCGGCAAGGTAGGAAGGCGGGTCACTGGCAGATTTGGCTCAGAAAAAGGTGAGGGCGAGTTTTGAGGGGAAACAATAATGAAGAGAATGACCGAGGCTGAGGAAGAGAGGACAACATGTTCACATAGATAAGAGCAAGGGTTTGATTACAGATCTGAAAAAATTTGAGTTTCAATTTAAATTTTTTGAAAATTTAATTTGGGGGTTCTTCTGGTTGTATATTCGATCAACTGGTTTGTGTCACCTACTATTGATTCGCTTGATTTCATTATTATGCTCTTTGTTGTGCTGCTTGTGGTTGAAGTGGTGGGGCGACGAGAAGTGGATGGAGGATAAGGTTTCAGCTGATGGCAGGGGATGGTGGCATTGATAGGACCTGAATATTAGTGGCTGCGACACTATGAAGAATGTGGTGAGACAGGAGGAGTGTGAAATGGTGCCACAACAAACAAGGGAAATGGTGGTATAAAACAGTTCCAGAAAGATGGAAACTGTGGAACAATAAAGAGATATAATGTGTGGGTGAATCGGTGGTACCATGAGTGATGCTCACGGTGTCTGCTCATGGTGAAAGTGTATGGGAGACAATGAGATAGGAGGAAGCATGAAAACGGTTTCACATACACCTAATGGAATGGAAATAGAGGACTGTGTGACATCAACACTTGCAAACAAAAATTAAATTTATTAAAACTTTAATACAAATAAAAATGGATTAATAAGATAATCAATTAAATTAAATAGAATATTATTAAAAACTAAATAAATAAAACAAGCTTAAATAATTAAATTAAGTATGCTATATTTAAGAGAATGAATTTATTTATATTAAATAAAATAATGAAAATAAATATTATTATCAATTAATCAATAAATTAATTAATTCAAGAATTAGTTAAATTAAATAATAAAATGTTAATTGAATAAAATTAGAATTTTAAAAGTAATTAAATTATTAAAAGAATTAAAAACTAGAATGTGTTATTTATATACAATTTAAGAATACAAAATTAATTAATTTAATTAATGAATTAAAAATTATTGAAAACTAATAACAAAAATAATTAATTAAATGAAATTAAAGTAACAAACTAATTTTATTATTGAAAAAAAAATAAAAAATAAACAAAAAAACACAATTTTAATACATAAACTCATTTCTTATAATGTAATTTACCAAATACAACAATTAATTAAAATTACACAAAATACAATGGGTTGATATTAAAAAGTCAACAAAAATATAAAAAAGGATGTGGCAAAGAGCATTAAAAATGAGACACATCAATATAGCATGAAAATAAAAAAATTAAAAGGAATAATAGTCTTTAAAAAGGTTCATAATCAAGTATATAATAAAAATTTGTATATTAATTAAGATGATAAAGAACATATGTGATGAATTGGGCTCGAGGTAAGGGATCTCTCTAAAGTACACTTTTATTTAGGTTATGACCATTCTCTATCTAACTCACTTTTTATATCTGTTTATTGCAATGGAATGATTATAAATTATGTATATACATATCTAATATATATATATATATATATATATATATATTCCTAGATTATTCTACCAACATTTAATGAAGTTATAAATGACATATTTTCATTTCTTAAATGCCTTAATTATGAAATTTCCTTTGATTATTATATGAAAAAATATTATACAATACATTTTCTTCCAATTAGTAATAATTACATTGTGACTTATGATGTATTTTATTTTTCATGCAAAGATAAATCCTGAACATGTTATAGTGGGTTTTCCCCAGAAAGTGCTCCAATGTATTGTTTAAATCTTTAGTCTCATGAGACATTATGAATAGGATTAAGGTTTGTGTTGCTTAAACATGTACTATATTACTATGATATTATGATACCATGCTGTTTATGGTATACTTCCATTTGATTACTCATGATCCTTTTATTTTACGATAAGAGGTTATACCATTGACTTACATGTTATATTTCCTTGTAATGTTTATTCCCTTACAAAGATTTTTAGATTACCGCTATATTTTATGTATTACCTAGGTTTTAATATATAGTAATAGGATCAAAAATTAATTTAGGAGATCATTATTGATATTAAATATTGATGTTTCCTTTTGATGTATCATGAACCTAGTTTTACAAATACAATAGGCCTCATGATATTTGGGATTGTACATATTGGATATTTTTGGTATAAAACATATAATAATATGTGTAAAATGAATGTGTTTCTATAGTTGGTATCAATAAATATCCCAGTTTTTTGTGGGGATTATTATTTTAATACCTTAATGAAATCCATTGGGATAAGAGTAAACTTAGGAAAAGATACCAAATTTTTTATAAATTATATCTTAAGTGGTTTCCATGAAAATGAATCCCTATATGGATACTAAAAGTGAATGTGGCTTTAGAATAGCTATACCTATGGGTAATAACCTAGGAAATGGTGAATTGAGAAAAAATCGATCATTTTATAGTGAATTATAGTGGTCTTTACAAAAAAATTGGTTTGAAACTCTCAGGGGATATGATTTGTAAATTCACAAAACTCTTTACAAGTCATTATGAAAGTCTTGAAAATATAGATAGGTTAAAAAACGTAATAGGAAACATTTATAGGGATAATCTATATCAAAACCTAGAGACCCATAAGTTAGGATATATTTATCATTTATATTTTATTCCTTATAAGTTTATATGTTATATTTTTATATGTTTATTAGTTAATATATTGTCACATTTTTTTATTATTTTACTTAATGAATAAAAATTGGGGAAACCATGACAATGATCAACATGATAAGCAATGTGATGATTTCCCTAATGATGTACATAAATATACATGAGTGGGAGTTGATAAATTCATTGTATTACTGTATTAACTGACCCATGACATATAAAATAACTCAAATAATGAAGAATTCCATTATCCTACTCCTAAGAAGAAGTTAGTTGTAGTTGATTATTTTATGTGACAAATTCCTTCCACCTTTATTAGATATTCTGATCCCATTATCATCGAATAAAGGATAAACACCATTGAGAAGATACCCACTACCCTATAATGAATAGGGAAAGGGAACGTTGTGCTTGAAATTTATCATATTGAGTGAGAAGTTAATCATTATTTGGAACTAATCAATAACATAATTTCCAAAGAGGATATTTATTCCATGGAATTGGAAACATTCCAAAAAACATTGTTCAATAAATATTTTCTCTGAACACTCCCTCTAAAAAAAGAAAGTGAGTTCCTTAGTTTACACCAAAACAAATATGATTCTTTCAGGGCGTATTAGGAAAAATATACAAGTCTTTCATGGTATGCCTATATATTTTTCATCAACAACAAAATTAAGGTGAGTTATTTATTTAGTGGATTAAAGTTATTTATTTGAAAACATTTTACAATTCACGACATTGATTATTATATAGATATTTTCCATTGTACCCTCAATGATGAGATGGGGATCTATAATTATCACTGGTCTCATGGTATTAGAGATAAAAAAATTAAAATGGAGTTTTCATTGAGAGTATTGAAGGATAAATACCATGGAAAAAAAAGAAAACACAACATCCTGGTTGTCAAAAGTATGGGAAAAATAATCCTAAAAAATATCTCATGGGAATTGGGAGATGTTTCAAATGTGGAAAATAAGTGAATCTAGCTAATATGTTCTAAAGAAAAATAAAGAAACCCACTAATGTGGAAGAAGAAAATTAGGTTCAAACAAATACTCAGCCAATGGTGTAGTGTTTCAATTGAAAATAACTTAAGTATTATACAAGCAAATTCTCCAATCCAAGGGTTTTCAGCGACAATCAATGATAAGAACATCTAAGGCCAAGGGAGAAAGGAAGAGAACATGTTATCCCTACTACTAAGTTGGATCCCAAAAATGATTTTGTGATAGGTATGCAAGTTATTTATTAATGTTTAACAATTTTTTTATATTTTTAGGAATTATTTCATATGTTGGAATTTTTTGTAGAACTACAAAAGAACCACCTCAAAACATTTGGATTGAGCTATCTGTGAGATAGATAAATGAAAAAAATGGATGAATCCTAAGTATATAACTATCCCCAATCAAAATTTGTGGAATTAATCTTCTAAGCAATATCATATTACTATTTTTAGTAAATATTGATGATATATTTCGAAAGTATTGGTTATCTTTTTATAAATGCAACATTAACTGTAAAGAGAGGGAGATCGCTCTCTATGTCCCAAGTCATCCTTTGATTCTATAGTTGTATAAGGATAAGGACGAGTCTCCCATGGAATCTTATTTTAATGTGTGGATATTATTTCCTTATGAGAAATAATATCAATGACAAATGATTGAGACAAAAGAAAGAATTATTCTTAAAGACATGGCCATTGTGTGGGATTATACTGATGAATTCAATGAAGAGTTTTCAAGTCTTAGCCCTGAATGAGAGGTTGAGTTATCAATAGAACCTATACTCGGATCTCCTCCCTTATGAATGAATCATTATAGAATGGCCATAGTTGAGTTGAAAGAGATAAATAAGAAGTTAAAATAGAATCTGAAAAAGGGTTTTATACATATAAGTGATTCACTATAGGGGAATTGGTTCGCTTCGTTTGGAAGAAAGACAGGTCAATGCACCACTATATTGATTAATTTGAACTCAAAAATTCACGATAAAGAATATGTATCCCTAACATGGATAGTAAACTTGTTCAATCAACTATGTGGAGAAAAATATTTTTCTAAGGTGGACCTTCAATTGGGATACCACCAATTAGAGGTGAAGAAGGAAGATACTCCAAAAACTACGTTTCGAACAAGTTATTGACACTATGAGTTTATAACAATTCCTTTCAAAGTCACTAATTATCTATCCATATTTATATAATTAATGGATCATGTATTTAGAGATTACCTCAAAAAAGGATCCATTATATATGATATTTTTATTAACTTCATAAGTAAGGAGTATAGAGAGAATTTAAATACCATGATAAGGGATTTGATAAAAGAGAAGCTATATGAAAAGAATTGTAAATGTGTGTTTTGGATGAAGGATATATCATTATTGGGGAATAATATCACTAAAAGTTATATCTATATACCCTTTTATGAAAACAGAAATTGAGGAACAACGAACAATAGCATCTGTAACATTGATTCCTAGTTCCCTTAGACTAGATATGTATTTATGATGATTTGTGAGAAACTTTTCATGATTATAAAAAAAAATAACCAAGATAACATGGAAGGGATTAATGTTTTTTAGATTAGTGAATGTGGAGAGTGATCTAAGGAGTTGAAAAAGAGGCTTAACACTCCACCAGTCCTCATGCTTCCCTCAAGTGGGGAACTTTTCTTGGTATACAAAGATGTTTTAGTGAGGAGATTTGGCTATGTACTAATAATGAATAAAATATTTATGACATATGACTCAATATAGTCGAAATTTCATAAGTATAACTATCCCATGAATGATCAAGAGTTGGATAGTGTGATCTTCACATTGAAAATCTTGAAAATATTATCTCTATGGGGATGAGTGTGAAATATATATGGACTATAAGAGCCTCAAATATGTATTCACATTGACAGAGAAAAATATGCACCAGTGAAGATGGTTAGATCTAATAAATTAATATAAATTCTAAATCCATTACCATCATGGGGAATAAAAAAATTAGTAGATGATCCATCTTGAAAGGATCTAACAACTTTATCACAATTGATAATAGAGAAGGAACAAAACTTCTTCGACTTGAAAAGGATAGAAATAGGAATCATAAAGGAAGGAAAATCATAATTCCTTTAATTTTTTTCTCAACCACCCATTTTGGAGAATATAAAAGATTATTAAAGTAATGATATGGAAATTCAGATATAGGTGGAAGCTTTAAGAAAAGGGAAATCCCTAGAGTTCAAAATTGACGAAGAAGGAGTTGTAATATTTGGGTCACGACTATGTAAACCCTCAAATTTGGGGATAAAGAAAGTTTTCTTGAATTATTCACACATCTTCAACTTCTACACACATACAAAGAGCATGGATATGTATCAATATTTTTGAGATCACTATTGGTGGGAAAATATGAAGAAGGCACTATTGGAAAAAGGGATATTTGTGATAGTACTTTTGTGTTGGGTTCACATCGCAAAAGATCATTTGTGATGGGGTCCCGTCAGAAATGGTTGATTATAGAAAAGGGAATCACAAATATTACCTTTTGTGATAGACTATCATAAAAGGTAATTATTTGTGATGGGCAGTGGTACCGTCGCAAATATTTTCTGATGTTTTAAAAAAAACTTTTTGCGATGGGCCCATCACAAATAATTGAAAAAAATAAAAAAAAAATAATATAATATAATATTAATAATAATATAATATTAATATAAATGAAATAATAATAATAATAATATTAGTAAAAAAAATTATTTATAAAATAATACTAATAATAATATTAATATAATGTTAATATAAATGAGATAATAATATTAATATAAGTGAAATAAAAGTAATTAAAAATTAATTAAATAATAAAATAAAATTATTATTAATATTAATGAAATAATAATATTAATATTAGTAATATAATAAAAACCTCAGTAATTGAGAAAATATAAAAATATATTAATTAATTAAATAATAAATATAAACAAAAATATATAATAAAAACTATAATATTTTAAAAAATATAAAAAAAAAACTATTTAAAAAATTACATACTTAATATTACAAAAAAATAACATTCATATGTTTCATTTTAAAATTAAAATACATCACTAAGGGGGAGGGATGTCTAGAGGAGCTGAAGGAGATGGTGGAGTGAACTCCATCCCCAAACTATCAGTCAGACATCAAATGTACTCCATCTTCTCCTACTCCTACTAATGTCGCCATCAATGCATCCCATCCTAAATCTCCTGTTACCGTTTTTACTGCTGTCGTAGGAAGTCTTCCGACTATTGCGGCTGCCACTGCTGTATCTCCTCCTTCAACCTACACATGGTATCTATAAGCTCACTCTGAGCTCATAGCTACTCCTGATATTGTACATTAGATGATGATGAGTCTCCGTGAGCTCCTCTAGAGCAGGACTCCAACATCACAGTGATTCCATAAAAACTCACAGGGGTCAACTAAGAGTTGATACCAAAAAATTGGCCTTTCTCAAAGGCATACTTGGTCACCTGCATCCCTGATGCCTCGTCAAATTATTGGGCACTGGTATGACCATTGGTCTCTGTCTGACTCTCAACATGTGTCCAAGATGTCGCGGCCTCATATAGCTCCTTCAATTTCAATTTTATATTAAAATAGTTAAAATATTATGTGTTGTTAAATTTAAAACTCAAAAAGAAATTATACTCACCACAATCTGACGTTGGCAAACACATTTAATCTCCCCAGTGGCTGGATAACTGTACATCCTTCTATAAACGTCGGGCTTAGTAATATCAGAATGTGTGAATACCTATATAAATATAAAATAATCCATTTACATTTAATGTTATATAAAATATTTAGAAAAATGTACTTTCCATATGCTCCCTATGCATACTTAATGTATGACTATCAGCTCAATGTGTCACCTCCTCTCTCTATTGATTTTTTTGACCTACTCAGGATCTAATATGAACCCGCCTACTCAACTAGTGTGTACATAATCCATCCCAAACATGACATTAAATAAAATTAGGTCGGTGGATGTGATGTGTCTCATCAAACTCTGTCACTCATGCTTTCATCATTTATTTCCTTTTAAAATTGTACAAAAACGGAGTACAATGAGGATGTATAGCTACCTACCAACCCTTCAAGATAGCCTAATGCATGATTTAATAAATAGGATACCAAAAACCCTACAATTAATTTATATTATCAAGTTATTAATGAAATAAATTTCAAAATAAATATTATTTATTTATATACCATCCAATGCTGGTACATGCGGTGTTAAACATCAATGATAATGTGATCCCATGAAACCCATGCTTGAGAAACATAATTGCACAATATAACACTCCCCTAAAATATAGATATATTATTAAAGATGTGAGAAAATAACAATTAATCAGAAAATTATAATATAAATAAATTAATGAAAAATAACTAAAATACACCGGTAAAAAAACCTCTGTGCATGTGGATCCATCCTAAGACATGGACATCGCTTGGGTATAGGGTCAAGAATCATTAGCTGGGTAAGACCATGCCACTTTTGAGTTCCCCCTAAATTGCTAGAAGTCTAAGGGTTAGATGATCTGACATCCTGCTCGTTCAAAGGTATATCAGTCTTCTGCAATAGACGATACAGATCCTCATCCATCAGAAACACAAAATGATTTTTGTTAACAAATTATTTAAAAAAACTATTATATTTAGATATATATTATATATGATTTTAACCAGTATTTAACTGTTTCAATTTCCATTTTCATACTTATATTCATAGATGTCTATGTCAATGTATTCTTCTTCCTCCTCAACATCATCAATTTCCATATTAGTTTCTGTTTCATCATCTCTTGTCATTTCAAATTCAGTTCTAACATCATTAACATCATCATCACCATAAGCCCTTAACTGTGGGGTTTCATCAATGATATTCATGTCTCTTCATGAAAAAGATGGATTTTGAGTAGTCTCATGAAAAATTTCAATTCCCTTCACTTTAGCAGAACCACATTCACTTTCAGTAAAATGATTCTTTCGAGATTTAATTTTTTTTGGTCCACCGATCACCAAACACTCTTGATGTAGCATAGTAATTTGTTCAATAAATTTTATGTGCCTTATGAGCCAATAAAAATGTTTCATTTACTACTAGAAGACTTTTATATTTAATTTCAATGATTCCATGGATCAGATGAACATGCAAGCCTATCTTAGTATCCAACCAAAAACATTTAAATGATGTTATTTAATGTTTTCCTAGATAACATAGTTCAATAATTTCTTCCATCATGCCATAAAAGTAAACTTCTATTTATCTATGATGAGATCATCTCATGGAAACACCACTATTAATTGTTTTTTTGATTCCCCATATACACATGTATGAAATCGAAAACCTTTCACCACATATGAATTATAAGAATTAACAAGTTTAGATGGTGGGTTAATCAATACACAAAATCAATTGTCAATTTTATCAGCATGTTGAGATACCTGAAAATTTGTAAAAAAATTATCACTATAACACATATTAAATTAATTCTCTATTTGAATTGAAAAATAATTTATGTTACCAATTTTTGAAAATAGTAGGAAAATTGTTTTTGACGATGTTATTTAAGAGAAGCTGCTATAATGTGTGAAAAATCTTTCTTTGATATGATTATCATATAAACTACAAATAAAATATGATAAATGTATTGTTACAAAAATTATAAAATAAGTGATAGGAGCACTCATAGTAAAAATAGTGTAATTTCTTCACAGTTGAGAAAAATATATGTATAAGCTCTGTAATGTTCATCATCTGAAATCTATTGTTCAAAAACTCCACCAAAGCCAAGTTCGACCTGATTGAAAATTGATAATTTATTTCTCATGCCATCATCAACATTTCCCTCATTATGTCCCATGCAGATATGTTTAGATGGATATTCAGATTGAAAGTAATGAGAGTATAAAAAAGAAATTTCCTCTTGCCAATAAACTTATGCAATTGATCCTTGAACTGATGCTTTATTACGTACTTTTTTCTTCAATTTATGTAAACATCTCTCAAATGGGTATTTATCATCATTATACCAGACCTCCTCATTTTGTTTCATGTTTTAAATGTAAGATAAAATGTTCCACTGACTCATACAAATCTAGAGGGAACATTTTTTCCAATTATATAAAATTAAAACAAAATATCCTTGCAGTTTTCTATTTTACATCATAATATATTGTTGATAAAATATTTTCTTGAAAAAAAATATGAATTTTCTGTTAGCACATCACAAATAATTGGATTCGACAAACCTCTTAATCCAATCAACATAGTTCATTCCATTAAAATATGATAATCCTGACTTTTCAATCTTATAATATTATCATTTCCATCACATCTTCCCAAACTGGAAGCATAACCAACTAGAAGTCTCAAATATGAAATCCATTAATAAATTAATAATTTAATCTATTTGGAATGTGTATAATATACTTTTAGATTCATTAATTTTTGAGATATGATATTTTCAAAACGTTAAAGTTTCGATTGCTTGGAAATTTGGTCAAGATTTAGTTGTGTTGTTATATTACCTTTGGTCTTACCTGGTGTATCGAAAAATGTATGAAATAAATTATCAAACCAGTTCTTCTCAATTTGAATAACATCCAAAAAGTGATGGACCAAAAAATCAGAACAATATGAAAAATCCATAAAGGCTTAATTTTATCCAATTATGCTCTTTTCTAAATCCATAATTTTTTTGGTTTATTATTGGTCTAAATGTGATGAGAGGTAATGAAGAGACAATTGATTTTAATGTTATACATGAGATCATTGTTGGAGGCCCATCTTTTTCAATTGTTCCTTTTTGGAAATGATATTTTTTTCTTTATAAGGGATGATCAGTTGGATGGAATCAACAATGACAGTAGAAAAAACATGGTTTTTTTTATTGATGGTCATAAATTCTTTATTGTCTCTCATATAGTACAAAAATTATTTTGGAGCATGTGTAATCCAGCCAGATAACATTCCATATGCCAGGAGGTCACTATTTTTACACATCAATGCATCTTTATATAGAAGGTTTTGTTTCACATTGACAATATATGGAATTACACCATTAGTCCACAATGAATGTAACTAATCAATCAATGGTTTAAAATAAACATCAATATTTTTTTGGATGTCTTGGAATTAATAAGGTAAAAAAGATATATAGATCCTTCATCAACATCCATAAAGGTAAATTGTATGGAGATATAAAGATAACATAACAGGATTACTGACTATCATAAAAACTAAACAGACATAAATTGTCAAAAGAAACACCCAATCACACGTTTCATGATTCTAAAGAAAACGAAAGATGCACTTGGTCAAAATTTTCCATGAATCACCATCAGAGGGATGATTTAATCTTTTACTGGTGGAAATATTGGTTTTGTGCCATGACATCAATGTTTTTGTGTTTTGAGAGATTAATAAATGCTAAAATCTAGGTTTGAGTGGGAAATATCACAATTTCTTATAGGAATAAATCCATACTTATTTGGTTGAGCTTATTTATAACATGATTTTCCACATGTAGGAAAACTATCCAATGACCCATTTTCACCGTAATATAAGATGTAATCATTTGAACATGCATGAATCTTCTGATAACCAAGACCTGGATTATGAACCAAACTATTTATCTTAAATAAATTTGTAGGAAACACATTTATTTTCAGTAGTAGTGTTTTTAAAAAAGAGAATATTTAATCAAAACAACTATTTCAAATCCCATTATCTGATTTAATAGCCATAAATTTAAAAATGGCTTCAAACTTGCATATCTTTCAACCAGGATGTAAGGAATCCTCATCGGACCCCAGAAAATCATATAAATGACATGGTTCTAACTAAAGAGGTAAATCAATATAATCCTAAGTTTCATTTTGTTGAAATGACGGATATGCCACATCATATAATAAAATTTGAAACTATGCTAGATCTAGAACGAAATTATTTGTATCTTCTCTGGAATTTTTTTCAATATGTTGATATCAGAAAATGTAATCTGGTTGAAAATTAGAGAACAATAAATGACCTCCAACATTGTCAAATGTTTCATACGTCCTCAGAGAACATTTTTTACAAGGACGCTTAATTGTTCCTTCTAAACATAATTCTGGTTTTGATGATGCAAATGATAAGAAGGCACGAACACCCTAAATATATAAAGGATTTAAAACAGAACCATTTGGATTACTGTATTGATTTATCCAACCAAAATAATCTAATAATTATTATTATCTACTTCCTTGTTCCATATTTTTCTAAAATATATGACATAATTAGTTATTTTGTATAATTATATGTGAGATAAAAATTATCCAAAAAATAGAAGGAAATTAAATTCTATTTTCTAGAAATTTATTATAATATATATTATTTTATAGTTATTTATATTATTTTTAATATATTATACTAAAATACAATAATTTATAAAATTTATACTAATTACCGCTAATTATTATTAATTACAGGCATTTTTACTAATTATAATTAATTACTGGAGGCACAATTTTTAGCCGATTGGCAAAAACATTTTTTCCTGATGACTCATCCCCTTGCTACTTTCTCCAACTAAAATCACTATGAAAAGTCTGCTCTAATGTACGAATATCCATTTTTGTATGCACAAGGATAGAGAGAAGAGAGGCCTCGTTGCGCAACTCTCTATTCTCATGCTTACGAAAATTGATATATATATATATATATATAATTTGTAGGGCATAATTTTCATAGCAATTTTAGTTAGAGTTGTTTCAATGAGATGAGACATCGGGAAAAAGAGCCGCTTTTTTCTGACGACTCACCTCCTTGCAAATTTCTCCGAATTAAAACACTGAAAAATATACTCTAACGTATATCGAAGAAGATTTTTCATAGGGATTTCAGTGGGAGAACTTTTTAAGGATTTGTGGAATCCATCAAAAGGAATGTCTCCAATATGTTGAAAATTTTTCTATTTTATCACAATGTACTCGAATTTATTCAAATTTATTACAAATTATTACTAATTATTAATAATTATTACCAATTAATACTTACTATTACTAATTATTACTAATTATTACAAATTTTTACTGATTATTAATAATTATTACTAATTAATTCTAATTAATCATAATTAATCTCAATTAACACTAATTATTCTTAATTATTCCTAATTAATCCTAATTAATCCTAATTATTCTTATTTATTGTGAATCATACTAATTCTTCTTAATTATTGGTAATTAATGCTAATTACTGATAATTATTCCCAATTATTTCTAATTAAAAATAATTATTTCTTATTATTATAAATGATTAATAATTATTTCTAATTATGATAATTTATTACTATTTATTACTTTTTAGGATTATTTATGACAATTTATAACTATTTATGACTACTTATTATTTTTATCCTAATTATTACTAAATATTACCAATTATTACTAATAATGACTAATTATTACTAATTATGACTAATTATTACTAATTATTACTATTTAGTAATATTTATTAATAATTATTACTAATTATTTCTAATTATTATTAATAATTAATAATTATTAATAATTATTATAAATTATTACTAATTATTACTAATAATTGCTGTTTGTTACTAATTATTACTAATTATTACTGTTTATTACTAATTATTACTATTTAGTACTAATTATTTATAATTATTACTATTTATTACAATTTTTAAAATTCCATCACTAATTATGACTAGTTATTACTAATTATTAATAATTATTACTAATTAATCATAATTAATCCTCACTATTCCCAGTTAATCATAATTATTACTAATTATTACAAATTAATCCTAATTATTACTAATTAATCCTAATTATTACAAATTAATCCTAATTATTTCTAACTAATCCAAATTATTTTTAATTATTACTAATTATAACTAACTAGTACAAATTATTAGTAATTAATCCTAATTATTACTAATTATTAATAATTATTACATATTATTTCTAATTATTACTCATTATTCATAATTATTACTAATTAATCCTAATTATTACTAATTAATCCTAATTATTACTAATTAATCCTAATTATTACTAATTAAACATAATTAATACTAATTAATACTAATTGTTACTATTTATTTTTAATTATAACAAAGTATTACAAAGTATTAATATTTATTACTAATTAATCCTAATTATCACAAATTAATCATAATTATTACAAAATAATCATAATTTTTAGTAATTAATCCTAACTATTACTAATTAATCCTAGTTATTACTAATTAATCCTATTTATTACTAATTATGGCTAATTATTCCTAATTATTCCTAATTATTTGTTATTATTACTAAATATTACAATTCATAATGATTACTAATTAATACAATTTATAATTATTACTAATTATTACTAATTAATCCTAATTATTACTAATTAATTAAACTTATTACTAATTAATAATAGTTAAAACTAATTATTAATAATTAACCTTAATTGTTACTAATTAATCTAATTTTTACTAATTAATCATATTTATTACTAATTAATCCTATTTATTACTACTTAATCCTAATTATTACTAATTAATCCTAAATATATACTAATTAATCAAAATTGTTATTAATTATTACTATTTAATCCTAATTATTATTAAATAATCCAAATTATTACTTATTAATCCTAATTATTACTAATTATCACTAATTAATCATAATTATTACAAATTAATCATAATTATTACATATTATATATAATTATTACAATTCATTACTAATTATAACAATTTATTACTAATTGTTACAATTTAGTTCTAATTATTACACTTTATTACTAATTATTAATAATTATTTCAATTTATTACTAATTATTACTAATTATTACTAATTATTTGTAATTATTAATAGTTATTTCTAATTATTTCTAATTAACATTTGCACACAACTATTCATAAAAATATATTCTGAAAAAACAGATGTCAAATTCTAATTTAATTTAATTACATCTAATTAACAAAAATTATAAATAATTTAAAATAAATAAATTAACTAAAAAATTAAAAAATAGATAAATGCCTTGAAACTGAAGATTTTAGAGTATAAAATCCCCAGATTATGCTCCAATAATAAATTTTAAACAATGAAAAAATTTAGAAGAAATTTTTTTCCGAAGAGAGAGAATTTGAGAAAGGAGTAAAATGAGAGGAAAAAACAGATAAGGGTATTTATAGATTAGATTATTTGCGACTATAATCCCATCATAAATAGTGTCATTTGTGATGGGTCCAGTTGAAAATGCCATTTCCCACTTTAATTGAGGTCAGTCAATAAAAAAGTTATTTACAACGGGGCGCATCGCAAATGGGTACCTACTGACATACTATTTGCGAAAAGACAAGTATCCCATCACAAATACTAAAAATCACTGCCGGAAATGTGCGACGAGAATATGAACCCGTTGCAAATATGATTTCCATGGTTTGGCATCCATTTCATGCCAAACCTTTTACGACCAGTCCTTACCCCCTCCCTTGCCGCAATTATCCATTTAATGTGACAAGACAATCAGCCCGTCACAAATAACTCGTCAAAATGCCCATTTTTTCTATAGTGAGGAGATCGTTGAACATACATCAATGTTCCTTGTATTTCAATAAGTGAAATATAAAAGGATAAAGTTTAATGGGGTGATGGAACCCTTACCCATACCTAAATGGTAATATGAAAACATCACCATAGACTTTGATAATATTATTTTTAAGGCATCAAGAAATAATAAATCTATATGGGTTGTGGTGGACCATCTTACAAAGTCTTCTCGCTTCATTACAATTCAAGAGGACTTCTCACTCGATCAACTGGTAGGGATTAACATGAGAGAGGTGGTGTGTAACACCCCGATATTTTATGAAATATCCATTTTTCAAATAAATTTAAATTCTTAGATTACTTATGTTATATGAAACACCTTCTTCACCTTGCATTATATGCAACACCGAGTTCATCTTGCGTTACACACAACATTTTGTTTTAAACAAACATGACATACTATTAAAATATTGTTACTTAATATGATAGTTATAAAATATACATTGGAACATGAGGTATTAATATGATTAAATAATTTCTAAAAATATATTTTGACACATGTAAATTAAATTAATTCTTTTGTGACTAATTAATTAAATGTAAAAATAAAAATCATTTGAAAATAAAAGAAATATTTTCTAAAAAACACGTTTTTAGTGAACAAACACATTTTACCTCAATAAATTAATGAAATAATTTTTTTGAATTATTGAAAATAATTATATATATTATATATTATATCCAATGTTTGAAATTCATCTCATTTGTTTTATAGATAAGAGATAAAAATAAATACTATTTTATACTCAAACCAATATTCTTCTAAAAAGAAGTTTTTTAACATTTTTTACAATAATTTTAAAATTATTTTTTTTATAATTATATAAAATTTATTTTAAAAAATTTAATTTATTTTTTAAATCATTATGTCAAAATTATTTTAGGGTGATGTTTTTAGCTTTTTCTAAGAAGTTAAAATTTTCAATGAATTGTGAAAAAATAATAGTTTTTACTAAGAATTTTCATTTCTATTAAAGTTTTTAAAAATGTAAAAAAGGTTTTAATATAGTTTTAAAAGTATAATTACTCAAATTTTATATTAATTAATCCAATTTATATAATTTCAATCAATTTAATATTAAATTTAAATATAAAAACATTGTAATCTTTTAAAACCTTGATCTTTGGAAAATAAATTTTTCATCGCATATGAGGGATTAATTGTAAATTAAATATTGCCTCTTTGATGATTTAATTATGGAAAAATATATTCTATATTGGGAATAATCATAATTTATATTATCTAACAAGTTAAAATTAATCTTTTACCATACTAAATAGTAAAAATAGTAAAAAGTAGTTATCACGGTTAAGGTGAAAATGAGTTTACTAAGGGGTTAAACTAAAACTATTTGGGGTAAAATGGCCTATAAACATCTTCAAAAACCATTTAATGGACATATTTAGACCTTATATTCTACATAGTTAGAGAATGTCCCATTTTTTATTCTTTTGGCATGTGAAAAATGTGGGTTTACCTTTTTCTTTTAAAAAATTACAAGTGTCCTCATGTAAAAAAGGATAACCCATATCCTCTACTCTTCACACTTTCAAGACCATTTGGTTCCAAAAAAAATCTCAATTAACATCCTTAATTCCCTCCAATAATCCTGGATGCCTTATTTGTATCTAAAATCTAATCAAGATACGATTTTTTTGAAAACCAAAAAAATTGTTCGAAGAAGAGGTAACATCCCAAACCAAGCATTTAATTTTGTTTATTCCTCCACCTACTTAAATTATTTTAAAAATATAATGATATAATAACATGTGTATCATCAAAATAATGATATTTTGTGGTGTTAAAGTCATGACTATATCCATCTCCACTTCTATCCAATGGGATACAAAATCATTATTCATATGTATGGAGGACTACTGACTATGAACTGATGTTATTTGTTTTCCATTACGATAACTAATTTTTGTATATAATTATGGATTTAATGTTTATATATTATATTTATAATATTAATATACCTCTATAATTTTAATACCATATTTACCTTCTTGTCACCCAACCTATTGGAAAACAATAACATCGCTTGTGTGTACGACAGACCACTGCCTTGTGAACCAATGTGATGAGTTTTTCATTTATATTTTACTTAAATTGTAATAATATATATTAAATTCATATCTATTAAATTTATAAAATAATTATACAATATTAATTATTATATCACATAAACCTTCTCACTTTCCATTCTTATGAAGATATTGTAATGTTGTTTATGTGTATGGAGGGTTACCGCCTCGTGGTGTGATGTGATTTTTTTCACTAACTCATTACATGTAAGATAATTAGGGTCACTTTAATGAATATATGTGATATATATGAAATATAAATGATTCTATAAAGGTAATATATTATTTTCATTTCTTTTTTTCGTCTTTAGAGAAAATGGAATCAACATTCATTCGTACATATGTCCTACCATATCCATGAATGATGCATTTCATTTCATATCACTAACTTTTATGGATTACTTTAAATAAATATATATTGAATATATATTATATTTTAATAACTTCTAAAATAATTGATAGTCTTTAAACTTGATCAAATTAAGAGGACCAAAAATAATAAATCAAAACATACATGAAAAACAAAAGAGATATTATCCAAAATGTGATTTTAGCTAGGAATTGTTAATAAATAGGTAATAAAAGACCATAAGTAAATAATATATGATACGATATATAAAAACATCTTTCATTAATATAATTATAATAAACTTAAATTTATTATATAGTAGGTTTAAATGTGTAAAAAGAAATTTTAGGCTTACTATAATGTATTTTCGTCTCACTTTTTACTTTTGTTAGACACAATCCATATTCACCTATTATTTCATTTATGTGGTGTATATAATTCCAATAATTGTATTTCATGATTATTATAATGAATATTATTGGTATTAACATATATATTTTTGGATCTCTCTTTAATGGATTATACAGTCCAAAGTTACCAAAGTGGTAAGAGATTTTTATCTCAATTGTCTTTACTTGAGACATATATTGGGTTATACACCTATATTCTTTTATGAAGTGTATATAAAACCCCTTTAGCCTATCATATTATGAATTTATTTATTATTTTTATATATTAAGTTACATTTAATGTTATTTTACCATGGGGATTACAATTCAAATTTACCAAATGGGAAAGGTTTTATTATAAAATCTCATCATTTATTAGTATTGTTTATGTTTATGCTTCCAATGAAAAAATATTATGATCCATATCTCAATAAAATAATCAATTTTATTATGCTCTATATATTTCCTGATAATACTTGTTTCCCCTTCATTTTTCTCTCTTTATGTACTCATGATTCAAAAATATCATTTTTAATGTAAACCGACTTTATTTCTCTATTCGGTCGAAAAATCATTTTTCTTCTATATCATTGTTTTAAGAATATGTTTTGAAAAAATGATTTAACATCATAAAAATGATTTATAAATTTCATTTTTACCCAGTTTTTACTATTAAAAAGTGTTTTAAAATTAATCTTCATGTTTTTTTGAAAACAAAAAAATGCATGTTTGGATTTTAATGAATATGTAAAAGGAATTATTTTTTTAACCAGTACAAAATGAATGATAACTTCCACAATCAAGACCTAATAATATTTTAAAGCATATATTATAAGTTTCAATGTTTTTTTTGAAGGAAAATTAATTTGAAAATGTTATTTGAAATTTTAGTTTTATAAAAAATGATTTTCAAAAAGAAATGTTATTTTTCATAAAGAAATATTTTAAATGATTTTTAAAGATTATTTTATAAGTTTCCAAGGTTATTTTAAAAGAAAATGATTTTGAAAAAGTTATATGTTTTAAAAATTTATTTTACAAGAAAACTTCTTTTCCTCAATAAAATTTCCAACCGGTATTTCAAAATCATTTTCCATATAATATAACATACTTTGATGTTACTTATGATTTAATAAGGATATTATACAAGGATACCATAATTATTATTAGTATAAATGTTTTATATTTATTATTAGATGATATTTATGAAACCCATTTCTCTTCCCAATGTTATACCATGATAAAATTCTTATTAAACACACTTCTTTTTCGATGGCTTATACATTGATGAAATGATGAAATAATGAAATGATTATGAAACCTATTTTTCTTTCATAAGTTCTTATTTGATGAAATGTTCCTAAAATCGATTTATTTTCATGGGTTCTGATATGATGAAATATTTTTGATCTTATGGCACATATATGAATGTTTTTTATTATTTAATAGTGGTTACATTATAACCAATTATGGTGGTTATGTTATAATCAAGGATAGTTGTAATTTTATAACCAATATGTGTGGGACCTATATCTCCATCAAATTAATTGGGTAAAGATTGATATATTAGGAGATAAATAGCTTTGGAATGCGAAGTGAACATAGTTTACTAAGGGAATTTTACACTGATAGTTTTGGCAGTGAATCTTGAGAAATACATTGGGTTAGGGACTGAACCAATTCCACTATAATAGCCTGGGTAGTATGCCTTAATGAAGAAGGAAATTTAATTCTATGCTTATGTTTATGACTAGAATCTATGTCTTATTCTAATGTATGTTCTCATGGATCATGTTATTTGACTACATTGTGATTGATTCCTTATTAACTATCATGATTTATGAAATGTCTCATGTTTAGGATCTATGATATAGTGGGAATGGTTTTCAAATGTTAATCTCATGTTCATAGAACTGTATACTCCTGATATATTGATATCTCCCTTATTTATCCTTACTGAGAATCTGAGAACACCCATTCTTATGCTTTCTTTCCCTTGGTTATGAAGAAAGGTTTTAAGTAGGTAATTTCTATTAATATTAATAAATGGGTGGATATTTGTGGGAGACATTGAATATTTTTAATGAAATATAAATATAGTGTATCTAGTTCCCAAAGAAACTAAACCTATATGGTTCATGGGTGTGTATTTTTTAAATTTATAGAATATTAATCTAAAATATGTAATATTTATGTATGATAAGTTTGGGTATCTATAGTTGGTATCAAATAATAATTGAGTTAATAATTTGGAAACTAGGATGAGAAACATTTAGTGGGAACCATAATGATATTTCTAGGTATAAGAAAATATCCTAGAATTTTGATAAAGGATAGAAATAGCGGTTTCCAAAAAATTAAATCCCTATCTAGATACCATAACCGGATTAAGCTTGGAAATATATGTATGGTAGGGTAATAAACAATAAAAGGGCCCATTGAGATGGACTCGATTGTCACCTGGTGCACAATAATGGGCAATATTGCACACCTAGTTTGACACTCCAAGGGGATATGATTTGGAAATTTACACAATCTATATAAACTATAAAAAATGATTTAAATATATTATATCCATGAATGAATTAATATAATCCTATTGCATCAGAGATTTAAAATAAGGTTTCATGATTTAGACTTACAATAAATGATTTTTAAGGTTATGTTTTTTCCAACTATGATTATTATTGATCAAGCTATTATTTATGTTTTTAGTTAGTGGAAGGAACTAGATAGAACAATGTTACCATTGAATGTGGTATACAATATCTTTATAAGCAACCAAAGGAGATGATGACTAGAGTGAAGAATATTGTGATTATACCTAATCAGTTATCATGATATATGAATAATTACTTACTCCTTAAAAGACTGTTGGACTCACCAAAGACGTGGATGAATGAGTTCATAGAGAGCTCAGTTAGTGGATACCATAGATGAATAAAGATATAATTTATTATATTTTAATAGTGTGGGAATAATTAATCAGGGTAACACATCAATGGAACAAGAAGATTTTTTATGTGCGTATAAGAATGGAATAAATTAATTAATTACCAAGGAAAGATTAAATGTTTAGTAAATGAGATGGTTGGTAATATTTTTCTCCCTATGGTAGTACCAATGGATGAATTTTTTAGATGTTGAAATTATTGTAATTATGTATATATATGTCCTAGGGGGGATGGTTGTGAATAAAATCAGTTTGGTTTTATGAGTAATTATTATATGGTAGATTATGAAGAGACTACAAATGAAATATAAATGGTATAGTATGTTCTAGTAGTATAATTTATGTTAAATATCATATGGATGATTAGATTGAGGTTGATGAATGTTATGACATGAATCATATTTCATATTCTAGGTAAGAGGTGTTAAGGAATAAGATAATTAAACCTATTTAATGGTCTTCGAATGCAGAATGACTGAAGTGTTTGTTTATAGGAATTCAATAATTATGTTATATAAATCATTAAATATACATGTATTTTTTTAAAGAATTTTTTCATTAAGGATATTTATGAATATGTGTAATGATACCCATAACTGAGAAAAATTGATTTAATGGAAAAGTGGTATTTTATAGAAAACAAATGATTAATGCAAGATAACCATTAAAATTTTATTGATGTTTATAATATGGTTTTTAGTTGATTTAGAGAGATGATTGATACATATAAGATAAGTTGGATATTATTGATTCCCTATAAAACAGATTAATGATATGTCAAAAAAGTGGTACATGTTATAATTGATGGATTTTAGAAAAAAATATATTTATGGTAAATATTCCAATAATATGTGGTTTTTTTTAAAGAATGAGGAAGATTGTATGATTTTATTGATGTTTTATGGTAATTATAGTTATTATCAGGATTCAAAAGAATATATAACCAAGGAATTCAAAAATTCAGTATGTGTCCATTATGATCTACCTAAAAATATTTTGGGGATTAATATTAAGTATATTTTGGAAAATTTAGTGACTTTAATTATATATTTTAAATTATGAAACTATCATAAGATTAACCATTTATGGGATGTTTTATGTTGAAATTAGGATCTGATTTTAAAGATAAATTTATTAAAACACTATATCAATATTTATTCATATTAGATAACTTGTGATGACCATTTTTTATGATGATAACTAGAGATAGAAGTAATTAATTTTCATTATATTATGGATGTTATGATAGTGATATAGGTCCCTTTGAAATTATTGATATTATTGCGTTGGTATAATATCTATTGGAACTTCCACAAAACCTCTATAAAGTCTATGGTTTGCTCCATGAATTTATCCTAATGAATCACCCACCAGATCCTTTACATGTACTTAACTCAAAGGTCATACCGATAGAGCTTGATAATTCTTACAAGAAAAAATTGGTCATTGTTCTAGATCATATAAAGAAAGTGATATAAAACATGTATACACACTTGGTTATTTTTTTTATGAAACCACAATCTTGAGGAAAATAAGGGGGAACCTAAGGATATAATAAGTTAGATGTATCCTCATTTTTTTATCAGATTGATAAATTTGAAGAGAGAAAATCATTTTATGGGGGGGGGGGGAGGGGGTATAATATAATAACCTGATAATTTATTAAATTTATTTTTTCAAATTTATTTTATTTATTTAAAAATTTTCATTATGTGAAGAAAATAGTTTAGTTTTGGTTTCATAGAACACTAAGTTTATCTTGCGTGTCACCCAACACCGGGTTATAATGAAACACATCACACTATTAAAGTATTATTAGTTAACATGATAGTTATCACATAGAAATTGCAATGAAATGTATAAATAGGATTAAAAAATTTATGAAAATATATGGTTTTAAAATGTATATAAAATTAATTTTTTTGACCAATTAATTATATATTAAAATAAGTACCATTTGAAAATAAATTAAATCTTTTCTGAAAAACTATTTTTCTGCACACAAGCATGTTTTAACTCAATAAAATAACAAAATAAGTTGGGGTTGTCACGACCCATCCTCGGGGCCTGTTCCGTGACTACCCCAAGCCCGCCTTCCATAGGCCAGGGGTTGGCGACTAGCACCAAGGCGTAAATCCCGGAAAAAAGGGAAGGCATTTCCTTTGTAAAGTAAACAAGCACCACAGAGTAAGCAAGCGGAAAAGTAAACACTAAGTAAAAACAGAGTACAACTAAAGTGCGGAAAAGTAAATGGGCCAGTATACAAACCCAAACTGAAAGTAAAGTACAACTCGAAAGGGAAAACAACAATTGTAAAGTAAAAGCCGCTACACCGAGCTGTCCAATGGAAATCCCACCTGAAGGGTGGGTACAGATAGCTCCACTGCTCCTCGGGTCCCGCCGTCCGCTCCGAGCACGTCCCGCCCAGTGGTCCACCTCCAGGTACCGTCCTGCTCTGCAAGCCTCAACCACGATCAACGTTGTACGTCATCTGCAACCAACACAATGTAGTGCGGGCATAGCCCGTGCAGGGGTGAGTATAACGATACTCAGTAGGGACCCCGAGACCCTCAAGGTCTCACTAAAACCAACAAGGATAACCACAATAAGATCTCAACTGATAACCTCTACATAGATATATGCCCATACATATACCTAAGTTATCATGTAACCCATCTCAATCATGAGGAAACACAAGGATTGTGAAATCAACGGATAACCACTAAACAGGTATATGCCCATACATATACCTAAGTTATCAAGTGACCCATCTCAATCATGAGGAAACACAAAGGTTAAAAGTCTCATCTCAAACCAGGATTTTCATTAACGAAACCGTAACTCCTAAAGAGCTCCATCTCTGGAGTGTACAGTGGTCCTGTCACGACTCCGAGGTACTGCTCACTAACCTAAGACTGCTGAGGTACTCCTCCTGTCGAGTACCGCTGGCCTGCCACCTCACACAGTAGTGCTTACCGCCGGGGTCTGCCACCCAACACAGTAGTTCTCCCCCCTCATAGCCTATAGAGGTACTTCTCCTGTCGAGTACCGCAGGTCTTCCACCTCACATAGTAGTGATCCACCGCTATGGGTCGGCCACCTCACAAAGTAGTGCTTCCCACTGGGCTACGTAAGTCACTCCGAATGGAATCAGAAAAGCAGTCTTCAGGTCTCTACTGGCTGCACGGTCTCCGTAATCCGTACGCTCGTCTCTGGGAGGGTCCGCTCCACGAGCTACAATTCGATACTCCAAGTATCTCAAAGTTCGACGAAGAAGTATCTCAAAGGACCGCCTCGTCATAGGGGTCTCAACGCAACAGACGGCGCGTCAATCGGACGTCGGGTCTGTGAGTTATTAGCCTTTTCGTCCTAGGGGCCCGGTTGGTTTTGTGAGCGAACCAAACCCGGCCGCTATCCATCTGCATCCAAAACTCGAGCGGAGGATGCCAAATGTTCCGTATTGTCAACAGGAATGCAACGCAACAGACGGTGCGTTAATCGGACGCCCGGTCTGGAAGTTATTGGCTTTCTTGTTTCGGGGGCCCGGTTGGTTTTTAAGGCAATACCAGCCCGAACGTACTCCACCTGCGTCCAAACCTCGGGCGGAGTATGCCAAAAGATCTATCTCACCAAGAGGAACTCAACAAAGCTAACGGCACATCATTTGGACGTCCGTAGCTCAAGATATGAGCGTTTCCGATCCGAGGGCCCGGTTGGTTTCGTGTACGAACCAACCTGGACGAACACAAAGTATTCCAAAACCTTGAGTGCGATATACTGAAACGACCGTCTCGATCCAAGGATCGCATCGCCACTGACGGTGCGTCTTTTGGAGGTCCGCAGCCCGAGTTATGCGTATTTGAATCCAAACCACTCGGTAACGGGGGTTTCGGGCCCGGGCCCTCCCGGCCCGAGACCCCCCGGTTGGCCCGAACCGGATCGAACCGCCCCGGACAGGTTCGACCAGGCCCGGCGCCAGGGAGCGCGCTGGGCGCGCTGCCAGCTCGGCCTTCGGCCGAGCTGATTGATAACGGGGCGGCGCCTGCCCCCCCCCCCTTTTGTGAAACTGCGGCCCCTTAATTTGGACCGCTTGAAGACCCGGCCGGGGGAATTATTTCCCCCAGTCTCCACTACCCGGCCGGCCCGCAATGGCCGGCCAGTTCCACCAGCAAGGACCGGCGACGACCGGTCCTTCCTTCGCCGACACCGGCGGCCCGGTGCCGGCCGCCGGTCATCTTGCTCCGCCGCAGCCCGGAACCGGCCGCGACCCTTGTCGTTCGGCGCGGCGCGACGGCGTCGCGCCCTTCCGCCGCGCCCCGCTCCGGCCGCGGTGTCTTCGACTTTCTTCGACGCGACGCGACGACGTCACATTCTTGAATCTCTTTCCACGGCGCGGCGCGACAGCGCTGCGCGTATGTTCCGCATGAACCGCGTGGTGCAGAGGCACCACGCTCCTTCGTACCAACCACAAAGAAAAAAATTATGAAATAAGGAGGAGGGTCGGTCGTGTTTGTGCGGTCCGACCCCCTCTCGTTAATCGATAACAACTGATTGTAAAATCATGAAGGATGACAAGGTAGAATTTACGAACGAAATAATTAAATAATAAACTTCAACATCAATCCGCATGAACGAACAATCCGTAGATCAACATGGAATTGGTTGGTCCGCGCTCGTCGTTCTATTCTAAAAAGATAAGAGAATTCCAAAATAAATTCTCCTACCTCGGTTTCAAGTGCGGAGCACGTCAACAAGCAGCGGAAGACAAGCATCGCAGAGGTCAGGCGTTGCGGGAATCGAACGTTGATTCCGGTGACGTTGGTGGAAGAAGCGCTCGGTGAAGTCGAGTCAAGTCGAGTCAACACTCTTAGAATACTTTGTGGGTGGCGGTGATTCCCTTCCTTGCTCCGGTTGAAGAAGGTTGAAGGTGTTGCTTCACGTTCTTCGGAGACGTGGAACGTTCTTCTTCGAGAGGTCGAAGGTCTTCCAAAAGTTCTTCTCCTCTCCTTAGTTCTCCCCACAAAGTTTATGCCAACCCAAAGAGAAGAATAAAATCTCTCATTTTAATGTTGGCAAAATGATTTCAAAAGAAATCAAACACTCAAAATAATTAATTAAGTTGGTTTAATTAATTAAATGCAAAGTGTTGGCAAGAATTTCAAAAGATTGAAATTCAAATAAATAACACTTACTCACCTCATTAATTAAACAAGTTGTCAACATTAAAGTGGGAGTTGTGGGGGGGGGGGGGGGTTAGAGGATATAAAGGGGTGGGGTTCGTGTGGGCCCCACCACCCTCATAACCTCCCAAGGGAGGTTGGGTGGTTACCCAACTTCCATCAAGAGTTTACACTTAGAGTAAAATTAATTAAAATTGTAGTGTCATTATATAATAAACTTCCACAATTTTTATTATCAACACTCATGTAAACGCAACTCCGGAACAGGAGTTCCTAAGCAATTACCGGCGCTGCGAGTTCATCAGTGCCCTCAGAATTCGATTCCGGGCACCAGTTCAAAAGTTAGAAAAACCCGCTCGTTCGTTCACTGAACGTACCTGAGCCAAAATTCGGAAATTGATTCTGGGAACACCATGCCTCGGAATCAGGTGCCGTTAGAAACCGCGTTCTTGTAAAATTCCAAAGAAAATTAAGAAAAAATTTCACTTGAATTTTACGGGTCTTTACATTACTCCCACCACAGGGCTTTACGTCCCCGTAAAGCTTCACCACAAACTTAGGGAAACAAAGGCGGTACTGAGCATGCATCTGAGCCTTCCGCTCCCATGTGCTTACCTGGAGGTTCCCATACTGCGAAAGAAAGCTCACCTGAGGAATAAATCGTCCTCCTAGGATCCACTCCTGTCGATCCTCGATCCCCACTAGAACCTCCGTGAAAGACACCCCATCGCCATCGTCCATCTCCTCATGGTCGATGATATGCAGAGGGTCGAGCACATATCTCCTCAGTTGAGATACGTGGAAAACATTGTGCACCTAGTACAACTGAAGTGGATGGGCCAAGCGGTAAACCACCTCGCCTACCCAGCTGAGGACCTATAAAGGTCTGTTGAACCTCGGAGATAACTTGCCTCCCTGGCCACATCTCCGTAAACCTCGTCGAGGTGAGACTCGTATAAGGACGTGATGGTCATCCTTGAAATCTAGAGGCCTCCATGTCCTGTCAGTATAAGGCTTCTGTCGGCCCTTTTCCATCCTCATCTGCTCTTGGATGACCTGGACCTTCTCTAGTCTCACCAGAGATGCTATGATTTCTTCTTTGCCAAAAAAGAGAAATCCGGTCTGATCCCCTGGATGAACCACATTCGTTGCCTAATATAGTCATTACCAACATGAATGATGCATTAATGCCATGGATGACGCCGTAAGGCCTCGACGTAACTACCAAGATATCCAACTGTCACTCTCGCCTCCAAGGGTCGAGTCACACTGTCGGCATCAGTGTGTGGTTACTAGGTCTCCTTCAGTAGAAAACTCGAAAGTGAGGGTCAAGTCAACCGTCTTAACTGGAACCTCTTAGTAACAACACAAAAGATGACAGGACTGAAAACATCACAAAGGTAAGCATCTTTTATTATTGCAGCTCATAATACAAAGATTCTACACAATAGCAACAAGAAACTAGAAGTACAAAGGACATATCTACTAGTTTCGCTCCTGTCCATCTTCTCCAAGAGCTCCATGATCGAAGGCCTCAACTGCCTGAAGCTGAGCTCTCGCATGTCCACCAACTCACTGCGGTCGGGACGGACCTCCTGGTGGTGGTGGTGGAAACATCTCGAAGCGTCATCCACCTCCAGCTTCCTGTCCATCTCCTCTTCCATGGCCACCCTGATCGAACCTCTACCTCTGCCTCGGAGGTTATCCATTTAACTGCTGGTCATCTGTATGGTGGGTTGGACAGTCACGTGCTATGTGACCAATTCCGTCGCAGGAGTAACACCTCATGGCAGGTTTGGATCTATCACTTCCCTTGGTGCCCCGCACTACTGACCCTGAGTCACGCGGTCGACCACCTGTAGGTCTGGTCCTCTTGGAACCCTGTGCCATCTGTCTACTGCCCGCTACAGAAGACTCTGCCGCATGCCAGCTAGTGGTGGGTCCTTCTGTTGGAGACTGCTCAGCAAGGAAACTCTCCACTAAGAGGGCTTGCTCCAACACTCATGTCTGCGTCGGAATGTTGTGCGAGACAACCGAAGCTCTGAACTCCCGCCTGAGCCCCTGCTCGAAGGTTCGTTCCCTGAAAAACGGGTCCCGTACCATATCTGTGGAGTAGCGTGAGAGGTCTGTGAATCTCGCTGAGTACTGCGCCACTGACATGCTGCCTTGCCGAAACTGAAGTAGCTACTGTATACACACCGCTCGAAGGGTGGCTGGTACAAACTCTGCCCAGAACAGGCTCTCGAAGTCTTCCCATAGAAGTGTCGCCTCGTCATGTATCTAGAGCATCAGGCTCCACCATCTGCCTGCTGCTGCCTGAAGAAGGCTGGCAGTAAGGATCACCATGAAATCTGTCGGTGTCCCCACTAGCCTGAAGACTCTCACCACAGCCTCCAGCCAATCCTCAGCCGCCTGCGGGTCCGTCCCTCCTGTGAACCTGGGTGGCCTCTAGCGCTGGAACTCATGCAGTGCGCTCAAGCGACGTGCATCCTCTGCTACTGGGGCTAGTGGCATCGGTGGCCCAACGGGTAGTAGTACCGCTGGTGCCTCAACTGGGATAGGGCCCTGTACTGAGGCCACGTTGCTCGACGGGCTGTCAGTACGTACAACTCTCGGGGCTCTAGCTGGTCGTCCACTGGGAGGCATCCTGAAAGAAACAACGTGACAAGGTCAAAAGATTATACCTGGTGAGCTGACCTGGTTTGAGCTGACATTTAAATAAAACTTCTGGAAAACACACACGCAATCAGTGTTTTCGTGCACAAAGTCGGAAATCAGTTCTCAG
The DNA here is from genome assembly GCA_963277665.1 of Viscum album. Classification (NCBI taxonomy): domain Eukaryota; kingdom Viridiplantae; phylum Streptophyta; class Magnoliopsida; order Santalales; family Viscaceae; genus Viscum; species Viscum album. The sequence continues at coordinate 602,274,970 of OY728119.1, read as the reverse complement.
GGTCCTGGTGTATGGATACGTCAGCCGCCCGCACCAACACTGGACTCCCTGAACTAAAAATCATGCTCGGTACTCTTAACACTATTGCTTCATAGAAAGAAACATCAAAGTTATAAGTTCCGCGGTAGAACCAAACTCCTCTGATACCAATTTGTCACGACCCATCCTCGGGGCCCGTGCCGTGACTACCCCAATCCTGCCTTCCATAGGCCAGGGGATGGCAACTAGCACCAAGGCGTAAATCCCGGCAAAAAGGGAAGGCATTGCCTTTGTAAAGTAAACAAGCACCACAGATTAAGCAAGCGGAAAAGTAAACACTAAGTAAAAACAGAGTACAACTGATGTGCGGAAAATTAAATGGGTCAGTATACAAACCCAAACTGAAAGTAAAGTACAACTCGAAAGGGAAAACAACAACTATAAAGTAAAAGCTGCTACACTGAGCTATCCACTGGAAATCCCACCTGAAGGGTGGGTACAGATAGCTCCACTGCTCCTCGGGTCCCACCGTCCGCTCCGAGCACGTCCCGCCCAGTGGTCCACCTCCAGGTACCGTCCTGCTCTGCAAGCCTCAACCACGATCAATGTTGTCCGTCATCTGCAACCAACACAACGTAGTGCGGGCATAGCCCATGAAGGGGTGAGTATAATGATACTCATTAGGGACCCTGAGACCCTCAAGGTCTCACTAAAACCAACAAGGATAACCACAAGAAGATCTCAACTGATAACCTCTACTTAGATATATGCCCATACATATACCTAAGTTATCAAGTAACCCATCTCAATCATGAGGAAACACAAAGATTGTGAAATAAACGGATAACCACTACCCAGGTATATGCCCATACATATACCTAAGTTATCAAGTGACCCATCTCAATCATGAGGAAACACAAAGGTCAAAAGTCTCAGCTCAAACCAGGATTTTCATTAACGAAACCGTAACTGCTGAAGAGCTCCGTCTTTGGAGTGTACAGTGGTCCTATCACGACTCCGAGGTACTGCTCACTAACCTAAGACTGCTGAGGTACTCCTTCTGTCGAGTACCGCGGGCCTGCCACCTCACACAGTAGTGCTTCCCGCCGGGGTCTTCCACCCAACACAGTAGTGCTCCCCCCTCATAGCCTATAGAGGTACTCCTCCTGTCGAGTACCGCAGGTCTGCCACCTCACATAGTAGTGCTCCTTCACTATGGGTCTACCACCTCACAAAGTAGTGCTCCCCACTGGGCTACGTAAGTCACTCCGAATCGAATCGGACAAGCAGTCTTTAGGTCTCTGCCGGCTGCACGGTCTCCGTACTCCGTACGCTCGTCTCTAGGAGGGTCTGCTCCACGAGCTACAATTCGATACTCCATGTATCGCAAATTCCCACGAAGAAGTATTTTGAAGGACCGCCTCATCATAGGGGTCTCAACGCAACAAACGGCGCGTCAATCGGACACCCGTTCTGTGAGTTATTAGCCTTTTCGTCCTAGGGGCCCGGTTGGTTTCGTGAGCGAACCAAACCCGGCCGCTATGCATCTGCATCCAAAACTCGTGCGGAGGATGCCAAAAGTTCCGTATCGTCAACAGGAATGCAACACAACAGACGGCGCGTCAATCGGACGTCCGGTCTGAAAGTTATTGGCTTTCTCGTTCCGGGGGCCCGGTTGGTTTTTAAGGAAACACCAGCCCGACCGTACTCCACCTGCATCCAAACCTTGGGAGGAGTATTCTAAAAGATCTGTCTCACCAAGAGGAACTCAACAAAGCTGACGGCACGTCATTCGGACGTCTGTAGCTCAAGATATGATCGTTTCCGCTTTGAGGGCACGGTTGGTTTCGTGTACGAACCAACCTCGCCGAACTCAAAGTATCCTGAATCCTTGAGTGTGATATACCGAAACGACCGTCTCGATCCAAGGATCACATCGCCGCTGACGGCGCGTCGTTTGGAGGTCCGTAGCCCGAGTTATGGGCATTTTAATCCAAACCACTCGGTAACGGGGGTTTCAGGCCCGTGCCGTCCCGGCCCGAGACCCCCCGGTTGGCCCAAACTGGGTCGACCTGCCCCGGACAGGGTCGACCTGGCCGGGCCCGGCGCGCCGGTTCGGTGCAAGGACCGGCGACAGCCGGTCCTTCCTTCACCGACACCGGCGGCCCGGTGCCGGCCGCCGGTCATCTTGCTCCGCCGCCGCCCGGAACCGGCCGCGGCCCTTGTCGTTCGGCGCGGCGCGACGACGTCGTGCCCTTCCGCCGCGACCCCGCTCCGGCCGCGGTGTCTTCGACTTTCTTCGACGCGACGCGACGACATCGCGTTCTTGTATCTCTTTCCACGGTGCGGCGCGACGGCGCCACGCGTATGTTCCGCATGAACCGCGTGGTGCGACGTCACCACGCTCCTTCGTACCAACCACAAAGAATACAATTATGAAATAAGGAGGTGGGTTGGCCGTGTTTGTGCGGTCCGGCCCCCTCTCATTAATCGATAACAACTGATTATAAAATCAACAAGGATGACAAGGTAGAATTTACAAACGAAATAATTAAATAATAAACATCAACATCAATCCACATGAACAAACGATCCGCGGATCAACCTGGAATTGGTTGGTCCGCGCTCGTCATTCTATTCTCAAAAGATAAGTGAATTCCAAAATAAATTCCCCTACCTCGATTACATGTGAGGAGCACGTCAACAAGCCGTGGAAGACAAGCGTCGCGGAGGTCGGGCTTCGCGGGAATCAAACATCGATTCCGTTGACGTTGGTGGAAGAAGCGCTCGATGAAGTCGAGTCGAGTCGAGTCGACACTCTCAGAATACTTTGTGGGTGGCGGTGATTCCCTTCCTTTCTCCGGTTGAAGAAGGTAGAAGGTGTTGCTTCACGTTCTTCGGAGATGTGGAACGTTCTTCTTTGAGAGGTTGAAGGTCTTCCAAAAGTTCTTCTCCTCTCCTTAGTTCTCCCCACAAAGTTTATGCCAACCCGAAGAGAAGAATAGAATCTCTCATTTTAATGTTGGAAAAATGATTTCAAAAGAAATCAAACACTCAAAATAATTAATTAAGTTGGTTTAAATAATTAAATGCAAAGTGTTGGAAAGAATTTCAAAAGATTGAAATTCAAATAAACAACACTTACTCACCTCATTAATTAAACAAGTTGTCAACATTAAAGTGGGAGTTGTGGGGGGGGTTTAGAGGATATGAAGGGGTGGGGTTCATGTGGGACCCACCACCCTCATAACCTCCCAAGGGAGGTTGGGTGGTTACCCAACTTCCATCAAGAGTTTACACTTCGAGTAAAATTAATTAAAATTGTAGTGTCATTATATAATAAACTTCCACAATTTTTATTATCAACACTCGTGTAAACACAACTCCGGAACAGGAGTTCCTAAGCAATTACCGGCGCTGCGAGTTCATCGGTGCCCTCAGAATTCGATTCCGGGCACCGGTTCAAAAGTTAGAAAAACCCACTCGTTCGTTCACTGAACGTACCCGAGCCAAACTTCGAAAATTGGTTCCGGGCACACCGGGGCTCGGAATCAGGTGCCGTCAGAAACCGCGTTCTTGTAAAATTCCAAACAAAATTATGAAACAATTTCCCTTGAATTTTACGGGTCATTACAGGGGTGAACATTTTAAATGAAACAAAGTTTGTTATATAATAAATCCAATGTTTGACATTCATATTTTTTTATTTCTAGGAAATAGATAAGTATAAATCCATTTTTACACTTAAAAGAATTATTGTTCTAAAAAGCAGTTTTGTCACTATTTTCACACTTATTTTAATATTTATTTTTGAATCTTTCTGAAATTAAATTTGAAAAAAATTATATTAATTTTTTAATTAATCATATAAAAATTATCTTAGTGTGATTTTTGATAATTTTTTGAGAAGATAAATTGTTCGATGAGTAGTAAAAATATCATTTTTATTAAAAAATTTCAATTCTATTAAAGCATTAAAATTAGAAAACTTGTTTTCATATTGTTTTAAAATTAAAATTAGTTCAATAATATATATATATTAATTAAATTTATTTAATATTTATTAATTTCATAGTTATGTTTGATATAAAAACATTTTAATATTTTGGAACAAATCTCTTTGGAAATTTGTTTTTTCATCGCATGTGCAAGATTAATTTTATCTTAAAATTTTCCACTTATGTAAATAAAATTTTCCACTTATGTAAATGAAATTTAGAATAATTTATACAATATTATTAATTAAAATAGTTTATATTATAAAATAATACAAAACTAATTTTCTTCCATAATGAATTGTCCAAATAGTTAAAATTAATTACTACTATTATGGTAAAAATGGGTTTATCAGGGAGTTAACCTAAAATTATAAGGGGTAAAATGACTTAAAAACTTGTAAAAGACCAATTATATAGCCATATTTAGAACATATCACCTATTATGTTATATAATGAACCATAGTTTTTCCTTTTTTAATGTGGAAAACGTGGGTACACAATTTTATTTTTAAAATATACGAGTTTTCCACTCACCTCAGTTATAAAAGGTCACCCCTCTCCTATCCTCATGAAAATTCAAAACAATTTTTAGACCAATAAATATAAAAAAACATATTAATTCTATAATCACATTATATAATCTGTTTTATGTTAATAAATCCATCATAGAAAGGATTTTGGTGCAAATGAAGAGAATTTGTTTGAAAAAGATATAACATCCTTAACCGGGCATTTTATTTTATTTCATACTCTATCTAATTCAATTATTATTAACCATTGATTATATAAAAAAATAAATATCTTAAATATTATGATATTTTAATATATTAATGGAATAACCTATATCCACATCCACTTCCATAAAATTGGATACAAAATCATCACTCGTGTGTATGATGGTCCAGTAAAATGCAAACCTATGTTATTAATTTCACATCAACACCTATCATAGATAAATATAATAATGGATTTAATTATTATATAATATAATTATAATATTATTATAACTCCGTAATTATAATAATACATATATCATCTTACCTCCCAACTCTTTGGAAATAAATAACTTCACTCTTGTGTACAATGTACTACCGTCTCGCGAACCAATGTGATGTGTTTTTCATTTTTTTAAATGGATAGTGATAATGAGATATTAAATGAATATATATTCTTTTTTTAATTTAATAATACTTATGAAATTATTATATCACATATAACTTCTTAATTTATATTCTGTGGGTGATATGATAACATCGTTCGTGTGTACGACAGAGTTCCGCTTTACGAAGTGATGTGATTCTTTTTTCACTAACACATTAAATGGAAGGTAATTAGGGTAAATTTATTTAATATATGTGATATATATGAAATAAAAAAATTATTTAATGGTGATATTTTATTTACCTTTCATTCATTTCATCTATTTAGAAAATAGGAACATCATTTATGCTTACGTGCGACCTACCCTCTTTAAGAATTGGGAAATTAATTTTATTTCTCTAACATTTATTGACTACTATAAAGAAATATATAATGAATATATATGATATTTATATATTGTTTAAAATTATTTATACAATTTAACCATGATCAATGTATAAGTAATGGAAATTAAAAATCAAAACCTACACGAACAACAATGTTGTTATTACTCGAAACGTGATTTTAACAAGGTAATGTTAATAAATGTGTAATAAAAGTTCATAAGTAAATAATATATGGTATAATATATATAATTATTGTTCTGTAATTTATTTATATGAAACATATATTTATTATACAGTATGTTTTAATTTTCATGAAGTAATTCAAGACTTATAGTAAGGGATTTCTGTCTCACTTTTTACTTCTCTGAGAAACATGCCATATACAAAAACTATTTCTTATGTACGCCATATATAATACCCAATAATGTATTTTATGATTATTATAATAAAAATTATGGATATATATATTTCCAATTAAAGATATCTATTTCATGGGAATTAGGATCAAATGTTTTCAAAGTGGAAAGGGATATGTGTCTTAATTTTCTTTTTTCAATACATATATTGTGTTATGTACCTATATTCTTTTATGAGGTGTACATCCAACCCATTTGACATGTAATATCATAAATTTATTTATTCTCATGATATTTTATGTTTCCCTTAATTATATTATTTCATGGTGCTTATGATTCAATGTAACCAAAGTGGTAATGGTTTTATGATACTATTTCAGTGTTTATTTGGACTGTTTATGTTTTTTTTCTTCAGATGATGAAATATTATGATAATTCTATATGTAAATACATAAAATTTATTATCCCATGGTTATGTGAGGATAATACATGTTTTAATTTCACTCTCCTCTCATTATTTTCTAAATATATAAAAATAATGATTTTAATATAAACTAAATTTATTACTCTCTTCGGTCAAAAAACCCTTTTTATTCTATATCCAAGTTTTCTGACATTATTTTCAAAAAACGTTTTCAAATTATATAAAGGATTTATTAAAAAAAATTAAAACATATAACATTTATTATTTTTTAAAATAATTCTAATGTTCTTTTAAAAAAAACAATGCTCATTTTGATTTTACAAAAAATGTTTATGGGATATTTTTTTAATGTGTACATCAAGGAATACAATTTCCTCTACCATGGAAAAATCATTGTTTTAAATCATAAATTATAAGTTTAAAAGATTATTTTCAAAGAAAAAAATATCCATATTGTTTTATAAATTTTTAGTTTTTTAAGAAGTTATTTTGAAAAGAAATGTATTCTTCCTTAAGAAATGTTTTAACTATTTTTAAATATTCTTTTATAAGTTTCCAAGGGTATTTAAAAAGAAATTTATTTTGGAAATATTTTGTTTTATGAAAAAAAAATTTCAAATAAAATTTATTTTCCTCACGAAATTATTCAAGTGGTCTTTAAAATAATTTTTCATCTGAGATGATATCCTGTGATGCTAATTTTCCTTTATGAGAGATATGATTTAGGGACACCATTTTTATTTATTCTCAGGATGGTTTTTATAAAACCCATTCTTATTCCATGGGTTATACCAAGTTAAAATGATTATGAAACCCACTTATATTTTTGGTTTTATGCTTTGATTAAATGATGAAATGATTATGAAACCTATTTCTTTTCATAGATTTTGATATTTTAAATATTTTATGATCTTGTGGAACACATCTGTATGATTTTCATTATGTTATAGTTGTAATGTTATAACCAAGGACAAATTTTATGTAACAACAAAGGACGATGGTTACATTATAACCAAGATAGGTGTAACCTCTATCTCCCACCAATGCATTAGGTAACGATTAATATCTTATGAGATAAATAGGTCTTGAATGTGGAGTAAACCCATTCAAGAATGAGAATTGTTTCCATTACTATAATCTTGTGAGTGAACCTTGACTACTATGTTGGTTTTTGGAGTGAACCCATTCCACTATGTTAGCTATATATGTATCCCTTGATTAATAAAGAAATGGTATTCTATGCTTATGTGTATGAAAATAATATTAGTTTTATGCTAATAGTTTATAATCACAACTCAAGTTCTTTAATTACTTTATGATTCATGTCTTATGAGTTTCCATGATTTATTTAATGTATCATTTTTACTATCTATGATATGAAAGGTGTATTGTTTTAAATGTTAATCTCATGTTCTCACACCCTTACTCTCTTGTTATAAAGATATCTTCCTTGTTTTTCCTTACTAAGCATATGATCTCACCTATTCTTATGTTTCCATTCCCCAAGATATGAATAATGGTTGATGTAGGGTACGTATATGAAGAGTAATAAATTGGAAGATATTTTTGGGATACATTGAATATCTTTCATGAAAAGACAAGATGGTGTATCTAGTCTTCAAAGACATTAAACCTATATGGTCTACAAGCATGTATTTTTTAAATGAATTTAATATTTATATAAAAACATGTAATAATTATGTGTGATAAAATTGGGTGTCTATATGTTGAGGTTCCATTGAACACCACAATCGATTTTATCTTACTGAGATCTGAGATTTACCTCTACATTCTGGAAGGGACTCCAACATGTTTTAAATACTGAGTTGATCTTTAGTACCGCTTATCACTCCAAAAATTATGGCCAGTCAAGCTGGACTATTCATACACTAGAATACATGTTGAGAGAGTGATCTATGGACATTTAAGGAGGATAGGATCAACATCTTCATCTACTTGAGTTCCCATACAATGATAGTTTCCACTTTGGAATCCAAATGAATCAATATGAATCCATTTATAAGAAGAGATGTTAAAAACCAATGTGTTGGGATGAAGATAGTGAATGATAGATTTTTGGACCTATAATGGGTGAGGAGATTGTTGAAAAGGTCAGTATGATTAAGAAACACATCAGGATATCATAGAGTTTATAGAAGAGGTATGTTGACAATAGTCTATGAGACATAGAGTATGAGTTTAGGGATAAATTGTTTCTCAATGTAACTTCAACGAAAGGATTCAATAGATATATTAATTAGGGAAATATAAAACCTAGGTACAATGAAACCTTTCATATTATTTATTTGATTATAGTTGTGGCTTATCCACTAACACTCCCTACAACCCTTTCTCAATTACAAAATAAATTCCATGTACCCATCTTGAGGAAGTACACACGAGATCCCTCACATGTACTGAATTAAAAGATGGTATATTTAGAAGATATTATCTCTTATAAGGATCCTCAAATGAAGATATTAGACAATAGAGATAAATTTATAAACAATAATATGACTCACCTGGACAAAGTGATATGTCAGAACCATAAATACAAAGGGGATACCTAGGAACTAGAGGGAGCCATGAAGTAAAAGTACCCTCAACTATTTATACCATAGTATTTATTACATTTTTAGGGTTAAATTATTTATGTGATGAATAATGTAACAACCCATGTATTGAAAAAGTAAAACTATTCTGAAAGCATATGTGACACGCAACACCGAGCCTAAATAAATCATGATTATTTATGACCATTATAACCTAGAAATTAAATGAGTGGGTATGAATAATATAAATACTTTATAAAATATATATAATTTTACTAATCAAAATAAATGTATTTACAATTTCATTTTATGAAAGTACTCAATTTTTAATGAGGAGATTCTATTATACGAAAACATGTTTCCTTCATAAATGGTCATTATTCTTTTTGAGAAAATATTATAATTAATATATGGGAATTTTATAATTTTTTGAGAATGAAATGATTTTAGAAATAATTATCTCAAAATTATGTTTTGGTGATTTTCTTAGGATTCTTTTTGAAATGCTTGATTTTTCAGAGAGTAGTGAAAATTACCAATTTTTCAAATGTTTCCATTTATTTTTATTTATTAAATTAGTTAAAATGTTCCATTATGTTATTTATTTGGAATTATAGTTAAACATGAGAAATTTTATATAGAACAATCTAATTAATTTCATTTCAAAATCAATTTTTATAGTTATGTAATATATTTACTTTTATACTTAAAACCCCAATTTTATGTAAACTATTTATGTGTACATAATGTTTATCTATTTTAGTTAATTAAAAAACCCCTTATAAGTAAATATTTATAATAAATTAATATATTAAAAATATATTTATATGAATTGAAATTCAAATAATAATTATTCATATTCCTAGAGTTAATATAAGATCATCTATTACTTGAAAAATCTATTTCTTGGAAAACCATTTTTCAACATGTTTTGCGAGTTTAATTTTAAAATAAATTATTTCACTTATGTGATTTGAATTTAATAAAATGTATTACATATTTATAATAATTTTAATTAATATTATATAATGAGTGTAACTTAATTGTTTCATAATTAATAATAGAAATAGTAAAAAAGATAGCTATCGTGGTGAAAAACTAAATAGGTAAAAGTGAGTAATATAAGAGATAAATAGAATAAAATATTTAAAACATGTTTATTTTTAATTTTATAGATTTGAATTGAAAATAATCCCTCTATAATTTATTATTGATCAATTATAGAGTAACTTGGATTGAGAGTGACTTCCTATAATTGAGTAGCTTTTGGTATTTAAAAATCACATTCCCCCTCACCTATAAAAGGTAACCTCATATCATGTACTTTACCTACTTAAAATCCATATATATGGGATAGTATCTTCCTTATATTCTATTAACTTTTTCTATTCCTTGGTTTTATCATAAATCCAATCTATGGATGCCTTAGGTATAATCGTAAAGAGGTGGTTTAAAGAAGGCGTATCATTATTAACTGAGCATCATTGTTTTCTTTGCAACTCCCTAAAATAATGATAAATCATGATTATATAATAAAATTTGGATCTAACTTATAATTATTTGTTTTCATGTTAATGTATAAACCTAAATAAATATTCACTATCAATAAATGGAAAACAAAACTATTATTCTTGTGTACGGAAGAATATGACCTCACGAACCGATGTTTTTCATTTTCCATCATTGACTCCCATGGTTTATAATGATGATGGATTTATTTTTTATATATGATATTAATGAAATTATAATTATTATTTTATGAATATATAAAATACCATGTTACCTTACCATCCATTGAAAAATGATATCGTCATTCATATGTATGGCTAACAACATACTCATGAAATGATGTGGTTTTGTTTTATTATTAAAACACATGAATTTTATATGTAATTTTATTTAAATAAATAATATAATATTCCACATATAATTATTATTTAGGAAAACTAAAATAGCACTAATCTTCTTTTCATCAGGATCATTAAAATATGGGAGCGTTACTCATGTATACATACGACCTACCATCTCCTTAAATGAAACACAGTTCATTCTTGATAACCATACAACATTATTTCTTATAAAATTATAATTTATGTATAAAAAAGATAATTATTTATTTAAAATGTTTCATAATATGATTAATTAATAATAAATTTTACATTGGTCAACTTACCAGTGTGATTTTGGACTTATTATTCGAACATCGTCAAAACATCCAATTTGAACCTACATGATTTTATAAATGTATATATAATTATAATAAATAAAAAAAGTCCCAATAAAAAAGAAAAAATCATCCTAATAAATTAAATAATGAACATAAGTTTATTATTTTGGATGATAAATAACACATGTGATGAATCGAGCTTGAGGTATGGAATCTCTCTAAATCATACTTTCCTTTGGGTTATGATCGTTATATCTCTAAATCAATTGATTTCACTCCATTATTTTATAGAATGATTATAATTTATATATATATATCTCAAATATATATACCAATATTATTATCCCATCCAATTATAGGGTAATAAATGCATTATGTTCATTTCTCAAATTCCTTCATTATGAAATTTCATTTGATTATGAGATGAGAAAATATTATTAAACCCATATTATTTTCTTTTGGTAATTATTATGTTATACAATATGATTGATTTCATTTGTGTGAAACACATAAAATATGAACATTTAATTATGGTTGTTCTTAGATAGCAGTCTAATTTAGTTGGTAAATATTTAGATTCATGAAACATTATGTATGGGATTAGGGAGTAAAACTAATCAATTATAAGACTTTTTATACCCCGTGATATTGTCTATATAGTTTTCCATGACTCATTTTTATATATTTTTGTGTGGCATTGTCACATTTACTGTATTACCATGATCTAATGATACCATGTTCTTTATGTTATTCATCAATGTGATTACTGATTAGGGTTCTATTTTATGATTACATGTTATGCCTTTGAATCACATGTTATGTTTCTATATTATGTTTGTTCCCTTACTCATATTTTTAGCTCACTACAATCTCTTATATATTCCCAGGCTATTCTATATAGTTTTATGATCTCCAATGGATTTAGGCGTTCATTATGGAGAATAAAATAAAGATTTTATGTTAAAATTCTCATTTTTATGTATGATGATACTAGTCTTCCAAATACACTATGCCTCACCTTCATTATGGGATTAATTATTAGATATTTATGTTTAAAAAACATGTAATAATATGTGAAAAAGTCATGGGTATCTATATAGAAGATCATTACCAATATAGAAATATCATAGTCTCTTTCCTACCTTTCTTAATGAGTAATTAGATAGAAAAGTAAAATGGCATCTTATAATACTTTATAATGTTCTTGACTTGGTGATCTCTCAAGTGGCTGAGATGTGTTGGCTATGTGGCCTCAGGCATGCCTCCTCATATGACAAAGGTTTTTTACTAGTATAGAGGGTGTAATTAATTTTTTTGAGGAGACTATACAATCTAAAATACAGTATAAATTCTATAAAAACAATAATATTATATTAGTAATAGTGAAAACAATATAATAAACAAACAAGTATCTGTAAAAGAACAATGAAAAACCCCAATACATAAATAACAAAAGGATCATGTTATAACATACTAGAATGGAAATAAAATACATTTTAATCATAGAAAATATAAAATAATAAACAAAATAAAATAAATACTCTCATATCTCATCCCTGAACCCCATTTTGGTCCTGTATCCATGCTCTAACCCATCAAACATGAAACAATAAAAAGAAGGATCCCTTTCTCTTGTCCAGAACTGCATCTTTGAAACCTTTTAGGTTACCAATTGGTGGCCCATTAATGGTCTGAGTACATTTCAGTTGGTTGACACCATAATTTCTAAAATTTTATAGTGTAAGATACATAGTAAATTTAATAATTTGATGGGAAAGGTATTAATTTAATCAATTAATACTAAGAATAAAATAAATCAAATGGCCCCCAAGATTTAGGTTGACACCTGGGGTCATCCCCAACCTACTTTGGCACTAAGATGGTTATATGTAAGCACAAAATGGAACTATTCCAACCATTTATATAACCCATTCTAGATATAGCCCATAAATTATCACAGTAAAACCCGACCTCATCCCTATAAGAATTAAATCATAATCAGGAAAATCCCTATAGTGATTAAAACATAAATGGGAAAAGTACAATAAGTAATAAAACATAACCATTATAAGACCTATAAGAATTTCAATATAAAAGGGCCAATACTTATAAATATGACAACATAACCACGCGTTAGTATAGAACATGAAATTGGAAAGAATTATGGTAAATTCATCAAGTATCTATTTAACTAGCCATTTACACTCAATAAGGCCAAGATCACAATTGTTATCACAATTAAATAAATAATATTCCATTACATTTTAAACACTATAGGTATGCACTATTCCTATTAACCATGTTTTAGTTCAGGTGATCCCATTTTAAGCAGTAATAATAATTTCCCAAGTTATTCCAATCCATAATATTTAGACATAAATCATCCAAGATTCACATCATCTCAGAGATATATGTTCAATTTAACCATTTATCAACATGTTCAAGGTTGGCACATCTATTTAGTGGTCTCAAGTCTTTCCCTCAAAACCAAAAGTTCATAATAGATCCACTAAAAGGTCTATACATGTATAATTCATCAAATAGAGAAAGAACCAATTATTTAATTCACTCACATGATATGTTGGTGATGTTAGACACATCATAGAAAAAATAATAATTGAAATATAAAATTAGGGATAAGTTTATACCACCCACTGTAGAAAAAAAAGATAAAGAAAAACTCCTAATTTCCCAAGGTAGTGTTCAGTTCCTTTTCTAATCCCCTTAATCACTAGTAATATGACACCAATATTAGATGGATCAGATCAACACAGATTGATCCATAGAAGATGGGGGGTCCAATTAGATGGAAATAAGGTATAAAAGGCTCTAAAAAGATATTTTGGGTTCCTATGATTAAAAAGAAAAATCTTGGATCAAAAGGAGTTCAGTTGATATATGGGGTATTAATAGACAAGTTGCTGAAAAGGGGACCATGATAGAGCCCGTTGGGCCATTCCATAGAACTACCTAACATAGGGAATGCTATGAATCATGCCAAGTGACAATGATTCAACCCTATCGGCAAAAGAGGGTTCAAGATATATACCAAGGTCCCTGATATATATTCTCTTTACTCAAGGGTAGAATACATCGTAGGCATGGACACAATGCCACAACCATTCCTTAGAAAAGGTACAAGGTGCGCCACAATCTATCTCCACACCTTAGAGGTATTGGATTTGGTAGAACCAACCAAGAACAACCCAAACACCCTAAAACTAAAGAAATTATCTCTACATTATAGTGGTCATCTCCCATGGTATAGCCGACATCACAAAAATAAACCACGTTGTAGCTATTCTATAATTTAAAGTGTCCATGAAAATAATATACAAAACACATATGCTAAAACATTGATATTCACACCATAGTGAGCCAATAAATGGCCTAAAACAGATATCCACCCTGTAGTCTACACTATAATAGATTATTTTTCAACTCTACTCCTCATTCCTCCTTTATCTGATAAACTCACAATAATGAAGGATAATAATGGTCCTAACAAAAAAAGGATCAAAGTGGTAAACAAAAAATTTAAAATGGTCACAATTGGAAATATATGGGATCCTGGAAAATGGGTATACCGAGTTATAGATGATCATGATTGGAAGAGGAGATACATGTAATGGTTGGTGGTTAAAGTATTTTAATATAAGGTAGGTGTGTATTTCAATAAAATATTCTCATTATAGTGAAACAAACCACTTTTATAAATATTATTTAATCGAAAACATTGTTTTATTTATATTTAAATTTTTTATTTAAACGTTAAATTTATATTATTTCAATAAATACCATGATTTTAATTGTTTATATATATACAAAAAAATTAATTAACATTCACTAATTTTTTTTCATTTGGTTATAAATAATTAAATAAAATTATCTTTAAAAATAGATATCTTTCAAAGCGTTGTTTTTTAAAGTGTTGGGTATTATATTGTAGTATATTAAAATTTTCAATTTTAATAGATTATTAAAATAAAATAACTCAATTTATAAACCAATCAATTGAAACTCATTCACTCAGAAATTTATACGAAATATGGTTAATTACCCATAAATCTAAAAATTTATTTTACAATATATTTTATTTATTAGTTTAAAATATAATATTCCAATATTTAGAAGTTTAATTAGATTAAATGGAGTCCAAATTTTAAACCATAAAAGAAATTTTTTAAGTATTTCAATTTGATTTTTAGTCATACAAATATGATAATGATGTAAAAAATTGGGGAACCATGATAAATATAAAATAAGGAAAAAGGGTTTGAAACTAACCAGTAATGCAATAAAATATCACAAAACTCTATTTATAATTTTTTGGTGAGGTACTTATCAATTAAAACCTATCAAAACTCTATTATTATCCACATTTTACCCCCTATATTTTTAAAATGAAAACTTTATACTCTTTGGAATGAGGATTTTCAGAAATTCCAATCAAAACTCACTTATAAAAGGACCTACCCATAGCAGTTCCAAACCACTTAAAAAATGTAACTCTCTATTTAATATATTTAAAATTACCCACTAAAAGTACTTCTCATAATTTTTTTAAATTTTATATCTAAGAAATTAGAATAAATCCTTCATTTATGAAGGAACCTACATTGAGGAGTGAATTCATTAAAGTAAATACCTAGTTATCCATAATATTCTTCAATTATATTCTCATATACACTATTTATAAATTTCATTATCCATCTTAATTATTTTATATTAACATAATTATTCACTATATAAATTTATATTACTATTAAAAACCCAGTACTCTTATATATTCCCTAGTATAACATGTCCTTTTTTGGGACAGTTCTACCACCAACATGAATGATACAATACCAACATCATTATTTTCATAATTAATATGTTTTAACAAATTAATTATGGTTAAATTTGATATTTAGGATTAGTTAATATCATTAATATTATTTGTGAAGTATTATAAAAAAAATTAATGATCATTATAAATCAATCCATTGTTATTGGTAAATTACTTGAAACAATCTCTTCATGGATCCCATTATCAAAAATAATTCCCATATCTACCATAAAATAAACACGATAATAAATAAATAACTATAACACAATGATTCCACTAACTTTAATAATATAGGAATGATGAAGTTAGTATCAATATTGGGTGAATGATATTTACATTGTGAAACTCATATAGAACAATCAAAATTAAAATAAGTGATTCTAAAATTAACAATAACTTGATAATATATGTGAAATTAATGACAATAAATAAAGAGTATATAATATAATATATATGAATAATATTATGAATAATTTATTAATACGATCATATTGATTATATAAGAGGTTAAAGTTATTTTCTAAAAGTAAAAAGTAAAATTAAGGGTGTCTACTTCTCAATTTTCCTTTCATTGGGATATTTTCTATATTCAAAAACTATATACTTTTTCTTCGGTGTATATAATTAAAAATGGATTTATTATATCATAATTTAAATAAAAATAAATTTATTTAAAAATACTACTTCAGTTTTATCATTCAATATATTTTTATTAAAAAGTTACTATTGTTATAAGGGTTTATTTTCCAATCCCAATTTGAAATTGAGATTATTTATGTTTGAATATAAATATGGGGAAAATTTTTATTCTATATCAATTAAATCAATTATGTTTTCTTATCCTCTAATTATTTATATTTTTTACATGTCCTCTTAACATTTTATTTCTCTTGGGTTCACAATTAAATTGAAATGATGATTGTATGTGAAGTCAAACTTTTCTCTTCTATTTGGCCAATAATATTTATCCTCCATATTAATATTATTATTACTATGTTATTGATATAACTAGATTATATTTTATGATATATTAATGACTTTTTAAATTAAATGGACTTTATTTAAAAATAATAATTTTTTTATCATTATCAGTATAGTCAATTTAACCCAACTATAACTCTATTTACAAAAGTATGAAGATGATATTTTTAAGGCTTTCTACATGAATAAAATTTCCCATAGTTATAAAATTTCTTCATAAAAAAATTATCCATTTCATGTTTTCATGAGTTTCCAAATCAAATTCTTTTCACATTTTGTTTATTTTTTATTTAATATAAATGATATAAAAAAGGTCATTTTATCCTGTTTTTCAAAGAAAAATCCTAATGATCTTATGAAAGTATTTTCATTTATATAATATTACATGAACGTTTACGATTCAACAATAGGGATAAAATACATTGATACCATCTAACTTCTTTCTTAATATAGATTATGATCATATCTTTTGGAAATTTTTTGGACACCCATTTATTTCTTAGGTGTAATTATTCTATGATGGATTTATAACAGTTTTTATATTAAAAGGGTATATATATCAATGGTTTACCATTATGATTTGTGTGGGTACTCTACATCAATCAAATTCATTGGGTAATGTGTTATATATCCAAATATAATGTGTGGAAACCATTTAGTTTTCTCATAAGATAATGCATGAGAATCATTGGGTTTGTTCATAATATAATACGTGAGAATCATTGAGTTTGATTAAAAAATAATTCAAGAAATCAGTGGGTTTTCTCATAATATACAACATGAGAATAATTGGTTTTACACACAACTATATGCATGATATTCATTGGGTTTTCTCATAATGTAATTATTTCTGATCTTATGTTTTTTCAACATTATAATGTCATTAATTGATGATTGTTGAATCATGTATTAGAGTTTTATTAATCATACATTATGTTATGATAAAATATTTAATTTATGAATCATGATTTTATGGTCTATTTTTAATTGTGTATAACTATTTTTGGTTATTTTCATGCATTTTGATTATGTTTTCATACCCACATGATCATATTAGACTCACTTATTATATTTGATTGCAATCTATGTTTACCCTTATTGATCACTTGAGCTCACCCCATTTTATGTTTCCATTCGCTAAGTAATGAAGAAGGGTATTATGTGTGTTGTGACTAAAAGGGTATCACATAATAAGATTATTTTTTTGGTAATGTAAAAAAATTATTTTTAAAAAATAAAATCATGTAACTAATCTCCAATGATAATAAACCGTTGAGATCTTGGATTGTGTAAATTAATGTGATGTTATTTTTAAATTGTAGAAATAATGTGACATATAGGCATGTTATGCATTCATAATCTCAAATGGTCTCAAAACATATGTGTAAAGTTGTATTTTTAGAACCATATTTGAGATTTCAAGTCTAAGGAACCGTAGTTGGTATTAGAGAGGGTTTTAGTTATTTTTGGGGATTAAAAAAATAGCATTGAACCTAAAAAAATATATAATGAAAAAATAGATTTAGGATGAACATAAAGTTTCATTGGTTGAAATAAATGTGTCATAATTTTGGGAATCTTGAGATTTATTTCCTTATCATATGATCTCTTAATTTTATTATTTTTACATAACACTCACACAAAAAATTTTATTTTAGTCAGTGGCAATGAATATGAGGAATTTAGTTAATAACCTAAACCTTATCAGACTCCAAAACACACTAAATATGTGAAAATTGAGTTTCATGTAAATTTAGGTGATAAATAGCATAGATGAAATAAGATTAAACTTCCTATATATCCAAAAAATGAGGTAAGAAGCACCCAGGTAAATGTCTCTAAGGATCTGAAAGATTATTTATGTGTTGTAATGGAGGGATTATTTTTATGAAATTCCTAGTAAAAATAAAATATTCAACTATCACGTTGGATAAAAACATAGTTCTTTCTATGGTACCTCTAAGAAATCAATGATTTAAATGTGATGAAATTATGAATTATGAATACCAATTCACTAATATAAGGGTAAATAGTGACAATTGATGTCAACAACATCTTAATCCAAGGGTTACATAAATATCCTATTCAATCACAAATGCTTATGTGGGTTACGAAATAAACTGTTTTAAGGTGAATTAATCATTGATTCTAGAACAAAAAATATCTTATTTGATCCCAGATCTACCCACCCCTTTGTATCAATTTTTTTTCTAAGAGCATAAAATCCCAACCCCAATGACAAGATATTGAATTATCATTAAAAGTATCACAATGATATTATAATTTCATCCAAAATATATAACTATTATATTATTAATTTTTTATGGGAATATATTTCCTACAAATCTTGTTAGTATACTTTTTTCAACCATAATTTAATTTTGATTAGGGATTAAATCTCTATTAATATTGATCATATGAATTTCTAGAATAAGGAAATCATATTTCATATCCTAAATCCACCCATGATAATCTATCGATGCACAAAAGATATTGAACTCACTATGGGAATTACTTCCACTTTATAAGTCTTAATACCAAATCATGAGGGGTGTTCAAAAAATTATTGGGGGAGGAAATCAATTTTTAGGATATTATTAATATGATGGGAAAAATGAATTTCATAGTCTTAACTGATATAGTGAGGTTTCATATCATTATAAATTATATGTTGAGTCTTCTATATCTTGTGGAATACCCTCAATTATTCTCATTAGAGATAGATAATTAAAACTCTAAGGATACAATTTATTTAAGGGGGTTGAATGTAACACCCTAAGATTTTAGTATGAATTTTCCATTTAATAAATACAATTTTAAATAGTTTTTTTTTAAACATAGGACCAAATAAAAACAAACCATAATATATTATATTGAAATAAATATTACAATTCAAGATAAACATTAATATATTATGATAATGAAATATGAAACAACATTAAGAAAATTATAATATGAATAAATCCACAAGTAAATAAAAATTCCACAAATATAACATCTTTATCCTCCTAGTATCCCCTGAATATTATCACCAAAATTTAAACTATGTAAATAAGGAAAATAATTATCAATATAATAGGCCTTTTGATATAGAAGTAAATTAATATTATGAATTATTATAATAATGTATGCAAGGATATATAAAAGAAAAAAATCCGACCATTATATATATATATATAGTTATATGAAATATGCTCATTGGATATATTTTCATTATATAATTATATATTTAATAAGTATATTTATGTTCTTAAATTGATAGTAACAAATTGAAAATAATATAAGTCAAAAACAATAAAGAATAAAACACAAATATAATAGAAGGATGATTATATCTACCACCACATAACACAACACAAGGAAAGAAATTGCAGAAAACACATAGGCCTGAGGACTTAGCCCCATGGCCTACCCCTAACCCCCAATCCCTTAGTATACCACCACCAACAGTGGAAAAAACACAAAGATAATATTTAGTTGAAATATTTTATTATAAAAATAAGTTTTATGCATTATATATTATATATTATTATTATTATTAAAGAATTATTTCAATAAAATTGATTGATTAAAATGAATTAATCTAAATTAAATAAAAATAATCCATGAAATATATAAATAATACTAATTTAATTATTCATGAAAATTAAACATGATTTATTTATAAACTTTTTTAGTATATATTATATGATTTATTTAAAAGTTAACTTTTTATTAATTTAAATAATTAAATGAAATTAATTATTTGTATATATACACAAATTAATTAAAATTCATTGAATTATTTCCAATTGGATAAAAATAATTATAAAATCTTTTAATGTTAAAATAAATAGTTTTTAAATGATAGTTTTTTGGATGTGTTGTGTATTTTATCTGAAAAAATTAAATTTATCAGTTTTATCGTATTATTATAATAAAATAGATCAATATATAACAAAAAATATTAAATATCATTTAATTAATAATTTATCAGAAATAATGTTAATAACATTTAATGTTTTAAAAGTCATTTTTCAATAAAAAGAGTTTTTTATGTAGTTTATGATTTCATTTAAAGGATACATTTTCCATATTTTTAAATTGTATTAGACTAAATGGATTCTAAATTTGAAATCAGCCTGTTGAAATTTTTTAAGGATTTCAATATCATTTTTCAGCATAAAATGTTACCGTGGTAAAAAAATTCAGTTACCATAGTAAAGGTAAAATGAGGTAAAAAAGGGGTTAATCTGAGATGTAAAAAATATAAAATTTCATAAATCCCTATATATAAATGTTTTTATGAGGTATTTATCAACAAAATTTTAACCCACCTCCGTTATGATTTACTTTTTGTCCACATTCATTTTATAATGTCAACCTTATACATTAAAGAATTAGAATTTAGGAAAATTTCACTTGAAACCTACTTTTAAAAGGAAACATACACTACCCCTTACAAAACACTAGTTATATATTTAATAAATTAAATTTATGAAACTAAAATATACTTCTTATATTTATTGTGGCTTCTATCTTAAAGAAGAAATCCTAAATCCTCAATTTCTGAAGGAACCCACGTTGAGAAGAATTATATTAATCAAAGTAAGTACCTTGTTCTGCACAACCCATTTTCAATAAAATTCACATATAAACTCTTTATAAATATAATTATACACCATAATGATGTTATATTAACATTAACCTTTTATAAAATTATATTACTATTATATAACTCTATATTTTTACTCATTCAGTAGTATAACATGTTCTTGTCTAGGTATGTTCTACCACCTATATGATTTTTTCTATAAAACACCACTATTTTCATAATGAATAAGTATCAATACATTAATATAATTATATATGATAATAAGGATTAATTTATTTCCATAATATTATTTTGAAATCAAGGCAAAATATGATTGATCATTATAAAGTAAACTATTTTTATTGATAAATTTCTTGAAAGAAGATCATCACAGATTCTATTCTCTTGACCCACACATATATATCCTATAAAACAAACACAAGATGAATAAATAAATTCAACATAATTATTCCAACAACTTTATCAATATATGAATTTTGAACTTGGTATCGTTGAACAAGGACTAGCATCACCACTATGAAACTCATACAAAACAAATAAATTTACAAACATTCAATGTTGAAAAAAACAAAAACTGACAAATATATGTGTAATGAATGAATACAAATGAATTGTATTAATGTTAGTAGATATTAATATAGTTTTTAAATTATTTATTAATATGATTATGTTTATTATACAAGAGGTTAAAGTGTTTTTTGGGATGTCAGGAGTAAAGATAATGGTTTTATCACCTCAATTTTATTTTTATTAAGATATGTTTCATAGTCACCACATATATTATTTAATGTGTTGTATATACTCTTCCATAGATGTATATTTTCATAATATAAATTAAATTAACGATATTAACTAAACAATATCTGGTTTTTCTTCAATGGATTTGTATTTAAAAGATACAAAAGCTTCAAGGGTTAATTTTTCAACCTCAATATGAAATCAAGATTGTTTATATTATAATTTATATCTAGTTAAAATGATTTTATGTTCCCCCTAAAAACATATATATTTTATTCTATTATTTATATTTATGTATTTTACATGTCTTCTTATAATTGCATCACACTTTGGTATATAATTCAACCGAAAGGATGTTTATAATTAGATCCAACCTTATCCCTTCTTTTTTTATTTGGAATATTTCTCATAAATGTCCATATATTTTATAATATTTTATAAATTTCCTTATCTATAATTATAATAAATATTAAATTATTTTTAATGGACTTGTATTTATTACAAAAAATGAATATTCTTTTAAAAAATTTTGTTTGACTAGTTTTCACAAACTTTGAGTATCTTTACTAATGTTTGAAAAGAATATTTTTTAGATCATTATATATGAATTAATATTTTAAATTTTAAAACCATTTTTCAAAATAAATATTACTCTAAAAATTTTCATTATTTTCCAAAGAAATATCCATTCCAATTGTATTGTGATTTTTTTAATTTAAAATAAATTTTATTAAAAGAAAATGACATTTCTTCTTGTTTTTCAGTATAATTTTATAATTCACTTCTAAAAGTTATTTTCAATTTTTTCAATATCCTTTAATTTTTATCATTATTCACTAGGGATATGATTTAACTAATATACCCACCTTCAATATCTAAAAATATTTTTTCATGTCCTATGGAATGTTTCTTAAAACTCTCATATTTCTAGAATTTAATTATTCCATGATGGATTTATAAAGGTTTTTAGGATCTAGGGGTACCCATATATAAGATTCATCATTATGATATGGGAATATCAATTATATATCTTCAATGTATTGGGTAAAGAGTTATATCTCATAGATAATTAATGGTTTCATTGGGGTTTCTCATAGGATAATTCATGGACATTGTTGAGCTTCCTCATATAATTATTATTGTGAATAATAGGGTTTTCTCATAAGATAATGCATTTAAATCATTAATTTTGATCATAAGATAATGAATGGGAATCATTGAGTTTTATCCCAACTAAATGTATGGGTATGATTGGGTTTTCACACAACTTAATATATGGGTATCTTGAATTTTCTGACAATTAAATGTGTGGACATGATTTGGTATTCTTATAGTATTTTTATCCCTAAAATTATGTTTATTTATAATTTCGATTCCTATATATCAAGACTATAAAATCATGTTTAAACACTCTTATTACTCATATATTATGTTTTTCAAGAAGTTTTGTTCCATGTATCACAAAAATTATGAATAATGTTTTATATTGTATGATTTTTTTGTCTATGTTCACAAACATTGATTATATTCTCATTACCACATGCTCATATTATACTCACTTATGATATCTGATTATTATCTCTTATGTTTACCCTTATTGGTCATCTGATCTAACCCTAATATTATGTTTCCATTCCTATGGTTATGAAGAAGAGTTTAATTTGTGATGTTTCCAAAAGGGCATCACATGAGAAGAAAATTTGTGGGAAATGTAAATTAATTATCGTAAAATAATAATATATTTTAGATAATATATAAATATATTTAAGGATTAGGTTTTTGGATTGTGTAAATTTGGGATGCATATAGTTTATATTATGGAAATGTTGTAAAATATATGTTTTTTATACTCAGGTTATGTCACTTGGTTTCTAACACATTTGAAAAGTAATATTTCTTTCACCATATACAAGAGTCATGGTTTAGGGTGCCACAAAAGGGTTAATAAAATAGCAGAAACTTTGTAGTGGAATCCATATAATGATCCTTCTCACTAGAAAAGTGATGAATGGGAAGATATGTTTTTCAGATGTTTTTTATATTTTCTAGAGGTGAAAATGATAGAGAATCAATTTATCAAACGATGGTAACATATGTATTTACGTGACATGTGTAAGAGTCTTAGTTGGGAAACATGGGGTATATTTGTGGAGATATTTGATAGTAAATAGTGATTCTTTTCATGGTTATACTAAGGATGAGAAACATAAGATGTTGTTTTAAGGAAATTTATATGTTCCTCAGAACATGTTTAAAATAACAATCAATAATTTTCATCATTTATATTTGGTTTCATATTTTAAAACCATTTTTTCCTAGGAGAAGACAACACTGGAAAATTTTCTTTCCAATTGCCTTGAGTGCAAATATGTGAAGACAAAAAATATATTTTAATAGGTTAGTT
Organism: Viscum album; assembly: GCA_963277665.1. Lineage (NCBI taxonomy): Eukaryota > Viridiplantae > Streptophyta > Magnoliopsida > Santalales > Viscaceae > Viscum > Viscum album. The sequence continues at coordinate 602,250,459 of OY728119.1, read as the reverse complement.
TCATCCTATAGTTATTAAACAATGAATAATGAGTATATATATATATATATATAATATTACAATATATATTGATAATATTTTATGATTTATGGGTTATCATGGATCGATTGGGAAGACATGGGGTGGTTCCTAAGTGGTAAAAAATGTCATCCTATATTTGAGACCCAGGTTCGAATATAGATGAGAGATCATCTTTTAATATACTATAATAGTAAAGTAAAAATAAAATAAAAGGTACTATAACAGTATTGTAAAATGGAACTATATACTTGAATTAAGTTAGTGGGACACATATTTGTGGTTTCATGCCACATGGCCTTTAGGGTATCATTATCCTTTAGGCCAACATTGACACTTTAGGTTAAGGGGCCTCCAGGACTTCAAGGGAAATTTGACAACAGGGTATTTGAGACATGGAAATGGGTAAAATGTGACATGATGGGATCAAATGAATATCTCAATTCCATATATTTGTTGTGAAACATGGAGACTTAAATGCATCTTCAAGTGGGATGCCTTAAAAGTGGGATGGGTGTGATGGCGCTTATCATCAAACATTTGTCCCAATATATTTTTGATGCGGGGAAGATGGTTTCTATATCATGTGACTATCAATATAGTGGGAATAATTAGATTGTGTGGCACAAAAGGAAGGTGATGTAGTGGGGTGACCCACAAGAATTATCGGGTGGGTGGATAAAAAGAGAATTAGGTATAAAGAAACATATTATCTTACCATATTCCAACACATATCTTTAATGAGGAATCGAGGGGTGACCTATAATGATTCATCAGAATAGCATGATACAACCATTCTTAGTGGTTGTGGGGGGGGGGGTAACTTTTAGTATAGGAACCCTATGTTATGACTACTGATGGGGGGCAGAGAGGTGAGGTGTTAGTCTTGTGACATTGTATTAAACACTATAGTCATTTTAGGAACCCATGCATTCAACCTTTAGTCAGGTGGGCCTTTGGGCCACCCATGTTCTAAAGACTCTATTCTTTTAATCCATTATACCATGTTTGAAATATATAGTTCTAATGGGATTTCTACATTCCTTATAGATAGGGACAAGTATTGAACCATAAGGGTGCCTTATTTTGTGATTGGTTTGGTAGCTTGTAATCCCCTCCATATATAATAAATAAATTAATCTATTATAAAATCATGTTCATTTCTTACTATTAATAAATTGATCCTGGTGGATATTTTTGAGAAGGTACATAAGATTAAGGTAGTGAAAATTCTTAGAGTTATGAGGACAATAATATATGATCATGATTATCAATTTACATCTTTTATATAGAGAGGATTACACAATTCTTATGGAACCCAATTATTCCATAAAATTTCATTCCATATATATAATGATGGTAATATTCACTAGGTAATTAAGATATTGGTGGATATTTTAAAGATGTATCACTTGGATTTTAGAGGGGAATGAGATGATAATTTACTATTTTTTTAGTTTTTATATAATAAAATTATCATTAATATATTAGTAAAAAACATTATATTGATTTGTATTAGAAACTCTTTCGATTGTCATTATATTGAGTTTAGATTCGTGAGATTGATATATTTGTGATGAATATAGTACAATATATGAAGAAATAAGTAAAAATTATAAAAGATCACATAATAATTTCTTAGAGTGTATAGAATTATTATGTAGATCAGAGGAGGATACCATTGGAGTTTTTGGTTGGTGATAATGTGTTATTGGAATTATTTTCTAGGTGTGAAAAATGATGGTTTATTAATGGAAGGAAGTTTTCACTAACATATATTGATCTATTTTAGGAGACAGTGTAAACAATAGAGGTATGTTGCGACTACCTGTATACTTAGGGAGGATCAATGACATATATTATGTGTCCTAGCTTTAGAAGTATTTTTAGGATCACTCATATATTATTCATTTAAGTGATATTGATATCAACCAATATTTTTTTTAGAGTATTTTAAAAAAAAATTAAAATCACAATGCGAAATTATTGTGTGGGTGAGTTATTATCATAGTTAATGTTCATTGGAATCATGGTTTAGCATATGAAAACACATAGGAAAGGTAATCATAGATATGAGTTTAATATATTTAAATTTTTATGTTTTTATTGTTTCATTTTGACATGAAATTATTTATAACGATGAAAGCTAAATCAATGAGAATTGTTATGTTATTATTTCCACTTTATGATTTTTAATATTTTCATGGATGAAATGTTTTAAAGGAATTTGTAATATGGAGACAAAAAATTTCATTTTTTGTGTGTTTTTAAAATTAATGAGGATATGTGGTAGTATAAAGGGTAAAATGGAAATTATATTGGTCTTAGAATGGAATTTTTAAATTCATAGTTATATTCACAATTTAATTTGTATACTCATGTATAATTTTTTTATTTTTATGGTATTTTTAATTTTTGGTGAACTCCATTATAAAGTGGAATTTTTTTATTTAAGTATTTTATTTTTAATGGATTATTTTTTTGAATAAAATATGTGATATTATATGGATGTTATGAAATTGAAATATTATATGATGCTGTAAATAAATGTTTTTATTATTTAATGACATGTTGTTTCTTCTAGAAAGAATTATTACGTGGCTATTTGAATTTGAAAAGTATAGAGCATTTATGGGAAACATTAATGGATGATAATGTCATTAATTTTGAATGAAATAGATTAATTACTCATTTTAATCTATTTTTTATCAGATACATTTATATCATTTCTCCATTCTCTCAAAAATTACAATCAGTGTGGCACGGTCTATCAAAGGGAGGTGGATGGAGAACTGAAATAGATAAATGACCTATTGTCATAAATGATTTTCAATCATTATGTAATTTAGGTGGTGGATGGATATAATCATATTTTAATTTAATTAATGTGAATATAACATGTTTTTTTCTTCTACTCTAGGTTAAGAATTAATGATAATTGATGATAAAAATTATCATAAAAATAAAATATAAGTTATGATGAATATTATATTGAAGAATTAAGTATTATATATGAATATTTGAAATGATTTTAATATTTTATATTGATAATAATTATTTTTTTGGAAAATTATTGAAATGGAATATGAGAATTAAGAAAATATAAATGTTTTATGTTATATAAATTGATTTATTATGGTTTATGGTGGATTAATGATGGATTACTAGTGGAGTTTTGTATGATGATAATAAATTAAGGAAACCTTGATAAGGGGAACTAAATTGAAATGTTTTTTATAATGGAATTGGTGGAGATCATTATTATGATTAATTTATGATCATTTTTGATTTTATAGTGATGATATTGTATATGAATTACTTATAAGTTGTAGATATTCTCTAGGTAGTGTGATTTTTGTGTTTTGTGATATTTGGAAAAATTAACGATAAAATAGTACATGAACCATGCCAATATTTAGTAAAATTCTGATAATTGATGGAATAATAGTTGGTTAATTGGTTGTGAGATTTTAGAGGGTCATGCGGGTATCATAGAGGACATTCTGTATATTAATAAAGATGATTTTTTTGAGTGAGGTACCCAAGGGTGGAATAGTTTTTACATGGTCTATTCCATTTAGGCATAGGATCAAATCCTATCAGTAAAGGGGCTATGAAACATGTTAATGGGGACTTCCACTTACATGCTTGGATAGTGGTGAGTGATATGATATGTAATATATAAAGATAACTTGTGTGGATATGATAAGGCTAGTGATGAGGTTTCGAATTTTTTTGTGCCCAGGATATGAGGAATATTACATATATTATTTACTAACTCTCTGATATCAAGATTTTGGAAGAACAGGGAGGGAGTGTAGTATGAATTTGGATATGGTTATTTATTCCCTATGACATTTTAAATAGATGTCATACTAGGAATAATATAAAATCGATGGTTTATTTATGAATGAATTTTCAATACAAAGTGATGATGTTGATATTATTCATTTGATTAAATAATGGATGTTGTGGTCTGAATCCATTTCTAATACTCATGAGGATGATATTGTTGAAAATATGGCCAGCTATGATGGTGGCATGTGATATGGGGTAATGGTGATATAAGTCAAGGTAAGGAGAGTCTTTGAGGGCAAATACCCATAAATAGAAAGTTTTCGTTGAGGGTTGTCAACTACCTAGCTGATATATATATATATATATATAGTGAGGTTGGGTCTAGGTAGGAAGAGATCTTGATAGTAGTAACTTATATACAACTATATTGCTAGTGTATAGAGAACTTCTATACAATTATACATTATAGTGAGGTCTCTATGGATGGGAAAAAACATGGATGTCTTATAGTTGGCTATCCATGGGTAGAAAATATCTCTATTTTTTACATGAATTAGAGGTGAAATCATTTAGTGGAAACTATATAGTTATCATTTATTCAAAAACTATAGTGAAGATGAGGCTTTGGATATTTTTCCATTGGAGACAGGATTTGGGGATGATTATTTTATATATTTTTTTATTCACATCATTCATGGACAAGTTAGTATACTTTATTCACATAGACGGATTATATTTTCATGGAAGAACCTCTTACGTTTATTTATATACCCACCCATTCTTTATATATAATGTTATTTAGATATTTTTTATATAGTATGTGGTGGTGTTAGGTGACCTTATCTTTGAGGAATGGAGACTCAGTAGTTGTAGTGTGTTTATATTACACCCTGTTAGAGGTATTGAGAAGTTTATGGGAATAAAAATCATATGTTCACTATGAATTTGGATTTATATAACATTAAATTCATTGATATATATTGTTAATTTACTTATGGTTAAGAATTTTGTATTTATTCTATTTATAGTGATGTGGTGATTTCCTTAAAAACGGCAATGCCTTGTATAAATGTGTAATGATATATCCTTGGTGATTATCACCAACCTATGGATTATTTAAGGTATGATTTATAGGTCACACATGCTTTAATCATTGAATAAGAGTGGGGTCTCAATGAAACTGGTTCTTGACATGGATTTTGTTTTCAATTATAGTATTCCATTTGAAAATTAGAAAATATGGTTTGTAAAAATTATGAGAAACCCCATCTAAAATAAATAAACATGTTGTTAAAAAATTGGTTTGATTACCTTAAATAGACTTATATAATATTTAATAACTTTGGTCATTATTTTTAATATTATCTTAATATTTTTAAAGTATAACAAAACCAATCATCTCAAATAGGCTTCAAATAATAAGACCAGGTGAGAATCTTTTGTCAGTAGTGGTATAATTGAAATATTAAAAAAAAGATAAAATACATGTATTATTCATTTTGGAATGTCATCTAATATGAAAAAGAAAAAAATATATTTAATAATACCAAAAATAATTATTTCCAACCATTTAATTTTATAAATTATAGTGTCTTGAAAATCAATATAGTTTTTATTGCTAAAATTAATACCAAAAACAAAAATATGATTTTTTTTATTTACCAAATGACTTGAAAACATTATTTTGATTTTTAGAAAATATTGTAAAAATGATAATGATTTTATTTTTATAAATAATGGTTTCCTTTTTAAATTATTGTTTAGTTGATTCTATATTTCTAGATAATAAAAAACCTGTGAAAAATTATTTAAAATTAATAATTCTAAATTTTTTTGGTAACTAATTATTAAATAGGAGAACATATTAATATATATAAGACTTGGAAATATTGGATAAATAATAATGAAAAAAATTAGAAAATAAGATTTCCAATTGCGTGATATTGTCTCCACACCCATCAAAAGGTGTTCTAAATTAAAATTTATATATATACTTATATCATTTAACTATATATTTATTATATGTAATTTTTTGATCATATAAAAGGTTTAGTTTTTTAGTTTCTATTTGGTGATATATTGACTAAATATTAGTGTGACTGAATTGAGGATTTTTATTTAAAATGTTGTAAATTTCATTGAAAATAAATCAAATAATAAAATAATTTAGGGTTTAGGGAATTAAAATTAGTGTATAAAAATAAATCTTTCAATTTACAAGATTAAATTTGAATAATGGTTTTAAGAGAAAGAAATGTTATATATTTTGTTATGAAAAAACCATCACATTCTAATTAAAAAATTAATTAATCCATAAACTACATTAATCTAATTCAATAATTCAATATGGTTCTAACTTGGAAAATGGATAAAATAAAATTATAATGGTTATCGTATTTATTCCACAAAATCATCGGATTTCACCCCCTTAAACAATCTTGGTTTGTATTTTTGTGGTTAAATAGTTTTTAATAAATCATAATTATATTCCAATAATGATTACGTAAAATATAAGTCAAGAGAAGAATAAAACATGTCCATTATATTATTTCACAAATTAAAAACCTGACACATATCATCTTAGTCTCCCATGGACATGAGAGTCACAAATATGATTTAAAAATATATGTTCCTTCATATGAGTAGAAAAGTAATTGATGTAAAGTGGAATAAAATAGGAAAAATAAAAATTAAAAATTAAAACACAAATTGGTCCCAAAGAAAATCCACTAAAAATTTTATGGAACTCATCCCCCACTAAATTGACATCCGAAGGCCTGTTTTTTATGTTTTTTGGATTACATATACTTTACAGAAATACATATACTAAAATCAATCAATACTTCCTTTTTTGGATTTAAACATAGTAAATACCTAATCATTGAATTTTAGTCATCAGCGGTTAATGATGTATTTGATAAACGATATATATGTTTTAGTGCATGAAATATAAAATCAAAATCATTTACCAACCGTAAAGGTATAGATACATGAAATGTGAAACCCCATCGAAAATTACATATAGTTCACATATGAATTTTTATATATAGTATTCTTGGGTTGTGTAGTGTATCCATGCATGTACACAAAAGTTGTCTATAAAAACAAATGAAATTTATTTCTTCACAATTTATCATTTATTATTATTCTATTTAACTATATATAATGATAAATTTATATTCCTAGTTTGAAAATATAAAATTTGTTCAATTAACATGAATTTTCCATAACAATGCTCCAAATGAAAATTTATAGGGTGGAATAGATAATCCTTTAACTGAAATTTAAATTAAAAATAATGTATAAGCTGAAGCTCATCAAAATTTCCCCTATTTAAACTTTTTTTTATTCATAATAAATAATATTTAGTCATTATCATTTGAAAATAATTTTTTTTTCAATGCCAACATTTTTGGATATTATTAAACGGTCACTAAAAGGGAAGTTATTCTCCCATATATAGTATCATGATAGAAAAAAACTATTTCAACATAATTTGATGAAAAATAATCGTTTATAATAAAATTATAGGTACCTTAGACATATTAAAAAATGTTCATCCTTAATCTTGTTACTTATTAAAAACATTTAAAAATATGCTTCAAAGTTGACCCAAAATTACATCATTCCAACATATTTTTCTTCTTATTTGAATTTATCTTATACAATTAAAAATCGTTTATATCTTGAAACTCAATCAGGTAAATACTCTATAATTTATTTTGAAACTCAAGTAGAGAATCTAGATTAGTGATCCCTCTATGATTATTAGGTGTGTGATTTTAAGTCCCCTCAATAATTATTTCTCACATGAATTATTATTCTATTTAGGTATTGATGCTAATGATTCAACTTGAGCACCAATGTTGATATCCTTCTCTTCAATCCCACTATATATTTCACATGAAACCAATGAATTATAATATGAACTAAAACCAAAATAGATTTTTAATTTTCTATATCCCATGGGAAGGAAGGTAATAACATTTATATTAAGGTGTATTGAAATTTTTCTCCAATAATATGTACAGGTTATATTTTCTAATTTTCATCGGGAAACAATACATCCACCTTAGCCTAATTTTTTGCTAGTTCTTTGATACTAATTAAAACATAAATTTCCCATTAAATTATTATAATTTTGTTTCCTATTCCTTGTATTCTCCTTAAAATATAATCATGAAATATTGGAGAATCCAATAAGTATTAAAAATTAGAAAAAAAGAAATATATAATCTTAATCCAAAAATATCAATATTCAAAACACTAAAACCACATAAACTTTTCTCAACCACAGTTTACACTTTCTAGCATTGATATTAGAATCCATATATTCTTTGGCTGACCAAATCAATGATTTTCTATCAAACTAAATTACCCAAATAGTTTACAACTACCTGATAATATAAAAACTCATTTTATTCTTATAATTTTATCACACCAATAATAATTCGTAGGGTTCGTAAAAATATTTAAACAATAGATAAAATCATATACCACTTATAATTATAATATTTTTCAAAAATTTATCAATTTAATTAATCTCTATATTATAACAACCCTTATTTATATTTTCAAATTTATTTAATTAATTCATGATAATTTCCCTAATCAAATTAGTATAATTATCATTTTCCATTTAGCCCATTATACTATGTAAATTTAATTTTCACTCCCAAAAAATCCTATTGATTTTATTAATCTATCATAAAATTATTTTCCATTCTATATAATTACCCATGATCACATAAACCAAACTATATATTTCACCCAACACATTGAGAAAAAAATGAGATGTTTGAACCCCCTACATTAATTTTTCATCAAATAATAGATATTAATAAATTCATTTCATCATATATATAAGAAAATTAAAATAAATACATATACCCTAAATATACATGTAATTTATCTATCAACTATGTTCATAAAACCTATTAAATAAATATAAGATTGATAGAATATGATAGAATATTGTAAGGATTACCTTGATACTCATTGATCTTGATTCATAATGAAAAAAATACAATGATCTATAAAACAGTACTCTAGGGTTCTTAATTAACTCTTATTATCTTCAACTGATATACCAAAAATGACGGAACTTATTGGAAAAAGATAAAGTAAAAAAATTACATTTAAAAAGGTAATTAAATAAAATTCATAGTGTAATGAAACTCACTTCACCACGATGAGTGATGGGAAAATGAGAATTCAATAGCCAAGGTTAAAATTATTATTATCTTCCTTAAATGTTTCAATCATTAAAATATGATGATATTAAAGGGGATTATGTCATAATGAACTTTTTTACCCCTCAAAACCATAATCCTCATAATTTCATGATGTGATTTACTCCACCTTCACAAAATCAAAATCTATATACCATTTACATTCAAAGAAAAAGAGATACTATCATGGTGTAATGGATATTACTATGACTACACATGAGCTCCATGAAAATAATTTCTTTAAACCATGACCATATCTTCCTCTTAAATCATGTCACTAAAATCCTTCCACACATCACATTATAGATTAATTTAATACAAAGACCATAATAATATATGCTGCAACACAATGATTTGGTCTAAATGGCTAGTGGTGACACCCCTTCAAAACATCAACACTCCAAAACACCCATACAAACTTGGAAAAAATCATACTATAATTCATTTAATAAAAATGTTTTTTTACCTCAAGAATAAATTAACCTTAAAATCAAACCCTATGATTTTTCTTCATACTTTAAAACCCAAAGAATATTAATTATTAAAAAGAAGGAAAAATTAAAAATCAATACATTCACATTATATACTAATTAAAAAATTATTTTCATTAGAATTCAAAAAAAATACTAGGATAGAAAAAACAATATATTAACTACAATATGAGATACCACTCAAAAAACTATTTCAAAAAAAGAAGAAACAATAATTGAATAAGGAAAATTCAACACCATTTACTTTAACTTAAAAATAAAATATAAACTTCATAAAATGTTTTTAGGTAAAAAACTAATTTGGGAACTTTCTTTTTGTATTATTATAGTGTGAACTATAAAATATTAACCTAATAGGGCCATTTAAGCACACCACCAAAAGAATACAAGGTCATATCCATAGGGATTTCAAAAGGTCTAATCCATTGATCACACATATATTAAAAATTAAAATATGATAATAATGATTGTATGAATATAACATGAGAGGAATATGTATTTATTGGTGTTATTATATATTTAAAAATTTTATCATAGATTACTGAGTTTAAACTAAAAAAAAGTGTGTTCATATATCTAGGTAGTAAAAGTAACTTATAATTAATTTTAGTTTAATTAAGTATAGAAATATGTTAAAAAATCACTTATTCCATGGATTATCATTTGAAATTCTTCTAAGAATTACCCATAATATAAAGTGTCCCTATACAATATCTATTTTCTCCTATAAGAAATGATTAAAATAGTGATCTAGGATGATTTTTATAATCCAATACTTATAATTATCATCCATTAAAAGTCAATGTCCAATACTCTAATGCTCGGCTTAGGTTCCACTTTAAATCCACTACTGTGACCCTAAATTCCTCAAACCATTGAACAATAAGTTAAAGAATTAAGTGAAATAGTTTAAATTACAGAAATATAGGATTCAACTAACTACCATGCATTGTAGATTAAATCCTCTTTATCCATAATTCAAGTACAAATCCACTCATGCTAATGAAAAATAAAGAAATTCTAAAATAAATTTATCTACCCATGTAACTCAAATCCACAATACTTCTATATGTTATATATATAATTGTTAAAGTCACCATCTAAAAGTGAAAAACCCTATATTTAGTCCAAATTCTACCTTTATAGTAATTTTTCTATGTTTTAGTCTACTAATCATTATGATGGTTCCATGTGTATATCCCATCGAATATTAACTCCAAATATTATTATAGAATTAGTAATTATTTGAGCTCACTCCATATAAATTTATGATTCAGGTCCCATGATCCATAAAAAACATCCTATATACATATATAATTGAATATTGTATAATTCATTGAGGTAGAACCTGATTTGTCTAAAGAGATTATATGATAATATTTTTTTTTCAATATACACTCCACATGTACTTCATTCATCACTAATGAATACCCATTATCCCTCTTAGGTTCCCTTCCATATATATTATTCCTCCATATTTTATTAAATTGTTTTAAATCATCAATCCATTAATTTTTGTCTATTATATTATATTATATTATATTATGAGTAATGAAAATAATTATTATATATAGTATCATATAGAATTATTTAAACAAAAGTATCTATCTATGATAATGATTCTAATATGTAATATAAGGTGACATCCTTATAGGAATATGATATTGGAAAATCACTTGAGGAGATATACTTTTATCCACATGATTTCCCTTACAAATTACCATGTCATACATAGGATTTTATATTATAAATATTGATATACTTCTCTCTTATATAACAATAGGTTCCAGTCTATAATTGTATCTAGTGATCTAGAAAATACCTCCATAGCCTTCACTGATATCTAGATATCAAAATAAAACTATTTTGAATCTAAAGAAATAGAGTATTATCTAACCCTCAATATTTATCCACATTATAAAATATAATTGTATTGTATGGAATATATCAATAAATCATATTTGAATATCTAAATTTCACATCCCTCGATATCCACTTCTCATAACCAGTGACTATATGACATATAAAAATATTTTTATATTGTCAATGATGATTCTGTCATAGGTAATGAAAAAACCATTTCACCACCACATCAACCAGTTAAATATATAATTGGGTTATGGAATAAAGGTAAATATAGAATAATATATCCAATGAATTTACTAGTTTCACATATATAGAATAACTATAATAACAAAATGGGTATAGTATAAGATACACTATCCATTATAAATAAATTTATCAAATTTTCAATACTTTCTAATCTATTAGGGATAGTGATGTGAAAATATAATTATCTATGACATTAATTTCCATTATAATTGAGTGGAACACTGATGAATGATTTCTATATCCTTAAGAATCGAGTTAACAATTTTTTCACATATCAGAGAATTTTATGATTATTTGAAGGTTTAAGGTGGGTGGGTCATGATGAAAATGAAATATAAATGAGTTGGTTGGATCTATATTTTAGAACATTTCATGACAAATAGTGTAAAGGTCATTGAATGGATCTCCATTATTGGCATTTTAATGTATTTTTCATTAACATTCTACACTTAATGAGATTTTAAGAATTGAAAATAAAACTTTTGTGTGAAAAATTAATTTTACATATCCTTTCCATGTATAATATCCTAATTTAAATTATAAAAATTTCAATTAACTTCTTTCTAAAATATTGGTGAAAGGGTGGTGACATGGATTTATTAGTGATACTTGAGAATCTCTTTGTTTTTTCATATTCATTCCACCAACATATTTCTAGTATTTATTTACTTATTGATGATCATTAATAACCTCCCACTATGATATTTCTTAATGGTATTAATGAAATTTACTTATGATAAGTGTATGTTGTAATTTTAGTATTTTAATGTAGATACATATATTTTAGTTCAGGGAAATTTTGTGGATAAAAAGGTTATAAATGTGAATATTTTTTTAATAGCGTTTAATGAAATGAATTTCAAAAAACGTTTCTTGATCATTTTAGCACTATTTTAAACACTACACAATTTGATAATAGGCACCATCATCACATTAGTATTACCATACCCACTATTAACACAATACCATGTTATGAAATGTTAAACTAAAAGAACTGGTCAATAATAAATACACATGTGAGGACAATATGGAACCTGATATGGATATCCTATGGGCCACATGAGAAAATATTCCCTCCTTTATTCGAAATACTTATCGAATATACTAATAAATAGAGGTAATATGAATGGGTGAGGAATCCTTGAGGGAGATACTAAATTAGGAAAAACAAAATGTAACAAAAAACTCAGGGAACTGGATTGCCTCTGAAAGGTGTTTTCTATAGGTTCTTAAAACAAAATAACCATTATCTTATTCTTATACGATTGATGTGATTAGATCGAATATTTTGTAGCCATTAATTTTGGAATAAACACCTCTATATTAATATTAAAAGAACCTCCTTATATTCATGAAATCTCAAAAGATCAATTAGTAAAATATCTTACAACTTGAAATAGTCTTGATTATCCGGACCACTACTCTCTAGGGAATAAATTTTACCTTCATTTAAAAAAAATAAGTTCCAATAGAAATTTTAATTCTCTATTCTTAATATGAGTATCATAGAATATCTTATTTATCTCATTTAATATCCTATAATTATTATATTATACCATTATTATTTCTCCAAGTTCAATCAATTTAAATAGTATTTTCTTTTTTTCTTTATTCAGATTCGAATTTAATGCTTTGATATAACAATATTCCTTTTGTACTATTTATATAGGTAAGTGAAATTATTTTACCAATATAATTCTATATGGTGAAATACATATTTATGTTTTATATGTTATACTATATCCCCATAATTCACCATCTAACTTTAATGATCTTCCCTTTTTCCAACCACTTATAATTCTTTCCAAAATTGCTTTTATGTATTTTTTTAGACCCCACAAATGTTACATTGATTTTTGGACATTATGTAGTTAAACCATTATATTTTCATTAAAATTTATCTATTATTACCATAAAGAAATTATTTCTCAAAGTAAACACCATTTTCATTACATATATCCCTTAGTACTCTTATTGATTGTAAATATGTTTCCTTACAAATTTTACCACACATGATTCCTTATTATTAAGTAGGGAAATTTATTCAAACCCACTTAAAAACATATCCCAGTAAAATAAAGTATAATCGTGACATTTTTATTTAGGAAGTATTATAATAAAACCAATACTATAGACATAAACACCTCTAATTCTAATATTACGGATTCTTGAATCTCATTCTTTCTACCAATTTTCCCCATCCTTTAGAAAATGTTACACGGTAACACTGATTCTATTTCATCCAAGAATAAAAACATTCTAGTTGAATTCAAATTTAGAAACTATTTTTATTATCTTATCACACACATATTATCCTCAAATGGGTTAAGTAAGATAATGTCTTATAAAAACTCACATACGCTTCGAGAATATTCCTAATCATAATTTCATATACTCCTATTTTGAAGAGAAATTATTCCTCTAGATGTAATACTTCACATATACTCAAAATCCACTCTTATTTTATTATATAAAAAAGTTTTTGTAATTATTCATGTATCAATGTAATTAACCATGTATGAATACCATGTAAGTCTATGTATCTTCACAATAAATAAATGTTTATTAGGGAATAATATCTTCATTTACATATGATGAATTTCTGTTTTTTCATAAATCCTTGATAAACAATATTATAATTAGTTCCAAACTCCACTATTTTCCTTAATTTATATGTAAATTTCTGGAATAAGTGATATCCACTAGATGGGTATTGGAATTTCAACATTCATTTTCATCAATGATTTAATGTTGTATAGTTTGTTAATACAAAAACCTTTAAGACAATTTAGTATGGTATGAATTTATCAAAGTAAAAAATTATTGAATTAATATTCTTTTTAGTAGTTGAGTAATTCTAATTCATTATATTAAACAAATATATTTATTAAAATGTTACACAAAACTTCTTCTCATTTTTTTACCAATAACAACACCAATTGAAAAGTCACTCACATCATACATAACCTCAAATGGTATTATTTTATTTCGTGATATTATTCTAGGAGTCCGATTTATTAGAATTCACATGGAATGTGTTTCAAAATTGATAGTGTGGGAGGATGAATAATCTCACTAAGTATCTTCTAATACTTTCTATAACTATCTTATAAATATATGAATATGTTCGTGAAATTCATTCCCACAAAGTAACCGATATATTTTACATCACTGCACACCTTAATAGGGAAAACACATAAAAAATGGGTTGGATTAATATTTTGAATTTAACAGGAATTATATAAGGATTTAAATCATCTCATACTCATGGAATCAAATATCAAATTTTATTCACATCAATTTGTGCAATAAATTTTCATTTTATATCCTTCCAGAAGGGAATTCTGAAGTCTGGCGCTCTCCAAGAAGTTTTAAGGGACTTGGAAAATTTATTGATCATTACCAATGGGTGAGGATTTATTATAATGGCACTAAAAAAATTATGTAGGTTCAATATAGAGTTTAATTCCATCCAAGAAGTATTAAGGGTTACACTGGAAGATTAAGGTCCCCTGGTAGGTATTAAGGATATGATAGAGTTTCAAACCATCGAGGAAGATCTAAAATATAGATGAGGTTCATGAAGGCATAAGGGTTACACTAGGATTTAAGGTCACCCATGAAGAGTTAAGGATATGATATAGTCACATTCCTACTATAATGGAATAAAGGAAACCCTAGGGTTTATATCTTTTTGGAAGACATAAGAGTATGATTATGTTTATATAGTCTAGTAATTCATGAATTTTATGATAGACATTATGGTCACCATGGAATAATTTTAGACAAATAGTTTATATTAGAGAATATTTTGAATTACGTTGAATTTTAAATTGTTATTAATTGATTCATGTAATTTTCCAAAACCATCATGTTTTTATAAGTCATATATTATTTAATAGTGTAGTTTTTTATTAGTCGTAGTATTTTAGAACTACTACAAATTTATAATTGGTAGAATTTTTGAAACCATCAGTATAATGAATGCGATAAATTAATTTTTTGTATTTTTATAACATTTAGGGTAAATTATAACTAATATGAAAACATTTTATTATCATTAGCTTACTTATATATTTTGGTGTGTATATTATAAGTTCTTATAACTGCTATAAAATATTTATTTTATAGTTTAACAGTGTATACCTATATTTCTTATCATTTTAGCAATAATAAGTGGTAGTTAAACTTGTTATTAAATAATTAGTGATTTTTTTTTTGTTTTTTGATGATTTAAATATCCAGTAAACACTAAAAAATTTCAATATGGAACAAGGGTTATATAAATGAATTAAAATTGTAATAAAAAATATAGATATATCTGTAACATATATAATTCATAACTTTTAAAAGTTAAAGAAAAAAAATACACAACAATTATTAAAATTATATCATAAAAATTTAAAACACAAAAATATATTTGTTTCAATAAAATACAAAAAGGTAGAATTTAAATTTTTTATAACAAATATAAAAACATGAACTGAGGGATCCAACATCAAATATATCTATATAATTCTGGATAGATACCTCTAGATGATCCACAACCCTAATAATTTGGTTTAAATATAGCCTCTATTGTATATAAATCTAATTTTAAATAAAATTTGAAAAATAAATTAGTTTTAATTTCATATTTCGCACAAACTATATATCTAGGATAATAATCATAAAAAGTTAAATATATTAAAATAAATTTCATTAATTCAATACGACTCATATCAGGTAACTAATTTCTTATGGAATGCTGAAAAACATGCCCTGAAAATGTGTGGAAAAATAAATAAACTGAAATTTGATAAGAATATCAAATAAAATAAACTAAAAATATTTATTTTGAATAACCTTTTATTATTTATCAAAAATATAATACTTACATGTGATGAAAATGTGCCTCCAATCATGATACATTATATAAAGGTATTTCTCCTAACATGCTAATTCCCCAACATTTTCCCAAAATACCCAATTATTTCAAATGGAATAATTAATATAAAAATTTAACAATTATTTTTTCATATTAAAAATACATACCCATTAGGGTCACCCAATAATACCCAATAACTATGACACTATATTATTAGTCAATGAACACATCTCATATTCTCTCTATGACCCATTGACATCCCTTAAATAGAAGAAATTTTTACATTGATATTTTTAAAAATATACCCATGTATTGGATTGTGGTGAGTACATGTTTAGAAACACTAATTAAAACTAACCATTGGTATATATAAAATGTTTTTGAGAAATTATAATACCTGTGTATACAGTGGGAAACTATATTTAAATTTTTATTTTTTATAATTTATTAAAAATATATATGAAACTAATTTTCTTCCTTGTATTTGAGATATTTAAAAGTATATAATCATACTTTTATAATTCAAGTAGAAATATTCCATAGTATTTTGAGTGGGTAGTCCTAATAGGTTATTATTTGTGATCATTAGTATTTATATGATGATAATAGTATTATGTAGTGTGGTGAGGGAAACATTATATCATAGAGATCCAAAAATTCAAGGGATTTATAAAATGAATTTCTTAGAGTGTTAGAAATGTTATTTTACTAAGGAGTGGTATGTTATGATCTTTTTTTACAAATTTATTAGAGTAATTTATTTAAATGATAGGGTATGCATATCAAAAATAAGGATCATGTAAAATGAATAAAAATATATAAGATTTATGGAAGACCCACTCACATATTTAAATCATTTTGTTTTTATTATTCCAACATCCCAAATTAAAATATAAAACAAGTTAGAACATGATATATGATTTAAAATAAATAGATTATTTGAAAATTATGAAAAGTTATTAATTGAATTAATATATTCTAAAAAAATAATAGATAAGTTAAAGGAGGTATGTAAATATAGAAACCCAAGCCTTTTGCACATACTATTCTAGGATTTTTAACATAAACATCCATGAATTATAACACAAATATCATGAGGCCTAGTGTATTTGTAATAATAGGTTCATAATATATAAAAATGAAACTAAAACATAAAATATTTATTTTTATTCTCCGTAGTGATCTTCTAAATCCATTTAAGCTCCTAAAAATACATTAGTTAACCTGGGTAAATATATAAATAAAATGGGTGATCTAAAAATAAAAGTTAGGGAATAAACTTTATAATAGAATATAAAATATGAGTCATAAAAATAACATGATATCATAAAATAGAAGAAAAATGAGTAATCAAGTGGGAGACTAACATAAAGAACATGGTATCATTAGATCCTAGAAACATAGGAATTGCGATAGTAAAATATAACATGAAATGTGTTGGACTCACCTATTTTGATAATCCCATATCATGTTTTGATAATCCAAAATCATGTTTTGATAATATCAAATCATGTTTCCTTTATATTAAGCATCTTGTTTCTCCTACATGATAACCTTTTATGTGAAAATCATGCTTATCTCAAAGTAATACCAATGTACTGTTAATATCACTGCTCTCATTTTAAGCTTACAGTTCAGTATTTATCTAAGTATGAGGTCACTGATACGAGGTCACCGATACAAGGTCACCAATACAAGGTCACCAATACAAGGTCACTAAGACAAGGAAACCGATACAAGGTCATTGATACGAGGTCACTAATAGAAGGTCACCGATACAAGGTCACTGATACAAGGTCACCGATATAAGGTCACCGATACAAGGTCACTGATACAATGTCACTAATACATCATCACCGATACAAAGGTCACTACTACAAGCCTACTGTTAAAGGTTACTGCTGACGGTTATCAGTAGAAGGTTACAATTGGATGGTTTCGATGTGCACCTACTGTTAAAGACTACTGATGTGAAGGCTACTGTTACCAATCTACTGATACCCTTACTTTTTAAAATTATTATGATTATTCTAACGGTCATATTTACTAACTTTAACGATTCTGAATTAATTAATCATTATTGTAGACATATCAGAACACCATATGTTGACAGTACGAGGTACGAGAAAGATTGTACGTGATGAACTTAATCCAATTGTCAGGCCTCAAATATGAAATAGATGACTGAGGAATAAATATATATAGAGTCACAGAGAAAAATGAGAAATGCAAGTTCATAAGATAAATGCATAAAGAAGAAATTACTTTAGAATAAGATAGAACCATTCAATAACCTTCACTACGAACCCCAAGAACTTCAAGAAGATCATTTCAGGAAAACAACTTGATGCTGCCTTCTATGTCTCATAAACATTCAAGAAGCAGAACACTCAATTACTGAAATCTAGTACCTAGATTTGCAGCACTCTGTTTTGAAGACAACTTCTAGAGATAGACTCAAACTTAAAATTCTTTACTTCAAGGAGTCAAGAGTTGAACTAAAAATACATAGATCATTATAAACTCTATCTCATCATTATTTCTCTATTGTGTTTCTTATTTTTACATTTCTGAGAAGTGTGTGTGTCTATCTATTTCACACACTATCTCATGTGCTTAAACTGGAGGATATTAAATATCCTCACATCAAACTTTATCTACATTTTTTCCCATGTATAATGATGAAGGAGATTGTGTGTGGTCTGTAATGTTTGTTTTTTCCACTAAGAACTATGGAAGAGGGTGTGAACCTAGGACAGTTTGTGAAAACTGTTATAAATACCTATACAGAATGTGTATCATGTTTATTGCTAATATAAACTGATTAGTGGCAGGTGATCACCAAGTGGAGAGGATTAAGTCTCAGCTTGAGACTGAACCTCTCGTTTTAATTCACAGTGTACTATATTTTGTTATACTCTGTTATATCTATTTTCTGCTACTTAGATTTTCTAAAACATAAAAATATTTTTTTTCACTTTGCTAATTAGTTTTGGTTAGTGTGTGTATTTTTTAATTTAGTAAAATTGTTTCTATAGTTGAATATGTTTTATGCACTAATTCAACTGAGGGACTAATTTCCATTTGAGAAACCTGTTGACCAATTAGACATCTATATCTCTACTTCCTTAATTAACTGGGCCATTTCCAAAATATGGGGGATCTTTATAATAAAGTTTTTAATAGAAATTTTAAGTAGGAACCCAATTCACCCCCTCTTGAGATTACACTTAGAACAACATTTGGTATTAGAGGACTAGTTTAATTTGTTTTTGATACTACCTATACTGTTGTCAAACCTGTCACATTATTTTAAACAGTTATTTTAGTTGTATATTAAATATCTTAAAATTTTTGTCATATCTAAATTTTTAGTTCTATAATTTCTAATTAACAATGGATAATAGAGTTAGGGGTGATACTACTAATAGGCCACCTTTCGTTAATGGTAATGACAATGCCCAGTGGAAATTAAAAATGAAAATGTATCTAGAGAGCATGAGACCTGAAATCTGGGACATAATTGAAGAACAACATATATTGCTTACTACTACTAGGGACACATGGTCTCAGTTGACTAAAGCCACATTTAACAATAACTGTAAAGAAATGAATTATTTGTATTGTTCTCTAGACAATGATGAATTCAATAGAATATCTGATTGTAAAACTTCATATGAAATTTGGGATACTTTAGCTGTTTCACATAAGGGAACAACCGTTGTTAAAGAAATGCGATTAAATACCTATCCTATGAAATATGATAATTTTAAAATGAAGCATGATGAACCTATATCTGAAATGTATCTCAGGTTCAATGAAATAGTGAATACCACGAGTCTTCTTGGGAGACCAGTGGAAAACAAGGACCAGATTATGACGTTGTTTCGATACTTACCTAACAAATGGAGAGGAATAATTGTTTCTATTCGATAATCTTGTGACATAGGCAAGCTACTAGTGAAGGAACTAATTGGAAATCTTATGATGTATGAAGATGAACTTAAGGTGAATCCAGAAGTAGATGAAGAAAAAAGGAAGAAATCTATAACATTCAAGACTCCTACTTCAAAGAACAAGGATAAGGAAAAATTTAAAGCTTATATAGACACTTCCATAAGTGAAGTCTCATACACTGACAGTGATAATGAGATGGATCATCTTTCAAGGAGATTCAAGAAGTTCTACAGAAAGAAAAAGTTCTTTTGAAAATAAAACTAAAAAGGAAGGTATAATAATAAATGAAAATGAAAAAAGGATAGGACATGGAATGACAACACAAATGAGATAGTCTATTATGAGTAAAAAAAAGGCCATGTGAAAGATGACTATCCCAAGCTGATGTTTAAGAAGAAGTATGAAGAAAAGGGAAAAATATATAAAAAGGAAATGAAAGCCACCTAGAGTACCTTAGAAGATAGCTCATGTGGATATGACACTTCTAATAGTGAAAAGAACAATCATGCAAACCAGCGTTTCATGACAGAAACATCAAAGGTAACACCCAATTCTCATGTACATAATGCTTACTATTCTGAGAATGAAAGTGAATAAAACAATGATGAAACGATGATTAATGATGAGATATTTTAATACTGTGGAATGCTTTAGGATAACTTTAATGAACTCGAAGATAAATATAAATTATGGAAAAGGAAAAATTCTCTATATGACAATTATAAGTCTGATCTGGATATTGAGAGAGAAAAATGTGCTTAACTGTTAAAAGAAAATACTAAACTGAAATTATCAAATTAGAAATTAAAGAGATATCTTCAGAAGTTTACTATAGGTAGAGATACCTTGACTGGGTTACTAGGAAAAAAAATTGCTCCAAAATATACAACTGGTCTAGGGTATCAACTAGGAAAGAGAATAATTATTAAAACTAAATTTGTTCCAAAATCTGGATAGTTCACATTTGGTTCAAGTTCTAGACCATTTCTTAATAAAATCTCTAAAGAATCAAATAAAGTGTTCATGTCTCAAAATATATCTGCAGATTATAGGAAATTTGTGAGAAAACTATGGGTTCCTATAGTTTTACATGATAACCTCTCTGGACCCATGAAAATATGGTTACCAATGTTACCCTACACTTAATCTGTTTTGTAAGAAAATTGTTTGAAGAGCTCCTGTAAAACTCTTTGGTACTTGGACAGTGGATGTTTAAGACACATGATAGGATACTACTCATGCTTCAAAATCATAATTAAAATTTATGCTGGAAATGTCACATTCGGTGATAATGATAAATGGAAGATCGTCAGCTTAGGCCAAATTGGTAACCCTAATAATATATTAATTTCAAAAGTACTTTTTGTTAATGGGTTAAAATACAACCAGCTAAGTATTTATCAGTTGTGTGATGATGGATTCAATGTTAAATTTAAAAATGATGCATGTAATTTTTTTAAATCTAAAAATGATTTAATATTTACCCCTCTTAGAAATGAGAATGTATATGCTGTGGATTTAGATTATTTATCTAAGCAAATTTTTTCATGTTTAAATTCGTTTCATAAGTAATCTTGGTTATGGCATAGAAGACTAGGACATTGAAATGCACACTCAGTTAGAAAACTCACAAGGAAAGGTTTAGTTATAGACTTACCTAAATTATAATTCCAACTTTACAAAGTTTGTAATCCCTGTCAAAAGGAAAAACAACACAATGTTTCTTTCAAACCAAAAAAAAGAAGTTTCTACTTCTCAAACACTTGAGTTGGTTCACATGGATTCGTTTGTACCATCAAGAGTTTCATGTTTAAATGGGAAGCACTCTGTTTATGTTCTTGTAGATGATTTTTCTAGATATACATGGGTATACTTTCTAGCTCACAAAAGTGAAGCATGTTCTAAATTCATTAAATATTCCAAGTATGTAGAAAATATTAGCAGACTTAGAATTAATACCTTGAGAAGTGATCATGGCTGTGAGTTTTAGAATCAAGAATTTGAATCTATTTTCTAAATTATTGGCTATAAACACAATTTATCTTCTCCTATAACACCTCATCAAAATATAGTTGTGGAAAGAATAAATATAACCCTTCAAGAAATTTCTAGTACAATGCTCAATGAATATTATTTTCTAATCTATTTTTGTTTTGAAGTTGTAAATTTTTCTTGTTACATTATCAATAGATTCTTGATTAGACATGTTCTTAAGAAGACCCCTTATGAGCTTTAGAATAATAGGAAGCCTAAGGTTAATTACTTTAATGTTTTTGGCTATAAAGTATTTATCCTTAAAACTAATGATATTCTTGACAAATTTTCTTCAAAAAGTGATGAATGAATTTTCCTAGGTTACTAAATATATAGTAAAGCCTATAGAGTATTTAATAAGAGAAAAAAATTTGTGGAAGAATTAGTTCATGTCAAATTTGACGAGATTGATCCACATGAACTTAAAACCTCTCTTGAACATCTTGAGGAAGATATGTCAATTCTAGACCTTAATGATAAGGATAGTGAACCCCCAATAAAAGTAACCAGTCCTGGAAATCTTCTAGAATCTACACCTGTTGATTCTAAACCTATAGAAAACCATGATGAGTCTAGTTCAACTCTTTCTAGTGGTATTAGGACTCTCAAAAATCATCCTTTAGATTCTGTAGTAGGCAATCTAAATAGAGGGACACAAATTAAAGCTTCTCTGAGAAACCAGGTTGAACTCCAGGCTTTTCTTTCAAAGCTTGAACCTAAAAATATAAATGATGCAATTAGTGATGAATTTTTGGGGATAGCTATGCAAGAAGAATTAAATCAATTTGAAAGAAAAAAAGTTTGGGAATTGGTAGATATACTTAAAGAAACTTTGACCATAGGATCTAAATGGGTGCATAGAAATAATGTTGATGAATTTAGAAACATAGTTCGAAATAAGAATAGACTGGTAGAACAAGGATATAGTCAAGAAAAAGGAATATAATATGAGGAGACCTTTGCTTCTGTAGCTAGAATAAAATCCATTAGCACACTAATTTTTTATGCAGCTCATCTAAATTTCAAACTTTATCAAATGGATGTCAAAACTGCCTTTCTAAATGGGTATATAGTTTAAGATTTATTTTTCGAACAACCCCTAGTTTTATAAATCCCCATTTTCCAAATCGTGTTTTTAAACTGTCAAAAGCCTTATATGTTCTGAAACAAGCTCCAAGGGCTTGGTATGAGAAACTGAGTTCTTTTCTTATTTCAAAAGGTTTTACTAAAGGAATATCAGATCCTACTTTGTTATTAAAATGATTTCCAAATATATTTTAATAATACAGATTTATGTAGATGATAAAATTTTTAGATCCTATAAAAAATCTTTTTGTACTAATTTTTCATAAATGATGCAAGACGAATTTGAAATTTGTTTAATGGGGGAACAAAATTTTTTCCTTGGATTTTAAATTTTCCAAAATAAAAATGTTATTATTCTAAATCAATGTAAATATACTAAGGTTCTTTTGAAATGCTTTGGTTTGGATAGTAATAAAGGTAGTGACACAACTATGAGTACCACTTGTAAGTTAGATGCTGATTAAACTGGTAAACTATTGGACCAAACAAATTACAGAGGTATGATTGGGAGCCTCCTATACCTTACTGCCAACAGACCTAACATTATGTTTAGTGTATGCATGTATGCTCGTTTTCAAGATAATCACAAATAATCTCATTTAACTACTGTTAAAAGGATTTTTAAATATATCAAGTTTAATATAAATTTTGGACTATTTTATCCAAGAGGTAAAACCATTTGATTTTATAAGTTATTCAGATGCTGAATTTTCTGGTTGTGAGTTAGATATAAAACGCACCTCTAGAACATGTCACATGTTAGGAAAGTCACTAATATCATGCTGTAGTAAGAAACAAAATTTTGTTGCATTATCTACTACCGAAGATGAATATATAGCAACTCATAGTTGTTGTGCTCAAATTCTGTGGATGAAACACACTTTACTATGATATAAATATCAATTCAAACATGTATTTAAAAACTGGACAACATAAGTGCTATTAACATCTCTAAAAATCCAGTATCTCATGCTAGGACAAAGCATATTGATGTGAGACATCACTTCTTGAGAGATCATTATCAAAGTGGTGATATCACTCTTGAATTCATTGGTAATGAACCCCAATTAGCTAATATATTCACAAAGCCTTTGAGTTATGAGAGGTTAAATTACATCAAACATGTGTTAGGTGTGACAAACTGTGGAGTTAGAAACCCCATCATTAGAAAACACACCATTAGGACCTCACCGTTTGATCTTACCAATATGACCTCATCGTTAGACCTTACCAATAGGACCTCACCATTAGACCATACCGATAGGACCTCACCGTTAGACCTTACCCGATAGGACCTCATTGTTAGAACTTACTGATAGGACCTCACCGTTAGACCCTACCGATAAGACCTCACCGTTAGACCTTACCCATAAGACCTCACCATTAGACCTTACCGATATGACCTCACCGTTAGACCTTATCTATAGGACCTCACCGTTACACCTTACTGATAGGACCTCACCATTGGACCTTACCGATGTTGCCTTACCGATAGTCGACTTAAGTCTAAGACTTTAGCATTTTTCTTCTAAAATATGAAACATTTTCAGTTTTATTTCATTCTTTTACTTCATTTGTTTTCTCGATCCCAAATTGATAAAATTAAATTAAAGACCACATTTGGATCCACATCAAACCTTCTCCTGAATCTTTTGCTTCGAAACCTAAAACCTCTTCTAAAACCCTCAATCCTCACCAGATCGATAGAAAGAGTAAAAAGACCATTGGTTGCTGACGAAGGAGACACACCAGATTCTAAGAGTCCAAGAGCTGAGTCTATTAGTGGAATCCAGAGAGTGTAAAAGGTTCCTAACCTGCATTTATCGAAGAGGGAAATAGTGGTTAATAAGGAGTTAAGTTCAGAGTGGATGATATTGATCCAGTCTTTAGTACTGAAGGAACTCGAATATCAGGGATGAGTTGAGTGTTTTTTTAAAAAAAATAGACCTTATTATTCAAAGTTAGTGAATGAATTTTAAGAGTACCTCAAGTTAGAGCAGTCGGACGATGAGCACAAAATGACTTCATAGGTGAATGGAGTAATTGTGGGATTCTCCTCTGCTGAATGGGATGAATGTTTGAGAGTACCACATGAATAGATTTTTGACTATTAGTCAAAAGTGGTGCCTCCCACTACTGAGTTCTTTTGTTATGAAGAAGATCTGGATGAATTGATAGGGAGTTGGATCAATATAAAAGTTATTGATGATGAGATGAAATGAGAAGATAAGCTGCTGTTTGAGTTTATCTAGCATGTTTAAAGTCATAGGAGAGGGGATTTTGAAACATTAAAATTTCATGATGTTTTTCTCTTGTATCTGTTAATGCATGAATATAATATCAACTTATATAGGTTTTTGATGATTCAACTATAATATATGGAAAAACCAAGTTCCAAATCCAATTCCCTATTTCTTGCTAAGTTGATATCTCTTATGTTGAAACTGAAAGGAATTATTGGAGCTAAGGAAGAAACTGTTATTGTGGAAGATAACCATTACATCACTAATGTGATTTCCTAGTTGATGAAGATCAACTGGAATCCATGGATGAGGAGATGGGTGAATGATGAGGCTAAGGTATATAAAGAGTTTAACCCTGTGGGTCATTCTAATAGGCCTACGAATAGAAGAGTCCCTAGACTTAAGCCTGGTGAAGTAGAGCCTTCTTATTCGGATGAAGAAGAAGAAACTGTTGTTGTGTAAGAAAGATAGGATTATCTTATAGATGATAGGAGTGATCCTGAACTTCCTCAAATCCTTTTGCTAATAATGTATCCTTTGGAGAGCCTAGCCTACCAAAGAGATTTCCCAAAAGGGAGACTATCCTAAGCGATAGTGATGTGGAAACCAGTGAGAAGAAGGGGATAAAAATGTCTTAAGAGAAATTATAGATACCTTATATGAGGATGAGGGCTCTGAGTCAAGTCATTATGACTTTGAAACAACTGCTTCTAAAAGTGAAGAGGAATGTCTAAGTCTTAGTCCTATAATAGGACATACAGAAAGGGTAGAAAGTGGAGATGAAGAAGTTACTGATTCAGTTTATGCTGTATGTGTTTCAGAAGTCTTTGAAGATTCTGTGGAAGAAGTAGCAGTGAACCCTCCTGCTGATGCTATTTATCAATGAGGTATAAAAGAGATAGATGTGGTTGATCTGGATAATAATCCAAGTGAGGGTGAGGAACATGTTGCTACCGAATAAATTTATATTTCTCATTGAATAGTGGACTGGATATAAGCTCTTGGATTTGTGGTTTTAGGCTTAGATTATGGAGATTCTGAAGATGACCAGCCTATCAGAAGTCCTCTAGTTTCTATTATTTCAGAAACTACTATTGTGCAGCCAGTAGTAATTCTGCCTCATGACTATGTGAAGAAAAAAGATTTGGAATCAATAAAGTCATATTAGATGAGCCACATTGATGTGATATTGGTTCATTTAGAGAGGGATATGAACCTAAATCAAGAAGCTGTCACTTCTACAATAGAAAGGCTAGTTTCTAACTCTCACTTAGCTATGTTACATGAGGTCAAGGTATGTCAGAATCAGGTACAAGCATTGGAAGATTATACGGAATTAGTGAAGTAGTCTATTTCCATATTAGATGAATATATGGATTTAAGAGTTTAGGTGGAAAAAGACCTTATATATGTTAAAAGTGTGGTTCATCAAATGGTCACAGCGTTTGAGGATTTTAAGAAGTCTATGGAAACACATGTCAATGGCCAGGATGATGGTGTTGAAAGGCTCATCCGTGGGATAAACAAATATTTCAAGGAGACAATGGCTTTCTCTCTGGAACCTCTAGGTGCATATGATTCCACTTCAGCAACTCCTCCAGTTGATATAGATTCTTTCAGATCTGTTGTTAGAGAAGAAGTAGAAATATTCTCCAGTGCCAGTACCCATGACCCTCAATCTGTGACTCAAGTCATTTCCATTACCACAGAAATTCATAAGCTTATGGGAGATTATTTAATGGAATATTCTCAAGATTATAAGGCCATCAAGGATCAAGTTGACTTTTATTACCAAAGGGTATATACAAAGCATCATATGGATGGTCACATCAAGTTGCTGTTAGAGAACATGAGGATTCCACCTATCACTCATGACGTTAAAGATCTGGTTAGTAGGCTTCGAGATCTGACTCCTGATTTAGAGAAATTTAAGGAAAATAAAGATGATTTTATATCTTCCATGGAAAGAGTGGGTAGTATTATTATGGAATTTAGGAATCTTCTCTTGCCTTTCATCCATGTGGACTGCACTCCCATCATTGTTCCTCCAGCTTTTCCTTCTACCTCAGCTACTTTAGGTTCTACCAGTGATTCTATTTTGATGACTCCTTCTCAGGCTATCAAAAGATTGGCCCACACGATTCCTCATAGATATACTCACAATAAGTCTACCGATGCCTCAATGGATGCTCCTCCTACACTGCTCACTGCCATCCCTCAGCCTATCCCTCCACCGTCATATCCCGCATCCTCAGCTTCCAAAGATAAAGAACCATTGGACATCTCTAATGTGGATTGAGTGTGGACTGTATTAGATGATAGGGATTTGTGTATATCTTATTTGTATATTGTACTACTTCTTTATTCATACAAACACTCTCTTTTCTCTATTTTTGTTATGTACACTTTTTGTTAATCACAAAGTGGGAGAAATATTTGAACTTTAATGTGTATGATAATATGTGTACGCTAACATCACTAATGAAATTTGTATGCTAACATCACTAATGGAATCACTAATGTAATTAGCATGTGTGTTTGACCATAATTCAAAAAATACAAACATAATTTGTGATTATCAAAATCGGGGAGATTGTTGGACTCACCTATTTTGATAATCCAAAATCATGTTTTGATAATCCAAAATCATGTTTTGATAATCCCAAATCATGTTTCATTTATATAAATATTCTTTTTTCTCCTATAGGATAATCATTTATGTGAAAATCATGCTTATCTCAAAGTAATAAATATGTACAGTTAATCTCACTACTCTTATTTTAAGAATAAAGTTTAGAATTTATCTAAGAATGAGGTCACCGATACAAGGTCACCGATAAAAGGTCACTGATACAAAGTCACCGATACAAATTCACCAATACAAGGTCACCAATACAAGGTCACCGATACAATTTCACTCATACAAGGTCACTTATACAAGGTCACCTATACAACGTCATAGATACATGGTCACCGATAAAAAGGTCACCGATGCAAGCCTACTGTTGAAGGTTACCGCTGAAGGTTATGGATGGAAGGTTATAGTTGGAGGTTGCCGATGTGCACCTGTTGTTGAAGCCTACCGATGTGAAGGCTACAATTACCAGTCTACCGATACCATTACTTTTTCAAATTCTTATGATTATTCTAATGGTCATATTTACTAACTTTAATTCTTCTGACTTAATTAATGCTTATTTTAGACATATCAAGAGACCATATCATGATAGTAAAAGCTATGAGAAAGATTGAACATGATGAACTTACTCTTATTTTCAGACCTCAAATATGAAAGAGAATACTGAGGAATAAAGATATATAGAGGCACATAGAAAAAAATGAGAAATGCATGTTTATAAGTTAAATGCATAAAAAAGAAATTTCTAAAGAACAAGGAAGA
This sequence comes from Viscum album, assembly GCA_963277665.1. Taxonomy (NCBI): domain Eukaryota; kingdom Viridiplantae; phylum Streptophyta; class Magnoliopsida; order Santalales; family Viscaceae; genus Viscum; species Viscum album. Next base: position 602,221,222 of record OY728119.1, on the reverse strand, counting down.
ACCATTCAAGAACCTTCACTTTGAACCCTAATAACTTTAAGAAGATCATTTTGGGAAAACAACTTGAGGCTACCTTCTATTTCTCATAAGCTTTCAAGAAGTGGAACACTCAATTATAGAAAGCTAGAACCTGGAGTTGCGAAACTCTGTTTTGGAGGAAACTTCTAGAGATAGACTCAAATGTCAAATTATTCACTTCAAGGAGTCAGGAGCTGAAATACAAACACATAGATCCATCTAAACTCTATCTAATCATTATTGATCTATTGTGTTTATTTTTTTTACATTTCTGAGAAGTGTGTCTGTCTATCTATTTCACACAGTGTCTCCTATGATTAAACTAGAGGATACTAAATATCCTCACATCAAACTTCATCTACATTTATTTCCAATGTATAACTTTGGATGAGACTGTGTGTGGTCCGTACTTTTTGTTTTTTCCACGAAGAACTGTGGAAGAGGGTTTCAACCCTAGATAGTTTGTGAAAACTGTTATAAGGCCTGATACAGGTTGTGTATCATGTTTATTGCTAATATAAACTCTTTTGTGGCATGTGATCCCCAAGTGGAGAGGATTAAGTCTCGGCTTGAGACTGAACCTATTGTTTTACTTCACTATGTACTATATTTTTTATACTCTGTTTTATCTATTTTCCACTGCTTATATTTTCTAAAACATAAAACTGTTTTGCTGTCACTTTGATAGTTAGTTTTAGTTAGTTTGTGTATTTTTTTAATTCAGTAAACTTCTTTCAAAAGTTGAATAAGTGTTATTCACTAATTCAACTGAGGAAAAATCACCCTTTGAGAAACCTGTTGACCAATTAGAAATCTATATCTCTATTTCCTTAATTAACTCAGTTGTTTTCAAAATTTGGGGGATCTTTTTAATAATATTTTTAACAGATATTTTAAGTATGAACTCAATTCACCCCCCTCTTGAGATTCCACTCTAACCAACAACATGAAAATTATTAAAGGATAACTACTTATACAATATCACGTGATGTAAAAAGTCCTATTCTTGATTAGGTTTACTCCCTAATCACATACATGAAGTCTCCGAATACAAAAGATTTACCTAATGAATTGGATTTATTTTTGGGTTTAGTCATCCTAACATGTTCCTGATTATGTGTGCCAAAAAATTGAAATAAATCATATGGTATTAGAATTACCCATGTAATGAAAAAAAGTTTCATAAACATGTATCTTATCATAATCACAGAAAAGTTCATAATGAAATAATTTTAGAGAAAACAATAAGGCATATTTCCCCATAAATATATATGAGGATAATATAGGGATACATTTGTTAGAAATATATATATAATTTATAATAAATACATAATATAAATAGTTTTCATCATTTATGAAAATTTATTTAAAAGATTAGATGGAATATTTCATGAGTAAAATACCCTTTTCAAGATAAAATTACTGCTCCAAAAATTTAAAAATTTCAAAAATCTTATAGAAAAAAAATTATTTAAAAAGAAAAAAGAAAAATTATAAATCAATATTGAATAAATTGAGTGTCCATGATGATACGAAATTCTATACATGCTGTATAAGTTAATAGAAAACATTCCATTCACACTTTTGTAAAATAAGTTAAAATGTACCTTGTTTGAAAAAAATAGAGATATTTATTTTAAACCAATTTGTAAAAACTAAATCATGGGTTGAAATATCTTGTATAAATAATTTTATAATATTAAACACATTCTTTATAATATTTTAATGAAAATATAGACAATGAAGGGAAATATTCAATATCAAAATGATGAAACAAGATATATATTATATAATTTGATTTGATTTTTATTTATTCAATTATTGAGGAAAGGAAAACCAAAAAATGTAAACCAAATTCATGATTATATAAGAATAATATGTATGTGGTTCAAGATACTAATTGTATATGATTTCCCCTAATGGAACCTTGAACAAAAATCGTCTTTAAGAGAAATAAAATGGTATCATATATCCTTTAAGGCTATGTTAACATTCAAATTAAATCCCCTTGGATGAATTAAAATAAATAGTGAACTAAAATTATAAGAATTATAAACGAATAATGATATAAAATGTAAAATGAACTCTATATACACTATATAAAATATATTGGTTCAAAAATTAAAATAATCCTCAGTGAAAAGAAATTAAGGTAGAATCCCTTACAATGGTCATATCATTTAAGTGATAATTAATCAATGAAGTTATTATGTTTTTCAAATTTATATAGAGTTGAGACAAGTGTAATTACAATATAAAATAATCAATTGTCATCACACACATAATTTTATCATATCAAAGACAATTAATAAGTAATTTAACCCAATGAAATAAATTGAGTTATTAAATCCCTTACCTCGAGTTCGGCTCATCACATACATTAATTATCTTCTTAAATGAAAAATTATTTTAATTATTTAATTTCATAAGAACCTTTTTAATGTTTATTATTCCTTTTATTTTATTAATTACTATGTTTTATATATTTATAGAATCAGTTATCTTTATGTCATATGTTTTGATGTTATTTAGTTCATGTGTCTAAAATAAGTTTGATATGTTTAATATAGTAAACGTAGTGATTATTACATCATATTTAGAATAATAATCATGAAATAATTATTTTGTTACTTGAATTATTTTTTAAAAACTATCCTTAAAATATGGTCATGAAAATTGAACTATATTACAATCATGGATATGGTAGGTCGTACATATGCCTGAGTAACATTTCCATTTCCCAACTATCGTGATGGAAAGATGGTAAAAGTTATTTTATAATTTAAAAATAATAATTATATCATAAATATAATATTATTTCATTAAATTTACTAACATATACCATCTATTAGACATGGTAATATAAAATTTACATCGTTTTGCAAGGTGGTAGACTGCCGTACACAAGAATGATGTCATCATTTCTCAATAGATTGTATGGTAAGGAGGTATATGATATATTAATTTTTTATAATTATTAATATTTTATGAATATCATATATAAAATTTAAATCGATCACCATTAATTTACATGAGAGGTGATGATGGAAAAATGAATTATATCGGTTTGCGAGGCGGTAGTTTTATATACACTTAAATAATAGTCTCATTTCCCATTTTATAGAGGAGGAGATGGATGTTGGTTTTTACATTAAAAAAATAAAATATCATTACATGATATATACATTTGTTATTATATCAGTATGATTGAGTAATATTTTATGGATGTGTAATAATAAATAAATAAAGATGCTTGGTTAAGAATGATACATCTTTTTTAGATCACCTCAATAGGATTATACCTAAAGAGTCCATAGATTGGATTTATAATAAAACAATGACTCTATGAAGGTGTAATGAATTATATAAGGTATTTTAATACATATTTTGTGAAACACAAGGCTTCTAAAATATGGAAAGTAGGGGAGAGGATGTGTCCTTTTATAAGTGAGAGGGAATGGAATTTTTATAAAATTTGTTACAAATATTAGAGACAACCAGTTATGGATTGATATGAGGAGAAATAAATGGGAGTAAAGTTTGTTTTAAATCTAAGAGATAACCAGTTATGGATATATCTAAACCCTATTGGGGTGATAACATTGTGATTACCAAAATGAGGGATTCTCAAATGCATTAAAATGTAGGTAGTGTGACCGAGAGAGGTCCCCAAACATTGACGGACTTGAATGATTACCATGTTGACTCTTAATAATGAGGAAGAGGTTAAGTTTAATTGATATCTTGAAAATGTAGAATGAATATTTAATATGCATATAATGGTAATGATAATGGGTAATTTCATGACACTTCAAGATAAAGGATCCTTATTATTAAAGGGGTATATAATTGATCATACCATCTGTAACGTCCCGGTCCCAGGTGCCACGCAACGGGTGCCCCGAAACTGGTTCTCCAAGTGACCTCAATCGCATTTTTCCAAATGCCAAAGGATGCCGACTAGAAGCGAGGGCCCAGGTCTGATAGTGGGGAAAATATGCCCTCATTTGTCAAAGTGCAGCGCATCGGAATTCAAATAAAACATACAATAAACAGCGGAAGCAGTAAACCATACAAAACTGAAATAATCAACAATATATATATAGTGATGCTACATGTCTCAAGTACTAAGAAAACAGCCAGAACATGTTATACATCAATATAGTACAAACAAATACAGAGTAGAGAAAAACAATCAAAACAGCTGGCAGTGGCATCGTGAGCCTAGGCTCGGTCCCATGCCGTCCTACTCCTCAGCAACAGTCAAGTACCTGTATAGGGACTCTTTCCCCTATCTACACCTGCAGAAATGTAATCTGTTCGGGCCAAAAACCGTGACCCAAATAGGGTGTGAGAAATATATCTCAGTAGGCACCCACCAAAGGCCCATTCCCAACTGCGTGCTAACTTGCAACAATAGTGTGCAGTGGTAAAACAAAATAAAGTAAGAAGTACTACAATGTAACTAACTTAGCAGTTAAATTTCCATTTAATTATTCATTTAATCCATTTTATATAAGAAATCACCACAGTGCATTTCTAAGTAAACAACTAGTGTCCTCAGACACTTAAACTCCTACCCTTGGGTAACGAGTATCCAACACAAGAATCTGCCCTCAGGCATAACAGATTTTTCCCTCAGGCATAGGTAGTGTTTCCCATAGGCACAGAGTCAGTTTCCCATAGGCATGGAAGAAGTCGCCCTTAAGCTGAAATAACTATGGCCCACAAGCTAATCACAACAACACCCTTAGACTAAATAGGTAATCGGGCCATGCCCAACATGTCAAATGCAGTAACAAGCAATTCCTCTCAAGGCAATTCTACGATTACAACATTAAAGGCATACCCTCAGGTATCCTGGCCAAACGGCTAAACAGTGAAACACACCCCCGGGGTGGTTCCAGATCCAAGCAACGATCCCAACGAGCATTTTATTATCACAATTTAATCACCAATGCAATTATAGGCATTAAATATTGAAGCGACCTCAGCCACACGACACCCCAACATGGGTTCGTGGCACGAAAATGCACAAAAACGCACGACAGTTGGAAATTTACACCAAGCCACCTACCTAATATGCCAATGAACGTTATACTCGAACGCCGACTCCCGAAACGCACAAGAATAGTGTAGATCCGACGAAGAACAAAACCCATTCAAACTTAAATAAATTTCCCTTGAGAAATAATTGGTATGAATGGCTTAAGGAGAAGGAAGGGCTTACCCGTTCAGTTCCAACGAGATCTTCCGAAGCTGAAACTGATTCCAGAGGAAAACCTGACGGATCTTCAGAGGTTTAGCCATCCTCTTTGGCTCCAAAATGGCTCAAATGCCTCCTCTGCCAAATGAAAAGGCTACTGCCTGTTTTTAGTTGAAAAAACAAAGTACACGGCATGTACTTCCAAGTACACGATGTGTACTCCATTAATTTAACTGTTCCTCTAGTGGCACCGCCACACTATCCATCCGTCGACATGAGTACACGACATGTACTCTTGAGTACACGGCGTGTACTGTTGCCCAGCTGGCGGCTACTCCACCGCCTTACCGTTTAGGCCTGCCGACTGACTACACGACATGTAGTCGGTTCCTACACCCCTCATCGCTGACATGACTACACGCCCCGTGTACCCATCCCACACGGCCAAAAGTACACAACGTGTGGAAAAGTACACGGCGTGTAGTTCCAAAATTTAGGATTTTCCCAATTTTCCATATTTTCTCAAAAACACTTAAGGAAAAGGAAAAAGAAGAAGCCCGTACCTCAAAAATAAGAACTGGGTTCTTACAAACTTCCCCCTTATAGCAATTCATCCCCGAATTGCCCTTCCCAGGGTGGCGAAGATAAATCTTAGAATAACTCTGGCCACTGAGCACGTACGTTGGCCTCCCACTCCCAGGTCTCGTCCTGCACTCTCCCATGCTGCCATAGCACCCGTACAAGAGGAAATGACCGACCTTGGAGAACCTTCATGCTCTGGTCAACGATACAAATCGGATGCTTCTCAAAGGATGAATCTTCCCCTAGCTCAACCTCCTAAGGCTGAAAACGTGAGACGGGTTTGAATGATAGCGGCGCAACTGAGACACGTGGAAGACGTCGTGGATGGCTCTGTATTGCTGCGATAATTGCAACCGATAGGCAACCAGCCCGAATCTCTCCAGAATCTAGAATTGCCCCACATACCTCGGTGAAAGATTACCCTGTCTCATGATCCGCTTGTGTCCCAGCCTCGGAGAAACACGCAAGAAAACCTGATCCCCAACCAGAAACTCCAAAGGTCGTCTGCGGTAATCAACATATGACTTATGTCGATACTGCGCGGTAGCCATCCGCTTCCGAATCAATTGGGCCTACTCAGACGTCTCCAACACAAGCTATGGTCCCAGTAAAGCTACCTCACCTGCCTCTAAACAACACAAAGGTGATCATCATGACCTACCATATAAAGCCTCGTATGGTGCCATCTCAATAGTCGCCTGAAAACTATTGTTATAGGAAAACACGACTAAGGGTATATGCTTCTCCCAAGAGCATCCAAAGTCTAGGATGCATGCACGCATCATGTCCTCAAGCACCTGTATCGTACGCTCTGACTGGCTATCCGTCTAAGGGTGGTATGCTGTGCTCAGAAGCACCTGTGTACCCAGTGCCCTCTGAAAACTCTGTCAGAAACGAGATGTAAAGTGGGCATCCCTATCTGAAATAATAGAACGAGGGACCCCATGAAGACGTACGATCTCTCGGATATAAATCCATCTGAGCTCGTCAACACTGAAAGTCTCCTTGATCAACAATAATTGAACTACCTTCGTGAGTCTGTCCACAACAACCCGCATGGCGTCATTGCCACGAGGTGACCTAGGCAATCCCATCATGAAATCCATCATGACATCATCCCATTTTCACTATGGAATGGGTAACTTCTATAACAGCCCAGCTGGTCTCTGGTGCTCCACCTTCACCTGTTGATAGGTGGAACACCTCGTAACAAAACCAGCTACATCTCTCTTCATACCCGGCCACCAGTACTGATGCCTCAAGTCATAGTACATCTTGGTATCCCCGGGATGAACTGCCCAAGCTAAAACATGAAACTCCCGCATCAGCTCCTCACGTATATCCCTTGGAACCCACACTCGTCCATGGAAACGCAAAACATCATCACCACTGATCGTCCAACCAGGAGGATGGTCCTCACTTGCCACTGACTCCTGTAGAATGCGGCCTTCAGATTCAGATAACTGTCTCATCCTCACTCTATCCAGAAGGGTAGAGGTCACATCTAACAAGGAAAGATAAGTCTGCCCCTGAATATCGTGCAACTCCATATGCATCTCAGAGAACAAGGCCGTGAGCTCCCACTCACCACTGGCCTCCTGTACTACATGTATCTGAGTTTTCCTGCTCAGTGCATCGGCTACTGCATTACCTTTACCAGGTGTATATGAAAGCACAAAATCGAAGGACTGTAGGTACTCAACCCACCTCCTCTGCCTCAGATTCAGGTCACACTGAGTAAAGATATACTTGAGGCTTTTTTGGTCGGTGAAAACCACAAAATGCTCTGCCAAAAGATAGTGCCTCCAACAACGCAACGCACGAACAACTATAACCAACTCGAGATCATGCATCGGGTAATTCCTCTCTTGTGGCCTCAACTGTCGAGACCTATACACAACAACTCGATCGCCTTGCATCAACACTACTCCTAGCCCAATCCCTAATGCGTCACAGTAAACTATATAGTTCTTCCCCTCCTCTGGGAGTATTAGGATCAGCGCTGATGTCCGCCTTCCCTTTGGATCCTGAAAGGATATTTTGCAAGCTTCTGACCAAACGAACTTCACACCCTTCTTAGTCAAACCCGTCAATGGCGCTGCTATGTGGGAGAAGTCCTGTATGAAGTGTCTGTAGTAACCAGCCAGCCCTAAGAAACTCCGTATCTCAAACATGTTCTTAGGATTCTCCAAGGAAACTACTGTTCTTACCTTCTCTGGGTCTACTGCAACTCCTGCCTCTGAGATGATATGACCCAGGAAGTGAATCTAGTCCATCCAAAAGTGTCACTTCGAGATCTTAGCATACAACCGATTCTCTCTCAGTGTACTCAATATGATCTCAAGATGGGTGGAATTTTCTTGTCGAGTGTGAGAGTACACCAAGACGTCATCCACGAATACAACCACAAAATAATCAAGATACGAATGGAACACACAATTCATCAGATCCATGAATACTACTGGTGAGTTCGTGAGTTCTAATGACATAAACAAATACTCGTATATACCATATCTGCTCCGAAAAGCTGTAAGTGGTATATCCGATGGTCTCACGCGCAGCTGATGATATCCCGATCTCAAGTCAATCTTCGAGAAAAATCATGCTCAACAAAGCTGATCAAACATATAATCAATCCTTGGTAAAGGATATCGTTTCTTAACCATCAACTCGTTCAGTTTCAATAATCCATGAAAAGTCTGAGGGTACCGTCCACCTTCTTTGCAAAAAGGACTGGAGAACCCCAAGGAGAAGTACTGGGTCGGATAAAGCCCTTTTGCCTGCTAATCCTCTAACTACCTCTTGAGCTCCTGCATCTCAGGTGTAGCTATCCTATAAGGAGGAATGGACACCGGTGCTGCTCCCGACACAAGCTCAATAGAGAAATACACCTCTCGCTCTAGAGGTAGACCTGAAAAGTTGTCTGGGAACTGGAGGGAAAACTATCTGACAAGTCCACTGGTCATCCAGATACAAGCTCACAATCTGGGCTGTGACTCCACATCACCCATGATGCTCTGGTCCATCTTGACTCACCTAAACATCCCATTATCCCTTGTATAGAAACTCTCCGCCCTCTGGTGATGTGAAACTCACCCTGCGACGATAGCAGTCTACAAAGGCTCGATAGGGAACCAACCAGTCCATCCTGAGAATGACATCATAGATCTTCATCTCTAAGACATAGAGGTCCCAAAGAAAGTGACACCCTCCATCCTCAAGGGGGAACTCCTTGCACTGACTCACACCAGCCGTTCTAGTCCCCAATAGAGTGTCTAGCGTCATGATATTAGAAGAAGTAGAAACACAGAGCCTAAGGCTTTCCATAATGGGTACAGATATAAAACTATGCGTATCACCCGTATCAAAAAGTACTGAAGATAAGACAGAAGCTACTAAAATAGTACCTCTAACTGTAGAAGGTCCGGGATCCTGCTCTTGCTGGGTCTATTGCACTGCATATGCCTGCCCAGTGCCGCGGCCCTGCGACACAGCCTGGCTACCCTGAGCTGTACCACCCTGCTACCTCTGAGATCCTGGTATCTGGCTACCACATCCATGACCACCATCTCTGCCTGTACTCCCTAACGTATTCCAGTACCCCAAATGGTAAGAATCCACTGGTCCTGCTCCCGCATGTGGAGTCTGCATAGAACCCCTCTCACTAGCCGCTGGTGGAATCTCCCTGCAAAAGCGCTGCAGATGACACATCTTACCGCAAGCTCGGCACTCCACTGGGTCATGTGGACACTGCGGCCTCTTGTTTCCCTCTCTACCACACTGGTAGCACATAAACTGGCCACCTGAAGAATCCTTCTAACTGGTACTGCCACCATGAGAGAAGTCCATCTATCTCTTCCTCTTGCCAACTGAAATAGTACCAGTAACTGGTGATGAACCGACGTAGCCCACACCACTCAATTCCCACAGGTTCCTCTCAATAATCAGCGCCTGGTTTATAATAGCGTGTACTGAAGTCAACCTTAAAATGTTCACCAGTGCACAGATGTCATAACGAAGACCATCCTCAAAACTCCTGGCTCCCAATGTCTCATCACCCACCAGCATGGGTGCAAAACACTGAAGCTCGGTGGAACGAGTAGAATAGTCCATCACCAACAGAGCACCATACTGTAGATTTATGAACTCTCAAGCTCTATCTGCCCTCAGCATCTCAGGAAATAAGAAGTCATAGATGACTGCATGAAAATCTTCCCACGCCATGTCTCTGTGATGCTCTGACTGGGTGGTAACATCCCACCACCTATTGGAGGAATCACACATCATATACGTTGTGAGCTTGACTGTCTGCCCTGGAGCCATCTCAAGATGCTCAAAAATATTCTGCATCAACCCCAACCAAGACTCCACAGCCTGTGGTCCACCATCCCCTGAAAACATAGGTGGATGCTGCTGCTGGAAGATATGAGTCAGCTTAGCGATAGATGTAGCAGCCTGCGGTGCTCCCTGAAAGGTCTGCATGAACCATATAAAGCCTTCATGGAACTGCGCCTCTGCGCCTGTGTCCGGTATAGCAGTTGGCACCACATCTGGCTCTACTGGAGGATAAACTGGTAGCCCATGGCCCACCATCTCCGGAGTATAGTCGTCACTGCTCTCCTGGTGAACAACATGCGGTCGTCTAGGCGGCATGACACTACAAGGTCAAAATCACGCCTCAGATTCAAGATTATTAAACCGAAAATCAAAAGAACCACAAAGGAAACAAGAGGAAGGAGGCATTTCAAAATTTCAAAATAAGACTACACGGCGTGTACAATGACTACACATCATGTACTTGAGTTCCTTTCCCCCGCCCCGGTCCTTCTACACGGCTAATCCACACAGATTCTGTTCAACAAAAACTACATGGCGTGTAAATAATCTACACGATGTGTATGGTGTTATTTTCCAACTTCCAGTGTCGTCTGTGACACGGCTGACTACTCAGCTTAACACCACACAGTGTGTTACACCCATACACGGTGTGTACAACACCCCGTTTCCCAGCCACACGGCTAACACCACACGGTCTGTCCTCGGACAAGACTATACAGCATTTCCCAAAGGTACACGGTGTGTTCAGGGAGAGGTGACACCGGCCCGTATTGTTAGTTACACGGCCAAGTCCCCAAGTCACACTACACGGCGTGTTCATCATTGACACGACATTGTCTGTACATGAGTTCACTAACCCATGTTGTTAGCTACACGGTCGGACTCTGGGTCAACACTACATGGCGGGTTCATCATTGACACGACGTGCTCGGTACAGGAGTTCACCAACCCATGTTGTTAGTTACATTGCCAGACTCTGGGTCAACACTACATGGCATGTACTAAATCTACACGGCATGTTTTACCCAAGCCTTTCCCTACCCCATGTCGCCGCCCACACGGTTTGTGATACGGAAAGAGACTACACGGCGTGTACTCAGGGTACACGGTGTGTACTCAAAAAGTTTATCTTTCTTCCTGAACAGAAGAACATACACGGAATGTATAAAAATACTACATGATGTGTACACTGAGTTTCCGGACAGTATGCCTCAGAAACTTCCCTGGAACCCATAAAATACCGAAAAAAACACCGAAGTGTCAAATTCCAACCTTTGGGGGCCCATACTCCCCACGAATCAAAGCTTGACATCTCATATGAGTTATAAACAATAAACAGTCAATGATCCACCAAATTCTAGTCAATGGGGGCCCATACTCCCCAAAAACCAATGTTTGGTGTCCATTTTATAAACAAGATCACATAAAATTACCCTATCAAATAGCAGGTATTTTATCAGAGAAACTATCACAACAACATGCTTTTCTAGCACAACAACTATCACAACAACATGCATTTTCTAATGCAGCTACATGGCATGGAAACTATGCATGGCATGTGATATCTATCATGTTCCTATATGATGAATGAGATGGAATACCCTCATCTCATCAGGTTGAAACTAACTAGAACCCACATATAAAATATAAACTTTACAATCTCAAAGTGCTTCACCCAACGGTGAAATCAAATCAACTGTAAAAGTTTGCAAAATAGAAAGAATTGAAAAATACGAGGTAGACTAGATTTTACCTATACACGGGTTAGCTATTCCCGGGAACATCTTATTACCAACTACCATTCGTCCTATTCTAACTACGGCTGCAAATAGTAAGTCAAAGAAAAGAACCCCTCTGATACCACTTTGTAACGTCTCGGACCTAGGTGCCACACAACTGGTTCCCCGAACCTGGTTCGCCACGTGACCTCAAGTGCATTTCCCAAAATGTCAGAGGCTGCCAACTAGCAGTGAGGGCCCAGGTCAAATAGTGGGGAAACTATGCCCTCATTTGTCAAAGTGTAGCGCAGCGGAGTTGAAATAAAACATACAACAAACAGAGGAAGCAGTAAACCATACAAAACTGAAATAATCAAAAGTATATGTATAGTGATGCTACATGTCTCATGTACTAAGAAAATAACAAGAACATGTTATACATCGATACAGTACAAAAAAATACAGAGTACAACAAAACAAGTAAAACAGCTGGCAGCGGAATCACGAGCCTAGGCTTGGTCCCATTCCCTCCTACTCCTCAGCAAAAGTCAAGTACCTATATAGGGAGTCTTTCCCCTATCTACACCTGCAGAAACGTAATCTGTTCGGGCCGAAATGCGTGACCCAAACAGGGTGTGAGAAATATATCTCAGTAGGCACCCACCAAAGGCCCCTTCCCAACTGTGTGCTAACATGCAACAATAGTGTGCAGTGGTAAAATGCAATAAAGTAAGAAGTACTACAAAGTAACTAAATTAACAGTTAAATTTCCATTTAATTCTTATTTTAATGCATTTTATATATAAATCACCACAATGCATTTCTAAGTAAACAACTAGTGTCCTCAGACACGTAAACTCCTACCCTCATGTAACGAGTATCCAACACAAGAATATTCCCTCAGGAATAACAGAGTTTTCCCTCAGGAGTAGGTAGTGTCACACACAGGCATAGAGTCAGCTGCCCACAGGCACTGAAGAAGTTGCCCTTAGGCCGAAATAACTACGGCCCACAGGATAAATAGTGCAGTGCCCAGTGGCTAATCACAACAACGCCCTCAGCTAAACAGGTAACCGGGCCATGCCCAACATGTCAAATGCAGTAACAAGCAATTCCTCTCAAGGAAATTCTATGATTACTACTTTAAATGCATACCCTCGGGTATCCTGGCCAAACGGCTAAACAGTGAAACACACCCCCAGGGTGGTTCCGGATCCAAGCAACGATCCTAGCCAGCATTTTATTATCACAATTTAATCACTTATGCAATTGTAGGCATTAAATATAGCAACAGCCTCAGTCACACGACACCCCAACATGGGTGCATGGCATGAAAACTCAAAAAACGCATGACAATTGGAAATTTACATCAAGACACCTACCTTATACACCAACAAACGTTATACCTGAACACCGACTCCAGAAACGCCTAAGAACGAAGTAGATCTGATGAGGAACAAAACCCATTCAATCCTAAATAAATTTCCCTCAGGAAAGAATTGGTAAGAATGGATTAAGTAGACAGAAGGGATTACCCATGGGGTTCCAACGAGGTCGTCCGAAGCTGAAACAGATTATAGACGAACACCTGGCGGATCTTCAAAGGTTCGGCCATCCTCCTTGGCTTCAAAATGGCCCAAATTCCTCCTCTGCTAAATTAAGAGCCTAATTCCTGTTTTAAGTCGAAAAAACAAAGTACACAACGTGTACTTCCAAGTACACATCATTTAATCCTTTCATTTAACTGTTCCTCTAGAGGCACCGCCACACTATTCATCCATCGACATGAGTACATGACATGTACTCCCGAGTACACGGCGTGTACTGTCGCCCAACTGGCGGCTACTACACCGCCGTACTGTTTAGGCCTACCGACTGACTACACAGCGTGTAAAGGACCACTACACGGCATGTAGTCGGTTCCTACACCCCTCGTCACCGACATGGCTACACGTCCCATGTACCCATCCCACACGGCCAAAAGTACACGGCGTTTAGTTCCAAAATTTAGGATTTTTCCCCATTTTCCATATTTTCTCAAAAACACTTAAGGAAAAGGAAAAAGAAGAAGCCCATACCTAAAAAATAAAAACCAGGTTCTGACACCGTCAGATCAAAGGTCAGGATGACAAGTTACATGGGGAAGATCATCCATAGATTATAGAGTATCCTTTATCAATTGGGTGTGAATTCATGTGATATTTTTATGGGATTTGAGAAGCACATTCATGAATAAGGATTTGTTTTGGGTAATATGAGTTCATTAATGTTTTCCATTAGGTGTACGAGGTTAATATTGGTTGAAAATGCAAAACATTTATTCTAAGGATATTCAATCACAAATATACACTTTATAAAGTGTGTGATCATTAGAATTTAAACTGTGTGGTGTGTGGCCATGGATTTTTACATTGGAGGATTAGTGGCCATGAAAATATATTTGGACATGTATATCCATGTTGAAGGATTCATGTCTATAGATGTATTCAATGATCATATGTAGATTTGAATGGGCAAGTTGATGGATGAAAGATCATATAAGTCCCCAATATGAAGTTCTAATACTTGATAAAATTTTAACCATAAATCATAATGGGGGTTATTAGTTCATTAATATAATATATTTATTATCCATATGACGTTATTATGGGGTAATAAAATAAATGTAACGTCTATGGTTTTGGAACGGGTCGAAATTCCTTAACCTTTTGGATTTTGTTTGTGTTTGGTAAGTGGGCCAACATTATTTTTGATATTAATAACCTAATTATAACAGTTTTATTGGTAATTGGATTTATTTTTAGATCAATTTTAAGGAATAAAATGTTTTTTGTGGTTTTGGGGAATCATGCCCCATAAAATACGTTTCTAGAAGAGAAGATAGAGGCACATAGTTTGATCAAACCGTGAAGCCTACTAGGGGAATGTGTGCGGAAATTTTTTTCACTAGTCAAGGTTTTTAAAACCATGTGAGTGGGGGTGAATATACTTGTAGAAGATCTTTATTTTTTCATTGAGGGGAGTCATGAGAGCTATTCATTGTTTGAAAACTATGCACCGAAGCTGTGAGAGGTTAGTTATTAGATAGTGACCACCAAACGATTTGAGAACAATTAGACAAACCATGAAGCCAAATCATTCGGGACATTAAAAAGTATAAAATCACCATAATTACCTCCCTTATTATTTATTTATCCTCCTATATTCTCCATTCCACACGAAGCAAAGGTTTTTTCTCTACCATTTCTTCTTTTCCTAGGCTTTGGCTTTCCTCCATCACCCAAGATCCGAATTGAACATCATTGGTCTCATTAAAAGCATATTGGTAAGGGATTCAATCATATTTCTTGAATTTCTAGTTTATATTTCTAAAAAGAATTTGAAATCCATGTGAGATATTCTTTCCCATGTTCAAGGTGTTTTTCTAGAACCCAAATTTTTCTTATTTTGAATCGAGTTTGAGGCTAACATCAAATGATCTAATTCTTACAAGTACACGGTAGGTGGTTCCTATCTTCCTTCATAATTTTATAGGGGTTTTTGGGTTCATAACTAAATTTTTCCATGAATGTTTTCTGATAGAGAACCCTAATTAAATAATACTTGTCGTTAAATTAATGAATTGATGACATGGGATGCCATAGGGTATTCTATAACTTATTCATATATACTAAAAAGGGTAAGTATCTTTGATACAAAATGGGAAGGTTATTAAAATTTTGTTAATTTAATTAATTAAATTTTTTATATTGATTTTATTGGTTCCATGAGAACCTGATGGGAATTGCCCATGGATTGAGGTGATATTGATCACCTGGACTAATGCAACATGGTCTTCAAGCAAGTCTTGGACTGAGTAATATGGGTAATTATGATCACCTGGATGAGGCTTTATGGTTGTCAGTTTGAGGATAAAATTTCTTCATGATGAGGGCTTGGATCTTAGGACTTGTGATGTTGTTTTTCATCATAAATTAGCAACATAGTCATAGGAGAATGAGGTTCAAGATGATGTTTCATAGGCTTATGTTTGTTATTTCTTCTCACCATTGATGGATGACTGAACATTATATTTGTGTTCACATATATTGGACTCATTTGAGGTTGTGTTGACCACTTGTTGGCTGTGGATGCCATTATATATTTTGTATCTTATGGGATGATTTTGAACATCAATTATGTCATAGGTGATCACTGTAGAAATCCACATGGATGGTGATGGAAAATTGGGAGATGGGGATGAGACCATCGGTTGGGGGCTAAAGCTAACCGTTATACTAGGGTCCGATGAGCCTGGATTTGGGGAGGATGAATATAACCATGCCTTAGGATTCCATTTTGTAAAGCTGGAAAGATTATATATTAGAGGATAGATATCACATTTCTTCTAGATATTAGGTTTTTGAGATGACAAGGAATTTTTGAGATGAGGTCCGAGGGATTAGAGACTTGATAAGAGTGTCGTTTGGATGTCAGATACATGATTGATGGGATAAGGCACCATTGATATTTATGGGAGGTCCCTAAGGGATTTCTAGATATGATTTCTTATAGGGAAAACCTTGGGCATTAATCATGGGTCCTCAACACTGCAAGTATATCTATAGAAACATGTGTTGTATTCCATGTATATTTTGGGGCATGGGATTAGAGATATAACGACATTGGCCAAGGTAGGTAAATGATTCCATGTTGAAGTAGATCATATATGAACTAATTTAAATATTAAATTTGTGTGTTTCCTTTTAATTAAATTTTTGAATACATGTGCATAATTTTGTATGTCAGATAAGAACATTTTGGTGGTGGCCTACCAATTTTATACCCACACCGTACATGGGCCCATTGAGATGTGTATAAACATTATGGTTTTTTATATTAGGTATAAGATCTTGCTTGAGAGCTAGAACTTAGTGATTATAGATATAAATTTTTCATGGGAAGGGTGTTAGTGTACTAGGTGGTTTCTTTACATTTAAGAGAAGTTTATTTTTTAATTTTTTCATGACTATTATATGTGGCTAATATGGTCAACCATAAGTGACCTTTCTTGTCTATTATTTTTATGGACTTATTTAAAATATATATGATGTAATTATGGTATTATCCCTTTGAACTAATGATTTCACTATTTCTACTTAATATACTTCCACTGAGTTTTGTTTTATTCTTTTGTCGTAGTTGTGGTATTTTCTCATTGTGATATATATATATATATATATAAACTGGTAATTATTATTATCATCATATGTAGTTATAGTCTACCCACTATCACCTCATCAAATCCTCACTACTATTTGGTAGTCATTGACATATGGGGAGGTGCGCATAAGGCCTTGTGGCTAACTAGCCCGAAGCACTGTTGAGTAAAAATTGGGTTAGGAAGCTACAAATGGTATTATATTAGTTTTTTTTCATTTTGGGTCTTACGATTTGGAATATGGTAGACTGGAGATTAGGATAGAGTGGAAAATGGGTAAAGATAGCTTGTATGGGGGCCTACATCCCCATGAGTGGGGGAAAACCAAGTTTCCAGGGGTGGGAAATTTATGTTCAACCACATGCTTTTCTAGTTGATTTTATTTACTCCTCAAATGGCACACTTGGGTGTGATAGTTATCTGTTATGTAGAATTTAAACCTTA
Organism: Viscum album; assembly: GCA_963277665.1. Classification (NCBI taxonomy): domain Eukaryota; kingdom Viridiplantae; phylum Streptophyta; class Magnoliopsida; order Santalales; family Viscaceae; genus Viscum; species Viscum album. The sequence continues at coordinate 602,203,716 of OY728119.1, read as the reverse complement.
TCTCGGTATGGTAACAAAGGATTGTATATGAATCATGATAAATAATTGGGCATATATGATAAATGTTTTTCATGTAATTTTTATTTAGCACTTAAATAATTTTAAGAGGGGTTGGGCTATTTAATGTTTCAACAATGAAGCTAGAAAATATTTTCCCACTTAACCTTTTGGTTTCATTCTACATAGCTAGAACAGGTATGTGGTTTCCAATAGGATATATATGTGATTCTATATGCATGTGATATATAGGCCTAACTGTGTTATGAGTAGGCATGGATGGTGATAGGGGTTTAGTTGTTTACAGTGTAAACAATGAAGATAAACAACATTTTCCTATATATCCTTTTGGTGGAATTCTACTCAGATACGTCATATTGATACATGACGTGTGATTATTGACTCTGTTATGGGTAAGAATGGGGCATTGAGTCCTGATTATATGCGATACCTAACTCTAAAATTATAATCACTTGAACCCATACTTCTGGGTTTAGTGATTAAATAAAATTATGTGTATTTTTCAATAAAAGAAACTAAAAAAATACACAAAACATATTAAAATCCAAAAACTTTCTTAATCTAGGATCTATAGAATTATACTAAATCCTACAATTTATTACAGTTATTTTAAAATAAAAAAATTTTTCTTCTTGTGATTAAACTGCATATGCGATGATGCATGACTTATAACTTCTATGATACCTATGAAAATATTTTTAAAATAATGAGAAATGATTTTTATTTCCTAGTAAAGGGTTCTAAAATAATTGAAATACCTTTTATGAAATCATCATTATAAAATAACATTTGAGAAATACTTTTAAATTATTTTGAAAATATCGTGGTAATATTAATTATAGTTTTAAAAATAATTTAATACTTTGAAAATGTCTACACTTTGAACATGATTTAAGAAAATAATTATTTTTAGAAAAAATTATGCAAGATTTTGAAAAACAAACAATGGGGCCACACAAAACATTGAATCCTATCTTGGGTCCACCCACATAATAGATAGTTTCAATCCCCACCATGCATTAATATTTAAAAATTTCAAATTCCTAACTTTAAAATAATTATTTAATATTACTTTACTTATAAATACATTAATCACTAGGTTTTATACTTTCAATAAACATTGACAACATAATTACATTTATTTACATATAGGTATATATTTATAAATACTTTCATAAGAAAACATAAATTAACTGATGCTCATCTCTATATAAAATTTATTTAATATATGGAATGTTAATGAAAATATAATTAACATCTACTTTCATAATAATTTCCTTAATATGAAATAATTTTTCACTTTTATACAGAATTCAAATTCTAAAAAAAATTAAACTGGTACTTTTATGAAAAGTCACATGCTATAGAAAATTTCTATATCTTATAATATAAAAGAATTTCAAGATTGTATAAATGATTTTCCCACATAAAATGATAGTCTGTATTTATCAAAACATACTATAATTTAGAAAATTAATATAAAATAATGATTTTGAAAAAAATTAAAATCCCCTATTTAATAAAAAAAATTATAACAAAACATTATTTTTTATATCACAAAAATTATTAAGATAACAAAATAATTTTTCCATGTAAAATAAATTTGAACAATAAGTACATAATCCCATAATAAATTAAAATATAAAAATACTTGAAACATAAATATTCTTCTTACATAATCCATAATTAAACATAAAAAAAATTATTTCTTTAAAATTTATTTAGTATGAAAATATTATCAGGATTTATAAAATTTATATACATATATAGAAATAATTTTTTTCATTATCCATAACCTTTTCATTGAATAAAATTTTAAAAACATAAAAATAGAATATTTGTGTACACAAAATAATTTACCTTAAATAAAAATAGTAATTATGAAATAATTTGATAAGAAATAATTAAACTCCCTTAATGAATTAAATTCATACATATATAATATATAAATATAACTCTTGGTAAACAATGGAAGTGACCACTTTCCGAAATGTAGTTTTAATAAACAGTTAAACAAAAATAATTATTATAATTATAAAGAACATGAATATTTGATATAAAATAAAAAAAATAAAAAATAAAATCTTTTATAATTAGAATTGAACATAATAAAAAATTTTAATGATTAAAAATATATAATCTCCCTTAGAAATTAAAAAATAAATAAAAAAATAATATAATGAAATAATTATTGGAAAAAATAAATTTTGACAATAACTCTTACAAATTGATCTACATGAAGTTTTCTTCTCTTCACATTATATATTCAGACTCAAAATTTCTCAAACTCTCCCAAACTAGAAATCAGAAATGATGAAAAAAAATAAAAAGTTACATCATGTTTCAATTACCCTCTTCGCTACCTTACCAATGCCTCAACAAGCATACATTCAACAATATAGGGAGAAAAAAAGACACACCGCTAGGCTATCGTAGAATATTATTATATATACACTCAAGAAATTACTACATATTAAATTGAGATTTCATAAGTAGAAGATGATTAAATAAAATATCCAAATCACAGTGTGTTTTGTGTTCAATGATTTAAGAGAATAATGAATGATGGATGATTTTTTAATAAATGAAATATTATAGTACAACGAGGGATACGAAAATAATTTCGATAGAAAACAAAATAAATAATATGATTAGGTCCTCTATATTAATTTTGATCAATATATTTATAAATTTATATGTTTTTGATGATTATAGGGTGAAATCAATAAAAAACAATTCAAAAATCATATGAAGATATCACATGAAAATAGTAGATGATTCTTTAATAATCATGTACCCACAAAAAAAAAATCCAAAATGATGTCGAATAGGTAACTAATAACTCGAAAATAAAAAATAGGGATTGAAACTGTCAAACGAGCAAGACAAATTAAAAAAGGCGCCAAAAAAGAAAAAATTTATAGTATATAAAATTATAGGGTCCGGAAAATTCTGCAAGGGAGAAATACAATTACCCCAAGACTTGGAAAAGGACCGAACCAGTCCGCGTACCGGCTCACAACAACAGTACGCGGCCAGTTCAGCGAACCGCCCTCCTGCAGACATTGTCCTTCGCGAAGTGGGGGTGCAGTGCCTACGCAAGCGCGAACTAGGAAGACCGCCTATGAAGCTAGGCCGATCCACCACCGCGAACCGCGCCAACCGGCCAATGCCGCGAGCGTAGTCACTCGCGAAACGGAGGTGGAAGCAGTATGCCGCCACGAACTGTTATTTTTCATGGGATAGAAGTAGAGAGGTGCACAACCGTGGAGCAATTCTATGAATCTCGGTTCCAAAAATCCCCAGTTGACGGAGTCATCCACAGGTGGGGATTCCTTCATGGGATTCCGCAGAAAGTTCTGTGTGCCATATCCCCTTCGTGACTCTATAAATATTCACCGAGGGGCACCAAAAGAGAAGGGAGGAAGGACGGGTGAAACCCCGTGGAGAGACACTGGATAAATTCATCACAGTGGTCTCCGACCATCTACAGACCCCATATCATCCAAGGATGCACTCTTCCATGTAGAGGAGAAACCAAACCGCAAAACACATGTGGCCAGCTCTTCCACGGCCAGACCTTAGTGTCCATTTCATTCGCGGATAGTCCCTCTATGGTAACCCCCTCCACGGACCAGTGTCGTTCGTGAAATGGAGGCAGAGATCCTTCGTGGGTGTGAAGCATGATGGGTACCAGCCCCTTTGTAGACGCCCCTCGCGGCCATTTCCTTCGCGGTCATCTCATCCGTAGACACCCTTCACAGACAGCCTCTTCCACACATAGCTTTCTTCGCGAACAGCCTCCTTCGCGGCCAGCTCCCTCGCGGCAGGATCGTCCGCAGGGTACCCCCTTTGTGGCCAGCTCCTACGTGGCTTGCTCCTTCACGGTCATTCCCTCGCAAAAAGCTCCAAGATAAAAACCACATACACTCACTGGTCCATACCACGGGGGGCTGCGCCCCTGAACCCCCGCTCGATCCCTTCGCTACCGCCACTGACCCCCCATGAAGAATAGAGAGTCGCACCGTGAACTTTTCGGGCCGGGTCAAAAGTACTTTACATTGCACCCTTGCGCCACCCTAGCATCTATTTTATACATTCTATGAGTCCATATACTCCTCAGGACTCTCCTATAACCTGATTACCTAGCTCTTTTTTCTAGGTTCATCCAGAAAGGGTTTCCCTTGCGTAATTCCCACACCAACCATGCTTGGTCTCTCATACCTAGTCGTCCTGACCACATGATGTTAAACTTTATGGCTCTCGTCCTATCCATATGACATTAAACTATACAGAAAAATTCCTCTACATAACTATAAACTGTAGAATTCCCTTTCATTCAGAAATTGGATGCCTCTTGCTCCATGCAAGAGATTTCTTACGCTATATTTGCAGTGGCATAACTTCATGAGCGCTGGAATCCATTCAAACATTCCATCAGTCCACCCCATGCTTTGCGTGTCCTTCATTCGGATCTTCATACTATTTCATGTCTGAAGGGACCCCCTAACGGCCTGGAATCATGCCGCATTGGCTCACCAACTATCATGGGCCAACGCCCCCGAAGACTTTGGAGTACACTTCGAGATTGGTCATGTGTTTCGAACATGGCCAGCAGTCGACCCTCATTTGTTCGTCCCCATTTCAGGCTAACGTGATATGGATGCTGTGTTTTGAACATGGTCAATAGTTATCCTTAATCTCCATGACACCCTCATTGTGTTCTGAATGTTGGGAATGTAATTCACACTTTTCATCTCCCTTTGTTTGGACTGATTCCAACACCCTTAGTGTTATCCCGCTTGTGCACTTGCGCATAGGCGTTATCCCCCATTATATTCCTCAACCCTCCAATGGGTTAGAATGACCTCATGACCATACATGAGGAAGACACCGCCGACGTCCATCTTGGAGTACGATCCGATCTTCTGGACCTCTTCAGAGTGTAAGCCCCAATTCATTGCCCTGGGCCTCCTCAGAGTGTAAGCCCCAATTCATCACCTTGGGCCTCCTTAGAGTGTAAGCCCCAATCCATCACCCTGGGCTACCTTCATGCATAATCCCCACTCTTCTTCTCATGGAAGCACCTTTCGAAACATGATCATCTGGTCTCTACTGCCTCTTGTTTCTCACACCGAGGATGACTCACGTGGGCTTAGAGTAAGCATCGACCATGACATCCTCCTATGGACTACCCCAGAGCGTAATCCTCAAGCTAAGCGAACTACGTGGACTTTGATCCCCACCTCCTAGGTAGGGTACGTAGGAAGCCTCCCTGAGGTTCAATCCCAATGTCCGTTCAACCCGATCATCTCCACATCGGTTCACCATGCTACTCCTACTGCTGCCTCAATTGAGTTCCAACCCTTCGGGGTCATTAATCCAACAAGGGATGGTAAACCTCTGGCATAAATGATTCTGAACCCCTGCGTCCAGTTGACCGTTTCCCACCAGGGTTGAATTCGTGGATACTATGTTTGGATATAAACCAAAGATTCACGAACATATGAATACGTCTTAAATCTATAATAGAGTCCCGAAATAGGAAATAATTCCCCCCAAAAGGGTGCGATGAGCCCGAATTCCCATCCTATTGACCAATGTGAGTTCTTAAGAGTCGCTGGTCAGACCATCTGGAAAATGCCTGCCTTTGGAAAGTAGGTCCATCAATCATTGGATACGGAGCCATTGGGCATTTCGTGGCCAAAAACCAAGAACGAGACAAAAAATGGTGAACCCGACGTGAATCTTTAACCAAAAATGATGAATTTAACCTAATCTCACCCAGTACCCCATTATGCTCCAAAGGAGGGCCAAGCAAGGTCATTAATTACGCATGGGATTATGAGATTCTGCTTTACCAGGTTTTCTGCTTGTATTTGCTAAAATGTTTCACAGGCACTACTTTCAGAACTCCCTTCGATACAATGGCATCACAAAGGAACTCACAAGTGCGCGCTTCCAACGACACAAGGACGAGACTTCCTCAACAACAGAGGACCTCGTCACCCACCCAACGTCTTCAATGCTGGGTTTCAGACGCGCTGATCCGAGAGTACCACACGAATGGTACTCTCCCAATGGTGGAGGCAGCCATGCATGCCCTCCAGGCCGTCAAGATTCGTCGGTCGCCCGCCCAGCAGCGATCGCAAAGGCGGATCTAGACAGCCCCTGTCGCTGTCTCCAACCGTTTCGGAAGCCTATCCCTACAACGGGACAATGCATACCTCCCTTATCGTAGGGAGGTGGATGAGTTCTACATTGAGGACTTCATCCCCACCGAACGGGGGTTCTGCTCCAATACCCCCGCCAAAAGGAGTTATCGCGGTCACGTCGCGACTCAACATCCTAGCGCCAAGGATGATGTTTTGTTGAAGATTCAGGCCCATTCTCCCTGAGCTCCGGCCCCTAGAACCGCCCGATGAGGGTGGAAGACGTACAATCGGGGACCAGTCATCACCATGGTCCCTGAGGAGGTGCTCCGCTGCTCATCCACGGAGACGTACCACGAATAGGAACCTACACCTGTTCGCTCCTCGTGATCCCACCATCCAGGCATGGCCGCATCGCATGAGCCGGAGCGCATCCCCACCAAGCTCCATCAAGCCTGTTGCTCATGTAGGACGACACTCACCAGGCAGGCAACTCTCCCTTCCTAGGGTCGTGAATCCCACCAGCTTGACGTGGTGGCAACCCGACACCTACAGGACCAGCTTCTGGAAGTTTCTTCAGACGCCCACCATCCTTATATGGTGGTGATCAACAAATCCCTCCACCCAGATGTGGCGAAAAATCATATGCGGGCACGTCTCCCCACCAACAAAGGCCACCAACTCGATACGGTGGGAAATAAGTATATGCAAGGCCAACTCCCTGCAGATGCAAGTAATGTCTGCCACCTCGATGTGGTGGAAAACAGAGAGAGAAACCGGCGTATCCCGGTATAGGGGTGGACTCATTCACCTGCCCCGACATCAGATAATTGTCAGTACCCACTGACCACTGGAGGACCGGAGTAGGATATTCCTACTCTGATACTGGAATGGGCCTTCATACCCGTTCCAGCCAAAGATGTCTCTCTACATATTCTTGAAATGATGGAGGAGCAGGTATCGATCGCATATCATATCTTGCAGACTTTCCAGCAGGTAATTGCATCTGCGGCAACAACAAGGACTCGGGCCCGTGAGCCTGTCTCCCCAATTGAGGCAACTCATCTAAGAGTTGAGATAGCCGCCTTAGAGAAGATTTGCATCCCTGCTTCATCCCAGGAGGGTCTCCAGCTATATTCTGTGACGCAAGGGCAACTAGATTGGGAAGCTTCACTCGTTCCAACTGGGGGACACCCGTCCATCATGGTGGATGCTCTAGAGCAGGCATATATTCATACTAAAAGTCAAGATGTTCGTCGGCGTATCCCGTCAATGTCACAGGACCCAATTAGATAGGGACCCGAAGGTGAAGGTCGTTGTCAATAGCAGACGATCCCCACTGACCGTAAAAGAGCGCCCCAAACGCGCCGAAGGTAGCTGAAAAATAAAGGGCAGGTTCATGACTCCTCTCTTCTAGAAGCTGGGGTTCCTAAAGCCACTAATCACACATCAAAGGATCAGAACCCTACCCACCCATTGCAATATTACGGGAGTGGCAGTAGCAGTTGCGAAGGTCCTCCCTGCAATGTCGCTACCAGTAGCTCTGAAGGTCCTCCCCAGAGAACCCATGGGGGCCTCCCCCGCTGGCATATAACGATCGGTCACGAGAGCTCCTCTCTTGATGTGAGTCATGGAAACCCTCAACATGACTAGAAGATCGATCATCAAGAAGGTTCTCCACTTGCTACGGTCTACCCTGAAGGTCCTCCCTGGGGTATACACTGCAATCACTCTCCATGCAGTGGGACCATAGATTGTGATGGTAGTCCTCGCTATCATAATCATAAATACGGAGGTCCTCCCCATAGTGATGTCTCATCACAACGAGAAGTCCCTCCCCTTGTCACGGCCTGACCTGAAGGTCCTCCCCAGGGGTTACGCTGCAACAGAACTCCACGCAGCCAGGCATCAGGTCACGGTGGTTTTCCTCGCCACCCTGACAATGGAGGTCCTCCCCGTAGAGACGTCGAGCAACGAGAAGGTCCTCCCCTCATTACGGTACATTTTGGAGGCCCTCCCCAGAATGTATCCCGTAGATGTTATCCCTGTGGTAGTAGTAATGGTAGTCCTCTCCATTGCCGCAGCTGTGATGGTAGTCCTCGCCACCACGGCCGCCATTGCGAAGGTCCTCCCCGCAATGGTCCTAAGCGACAAGAAGGTCCTCCCCTTGTCGCGGAGTGTCTTGAAGGTCCTCCCCAGGATGCGCGTCGAACATCAATCCATTATGGTCATCCTAATCGTGATGGCAGTTGTTGCGAAGGTCCTCCCCGTAACAATGCTACGTAGCCAGAAGGTCCTCCCCTTACTGCAACGTGCCTTGGAGGTCCTCCCCAGGGTGTGCACTGCAAAAGTCCTCTATGCAGTGAGGCATCAGGCAGTAATGGTAGTCCTCTCCATTATGACCGTCATTGCGAAGGTCCTCCCCACGATGACATATTATATCGACAGGAAGGTCCTCCTCCCGCCGAGTCAAGCACCGAAAATCCCTCATATGCCGAGGCACTCATAAGGACGGGATCGATCATGTTAGATTCCCAGCTTGTCGCTAAAGACACCCTTCTTCGACCAAGAGCCGTTCCAGGGCCGCGATCATCTTTTGAACCACCTCGGAATCGCCCACAAGACAATTTGATACCTACCGATCTCGCTGCCTCCGACTATAGTGAGAGCCTTAGCTGGGCTGACTAGGTAGAGGAATCACTGGTGAAAGAATATGTCGATATGCTTCACCTGAGGAAACGACTGGCCATGAATGATATACCAGTCATTTTTTGGCCCACGACCACCTCTCAGTACGACATACCCAGTGATTTGTCAGAAGAATGCATGCACAACATCTGCCATAATATATGGACGACCCTCCGCCAGCTAAAGTCAAGCTTCCTGCCCTATGACGGGTATTTAGACCACGACAAGACGGTAGGGGACCTCCTATGTCACATCGACCAGGAGGCCCTTTCCTCGACGTGATGACAACTCCCCAAGAGGTGCAAAGGGAATAAGGAGGCAGCCTACCTCCATACACTGCACGAACTACGCCGCCTCATCGGTGATGCTCTGAGGGGAGTCCATATCAGGGGATGGGGGGAACACGGAACTCTGCATTTCACTCCGCTCCCCACCCAGAGGAACCCGTTCGGCATGGTATCGGGTAACGTCATCACATCGAGACGACAATTGGGTGGACCCCCTGTTCAGGAAAGGCAACACACCCAACAGAGTCGGGCCTCAAGTAAGTCCCAGAAGCGTCAGGCCCGGTGGGAATGAGCCATTCATAAACTCCTGAATCAGGCCACCATGAGCATACAGCAGGACTCTCACCTAAGAGAGGACAATCAATGATCTCTGCCTGCCTCCCCAGAAGGGACTGATCCATAGGTGAATTCGGCACCAAATCCGGTTCACCCCCAGATGGGGGAACCCGAGATCAGGAAGGTCGTGATAGCCGCAGCTACTGCCGCAATCTAGGGTCAACCCCATCCTGCAGGACTGGGGGCATTTTTAACAAAACACTCCCCCGTAAGACCAATAAAACCAGGAAGATACTCAATGTCCAGGGAACGGAGCCAGCCCTAGCCCAAGGGCTGGGGGCATTATTACCCTCTCAACAACAATCTCCCCCATGAGAATCAGTATTCTCTCATCTGGGGAGGACAATCAGAAGAGGAGGTTTTCATCCCATCCCGTCATTTGAATCATCATCCCCTCTGAGAAGAAGGCTCACCGTAAGGTCGCATCAAAGAACTCTCTACATCACCCTTCGTCAAGAAGTTCGAGGGCAATCCCAGGTCATGAAAGGGAGGGCCAACCGAAGACGCGGGAGATCCTCTTACTATTTGGAAGATGACGTCCCCTCCACCCCAAAATATGCATTCTTCAACGCCATAGAGTCTAACCCCACGGGTGACACCGGAAAAATGAAAATCCGGACGGATCAGGAGACGACGGTTCCGGTCAGGCTGTGACTCACCATGAACCCCTAGGTGTGCACACCCGGAACCAGAGGGCCACTTTAAATATGGCCGCCCCACTAGCTAACCTCCCTCTGCCTACCCTGCGAGCTTCCAACAAGGATAAGAATAAAGGAACAGTTACCCTTAACCTGTCCCCCTCTCTCGATAAAAATGAGCCACTCATGCTCAAAGAGAGGTTCGCTTGACAGGAAGAAGAGATGAAATAGTTGAGGAGGCTTAACACCGAGCTTCTCTAGAGGAACCACATTATTGAACGTGCATCCCAAGAAGAGCCACGTCATGAACTCCCAGCAAGTGCACCTCAAAGACTAAGGCTTTCCCCGACAAATGAAGCACAATCAGGGCTCCTGCCCAATGAGGCGCCTGGCCTTCCCAACAACCTGGATGTGGACCCGAACTAATACTAGGATTTCCCTCCACTTAGGAGGAAACTAGAGCAAGTACACCCGAACCCTCCGAGGGTACCCTGAATGGAATACGCACCCCTGGTGCCGGCCAATCCGAATCCTCAGGCAATGCCTCAGGCTACACCTGCCCAAGACCAGGCCCAACAGGATGTAAACAAGGGACTCACCAATACCATCGAGGCACTAGCAGCACGATTGGAAGCGATGGAAGGTCGACGTGCTCCTATACAGCTGGAACGGAAACCCTACCCAGATTGGGTGACCAACACACCACCTCCACCTAATTTTGGGAGCCCTTTATTCCCCATCTTCAATGGATCAGGTGATCCAGAGCAGCATTTGATGCACTATGCGTCCTATTGCGACCCTATGATGGGGACTCCAGAACAACAAGAAGTAGTGAAACTCAGATGATTCGTACGGACCTTGCAAGGATCCGCCTTTGTCTGGTATATGAGTCTGCCAGCCCAGTCAATAATGAGATGGGAGAAACTCCGGTAGTAGTTCCTGTTCTACTTCAGTTCAACGCTACCTAAAACAATGGTCAGCGATCTCATGAACTGCAAGTAATGGGAGAACGAGGGGGTCTCAGATTTCATCACCAGATGGAAAGGTCTGACCTATTCTCTGAACATGCCAATGCCTCAAGATGAGATTCTATCCATATGCATCGATAATCTTAGATATGAGCTGCGAACACCGCTCATACCGATGGAGTGCACCACTGGCTTATGCTATCTCTCGTCCATTGCCCAGATAATTGAGGGCTCCCTGCAGTGGAAAAATTCAATGTCACGAATAACCTCGCAGGCTCTGGTGAAGAGAGCTCCTAGAGCTGAATCGTCCGCTGTCACACTCAAGCCGGCCCTTGTGCCCGCTCCACCGATCATGCCTCCACCAAATTGTCAAGGTCCCCCTGCATATCAGCGACCGCCCCCACCTAAACTGGATGATCAGAGAGTACCGAAGCGGAACTAGTTTGAGGAGAGAATAAAAAAAGTATACTCGTTCCGAGACAATCAAGTTCGTGGATACTTCTTTGCCGCCATGAACTGCAACTTCCTCTTCCTCCCGGAGCCAAGGAGACCTGAAGAAGTCGGTCGTGATGATAGTCTGGATTATTTCCCCTACCACCGGATGTTATGGAACAATATATGAGAATGCTTGATCTTCAAAGAACTTCTACAGAGGATGGTAGATTCTGAACAAGTCGAGCTGGGACCACCCCTAGCACATGTGGCATGCATCTCTACCACTGACTCTGAAAAACAGGAGGGGTGGCCGAAAGTCACCAGCAAGTAGGGGCAGAAATTTGACAACCGGATGACTCGGAAGACTATCAACCGAGCCCAGGGCATACTCTGAGCTCAACTACAGTAGCCTGTATTGCCACAAACAGCCCCTGGAGCCTCAAAGACAACCACATCAGCCTCACAACCATCCACAATACAGTCATCCGGACAGAGTCACAGGAGGAAGCAATCACAAGAGGAGCAGTCCGCGATGGGGCCAAAGTTAATCCCGACCCTGGAAGATTTCATGCCGTTGAATTTGGCACCACGGGCACCGACCCACCAAATGGAACCATCAGAGACAACTGACCAGGTTGACCTGTCAGAGGATGAGGAGCCAATCATTGGTTCTGTAACGTCATTCATCTCATGGAATCATTCCCTGACGAAGGGTATGTTTACTAACCCGAGTTTCCTACATGAGGAGCCGGGAGGAGGAATCACAGAGGAATTGGATACCAAGGGAGGTGCAGCCGCGACCGAAACCAACCCTATGGTTGGACCCCATCCTAGACCGTCAATATTGCGTAAACCCGTTGAAGGGCCCTTTAGCAGACTCAGCAGGAGAGAGAATGCCCCTCCACCTCCACAAGTAACCACTCTGGCCCTATGGTTCTGCGATACCCACCAGAGGAGGAGAAAGTGTCTGGTCACCTAGGGTGCACAAACAGACCAGCCAGGCCAATTCTTCAAAATGCGGCAACACCATAGAAATTCGACCCCACAGCCGGTCCCTCCTCGTCAAATGCTCCAGCTCCCAGAGCACCCACTAAGACTCTCCCACCAACGGAGAAGCGTCGACTGATGGAGCAAAAATACGACATCCTTAAGCAGCTGGCATCATTGCCAGCCATGTTGTCAATCCTGGATGCCCTAAGTTTGTCAGACGAACTTAGGGAGGCGCTCCTCGAAGCTTTGTTCAGCCCCCAAAAATTCCAAGCCGAGGTAGCTGCCGTAGAGATTTACCGGACGGAGAATGGCCTGGCTGAATGCAATGAGGTGGTTTCCTTCACCGATCAGGACGAGGATTCCATCATGCAAGGACACATCAGACCGCTATATGTGTCCGACAAATTGAATGGTATTAAGATCCGAAAATTCTTTATAGACAATGGCTCTGGAGTTATCCTCCTTCCCCTACGGACACTCCGTAAGTTGGGCTATGGTGAGGACGATCTAATTCTCTCAGCGACAAATTTGTTAGGTTATGAAAAGAGTGAACAGAAGCCAATGGGACAGATTAAGCTAAATACCTATTTTGGTGACCTGGTAGCCTACACGGAATTCCTGGTGGTCTGGTAGAGTACATCATTCAATGCCCTGCTGGGAAGGCCATGGATCCATAAACACTTGGCCGTTCCTTCATCCTACCACCAGTGTATCAAGTACTGTGTCAATGGAAGTGGGACATTGCATGCTGAAAAGGCCCCTTTCGAGCTCTCCGAGTCACATTACATCGACACCAGGTTCTATGAGCAAAAAAGAAGAAGCCTTTAATCGATGACGTCGACTGGATCCCCACTCCAAATGGCGTGGAAATGGTCCCCGATGACCCCCTCAGGTATCTTGGTAGAGATTATGTCTTGCCCATCAACCGTGTTTAGAGTAGGAGTTCGAGTCCAAAAACTCATTAGGATGTCCTCATGACTTCAGCCACAATGGCCGAACACGACAACGTGGGAACGTCTACCAATCCTCGATTTGGGGACAAATACTCAAGCAGGGATGCCCACGATGCCTCTCCCTCAGACCCTCGAAGGCTCAGGCCAGAAACTCTTTCCTCGTAAAATCAAGAAGATGAAGAATAGTGAGAAGAAAAGGGGAATGATCTCAGGGATGCACCTCCCACATTTGAGGAGGGCATCTCCACCACTGTGGACGAGCTCAGGGAAATAAACCTGGGTATCGAAGAAGACCTAAGGCCCACTCTCATTACCACAACCATGTCTCCCGAGGAACACGAGGTATATACCTCCTTCCTAAGGAAACATCGGGATGTCTTTTCATGGAACTACACAGAAATTCCAGGTCTCGATCCCGAGATAGAAACGCATCACCTCGGTCTTCCAGAAGTCCACCGAGGCTGCAAACAGGCCGCCAGAAGGACCCACCCCTCACACACTGCCTAGATAGAGGCTGAAGTCGATAATCTCATTAAATCAGGTTTCATCAGGGAGGTCCAGTACCCCATTTGGTTGGCCAACATCATCCCTTTCATGAATAATAATGGGAAAATCCGTGTCTTCATTGACTTCAGAGACCTTAATTGGCATTTTTGAAAGATGACTTCCCGGTTCCAATAACCGAGTTGTTAATTGATGCGATGGCCGGGTATGAGGCTCTATCCTTCATAGACGACTATTCTGGATATAATAAAATCAGGATGGCCTGAGAAGATGAAGAAAACACTGCCTTCAGGGCCCCTCAAGGGGTATTCTATTACAGGGTCAAGCCCTTTGGTCTCAAGAATGTTGGCGCCACGTATAAGCATGCCATGCATTGGATCTTTAAGCCATTCTTGGGGAAATTCATTGAATGTTACGTGGATGACCTACAGGTCAAGTACAAACAGCGCTCAGATCACCTATCGGACCTTCAGACTGTCTTCAACAAGCTCTGACAACATAGCTTGAAGATGAACCCCTTGAAATGCGCCTTTGGGGTTACCTCAGGGAAATTCCCTAGCTTCGTCGTATGCCATCGCGGCATCAAAGTAAACCCTGAGAAGACGAAGGCTATCCTGATCCTTCCACCCCCTAAATATATCACTGAGTATAGGGGATTCCAAGAGCATCTAGCCTATATTAGGTGGTTCATATCCAACCTTCCAGGAAAATGTTTTCCCTTCACCAGGTTGATGAAAAAGGGGGTCACGTACCAGTGGATGTACGATTGCCAAGAAGCATTTGAAAACATGACAAAGTAACTCTTAAGGACACTAGTGCTCATGCCCCCGGTCGAAGGAAGGCCTCTCATTCTATATGTGACGGCCTTAGAATGGTCATTGGGAGCCTTCCTCACACAAAAGAATGACAAAGACAGCGAAAACAGTCTCTATTACCTCAGACGAACCACGATTGATACTGAGACTCGATACTCAAATATAGAGAAGAGCTGTCTGGCCTTAGTCTTCACGGTTCAAAAGCTGCGACATTATTTGTAGCATCATGAGGTCCATTTTATCTCGTGGAGTAACCCACTCAAGTACATCCTCAGTTGCCCGATGCTAACTGGATGCCTATCCCAATGGTCAGTCATCTTGCAATAGTTCAACATCCGGTCCGTGCCTCAAAAATCCATCAAGGGCCAGGCATTAGCAGACTTTCTAGAAGATCACCCTTCAACGGGGACCACTGCACTTGATACTGAACTACCTGATGAAGATATCTTCTCGGTTCAAGAGGAGTTCCTAGCAAGGGAAATGTACTTTAATGGCGCATCCCGAAGCCCCACCGGGAAGAAGATGGAGGATCCCAGATTCAACAAAGTGGGTCTGGGGATAATACTTGTGTCCCTAGAAAAGGAAGTTTTTTCGTATTCCTTCCTCCTATCAGGGGGATGTACGAACAATGAAGCGGAATATCAACCTCTCATTGCAGTCCTGGAACTCGCACTCCAGGCACAAATACAACTCCTTAAGGTAAAAGGTGACTCGGAGCTGGTCATCAAGCAAGTCAATGATGACTATGCTATTAAAATGAGGTGTTGGTCCCCTTGTTTGACAATGTACGAGGGTTAATGGCCGAGTTCTCCATAGAAAAAAACATTGACTTATATTCCCCAGTCCCAAAACAATCAGGCTGATGCATTAGCCAACGCTGCCACAAATCTAGCCAACCCATACCAGGATGAAATGGTTATTAGTATTTCTCACCGTCGATTGGTATTGTCATTTGTTCAAGCTAAGACAGAAGAGATCCATGAAGTCAGTCTTGTCCTTAAGACATATTCTCCCGCCACCAGCTGGATGAACCCCATCATGAACTACCTTTAACGGGGAGAACTTCCATTAGACAGGGCTGAATGAGAGAAAATACAGAGAAGGTAAATAAACATTGTCCTATACTACGGCGCAGGCCAGCAAGAAGTCCTCTACAAATGAGGCCTCGATGGAGTGCTCCTCAGATGCATTGACGGAGAAGAAACCGCTGCTGTCATGACTGAAGTTCATGCAGGAGCATATAGAGCACATCAACCAGGGACCAAGCTCTCCCATCAGGTTCGAAGGCTTGGGTACTACTGGCCCATAGTGGAACGAGAAAGCGAGCATTTTACCGCAAAATGCCACTCATTCCAGATCCATGTAAACTTCATACACCAACCCCCGAAGTTACTTCATCAAGATAAGTACTCCTGGACATTCACCATCTGGGGGATGGATATCGTGGGACCATATCCTCCTACCACGACCAAACAGCTGAAATACATCCTCACAGCGACCAACTTCTTTTCCAAATGGGCGGAAGCCATATCCCTCAAGGATGTCGGGGCAAGAAATATTGTCAGCTTCGTAAAGACTAATATCATCACCATATTTGGTGTCTCTCACACCATACTGACGGACAATGGAACCAATTTCTGCTCTACTGAGTTGGAAAAGTTATACCACGAGTATGGTATCAAGGCTAACCACTCATCCCGCTACCATGCAGCGGCCAACAGACAGATAGAAGCTTTCATAAAGACCATGTCCAGCATCCTCCAGAAATTGGTGGACAAAGACAAGAAGTCATGGCCAGATAAACTCCTCCATGCATTGTGGGCTTATCAAACCATAGTCTGCACCGCTACTCGGTCTGCCCCGTAATCATTGGTATATGGCACGAAGGCGGTCCTGCCAATTGAACTCCAACTTCCATCACTCCACATTGCCATCTGTGATCGATTATCCAATGATGAGCAGTCATAAATGCAGCTTGGTGAATTGGAACAGCTAGACGAGAAGCATCTGCACACTCTGCACCACCTGGAAGTGTACCAGAATAGGATCACACGAGCCTTCAACAAAAAGGTCAGCCTCCAGTATTTCTTGGAAGGAGAATTAGTGCTGGTCCTCCGGACCCCAGTGATACCCGGAAAGAAGCCTCCAAAGCTAGAGCCCAAGTGGGAGGGACCATATTCTATACACAAGGTCTACTCCAACGGAGCATACACCCTGATCTCCATGGACGGGAAATTCACTACAACTCATACCAATGCGAGATTCCTGAAAAAGTATTTCGCATAGAGACCAAGTCATTTTTACATCTTCACTACATGATGTTAAACTGCATGGATTTCATCCTTACCACACGACGATAAACTGCACTGATTGAAAAAAATTGAGATGTACACATCATCTGAGTTGTATGACACTAAACTGCCAAGCACCTCGTCCTAACCACAAGACGTTAAACTGTATGGCCCTCGTCCGAACTGTATGACATTAAACTTCCAAGAACATCTTCCTCACTGAAATATGTTAAACTGCACGGAATCTAATAATGCCCCCATCCTCCCCGCATGGCGTTAATTTGCACAGATTTTACAGAACTATATGAGGCTTGATTCCTGCCTTCGCAGGATACGTAGTGACGCCAGAATTCCACACCCTGGCCCATCCACTTCAAAAAAATTCCCTCTTCCCCTGTGTATGGACCAGACCTACATGAGGTGTATCATCTTTACAGAGAACTACGTATGGATTTATTCCTACCCTTACAGGATACATAGTGATGCCAAGATCCCCAGTCTTGGCCCAGCCCCTTAAAAAATGCCTCCTTTCCCCTGTGTATGGACCAGACCTACGCAGGGTTTACTTCTCGTCCTTACCGCACGATGTTAAACTGCACATACAATGATTTTAAGAATGACCCTTCCCCCATGTACGGACCAGACCTACACAGGGTGTATTTCTTCATCCTTACCACATGACTCTAAACTACATGGAATTCGTCCTTACCGCATGACGCTAAACTGCATGGAATTCGTCCTTACCGCATGATGCTAAACTGCATGTATGTCGTCCTTACTGCATGACGTTAAAATGCATGGAAGTCGTCCCCACCACATGACATTAAACTGCACAGACCCTTTCTTTTCTTTCACGTGGAGTCACCTTCGTCCTTACTGCATGACGTTAAACTGCATGGAGTTTGTCCTCACTGTATGATGCTAAACTGCACGGACTTCTTCGCGACACACCCAGGACACATGGCGATACGAGATGGAGATAATCATTGCACATTTGGATACATCCTTTCCATACATCAGGCTCCACGACCCGGATAATTATGGATCTTCATAACCATTCATGGCCATCGGAGGTGGAAAGTTATCGACCCGAGGACACCTTTGTACGACTATGCATACCATGCCCTCAGCGGCTCTATATAATGATAGCCCCTGGCTCATCCATCAAAGGCAAGATTTCCACAGGAGACACTCTTCCTAGCTCCATACGCTTATCGGCCTCAGAGCCCCCATACCATACCTCTTGATCCAGAAGTTTATGGTGAAGTGGTTTACAAGTTCATTCCCCTTTTCACATCCAGATGTTACCAGGGTATCCCTATCTCGCTAGCCTGTGTGTCCGCCAGTAGTTCACATAGCGACATGCATCAACAAGTATCATGCCAGGACTAGCCTACATTGACTCAATGGAAAATTGTAGTGAAGATGTTTTCTGTATACCCGAACACCATTATCCCCACACGCCGAACTCTGCACTGGGTGCAATCACAGATACTCATAATCTTTCATGGCCATCGGAAGTGGACAATTATCGACTCGGGGACACCTTTGTATGACTATGCATACCATGCCCTCAGCGGCTCTGCATAATGATAGCCCCTGTCTCATCCATCAAAGGCAAAATTTCCTCAGGTGGTACTTCTCCTAGCTTTGTATGCCTACCGGTCTCAGAGCCCCCACACCATACCTCCTGATTCGGGAAAGCTCAAAGTTACAGTTTACGACCTTCATCCCCTGCTTTGTTCTAAGTATATAAGAATATCTTAACCCAATTATCCTTTGAGTGACTGCAACAATAGTCACCCAATGGTCCGAGCTCTATGACTAGTAAACTAGGAGTACTTCTTCCTCACCGCACAACGTTAAACTGCGAGGAGTGAAGGCACACCCCCACGAGCAAGATAAATCAGCTTAGGGCAGATCTTTAAGCTTTAATAGCAACGAAAGACGAATATACCTAACATGTCTGGATATTTCCTCACCAAACGACAGACTTCGTGGCCTGGACAATCACAGATCCTCACGACCACTCATGGCCATCAGAAGTGGGAAGTCATCGACCCGTGGACACCTTTGTACGACTATGCATACCATGCCCTCAGCGGCTCTACATAATGATATCCCATGGCTTTTCCATCAATGGAATGATTTCCAAAGGCGATTCTCTTCCTAGCTCCGTACGCTCATCGGCCTCAGTGCCCCCATATCACCTCTCGTGATCCAAGAAGACCCGAAATCAATATTTACACAATCAACCCCCTTCCACATCTGGGGCATGTTGATGTATTCAAGCCTAGTTATATTTTGATGAAGAGAAGCCTTCGCAATAATGCCCCCCGTCCTCGCCGCATGACGTTAAACTGCACGACAACCTTTAAAGATATCCCTGTCTTTACCACATGACGTTAAACTGCATGGAATCTGTCCTCGCTGCATGATGTTAAAATGCATAGAAACTTTCAAAAATGTCTCTGTCCTTGCTTCATGAAGTTAAACTGCATAGAAACCTTCAATAATGTTCCTCGTCCTTACCGCATGACATTAAACTGCATGGTCGAACCCATCACAGGTTCAGTAAAAAACAAAGGTTTTTCTCTGTCTTTCAGTGCACGGGTCAGACCTGCACGAACCACCGCCTCACATCAGCGTGAAAAATAATTACATCACCAGTTATCCAGAAGTTTAGTCTAGATATTTCCCCCGTATTCAGGCACATTCTCGTCATAAACCATACTCTGTACTAAGAAAAATCCTAACTCTCATAAGCCACCCCTGGTGGTTCCAAATCTCAACTTCCTTGAAGTTTCTCAGCTATCGGAAGTGGATAGTCTTTGACTTAAGGACATCTTTGTATGATTATTCCTACTATGTCCTCAGTGGCTCTGCATATTGATCGCCCCTGACCCGTCTACCAAAGAAATTTTTTCGTTGGGCAATGCTTCTCTCTGTACGCCTCTTGGCCTCTGAGCCCCCATTTCTATCCCGGGATTCGGAAACCCTCTGAGCTACAGATTACCAAAATCTTTCACAATACTACCTGAATGCGGCGGAATGTGTTTGACGAGATTACCGAGAACCAAGAAAAGTCGTTCCATTTCAAATGACGTCCAAGCTGTATGACTTTAAAATGCGTCAAGCCTCGACCATCCCTTACGCTAACTAAATGCGTAGGGTGGTGGTCTCCGAACCACACTTCGGATTGATACAGATGTTCCCAAAACCGTTTCAGATGTAACATTCCCCTTCTGAGCCACCCCTGGTGGTTTTCATAATTTTCCAAGCCACCCATGGTGGATTCCATAAGTGGGACTTCCATGAAGTCCCTGGGATGTCAGAAACAGATAGTCATTGACTTAAGGAAACCTTTGTATGACTCTGCATACCATGCCCTCAACGGATTTTCATATTGATCACCCTTGGGGTGTTTACTAAAGGTAATATTTCCTTAGGCGATGCTCCTCCTACCTCTGTACGCCGATGCGACTCCCATGCCTTGAGACATGCCCTGCATGTCATTCATATTTAAACATGTTCCCCCCACATGCGTCTGAAGAGTGTTGAGACATATTTTAATTAGCTAAACCCCATTTGGGACCTTGACCCACCATATTTTTTCCATGTTGTTTGACCTAAAACATCAGTAATGATAGTCTTGATGGATGGACTTTAAACCGCTCGCAAAAGAGGCACAAAGACTGTTAGGCCGAAAACCCAAAAAGGGAGACCTATGAAAAAGTCGGGCCATACCCACTGGGTCCACGATAAATGGTCCCAGGAAAAATTAGGGAATTAAAAGATAAAGGCAAAAGGTTTGTGGGGCTTTTCTAAAAAACCCCAGCAAAAGTCGAACTGTGCTCGCTGAGTCCCTTGGATCAGGGAAAATTTAGAGCATTGTCTAATCATTCATCGATTTTCAGGACCACTCTACCTCGGAATGTCCTTCTCTTCGTTATGATCGGACCCAATTCCTACGGGGGGCATTTGTAGGGTCCTAAAAATTCTGCAAGGGAGAAATCCAATTACCCAAGGACATGGAAAAAGACTGAACTGGTCCGTGTATCGGCTCCCAGCAATAGTACGCGGCCAGTTCGGCGAACCTCCCTCCCACAGACGTTGTCGTTCGCGAATTGGGGGCGGAGTGACTACGCAGGCACGAACTAGGAAGACCACTGGTCAAGGCAGGCCGATCCACCGCTGCGAACTATGCCAACTGGCCAATGCCGCGGGCATCGTCGCTTGTGAAACATAGGTGGATGAAGTATGCCGCCGTGGACCGTTGTCATTCGCGGGATAGAAGCATAGAGGTGAACAACAGCTGAGCAATTCCGCGGATCTCGGTTCAAAAAATCTCTAGTTGACCGAGTCATCTGGGGGTGGGGATTCCTTAATGGGCTGCCGCAAAAAGTGTCGTGTTCCATATCCCCTTCGTGACTCTATAAATATTCACCGAGGGGAACCAAAAGAGAAGGGAGGAAGGATGGGTGAAAACCCATGGAGAGATACTGGATAAATTGCTCCCAGTGGTCTGCGACTATTTGCAGACCCCATATCATTCAAGGATGCACTCTTCCGCATAAATGAGAAACCAAACTGCGAACCACATGCAGCCAGCTCCTCCTCGACTAGCCCTTAGCAACCATTTCCTTCGTGGATAGTCCCTCCGTGGCAACCCCCTCTACGGATTGGTGTCGTTAGCGAAAAGGAGGCGGAGATCCCCTACGGGCGTGAAGCAGGACGGGTGCCAACCCCTTTGCAGATGCCCCTCGTGGCCATTTCCTTCGCGGTCATCTCATCCGCGAACACCCTTCACGGACAACCTCCTCCGCAGACAGCTTTCTCTGTAGAAAACCTCCTTCGCAGCCTGCTCCCTCGCGGCCAGATCCTCCATGGGTACCCCCTTTGCGGCCAGCTTTTATGTGGCTTGCTCCTTCGCGGTCAGTCCCTCGTGGATAGCTCCAAGCAGAAAACCACATGCACTCGCTGGTCCATACCGCGGGGGCTGCACCCCTGCACCCCCGCTCGGTCCCTTCGCTATCGTCACTGACCCCCATGAAAAATGGAGAGTGACACCGTGAACTTTTCAAGCCGGGTCAATAGTACTTTACATTGAACCCTTGCGCCGCCCCAACATCTGTCTTATACATTCCATGATTCGATATACTTCTCATGACTCTCTTATAACTTGATTACCTAGCTCCTTTTTCTAGGTTCATCCATAAAGGGTCGCCCTTGCGTAATTCCCACACCAACCATTGCTAGGTCTCTCCTACCTAGTCATCCTAATCACATGACGTTAAACTATATGGCTCTCTTCCTATTCATATGATGTTAAACTATATGGGAAAATTCCTCTCTACATGACTATAAACTATATAATTCCCTTTCATTCAATAATTGGATGCCAATTTCTCCATGAAATAGATGCCTTATGCTGTGTTTACAGTTGCATAACTTCATGAGCGCTGGAATCCATTCAAGCATTCCATCACTCCACCTCATGCTTTGTGTGTCCTTCATTTGGATCTTCATACTCTTTCATGTTTGAAGGGACCCCCTAACGGCCTGACATCATGCCGCATCGACTCACCTACCGTCCTGGGCCAACGCCCCGGAAGACTTTGGACTACACTTAGAGATAGGTCATATGTTTGGAACATGGTCATCAGTCGACCCCCATTTGTTCATCCCCATTTCAGGCTAATGTGATATGAATGCTGTGTTTCGAACATGGTCAATAGTTATCCTCAATTGCCATGCCACCCTCATTGTGTTCCGAATGTAGAGCATGTAATTCAAACTTTTCATCTCCCTTTGTTTGGACTGATTCCAACGGGCTTGGCCTTATATTTCTTGTGCACTTGCGCATAGGCGTTAGCCCACATTATATTCCTCAACCCTCCAATGGGTTAGAATGACCTCATTACCATACATGAGGAAGACACCATGAGTATCCATCTCGGAGTAATCCCCGATCTTCTGGGCCTCCTAAGAGTGTGAGCCCCAATTCATCACCTTGGGCCTCCTTAGAGTGTAAGCCCCAATCCATCACCCTATGCCGCCTTCATGCATAATCCCAACTCCACTTCTCACGGACACACCTTTCGCAACGTGATCCTCTGGTCCCTGCTGCCTCTTGTTTCTCACACCGAGCATGACTCACGTGGGCTTAGAGTAAGCATCGACCATGACATCCTCCTATGGGATGCCCCAGAGCGTAAGACCCAAGCTAAGCAAACTACATGGACTTTGATCCCCACCTCCTAGGTAGGGTACGTAGGAAGCCTCCCTGAGGTTCAAGCCCAATGGTTGGTTGACCCGATCATCTCCACATCGGTTCACCACGCTACTCCTAGTGCCGCCTAAATTGTTTTCCAACCCTTCGGGGTTATTAATCCAACGAGGGATGGTAAACCTCATGCATAAATGATTCCGAACCCCTGCATCCAGTTGACTGTTTCCCACCAGGGTTGAATCCTTGGATACTAAGTTTGGGTATAAAACAAATATTCGCAAACATATGAATACGTCTTAAATCTATAAGGTAGTCCCAGAACAGGAAATAATTCCCCCCAAAAAGGGTGCGATGAGCCCGACTTCCCATCCTCTCGACCAATGGTAGTTCTTAAGAGTCACTGGTCAGACCATCCGGCGAACTCCTGCCTTTGGAAAGTAGGTCCATCAATCATTGGATACGGAGCCATTGGGCGTTTCGTGGCCAAAAAACCAAGAACAAGACAAAAGTACAAGAGATAAGTTGTAGACACCTAAATGAAATACACATACCTACAAATAGATTTATAGCTGGAAACAATGAAGAACATTTCTCATACCTCATCTGTGGTCGAACCTTACTCCTAATGTTTAATTAACCACAGATATGCACTATGTCATGACAACCTTGTTGGACTCGGTCTCCTGGTACTCTGCAACCACCACCCTCTGGATCCTCAGATCTATCTTTATTGACTTTGACTACAACTCTTATCTCGTCTCTCGACTCCAACATAGTCGAAACCACAATGATCAAGTGACTCTTGAGAAGCACTATCCTCCAAAGTTGAACCATTCTACAATGTAATCGAATCCCTTAATTTAATTCTCACATATTCAATTTGTTGTTTAATTTTTTCTAATTCATTTTATTTATTCATTTTCATTTCATTCATTTGTTATTCATCATTTTCATTTATTATTATTATTATTTATATAATTTCATTATGAAAATTTAATTCATAATTAATTTGTATACATAATACTTTATTTCATAATTTTTAAATGTAAATTAATTTTATGTGAATTATAAGAAATATTATATTCATTATTTAAAAATAATATATATTTTATATTTATTAATAAAAAATGAATTCTTGTATACTTTTTATTAATATTTTCACAATTTCATAAAAATAATGATCATAATCAAATTGTAGTAATACTTTATATTTCAAAATTATTATTCATAGTATTTAGAATTTCAAAATTTAGCATTACATTTTATAATTGATATCATTTTCATAAATTGTTGAATTTCATTTATTATTATATATATAAACTTTATTACTCTAAATTTAAAATTAGATAATATATATATATATATATGCATATTATAATTTATAATTCAAATAATTATTAAATTTTGTTGTACATTAATATAAATTGTATATAAAACTATTTTTATAGAAGTACATCAAAAATAACTTAATAATTATTAACTTTTAAAGAATTCAAATATTTTCCTTTTTTTTTGTTAATTTAATACATATAAAATTAAAATCTAACTATTAAACATATTATTTATTTATTGCTAAATTATTATTTATTACGATTACTAATAAAAAAGTACTTATAAAAAAATAATTCTATTATTAAAAGTGAGGATGATACATTGTCTCCCACTTAACTGAATTGTGACGTCATAATTAACTCACCAGAATTAAGAAATTTCAGAATTTCTATCCAAAAACTAAAATTTATAAGGGACATAATTATGTTAATAAAATTCTATCACGTAAATTTATCATTCCTCTAAAAGAACATCTAATCTGCAATGTTGTCTAGATTGTTACTATGATTTAAATTATAACAACCCAAACCCACTATTATAGGTTCTGTTCTTAATTAAAATCCAATGAATTTTTTTAATAAAAGAAACTAAAGAAGTAAACAATACTTATTACAATATAAGAAATTTTTAGGTCTAGGTTCTAAAGAATTATACTACATCTTACAATTTATAACAGTTATAATAAAATAAAATAATGTTCATTGTGTGTGCTAACTCCATATGTGATCATTTCCGAATTAAAACTTCTATGATGCCTGGGAAAATATTGAAAAAGTTGGATGAAAACTTAATTTCCTAGTATAGAGTTTTAAAAAAAATGAAATACATTTTTGGAAATCTTAATTTGAAAATAACTTTTGAGAAATATTTTTTCAAATATAATTGAAATTTTAATTATACTTTTAAAAATAATTTTATAATTCTAAAATATCTATGGTTTGAAAATAATTTATAAAAAATTAAATAGTGATTTTCAAAGAACATTATGCCAGCCTTTGAAAAAAAAAATAATGGTTCCACATGAAACATTGAAGGATATATTGGGACTATCCACTCAAGGTTTGGGTTTACTCTCCACTTCCCTATCATATTTACAACTTTCATGTGATGAATTTTATAAAAATAGTTTTATATTTCTGTACTTATACATAAATTATTTAGTAGTTTTTCCTGTTAAAAAACATTGAAAACATAATTAAATACATTTATAAGTATATAAAATTAGAAATACTTTATAAGAAAACTCTATGAAACAGAATATAATATCTTTTAGAGTTTAATATAATACATGGAATGTTAGTTAAAATATAATAACAACCACCTTGAAAATTATTTCCTATAAAGGAATTAATTGTTCTCTTTTGTACATAAGTCAATGACTCAAAAAAATTAAAGAGTACATGCATGAAATGTCACAGGATATAGGTAATGTCCATATCTTATAATATAAATGACTTTTAGGAATATATAAATGATTATCACACATATAATGATAGTCTTAATTTCTAAAAATATACTATAATTTAGAAAATTCATATAAATATAATCATTTTTATAAAATCAAAATACCATTTTTAATAAAAATATTCTAACAAAACATTATTATTTTATATTAGAGAAATTATTGAGATAATATAATAGTTTTTCCATATAAAATAAATTTTATTAATAACTCCATAATACCTTAATAAATTTAATGTTACAAATACAAGATAGATAAATATTATCCTTACAAAATTAGTAATTAAATTTATAAAACATAATTTCCTTAAAATTTATTATGTATTAAAATATTATCCATCATCATAAAATTTATAGATATATATAAGTATAATTGTTTTTCATAACACATAACTTGTTGGGCCATGAAAGGCCATAGGGCCACCAGTTTGGGCCTACATACCACATGACCTTTGTGCCACCCAAGGAATTAGGGCCACATATCCTTTGGGCCACATCAAGCCTTCATACCAGGGGATTTTGGGCCATAAAAACCATGGAGCAGCCCATTAAGACTACATAAGGAAGGTCCAAGGATAGTATTAAAAATATTTAGTGGCTACCGGAGTAGAGCTAACCAGATTGGAAGAATGGGAGTGTATGATAATCATCATATGTACCTTGAAAAATACTACAATGCATGAGGCAATGTTAGCCGACGTGAAATGTCAGGTGGTGATATTAGTTCCATCAATGATGTAGATACTAGGAAGGGGTAGTTCAAGTGTAGTTTTGTTGAGTCTTCGGGTCATATATTGGGCACTGTGTCTCTGGTCATTCGGGTTATGTACTTGTACCTGTTCCACTAGGCCTATGGGTCATGCAAGGGTTCCCTCTCAACATATTTGAAAAGGGATTATCCAAAAATAAATAAATTAATCCCTTATGTACATTCTTTAAAAGTTTATAAATAAATAATCTCCCTTACGAATTAAAAACTAAATAAGAAATAAAATAATGGAATAATTATTGGAAAATAATTTTTTTGAAAATATCCCTTACAAATTGATTTTCAAGAAGTCCGTTTATTTTATCCTGTTATATTCGTACTCTAAATCTCTCAAACTATCCTAAATTTGAAATCAAAAATGAAGAAAATAATGCGAAGGATACATCCTATTTCAATTATGATCATTGTTAGCCATTAAGTGCCTCTCTAAGTTTGCATTCAACAAAACAAAGAGAAGGAAAGACTCCCCTTCCAGCGTCTCTATGAAATTACTTATATATAAACTTAGGAAATAACTACATATTCAATTGAGCATTCATAACTAGTAGTAGAAGAAAGAAAATATCCAAATCAAAGTGTGGTTTGGGTTCAATGCTTGCAAATAAAGTTGAATGATACATGAATTGTTTTTAAATATAAGATGAATGTCTAACTAGATATATGAAAATAATTTTGATTAAAAAACATTAATATGATTAGGTCATGTGAATTCTATCTGATAATGATATTTATAAATTTATATATTATTGATAATTACATGTTAAGACCGGTAGAGAAAAATACAACAATCAGATGAAGATCTCCTATGTAAATAGTAGATGCTACTTTAATAATCATCACTCCACAACCACAAAAAATGATCCAAAATTATGTCAAATAGGTATCCAATAACTCAAAAACAACTAATGGGGATTGAAATCGTTATCTAAAAGAGACAAATTGAAGAAGAAAAAAAATTAACACATAATATACAATCCAATAGATAATATAAGGACACCTAAATCAAATACACATACTTAAAAATTGATGTACAGTTAGAAATGATGAAGGACAATGCTTACACATCTTCTGTGGTCGAACCTCACTCATGGCGTTTATTTATCCCTAGATATACACTTGGGACTGACATCCTTTTTTGACTTGTCATCCTTGATTATTGCAACTGTAAACCTCTAGATCATTAGATCCGTATTGATCAACTTGGTCCAGGACATCTCACACGGCTCTCGACTCCTACAATGATGAAACCATAGTGGTCAATCTCCTCTTTAGAAGAAGGTTTATCCTCCAAAGTTTAACTCTTCTACACTATAATCGAATACCTCAATTTGATTTACTCTTATTTGATTTCTAATTTCTTTTTGAAATTTATTTTTATTTATTTATTTTCATTAAATTCATTTTTTATTCATCTTTTTCATTTTTATCATTATTATTTATTTATTTATTTAATAAAATTTAATATATAATTCATATATATATATATATATAATTCATTATTTCATTATTTTTAAATGTATATTAATTTTATATTCATTCTTCTAAAATAATATATATTTTCTACTTATTCATAAAAAATGAAATCTAAAATATAATTTATTATTAATTTAATAAATTAATAAAAATAAAGTTCATAATTAAATTTTATCAATACTTCATATTTCAAAATTATCATGTTTTGTATTTATAATTTCAATATTTTTTAAAACATTTTATAATGGCTATCATATTCATAAATTATATAGTTTCACTTTTTATTAATATATATATATATTAAGGTATTAATATAAATTTAGAATAATTTAATATATATATAAGCATATTCAAAATTTATAAGTCAAATAATCATTAAATTTTGATGTACATTAATATAAATTTTATATAAAATTATATTTCTAAAATTAATTATAAAATAAATTATTTATTATTAATTTTTAAAGAGTTTAATTAATTATATTTTTTTAATTTAATATGAATAAAAATAAAATTTATCTATTAAAAATAAAATTTATATACTTTATTTCCAAAATCATTATTCATTACTATTACTAATATAGAAAAAATTAATATTAAAGTAAATAATTCTTTTATTAAAACTCAAGATGTTACAAATATGGGTAGGTAAGGGGTCTTGAGAATGGATGTCATTTGACATGGGTGCAATAGGTAAGTGTAAGGGTGGTGGGATTCTCTTCCTGTTAAGAATTTCTCTATCTGTTATATATATATATATATATATATACTGTTATAGCTAATTGAACATCGTGTTTGGTCTTAGTAGGATACCACCGTGATGGATTTCAGTGGAGCTTCAAGAGGTCATAAATGTGGTTTGGAATGAGCGTGTACAGGATGACGCCCCTGAGGGTCGGAATGAGGTCTTGAGGGTTGGGATGATCATTATCCATAGGTATAGGATCTGGTATAGGTGGGGGAACCATTTTAGATTTTAAATATTGGACCATTTTTGGATGAGCAACTCAGGGCGAGCTTAGTTCGGGTTATATAGGTTATTGTTAGAGAAGCTCAGGGAGCCGACCCATCTATGGTGTATCTGACTCATGATTTCCAATATCAGCACACAAAATTATATCATGATGAGGGAGGTTAGTAGGAAATAATGAATTAGATCGAGTAAATACATAATATATTTGACCATCTTGAGACACCCCCAAAGTCATAGGGTGAAGTTGGCGATATATATGCTCATAAGACTAAAAATGCTCTGGTTTAATGTATAGGTATAGTTAGGTAGATATAAGGGACATTTTTGAAGTATTTTGAAGCCAAGATCGTCTGGAAATTATAACCTAATATGATGAGCATGGACAAAGCCCCTGAGTTCATAAATATATAGCGAAGAGATACAATTTCTGTTGATTATGGTGCTAATTTCACAGACCAACCCCACTTTTCACCGGTTATGGTGGGTGATGAGATCCCCAAGGTGTGTGTTTTTGAGGATGTATTACAACACATCATTAAGGTAGAGGTAACCATCTTTAGGATACCATCTTTCTTAGAGGTAATCAATCAGGTATTGATAGTCAAGGAAAACTTGATGGACCTATCTTATTCAAGTTGGGTGATGGCAGCAGGTGATCTTAGTAGTGATGATTTTTGTAGTTGAAAGAAATACCATCAAAATTATTAGTAGGGTAGTCAATCTAGAGACTCAGTTTGGCTACTATGGAGTGGTTCTTGGATATTTATCTTCTAGTGTGGAAAAAGAGGACATGTTCAGACCTAATGTGATTTCGTTCCGAAGGACTTATTGGGTGTGTTAATAGATGGTCTATTTAGAGAGGTTATGTAAGAATAATTATCAAAAAGTTGAAATTTAGGGATTAGGTTCTAATTAGGGTACTGAGGTAGGACTGAGAGTGGTACCAGGAGCTGTATCCAGGATTCAGCTACACACAATGGTTGTAACAAAGATAGAGAGACCCAATACTAGGTTTAGGGGTTGGTAGCCCGTATAGCTCTATAAAGAGGCCAAGCCTTAGGTAATTAGACTTTAGTCCAGGTGCACACAATTAAGATGGCAGGTGCAGAGAAGGGTGGGGAGTCACAAATAGTTATAGGTATGTTGTGGGAGTTTTGGAAACTCCATTCCCTTACATGTATGAAAAACTGAGAAAAGGAAATTCTATAAAATAAATAGAATAAAGTATATGTGAAATATAGATTTTTGAAAAGGCTCAAGGTTTGGTTCATCCAAGGTTTCCAGAATCATTGGAGGTGCATAATTACTTGTGCACTCCTCACTAACGCACCACATCATCACATACATACCAAGTAACCATCACTCTGGGTACCATATTTTCTTATAAATATACCCATGGTGTCCTCATTTATATAGATGAATTTCCCTGAAACCTGATTGCTACTCTTGTCTCCGTAGTGCTTCGCCCAAGACTTAAAAAACCTCCAAGGTAGTTTCTTAACAACTAAGGTGAAGGAATTAAAGGATGAAAATAGTACATAAGTCCATTAAGTGTTGAAAATTAATAAGTCTTTCATGACTCAGTCACCCAACCTCCCTGATTCAAGAACACATGCACATCCTTTATTCCTCATGGAGGAACTTATGAACCTCACTACTAGGAATATCTATAGAGACTCTTGAAGCCTCAAACCAACCTTCACCAATGTTTAGTTATACAATTTTTAATCACTTAAGGTGACATCATATCTCCCAAGAATACTTGTGACCCCATACCTACATGCCAACCACTTGAGTGAACTTCCTTCATGTTCACCCATCCCTTTATCCTACAAAATCCCTTCTTGAAGCCTCCAATAAATTCATTCATGGAAGTTATTTTCCTTTATTGGATCCCCTACCTAAAAGGGATCACGTTGAAAGCTCCACCAAGATCTCCTGATCTACTAAACCAATGGTAAAGGCACATCTGCATGTCTCCCATTTGAATTTTTATATCTATGGTTATGGGTTTCCCACACTTGTCCTACCCGAGGGTAAGGGACCTCTGTGTGTCCTTGGATATTGATATATATGGTCACATAGAACCTTAACCCATAGACAGTGTCAAGGAGTTATCAGTCTTTCATTTTAATTATAAGATTGTGTCCTCTTCTTCTCATCTCTATGACCTGAAGCCTCTAGTCCTTAGTAGGAAGGGTACAATTGATACCTTCATTTCCTTTTAAAAAATGAAAAGTATCTCCCTACACTAGAGAAAATAATTTTAGATCATCCCTCTTGGAATAATACCCTAGATTTTTAGGCCATACCTAATGACCTTCACTAACATTTCAAATTTAAAGGTTCATTTCTCCATGCCATTATCCACCATTTCCCCGACTTCTTTAACCATAGGCCCATCCTCTTCCACCAGTTGTGGTGGAAAAGTGGCTAGTTTTTTGAATCATTCTCATCATCTTGTTTCTCACACCATGCATGAATCAAATGGGATTAGATATTTTTGATGATCATAACACCAATACAATCCACTTGAAATGTAATGAACTAGTAGAACACGAATTCCCACCATAACTTGGATATGTAGGAAGCCTTTTCAAGTCCCGAGCTCCACAACATCTTATAAAATAAATGAGAAATCATTCCCCACTCCATTGGGATCCTCTTAGGTGTAAGACCCAAATGGAATGAACTAAATGAACTTTGATTCCCACTATAACTGGGTTATGTAGGAAGCCTTCACATAGGACCCGAGATCACTAAAAATCCTCCTTAGTAATCCTTCCCTAATTACCATAATTTTGGCATCCTACTTAGGGTAAATCCCCAAATTAAGTACCCATTAAATCTTTATGTGTTCATACATCTCCCGTGGACCCTGTTACAAGGGTTTCCTCTTTAGGAGTAATCTGCGACCTATATCTCTAAATTCTTCATATTCCCTTGTGAAAATTACTAAACTTTGTGAACTTTTATTCCCATTAAAATAGGATACGTAGGAAGCCTTCCCTAAGGTTCAAACCCATCATTCCAAATAAACCCGATTACCTTCAGTTCATATCACTAGTATGGTATAATTCTACATAGTATCTCATATTCCTTCCATGTTCCATGGGATTTTTAGGAATATTCCCCACACTAAGATTTGACTAGGGACCTTCTTCCTAAATGTACTTACTAAAGGACATTAAACGATACGATTGGGACCTTCTCTTATGACCTTAAATGGTATGATGTGCCACATTAAGTGGCACCAAACTATGTGTGTTCTGATTCATTTCAAGAGGATATGTAGGTAGCCTATCTATGGGTTCAATTGTAACATCCAAACAACTTCAGTCTACATGGATAAAGATAAAATCCAAAGTAACCTCTATCTACGAAAATGAAAATAAACTCCAAAGTAAAGTTCTGTCTCCCCAGAATACAATAAATTCTAGAGTGAAATTCGTCTACCTAGATGACCATAAATTCCAGAGTGCCACACTAGGAGAATTAAAAACCAGCATTTTCATAATAATGGACAAAGAGTCTATAAGTCGTATATGAGAGGAACCATTGATGGAGAACCTGATGTACATACAAATATCTCCATTGATGAAGAACATTGAATAAATACAAATAGTTTTTAATTCAACAGAAGCTAATAATTGATTGAAAATTTCATGGGAAACCTATATTATGATTGGTAAATTAATAAGAATTCATGAAAATATCATAAATCTTTTAGAGATTCTAGGAGTAGAAAATAATTCCCCCCAAAAGGGTGTGATGAGCCTGACCTCCCATCCTATCGACCAATGCAAGTTCTTATGTATCGTAGGTAAACAAAACTAATGAACACATACCTTTGGGAAAAAGGTCCCCTTGTATATAAAACCATTGGGGGTTTTGAGTTCCATAAAAAATCTTTTGGAAATCATTCAGAAATAGTGATTCCAAACCGGAACCTAGATTCTAGGGGAAACAAAAAAATGGTGATCCCGACGTGAATCCTTAACCAATATGATAGTGTTACCCATCTGTCAGGCCCCCATAAATTGATAAAAGATATCCAAATAAGGAAATAAATCAATCATGTGTTCATCTAAAAGTTGTTAGTTTTCTAGATTTCATTTTGTTCATCCAAATGTATTCCTTCATGTTTACACTTGTGAACACCCCGAATGTTTCTCAAGCTAGATCTTTATCATCCCAAAGAACACTATGACCAACTAATCATATTCAAAGGTGGGTATCCAATTCACTATTCTGAGAGTACCATCAATATAGTATCATTACAACCTTTTAGGATTCCCGATATTCCATCCAAATCAAGAATTACCCTCAGTCATTCTATCAAGGACGACCAGTGGTTCAAGAGCAGACGGTACCAACCAATGTATTGAACTATTTTGAGAGTTTATCACCAAAAAAACCAGAAATCCCTTCCCTATTCCTAGGAGGTATACGAATAGGACACCTACGACCTCATCCTAAATACATAGGTCTCCTTCATAAGGTCTCCTACTAACAATCACTAACAGTAACACCATGTGGTATAAATCCCACAACATGTTGAGTGTATTATATTTGGAAATCCAGGGTAGGTGACATAGACTTGGGAATTCACGAAGAACCACCGGGGAAAACAAGTGGATTATAGGGACCACATTTCTACATCTTCCCCATCTGGAGAAATCCACTTACCTAATTTAGTGGCAAACAACGAGCAAGTAAATACACCAATCTATCATCATTTCTTCATCAATCAAACTCATCTGGTAGTGCCCACCCAATCATGTCATTAAAATATAGTGGAGTAATATGATTAGGCACATACACTTACTTACAATCTTTCATCTAATTAACAGACTCATATGGATGCATTCAAAGAATCATGGAAACCAAACATGACAGAAACATGTATGTAAAAAAATAAACATTCCTGCACTGACAAAGACTTCCATCACTCTCATCTTGAAGTGCTTAAATATTCACATCAACCATTCTTGGTTTAAAACATCTGGTAGAAACATAAACCTACCAACATCCATCAATTCTGCTAATCGTCTCATTTGGAAGCTCCCTGAGAAGTCAATCAGAAAGCTCCGATGAAAAACTAGGGGAAGTAACATCTCTTTTCCCTCACACACAAGTACAATTTGTATCCACTGATAGAAAAGGGAGGTTAGGAATAGTCACAAACACATAATCCAAATAAAAAATTTACACATATTCTTATTCTAACTACTGAAGTCACCATGTAAATTTTGGAAATGGTGAAAGGATAGACACAATTCCTTACCCATATCCTTGAAACTTTCTAGAATATCATAACAGAAACTTTAGTAGTACTAGAATCATGGAAACATAATCCTATCCCACACCTAAGATGAATCATAATCATGCTATCCCAGAGTATATACACACCTCTGTTATAATCTAGAAAGGTTATGGGGCACACTCCCCCATATTATATGGACAACGGGATAGGGAATATATACATATTCCAATTAGAGATAATAAGCTTATTTTAATGGCCACTACCAAGATGTCACAAAAACTTCTCATGATAACCACTTTTCAGAGTATGTGTCTCCAACTATGTGTATGATGGAGTCTAAAAATATGTCTCAGCAAGCCCAAATAGAGAATCAAGAGTCGATATGAGATCATGATCCTCTTAATGGTGGAGTTCTTGAATCCCCCAAACATTTATCTATTTTAGTTCATGATCCCACACCCCCATTACCATATTATGGGAGTAGTAGCAGTAATTTTGAATTTCCACATCAAGAAATTTATCATGAAGGCTTGCTTCATGGAAATTTGGTCAATCTTGAGAACTTATATCTGGATGAGAACCACGAAAAACCTTCATGTGGCTAGAAGGATAAGGAGAATGAGGATTTCTCCCTTTCAATAATCCACCATGGTGGTCCTCCCCATAATGGAATCCCTTGGAAATGTTCTCATAATAATAGTGTTTCTCATTATGAATAGAATTATCCAATTGAAAATTTAGTGATGAGAAAGCACTCTTATCTTGAGATAATTGATAACATAAGTCCAGTCATGTCTAATTCCTTGATACTAGTAAGTGAGATATATTCTTATCCATAATACATACCTTAGTAATGATCATTACCTGAACCTCCTATAAGTCATTTTCCTCTTAATATAGCATAGGAATCACCACTGACCCCATTGCATATAGTGTGACAATCGGTAAGCATCCACTCTGGTTAGACCAAGTTGAGAAATCTCTTGAAAAATATGAAGGGGATATATTGAACATGTGGAAAAAACTTTCTAAGGATGAAATACTAGTCAAATTTGGCCTTTGAATATCTCTCAATGAAACATTTCCTTGCAAGAAGATTGTATTCAGGATTTCCACCTCAACATATGGAAGAATATTCATCATCATAATGAAAAAGTATTACCATATGAAGAATATTAAAGTCATGTAAAGGTAATAAAATGGTTTCAGTGCCATATTGAGATGGAATATATCTAGGATTCATAACATCTAAAGATCAAGATGCATCATGAGGCCCTTTACTGTTCATACCTCAATCCATAAAACATGTTTCAACAAATGATCACAGAAATCCCATACGGTGTTCATATTTGAGGATGGGGTGCACATAGGGAATTTCATTTCATAGTTCTCCAAAGCCAGCAATGCCCACCAAATGTGTTCTCAGGCAATGTTTTTCCCCATACTAGCTAGAAAAAACAATGTCTATTAATGTCTGGAGTGTTTCTTCGAATGAACAGGCCTTGAATATATTTCACCAACATTAGGACCAAAGAGAACAAGCTATTGAGATACCTTTGCATCAATTGTTTGAGAAAATTGAACAATCTTACCTATTAGAGGATGCCAACCATATGATTGCACAAATTTCTAAAGTTGCACAAGGGTCTTTTGAAAAACGTGATTTAGCTATGTGCTAGATAATGCACCCATCCAATATTTGTACTAGAATATGTAAAATTAGAAGAGGAGATGCGCTGATATCATCCATAGTAGTTCATGAGAATATCCAGCCTATAAGGACGGGTTTTTTAAACCCAACCCTCATAGTAAACAAATAGAGTCCATAGGGTTGAAAATAAAAACATGAATAACCCTAGCACACAGAGCTGAAGGACTTTTCACATTCAAAATCCCCTTAATGGAGTTCAGTTTTCTTTTGATTAGGGAAGAAGCTACAAAAAAACACACAACTACGTTATATGAGGATTCCCTTCAGATTACTTTATTCCAAACAGTACCATGGGAACCAAAAAATAGGAGGAAAGGGTCTCATGGAGGATGATGAAAAAAGTGATCTCGCCAAGATAAAAATATATAATTGTAGTGATGCATTATCCATTGGTAAATGTCATTAATTCCATCATATAATATCCTCCAGAAAATGAGTCCATTTTAGAGGAGTCAAAGGATGATGTTCTTTTTCATAATACAGTCTACACCAAAGAAAATGAAGGAGGTTTTCATACCATAAATCAGGGGCTTTCCCAAAATCAATGCATCACCTCAAATATTCCACTTCCAACATTTCAAAAGTATCCTAAATGGGAAAAAAGAAATGGAAAGACTATGTCTCACCTTCTCCCTGAAGTGGTAAATTCATTTTCATTTGAAGAAATATTTCTTCAGTAAGAGGAGGAGATGCTGGATTTGAAAAGACTCAATGTAGAGTTGGTCAAAAAAGAATTCATGCCACACCTACTTTACAAGTAGATCCTCAGCATGAACTTCTAGTAGGATCACTTCATCAAAGAGTGTTTTCCTGCAACTAAAGATGCAGATAACGAATTCCATCTATTTATAGTGAAACTAGAACAATGTTACGATCATCCTTATAAGAATACTCATATTGGTTACCCACATAAGATACCAGTAGAACCACCACAAGTAGTCTTTCCGGTCATCACACTTGTTTAGGATCCAGATGTTGTACATGTACAGGTATCGACTCAACCAGATATTTTTCGAATTCTTATGAACACCATTGAGTCATTGAAAAATAAATTGGACGCTATGGAAGGATGGAGTGAACCAATACAATAAAAAAAGTTTTATCCTGAATGGGTTGATCTGAATCCTCTTATACAAAATTTTGGGAGGCCCACATTTCCAATCATCAATGGATTAGGAGATCCGGAGTAGCACTTGAAACATATTTTCTATCCTTGTGATCCAATTATGTGGACCCCTGAAAAAATATGAAATGAAACTATGATGTTTTCTGAAATCACTATAGGGTTCAGCCTTCATCTAGTATACAATATTTTAGCCTTGATCAATTACTCGATGGGAAGATCTCTGTTAGAAGTTCCTTTTCCAGTTCAAATCAACATTGTAGAAGACAATAGACTTTGAACTCACAAACTATATGAAAATTGAGAATGGAAGATTTTCATATTTCATTTCATAGTGGAAAGGATTTACATACTCTTTGAATATACCACTCCCTTAAGAGAATTGTCAACCCATTTGTGTTTCAAAACTCCAGGATGAGACCATTAATCCTTGTGAAATAAAAAGGTTGGTTTATGGATATGGATATGATTTATCAACAGTTGGAAAACTCCATTATATATACTAGATCCAAATCCTACGTAATCCCGTCAGCTCTGTGAATATGAAGAGGAAAATTAGAGGCCGCTACAGTTATACATAACAAATCCCCTATACCAATTCCAACATCAAACACCTTATCATACTGAAGGGATCCACTTCCTAAGCATCAATAGTAATGAAAAACTCGTCAATATGATTAAAAATATAATTAGTAAAGAAAATTTTTGGAGTTGAAAAAATGTTCTATTCTTTTTTATATGAACATGTCCCTAGCTAATTCATCTCAAATTTGGAAAACATCTTAGTTCAGTTTCCAATACTAAAGAAACTTAACAAATAAAGAGATGAGGACCTAACAAATTTTTTCCCAATCCATGAAATGTTGGGTCACCCCATTTATAACATTTTTATTTTTAATGAAATCCTACAAAATATGGTGGACACAATGAGAGTGAAGATGAAAAATTAACCAGCCTAGTTAGAATGTGCTACTGCAACCTGTCAAGATAAGTAAGGTGAATGAAAGGAAGTCAAAATTAAGAATTCATATAAATTTGAGGATTGAATGGCCCGGAAAACAATCAACTAAACTCAAACCATTATTTAAACAAAATTAAAACAATCAAATGGGTATCTTACTGCTTCAATTACAATAAGTACATCTTCATCAATAGCTGAGTCCCCTGAAGGAAAAACCTTAAAGAAGAAGCATGTCCGAATGAATAAGTATGAAGTATAAGGGGATGAGTTTATGTTAAGGAAAAAGTTTAACTGGGCCTTATAGGATTTCATTCCATCTATCTCAAAAGCATAGGAGATTCCCCACTAAATGGAACAACAATAATCAACAGGTTATGAAGAATATTTATTTGATAATGAGTTGATCTTTGGTTCCATTAACATTATTAACTTAATGGATCCCTATGAAAATAATGATTTTGATTATGAACTTGGGTTCACTGTACTTGATTAGGGAACTGGGGGAAGAGTTCATCAATGCCAAGGATACTGGGGGACTACATTGGTATGCTAGAATCTACAACAAAAATTACACCCATAATCGAACCATTTATGTAGTACAAACTAGTGGGAGGGCCCTCCAGCAGGCTCAATAGGAATAAGAGAATTCTCTAACACATTATAAGGTTTTCCATGATATGATCATCATGGAAGAAAAATTAAAGGCTATACCACCACCTTCTCGGGGAAAGGGTAGACCTAGCTATCCTAATCCACCAAGAGCAGAAGTATTTTCTTCTTCTACATTAAAAAATGGTCCATCCACATTAGGGGAATCCAATTTCAAAGAACTTGTAGAAGATAATATCTATAATGGGAAACACAAGCCTCTAGATCATAATTATTATGTGTAGAATCAGATGGTCTAGATACTGGCTAAGATATCAATCATAGATGCTCTAAATTTGTCAAAGGATCTATGAGAATCGCATATTGAGGAATTGTCAGGCCCTTAAGAGTTTTTAGTTGAGATTGTTTCTGTAGTGGGTTACCATATACAGAATGATCCAAAAGAATTCCATGTATTCAAATCGTTCACAAAATAGGATGAGGATGCTATTTTACAAGGACACCTCAGGACCTTGTACATATCTAGTTGGATTAATGATATTAACATCCTATAACCATTCATTAATTATGGGTCATGGGTCAACATCATTCCTATCTAGAAACTTCACTGATTGAGCCTCACTGAATCCCATTTTTCTTTGTCCACTTTGATGTCACAAGGTTATGACATGAATAAGAAATAACTTGTCAGCGATATTATACACAAAACACAGTTTAGAGATCTCATATTTCATTTTGAGTTCATGGTTATCTAGTAAGGCACAAATTTTAACATTTTTTGGGGAGACCCTGGGTACATTATCATGCATCTATTCCTTAATCATACCACCAATGTATCAAATATCGTGTTAATCGTAAAATAATGAAATTTTATGGGGACAAGGACCCATTCAAAATATGTTAATATCATTACATTGATGTGGAGTTATATCACACAAATGGAAAATAGTTTATGAATAATGATGTTACTAGAATCAATGTTTCGAATGGTGTGGAAAATATACCAGTTAACCCATTCAGGAATCTCAATATAGATTATGTGTAACCCATTAATCAATTTTAAAGGGTTGAAAAAAATATAATAACTCATTCAGTAGATTCCATAATGTCAATAAAGGAATCCAAGCCAGATAATATAGGAAAAATAATTTATTCACCAAGTATAGATGAAAGCCTAAACGAATATGACTTCATTCCATCCACCAATCTTCAAAAGTATCTACTTCATCATCCAATCTAGAAGAATTTTTCACACTCATAGAAAAAGATATCGATTCTAATTCCCATCTCATAATCTTCCCTTTGTAACCTCAAAATACCCTTCATTATCATTTGACTTAGAGATGATTTCCTCTTCTTTAGGATGTGTAAATAATGAATAATTCCATAGATTTTAATGGCATAATTCATCACATACATTTCAAGAAGTGGTAAAATAAGAAACAAATGAGGAAGAAGAAGAAGAAGTAGTAGTAGATGAAGAAGTCCTTAGGGAATCCCCACCAAAATTTGAGGAAGTCATATCCACCAATTTGGATGAACTCAATGAAATAAACCTCGCTACAGAGGATGAACTATTCCCCACTCTGATTAGTGCGTCCATGACTTATGAAGAGAAAGATGTATATAATTATTTTTGAAGAAAAACTGGGATTTGTTTGACTTGAATTATGAAAAAATTCCAATTTTTGACCCTGATGTGGCAACCCATCATTTGGGTATTTCAGAAGAGCATAATGGATATAAACATGAACCATGAAGAATACACCTTACTCATGCCTGCAAGATTGGGGTTGAAGACAACAATCTTATCAAATCCAACCTCATCCGAGAGGCTCAATATCCAAATTAATTATCCAATATTGTACCATTGAAAAATTAGAATTGGAAAATCATATTTTTCATTGATTTCAAAGATATCAATCATTAGTTTCCCTAAGATGTCTCCCCAGTTCTAATCACAGTACTCTTGATTGATGCAAAATCCGACTAAGAAGATGTCTCCATCATGGATGGATACTATGGGTATAATCAAATCTAGATGGCCCTATAATATGAGGAACATATATCCTTTGAATCCACTAATGTTTTAATTCTTTATCGAGTAATGTCCTTTTTCATGAAGAATTCTGGTGTGACATATCATTGTGAAATTCACCACATATTCAAACCCTTCTAGGGGAAATTCAATGAATGCTATGCTGATGATTTAGTGGTTAAATCCAAGACAATGTTCTGATCACCTGTATGATCTGGAGACCATATTCAGCATGATTATACATCATAATTTGAAGATGAATCCTTTGAAATGTGTTTTTGGGGTAACCTTAATAAGATTTATCAGCTCCATTGTATGCCATCAAGATAATAAAGATGACCCTAATAAGACAAAAGATATTCTTAGCATGTCACCTCCTCATAACATTAAAGTATTGAGAGGACATCATGGAAACTTGGCCTATATCTAATGGTTCATATCCAATATGGTAGGAAAGTGTTTTCCCTTCAAAAAATTGATGAAGAAGGTTATCATATATAAATCGACCAATGACTTCCAAGAGGAATTTGGTACTCTCAATAAATAACTCTTGATCCCAATAATATTGATTCCACATGTGTAAAGAAAGCATATCATTTATTATTTGAAAACCATGGAGCGATCACTGGTCTCCCTCCATGGACAAAAGAATGATTCTAGGAATGAAAACAACCTTTAATATCACATTCAAACCATCATCAATGTAGAGACCTGATATTTAAATATTGAAAAAATAATATTAGAATTATTATTTTTAGTTCAGAAATTGGGGCACTATCTTTAGCATCATGATGTCCACTTAGTATCTCTCAATAACCTTAGAAAATTTATCCTCAGATTTTTTTATAATTACAGGACATATGATATGGTGTCCAATTATTTTACAGTAGTTTGGTATACATTTTTTGCCTCAGAAAGTAGTAATATAATAAGACCTAGAAAACTTCCTTGTTGAGCCCCCCCATCTATAAAAGATTCATCATTTAATATTTAAAATCTTTTTGTAGAAATCATCTTTATATTGGATAGTCCCCGAACATGGGAAATATAATGTGATGGTGATTAAAGATGTCCAAAAAGGAAGATAATGGAAGACCCTATACAAAATACAGTGGTTAAGGAATTGTAATAATCTCCCCAAAAAAGGTGGTGTTTCAATAATACTTCCTATTATCAGAATGTGGTACTAATAATGAGGATGAATATCAATCTCTCACTACAATTTAGGAATTTTCATTCTATAAAATTGTGAATCACTTGGAAGTGTATGGTCTTTCCAATTTGGAAATCAAATAGATCAACTGAGATTACACCATCATAAAGAAGAAACAATCCCCCTGTGTGATTATGTCTGAGGGTTAATGGAAGAATTTCCCTCGGAACCAACACATTCTAATGTTTAGAGGTCACAAAATACACAAGCTGGTGCATTGTAAAATGATAATACAGCCCTAGAAGATCCAAATCAGGATGAGACTATCATTTCCATTTCTCATCGTCATGTGTTTTCAACTTTTATTCAAATTTAAAGAGAGGAAATTAATGAAATCAGTCCCATTCCCAAACCATTTGATCCTACCATGGGATGTAAGAATCCCATCCTAGAATACCTCCAAGACAAAGTACTTCCACTGAATAGGGATAGAAGAGAGCAAGATCGATGATGAGAAGTTGATTTCACTCTTTATAATGTCCTATATCGCTAGAAGATCTTCTTTAGACGAGGCTTCGATGAAATTATTTTCAGATGCATTGATGGGGATGAAACCGTGGATATCAGGAATGAAGTATATATAGTAGCATGTAGTGCCCACTAGTCTGGGTACATGATTTCTAATCAAATCTGACAGTTTGAATACTTTAGGCCTTCAATGATGCTTGATTTCACAAATTTCAGTATGAAGTTTCATCCCTACCATGTTCATGCCAACTCCATTCATTAATCCCTTGAGTTTCTACATACATCCAAATACTCTAAGACAATTTCTATATGGGGAATGGATGTAGTATGACCTTATCTTATAACTATGACAAAGTTGTTCATGCATATCCTTATTGCTACCTATTTATTCTCTAAATGGGATGAATAAATACCTCTCAAAGAAGTCAAGGCTAAAAGCATTGTTATCTTTTTCAAAGCTAATATAATTATCATATTTGGTGTCCCTTATAGAACATTGATAGAAAAAATACAATCTTATATTCTGCTAAAGAAGGGAATTTGTATTGGGAATACAATATCAAATCCAACCATTCAACCTACTATCATGTAGCATTAAATGGAAAGATAGAGGATTTAAACAATACCTTATCAAACATACTAAAAAAATATTGGATAAAGATTTGAAATCTTGTCCTGATACACTCATTCATGCCTTATGGTCTTATAGGACTACTACCCATACTACCACATGGTTATCCCTATACTCATTGGTATACAGGACAAAAGAAGTCTTGCCTATTGAAGTACAATTTTCTTCACTCTAAGTTTCTATTTGTGATTAGCTATCTACAGATGAGCAGTCTCAAAAGTGACTAGATGAGTTAGAGAAATTGGATGAAAAATGATTAAATATCTTACATAACTTGGAAGTCTATCAGAACCAAATAGAACAAGCTTTCAAAAAGACATTTTCCTTCATTTATTCCTCTAAGGAGAATTGGTATTGGTCCTTAGGACATCAATGATATAAGTAAAGAGGTATCCAAACCTTTATCCAAATTTGAAAGGACCCTAATCCATACATAGGGATTATTATAATGGATATAATTCCAAAATCTCAATGGATGAATAACTCGCTTAAACTCTAACCAATGCAAATTTCTAGAAGAAATACTTTGTGTAATCACACAATGTTCATCCTGGTTTCATGACATTAAACCGCGTAACAACCAATGTCTTTGTTTCATGACGTTAAACTGCATAGAACCACACACCTATGTTGTATAATGTTAAACTATGTAACATCTTCATCCTTGTCACATGGCATTAAACTGCAAAGCATGAATTCCTAGTCACATGACCTGGAACTGCAAAACACCATTTTTCCTCACCACACAACATTAAATTGCATGGTTAATGTATTATTCATTTTAATTTAATAAATCTTTGAAGATACCACAAATCGATATTCCTTTTGGTCTAATAAATTAAGGAAATCT
Organism: Viscum album; assembly: GCA_963277665.1. NCBI lineage: Eukaryota > Viridiplantae > Streptophyta > Magnoliopsida > Santalales > Viscaceae > Viscum > Viscum album. Next base: position 602,159,531 of record OY728119.1, on the reverse strand, counting down.
TTCATTAATAATCATTTCTCACATTATTTCCACTCCTTAGTGGCACATGAACCCCATTTCTCCCTATGATTGAATCATATCAGCATACAGAACCCATTTCAAGAACTAAAGGTGGCTTGATTCTCATTCCAATTAGATACATAGTAACACCCAAATCTCTTGTATTGGTCCCAACCACAACCATAAAATAAAAAATTTCCTATTTCCTTGAATATGAGTTAATTCTATAATAGGAACCCTTCTAAAAAATATGGCTTGATTCTCATGCCATCTTGTATTTTGGGAATGATCATTATTATAGAAAGTATTAAAACCCCTATTTCTTACCTAAAAATTGAAATGGTTTGGGAAACTATCCTCAAGAACTACATGTGGCTTTATTCTTTCTCTATCATGATACGTAGTGACACCTGGGTCCAATCCCTGGGTCTAACTGCAATATTTCCATCTTTTTTTACATCGATTCATTTTCACCCATACAACATGACATTAAACTGCATTTAAAATTTCAAGGACAACATGTGGATTGATTATTGCTCCTACAATATATGTTGTGACACTATGATCTCATATATCAGGCCTAACTTCAATGTTGAAAAGGTCCCTTCACCCTTATGCATATGAATCAAACCTACACAGGGGGATCCTTCCAGAACCATGTGTGGCTTGATTCTTTCCTCAATGAGAAACATAGTGACACCTAGTTCCCTAATCCTAGTTCTAGCCACAATTAATCATTACGTCCCTTTATTTCCTATGTATTAATTTTATCTATATAGGAAACCTATCAAGAACTAAGTTTGGATTGATTCTTGCATCTAGAAAGATATTTAGTGATGCCAAGGGTCTTATCCCCTGGTCCAACTACAATGTTTCATTCACATTGGCCCACCCACATCCTTGTCGCATGATGATAAACTGCATAGAAAGAACTAAATATGAATATATTATAATCCAAATGATATATGTAGTGAATTAAAGAACTCCAATCTTGGGCCCAACCACAAAAAAATCCCCTTCATTCCTAGTGCATTTGAATAAAAAATGTATAGGGAATGTTTTAAGATCTAAGTGGGGATTGATACTTTCTACAATAAGATATGTAGTGACACATATGTTTTAATATTGTTCCATCCACAATAACTCTGTCTTTTCACATTGGTAAATCTTCATCCATACCACAAGATGTTAAACTGCATGGGAATTCAAGAACTTCATTTGTCGTGATTCTCATCCCTATGAGATACATAGTGACACCCAATATTTTTATCATGGTTCCAATCACAATGCCATAAAATAAAACCCCCTTCATTTTATCCATGCATAAATAAAATTTTTATAGGGACCAATTATATGATTTATATGTTGATTCTCATTTTAATGAGATACATGGCGATTCCATTATTTCTTTCTTAAGGTCCAACCATCATCCTAAAAAATATAAAAATACCTCTTCCCCACATCAAAACCTGACTATGTGTCGCATGATTCTTTCCCCTAGAAAGATACATAGTGACTTCTATTCCCTATATCTTATCTCATCCACTATTCATTCATTAGACCCTTATCTTTCATTTGGTTTACTTTTTTTGTTGCAAAAAAATCTTTTACCACTACTTGTTTCTCACACTGAGCACATATCATGTGGAATTATGAATTGGGTAAATATATTATCCACATAAATAAGGTATCTCAATTCATCTTTAGGGTTATAAATGGTCCTTGATGTAAGAACATAAAATAAACAACAATTTTCCTTGACACATGATGATAAACTACACGATCTTCTAAAAAAACTATGTGTGATTCAATTGTCATTTTCATGAGATATATAGTTATTTCACATCATTTCACCATCATCCTTACCATATTATGTTAAAATACATGGATATACAAGGAACTATATGTGTCTTGGTTTCCATTTTATTTAAATACATAGTGGCACCCATATCTCCAATCTCGGATCCAACCATAATTAAGAAAAATGACCCACTCCCTATATATGGATCAGACCTGTATGGGAAACGCTTTCAAGAACTATATATGGATTGATTCTCATCCATATGAGATATGTATTGATGTCAATACTTATAATATTGTACCCAACTGCAACATCATTCAACTGATGCCTTTTTATTCCATGTATGAGTCAGATCTACATGAGGAGATCAATATGAGGTCTCATCTTATGTATGAACCCGTTTCCAAGAAATCCCTATTATACCCTACTAGTTAATTCAATTAGGGTGGGGTAAAAATTATTTTAGAACTGTGTGCATCTTGATTCTTTCCCCAAAAAGATATGTAGTGACACCTGAGTCCTATTACATAGTCTAGTCACAATATTCTTTTTTTATTGGAATCACTTCACGTCTTCACCACATGACAAAAAACTATATAGACCCATAAGAACTACATGTGGCTTGATTATCATATATATGAGATATATATTGATTTCTAAATTTTCAATCCTAGGACCAATTTCATCATGATATGAAAAGGCCTCTTTTATCCCATGTTTGAGTTAGATATACATGAGGAGATCCAATACATGTATTTTACCATATACATGAACTTGTATAGGATAGAACTATATGTGGATTTATTCTTTATTCAATAAGATACATAGTGAAACTTGGTACCTATACCATAGTCTGTCCACAATATTCTATTTCTCTTCATATCAAAACTCATAATTTATTTACTGCATGAAATTAAACAACCCAGCCTATTGTTCTTTCCGCATGAATTTAAACTGCATGCTACTCAAAGAGCTACGTATGGATTTATTCTCATGTTTATGAGATACGTATTGAAACCCATATATCCTATCCTGAGACCTACTATAATATAATAGAAAATTATTCATCTCCCATATACAATTAAAAATCTATACAGGAGCCTATATTTTGGGTACTCTCCTTAGAGATACCAGTAAGGAAATAAAATATGTGCCCATACATATGAGTCAGATCTATGTAAGGGACTTCAAATTCATGTCCAATCTCAGTCCATACACTACCCTTATGCATTGGACATTACCCAATTCATATTTCATACTCCTAATATTGAATAATTTCATATCTTAAAAACCATTCCTCAATATTTTTATGGAAGAATGTCTGATTCATGAGAGCTCCTTTACCTATCTAGGTAGTACATTTCTTAGATGGCCTGGCATTAAATCCACCTACATAATAGTCCTATCAACATAAGGATGCCCTTATTTGGATATGCAACACATTCCCCAGTTGTACCTGCATAATACAACCCCCATAATAGGTTTTTCACATAGTCATAAAATTCATTCTTGGGAGAAGCCTCTTATGCCCTCTTAAGCATTGATTATGGTATGTAGGAACCTGTATTTTAAAGTGGTCATCCTTTTCATATTTATTCCATATCCTTTTTCATGACCTAGAAATCTCCAAGACTGTGGTTTACATTTTTTCCCATCACCCATTCGAAGCATACTAAAATAACCTAGATTCATTTGAACACATATCTTCTAGTTTTTTCTATAATATTATGGTCCTATTCATATGATCTAAAACTATATACACTATAATTCCTACATTTAGAGAATAAATCCATAGAAATTATATTCCTCCGATTCTTTGGAAATCATGGTTGGAAATACTCCTTCAATATTCCGGTACTTTTATTGATAAAACAAACTCTGTGTTTGGGAAAATCTGAATCCCAATAAACATTCTTCTTCTTTTAGAAATAGAATGTCATAATTATGGAGATCTCTATTTCTTGACTATAAAGTACATTCCCTAGTTGGACATGCATAAAATGCACCTGCATAACATTAATTTCAGCCTAAGGATACCACTACTGTCCTATAAAACACATACCATAGTTTTCCTGGCATAATACAACCCCCATAATGGGGTTTACAGATAGCGGTAACTTCATTTCTGTAAAAGACCTCCCCTAATTCCTTTAGCCCATTTCCCATGTCATTATCCAGATCCATAAATTACCAAATCACAGTTTACAATAATTCCTTTTCATACCTGAATATGAAAACATGTTTCTAGAAAAATTATCAATAAATTGGAGACTCATAAATCTTTGGTCCAATCTAAAGGCCTTAAATTAAAGCCTCCTAATAACCTTGTTGCATGAATTTAAACTACACAACCTAATTTCCTTGCTGCATGACTTTAAACTGCATAACATAATTTTCCTGATGATTAAATTTAATCTTTACAAACTAAAATCCCTTAATATCCTTACATCATTACATTAAACTGAAAAACCTAATGCCTTTTCTGTATGAATTTAAACTTCATAGCCTAATGTCCTTTCTGTAAGCTACAAAGAAAAATTTCCTTGTTGTATGACACTAAACTAAAAAACATAAAATCCCTTAATGTTCTTAATGCATGAATTTAAACTACACAAAATAATATCCTTCATGCATGAATTTAAACAGCACAAAATAATTCCCTTGTTGTCTAACATTAAACGTCACAACACAAAATCCTTTAATTTCATAACTACATGACATAAAACTGAATAAGCATAATATTATAAATTCCATTTCTAAAAAATGTACCTTCTTTCACACATCAAATTCAAGTAGGATTGGTTTTTCATTCATGGACTATGTTGGAATAGATGACCCCTACTATTCTTGGACATATTTACTTGGAAAATCCACCCACTGTGGTCTTAAGGAATCCAAAATTGAAGCCCCTTTGTCTATCAGTAATAGAATTTCATATGTCTTGAGAGATCCCTTTCCTGACTTTGCAGTATGTGCCCAAATTTTCTATTCACAAGTCACCCACATAATGGGCTCGTCATCATAAGGATACTACTATATTAATATATATCATATGACCTAGCTAGCCCGGTATAACCCATACCCAATAACCGATTTGTAAATTAGAGCTTACTTTATTCTTTAAAAAACTCTCCCTCTATTATTATAATTCATGTTTTAGATTTGGTGACCACAAAAGTCATGAATCAAGATTCCCCTTGGATGTATCTAAAAAAATATCGGGACCTTACTAGACATCAAAGCCTTGTTTGGGTTATAATCTAAAAATTCATGGTCAAAGTTATTAGTCCTAAAATACTAGCCTTATTAGTCCAACATGCATGACTTTAAACAACAAAAAAAATAGAGATAGTACTCACCAGGCAGAAAACCCACAAAGGGAACTCTGGAAAAAAGTTGAGTCTCAGGTCATTGAACCTATACTCTATAGGTTCTAGGAAATATTGGGCAATTAAAAAGTTAAAAGACACAATGTTTGTAGGTTTGTCAATATGATCCTAGAAACAGTCAAACTATGCTCACTTGTCCCATTGGATTAGGTAAATGGTAGAGCACATTTCCTCTAAATCATTATAATTATGATTATCAAGTATGAAAATATAATTTTATTGAAATTAGCTTCACATTAGATTTTTATAAAAAAATGAAAACATAGATGATTAGAAAAAAAATATTTTTATTTATGAGTAAAACAAATGTCTACAATGGAACATCCAAAAATTAGAGTCTCTATGTTATATGTCACAAGAGTTTGTCAATATAACATTTCAATTATTGAATGGCCTTCTGATCCACATCATCCACTTGTTGAAGTTTGATCAGCTGACCAGCCTTAGTATCCTTGGCCTAATGAAGCACTTATTTAGCATATTCAATGGATTTCACCCACTATTTTTGGGATTATTCTTTTGAGTAATGAAGTTTTTCAAGTTAAGTTGTATTAGTATCCAACTCTTGTGGAAGACATGATATATGAACAATTTTCTCTTTAGCTTTCTCCATGAATGTTTCCAACTTTGTAGTATGACTGGAATCAACTTGAGATAATGCTGATCAAAATTCATCAATGTTAATAGGTTTCTTGTATTTTATTAGGTTTTTCCAAAGGCTGAGATCTTTCTACCACCTTCTAATTGTCTCCTTCATTACAGAATGGGTTTCATGATAATCGAAACCTCTAAATTCTAATATAATGAATAGTGTTGATAGCCATGGAATTCATAAAGTCAGATCCTTGATGGATGTTTCAAATATAGGATTATATATATCTCATCAAGATTTATGACTAGGAAGGTGAATATATTTCTATATATATGGATCTAATTATGAATCACTATCATAAGGAGGGATGTACTTTGGGATTAAGGCACCTAAAGAAGTGCCCAGTTCTGCTCCCTCCTAAATAATGTCTACCTGGCCTCCCAATACTGGTTGCGCTGATGCAGAAGCTTCTCCTTAAGACCTCGCTATATAATTTTATAATCATACATGATAAATAAAGGTCATTGTTTTCTTCAAAATAATGGAATGATTGGGAATAATCACAATGGTTGGTAACCCTCACCTAGAAACCAGTCAGTAGCCTAAATAAACTCTTCCCCAACATTTCAACCCTCATCATCTTTGGTTGGAATCTCATGGTGAAGGGTACTTTCTTGATATTACTTAGGATTATCTAGATTACCATCAAGAATATTTTCCTTTTCAAGGTTCATTGTAATTGGATCCTCCTCAATAGTGGGATTGACAGTGCTTTCAAACTCTCTTTGAAGAACCATTATTATACTTGATTTTGTAGATAAGGATGGGTATTTGAACCAATAATTGTTATGAAATCAGGCATAAGAAGATTGATTGGGTGAAAAATAATAACTCATGTCCATTTGGTTCTATATATGGTTCCTCAAACTCTTCTAGAGTAGTAGACATATTAACATGTTCAAATAATTCATCCAAATACATGCCAATATTTCTCATAGCTTACAATGAAATCCCAAGCCCCGTGTTAGTCTCACCCATCGAAATAAACAAAGAGGTTGGTTCATGAACCTCCGCATATGACTTTAGACCCTGACAAACCTCCTCAGTGACAACCATCAGGTCAGCATTAGTCATCATAGGATTTTTCTGTGCATGTGAAGAACTAGAAATGTTATAGAAATAGAAGTCAATTGTCTTTATATAGCTTCTTATGAAGCACCTATGACATACTAGATGTGTCCCCTCTCCCAACAATAGTAATAAGAGTTGTTATGTGATTAGATGTTATTTCTTATGGTGTAGATGCCTCTTCATTCAATGGAGTCACTTTATTAATAGGGATCTACACTTGATCAGAAGTTCCCTCTGTGGTTCCCAAAGGCTCATTAATAACTTCCCTATGATATGAAATATATTATGTTCCTATAATTCCCATAAGTTTAAATACTTTCTATTGATGAGGATGATGATTATGATGTTAGGAATACATTCCGCTACTAATAAAAAATATTGTCACAACATTATTCCTTTGGTGCCTTTGCTTATTTACCTTATTAAGAGGAATAGAATTATCATCGAACAAATAGGTATTAGAGACTATAAGACTACCACCATTTCATCCTCTATGGCTAGTTGGCTGGGATATATATCTCCCGACTCAAGAGGTGACTCAACAACCCTAATAGAGGTACCACCCTGGCTATACCTTGGAAATGGAACATCAGCCCATTTTCCCTTAATCAACATAAATTAAAGATGGTATTTCCCACAAGAAATAATTCTTTGGAAAATTCAAAATGACAATTTAGAAAATAATGTGAGAATAATAACCTTTCATCTTTAGGATCGAAAAAATCATGCCAATCCTCTAATAAAGTGTCAATCCCATCAGTGGAACCATGATCTGTCATCTTACTCACTCATTTTGTGATGGGGTTGAATTTTTAGTTGTGTATATGAACATATCTATCTCATGGATATGAATTCCTACCTCATCAGGATTATTCTCAAAACAAATATCAGATAATGTTTGAAGATATCCTCTACCGGGAATATGCAACCCTTCACATAAAAGCACCCACATGGAATCAACATCACAATATAACCTCTACCATGTTTGAATGGCCTTAGGTCATATATATTAAGAATACATTCCAAATTATTTTCATGATGATCCAGTAGTCTTAGATCTGATATGATCCCCAATTCCCACCGTCATATACAGTGGACAAGAAAATGGAACCCACTTTTCTTCTTGGTGATAGTGACTGGATCACTTAGATCTAACATAAACTGGTGATGTTGGTGTATACCTATTGAATTTAGTGGGTTGATTTTATCATTTTCAGGATCTGTTAGGCGAGCTATGAACTTCATCGTCATTATCCTCTAACTCTGATGATTCATCCTCTAAAGGAGAGGAAGCACTATCCAAACAAGAATATTCTTTCCTACTCTGTTTCTTTACTTCAACTAGATGAACAACATGATTTATCACCCCTTTAAGGTATTATGAAACCCAATTCTCATCATACCATAAGTTCAACCAACATTTTTCATCAGCTAAATGTAAATAAAACACTTCCCATGTCTTCTCCATGGTTTTCAGCAACCATAGTTGTTGATCCACAATTATATGTTGTTCTAGTCTAGCATGAATTGTAGGAGACACAATAATATTTTTCAAGAATTTTAATTTATGTGAAAATATATAAGGATAAAAAGCATCACATACAATTTCACCATCAATGCTTGTTTCTAGTACACTATCCCTAGATGCTAGAATATACACTCTCAGCTCCCAGATGGTAATCCCGTCATTGATAAATCTTCCTGTAGGATGATTCCCAAAATGGAAGAAGTAGAATTTCTTGAACACACATAAAATTGTTTTAATGTCTCTAGGTTTCAAGGATAAGGGAGAAATACCATAGAAAGCTTGAACAGATGGTCAGAATGAACTTCTAATGACCTGGATCCCACTCTACACAACATTGGTTCTGAAATGAGTCTCAATGAATCCCAATAAAACATGGAATGATGATGCTATTATAAAAGGGGACTTCCTTCCATTTTATGGAACACGATCCCATGGATCATTTCCTGGATAGGGGTGTCCAATCACGCCATTTTCCTCTCTTCCATCACATGCACTAAGAGAATGGTTTCAGGCCTTACATCGCTCTTGTAATCTCATATTGGTAATAGATAGACATTGAAAAACATGGCCAGGAAACCCTCAAGATGAATCTTGGTAGAAATTTTTAAAATTGGGTTCATATCCACGCTTTTCAAACTCTCTTTTATATTATATTTTCCAAAAAAGTGTTGGACACACCTCTCTTTTCTCCCTTGGGATAAATTTTTGGACATTTACATGTGGGACATTTCTCCTTGTTATTATTTATTAGGAATGTTTCCATCCACTCTTTTTGATAAATATACCTTCTTGCACTATATGTTTCATTTTCATTCTTGATTTTGTGATCTATCTTTAATAACTCATGTGCTAAGGCTATGGTCTTTTTTCTATCATTTCATGTTTCCTTTAGATGAATAAATAAATCCTACATATCTCCATGAATTGGAGCTCTGTAGTTCTTATAGAAATCCCAAAAACTGATTCCTACTTCTCCTTGTGTAAAGTGGAATGAATTTATCTCTAGACTCTAATGTATCATTAGATCTGGAACAAAATCATCATTTTTATATTCATAGGCTTCCCCAACCCATACTATCTCATAAATTCTGGAACTATTCATATCATATTTGAACTGAACACATGTCTGGAACAACCAATATACCTATAGGCATGATTACAACCCCCTCATGGGAGGAAATAAAAACTTATCTTCCAACCCTTCAACTGTTCTTTCTATGAATCATGGAAAATGGATGGAAGATAGTGTGTCTCTATCTTGAGTATATATTCTTTCAAATATAGAGCACATGAGTTATGATGTATTAAATAAGCCTTATCTTCTGTCCCAACATTGATAAATGTACCCAAAATAGAAATGTTGGTAGATAAGAAGTTGTTATGGTATTCAAACCAATAAACTGGGAGATAGTTCTTCAATGTAAATATATAGACTTCCTTCAAATGTCCATAACAATAAAGTGACAGATAAATACTCCATCAAAAATCTCAACTATACTTTAACAGATACTTTATAATATTGTGAAGAGTAGTGTCATAGACATCATAGTAATCATGCCCAATGATCTTCATAATATCATCAATTATCTTTCTAGATAGCTCATCAATTGTTTTGATTATCTTGGGAATGATTTGAACTGGGAATGGAATATCAAATTCCTTTTAGAGTGTGTTCCTTTTGATTTTTTTATTAAAAATCATGAAATTTTGAAAAATTCATTAAGGATCACAAGTGAAACTATGAAACACAAGTATTTCATTCAAGTTTGGGCACACAAGTATCATACATAATGTACATTCATGAACTAGAATGTCTTCAGGAAAAGAAATGTCAGCTCATTAGACATGCATGTGGAACGATATGTTTTCCTAATTGTTTGTGATTTTCACTAAAATGAAGCCCCTATATATAAAGGAAAAATAATACTCTCATTCCATCATCTTGCATGAAATCCTAGAAACATACACAACACATTACCTTTTTCATCCCATTTTACCTCGGTATTAGACCCTCTATTCATTTGAATCCAATCCATAGGGGGGGGGGCTTTTGTTGAAACTCTATTAAATCACATGGAATAAAACGTGAAAAAGGAAAATTATGTAGATTTATGAGGATAAAATATACGGAACATATAAATTTTTTCAAAGGTTTAAGATTTGGTTCACCTAAGGTAGCCTGAATCATCAATGACGCACACGTACCTGTGCGCCCCAATTACATTCCACCTCATCACTTGCACACCAATTCACCATTACTCAGGGTACCATATTTTTCTATAAATTGACACAAGTGTTCATTATTAGAACATAAGAACATCCCTAAATCCTGATTTCTACTTGGTCACCCTAGTACTTCTCCCAAGTCCTTTGAAACCTCTATGGTAGTTTTTTAATACCTATGGAAAGGGAATTAATGGGGAATAATATGACTCACTTCATTAACTGTTAGAAATAAATAACACTTGCGTGACTCAGTTTCCCAACCTTCTTAATTCAAGAACACTTGAACGCCCTTCATTTCTCAAGGAGGAACCTGTTCACATCACTTCTTGGAATACCTATAGATACTCTTGAAGGCTTTAACTAAGCATCAACCTAATTTATTCATTCAGGTTGTTCATCAATTAAGGTGACATCAGGTCACCCAATATTACTTGAGCACCTCATACCAGCATTCCACTGAGTTTAGGACCCTTCCATGATGTTCATACATCCCTTTAGCCTACAAGATCCTTTCATAAAGCCTCCACTAAATCCATTTATGGTATATATTTTCATTCATTAGATCCCTTACATGAAATGGATCTTGTCGATACCTCCACCAAGACCTCCTGATCTACCAAATCATTGGTAAAGGAACATCTATGCGTCTCTCATTTTTATTTTTATATCTACGGTCATGGGTTTCCCACACATTCCCTACCAGAGGGTAAGGGTCCTCAGAGTGTCCTTGGATTTGGATATCTATATTCATATAAACCTTTACCCTAGGGACAGTGTTGAGGAGTTTGCGGTCTTGGATTCTGGGGATAGGACTCTATCCTCCCTGTGTCATGTCTAAGACATGGAGCATATGGTCCATAGAATGGAGGGTATGATTCACACCAGATTCTCCTTTTGACAAATGAAAACTTTCCCTCCCCACTACAGGAGACAATTTTAGGGAATACATTATAGAATAATCCCCTATACTTTCAGGCCATACATAATGACATTCACCTTCATTTCACATTGAAAAGTTCATTACTCTGTGCCCTCATCCACCTTATCCACAACATCTGTATCCATAGGTATGACCTCTTCCACCACTGGAGGAGGAAAAGTGTATGATTTTTTGAATCTTTCACATCCTATTATTTCTCACACTGAACATGAATGATGAGGTATTAGAGGTTTATGATGATCATAACACCCATAAAATCTACCTAAAATTTAATCAGGTATGAGAAATCTACTTCCCACCATAACTGGGATATATAGGAATCCTTATCATGGCTTGACCTCCACATCATCTTATCTAAGAAATGAGTAATCATTCCCCCTCAATGGGCCTCCAATAAGGTGTAACACCTAAATGGAATAAACTATAAATAACTCTAATTCCCACTATAACTGGGATATGTATGAAGCTTTCACCAAGGGCCAGAGATCACTGGACATCATCCCCATGAATCTGACCCTAATTTTATTAATCTAGACATCCTCCTTAAGAGTAAGCCCCAAATTAAGTCCCCTTAAATATCCATGAGTTTTGACATATTTTGTGGACCCTGTTACAAGGGGATCCTCTTAGGGAGTATGCCCCATCTTATTTCTCTCAAAGGTACATACCCCCTATGAGATATACCAAACTATGTGGGCTTTGATGCCTATTTAAATGGGATACGTAGGAATCCTTCCTAATGTTCAATCTAAACATTCCAAATCAACCCTATTATCTTTAGGCAATATCCCTAGTAGGGTCTAATTCAACATGGAATCTCATATTTATTCCATGCTCCTTGGGATACATGGGCATAAGTCCCACACCATTCTTTTACTACCCACCTTCCACCTAAATGTCCTTACCACACGATATTAAACTATGCAATTGGGTCCTTAACAAAATACCTTAAAAGTAGTGTTTTGTCCCATTTAGAGGGTCCAAATTACCTGGGATTTGATTCCTTTCACGACGATACATAGGTATCTAATCTATGGGTTTGATATCAATATCAAAACAAATTCTATTTCCTTGGATGATGATAAAATCCAGAGAAATATATGTCTTCCAGGATGACAATAAAATCCAAATTAAAGTTATATCTCTCTGGATAATGATAAATTCTAGAGTAACATTCTTCTACCGTGATGATAATAATTTCTATACTACCCCATTGAGTGGCTTAAAAACCATCATTATCATAATAATGACCAAATAATATCTATGTAGTTTATGAGAGGATACCATTGAAGGAGAACCTCAAATACATAAAGATATCTCAACTGAATAAAAATATTGAATACATAAATATGTTTCTGAATTCCACGAATACTAATAAATGATTGAAAATTTCAACAGAAACCTACATTATGCTTGGTAAATTAATAATTATTAATGAACATATCTTAATTCTATAAGAGATTCCCAAATTAGTCAATAATTCCCCAAGAAGGGTGTGATGAGCCCAAACTCCCATCCAATCGACCTATGTAAGTTCTTAAGTATTTTAGTTTAACATGCCTAAAGAATGTATAAATTTATAAATCTAATCCCTTTGGATATAGAACCATTATATGTTCTCAGTTACATAAACAAATCTATTGGAAACCATTTTTAAATAGTTATTCGTAACTATAAAACACATTCCTAAGGTAACATGCATGACCAAGTTTCCATTTGTTTTTTATTAGTCCAATTTCGGTGCACAAGGTGCTTGAGTATTGTTTTCGGACTAACCAGGCACTGGTTAGTAGGTTGTCATTAGTTATGTTGTGTGATATATATATATATATATACACATAAGAAGTTCATTGGAATCATGATATATTGTGGGAATAGATTCAATGTGCATTTTTTATGAGGTGTGTGGGAATTAGGACTATGAAAGAAATGCATATATGTATATATATGGTGTGAGATTATTTTTCTGATCATTTTTTGAGGTGAATGAATAATGAGAATGTGATGAGATGAAATACTTGATGGGAGTTAGATATTACAGGAGAATGAATGGACCAGCTGATGATGTTCGTGAATGAATATGCATCATAGAATGACATGTATGTCTGGGTATGGTCAATGAGACAATTATAATATTCTAATTTTGGGCCTAGAATTGAACAAGTAGTTAATTCCTAATGTGGGGAGGTCCATTAATGAAATTATCCTGTGATATAATAACTCGGTAGGCTAGGGTAATGTGAATGAGATGGGTATGTCTGGTACCATCTATGGGTAAATAATGATAGCCCTAGGATGAGCTATTATTAGGTGGGGAAATGGTAACTTCTTAGGTTTTTGAGTTCATTTAAATTCCTGAACCTTTTTTAATTTTTGATTTAGAGTGGAATACCAACTATTCTTTTGATCTTTAGAACATAATTCTGAGAGTTTTAATGACCCAAGTCCTTGTTTTTATATTAGAATTATGTATTACAAAGTTACTTATAGTTTTGGGTGCATCAGACATAGAAAACACAGTTTTGGGAAAGCTAAGATAGGGGTGCATGGTATCATAAAACCATGTGGCCTACCAGGGGAAACTGTGTGGCCCACTTCTGCACTGGGCATGATTTTTCAAACCATGTGGGTTGGGACACACAATATTGTGTTCAATATGTAGTTTTTAACACAGGGTAATCACATGGGATGTTCATGGTTTAGTAAACCATGCACCTAAGACATGCAAGGTCGGTGGTTGGATAGTGAGCATCACACAATTAGTGCATGGTTATCCATGTCATGCTGCAATACCATGTTGGTTATTAAAAAGTGGAAAATTACCAAATTTTCACTAGAAAATTATTTTATTTATCCTCATCTATTTACTATTCCATGCACAACTTTAGGGGTTCCTCGTCCATTTCATATCTACATAGGCTTTGACCTACATCCATCATCCGAGCTCCGAATTGAATGATTTTTGTCTCATTGGAATAATATTGGTATGTTATTTAATCCACATTATTATATTTATAATTTATATCTCCATATTGAATTATATGTTTTTGCAAAAAGAATTTCCCTATTTTCAGGGTGTTTGTCTAAAACCCCAATTTATCTCATATTGGATGAAGATACATGTTGATTTTAGATGAGAGAGTACCTATGAGTACAATGTGGGTGGTGTATAGATTTCAACATAATTATATGGGTGTGTTGAGGTGTGTATCTAAAATCTCCATTGTGAGTTCTCCTGGATATATCTCTAATTATGTACTTCATGTGTTTAAATTAATTAATGGATGACATGGGATTTCGTTTGGTATGATCTAACCTATCCATATCTGTTAATATGGGTAAGGGACTTTGAGACCAACTAGATAAGGTAGAAAGGTTGAGTTTATTTAATTAATTAAATTATTCTTAATGATTGTATTGGTTCTATGGGAATGTTATGGTAATGGATTGAGGATTGAGGTGATGTTGATCACCTGGACTGAGTATTTTTATTTTTTTCTTAGACCAAGGAATATTGGTGATGATGATCACTAGGTTGAGGTGACGTGGTCATTGGTTTGAGGTAAAGAGATCTTTAGGTTGAGGGTATGGATCTTAGGACTTGGGATGGTGTTGAAAATTGAAAATTAGCAACAAAGTCATAGGGGAATGAGGTTCTAGATGATGTGTCTAAGATTTTTTTGGTGATTTCCCCTCACCGTTTTCATTTGATGCATCATTGGATTCATTTGTAGATAGATATAACTTAGTTAAGGTGATGTTGACTACTCATTATGGGTCGTTTCCTCCTTAGATATTGTGACTTAGTGAATGTTTTGACCATCAGTTATGTTGTAGATGATCACTATAAAAATCCATGTTGATAGTGATGGACCATTGGGAGATGGTTTTCAGACTATCAGTTGGGGGATGAAGATCATCGTTATATTTGAGACCCATGAGACGAGATTATGGGTGGATATATATCACCGTGACATGGGACGTAGGTTTGCTGATATGATTGTGTTTATTTATTAGAGTATGGGTATCAAAATTCCTTAGGAAGTCAAGTTGTTGAGATGACAAATACTTTCTAAGCTATGTTCCAAGGGACTATGGATTTGATGGACTTGCCATTTGGATGCCAGATATGTGATTTATAGGATTATATGCCCTTGAAATTTATATTAGGTTCTTGGGGGAAATCTAGATACCATTTTTTATAGGGGACACCTTGGGATTAAATCCAAGGTTCATCACCACTACAAATATGTATATGAAAACATGTGTTTTATGCCATATATATATTCAGCTACACATGATAATAAATTTACCATAATTGGAAGAGGAATGTAAATGCTTCTTTATGGATGTTGAGCATAAGGGAATCATGTTAGATATTAAATTCATTTGTGATGACTTTTAATTTATATTGTTAATTCATGAGAATAATTATGGATATAAAATAGATACAAATTGGTGGTGGCCTAATTGGTTCATACTCACACCCTACACAGGACCATCTAGAATCATGTATACATTATGGTTTTGAGATTAGGTAAGATATCTAGCTCAGGAGTGGGACCTTAGTGATTGTAGATATTCATTTTTCATGGTATGGATGATAGTGTATCGAGTGATTCCTATAAATCAATCTGAAGTTTGATTTTTAGCTTTATGATTCTTATTATTTGTACATTATATGGTCTTACACGGGAATCCTTGCTTGCATATTATTTTGTATAACCTTATATGACATGGAAATGATGTAAACATGGAATTATTTCTTTGGTCTTGTGATTTTAATACTATTTCTTTTTATAATTCTGCTTAGTTTGTTTTATGCTTCTATTAATTTTATGGAATTTTCCAATGTGATATATATATATGGACTATTATTATTATCATCACATGAGGTTATAGTTTCCCAAATATCAACTCATTAGACCCTCACTACTATTTAATAGGCTCTGGAATCCGGGGAGGTGTGCCTAAGGCTCTGTGGCCAACCATCTCGAAGCACTATTTAGTGGTGATCGAGACATGATTATATAACAAGATCCACTATTTTGTGATCCATAGATCATGAATTTTATATGTGGTGTGGAGGGTAGAATTCTAATTTCACCACCATCCTGATGGATTCATGCAAGGGTTTACTTATGGGAGGACTAGAAAGATGTTAGTGAGGTATTTAAATTGTGTAAAATCTAATACACTCAAACTTATCTCCAAATTTTTTGGATTTCAAAATGAAGACTTTGTTGGGGTATATATATAGGTAAAGTGAAATTTTCATAGTTCTATAATACCATTAGGGATTTTTTTAGTATACATATACTTTTGGGGTTTTATAATTATTAGATCCATTACATGGATTTGGACACCACTTAATGCTTCTGGTTGAATTTAATGAAGAATGAATTAATATATTTTTATAAATAATAGTTTTTGGATGTCCTTTAATGGTGATGACTGGTAATATAACCATTTGATGGAGGATACATGGTTGTGTGATCAACTGAAAGAGTATCATTCACTGTATAGAATTTTCCAAAATCTAGTTCTTTTTTTGAAAAGTTTACAATTTTTAAATATACATAAATTTTGATTCAAGAGTTTATTTTGCCTCCAAAATCTATCAAAACAAATAATATATTCCCCTGGATAAATATTTTACCAACAAAAATTATTTTTATTGCTGAAAAGGGACTATAGAGGTTCTGAAAATTCATTTGAAGCATTTGGACACCATTTCATTAACAATGGATGAAATCCTTGTCCTACTCCCGGTAAAAGATTATCATAACCATTCCACCTGATATGGAATTTTTTTTAGGAATATACATTCCTTAGTGTGTAAGAAATTTTGTGGTATTTAGAGAACCCAATCATTTTACTTTATTATGGAGTAATTTACTTCATCAGCTTCATGTCGTCAATGTAGGTATCATTCCATAGCCTTTATTAAAAATGGTATACAAACTTTTCTATTTCTTTAATGGTATTATAATGAACATCACATTAAGAAATTAAAATTCTTTCATGCACTATTTATAAAAAAATATTTTGGGAACCTTTATAAATTAAATATAAAATTTTCTTATAAATATTAATAAAGTCATGGATAATACTTCTATAGAAACTATCATGACTAAAGAAACTTCATACCTATTTCATTTATCTGGGTGGTGAAAAAATTAAACCACATGTACCTTATATTTATCAACATCAATTATTTCCATGGAGATATTATGTCTTAGAAAAATGTAATATATTATAAAAAATGGCATTTATACCACATTAATATTAATTTTATCTCCTCACATCTTTTTAAAACCATAGAAAAATTATTCCAGAATTTTTGAAGGGGTACTCTAAAAATAAAAGAGTCATTAATTGAAATATCAACACCATTGTCTACCAAATCTAATAATATGTTCATCATACAACTATAAAATTCTACAGGGACTCTACACGATATAAATATAATTATTCTATAAGAAAATATACCATATGGGACAGAAAATATAATTTTGTCTTAGTCCATATGTGATATAGGATGTTAGTTATATCTCAAGTATCTATATAATAAATAGTATAATTATTTCCTTATGAGGTTCTCTAACTTTTGACCAATGAAGGGAATTGAAAATATTATCCTTTATAATTATTTAATTCCTGTTTCAATAGTCTATGAAACATCTCCAATTATTCACACTTCTTATTGGAAAGAGTGCATTCCTGTAATTAGTCACCATTTTGATTACACTATTTTTGGGTATAACGTGGATTGGGTTGAACCCAAATTGATATAAAATGTGATATATCATTCCAAAATCAAGAAATTTGACTAGTTTATCCTTTACCACTTCCTATATTTTGGGATGCAATATCCTTCGGAACTCAACTATTAGCCTAACATTAGAAACATTTATCATCTCATGAATATGAATAGATAAAATAATTTCCTTAATGTATTTAATAGACCAAGAGAATGCCCAATTTTTTCTTCTGGGATATTACAATAAATTATCCTCTTATATTTCCTTAATATTTATTGATATTATCTCAAAAAGTGATTTATTTTGAAAATAATTCATACATCAATGTAGATAGAAGAGTCATTATTTGTAATATAGAATCTTCCACTATATATGGATTTAATGGTGTTCTTAATAGTCATAAATGTTCACATTTTCTCTTGAAATTATTAACTTGTAAAATATATTTTCTCTCATAGCTATATAATATAAAATATTTCCAGTATAATTTAATTAAATTTTATTAAAAAGTATTTGGATTAAAAAATTTAGCACTATATTCATCATAATTAAAATCTCAGATTTTAATTCATAAATTGTTCTCTATGATGGTATATTGTTTAATTCCTCAAAACATAATCAAATATTATATTTTTATTCCACCCTAAATGAGAGTTTTCCCTTCAACACATCAATTAAATATCATACTATTTATAGTAATGGATACTCAAGTATAAAGAATATATATATATATATACTTACCCATTGACAATATGTCTATAGGAAAGATGGTCTTCATAATACTTAATAGACAATCTTATAAGGCTCATATTGGATAATTTATCAATTTTACATCCAAATATAATTCCACATTTTTATTTCCTATATATCTAATCCATAATACCACAAATAATTTATGTAAATCAAGCTCAATGATTTAATTTTTTTCTCTAAAATCAATAATACATCTAAAATCCTTTTTTCATTTAAACATATAAATGACTTTGAAATATACAGGGGCACTCAAATTTATAGGAATCTTACATTGTATAAATATATTTCATCTTCTAGTAAGTAGAATATTGGAATTATCCTCAACTCTCTTATTATTTTAAATAATGTTTTTAGGTATTTATTTTATGTTTTAATCCTTTATAAATGGCTTAATAAAATGTATTGTAATGTTAATCCTCTAGAAAGATGTAATATTTCAATTCTTATCCATCATTGGTACCCTTTATAGAATTAGAATAAGTGTCTTAAAGCTTTCCAATTATTCATCAATAAATTTGTCCTTTAATCCTTTTTTTACTTGGCCAAATTATATTTTTATTCTATATATTATTTCCCCTAATTTATTTATTTTTATTTGCGACCACAATTCATTTTTAATTAATTGAATTATTTATAATTTCCCATGAATTATTTCCTCCTACTAAATTTCATAACATTATTTTGATTACCATAACCCATTCCCTAGGATTAATATTATTTGAACTGGGATGTTCCAATTTATCCTTCTGCGTGAAATTTTTATCCAACTTCATAACTTTATTGTTTAAATTTTGGATAACTGTATAAGTACACTAAACTGATTGACCAATTATTGATAAGTTATATTTAGTAAAATATTCAATTTTTATTTTATAGCCTACCATTTTCTAAAACATTTCTAATATATTTTCAATTCCCTTATCAAATTGATTCGAACATGAATCTTAATACCAAAAAGCAACACCTATAACTTCTCTATTAATATCTGAATTACTTCTTCCCTTATAATTTATAAGGACTAGTCAATTTATAAATTTATTAATCCTTCCAAGATAGGTCAATATGAATCTTCTGTCTTTGAAAATAGGTGTTCTGAAATTGATCCTTTCTCAAATGATGATTCCCATAATTACCCATGTAATTTATTTATTCATCATTTAAGGATTTTTTACTAAAAGAATACCAATGTTGATGAAATTAATTTCACCATGACAATAATTACCATAATAATTTAGTTGATCCTTATTTACTTATGTTTTAAAATCTAGATTTTATAACTATCATGAAAGATTATAAATTTTAACTTTCACATACTATATGGTAGAAACATCATTCACTATGGATTTTATCAACCTTATTACCTTTTTCATGTGATTTCATGGCTAGGATATTGAAAATGGACTACATCCCCTTTAATATTATAACACCATAATTACCATCTATGGTTGAATAAACCAAATATTGAACCATTAAATTTGATAACCCATATAAAAATGCCCAAATAGTGATCGGGGAATTTTTTTGAGTGAATTTCTGAAATCAATTCCTAAATCCTTCAATGTCTTCATATAATTATTTATTCTCTTTTATCACAAATTGAGAAATTATTTTTCTCAATTGTGTAGTCCATTTAGAAGGATTAATCCTCTCAATGAAAGTATTTTCTATTTCATTACAGTATACAAAGGAATCATAATTTAACTAGAATATCCAAATATTAGTTTTTCCCTTCAAATAATAATGTAAAAACCCATCCTTAATTCATATTATAAAACTATTTTAATAGTACATATTCAATTGTATTCATGAAATCATTAATAAATGAAAATGAATCTCCTAATGGAATTACATTAAATTTTTGAAGGTATTCTAAAAAGTTATTTTAAACCCATAATTCCTAGAATTTTGTTTCAATATGATATATTAATTATTACCACACACCCCTGAAATATAAAATTCCATCACCCTTGGTGTGTTATGATCATTATATTCAAAATAATCAAGAAACTATTTAAATTGAATCTATTATGGCCTAATTACTGGATGATGATCCTCTATATATTCTTATGTTCTCACTAAACATTCTTAATTAATATATATTAATTTTATAAATTAATTAAATAAGATCAACACTTACTTATATTTTGGTTCACATGAAATAAACATGAAATTATAATATCAATAATTAACAAACAATAGATATGAAATTATAAAAACTTTAAATTCCATTATAGTGTAATTATATTTTTATGATTTATGAGGTGTACTTGATGAAAATAAAGAGATTAACCATATATATTGTACAAAATAGTTCCACATTTTTTATTGCTATATTAATATAGTGTAAGACACATAATACTATTTCCACCTAATAAGGTCATTGAATCAAACAACTATTAAGTGACCTAGTCATCTCCACCTGAATATGACAAGGGTCAAACCACTGATTTCTTATGTATGAAAAATGGGAATTAGATGAGGATGGGTGTGTTGTTATTACATGAAACTAATGTCAAAAACTAGTATTATTTTTTATTTGAGAAAGTATATTGTTAACAAAGGTAGTAGAAAATAATATTGTGTTTGGACTAATAAGAGAAGGATGTAACATTAACTAGGAAGTAAAAATACTTTTTCAGGAACATCAGCTAAAATACTAGAACAAATATGTTAACAACATCACCTATTATAAAGATGATCATATCTAATTTACATTAGGATTACTCTTAAGATCTAGTATCCCTATATGTTTACTCTTATCTCTTAGAAATAATGATATTTAAATATTCATCCACTAATATTATTTGAAAACGAGTACCTTGGAATTAAATTTCCAATATTATTGTCATTGGTTCAAGTCTCTACTTTGACTCCATCACCTACCCCCTAAGTTTATCTTACCATTGATCAAGAAGTTAAATAATTATGTACAAGAGTTTGAATATCCTAAACCGTGGATTCAACTAATGAATCTGTGTGTTACATTCATTTCATACCGACAAAACATTCTTATAAAATCATAATAATGAAAAACAAATAACGAATAAAAGAAAAGTTTCTTGTCATGTACCTCATCTCCAACCTCATACAATATAAATCTATAATATTGAATGTCTTTATAAAATTGAATACCCACTACCCATATTTTAGTTTAATACTCTATAGTACTTCCTTTTTTATCATGCTCCATCCTTCATGTGATGGATCTACACATATCACTATCAATATAGTCCCTACTTGTATACTGGGAACCTTATCAATCTTTTAGCACACTTTATGTCTATCTCAGGTATAGAGACCATGATCCATGGATAACTACCTCTCTCCTTTGATTTTTAACACCTATATAGTTTGTTGATGTATTACTTAGTTTTCATAAATAGATAATACAATAGGATTCCTTTATATATATTCAATTCAATTTTCTTTATTTATTTATTAAAAACTAACCATATCATACCTCAAAATCTACTATGATTAATTAAAAATGTTAACTATTCTTATAATAAACTCAATCATATAAAAATTATTCACCCTCAAGTTTAAAAAATCAATAAAAAATGTATGAAACATGACATGAAATGCCTAAATCATTCAATCTATATGCATATCAATCTATGGATAGAATTATGTTCTAAGTAATAATTGAGAGTTAAAGTCACACTAAAATCCTTTAAAAAGAAAAAATATTGAATAAAAAATGATCATATTTAGAACACAAAAAAGTATGATCACCATTTAGACATAGAGTCCCACTAATTCATATACTACACTAATCTCTTTAAGTAGAAATAAATTAATCGAATTCATTACTTGATCCACATTCTCTAAAAGGGTGGAATTCCATTTAAATTATCTAGGAAAATACATCCTAAAATATTTGGATATATCCTCCCATTTATACTAATATAGATTAAAATATTGTAATATAGTAGCTTGTAGTTGATTCTTATCTTTAAAGACTAACAAATGAGGAAAAAATATATAAACTTTACCTAAAAATAATTCATAATGTGTCAAATATTTTTTTTCAATTACAAACACAAAAAAAATACTGGGAAACACCACTTGCGATAATATAGAAATTCACAGAGACCCTCCATTGCATCACCTATTAGAAAAACATATTTTAATGAACAACACTCAATTCAATACATCCTTTTTTATGAGACCCATAATTTATTTTTTTGATAATATTTTTCCTATTTATTTTATCAATATCTTGTTTTTATTTTAATATTTATAATTAAAAACATTGGGGGTATGGCTACACGGTTTAGGTGTATTATTACCCTAATCATTCATAAAATCCATGAATGTTAAAAATGAAATTCTAGGGTAAAATGCTTGGTCAGTGCATAGTTTTCCTTATCATCCTCCCAAACGATGGCCCCATTTAAAATATTAATATTTTTTATCTAAAAACCAATTCAAATATGGTTTGGACCCATTTTTCTTACACTTTTTGAGATACACACTAGGAATAAACCATTATTATTATTATATATTTCATTTCATATAATTAGAAATTTCAAATTAATGTAGAGTTATTTTTCAATTTAATTCCCTATAAATAATCTCCTCTTCTCACTACTCTCATTTATATTCCATGATCTAACTCTACCATGGAAATGGTGGCCTCAGGTTACCCTTTTTGATGAAATTAATTTATTATTTATTTATTTAATGGGTTTTAATTTTCATATAAGGTTTTACCTTCTCAATCCTTGGTGGTAGAAACATCTAATGCCATCAATTTCATTAATTTATGATAGGTGCCTCATATTATCATCATTTATAACAAATATAATGTTTTCATTTATGGTTTATTTGAAGTTTCAATTGATTAAAATATTTATTAGACATCTATGATAATATTATAATGATTTATGGTTTCATTATTTAGATAATATTTTGATATTGAGAGGACTCTACCCAAAATGTGAAAATTATGTTTTTTTATAACCATATTATACAAAAAATTTACATGAATATTCCAATTATTATTTTACAATGAAAAAACTGAAAATATTTTAATGTAAATACTTTCTATGATTTATAAATGATAAATAGCAATAATTTTTTAAAATTTCCAAATGGTAAATGGGTGTTTGGATAATTTAAATTTTATTAGTCATGTATGCTATGTCTATATTATTCTTACCTATTATTATTATTAATATTTATTTTAGTTATTTATAAAATAAAAACTATATTATTTATTTATATTTTCTAAATATTGTGTCATATTTGATACGTTTTAAATATTTTTTTGACATTGTTTTCTTTTAAACCCTTGAAAATATGTCCATTGATGGTGTTATGGAAGTATGAGAATATATTATAACATATAATATGGATCAATGATATATTATTATTTTTATTATGTAAGGGGATGTTTCTTTTAAGGGCGTTCATAGGTGAGGTGTGAGAATATGATTTGAAGAATTGTATTTTTATGCTGAATTGATATATTTAAAATTTTAAGGGAGGAATTGGTCAGCTAAGTAAGAACCTAAGGGATTCGTGCTACATTATTTGATGATTGTACTCTATCTAGTGTATCCCTTGTGGATTATTCCACTCTATTTATTGGGGTTTCCACCCAAATATGGTATATGAGTGTGAACTGGTGTATGTGTTTTTTGGATCACATCAACTATCCATTAGATGGATTTCACTTTATTTCAGTCCTAGATTGTCTAATTAGTTCATAATCATTCCTAAAATTATATTTTTGATATGATTATTACATATATTCAATTTTTAATAATATTTATTATATCATCATCCTGCTAATTAATTTTTATTATTTTTTGTATTTCAATATAGTGAATCTTAATTATTTATATTATATTTAAAAGTGATTATTTATAAATTAAGGGACATTATTATTTATTATCATATAATCTATAAGTACTTTTATTTGAAGTGAATATTTATTTCATTTATGATTCAACATACAAAGTTATACCATTTTTATTTAAAACCCTACAAATCCTTTATGTTTTTGAATGTAATGTGTAAATGAAATTTATACTTATCTTTACTAGTTTTTTTTAAAACTAATGGTATATTTTGACTAAATTTTTTTCAAAGAATAATATAAGAGTTTATTTTATAAATTTTGTACATTGATCATGTGGTGAAATCCGATCAGTCATATTTTCTCACACCCTACATGCACACATCATGTGTTTATATACATGATCTCATTGGATGTTTGTAAATTCAAGACACTGATTTGAGTTAGTGGATATTCATTAGAATTTATTTGTTTTTAAATATGGTGAAAAGTAGAGGTATCTATATCTTTATATTGATTTTAATAGCATTATCTTTTTATTTTAGTTATATATTTTTGCTATATCATGTATTAAATATATTTGTCTTTCCAACAACATTGTACCTTATCTTTAGATATTGTGAATTATGATATATTGAGCCTATGTTATTTGGATGTAATTATGTTTTATGTTTTATTGAGAAGTTTTTATGAATTGTTTTCTATTAACTATTTAAGTCATTTTTCAAAATTATTTATTAATATTCATGACATATCCAATCTATGGAGTGTTCATTTCAGATATTTGGTTATAGGTCCTACTTTTTTATAAATGGATGATATTTCTCCATAAGTTAAAATGTTAATGTTTTATACACTTTTCTACTATCACATGATGATTGATAATGCACTTTAATACTTATGGTAGATTGACTCTAGTATTATGATATTTCTCCTATTTTTTTGTTAAAAAATGGCATGAAAGGACAATAATGTATTACATTATTTCAAAGATAAGTTATATAGAATATAATATCATATAAAAGAAAGGTAAATTATCATTATGTTTCAATTTAAAAAATTTCATAAAATTTCTTGAGTTTCCATGATATGTTTATGATATGCATTTTTCAAATTTAGTTTGAATCATCAATTTTTTTTGATTTTTAGTGTTGAAATGAAAATTTTAGGTATATACCGGGGTTAGATGGTTAGGGTTTATTGGATGTAGACCCTGGATCAAAAACCATTAAATCCATTTTTTGGATTCTGATAGAGAATGGATGGATCACACAAAACAGTTCTAATTTTACAGTCAAACAATTAATATTTAAAAAAATTGTTTTATTTCCTTCTATAATTACATTATATGGTTTATTTTAGTTTCTATGAGATATTTTTGAATTAAATTGATGTATCCTTGGCTGAAATATTTCTTTTAAAGGTTTTAGCTTGTCATTAATTGTGTTTAAGAGTTGTTTAGGATTTTATATGACATTTTATTATATGATTTAAATTATATTTCAATGGGTTTGATAAAAATTTCATTTGAAATATTTATAGAACCATTACTCTAAGATGAGTCATAGAGAATTCTTAGGGGAGAACTATAAATGATCATATAAAAGAAAATCATTATGATGATCGTTGTTTTTAAAAAATATATTAATACTATATTCGTTATGTAAGGTAGTGTTGGTCCTAGTGTAGCTAAATCTTGGGAGTAGATTAAGGAATTACAAGACTATAATTCTCATTATATTGTGGGGGATCATGGTTCCCATGGATAATATGAGTTGTTAGAGAGACTTAAATGAATATTAATTCCTTTATAAATTATTGCGACCCTCAATATCTTGTTTTATGTATTCAAGATCGATGGTTTAAGTGGGAAGTTATGGATGAAAATTGTTCAGACTACCCCACATAAGAACTAATACTTAGAAGATATGAAGGTACAGTTCATTAAAAAATACTACCATAAAACCATAAAGGTGGAAAAGGTGTTGGAATATTTATATATGAAAGATGGAAAATAGACGATGTTAGAGTATTATAATAATTTTTCTAATATATCTTAATATTAAAATAACGTAGACTCATGTAATGCTCTGAATGATCAATGTCTTGGTATGGGTATGCATTGGAATATCTAGTTTATAACGCCTCGACCCTAGTTACTCAGATTCAGTGCATTATTACATATCATTGGCATGATCACAAAAGATCAAGTCTGAATAGACCGATTAGTTTAGTAGCCTTGGAAACACTAGATCCATTCATAAATGTTACATTACATCATAAAGTGAAAAAATACAATAACACAGTCTCCATAGTACACAGTTATATCCCTTTTAGACTATCCCTGTAGGTCAGTCGTAAAATATTTCTTCACATAATGGGAAAAATAAAACATTGAAAGTGGTGAGCTTAGATTCTTAGTAAGGATAACAATATTGCAGAATCTTTCACAAATAAACATAAACATTTAAGGCAATGTATAACTAAAAAAAATCCTTTTAAACTCGAACTTCATCATAATATGTCAAAAATAAAATTAAATAATGCCACTTACTTATTCACAGGGATATTCTACTAGCTGAATAAGCACATGCAATATCAATAACCACTTTCATAATGATGGAATGCATAATTCCAGACTATCATAACCACGTAGCCAAGGCCTTGTTCCAATACTACAAATAATATTTTGTCAAGGACTTGTTACAAGACACTAGTTTGTCTCATGAGACCTACCGATTCATCGAGGAGCTATATTGGGCTCCACCCATCAATTACTAAGTCCAATGAAATTCCTATATGAAAAGGTTTAAACATAACATAAACATTCATATTAAGACTAGAATCAAAAATGTAAATACTTTATCCATAAACCCTGATTGGTATAAAAATAACACATACATAGTCGAACATATCACAAAACCTTCAATAAAATATGGAAGTTTTGTATCATAATAAATCAACTTCAAATAATCTTAAAATCCATCAAAGGATGTTTACATGGATGAAATCAAAACTATTTGAGAGAAATATATCTTTTGTTTTAGATCATTTAAAAGTCACAAAATTATAAAAGAAAAAATTTAATTTAAAAATATTCTTATAAGCTTGTAAGGGAAGATTCAACAATTTTATAATGGTAGAAAATATCCGCACCTGCCATATAAGTTAAAAAGACATTCTTACCTTAATTTTGTCTAAAAGGTTAAAAAAGACCTTGTTTGGAAAACGATGGAATGATTCGTTTCAACCCATTTTATAAAAAGTATAACAAGGGTATAAATGAATTTAAACCATAGTCTAGTAAATAGTAAAAATGTTTTGGAATACATTTTTGAGAAACATGGATGTGGGTGACAAAGAGGTCCCAGTAGATAATTACGTATAAAAAACCTCGGATAATGAAGAGATTGTGAAATAAACCCTTACCTTGTACTTTTCCTTGATATAGTGCAGGTAAACCTCATGTATAATAGTTAAATCATTTTTATTAAATTATACAACAATCCTATATTTAAATATGATATCATATATGATATTTTAATATTTCTTTTTTAATAATATTTTAGTATTATCGTCGTTTCGGGTGTTAACTGTTTCATTTTCATTTATATGCTTCGTTACGTAAACCGTGTTTGTTATGGATAGGTTGTATCTTATTCATATACAAAAGTATATCAAGTCTTTAAACATTACTTTTAATCATAAAATGAAAATTATACTCGAATGGATACAATGGGGAATGAATCTCATCGCGTTCGTGGAGACGGTAGTCCGTACGTACGCACGAACGCAACTTCCATTTCATATTTCATTTTAAAAGGAATAAAAACCAAATGATAGATATGTATATTATTATTACCGTATAATATAATATCTTATATGTGTTACTTATGTTCATTAACACCATACTTTATACATTCCATGTATGGTATGAACGATTCATATCACTTTGAGGGGGCGGTAGTCCACACTTCCTCAAATGAAATTATCGTATATATATACAACATGAAACGAATAATGGTATTCTATAAAATAGAATTACAGAAGATTATATATAAAATAAATACCATTAATATCATATTTAATTATATTTCCATCATAATGGCCACCATGAGTGGTGGTAGGAGATAATTGAACAATCATCGTTTCGTGAGGCGTTTGGTTTCCATCCATAGAAACATTATGTTCTTCACCCATTAGAAGGAGGTGTGTGTAAGTGTTGTTCGAATAATTCTCATAAAAATATACTAGTATATTTAGTATACTGGTTTTGTTACAAAATAAAATAATATTAAGAGTTTATGGGTTGGAGAAGTAAAATAAAAGAAAAGAAGCTAAGAGCAATCGTTACCTTTAATTTGCGTAACTCCCTTTGGTTTGAACCAAAAAGGACCCTTGAAGTGCCTTATGCCTAAGTTAAGGATTAGAAAAGGAGGAGAGGGATGTAGGGAGCTTAATTGGGCAGAGTTTGGACGATCAAAAAGGATTTAGAGGTGTGAGGAATTGGTTAGAAGTGGTGTCCTTTTATAAGGGGGAGGAGGGGCTCTTTAGAAAAAACATAAAGTATTAATTTATAATAAATTCATATTCAGTTTCTAATGACTCAAAAGTGAATTATACAAAGTCTAAGGTGTGTTTGGGTCTAAAAAAACTCAACCAATAGATTTTAGACAGGTTTGGGTCACTATAGTAACCTTATCTTTTAGATTTAACTCTTAGTTAAATAGTTTGACATTTACCATGTCTCTTAGTATTTTTATATTATATAGTTAATAAACTTACTATAAACATACAAGAGATCCCCAAGAGGTCCATTAATGATACAGATATCATTTTATAAGTCCTTTGGACTATCCTTAGATTTTTATAAATATAATATCAATTAATAATATAATATTTGTTTTAAAAACTCTTTTTTGTCAATTTTGACACTATTGGGTATTTGGTTTTTGATAAATTCATAACAGTCTTATTAATTCAAATAAAATTCATATAACCAATAATAATATGTCATATTAACCTATAAAAATATTGGAATTTATAAAAAGTCTCAAATTATATTTATTTGGGTATTTATATTATCAATTATTTTAATATTTCACTAATAAGGTAATTACTGCATCATCATTGTGTCATAAACAAATTAAATTATTTAATGTCTAAAAATTATAACTAAAATTCCATTATATAGGAAATAATTTTATATTTATAAGTAATATTTATAATTGAATTTATCTTATGTATAACCCTATATTAAAAATGTTTTAGTTATTAAACATTGATTTTAACTCTTTTAACTATTCTTTGAATTAAATAATAATAAATGTCCTAATCTAATCCAAGTGGATCTAAGAGGTTAATATTTTATTCCTAAGGTAGTTTTTGGTCGAATTATACTTAGCAAATAGAATTAGGACATGTTTTAGGATAATAATAATATCATATTTACCCTTAATTACCCTATTTACTTTTTTACTATGGTAAATAAAAGTAAAAAAGTTACTATTCAACAAAAATATTTTTATCTTATTGAACCAAATTTTACTCCTTGATATTAACTGTGTCTCTCGGATTTTCGAAATTCCACTCATAGAAGTGGTAAAATTATGTTTTATTTGAATTTGAAAATTTTCCTAGGAGATGGGTAAAAGACGGTGAAAAGTTCAATAAAATTTTTATATGTCTACAATTATTATAAACTCACTCCAATGAATTAAATTGAAATTTTATAGGTATTACTTATCTATTTTTACCTAAAATAAATTTAAATAAAATAAATAATTATTTAAATAAAAAGTCGGTTTTAACCAATAACTCAGTGTTTTTCACTATTCATAAAAAATTGAATGTTTTCATAAAAATACCAAAAATCCACCCTAGGATAATTATGATATTACAAATTCAATAATGAAGTCTATTTTAGAAAATTCAAAACAAATAAGTTGCATTTATTAATTTCAATTTAATGTCCACTGTCCAAACCAAAAGGCGTATTTTTAAGAAATAATAACTACCAAAAGTTTGACACTTGTTTATGTCCAATTTAAAAGTCAAATTACATACAATAACCATCATTGGATTAAATGGTTAAAATATAATCTATTTATACTTCCAAAATATTAAAATGTATAATTTAACAATATAAATTATTTTGATTTAAAAAGTTGTTTTTATTTGAAATATAGTATTTTTAACTATTCACCCAAATATGAATGTTATCAGAGAAACACAAAAACTTTATTGAAACTAAATTATTATGTCCCGATTCTAAAGAAAAAGTTTATTTTGTCAAATTGAATATATAAAAATTTAAAATATTGGATTCAAAAAGGCTTTTCCATTAAAAGGCGGTAAAATTTCATTTTTTTTTGAAAAATACTTCTTTTATATGAAAAAATATATTTTTTCTTACATTATGTCTATGAAACTCATAATATGGATTCCAAAATTATAAGGATTATATAAAGTTTAAAATTCAATTAATACTATTCATAACCACTTTTGAACAACTTGTTCGGTATGTCATGGTGCGCTAGAACTCGGTGTTGTGTGTAGTGCAAGTTATTGACTTACTTTGAAGAAATAACGTACTATGAAATCATGGGGTGTTACATTCTTCCTTCCTTCAATAAATCGCCTCCTCGCAATTTGAAATTATTTTTCGAAAATAAAAGGTTCAAAAAAGAAAATACCTTTGGGAAAACCCACATCAAAAATTAGGTTAATAAAATTTAGTCTTAATAAGAGGAAAAGGGAAATGAAAGGGTCACCACCAAATTATGATCTGGATGAGGATAACATTGGTGGAAATTAGAGACATATAATTGGAGGAAAAAAATAAATATTTATAGGCAGTTATTGAGGCCATCAATCAGAAACAGGTGTAAAATTCAAGGCCTTAAATTAATCAATCTTTGATAATTTAAAATACCATTGGTTCAACAAATCATACGGTATTAGGATAACACATTTTTTGTTTTAAGATCCCACCACTAAAGTATAATAATTAATTTCATCAATGAATAAGAGAAGAAGAAATGTATATACTTGACAGGTAGAGTCCCATCCTTTAACTAATTTCTACCACAAACTCATCCTTCACTCTAAATGATAATAGAACATAAAAATAATATTCTATTTATCCTATTTTTATAGGTTTTGAAAAAAATGAATTTATAATTCATCTACCAGATTTTTTTTAAAAAGAAAGACTACATTATTCAATCCATGACATCACGTGGTCCAGTTGTAGGTGATACACCCTTATCGCCCTTCAGTTGCGGGTTCAAGTCTCGCGGCCTTGCCGGATGCGACGGGTTGCCGCCCGACCTCCGGGTTGTCATTTTATAGAAATCCAAAAATAATATCAAACTAGAATTATCCAAAATACTTAAGTCCAAACCCATAGTCCAAAATTTATAAGGAAGGTAAACACAATGAAGATCCTTTTTTCCTTGTAATACCTTGAACACCTTCATCATGTATTCTTTTAAAACACTACAACATCCTGAATTACCATAACACCTTATTGATTACATTCATAATCCCTTATTCCTTATAGAATACTGGATATACTCCTTCTATCCAAAAATGTTGTAAACTCCAACAATGATGGAATATACAAATCATTAATCAGTTTCAAAGTAATCAAGAATCCCCAATATAATTTATCCAAATCAGTCATGTATTATTCCAAAATCAGTACCTCGGTATCAGAACCATATTATGGTTTATATTTCACTCAACCATATATTTTCCAAAAATTTAACATGCTGTTGAGTCACTTTTCTTGGTTCCACACAATCTCAAGTCCTTAAGGAAATAGTACTGTAGTACAATACTTATATACTCCATAAATATTATAACCAGTACATTGTTGATACAACACTCAAATGACAAAATTTTCTAATAACAACATAAGAAATCTAATAATTTGTCATCATTTTTTGTAGTATCATAACTTGATTATTATCCAATAGCATCATTTGGGGAATAATCTGATGATTTGGACATCGGTTCGCGTAGTGTCCCAAATCCCTGCAGATGAAGCATTGTTCATTTGAAACCTTTTTCTTACCCTTGCATTCACGTACTTGGTGTCCTTTTTCTCCACACTTATAACAAACTCTCATTCCCTTTAGGTTAGTTCTAGGTTGTTTCTTCCCATAGTTATCACATATGGGAAAATTATTCTTTTCCCTCTTCCATTTATGCATCTTTCTCTCTTCCATCCTTTTCTTCTGTTGCTTCCCTTCAAAGCCATAGGACTCGTAGAATTTGTTACTTATCTTATTAACACATGATAATATTTCTTCATATGTTGCGAATACATGGGAGACTATTTCCCTTCTAAATGTTGGCTTAATACTGTGGAAGATATGATCCTTCTTACTCTTTGGATCATATGTATTGTCGGAGTTCACATTCCTTCTACTGGGTGCCATTTCTATAAAATATCATAAACTAGGTCAGTTTATGAATTGCAATGAATAATTCCAAACTTGTAAAATACCTAACTTAAATTGAATGGTTTAAGGATATAATACATAATCATAAAGATGTTTTCATTGAGGAATTATATACTCATAAACCCTTCATAATGATTTGTAAATAAGATGAGAATTATCCTAAGCATATCCCCTGAGAGTGTCGTAACCAAGAGTACAACAAGACTCATTATCGTGAACCAGTTCCCGTTCAAGTCTAGATCAAAGCGGTGTTTTCTAGTTTTACCCCTAGGTACATCTATTCCAGAGCCGCCTCAACCTGCTCGTATCCAGACATGGATGTATTTCTCGGAAAACTCACAAAATCGCTACAATTCCAAAAATCTAGGATGTTCTTCTATACTAATCCTCAATGTCCATCTTAGGACTATGTGCTCTAATCAAAGTTTATCTTAATCCAACTTTCAAGGTTTTTAATAATCTTCCTCTGATACCAACTATAATGCCTCGACCCCAGTTACCCAGAGTCGGTGCATTATTACATATCATTGGCATGATCTTAAAAGATCAAGTCTAGAAAGACCGATTAGTTTATTAGCCTTAGAAACACTAGATAAATTCATAAATGTTACATTACATCATAAAGTGAAAAATTATAATAACATATTTTCCATAGTCCACACTCATATCCCCTTCCTACTATCCCTGCAGGTCAGTCATAAAATATTTCTTCACATCCTAGAAAAAATAAAACATAAAAAGGGGTGAGCTCAAATGCTCAGTAAGGATAACAATATAGCAGAAACTTTCATAAATAAACATAAACATTTAAGGCAATGTACAACTAAAACAAAAGCCTTATAAACTTGAACATCAGAATAATATGGAAAAAATTAAATGAAAAAAATTCTATTTACTTATTCACATGGATATTCTACTAGTCAAATAATCACATGCAATATCAATAACCACTTTCATAATGATAGAATGCATAATGCCAGACTATCATAACCACGTAACCAAGGCCTCATTCCAAGACTACAAATAAGATTTTGTCAAGGCCTCATGCCAAGACACTAGTTTGTCTCATGATACATATCGATGCATTGAGGAGCTATAGTGGGCTCCACCCATCACTTACTAAGTCCAATGCATTCCCATATGAAAAGGTTTAAACATAACATAAACATTCGTATTAAAACTAGCATACGAAATGTAAATAATTTTTCCATAAACCCTGATTGGTATAAAAATAACACATCCATAGTCAAACATATCACAAAACCTTCAATACAATATAGATGTTTTGTATCATAATAAATCAACTTCAAATAAGCTTAAAATCCATCAAAGAATGTTGACATAGATGAAATCAAAACTATTTGAGAGAAATATATCTTTTTTTGAGATCATTTAAAAGTCACATAAATATAAAAGAAAACATTTACTTTGAAAATATTTTTATAATCATTTAAGGTAAGCTTCAGCGATTTTATAACGGCATAAAATAGCCACACCCACCGTATAAGTTAAAAAGACATTCTTACATTAATTTTTTTCGAAAAGGTTAAAAAGGACCTTGTTTGGAAAATGACAGAAATATTCCTTTGAAAACATTTTATAAAAAGTAAAACAAGGTTATAAATGACTCTAAACCATAGTCTAGTAATCAGTAAAAATGTTTTGGAATACATTTTTAAGAAACATGGATGTGGATGACAAAGAGGTCCCAGTAGATAATTACGTATAAACAACCTCGGATAATGAAGATATTGTGAAATAAACCCTTACCTTGTACTTTTCCTTGATAGAGTGTAGGATAACCTCCTGTATATTAGTTAAATCATTGTTATTAAATTATACAAGAATCATATACATAAATATGATATCATATATGATATTTTAATATTTCTTTATTAATAATATTTTAGTATTATCGTCTTTTTGGGTGTTAACTAATTCGTTTTTCTTTATATGCTTTGTTACGTAAGACGTGTTTATTATGGATAGGTTTTATCTTATTCATTTCCAAATTGATATCAATTCCCTAAAAATTACTTTTAATCATAAAATGAGAATTATACTTGACTGGATATGATGGGGAATGAATCTAATCACGTTCGTGGAGACAGTAGTCCGTTCGTACGCACGAACACTACTTCCCTTTCATTTTTCATTTTAAAAAGAATCAAAAACAAATGATAAATAGGTATATTATTATTACAGTATAATATAATATCTTAGATGTGTTACTTATGTTCATTAACATCATCCTTTATACGTTCCATGTATGGTATGAACGAGTCATATTACTTTGAGGGGGCGGTAGTCCACACTTCCTGAAATGAAATTATACTATATATATACAAAATGAAACGAATAATGGTATCCTATAAAATGGAATTAAATAAGCTTATATATAAAATAAATATCATTAATATCATATTTAATTATAGTTCCATCATAATGGCCACCATGAGAGGTGGTAGGAGACAATTGAACAATCATCATTTCGTGAGGCGTTTGGTTGCCATCCAAAGAAATATTATGTTCATCACCCATTAGATGAAGGTGTGTGTAAGTGTAGTTTGAATAATTCTCATAAAAATATCATATTATATTTAGGATACTGTTTTTTACAAAAGAAAATAATAATAAGAGTTTAGGGGTTGGAGAATTAAAATAAAAGAAAAGCAGCTAAGAGAAATCGTTACCTTTAATTTGGGTAACTCCCTTTGGTTTGAACCAAAAATGACTATTGAAGTGCCTTATTCTTAAGATAAGGATTCTAGTAGTAGTATAGGGATATAGAGAGCTTAATTGGACAGAGGTTGGACGATCCAAAAGGCTTGAGAGGTGTGACGAATTGGTTAGAAGTGGTGTCCTTTTATAAGGGGGAGGAGGGGATCTTTAGGAAAAACATAAAGTATTAATTTATAATAAATTCATATTTGGTTTATAATGGATAAAAAGTGAATTATTAAAAGTCTATGGTGGGTATGGGTTTAAAACCACTAAACCAATAGATTTAGATAGTTTTGGGTCACTATAGTAACCTTATCTTTTAGATTTAACTCTTAGTTAAATAGTTTGACATTTACCACATCTCTTTGTATTTTTATATTATATAGTTAATAAAATTACTATATAATTATAAGAGACCCCCAAGTCGTCAATTAATGATAAAAATATCATTATATAAGTTCATTTTCCAAACCATAGATTTTTATGAATATAATATCAATTAATAATATAATATTTGTTTTAAAAACTCTTTTATGTCAATTTTGACACTATTGGTTATTTTGTTTTTGATAAATTCATAACAGTATTATTACTTAGACTAAAATTTCTATAACCAATAATAATATTTCATATTAACCTAGAAAATTTTTATAATTCATAAAAAGTCTCATATTATATTTATCTGGGTATTTATAATATCAATTATTTTAATATTTCACTAATAAGGTAATTACTGCATCATCATTGTGTCATACACAAATTAAATTATTTAATGTCTAAAAATTATAAATAAAATAAAATTACGTAGGAAATCTTATTATATTTATAATGAATATTTATAATCGAATTTATCTTATGTATAACTCTATATTAAAAATGTTTTAGTTATTAAACATTTATTTTAACTCTTTTAACTCTTCTTTGAATTAAATAATAATAAATGTCCTAATATAATCCAAGTGGACCAAATAGGTTCATATTTTATTCCTAATATTGTTTTTGGTCGAATTATACTTAGAAAATAGAATTAGAACATGTGTTAGGGTAATAATAATATCATTTTACCCTTAATTACCCTATTTACTTTTTTACCGTGGTAAATAAAAGTAAAAAGATACTATTCACCAAAAAATATTTTTATCTTATTTAACCACATTTTACTCCTTAATATTAATTTTTTCGCTCGGATTTTCGAAATTCCACTCACAAAAGCGGTAAAATTATGTTTTATGTGAATTTGCAAATTTTCCGAGGAGATGGGTAAAAGACGGTGAAAAGTTCAATAAATTTTTTATGGCTAAATTTTTTATAAACTAACTCCAATGAATTAAATTGAACTTATATAGGAATTAAGTATCTATTTTGACCTAAAATAAATTTAAATAAAATAAATTACAATTTAAATAAAAAGTCGGTTCTAACCAATAACTCAGTGTTTTTCACTATTCATAAAAAATTCAATGTTAACATAAAAATACCAAAAATTGACCCTAGGATAATTTTGATATTCCGAATTCAATAGTGAAGTCTATTTTACCAAATTAAAAACATAGAAGTTGTGTTTATTAATTTAAAATTAATTCCTGCTGTAAAAACCAAAAGGCGTATTTTTAATAAATAATAACTACCAAAAGTATGACACTTGTTTATGTCCAATTTCAAAGTGAAACTACATACAATGACAATAATTGGATTAAATGGTAAAAATATAATCTATCTATATTTCCAAACCATTAAAATGTATAATTTAACAATAAAAATTATTTTGATTTAAAAATTAGTTTTTAGTTAAAATATAGTATTTTTCACTATTCACCCAAATATGAAAGTTATCAGAAAACACCCAAACATTATTGAAAATAAATTATTATGTCCCTATTAAAAATAAGAAGTTTATTTTGTCAAATTGAATATATAAAAGTTTCAAATATTGGATTTAAAAAGGCTTTTCCATTAAAACGCGGTAAAATTGCAATTTTTTTTATAAAATACTTCTTTTAACTGAAAAAATGTATTTGTTCTTACATTTTGTATCAGAAACTCATAATATGGATTCTAAAATTATAAGGATTATATAATGTTCAAAATTCAGTTAATACTATCCATAACCGCTTTTGAACGGCTTGTTTGGTAAGTCATGGTGCGCTAGAACTCGGTGTTGTGTGTAGTGCATGTTATTGAATTACGTTGAAGAAATAACGTACTATGAAATCGTGGGGTGTTACATAGTAAAAGGTATATTTGTTATGAAAGATTTATTACATGGAAGTTATGACTCTGTCTATGAGGGTAAAGGTCATCATGGATGGATTATATGAGAGGTATGATATTCCAAATACATATGGAATATATGAACATGGCATGTTGATGAAAATTGAAAGCATGTTGAGTTTATTCAGGTAGTTGATAGTGTAATTAAAGACAATATAATTTTATTTATTCTTAACAAACTGATTGTAAACCTATGTTGTGCCATCAATTTGTAAATCCATAGCATGATAAAACTTCATTATATAAATAAATTAATCATTTTTAGGATTGTGTATGGTTAGGTCATCACGAAGGATTTTATAAAATAGGTTCTAAAG
Source organism: Viscum album (assembly GCA_963277665.1). Taxonomy (NCBI): domain Eukaryota; kingdom Viridiplantae; phylum Streptophyta; class Magnoliopsida; order Santalales; family Viscaceae; genus Viscum; species Viscum album. The sequence continues at coordinate 602,120,818 of OY728119.1, read as the reverse complement.
GGAATGGTGTATCTATTTTTGACCTTTTAGATTATCTTATATAATGGATGAATGATTTAGAGGTAAAATATAATAATTATTATAAAATAAAGGACCAATGACTAGTAAGGATGAAGTCTCAACTAGATAAAAATTTTCAAGCTCATTCTAAAGCAAGGGAGGTGACTACAATTTATCATGTTCTAACGGAGTCTGAAGTTATAGTAATGATACCTAGAGTCGCTCATATGGATTTTAACTTTGTGTTATTTTATATTATTGATGAAAGTTCCTCATTGTATAAAATATTTTCTAAATGATAACTTTATTTAGTTGATATTTTTATCATGTGACATTAATTTTTAATTATAATGCTCGTCCAAATATAGATATACTCTATAATTCCATTTGGTATTATAAAGACTTATGTAGTATCCAAATAAAAATGAAAGGTATATTATAAGAATGTAAATATTTGTCATTATAGTGTCATAGGGAAAGTTGAAACATCAACCCTTGTTTTTCCCTAAATTCAGAAAGAAATATCATTAAAAATGAAATTATTATGTCCTAGATTTCGTTAAATTCTCATAAAAATTGATCATGTGGTATCACATGATTCATAACAACCATTTTCATATAAGTAATCTGTCAAACCTTGGGTACCAAATCAAGAACATCTTTGCTTACTATGAAGACCATACAACACCGTTTTTCTGTTGAAAGAGTTATGACTTATGCCCCGACTAAATATTTGAGTCATCTTATCTTTTAAAGAATTTAATTTAATATAGTATATTTGGAAAATATAATAAAAAATCTAAAGTCATTGAATTTATTTTTTAAAAAATTACATATATGTTAGTGAATGATCCTAATAAGGACGAAAAATAATTATTTTTTATTGATGTATTCTAGGGGAAACGAAGACACATATTTAATATCCTATCAAATATAACGTATGTTTTAATAGCTATATGATTATTTTTCTAGAGTAATTATATGATATTGAGAGTAAAAATATTAAATGAATTATAAATGGTGAGTAGACTACCAATTAATGAGATTTTATAGTTGATAGAATCATTCATTTTAAGTATTTATAAATGATATATCTTTTCATTAAAACATGATGTTATGAAAGTATAACATTCTTCTATAAACGATATTCATACTAGGTTCCATTTTTTACTATAATATAAATCATCAATATCAATGGATTGGAATGATATTAGGTCATTGATCAGGTTCTCATTATTTCTCTCATTAGTATGTAAAGTATTAAAACAAAATCCAATGAAACTTTTTCTTGATTTCCTAACCTACCCTTACATGTAAATAGAAAGATCTTACCACATGACTAAGAAACAAGTTACCTCAAACTTCTAATAAAATAAATGCTATCAAGAGATATTTAATTGGCTGATAAAAATTATTTCTTTGCCTCTAGTCAAAATATATCACATTTTTTAACTCTATTGAAGTTATAGGTATATATTATTATGTGTTCTAATAATGTTCATTTAAACTCTATATTTGAAAAGAGATGATTATTTCCTCTCATAAGAACCTAAAATATATTATGGGTATTATAAATATTAAATTAGATCATTAAAATATATAGCATCAATAATCATAAGGATGATAATAGGAAGACAGTTAGCAAATTAAAGAAACATATATTGTTTTGATCCAAAAAATTTTGAAGCTTTGGAAAAGAATTATTTATCATTAGATGAGGTAACTAGTTAAAATGTCTATTCCTTCTAGTCTCCACAAAATCGAGTCATGGTAAATAGATATTTTTATAGTTTTTAGTATAATGTATGATATGCTTAAATAATATCAATATATTAAAAATGATTAAAACAATTAAATGTTTATATGATTCATATGATGAGTTTAATTATAGACTTGTGAGAATCTATAGGTGATTTAATGATATGTAATACTCTTCTATACATGATCATAAAGTTATCTAGAATTAAAAATAATCTCCTAAAATAGTTTATTAAACCATTTTTGGATACAAAAATACTTACAGTGGCTATATAGAGGATTGTTTTACTTTTCTACATGGCATGGATCAAATTATGATTTATATGTATTGGTTGAATAAGTATAACTATTATTCTTATCATTAAATTAATTGAAGGATTTTGAAATTGGTGTATGATAACTCTTTAGAAGAATAACCAATATTCATTAAAAATCATTTTAATGAGATATTGGAATGGATTTTTTTTAAAATCATATCCCATAGAATCATGATTAGATTTATTCAATGCATTAGAGTAGAATTATTTAATGTGGAAATTTTAACCTCATATCTTCTTTGAATTATGATAAATATCAGGACTTTTACAATGAAGAATTGATATTTTGAAGAGAATTTTGATTGTAATGATATAACCTTTTCATATGTAATTTCTTATTTATTTGTATGTATTTTTTCTTTAACTCTAAATTGAAAATTATAAACTTTTAGGGGTTTTACATGATTTATAATTAGGGTGTGTGGTTATCTTAACCATGAATAAAAATAATTCATGTTAAAAATGAAATTATATAGGAAAATCCATGTTTGTTACATGGTTTCCCTAACTATTCACCCCATCACAACCAAAATATTTTTTTTTCTAAACTATAATTTATATTAGGATTATCCCAATTACTCCCTCACTTGATCATCTAAACACTAAAAGTTAGTTCCCTTTATTTCTCCTCTATTTCATGTAATCTTCTTGGTGATTTTATATAAAATTGGATTAATTTTTGAAATTCATTCACTCTAAATATTCTCATATTCTCATTTATCTCCTCTTTATTCAATGATATTTCTCTCTTATAGATTAGATAGCCTAGGTTTTCCCTCAATGATGAACTTGATTTGGAGTTTCTTTATTTTATGGGTTATAATGGCCTTATAAGGTTTCAATATCTTTTTATTTGGTGTCAAAATCATATATTAATGAAAAATTCATTAATTGTAAATAGGTGGAATCATGTATTTTACTTCTTCACTAAAATACGAGTGATTGTATATTTTTTTTATAGTTTTTTCAATTGAAAATAATTATAGCATATATATAGGATAATATTATGAAATTTCATGGTTATATTTTTTTTCCATTGAAATGGTGAGGAATACATCTATAAAGTAAAAATTATATTTTTATAATATTTTTTCACACCAAGTGTTTAGAAAAGGTTTTGGAGTGAAATAATTAGAAGTGATTTAATGATATTATATTTTATGATTTATATTGAAAATCATAAAACAATGTGTATTTACTTTAAAACTCATTACTCAAATATGTTATATCTATACTATTGTTACCTATTTTAATTATTATGAAATATTTTAATTTTTTTATAAAAATAAGGACTTCATTAATTTCTTATTTTTTCTAAGCATCATGAATTATTTGATGCATTGAAACGATTTCGAATACATTGAATTATTTTATTACCTTAAATAAAGCCCCCGTGGTGTTGTTATTGACTTGTGGGAGTATATTAGGAAAAGTTATATAGCTGGATGATCAATTATTATCATTATGTAAGGGGATATTTCTTTAATGGGTGTTTATTGGTAAGGTATGATATTAGGATTTGAGGTGTTATATTGTTATGTTAAATTGATTTCTCACCCATATATAGTATTTCTAGGGAATTATTAGGAATCTAAGTTAGACTTTATTGGATGAATTATATAGTAGTTTATGGTTCATCTCTATATAGCTCACCCTAATTGATTATTTCACTCTATAAGGGTTGTTTTCCACCAGAGGAGGTTATGTGAGAGTTAACAAAGTATAATTATAATTAAAATCACATTACTTATCCATTGGATAAATTAAACCTTATACCAATAGTATATTATATCATTAGATCCTAGGAAATACTCCAATTATACATGAGATATTATTATTAGTTATGTTAATTTTTCAGTATCCTTTATTTTTTTATTTTCTAATTATTATTTTGAAAAATATTATTTATTTGAAAGTAAATAAAAATGGATTTATATATAATATATTTAAATGTTTTTATTTATAAAAAAAATTATGTATTTATTATTCATTATCCTATAATTTCTATGAAATTTCATTTTAAATGAATATTTCATTCATTTATGATTCCATTTTCAAAATTTTATTGTTTTTATTTAAAATCCAAGTAATACTCAATGATTTTGAAAGTAAATTTTAATTTCTCAACCTACCTTTTGTGAATTAGTTTATATAATAAATGCTATATTTTACTTATATATCAAAATACCATATATTTATTTATTTTATAATTTTTATAAATAGAGAATGAAGTTTAATCATATTGAGAATGTTTTACCAAAACCTACATACAAAAATTATCTTTAAGTAGACTTCATCTGATTGGGTTTTTGGTTAAGGAAAGACACAACATTTCTTTTTTGGATGTTCATTATATTTTATACAATAGTATAGATAGTGAAAATGAAGGCTATCTTTATAATCATATGGATTTTGGTAGAATTTACATTTTTTTGTATCATAATTTATTAAAACTAATTTTATACTATTTTTAACTTATCTTTGGATAAATTATGTTTTGGTATATGATGGACATGTTTTATGGATGTATTTGTGTTTTATGTTTTATTCTGAATTTTATATTTATATTATGATTTATCTATTTTTCCTTATTTTTAAGAGGGTGGATTAATATCTATGACATATTCATACAATAGATTACTAATAGCATACGGTCACATGGAAATACGTTTTTATTTTGTTTTTAAATGTGAGAAAGCATTCACAAATTTAGAATGTTAATTCCCTTGGAACTTGGTTCCAAAACATATTGATTACGAATATGATTTATGCCTTATGGAAGAATGGCATGGGTCTCATGATAGGATAGTCAAGGATGGTTCACTACACTTTACATCCACTGAGATATTTACCATTAAATATTCAATACATACAGACCATCAACTATGGATTAACCAATTGATATTAATACACCTTTTTAAATAAAACTAAGTTCACTAATATTATGTTATTTTAAACCAACCTAAATAATATCCTCCACATGTCCATATGAAAAACCACAAGCTATAGAATCATATTTCTCTCCACACCAGACTTATGAATAATATCACCTTGCATTTTAATTCTTATAACATTAACCACCACATTAAATTTCCATAGATTATAATTTTTTATAGGTATTAATCCAATAATATATAGACCCATTTCCATTAATTTTTTTATTCTTATGAGATAATATATATCACAACATTTTATGATTCATGAATGGAAAAATGTTCTCTCTAATGAGGAATCTCTATAACATCATGGAAAACACCACTACCACCAACTCAAAATCATGGGTATCATAGTTACATTCACTAGGATGAAAATTATAAGACCCATATGGGATTGTTACACCTTATTAAATCAATTCTAAAACCAATATAATATGATAAGTATTATAATAAATCTCAAACATAACTCTTTAATATATAAAGCGAAGTATAAGAGGACTAGACACTATATCCTTCAAATATTTGGTTGACAATTGACACTGATAATTCCATAAGAAATATTGTATCGTCTCGGTCAAATCCATTATATGTGTCAGGATCCAAGAAAATTCAGATACAAACCTCCAGTAGTAACCTTCTAGACTAAGAACACTATATACTTTTATAACATTCTTGAGAGTTTCCTATGAAATAATTGCCTATATATTCATTGGATAAACAATTATACACTAATGATACATTACAATCCCATGGAAATAAAACTCAAACTCACCTAACTATCATTTGAAAGAAATTAAATATAACGGATGTATTTTAAGGATACCCAAGATGTACCTTAATTACTCATTGTGTTCATTTACTATCCTTAAAACATAGATATCATTGATAAACTCCATCGAAAACTAATACATAAGCTCAAAAAATAACAAATTCATCAACCCTATAAATTTTTTTAATGAATTTAGGACTCTAAAGGTAATCACATCACATTTAAAATTCCCACAACGACACATGATTTAGGTATTCAAAATACGTCCCTCCATTATCCACATGTGATGATAGCATAACCATAGGTCAGTCTTGTAGAACCAACATGCTCCCCTCAATTGATCAATGATTTCATTTATCATCAAGAGTAGATGATAATTGTTTACCACAACAGGGTTTAATCCCTAATAATCCATGAAAATATATAAACCACCAACCATCTTGTTTTAAAACAACATATATGATCTCAATGGAGACACACTATTTGAGATTAAAACATTTAGAAATATTCCATCAAACTAAATATGTATCTCCCACTACACCATTGATGTAATACTATAAAGGGATATTTAAATTAGTTAAATTAATTGTTTTATCTCTATCCCGAAATCACTTTTATGTTAAGGGGGAACATAAAAAATTCATTAAAAAATATCCTGGAAGTCCACTAAAACTCTTATAAACACATTTATTTGTTTCTTTCTATAACTCAATATCAATCACTTATTGTATGTTGTAATCAAATCCAAATTTTTGAAATCTATATTTTAATAACTATCACTAACAAATAATTTACAATAATATTAAAAAATATTGATTACAACCTATATTTTTTACTAATCAATGATATCTTAAAAATAGTACAACTAGTGAAAAATAAGGATGATATTGTATGACCCTATCAATCCTAAAAAGATTACCATCATATACCTCATGTATATATATAAGTCAAGGGTGACCTATGACTTACATAGATAAATATTCAGACTAGAGGGTGATGTGGCCTATTTTGCATACATTTTCCACATTATTCATCAAATTTAATTGAAGTTTAAGACCAAAATGTGTGTTAATTAACTAAAAAACTAATTCGAATCATGTTTATCTTGAAATTTTCATTCATTGAATATGTGAATAAAAATGAGTTGTTTTAATAATTAATGGTTTATTTTTCCTTGATTTTAATTTCCACATATTTTTGAAATACGTTATTATAATCATTTTTTGTGAAACATTCATTGAAATAATATTTTGGAGAGGTTTTTTTCTAGAGTTTAATATCTCGGAGTTCTATACTTTTCTTTCAAATAATGATTATTGAATCATGTTTTAATTCCTATTTTAAAATAAAATATTTTTTTATTCAAATATTTTTTAATTTGAATTATATTTTATATAGATTATCTTTCACCCGTTTTGAATTTTTCCCGATGCCACAATAAACAGAAATAGGTTATTACGATAATAATTGACAAAGTAACGGACTGGCCGCATGCCGGACTCAAGTGGACATGTCACATTTGAAGTTAACCTACCCACCTACTTTGTTTTTTGGTAGGATAACTAACCACACCCATGAATAGGGAACACTAGGGATTACCTTTCACAACATATGGTCAATTCCCCTATCGTATTAAGCTCAATCAACAACAATTGTCAAAATATTTTAAGTATATCAACTTACCACACATAAAATAGAATAGAAAATGAACCCTTCAAACCCACCAAATATCTCTAATGTGTAATAGGATAGTAATATAACAGACCTTTAGAATACAAGTGATCAAGCCTAATTGTTTAGGACATACAGTGTGTACATATACCCACCACAGTGAATCTACTAACTTTATCTAATCGACTTTTAATAGTTGACCTACAGTGGCGAGATAAAAAAAAGGAAGATAATGAACCAAGGATATGAATTAATGATTTTGAGAACATGATCACTTTGGGTTCATTATTAAAGAATAAATTATTCAATTCAAAGTGTTAATCAATGATATAATAATATGTAATATTATTATTGTACGAGTACATATGGAGATTTGGTGAACATTTTGGTTCCATAAATAAGAGAATAAGTCAAATTAGATCATGAATTTGATGTTTTTGGTCAGAGTAGACACTCAAGAGGGGGGGGGGGTGAATTGAGTTCCAATTATTATTTCTATTTAAAATATTTGTATTAAAATCCCCCAATTCATAAAAAAGTTAAACATTAGTGAATTTATAATGATTGTAAATGTTCAATCAGTTTCTCAAAGATTGATTACATCTCAATTAACTTAATCTGAAGATTACGTTAGCTTTTGAAACTAACTTACTGGCTAATAATAATTACAAACACTTGCTAGTTTGACTACCAATGTTACTTTAAAACAGATTTGAGTTTCAAAGTGAATATCATCGGAATATTGAAAATAGTTTAAACTAAAACTAATATGCACAACAATTTTAAAACAAGAGGATCATTCTCAAGATGAGACTTATTACTCTCAAACATTTTATATAAAACATTGATCGAAACCTTGGATTGGGGTTTACAACAGTACTCAGACTGTCCAGGTCCTCAGACATATACAACATTTCTACGTGGGAATGCAATAACGAGAACATCTCACAGGCTGTCTAGGTCCGCAGACCTCTACCACTATCCACAGTTGGATACAAGAGTGTAAGAGAAAGATTGATAGAGGGTTTATAAATCCTCCAGTTCAGCTTATGAGTTAGTGTGTCCTAGAACAGAGAGAAGCACACACTGCTCGTAATGTAAAGAAAAGGATGATAACAGTCGAGCAAGAAAATAGAGATTAGTTTAGAATGCTCTTGTGATGATAAAGCAGTTCTGGACTCCTTTGATTGAATCAGATGAAGCTTTGAGTCCTTCTCTGGAATTTGTGTGAAAAGCAGTGTGTCACGATTCTGCTTGTGTTCTCTATGAGGTTCGGTCAAGTGAAGATGTTATTTAGGCTTCAAATATGCTTTGTGTGTCTAGCCGTGTTATGTGTCATGCAGTGTGCCCTTCTTCTGAAGCTTTCTTCAATTATGCTCTGCGTTCTTGTGCTTATTACCTTACTTTTTGTTTCTGTATCGTGCATTTCGATTCTTGGTCACACATCGCTTTTAACATGTAATTCACTTGTTGGAGAGGACAGGTTGCATGTGTTCTGTACCTCATACCTCATACTATCGGATGATATGTCTACAATGAATCATTAATTTATGTCAGTGCATTAATGTCATCAAATATGACCGTTAGAGATTAAATTGAAAAATGAAAAAGCATTTTAAGAAACAGTGTCACAGTAAGTCATATAAATGGTGTCTCTTTCACATAATGTCTAGGATGATCACAGTGTCTGAGTGTCATAGTGTATCGTGGTCATGGTGTCTTGTTCACGGTGTCTTGTAATGGTGTCTGGTTCATGGTGTCTGGCTTCACGGTGTCTGGCTCCACGGTGTCTGGCATCAAGGTGTCTTGTTCATGGTGTCTAGTTCACGGTGTCTGGATCTACGGTGTCTAGCTTCACTGTGTCTGGCTTCACGATGTATGGCTTCATGGTGTCTGGCTTCATGGTTTCTTGCTTCACGGTTTCAGAAATACATAGCTAGTGGAAGAATCATGATGTCTTAGACTTTCCGATGTAACCATGTGCAGACTTAAATAAAGATGATAATAGAAAATATTAGGCTTAATCATTTGTTAATGAAGGTATTATAAGAGTAGATTAATGATAGTATAAAGTATGTAAACTTAATATATAGTAATTAAGATCATGCATGGATCTCTTTAAAGTATAAGACAAATTTAGATATAAATATATCTGATCCATATTGAATAAGATTTGGAATCATTAGAACATGATTGAATAAGATTTGTGATCATTAAAACATGATTGAATAAGACTTGGATTGTTAAAACATGATTAAATAAGAATTATGATCATTAAAACATGATTGAATAAGATTTGTGTCCATTAAAACATGATTGAATACGATTTCTGATCATTAAAACATGATTAAAAATGAGGAGTCCAATAGATGTCATGGGGAACAATAATTTATATTGATAGAATGTGATTGAGGCAATGAATATTGATAACTAATCCTGAATAACTTGCGTTTAGATGTAGAATCGTTGAGTTGGATTCGAGTTGAGGGTAGAGTGGTGAATGAGGATGTGTGAGTTTGGATGAGATGGAAGCCTTAAAAATTAAATGATTAATTTTCAAAGAATGTTTCTAGAATGTTTCCAATAAGGGATGATAATATTAAAATGATGATTCTATGTTATAAACTAAACCGAATCAACTCACAAAATAATGTTTATGATGTTGATTTTTGATGAAGAATTATGGTGGAAGATCATTCTTGTTGGTATTTGATCCCAACATTAGTTTTGATTGAAGATGGAGCGGCCTATTATATATGATCATTTAATCTATTAGGATATCTTTATGTGCACACTATGAGTTCATTTATTTTACCATGTCAATTATAAGCCGCAATTATGAAAACTAATTGTGTTGATGAAGTGATTTGAAGAGGAACCATGTTCAACTGATTAAAGAAGTTAAAATTCAGATATCATTAAAGAATACATAGATATAAGGAAGATTATGATATTATTATTAAGCCTTTTGAAATAAAAATTCGAAGATGATATGTGTCTAATTCATTTTTCTTGAAGAGAGATGAACCCCTAATGGATCATGATTAAAAAAATTAAGTTCCAAGAAGATACTAGATATTTGATATGAGTCTAAAGATAATAAGAATTTAAAATATTGTAACCAAGATGATTATCTAAGAATATTGATTTATTTATGAGATTAAATTCAAATAAGTCAGATCTTATCACTACATAAGTTAAATAGATAATAAGGTAAGAGGTTAAAAGACTACAATTAAGTAAGTGACTTTTTTGTAGTTAGGTCAGAACTATATAAAGTAAATCATGAATAGAAGGTAGTCAAGTAACGAATCTTAGTGCTTGTTGAGATTGATCCCCATGTAAGAAATTAATCTTTTGAAAGGTTAATTTTAATGTCACATGAATTTTAATTATAAATAATTGAAAAAAGTCCAATAGATCCCCCACATATGTGAGAATACTATTATAATTTTCTGTATATATTCATAAAGAGGAGTATTATTAAGGGCCATGTAATGGAGGTCAAGTTTATTTTTGAATATTTTAGTATGAAGAAGAAATATTTGGGTTTTTGTTTTAGGGAGATGAAATATATGTACCAAACATTATAAAATTACATAATACTTATTTCTTATTTAATAATTCTTGTTTTTCATTATTTAATAACTTTTCACTTTATATTTTTAGAGAATTAGAACTTTGCAGTTATATAACCATACCACATATTAAAATGTTCACACTTACTGTTTATATCCATTTTTCCAACAATATAATTTTTTTCAAAATGAAACACATTTTATTTTTATGGAAAATCATCATGAAATTCAACATGATTTCTTCTTTGTTCCTACATATCCTTAAACCCTATGAAAAACATTTAAAAATTTCAGATGAGTAAAAAAATCTCAGCAAGTGATATAAAAGAAAAAAAATTCATTAGTTTGGTGAAAAACATAATGGGCCTATAATTTTTACCTTTATTTACCTTATTTTATTATCCTAATTTTTTTTTTCATATCCAGATGGGGAAATCATTTTTTTCTCAAAAAAATACATTAAATCAAATAATAATAAAGTTTAAACCCTTGTTTAAATTTTAGAGTATTATATTAATAAATGATGTTTTGTCATGCCAAAATTATTAGATCCTAGTTAAATCCATATGAAAAACCTCCATGGTTAACTCCATCCTTTTTAACCTATACGATAAGGGATGTTACCAAATGTAATGTAGATGTATATTAGAATCACCCGTTAGATAAGTTGTATTAGGATCAGTGACAGTATAAGCTGTATTAGGCTCAACCATTGTAATTTATATGGTTAAATTACCATAGTATGTTCAATTTTAACAATATTTCACATTTTAATCTTATATAACATGAAAAAAACTTCTAAACCAATAAGAAAAAACCATTCAATTATAACTTAAAGATGAGAAAGAATTTATGTTTTCTAAGAAATATATTTTAAAATTAAAAACTCCAAAATTAATGAGAAACTTTTTTTACATGAAAATTAAAATAGAAAATTTTAATGTAATATTTATAAAAAATAATTTATATGATGATATAAAAAATCATCCAGTATGTATACAATAAAAAAATTCCTTTTTTTAGAAGAAACACATAAACCATAGTGAAAAAGATAAAATATTACTTTTCAAATAATTATAATTACATTTTAAAATAGAGAAAAATAAACTTCAAAAAACATACAATTATAAATAAAAATGTTATTGAAATAATTAAAAAACATTAAGTTATAATGGAAGGAGTATAAAAAATTTTAAACAACATTTTAAAATAAAATCCCTTAACTTATGTCTGATTTAGCTCTGTATGTTCTCTAACTCCAGAATAATAAAATCAAATTAGTTTTCTACATTATTAATAAAAATCTTAATGTTCAATTAAATATTATTATTATTATTATTTTATTTATTTCTATGTTTTTTAGTTACAAATATGGTCATGTTTATGTTGGATGTTTTGAGGTCGTTCTATTTGTAATATCAAAACTACATCGGTGCATTGACCATGGTAAAAGGGGTTATGTTTATATAGTCTAAATAATTATACACATGTTATGTTTATCATAATTATTGATTATATAATCCTTATAAACTATCCATGTGAGGTTTTCATGAAAAATAAACCAAGTCTTATTATGAATATGGTAGTTCAAACATACCCATGAATAAAATTTTAGATTTTTGAAAGGGTGGAAAATAAATAAACTAGATATTATTTTACTTTTAAAGGATGATATATATGTTATAAATATCATATTTAATCCTTATATTCACCCTTATAACCATACTTATAAGGTGAAAATGAAAAATTAGTCACATAACTTAATGTGGGTTATATTTCACATATACATAAAAATAAAATTATCAGTCTTCATATAATGGATAATTAAGAAAATATAAGATATAATATCCCTAAAAAATTATAATTATGTCATTAATATCATATATATTAATTTTTTATATCACTTTAACCTGTCATATGGTCTTTGGATGAAAAACCACACAACACTTTGTAGAGCTGGTGGTCTACACCAACACCCGAGCGTTGTTCCCAATTCACATAAGATAGAAAAATCGATTAAAATGGGTTAAAAAATATAAAAAATATAATTTAATTATATGAGAGATAATTATGTTATGATATCACAATGGTTAAAAAGGCTTTTAAGAGGTAAAAGATGAAATAAAATTGACAACAGTCGGTTAAGAACAATACACCATCATCAGAAAACATCCTTAAGTTTATACATAAAATAATATTATGATGGTATTAGGATTAAAAATGAATTTAGTGATTGATGAGGGATGTTTTTAAAGTATTTGAGCACATATTTAATGATATAAAAGGTTTTTTATGTGTGGAGAAAAGTAGATAGGGATTTCCTTTTATAAGTTAAGGAGACACAAAACATGGAATTCTTCAAAAGAATAAAATATATTAATGTCTTTATCCAGGAAAAATGGATACAAATGAATCATATAAGAATAATAGATTATATAGGGTTGAAATTGTACAAAAAATTGGGTTTAGACATGTTTTTACGTCATTTTGTCCCTTGTATTTTAAGATTTAACCCTTTTAATACATTTTAACTATCATAATGGTAACTGCCTTTTTTTACCAAATTAACTATTCATAATGTGTAAAAATGAATGTGGAATTAATATCAATTTAATTATCACTATCAAATCTACATTTCTATTCTCCCTAGATAAAGAATAGTGGCTAACCACTAGGTCTCTCTTAAGGTTGAAGTGTCAAATATCCAAGTGGTATTCCCAAAAATCATTTTGGGATCATATATATTTTGAAATAATTAAATAAAAACAAGAAAAAATGGGGATTAAAATCATGTAGGGGTAATTGGAATTTTAATAGTGAAAAGAAACTAAAAACAAACAAAACAAGATGAAGAGAAGGAAAAAGAAGTCAGTAAGAAACTGGCCTAGAATCATGTTGATCCAATCATTAAATACCTATCATTAATCTCAAATATATTATATTTTTTATCTACCTAACTCGATAAATTCTGGATCTCTAGAGTCACTCAACTCTATCACATAAAAATAAATGAACACTTATTAATTAAATCTATTAGAGTACATGAATATTTGTCCTGATGTGAAGGTATCACCCAGTTGAACATCCTCATTTAAGGATACCTTACCAAAATATTTGATCTTAATGAGATCCAAAAACACCCAAAACCTCCAAGATAATCTCCCATATAAACAAAGAAAATATAGGGAAGAGGATAAAGAGTAATAAATATTGAACTCTTATATTCAATTGTCATGTTCTTGCTTCACCCCATACTTAGTCATTATTCGTGAAGATTAAGAAGATGGCAATGGTCAACATGAATTTTGGATACTGAAGAAGCATCGGTGGTTCAATCCCCATCTCTAAACTCCTGGGTTAGACACTCAACTATGAAGATCACAAATCACACCACATGGGGGAGAAAAAATGAATATTATTCATGTATTTAAAAAAGGGAACTATAAAAAACAATGTTTGAGAAATAGGGATCAGAAAATAAAATTATATTTTAATACCATATCTAGTGATACAAGGATACCTCTTATATTTGGGAATTTGAAAATTCTTCCCATCTTCGAAAACCAAAACTAGAGTGAGGAGTGGTCCTATTATTCGAAAACAAAAACATAACAGTGGTGACATGATAATTTAAGAGGAATTGAAATCTAGGTGACATGCTTTCATGTTCACATCATAAACATTCAATAAAGTCATAGTTAAGATAGATACTCTCTTACAATTAAATGAGATTCCGTTATAATTTTTAAATTCCATGTAGTAACCATGAACCAACACCTAGGTTTTTTCCATGTAGAATGCTAAAGGACTGTGATTACTGGAATATTTTATTGGTTCCCATGATCTCTTTTTTCACTTGATTTTAATCATTTTTTTCATGATTTCACTAGAAGAGAAGAAAAATTAAAAGCTAAACTTATGGTGATATTTTCCTTATAGGAAATTGGAATTTATCACTATAGTCCCAAGATAATATTTCTTATCCTAGTATTTTTTTTGGGGCACACAAGCCCAAATCGAATTTTCAGGCCTTGATTAGTGCAATCCTGTTTCATTTATGCAGCTATTAGTATAGTAAAATCTATTCTGACATTTATAAAGGTGATATTTATGTTGAAATTTAAATTTATGTAGATTAAAAATCATGATAAATTTTTCCTTATATTCTCATTGATACCACCCTAATGTATGTTTCAACATGAATGACCTATATTATCTTCACTCCTTCATTGATAAACATTAAAAACATGATCATTAGTCATTTTTTCTTTTTGAATGAGATAAAAATTGGTTCACTTTTTATTCATTCATTTATTGAGAATATCATGCTCAACCATTTCCAATTACGATTCTATATCATTTGAGATTTGGAGTCGCCATCATCTTCTTCCATGCCGCACCAGAAAACTAGTTCATCCCGAAATCAAACAACGATCAAACTCAGCTTCTTAAGTGGCTTGTCAAGATTTGAAAGAAATGATGATCAAAATCACATTCATAAAATTTAGGGTGATTTAATATGGTTCAATATCATAATTATTTCATCATTCTAAGATAATAATTTTATCTTCAATCCTTCTATCCAGATTACCAACCTTAGCTTCATTGATAGCACTTAAAATATAACATGCATCTCTTTCAATAACAGATATTGTGACTCCGATATTCTTCAATATAATATCTCAGTTGAGTTCACCGGTCAGGATCAAGGGGAAAATTGAAATATTCATAGAAGTTTAAAATATAATCTTCCCATACAATCTCAGTTTAGTTTCATCAACAACAATATTTTGAATAAGTGGTGGATCTCAACTCATCGTTTTGTCATCTTCTAATGTAGATTGGATCTTCACATATCTTAGATATTAGTGAGGATCATAACTGGATTCAATTATTTGTCTTATGGTCTACATCAATATCTTCTTCAACCATATCTTGATCCAAGGACTGGCATTCTTTAATCTATTTAACATGAACAATGATTTTCCAATTTTCAAACGTTGTAATCTTCCCCGAAAAGCTCTATTCCATATTAAAATGGGCATCATTTATTCCTACAACCCTGAATGGTTGGTTAAATATCTCAAACCGCTTCTTGGAATTGATGGATCGTCATGATCAAGGGTATTCAGTAGAGCATAGAGATCAAATATTCATTCATTCTTGAGGGGCCTCTAAATTTATTGTTTTCATGTACCTCCAGTGAGGATCAGAAGAGACTTTGGTTCTAAAACATCAGCTAAACAAGGGAAACAAGCACATTGTATTTATGATCATGGAACTTCCTTAAAATCGGGTTCTTATTTAGAGATCTGAGAATATAGTGATTCAAAAGACATCTACCCCCATCTGTATAGTGGATATAAAGTTGAGGTTTGGTGTATCTAATATTTGTTTAAGATCAATGGAAATGGAATTTAGTTTCTTAAGGCATTATGTGCGGTTGATGCATCACTTTACCTAATTAATCTCATATGATATCCATTTTTTCATGTATTATACTATGGGAGGCACGATATCTATGGACCAAAGGAAATTTTTCAACTTCAATTTGTGTTTCCATTCCAAATACGGGGTTATTGAAATACAGGAAAGATCACTTGAAACCTTATCTAAATTTCCACATCATGACCTAAAATATCTCAAAAGATAGAATTATTGAAAAATTCTAATAAAAACTGAACTTAACTTAGGATTTAGATTTACTGAATTATATAAAAAATAATAAAGGTGAATTATGAAATAATTGTTTAAAAAATGAAATTTCTCATTATCATATAGTAATAAAATTTTAAAAAAATTGAATATGATTTAATCCATGAAAATGAAATAATTAATTCAAATATCTGAAACAGTTTAGAAGAAGACATGATTTAATTGAGTTACTATTCATCTAAAATATTAAATTTCAAAATAAGAAAACCAATTTGAAACTCAACTACAATTCTAAAAAAATAAATTTAATACAAAAATATTATGTTAAGAATTCAAACATGGAATAATGAAATAATCATTAAAGAATTAAAAACATCATTTAAAACTAATTGATAAAAATACTTTAAATTAATATAATAGAAATGATTATTGAAAAGTTATATGAAAATTAAAAACCCAAAAAATTAACAATTTAGCACCGAAATATCTACTTTTTTATGATTTTTAAAAAAGATTAATTTTTTATTACAAAACCACACAGTTTTTAATAACACTCCATTATAAGTTCAATTTCATATATAAAACCATTTCATTCATATAAAGGGATGTGAAAAATGCAAGAAAATAATATGAAATAAAATTACTTCACACTTAATCAATCTAACTCATACACAATTCAATGTATTTGAAATATTTATTTAAATCACTGAAAATTTATTTTCATTAATAGGTTCAAATAGAAAAAAGGATTGATGAAAAAAACTTCAAAAAAAATCCCAAAAAATACACCCTAATGTAATTTTTTCATGGTGAATTAAAAAATAATGTTCATTTTTTCAAGTTCAAATTTTAAATTTGTATGTTTAATGGTTAAATGGGAATAAAAAATGTAATGAAAACCAATTTTTAATATGAAAATGATTTTTCATTAATATTGTGTATTATTATTTTTATTTCCTATCAATTTCAAATTAAATTAGTGTTAATATATTTATAATATGTAAAAAAAATTAATCAAAACTAAACCCAAATATGTATAGTTTTTAAAGTAAAATTACATAGATCATAAAAGGATTTTTTAGGAAAATAAATTTTTCAGTAATAAATGATCTTGTAAGTCATTTAGCTATAAATATTGTATTTATCAATAAATTGAAATTATAATAACCCTTTATTTATCTTAAAATATTTATATCAAAATATTATTACTTATATTTATAGTCAATAATTAAATGACTATATTACAATTATCACATTTAATACTTATATGTTTTTCTTCTTAAACATTATAATTGTTTCATTTCATTTTGAGGTTGCGTGTGACACAATATATTAAATAATGTATTTCTTTAATGGATAATTACATATTGAAATCTCTAGGATTTAAATATTATGTATTATTAAGTAAAAACACATACCACATATGATATGATATGTATCATTGCATAAAAATCCCAATTATGTTTAAATTATTTTATCTATGATATATCTACAATACGTTAGGAATTTTTCAAGAAACTGGTGAATGTTACATATAAACTCTAGAATTCTTAAAATCACCATATAACATCCAAATATCATCTATAATATTTAAAAGAAAACTCAAAAAAACCTAATCCACATTAAATATTCTCAAATAAATTAACACTAGTCATTCACTAGTATTAATAACAAATTCAACATCATCTAGAAAACGGTTCTTCAATCCCCACCATTGATTTTTTTTCAATAACATATATTTTAATTATAATTTTATTTTCAAAAAAAACCATCATCTGATATATTCTATAATCCTATTCAATCAATGAACTAAAATGAAAAATGTCATTCCTCTCCATTATTGACAATAATGACAGTACTGTTTCAAAAAGTGGTTGTATCAATATTTTTAAATCAAGGGATCATGGACTAATTAACTCTAAGTCTGTGAGATATAAATCTATATTAAAAATAATACAGTTTAATTTTGGAATCATATTTATCCAAAAATCAAGTTATCAAGTGATTCAAACCTGAAAAATCATTTTTTGGGTGTTGAAAAAGTAAGATCATCATGAAAATAACTATACCAATGTAAATAAAAAAATTAAAAACACTTACGTATAAGAAGGTTTCACTTGTATGGATTAAATCTTACCCATTTTAATAAATTAATCCCAATTGAAACAAGGGAAGATACTCAAAAAAACATACCTCTATGTTGTGTAATTCTTCTTTACTCATATTTAGTACGTCAAATTCTCAAAAGACTCTATTAAAATTGGTTTTTATAAGGATATACATAATTAACTACTTTTATAGATCAAATTCCATCATCAATATACAATCAACCACATTAACATTCGAGAAATTGTACTTGATATCTATGAATTTTGATCTTAAATATTAAATTGGATTATTTGAATTATTTATAGAACATGGGTTGTAACAACCTATTACCAATGGATACCAATAATTCACATGCGTATCCTCATGTTGAGTGTTCATCCATTCATTAGTGCAACTTCCCTTGAAGAAGAAACATAATCTACTTTAGTGGAACTCAAAGTGACTAATGATTTCATCATAGAAATATATTCCACACATCATCCACCCGTAATGAATTCTCTAACATATATAGACTTTCTATTATATATATGACCAACCAAATTAGTATCTGCTAAGCCTTGCAAGTCTAACTCTGCAATCATCATAAACAAAAGATCATAATTAACAATATTTTTAATATATCACAGAATTCTATTATATTCTAGTATATTTTATTCCTTTGGGTTATCTTGATATCTAGAAAACAAAAGTAACCACAAAAATTTATAATCTTGAGGTTGTCAAGTAAAAAATACCACTATTAAACTTTCTGAATTATTTTTTCATCAACAACATTTTCTTCATCATCTTTACTCATGTTTGTACTGACACTAAATTAGTGAAGAAAATCCTATAGATTCTTCCATTCCAATTTTTTGTAACTCTTTTTATATTTTTCATGGGGGACAAAAATGTGATCAACAAATTGGGTAAATTGTAAACCCAAAAAAAATTTCATATAAAAAATAATGGATATTTAAAAATTGTTATTTATTTTTGATGAAATTTAGTCAGTTTTTTTAATATTATGATAAATGATAATATCATTAATATAAATAATCATAATGAGTGATGTTGTGTTGGTATGACACACATACTAGTGTCTATCCACATATCCATTCATGAATTATATGCTTCTTATGTACTCATACAACTTGAAATAACAATCTCATGGAGATTGTTTTATTCCTTATAGATATTTTTGCAATTTATAAAACATATTTATATATTTTTCAAGAATAAAACCATATAGATACCATAAATAAACTTCTTAATTTAGATAAATATTCATAAAATCCATAATTTAGAACCATTTTATAATAAATGAAATACCTTTGTGCTAAAATAAAAATAATTATTCTGATTTCTTCAAGTACATAGAGAGGAGAAAATGTATATTCAAATTGAATTCCTTAAATTTTCAAGTACCACATTCAAACCAATCTAGATTAATTTATTAAATATTATCTTTTATAATTTTACATTTTCTAAACACCCATTTTTACCCAATAATATTTTTTTCATTTGATATAGGTAAAACTCCCATGTATTTTTTTAATTATGATTTAACTCATTATTTTTTGATTTAATCTATTATTTATGCACATATTCTTCATCAACAGTTCAAGGTTTTTTAATGAATACTAGTGTGACTAGATTATCAGAGTTTTATTATTTTTTTACACTTTATTCTTATTTCAAATGATATTTTAAGAATCAACATGTTTTAAGCCTTCAGTTTTCATATTATGATGTCAAATATATAACCTAATCCCTTGAATAAGATGAATCCTCAACAACATTTGGAATTTGTGTATTTTATTTATATAGTGTAATTGGTTTATTAATTAAAAAAATCTTATTGATCGTTATTTTTTATTTATTTCATTAGTTCATCCTCATTTGGAAAGACCATAACACTATCTTTATCAATTATCAATTTTTTTCATGAGATCTTTGTAAAAATTTATTTGGTTTGCAACTAATAATTAATCTATATTCAGTTTTCCCATCAAATTTTCCACGTTTATTACTTTTTTTTATCAAACATGTACTCTTAAATAATGAAATGTTTTTTATATTTGTAATTTTCATTAGCAACACTTCATATGGATTCATATATTAATTTTCCTCAATAACTATCTATTTTTTTTATTTTAGTAATATTGAGAGAGTAAAACCAAACATTTCTTGATTTTTCATGGTTATTTTGTATAGTTAAATCCATATCAATAATACTCATGTTTTTTTCCTTTTATCCACTCTATGTTTTGTGGATTATATTGTACATTAAACAAAAAATTTATTTACACCTTATATAAAAATAACATGAAGATTGATTATTTTAGAAAATGATCCTAAGATTAGTAGTGATCCATTTATAAACAATTTAATCATGTACCCTGAGTATTGATTTTTGGTACATAAACACATCAGTGAGGTATTCTATATGGATGTAACCCTTCGTGATTAAATTAGTAAAAATATAATTTATGATATATATAAATATCATTTGGTTATATTAGATGTTTGTTGGTTAATAAAAATTTCATTATATTCTTAAAAATACAAGATAAAGATCTATGAGAAGATGAGACGAATTTTACACCACAATTCACTACCACACATAGGGTGTGAAAGGTATTATATCATTAAGAAAATTATTATTTGTTCTATATTACTAAATTTGGTGAATCTATAAAAATATATTCCTTGATATAGAGATCATAATAAATATCATTTGATTTTATTTTTTCGATAAATATAAATATTAGATATAGAGAAACTAAGAAGATATTGTCTTAGGTCACCCAAACTAGATGACTTCTCTACTTCTAGATATGGAATACATGTGAGTGATGTAATAGAGTTATCCATGATTGAGGTGGATAATAAATTTTTCAATACTGATATAAAGGCAGAAAAAACCCTGCCTCAAGTGCTCTAAAATTAGATATATATAAAGTTGACGAGTTTTATATTAAATAAATAAATCTTGGAAAAATTAGAAATTATCAATGAGGGATGAAGATTTGTTATAGACGAAAATTTGTAAGTAATGTATAATAAATTTGATGATTTAAACATACATCTATGTAAGAATAATAATGTTCTATTTAATAAAATCATCATGTTTGTTATAAAAATATGAGGAATTAGTGATGTGATGAAGGTTTATGACACTATGAAAAACATTCGAAGGATATTAATGTTTTTTTATGACCCAAATATTTTTTGAATTGTAGAAGGAAAAATTATTATCTAATATCTAGTTGTTTTCATAGAATGTTTGTAGCCAATGAAATTTGAGTAATGACCTAGGGAGAATTAGGAAACTACTCGAAGTATGTTTCATTCAATGCTATAGAAAATATTGATATTCGTAATGTCAAAGAATAAAAATTGGATGTAGGCGATGAATTCTTATCACTTACAGAGAGAAATTTAGAATGTGTTAAAAGTTGGTTTATACGAAAGCTAACATTAATATGTTTTAAATGGATAAAATTGTGGATTATTTTCAAGATAATTCCAATGAAGGATGATAGAGAATCCAAATTTGAATACTCAAGAAAATAATGAATAAATTATACCCCCCCCCCCAAAATTAAATTGGGATTACATTTGATAAGAAGTTTGAATATAATATTTTAGAGATAAATGAAAAAGATAATAATGAGGAATAATTTATAGAAGGAGATGCTGAATTCAAATCATATTTAGAGGATGAAATAATAATAATAAATAAGTAATACAAATCTGAAGTATAAGAATGAAATCATGTTAATGGAATTGTATATCTCATGGTGGAAGTCAAATGGGAACTTAATAAATTTGATTCAAAAATCAAGAATATTTGGATGGTTAAATTTTTATTGAATGAATATTAGATTATTTCAAAAAAATCAATGCCATAATCACCTAGTTAAATATCATTGTGGAGGAATGGGTGGATGATCAAGAATATTATAATGACTCTATATATTTAAATAATAAAAATTAAGAACAAGATAAGGTGATAAATGTAATTAATGGTTGTATCAATGAATGGGATTAATTTCTTGAATGGGTTGAGTTGTTAAATCAATTAATGGGTTGAATGGGTGGAATTTTTGTTATATTAATGAATGGATATATAAATAAATGGGTTCAATGTGTTTAATGGTTATATTAATGAATGATTTGAATGGGTGGAGTTAATGGTTATATCAATGAATTGTTATATAAATGAATGTGAGGAATTATTTTTAAGATGAAGTGGTCTCATTTAGGAAGAAATATGAATATGAATTGAAAAATAAATATTCCAAAACAAGGATATTGTTTTGGGTGTTATCAAATGAGAAACAAAATGAAATGGAATAATAAGGAATACAAAATATCGAGAATGTGATGAATGATGAAAGACCTAACCATGTGTGTAATCATTAATAGATATTTAAAGATTAATAATCTAGAACTAGAAAATTTATTTCAATAGAGGAAGGATAAGAAATATTTGGAGA
This sequence comes from Viscum album, assembly GCA_963277665.1. NCBI lineage: Eukaryota > Viridiplantae > Streptophyta > Magnoliopsida > Santalales > Viscaceae > Viscum > Viscum album. The sequence continues at coordinate 602,097,541 of OY728119.1, read as the reverse complement.
TAAATCTTAATCAATGAGGAATTAAAGAGAAAAAAAGTACTTATAGGATGGGAATATGTTAAGGGATGATGACTGGATATACCTCCTCATAAGGTGTCAATTATTAGGAAATCATATTGACATAATGACCTACTATGTTAAAAATGATAGTTATTTTCAAGTATAATAGCTTCCAATTCAATCATGTATGAAAAGAAAACATCCCATAGTATATAAAAAGAAATTTTTCTATGTTTATTTTTATTTATTTATTTAATTTTTTCATAAGGGTATGTATTTGTATTTGTGAAAGAGTAAAGATAACTATTATGGATATAAAAGGAGGATGGATATGCGGAAAAACATTATTCCATTAGAAAAAAATATTTATTTTTATGAAAGAAGTGGTGTAAACTACATAATTCATACTAATGTTAATGTAGAAAGATCCTCATATATCATAGCTAAACCAAGAATTTATATAGAGGAAGAAAGGAAGGATATAGAAATCCTAAAAAATATTTTCATTATGGTAACAAAGAACAAAGATACATTGATACTAGATTTTGGTTATTCATCCCAGGTGATTGGGATAAGAAATTTCATAAAAAATGTGAACGTATGTGTTGATTGTATTGGTTTTTTAGGGAATTATTTATCCCTGAAGATAAAAATACATTTAATGATGATTCAAGTTTCATATGAATTGAAAAAGATGGAGATACTTTATGTACATGGTATTCTACCTAATTTATTGAGGATGACTCACATTTGTGACTCAAGGCTCGAAGTCATATTCGATTGAAAGAGATGTCATATCAAAGGTAAGGTTTAAATTTTTTCCACATTGTGTTATAAGAAGATGAATATTTATGTAAAGTGGTTAATATTGGGAATTCTTATCTCCTTATGATGTAAATGGAGAAAAACAAATGGAATTGAATTCTTAGTAATATAAAATAGTAAAAAATGGGAAAAGTATCAAATCAAAAAGTTATGATAGATATTCCAAATCTGACGATAGATCAATAAAATACATTTAGTGAGTGTGTGAGAGGGAATATTATATAAAATATCTATTGTTGAAATGAGAATAGGGCATCAAACTTGTTGGAACTAATCTACACCAACATGTATAGTGTGGTGACACATACCAAAATACTATATGAAAAAGAATTTATTATCACTGTTAATGATTATACTTGGAAGTGTTTTATAATGGTAATATAATCTAGGATGAATGTAATGATGTGAAAAAATTATTTTTTTTTGGTGAAATAAAAATTAAATTGGACGTTTGATAATGATTCTATAATCAAATAATAGATTAGAGTACACTTTCATTGTTGTGTAAAACTTTTTAGAGAATCATAATATAAAAAATAATAAATTTTCTATTTGGACTCTATAATAAAATAGTTTTATAGAAAGAATAACATTTATTGTGAATAAAAAGGTATTGACACAACTCATCGAGAGTGGGTTCTCTAGGTAGTATTAGAAGATAGTGGTCCATGTATCTGTTTTAATGTTTCGTGAATTAGTTAGATCATTGAGGGGAGGAGGGGGTGGTGGTGATTCAATTATACCTATTTATGAATTATTATTTTTTAATTCAAACTCTTCGATTTTTTAAGATAAAAAACTTATCAATTTTCATCTCTCTTCATTACATTAATTTTTAAAAGGAATATATCATAAAAAACAATAATATTTCATAAGGATCGACCACGATGTGTGATCCCACTACTTGATGTGATTGGTTAATCCCCCAATCACATATTCTCTAGTATAAATGGATGTGGTCAGAGAAGGGATCTCACTATAAAACGAAAATTTCATTCCCCAACTATAAAAATATTCAAAACAAAACAAGAGACATATATTTTTTCTCTATGTTTATTTTGCATCACTTGAGATAAATCTTCCTCATCAAGTCTCTTTGTACAAGTATTTTTTGAATTCTTTATTATTTAAGAACCCTAATAAACAATAAATATCATTGATTCTAATGGTCTTGCTCACTCTATTTTCATCATAAATGATATGATTCTTCCTCAACTCCAAAAATTATTAGGCATTGTAGGTATCCTAGTGTTAGATGTTTTTTATTTTTGGTATTATTCTATTCATTTTTTGACACAAAAGATTACTGAATTATTAGTTATCAATCTAATAAATCTTTTTATCCATTTTTAAATAATTTTATATTCATATAAAATTTAGTGACCAATGATTCTATATTTTATGTATAGAAATTTCTCTATTATTCTCATTAATTAACTATTCATTTATTTTTAATTCGTCAACAAATTTATGATTTTATTCTCTCATTCTAACTCTTTTAAATTTATTGATCCATATAAATTTAAATCACCATGAATAATCAGATTAGTTATCCATTTAAATCTCCATAAAATTTAATTATTTTATTTTTTTAACTCCTATACATGTGCATGTATCCATTCATTTGTGACATGGAAAATTTTATTAAAATGTGGACTTATTATCCAATAATTATTATCTAGAATCATAACATAGTTTAGTAATTACGAAGTTTAAATTCATTGAAAGAGCGCTGCCGTGGGCTCCCTCAAATGATTAGTGTGATTTTGGGGTACTTAGGTGTAGCAGAGTGGCTGACCAAGGTCGTCTCTCAATGGAGGAAGGGAATTTAACAACATATTAAAGGTATTATAAAAATAAAATAGAATAGAATCAAAACACTAGTTTAAAGGATAGGGGTTGTTTATAGTTAATACATCTAGAAGAAGTTTTCCGGAAGAAGATTGTATTTTTTTTGTTTTTAATTTTGAAATGAAGTTTGATTAAAAAGACACAACAAGAAGATGTTTTTTTAGAAAATATTTTAAAAGGTGTAATCTATCTAACTATACCTCTTCATTCACTTATTAATCATTATCATTTAAATCAATATCCACTTAATTATGATCCCCTAATTTGTTATCCCTCGAACCCTACGAGAGTTAACTTAACCACAAAGATGAAATTACTTAAACCCTAGGCTAGTTTCGGAACACGCAATCACATCACCCTGCTTTGATTGTTGTTCTATGGATAGGTTATGGTCAGTGGTTAATTAGAAAACATATCCATTCTGTAAATGAGGATTAATTGTGTTTATGGATTATATTTTAACTGTACAAATTTATCCTGTGTGATCTTGTATTACCGATTAAGATCGCACTCTCACAATTTACACAAAATCTCGACCTCACGTGTTTTGTATTAATTGTTGAATTGCTTTCTTAGTTTCTTGTAATTTAAAAACACAATTCATGGATCATATTATGTGAATTACAGTAACTCATTGATTCAAAATAAATTAATGAAGAAGGATAGAGGTCGATCGATTACTAAAAACAACTACTCTTCCATGGGTGGCGTAATCATCATAGAAGCGTTTTGCATGTGATAATGTTTATAATGGGTATAACCCAATAACGATTCTACTCAAGAATTCAAGCCCAAATAAAAAGATTAATAGAAGAAGAAATTAAAAAAAACAGAAGAAAATATGAGGAATAAAATAAGGTCAAAGAAGTTTATTACACAAATGAAAACATTACAAAATGAAGAAGACAAGGAGGCTTCGATGAGGGGATCCTTGCTTAAAGAGATACCTCTCTCAAAATGGTTGGATAATTTGGGTGAAACCAATTCTTCCCTTCCTCAAATCGCCTAATTCACGTCCCAAACCAACCAAATTATAAAAAAACCAATTTATAGAGTGGTGGGGAGGCTAGGTTCAAAGTGGTTTCAAGTGTGAATGGGGAATCTCGGCCAAATATTTTATGCCAACTTGCACCGCCCATATGACCACCAAAACGTGTGAATTAGCTGGCCTTCCAGAAGGATAATATGTGAGGATATGGGTCCTCTATCCCATATAAATATTTTGGCTCAATAGACTCCCATATGAAGGCGTTATGGCCGACATACACAAGCTTCTCCATTCTGGCGTGTCCAGCCCAACATTTACTTCATGGACCATATTCAACACCCCAATGCACTCTTTAGATCTAGTATCCTGAATAAAAGTTGTAGATAATTTTGTTAGGAACACTTTTAAAAAATTTAAAATTCAAATAACAAATAAAAAAATATTTATCTTTGAAATACTACCGTGAACTATAAAGGGTAAAACTGGATTTTTCATCAAATATTCAAATGAATGATCTAATCCCAAATACTTTCTAATTAAAAATTTTTAACACAATTTGAGAAAATTATAACATTTATTATCAATAAAATATTCAATGAAATAGTGTTTTATCAACTCCCCCACACTTACCCTTCTGCACTCCTGAGCAAAACCTCATATCAAGTAAACATCAATATCAAATGAAAATCAATTTTAAAACACATATCCTTGAGATCAATCAATTTCACACCAAGAATCAAAAGATATCATGCCTAAAAAAAACCTTATTTCAAGTTCTCCATTTATATCATTCAATATATTTCCACTTCATTTATCCTCCCATGCACAACACACTTACCTCACTTGAATTTTCTCTCATCACTCAAATATCAATTTTTTTTGCAATGTCTTTCTCATCCAAAATTATAAAAGGGTCACCATAGGCTTGATAAATTTCTACATCGCCACCTGATGTGAGTCAAGGACATATGTTTATCATGAGGACTTTTCAGGGTTGTTCTGTGCCTTTCGGTTGGTATGATTTAGATGTGAAAAAATCTGAGGCTGAATGAGGAGGGCTTGACTTTTTTGAAGCAAAATTGCATTAATCTAATTTTCCCTTAAATATGGTCTCCTAATTAATCCCCATAGTATCAATTCATCTCCATCATCATGAAAATTCATGGAATGTTTTCACCACTCATCAATTCAGAAACATAAATTTCAATCTTCTCAAACATGATTTTCTTGAATGCTTCAGATAGGCACAACTTTCCACCTCAATTAGAAGCTCTAGAAAAGGCACAGCTTCACTTGTCATGAAAGCTCTAGAAACGTCACAGCTTTCAATATAATGATTTTCTTTAGTATCAAACACATCTCTTCAAAATTTCATTTCCCACCCAAAGTATCACAGAATGTGGTAGCACAACACAAGATAGAATCCCCCACACTTAAGCTCAACTAGATTATGCAATTTCACTTCATGAGTTGGTTGGATAGGGAAAATTGGCTTGTAATGTGGCTAACCTAATAGGCTGTGTATGAATTCTAAGGACTACAAGGATTACATATTCAAGGTAGGCCATTATGAAAAGTTATTCTTTGAAATATGGGCTTTAATACCATTCAAATGCCTCAATCATTTAAACATAAGTACCTCAAACCCTCAAGTTTTGACAGGAATAGATAAAATTATGGTTAAATCAAGCATGTTTTGGTTCTCTCAAGAAGTGAGGTGAATGTAAAGAATATGAAAATAATGGTTTAGAAGCCTCACAGGAAAGTGATTTCAAATATAAAGACAGTGAGATGTGGAATGGGATTCAAAATTCAGTGTACTTTTCATGAAATTACTAAATATTTGAACATGAAACAAAGTTATTTCAGAATTCATTTAAGCTTAGTTTCAAGGGATAAATTGTTTCACTCATTGATATGCATTTCGAAATTGTGAAGAAAATCATTTCAGCTCAAAAATAACAAAGACACAAAGAATAATGAAAAATAAACAAACAAAATTTGAAAAACACACATTTTTTTAAACAGGAAAACAATTGAAATTACTAAACTAAAAGGTTCCCTCCCCAACACTTAAAATATTGAGCTGTCCTCAATGTGAACCCATGAGATGATATATGCACATGAAATGCATAATTTTTAAATAGAATAAATAATATAAAAGCAAAAGGGTTAGGAACAACCTGATATGCTCAAGTGATGATGGGGTCATGCAGTGTGATAAAATCCACTATATTAGTAGGAAGTCCCTCAATGTATCTCTTCAAACGTTTCCCATTGACTGTAAAGCTCCTTCTAGTGTCCTCTTATGTGATCTCCACTGCACCATAAAGAAAAAACATTAGATACAATATAAGGACCTAACCATCTAGAACACAACTTACCAGGCATCAGCTTTAGTCGTGAACTGTAGAGAAGGACTTTCTCTCCAACATGAAACTCCCTTTGTTGGATCATTCTATCATGATCTGCTTTTGATCTTTCCTTGTAGAGCCTTGAGTTCTCGTACGAAGATAATCGAGTCTCCTCAATCTCTTGAATTTGCAGCTTACTTTGGATTCTAGCTTGGGCCAAATCCATGTTGCATGTCTTTATAGCCTAATAAGCCTGATTCTCAACTTCCATGGGGAGATGACATGCTTTCCCAAAAACAATCCGAAATGGGGACATACCAATGGGTGTCTGGTATTATGTCCTATAAGCCCACAATGCATCATCCAATCGCTTGATCCAATCCTTCATATTTGGCTGCACAGTTTTCTCCAAAATTTGTTTCAACTCACGATTTGAAACCTCAGCTTGGCCATTTGTTTGGGGGTGGTATGGTGTTGATGTTTTGTGTGTCACCCCATACTTCCAAAGAAGGGATGCAAAATTCCTATTGCAAAATTGTGTCCCTTGGTCATTGATGATATCCTTCGGTACTCCAAACCTGCAAAAAATCTGTGCCTTCACAAAATCCACAACAATAAGAGAATCATTAGTCCTGGTGGAATTAGCCTCCACCCATTTACTCACATAATCAACAGAAACCAAAATATACAAAAATCCAAATGAGATAGGAAAAGGACCCATAAAATCAATGCCCCATACATCAAAAATCTCACAGAATAATATGGGTTGTTGGGGCATCTCATGTCTCCTAGAAATGTTCCCAGTGTGTTGGCAATGAGAGCATGACTTACAAAACACATGGGCATCTTGGAATAAGCTAGGCCAATATAATCCAGAGTCCAAAACTTTCCTATCTGTCTGGTGGGGTCCAAAGTGTCCACCACAATCAAGTGTATGACAGAAATGGAAAACAGACTCAAACTCATGATCGAGAACGCACCTCCTAATTACTTGGTCACTACACATGCGCCAGAGGTAAGGATCATCCCACAGATAAATCCTAGACTCACTTTTTAATTTTTGGACTTGGTGTTTCTTCAAATTCACTGGGATTTCAGAGGAAGCAATGTAATTAACTAAATCACTATACCAAGGATGCGTACCTAAGATGGGATAGAGATGCTCATCGGGGAAATTGTCCCGAAGTGGTACCTGGTCTAAGATGTCATCCTCTAGTGTGTGAGTAAGCCTACTCATGTTGTCCGCCACCATGTTTTCTGACCCCTTTTTGTCCTTTATCTCGATGTCAAACTCTTGAAGAAGGAGCATCCAACGGATAAGTCGTGGCTTTTCATCTGGCTTCTTCAATAGGTACCTCAGAGCTGCATGGTCAGAAAAAAAAACTACTTTGGAGCCCAATAAATATGAATAGAATTTATCTAAAGAAAATATGACAGCAAGAAACTCCTTTTACGTGGTAGTGTAGTTTGATTGGGCTGAATCCAATATCTTTTATGCATAGGCAATCACATGTGAACGTCCTTCCACCCTCTGAGATAAGACAGCTCCAACCGCAATGTTGGAGGAGTCACACATAAGATCGAAAGGAATCTCCCACCGTGGGGGCTGTATGATAGGTGGAGTGGTCAGACGTTGGTTTAGGTCATCAAATGAACTTCTGCAAGAAACATCAAACACAAAATCAGAATCCTTTTGAAGTAATCTTGAAATAGTAAGAGAAATCTTACTAAAATATTTGATGAAGCACCGATAAAATCCTGCATTCCCTAGGAAAGATCTAACATCACGCACACATAAAGGATATGGTAAGGATGAAAGAATATCTACCTTTGATCTATCAACCTCTATCCCATGTTTTGACACTACATGCCCTAAGACAATGCCATGATCTACCAAGAAATGACACTTTTCAAATTTTAGTACCAGATTCTTCTCAATACAACGATTCAACACCTTTCCCAAACTACTTAGACATTCATCAAATGAAGACCCATACACAGTAAAATCATCCATAAATACCTCCATGCAGGTCTCAATAAAATCAAAAAAAATACTCACCATGCATCACTGGAAGGTACCTGGGGCGTTGCAAAGTCCAAATGGCATCCTCCGGTAGGAAAATGTGCCAAAGGGATAGATGAATGTAGTCTTTTCCTAATCCTCTAGAGCTATAGGAACCTAAAAATAACCAGAAAATCCATCCAAGAAACAATAGTGTGTTTTCCCACCTAGTCTCTCAAGCATTTGATCAATAAATGGGAGGGGAAATGGTCCTTACGAGTGGACTGATTTAGTTTCCTAAAATCAATACACACACGCCAACTGTTTTTCACCCTCATTGGAACTAACTCATCTTTCTCATTTTTAACAACAGTAACACCACTTTTATTAGGCACAACCTGAATTGGACTTACCCACTGAGAATCTGAAATGGGAAAGATTATACCTACCTCAAGAAATTTCTCAACTTCTTTTTTGACAACTTCTAGGAGGGTGGGATTGAGTCTCCTTTGTGGCTGTCTCACCAGTTTAGCCACATCCTCCATGAAAATCCTTTGCATGAAAATGGAGGGTCTAATAACTGATATGTCAGCCAAGGTCCACCCAATCACCCTGATGTTCTCCCTCAAAATATTCAAAAGCATTTCTTCATTTTAAAAAAGGAGATTGTTAGAAATGATAATATGTAATCTCTCACCACTCAACAAGTATGAGTATTTCAGATTTGGTGGCAATGGCTTGAGTTCTAATGAAGGAGGGTGTAGTATGGATGGAGACTTAGAAGGAACTGAAATATGTGCACAAAGAGCATAAGTATCAGAATATACATCATCAAAATCAGAGAATAAAGCATCAAATCCATCAGCATACTCTATAGTCATGTCATAATCAGAGTTCACATGATCAAAATCAGAATATGATTCCATTTCAAAATCAAATCATAGAGAGTCTTGTTCCTTAGAAATGGGTGTGGAAGTACTCTTAGACATAAAACTAGAACCAATACTCATAATCTTCTTAAGCAGAGGACAATCCAATTTCATGGTGTTTTTACTTGGTGGATCAAAATGGGAGATAGAAAATGTAGAATGATCCTCTGAGGGGTACTTCATGGAATCCATAACATCAAATATCACAACTTCATCCCCAAATTCCATGAAATGTGTACCCTCATTGACATTTATGATAGTTTTTGCAGTTTTGAGGAAGGTTCTACCTAAGATAATGGGGGAATGAGAACTTACCTGATCATACTCCATGTTAAGAACATAGAAATACGCTGGAATGATCATGTCTCTTACCCAGACAAGTACATCCTCAAGAACTCCCGCAAGATATACCGTAGCTCTATTCGCCAACGGCACCACTACTCTCGTAGACTTCAACTCACCAACCTGTATATAAGAGAATACAAAGTGAGTCATTATACTTATTGAATCTCCTAAATCACAAAGAGCATCAGAGAAGTGAAACTCCCCTATGGTACATGGGATGGTGAATGTCCCAGGATCCTTGCACTTTGTTGGCATTGCTAGAGTTGGTGTAATGAGTGCTGAGACATTCCTTCCAAGGTTTATCCTCTCATTTCCCTTGAGCCCTCTTCGATTGGTACAAAGTTCTTTTAAGAATTTCGCATACCTTGGAATTTTATTAATGGCTTCAAGAAGAGGAATGTTGATATCCACATGCTTGAATGTATCCAAAACCTCCTTTTGCATTTCTTCTTCAGACATATTATTGGTTTGAACAACCCTGTTGGGAAAAGGAAGGGGTTTAGGAGGAACAACATCAATCTTTTTCTTACCTTTATCTTTCTCCTTGGATTGATCATCAGTTGGTTTGGAATGCGGATTCCTTGGAGTTGAGGTGAATCCCAGTGGAATGGTAGGTACATATGTATTGTTCATTTGCTTCCCACTTCTCAATGTGAGGGCGCGAACATTCCCCTTTGGATTTGGAGTGGGTTGGGAAGGTATATTTCTAGAGTTCTTACTCAAAAGTTCATAGAGGGTGGTGCCAATATGGCACATTTGAGTCTTTAACTCCCTCATCTTCAAACTTTGACTCTTCAGCTCATTCTGTTGATTAAGAAAAATTTGCTTCAAAAGATCATCAGTATTATAATCTACCTTTGGTGGGGGTTTCCATTGTTGTTGTCATGTTGATGCTTGGGCTTCAAATCTTGTTTGGGGTTGTTGGAAACCTCACTAGTAAGGCGGAGGCAGCTGTAAGTTTTGTTGAAAGGGTGACCTTTGTTGTTTTCCAGAGCCATACCTCATGTCCGGTTGATCTTTCCACCCTTGGATTTATGTTTGAGCAAATGAATCAAACTTATTTTGGGGATATGGTTGTTGTTGCTTCTGAAATGGTCTCCCTGGGAATACTGTTGCGCAATCCTTTGTCTGTTGTAGTTGTGGCCAACAGTCAGTTGGGTGGATTGTCTCAGTGCAAATTCCACAAGGCCTTGAAGGAGGGGGTTGGGATGTCTTTTGTGCCAAAGAAATTTGCCTCACCATAGTGGTCAACTCTTCCAACATGGTATCAATCAAATGACTTTCAAGAGTAGAAGGACTTACCTAATGTACTCCCCTGATATGTTGTGTACCTATATCGCCAAATTTTTGGGAGTTTTGGGCCATCTTGTCGATCAATGAATGTGCGGTTTCTGGTGTCTTATCCACCAATTCTCCTCTAGATGCATCATCCACCATGCTCCTCTCCATTGGTGTGAGTCCTTTGTAGAAGTATTGGATGAGGAGTTTCTCACTGATTTGGTGATGTGGACAGCTTGTGCACAACTTCTTGAATCGCTCCCAGTACTCATACATTGACTCTCCTTGGGATTTCTTGATCCCCGATATCTCCTTTCGAATGGATGTAGTCCTTGATGCTGTAAAAAATCTTTCCAAGAAAAGATGTTTCAAATCATTCCAACATGTTACATCTTCGGGTTGTAAATAATACATCCAATCTTTCACAGCTCCATCATGTGGGAATGGGAATGCTCTTAATTTGATTTGGTCTTCAGATAAATTTCTTGGTTTCAAGGTTGAGAAAACCACATTAAATTCTTTCAAATGTTTATTATGATCCTCGCCAGAGAGGTCATGAAGCTTTAGAAGTAAGTGAATTAACCCAGATTTCAGTTCAAAGTCTGATTTGAGATTTGGGTATGCAACACAATTTGGTTGATAGTTAATATCAGGTGCAGCCAATTCTCAAATGGTTCTATTAAGTTCATTTCCATTATTTTCAGCCATTGGTTCTTTTTTTATGTTTCAATTTTAATAGCTTCCAATTTCAATGTTTCCAGAAGAGAGGAATTCACCAACTGGTTGAATATTGAAACTTCCTATAGACTGAGAGTGTATGATTTGTTCCCTAATACTGCCTTCAATCTCAGGGTCAAGATCTAAGAGATCTTTGGGATTAGTTCGTGTCATCAATAAAATAAAAATTAAAAGAATGAATGTGGACCACATTAATATAAAAATGAGAAGTTTGAGTTTATGGTCTAAAAATAAAAGAAGAGGATGAAAAAAAGGAAAACCTGAGAAAGGGGAAAGATGAAAGAGAGAGGTGAAGAAAATAATAAAATGAAAAATAAAAGATATACCTCTAAATGGTTGAATAAATTACTTGCCTCCCCGGAAACAGTGCCAATTTGAAAGAGCGCTATCGTGGGCGCCCTCAAATGATTAGTGTGATTTTGGGGTATTTAGGTGCAGTAGAGTGGCTGACCAAGGTCGTCTCTCAAAGGAGGAAGTGAATTTAACAACTTATTAAAGGTTTTCTAAAAATAAAATAAAATATAATTAAAACACTAGTTTAAAGGATGGGGGTTGATTATATTTTATAAATCTAGATGAAGTTTTCTGGAAGAAGATTGTATTTATTTTTTGTTTTTAATTTTGAAATGAAGTCTGATTAAAAAGACACAACAATAAGATGTTTTTGCAGAAAATATTTTAAAAGGCATAATCGATCTAACTCTACCTCTTTATTCAATTATTAATAATTATCATTTAAATCAATATCCACTTAATTATGATCCCCTAATTTTTTATCCCTTAAACCCTATGAGATTTAACTTAACCACAAAGATGAAATCACTTAAACCCTAAGCTAGTTTCGGAACACGCAATTGCAGCACCCTGTTTTGACTGTTGTTCTAAGGATAGCTTATTGTCAGTGGTTAATTAGAGAACATATCCATTCTGGAAATGAATATTAATTTTTTTAGGTATTATATTTGAACTCTACAAATTTATCCCATGTGGTCTTGTATTACCGATTAAGATCGCGCTCTCACAATTTACACAAAATCTTGACCTCGCGTGTTTTGTATTAATTGATCAATTTCTTTCATAGTTTCTTGTAATTTAAAAACACAATTAATGGATCATATTATGTGAATTACATTAGCTCATTGATTCCAAATAAATGAATGAAGAAGGATAGAGGTTGATCGATTACTAAAAAGAACTACTCTTCCATGGGTGGCGTAATCATCATAGAAGCGTTTTGCATGTGAAAAAGTTTATAATTGGTATAACCCAATAACACTTCTACTAAAGAATTACAGCCCAAATAGGAATATTAAGAGAAGAAGAAATTTAAACAAAATAGAAGAAAATATTGGGAATAAAATAATATCAATGAATTTTATTACACAAATGAAAACATTACAAAATGAAGAAGAGAAGGAGGCTTCGATGAGGGGATCCTTGCTTCAAGAGATACCCCTCTTATAATGGTTGGATAATTTGTGTGAAACCAATTATCCTATGCCTCAAATATCCTAATGCACGTTCCAATCCCACCAAATGATAAAAAAACTAATTTATAGAGTGGTGGGGAGGCTATGTTCAAAGTGGTTTCAAGTGTGAATGAGAAATCTCGGCCTAATATTTTATGCCAACTTGAACCGCCCCTTTGAACACCAAAACGCGTGAATTGACCATCCTTCCAGAAGGATAATATGTGCAGATATGAGTCCTATATCGCCTTTAAATATTTGGGCTCAATAGACTCCCATATGAAGGAGTTATGACCAAAATACAGATTTTTTGCCATTCTGAAGAGTGTAGCCCAACTTTGACTTCATGGACCATTTGCAAAAACCAAATGCACTCTTTAGCTCTAGTGTATTGAATAAAAGTTGTAGATAATTATGTTAGGAACACTGTTAAAAAACTTAAAATTCAAATAATAAATATAAAAATATTTATCATTGAAATACTACAGTAAATTATAAAGGGTAAAACTGGAATTTTCATCAAATATTCAAATAAATGATCTAATCCCAAATACTTTCAAATTAAACATATTTAACACAATTTGAAGAAATTATATCATTTATTATCTATAAAATATTCCATAAAATAGTGTTTTCTAATTCATCTTTGACAATGAATTTTTTTATTTTAATCTTCTATAATTTTCTTCTAAAAATAATGTTATATAAAATTTTCACAAAGTATGATATCATACGAAAAATATCATCTTACAAAAATATCTTAAACATTGTCCAATATCATTAAAGAATGATAATATCTTACGAGAATTCATATCGTTCAAAAAAGTATCTTATTAAATCACATATCTTATAATATTTGGATATCTTATGAGACCTGAATAATTTACACTATCTTAACATCTTATGTGGTATGAGAAGAATATACCAATAGAATATCTTATATGTATCAGATATCTTACATAAATAATGTATCTTATAAATGTTTTATACTTTATGAAAATACCAATGTATATTAAAAATTACATACCTAAGAAGAATTCAAAACATCTAAAATGATAGAATCACATGCAAGCCTCCTGAAACCATCTCAAACAAATATGTGGAATATGAATGCATTATAATTAAATTTAAAACATTATCCAAATGATTTTTTTTAATAGATGATTTTTCCAACTTCCGTGCAAGGTATTTATTTTTAGTCACATTTTTAACAACCCCCTTTATATAAATTCCTTTAAAATTCATTTCAAATAATGTTATACAATATCATTTTCTATAAAAATACTTATATTTACTCTCCATTAAGTTTTTTTTTTAAAATCATTACATTTTAGGTTCTTCTATATTAAATCAATTTATTTATGTTTCAAGTAGCTCTATATAATTTTTTATCTATGTTGATTGTAGATCAACTCCAACATATTTTGAATTTCCTCCAATAACCTATTAGCACCATATACAATCCAACTATATATATCGATTTGGGAACTTCAATATCATAGTTTGGATTTTTTTCAATACCCATATTAATTTAAAAGTTGATGTTTTTATTCCCCCAGTTGAAGATAGATTTCTTTAAAATATACGAGAAGTACCTTACCATATCATCTCTTTTATTTTTTCTTTAATATTTCAAAACAACCTCCACACTCCCTTTTATTTAGATCTCCTACCTGATCCAATTTTTAGAGAAGTATGAGACAATATGATTATTAGTAGTGACATATAAATAATTAACTATATGTATCACAACTACAAAATGAGATACACCCATGGGAATGGGTCCCATGGATTATTAGGTTTTGTGATGGGGTGTTTATGTACGGAATCCAATATTTAAAATAGCCAAATTATATATTTACCAACCTATATCCCCAAGTGATGATAATGGGAATATACATAATCTACTTGGAATAATGTATTTCTTTGGGAATTTCATGTGGCAATAGATTCCAATTTTTTTAATTTGTATCTGTAGAGTTTAAAATCTATATATATCCTTCATAGGAAAATAGACACCATCACTATGATATGATGTGTTTTATGTATATATATGAGCACACACACACACACACACATAATGTTTTTCAATGTGAATCAACCTATTGGAATAAACCACCTCTGCCTATTAATATACATGTTTTAGAAGGGGAATATAGCAATGATATTATATGCTTATGGATATAGGGGTTCTTGTTGATGAAATTTATCCATGAACACCTATTCCCATGACTATAGGCATTTTTAGAGTGAACTATAGACATGATATTCTTTGCCTCTAGTTATAAGCCTTCTCCCATGCTCCTCTTGAGGGGAAAATGTTTCTTCTAGGTTGGTTCCAAAATGTATTTACACATTGGATCGAGAATAGTTAAATATCGTTATCAATCACCCTATATCCTTGAGCATCACCAACCCATGGATATAGTCTAGATTTATCCTCTAATAATCCCACTTTTGTTTACATCCCCACGGCTATAACCCTATTTTCTACTCATGTCTAATTGAAAACCCCCTATATAGGAAAAAGAGATAATTAACCTAGAGACCAAAATTAACTCAAAATCTATTTAGCATATGATATATCTCCAATTTTATCATTTATAGGGATATATAATAATATTAGTAATTTATTTTCATAATACACGCATCTTCTATAAATACATCAAAATAGTTCATTTACAAGACATTTGAATCCCCCTTTAGATTGTCTTACACATATGCCACAAACCCCCATTAATTAATAGATTCACCTTTATCTAGGAAATGATGAAAGTATGATTAGAATACCTCAACTTCTGAACATAGTTGGATATTTATAAATTTAGTTTCATTACATAATGGTGTTTTGACTACTCTAATTGGTGTTTTCTACCCCTCAAGAGATTCACTTTACCCATCATCATATAAGTTATAAAATTCCATGTTGCTTACCTTTTAGTATTATAAAACTACTGCATCACTCATATAGTCCCCACTTTAATTTATATTCTTATATTCCTTATATATCAGTAAAAATTAAATAATAAAATGGAATTAGGAATTGGTGTTCTCAGTCCTTCGTGGTAATAGTAAAGTGAATAGTTACATCTCAACTAGAATCTTACTGTTCTTCCAACATTAATATTAGGGGTCTCCTCCATGATCCTTGTCTTAAATTTATATCATGATTCAGTATAAGAAGCATGTAATTCCTTTATTTTTTGATATTTATTTTCTATTTAAGAACGGTTATTAACTACAGCTACAATTATTGTTTTTATTGAAGAAATAGGATATTATAGTATCAAACCCTTCAAGGAGGGCGAAAATGATGAAGGCCAAGGGAATCCCATCGTATAACACTAATGCACTCCACAGTTGAGAGTTAGGTCTACTATAAACCATGAGCTCCTCATCCTATCTACCCATACGGGCCAGCATATCCGCCACACAGTTGGTCTCCCTCCAGCTGTGATGAGCCGTCCTTCTCTAGTAGATATCTACCTTGCATCTGCGAATGAGGTATGCCATCTTCCAGGGAACCACATCTTGACCCTGTAGTACCTTCACAAGGACTTCCGAGTCCGATTCAATCTCCTTCGCCTGAAGTACCCATCTCCTATAAACTCTCAAACCCGAGAGCAGGGCCTGGACCTCCAAACCCAAGGAGTCCCTGGACCATAATAAGCACTAAAAGCAACATGAACTGATCCCCAGGAATCACTGAGCACCCCTATGCCTCTCATGACCCCCTCCATGTAAGATCCTTTAATGTTCAGTTTTAAACCGGTGACCGGAGGCTACCACTTGACCCAAGGCCCATCACCTCTGATCTACATGAATGGTCAATTAATCAGGTTGAAATTACGGCAGATGTGATCCCGCCTTTAACTAGTGTCGCCAACTCAGCGATGAGGGATCTTAACCATATCTGAAGGAACAGAAGTGATCACTTGGTTCCTAGCCAAACCTGATTCCGCGCCTCCCAGATGACCAAGAAAATGGAAGCGATGATAATAATCCGAGCTTTACGTTCCATGGTTTTATCCTCTGTATCCTAAAACCATCCCTCCATGAGATCCTGTATAGAACGAGACTCATTATCAGGGATCAGCTGTGGTCTGAAGAAGGACCAAAGATAGCCAGCCCATTGGGTTTGGAAAAAAAGATGGAGCGTCGATTCAGTCTTCAGACTTTCGCAACAGTAGCATCGTGAAGCCATAACAATACCCTTCCGTTGGATATTCTCCTCCGTAAGTAACGCCCTGTTACTGACCCTCCACAGCAAGAAACTCATTCTCGTGGGAATTTCACTGCACCATGCCATTGGAGTCCCCTCGCCCAGATTACCATCCGCCTGGAGTATCCTCCTGTAATCCCGGGCGTTGTACCTGCCAGAGCTAGACCCGGTGAAGCAGCAGATATCCGACTCGTCACTCAAAACAATATTATCGAAAAATATCATCTGGCTGGGATTCAGAGCCTCTCGGAACATCTCATACGATTCACTATCTTCTCTGAAGGTGATGTTCAGAGAAGGGCAGCCTGCATGGGTGAGAATTTCCCCAGACCAATTAGCCTCCCAGAAGCTGACCTTCCCTCTGCTGATGACCCATCGAACATGACTTAACAAAGTATCAATATGGGGAAACATGCACCTGACCAAACTGGTGGCCCCACGTAGTCCCGCCACATCATGACGTCCGTAGCGAGCATTGAAAAATATATCCCACAGTGTATCCCCTATTATGATCTCCCAAGCCATTCAGTATTGCATGCCAAGGATAGTTTCCTGGATATCCCGAAGGCCCACGCCCCATTCCACAACTAGTCTGGACAACCGCTGCCAAGAAGCCCAGTGGGCACGTCCTTCTTGCTTCACATCCAATAGAAAGGAGTTGAGAAGCTTCTCCATTTTCCCAATCATCCCTTTCGGTGGTTTGATAACGGAGAAAACATGCCTCGGGATGGAGGTAAGAACACTATTGATCAACATTACCCTTCCCCCAAACGACAGAAGCTTGTTCTTCCAACTGACGATCCTTCTTAGCAGCCGCTCCAGAATGGAATCAAAGTGGTGCTTAAGAGTGTGCCCGCAAGAGATCAGCACCCCCATATAGATGATAGGCAGTTGTTTCTTCTGGCACCCGAGGTTTTCTTGGATCTCTCTGCACCGCCTACCTGAACACTTTTCAGAAATGAAGATATGGCTTTTAGAGGGATTGATACCTTGGTCGCTGAGACTACTGTATCTGGAAAAAATTCCCATATGTGAATTTAGGGACTTGCGCCTTCCATTTGTGAAAATCAAGATATCATCGGTGAACATTAAATGAGTAATACTCCCCATTCTTCGTCTCCCACAGAACAACTTCATCTTCCCCTCTATCAAACTGAGATTCAGGTTCCTGGAAAGGGAATCCTAAGCAAGAATGAAAAGACTTGGGGATAATGGGATCCCCCTACTGGACACCCCGGACAGACTTAAAGAAACCAAAACATCTTTCCATGAGTGAGACGAATAACCAAGGTGAGGAGTAACACCTAAAGTAGAGGTCGCAAAACCTTTTCTGGAATCTAAACCTCCTCATGAAACAAATGATAAAACTCCACTCGATATATTCATATGATCTGTTCATGTTGACTTGGAAAATAATTTTCGAGCCCACTGTGTTATTAGGAGAGTGAAAAACTAGTTTCATAATCCACATATCTCGTCAAGAAATCTGCATTCATCGTTATTAGAAAGCCTCTTATGAAATTCAAGTTATTGTTTATGTGAAAAACCTGATTCCTTTTAATACAATCATATTCTGGTTCATTATCAATTTTTATATGAATTTCCAATTGTGAAAACAAAATTTTCAAGAATTCAATTTTAATATATATGAAATTATTTGGATTTTAAAATGGATTAAGAATACAATTTGATATATACATTTTAAGAATATATCCTGAGTATTATTCAATGATGTAAACAAATAATCCCATCCTTTTATCCCTCTCTTGGATGAATATAATTTTTGAATTCAACATCCTTATTTTCATTATGAATTCCAAGGATTTATTGTAATTTCTAATGGTGTGGCCCTTCTCACCATAGTAGAATCATCTCCCTAGGGTTTTACATCTTTAGCATTCTTTTTTATCTTCTAGGATTTACCTTTTTAAAAAAATCTTATCCTTACTCCTCAAGAAACCCTTTGCTTCAACTTACATTTGTTTCTATATATTATGTAGTATTCTCCTCCCCTTAAGATATGAGTTTTTTTGGGTTGGTAAATACTAGAATTTATCAAATCTGTTTCCACCTTGGTTGAAATAATAAAATAAATACTCTAAGAAAAAAATGTGTTATTGATGAACCAAATCTTCTTATACCGAAGTTATTTCTTTTTTTAAATAAGGTATTATTTTAATTTTTATGTCAAATCACCCTTAATTTTGGGCTTCTAAAATATTAATTAGCTAAAATAGTATTCTAGTATTTATTGGACCAATTTATAAACTAAAACAAAACACCAGTAATATCCTATAACTATTTTACACTTTCTTATATATTTTGTCTGGGAAAATTTTCTATTTTTACACAATGTTATTTTTAATGGAAATATAAATACTTTATTCTATTTTAGGGTATATTAACTTATTAAACATTATAAAAGCAATGGATAATTTATTTTTCACCCCCTAAAACTTTTTATCCACACATATTTTTACAAATATTAAAAAGAAACATATACTAAAAGATGAAAAACCATTAGTAGAAAAAGAATTTACAGAGTTTTGTGTTACATTTTTCAAATAGGTTATTAAAAGTTGTTTAAAAGTTATTTTCAAGATACACTTGATACTAATATTAGTCCTTATTCAGAAAATATTATCTTCATTTGTTTGTATGGAATAACATATTTTATATGTAATTTGGATAGTTCTAGTTTTGTATGATTCTTGATTTTTTAATTTCATCAAAAGTTTAAGAATCATTATACTAATAGATTTATTCTCAAAAAAATATAATATCAAATAATTATCCCATTATCTCTACATCTTCTCAATATATTATCCATTCATTTTCATAGTTATTATAAGTAGTTTTCTATCTCTCGTACTACTTTTTCCATTACCCTCAAACTGAGTATATTTTACATTTACAATTTTTTTATACAGTTTTTTCTAATGCATGGATTGCTTTTCCAAATACTTTCTTTTTCACATCATTTTAAAAAAAACTTCTTTTTAGTTATTATATAATCCCAAAAACATGTTAATTGAAAAGTGAAATAAATTCTTAATAACATCCATATGTTTTGTGTGAGTCTTCCATATTTAGAAATTATCATCTAAGTCATTCTCCACTTCATCATCCACCTATTCAAAGAGTTCATTTTTATTGGACAGTCCCATGATAACAAAAATATAAACATGATAACTTCTTTGGGGACTTTATACAAATTATCATTGAATTGAGAATAAATATCACTAAGTGATTTAGTAAATAAATCTTCACCATAGTTTTAACTAACTCTATTTGAGGAATTATAATCAACAGATTTCCAATAATTTCACCATGCTGAATACCTATAGATAACAGTTTTTCTTTCATCACCTTTTAATTATTCTTTTACATATGCATCCTAGAGTTTTACCATTTTTTTAGTTTTTACCAAAACCTTCACATCAGTTCCATAAATAGTATATTATTTCTCTCTATATTAGGAATCATAATAACTTCTTGAAATATTCACTTCATACTAACGAGAAAATTTTGGATCTAATCAGGAGATACCTGACTAGCTATAATATCTATTGAATTTTCTATAAATTTTTAGATCACTAGGAGGAGGGTGTGTGAATTAGTGGTCAATTTTTACAAATTTTTATTATTTATTTAAGCACCATGAATAATTAAGATAATCATTATATTGATTTGTTTCCCTAACTATTAAATGAATATTTAAAATGGGGAGGGCACATGGAACAAATTTTTTTACATGGTTCATCACTAATGTGTTAGAATTATTTTTGATCTTATTTGTTAAAACCCAAATCATAAATTATCCTCTATAAATTGTTTTTGAAAACATAGAAATTTTAAATCACATGATCATTCAGTTACACAATGATTATATTTGAAAATCCCATTAGAAAACTATATCCTCTCCCTGACCACTACAAAAAATACTTGAACATAAACAAGAATGATATCATTTTTCCCCTGATTTCTTTTACACCACTTGAGAAAAATATTCCTCCCCAATAATCTTGGATAATTTTTTTTTTTGATCCTTTATTCAAGAACATTAAATATATATACCCATGATTCAGTTTATTGTTCTCACCCAATATCTATAAATCATCAATGATCTGATTCCTCATTAACTCCTCAAATTATTTAAAACAAGATGTCTTCCCTTATCTAAAAAATTATTGAATTTTGTATTATTTTATTATTTTTTCAACACAAAAGTTTATCATATTCCCAGTTCTCAATCTCAAAAACCTTTTTCTCTATTTACTTTTATTTTCATATTCTTATAAAATTTTCTAAATAAAGTTTCTATATTTTTAATAATGAAATAATCCATTATTCTAAGTATTGATTTATATACTTATTTTAAATAATTCAATCAAATTTCTATTTTTTAACTCATTAAAAAGTATTTATATTTTCTAGAAAAGATCTATTTAAATCACCTAGAATATCAGGATTATTTCAACATTAAAATCTCTGTGAAATCTTTTTTATTAATTTAGTTTTAACACATCTATTTTTTCATATATCCATTAAGTTTTGGCATGGATAAATTTCATTTGGAGTGGAATTATATTTAAAAAATTATCTACTAGAATCATGATACACTTGAATAATCATGATGTTTAAATCCATAATGATTGGTATACAGAAACATCTTGTTTTATCCTTATTGAAATGTCTTAGAAAAATCTAGTTATCTTTTTCTTCACAAAGTATGATATATTATCAAATATTATATATTATAAGAATTAAATATTTTACACATTATAAAATATTTTATGAGTATTTAAACATATCACAAGAACACAAATCTTATAAAAAATTGTATCTTGTAAAGTATCATATCATATGGACCTGGGATATCATATAAGATCCAAATATCATATGTATTTTTATTATTTTATATATTATGAATATCATATGCATGTAGAATATCTTATGTGGATCAGATAAATTATGAGACTGTGATATCATATGAAAATAATTTGTCTTAGGAAAATACTAAAGTAGCCTGAAAATTCTACACATATGCAAAATTCAAGAAATATAAAATTTTAAAATCACATCCTAACACCATTAAATAATCTAAAGATAATAAGAACCATATCAAATCATTTTAAACATCTTTAAAGAATAATACAAATGATTTTACTTAAATGGAAATATTTTATAACATCCATGTTACCTCATTTTCTTTTCATTAAAGTTCTTAATCCTACCCCTTGAGATAGCTTCCTCGAAAAATCATTCCAATATATTTCAGGTAGTACCACTTAATCCAACAATACTTATCTTTAGTATTTATTAATATTACTTAAAATATCATTAAATATTTCCAAATGATATATTAAATCTTTCTATCCATGTTTTTAGAAGCCTTATATTTAATTTTCATCTATTATAGAAGCAACTCAACTCCAATATAATTAAAATTTCTTGCAAAATCATTATCTCTTCAATAAAACATAGATACATGAATAAATGTGTTAAAGTAATTTTTTTACCCAATATTTTTTTTATTTATAAAACAAATATAGAAGAAGACATGATATGAAATTTTCAATGGAAGGAAGCTAACACTTACACACGTAAGAGTATTGAAACAAAAATTACATATCTAAAATAAAGAAGGAAACCATAGAAAAATGGAATATTTGATACATGGAGGATTTTTTAAGATACTAAAATAATATAGAGGCCCATATTAGTTTCAAAAAGAGATTAAAATGGATTATAGAGTGAAAAAATGTCAAAATGATTGAAGAGAAACCTAAATAAACAAGAAATCTAGATTTGATTGAAATTTATGATATAGAATATTATATATTGAAAAAATATATAAACATGGATAATTAGTCACATGATAATGATTCTATGTTTTAATCTAATAAAGAAGAAGCTACTAAAGTGATTTACTCACAAAAATAAATAAAAAGAAGAAGTATAAGAGTGTATATTGATGACTCAGACATTATTATAAAAAAAATTACTCTAATTGAAACCCATATAATAATTAATATAGATAACCATAATCTATTATATTAATTGAAGAAATTATCATTTGAAGAAGAATATAAGGATTAGTCAGGAGCCTAGTCCATGATGAGGATTTAGACCAGCGTTAGAAAAATCCAACAAGGGAGTTTATGGTAAATCTAGAAGAATATAATATAACTAAAAGTAACTAGCTTTTAAAAATTATTATAATAAAATGAAAATGTAATTTAGAAATTGAAAATATTGGTGTGAAATTTATATACAAAACTCAAAGATATAATTTTGGAAGTGAATTTTTCACCAGTGGAAGGCATTGAGTTAATATGGATTTTCTTGGATATACCAATTAAATGACTATTCATATTATTTCAAATGATATGAAGAAAAAATTCATGAATATATGTTTCAAGGAGGAAGTATATTTTTAATTACCAAAATTATTTCAAATTAGAGATGATGATTCTCGATTTTATAGGTTTAAGATGTCTTTACAATGCTTAAAATAAGAACCTTGATTTTGCTATGATTTTTTTGGAAACCTACACGAGGAAGCTATATTTACTAAGAGGATATATTGATCCCATATTCTACAAAATTCAAAAAAATGAAGTTATATTCATCGTAATTTTCTATTTTAGGGATATCATATTCCATTGAAGAAAGATAAAATCAATGAAGAAATTCAAAATTTTTATGAGTAAAAATATTGATATATCTGACCTGACATGACCATTCATGGCCCCGCCTAGGATAGTAATAAGCTTAGTGTGAAACCACATAACATACACTCAAAAACTAGAGCCTAGTTACAAGTAATCATAAGTAATATTAAACACATGAGATTCCTTTTTATTTAGACTAGTTAATATCCATATTGCACGATGAAAAAATATATAAATAATCAAGACCAAATAATTAATTAAAACAACTATACTACCAAATGTATATTTCAATAATGAATATAAAAAAATATAGTAAAAAACCAATGTTGTAATCAAGGAAAAGTAAAAAAACCCAATATCCCTTATGAATGACCAACAAAGAAGATGGGAAAAGCCAATATCCAATTCATGAAAGTAGTTACTAGGGAACCAGTAGTAATGAGCACAACCATAAACTCTTATTCACCATTACCACTAGATCATCATCATCATTAACACCACTAAATTTTATGTTGACTTCAAAAGAATTAAATGAAAACTATTTGTGGGAGAGAAAAAAATGAATTCTCATTTAATTAATTGATGTCGTTGGATCCTTACCTTTAGTTATGGTATTTAATTTTTTAATAAAAATTTATTTGAGGGGTGGAAAATTGAGTGCAATGAAATATAATAAAAGGTGATATCCCCCAATAGTATTCATTATTGTCTTCTCAAGAAACATATCATCTCCCAGTTTCAGCATTGAGTGCCATATTTTTATGTGTTTCTCTATTTGTTAAAGAGAAATTATTTTTAGTGTTTCTAACTGAAATTAATTGAGATTACATACCCAAAATATACAATATTTTTATCCTTATATTTTCCTATGGTTCTTACCCCTTTCATTTGGGTATTTTTCCATGTTACATCATGTATTAATTTTTATTTCTGTATTTTTTCACTTCATTTGTATATCGCAATTATATATATACTAAATGGAAAATTATTTTAGATCCTAAAACGTGGTAACATAGGAAATGTTCTGGCTAGAAGATATTTTATACTAATGGTTTGTACAAAAGATGATGAAATTCAAGTTTAGAAAATTCAATGGAAATAATTTTTCATTGTCACAAATGAATATGCAAGTGGTGTTGTGGAAATATAATTATGTACATGGGATTGAAAAAAACTAGAAAATGAGACATAAGATAAATGAAATAAAATTGATTGTAATTCTATTTCCAAAATAAATTTATATTTGGTTGATGGGGTCTCAACAAGAATTATATAAAGAAATATGGGAAAGGAAAGTTGGGACACTCTCACAAAACTGTATGAGGAAAAGCTGCTCCACAAAAAAATATTATTTAAGAGAAAATTATACACTCTTTGAATGCTTGTTTCATCATCATTTAATGAAAAAATCAATAAAAATAATGCCCTATTTTCTAATATTTTGTCATTGGGATAAACAATTCTAGACACTAAATGTATAGAAATTGTTCTCCAAAGTTTTCTTGATTCTATTGATCAAATTATCATCAACCTCACCCGCAATATCCAAATTGATATAACTATCTTTAATGGAATTTTAGCTGGGTTTATTGAAGAATAATATTGTAATAAGATCAAGTAATTCAGATGGAAAATATCAAAATAATCTAAAACTATTTCAATTGAACAAGAAATAATAGTGGATCGTAGTTGTTTAGGGATCCATAACCACAGAAGCTCTAAATTATGGAGTAAGAAGAAAAATTTCAGATGTTAAAATTATGAAAATTTGGGAAATGTTATAAAATATAGTTATAATAATATGTGTTTTAAAAGGAACTCACAAATAGATATAGATATTTCTTCTAGAAATGGATTCAAACTAGTCAGTGAAGAGATGAAGACTACTAATGTTAGACAACATCTTGAAGTAACATAGATTATTAACTCTAGAGAAACATGGAACATGATATCTTAGTAATAATGGTTTGATCAATATGAAACTATAATGGACGTACATGTGTGTATGGGGAATTATGATACCTTTAATATTTTAGGAATTGACACCATGAAACTAAAGATTCATGATAACATAATTCGAACCATTCAAAGTGTATTCCACGTGAAGGGCCTCAAAGAAATATTTTTTCCTTCAGATAATTTTTTGAAATCATATTCAATACATTCACTGATAAAAGGATAATGAGGATTTTAATGGTGTGAATGTGCTAATGAAGGTTGAGAAGATTTCAAAGAACACTTATGTTCTTATTAGTGAAATATACAAATAAGCAAAGATAATTGTTGCTTCAACTACCGCAATTGAAGCATTGATGGTGTTATGGAATTGGAAGCATGGATATATGTTTGAAAAAGGATTTATGATCCTTTCTGATTAGAAGTTTCTATCATGGATTGGGAATGTGTAATTACTATTTTTACGTATTGTGATTAGATTAATCAACACAAGATGATGATTGGAATTTTAACTTTTAGAAGTACGGAGATATTGGTGTTGATCTATTTTTCAATTAAGCAAGCACCAGTTGTGTCCATTAGAGGATTAAAGCAATTTATATCATTTATTAACGATTATTTTAGGAGGTGTTAGGTGTTTCTAATCATGAGGGAAAAAATTAATTTGAAATCTTCAAAACATTCATTGTATAGAAGGAGATTTAATTTGAAAAGAAAACTAAGAGTTTGAGGTTGAATAACAATGAAAAATATACGAGTGATGAGTTCGTTTATTTTAGTAAACAAGAATAAATTAAGAGACAATTCATGGAGGCATACACTCCTCATCATAATGAAGTGGTGGAGCAGATTAATGGAAACATATTGGATAGAACAAGGGTAATTTTGGAGACTGTAGGAGTTACTAATAAGTTTTTGAAAAAAGCAATAAACACCACATGCTATGTGATCAATCGATCTCTTTCAATGGAAATTTATCTTAATACACTAATGGAGATATAGACTGGTAAGTAATCTTACTATTCTAAGTTTCATAATTTTATACGTCCAATATATGTACAATTTAATGGCTAGGAATGATCAAGTTGGACATGAGATGAATGGAATGTATTGTCTTTGGACACATTGATGGTGTGAAGGGGAAATCATTTTTGGGATCCCACTACTCAAAAAATTATCATCAGTAGACATGTCATTTATTTTAGAATACATGGTGAAATGATGATTGATAAATTCATGGAAAAATAGAGTACATAAACTAAAACAATCAAAATGGAGGACGAAATAAAGGAAGCACTACCACAAAAATAGTTTTTCCCAGCGCCAACCTTTATCAGCACTTTTTTAGTAGCACTGATAAAGGGGGGCCTTTATTAATGCTTTTTAAAGCACAGATTAAGGGTAGACTTTAAAAAAATTAATTAAAAATAATATATTAATTTATAAATATATATATATAGTTATATTGATATAAATATAATATATAATTTGTAAAATATATTTTAGATAAGTATAAATATACATTTAAAGTTAATATACTTAATATATAAGATATTTAGGGAAAATGGTTTATAAAAAATTAGCAAAATATTTTTTAATTAATAATTTTCTAATTATTATGGAGTAATAGTCATTTATTAAGAATTTGATGACTAAAAAATAAAAAAAAAATTAAAAAAAGATCCAAAATATGTTGAAAACGCAACTCGAACTTCAAACGGCCATAACTTTTGATCCGGGTGTTTGTTTGAGCTCTACCATATATCAAATCGAATCCTATGACGAGATCTACACTCGAATATTAGATCAACCCTAGTAAAAGTTGTTTTGAGTCCAAAAAACTTCTAGAAGGCCTCCAAAACTAATTTTTTAGTATGGATACCCCTATTTTTTAACATTTGTGGATTTTCACCCTCGTTTAAGGGGGTATTATTGGATTTTTTTGGTGGGGACTGAATTTATTCCAAGTTATTACATTCATATTGATATTATTTATTTGAAATGTTATCGTTTTTTAAAATTCACTGCTATTTATAATCAAATATATAACAATATATACATATTTTTTATATATTCACACATTAAAATTTAATTATAAATATAAATAATAAAATAGATTTACATATAAAATGTATTAGCTTTATATAAATAATAATTACTATCCATTTTATTTAAAATTCAAATATATTAATATTTATATACCTATATATTAATCTAACTATATATATATATATATTAATATAACTACACATATATAATCATATAACTATAAATATATATATTAATATCACTATAAATATATATTAATATACCTATATATATATATATATTAATATAAATATATATTACTATACGAATAAGTATAACTATATATATATATAAATAGAGATATCATGAAATGGAAAAAAATCAAAATAGAGGAGTGGTAAGGGCTTAGGCGTGCATGGGGGAGGTCTCGAGTTCAAAACCTGGTGGAGGCAGAGGCGCGTGCGCATGGGGGAATATGGGAGGTAGTGCTGATAAAGGGTGGAGGGGTGAGTGCGGGTGCTGGAGGGGGTCAGAAAAGCACTGTAAAGGGGGGGGGGGATTAAGTGCAATAAAACCTACTGATTGGTAAGAGTTTTTTAATTTTTTTTAACTTTTATCAGGGCTAACGAACTGCTGATAAAAGGGGTCCTTTATCAGTGCTAAAAAGACAGCGCTGATAAAGGAACCTTTTATCAGCGCTTCGTTTTAGCACTCATAAAGGACCCGTTTTATCAGCTCCTTTTTAGCGCTGATAAAAGGGGTCTTTATTAGCGCTTTTTGGAGCGCTCATAAAGGGGACCCCCCTTTATCTTTTCCGGCTTTAATAGTGATTTTCTAGTGTTGTTAAAGGCCATTTTTAGTGCTGATAATAGGGTTATTGGTAGTAGTGATGAACTAATTTCCTATGAAGAATTTATGGAGAATGATGATGAAGTACTAGATGATCCTAGACTATGACTATCAAATCGAGGGAGAAAATCAAAAATATTTCACTCCAATTATGTCACTTATAGAATTATTTAGTATTACTTATTAACATATGACGGTGATCCATCTTATTCTGTAGAGGTTACCTAGAGTCTAGATATATCTTAATGAAGGATGGTGATATAGGAAGAACTTGAAGCACTAAAAAATATTAATACCTGAGATCTTAATCCATTACCTCATGCAAGGAAGGTCGTTTGGATCAAATGGGTCTACAAGATCAAGTTGTATGAAAAAGACAACATGGAAATATATCATATGAGATAGATGGTTAGAGGATATGATTAAAGGAAACTTATTGATTTCAATGAAACATTTTTCCTAATTATATTACTGGATACTATTTGAGTTATTATAGAAATGTCTTCGAAATATACTTTATACCTCAAGAAGCGTGATGTGAAAACATTTTTTCTCTATAGAGATATTTATAAAGTAATATTCATCTTCAAATTGTATTTTTTTAAAAGTAGGTAAATAAAACAATATTTTTAGGTTGATAAAATCAATGTATAGTCCCTAACAGGTGTTTCAGTGTTGGTACATAATATTTTATTCCCATATCACAATCATTGGATACAATATACTTGATTCAAGTCATTATAAATATTTAAAGGGTATTGATTGTAATTATTTAAACATTAAAATATTCTTTATGGAAGAAATATTGTCTGAAGGCCCCAAAAATGATCAAATATAAGAGACAAAGGAATTATCGAATAGGGAGTTTGATATGGAGGATGTAGAAACTAAAACATGATTCATGGGATATAGATCCACTACGATTGAAATAATAGGAATACTTGGATATCACAAAATAATTACTTGAGGAATGTCATGAAATGATTCAATATGCATGGATATAAACCAACTTATACTCTCCCTCTCTTTAATTAGGAACGACCCTCTATGATGAGTCATAATAGTGAAGTGGAGAGTATATAAATGTATTGAGTTCTATATGTATCTATAGTGGGGAGTCTGATGTTTGATATGGTTCATACTAAACCTAACAATACATATGATGTAGTGGAATTTAGTTAGTATATGATGAATCTAGAGTGAGAGATTTTGAACATAGGTTAGAGGATCCTAAGATACATCAAGTGGGCCTTATATGTTGCATTATATTATATATTATAAAATTTAACTATTAAAGGATATTTTGATTCAGATTTTGAAGGTGATTCTGACAATAGGACATCAACTAATAGTTATGTGTTTACTCTTATTTGAGGGCTTGTGAGTTGTATTTCAAAATTAAAGTCCATTTTGGCCTTATCCATGATCAAGTTGGAGTATATTGAAGCTATTTAAGATTTAAGAGAGGTTTTTTGGGTGAAATAGTTACTAAGGGAAATCGGGCATAAAAAAGGGAATATTTCATTATTTTTTGATAGTTAGAGGACCTTTTAAATTGAAAGGTATCCAAATTTTTATTCCAGAATGAATCACATTAGTGTACAATATCAGTTTTTTGATATGTGGTGGAGGAAGAACATGTGGATATGGATAAAATATATACTTGATAAAATCTTGAAGATTTTCAGATGTAGGATATTTAATAAGATACGTTTAGATGGTGTTGATCCTTGAGAAGCCATGAAGAGACAATATAAACATTTTTATAAGATATAAAGTATTTTTAGTGATGTTATTTGTTCATAATAAAATATTCTAGTGAGAGATATGTCAGAATACTTTTTGGGAGAGATAAAAAATAACATTTATTTATTTAATTCATTCAATGTGGTAATATCCCTACACTTATTTCCCAAAATTAATTTGGTAAAATAAATTTATTATAGGTGAGGACAATGGATGATGAGAGAATCTTATATAAGGGTATCTCACCTAATATTTTTCATCTCTAGATTCTCAATAATGAAATCAACTCTTGGTTTTATCTTTGAGTGTATTATATTTTGAGGTTACTCTCAATTTATTTAAGAGAGGATATTTTGAGTGTTTTCTATTTGTAATTGAGAGTGTGTATGTACACAACATTTAACATAGTGATATAATTCTATTTTCTAGTAGTTTTTTACCCCTTTAAATTGGGGGTTTTTTCTATGTTACATCAACTATTCATTTTTATCTTTGCATTTTTTCTCCTTTTTATCTAAAAATTATTGTTTTTCTGAAGGGACAATTATTTTCAATCCTAAAAAAAACACATATGGGAATGAATATAATGTATGTGTTATTATAAAAATACCCAATAGGACAACCTGAAATAAGGAAGGAAAATAAAAACTCACAGTTAGATTAAAGGAATTATTATATAGAAGAATTTAAGATAACAAGTAGAAAACCATTATTGATCAAAAATCATCTCTAAAGATGTCTATTATGAAAAGGATCATGGAATTAATTGATCCCTATAAAACCCAAATCACGTGAAATATATGAAACTTGGTATCTCCACAATATCACTATGTAGTAGTAGTAAAAGAGAACACATTTTGTACTGAAAGACAACTCAGTCAAGAGTGAAACCCACCCATATAGAGGAAACATACCAAGATACGTGTAGTTTTTATCATCCAATATAATTTCCATATTCATGAGTGGATTACCCATACCTTGTTCCTATTAAAAGGTTATATACTCCACTATATACATGGAGGAACAATTCCTTATAGAAACATATGCTCAAAGAGGGTTACCAACCCTATGGCTACTCTAGTCATCTTCCCAAACATTTCATTATCACTCTAAATATATAAAACATTAACATACTTGAATAAAAACCTCAAAAGATAATGATATATATACTATCAAATTTTATAAAGAAACAGTTAGAATAGAATATTCTTAAATTCAAAAATTTAATGCAGAAGAAAAATGATACATATTTATTATTACACAATATATATATTGGGTTTCATGGAATGTTTGTAAAAATGAGAATGGTGGTCTTGTATCCTTATCACCCAACCCTAGTGAGAGGTCACATGTAATTCCACGAGTAGTAAATGGAATTTGGGTCTTCTTGGATGAATTAAGAATATGTTTTTTGTAGAGCCTATGATATTTATCAAGTTCATGATGTATTCTCCAAGTACACGATGTGCAATTCACATAAATATTTTTATCAATGATTTAATATTATATATATAATTAAAATAATTTTTTTATACAGTATGAGATACTTTATATGTATATGTGATATACAAAGTATGTGGGTCCTTTTTCATAGACATTGTGTGTACTTGGGGTACCCATTGAGAAACATAGTCTGTTGATACAAAACATTTGACCTGTATTCACTTGGTGTGTGATTATAAAAATACTACATCCAAGAATTCTAATTCACCTAATAAGTCTCATGATGAGTATCTTAGAGGTAAATGTAGTATTACATTAATTTTGAGAAGAATCTAAAAGTTTTTAGCATTCATGTCATGTGACATGGGAATATATTTCATGTAGTCATGGTTTAATAAAATAAAAAAACTCTTTTCCCTGAATTACACTACAACCTTCACCTCTGGACATGAATATTAAATTGAGAAATTCGATCACATCAGAACACATCATTATAACTTACTGGGGTGATTTCCATGTATCATTTGTTGCCTTCTTTTTATAGTTTTTCTATTCATTGAAATCCACTTGAAACCCCTAGTTTTTTGGTCATCCTCTATTATATAATTATGAAACTAAAAAAATAGTGTGAGAAGAACATAAAGCATTGATCAATAAGTTGATGATTATTTTAATACCTGAACAACCATGAATGGGCCAAAATTTTGGTTCATTAAAGAACATGAGTAAAAGAATAGATATAATTGATTGTTCGTGGTGGGAAAACTATCAATGGATTAAGAATATACTATAACATTATATTAATTAAATAATTTAATCCATAAAAGATAAAAACTAATTCTCTTTTTACTAAAAATTATGAACAAGATTTATTATAAAATAAATAAAATTTTATTATTGAAGTAAATATTCATTGATAAATATAAGGTCTTTATACCTATTGATTTTCCCCTGTGGATTGTGTAATCATATTGTGTTATTTTGTGTTAATGTGTTAAGTGGGAGTCAGTGTGTGATTTGAGAAAATTTTATGATGTATTGAGAATCTACTTATTACATAGAGATTAAAGTTACTTACAATATTTTTTGATTAAGAAAAAATTAAAATAAGCAATGCTACCGTGGAAATAAAAAGGAACTGCACATGTTGGAAAACAAAATCAAGAATGAATTATTAAAATGAGAACCCTCTTAAATATGACAATTTTTGAACTTTTCCTCATGTTAAATTCATATACTATAGTGTGTGAAATAAATTCCTACAATATTACCACAAATATTGAAGTTAATATGTGTTGGAGAAGACATCCTAGTGTTTGACATGTATTGATGGATGAAATTAGTGTTAAAAATCACTTTGATAGTGTTATATAATGGATGAAATGAGACTAATGTTGTTATGTGTAGATAGTCATATTGAATAACTCAAAGATGTGTACTTATACTACATGTGTTTTTGGGAATGGATGGAATGAGGATAAGAATTTGTGACAATTTCACAGATTCGATTTAAAGTGTTAATGAGGGTTTAAGAATGTTGAGAAGTTTTTTAAAGATGTGATGGAGTTTAAAGTTGAAATATATCTCAATATGGTATCTTTATAAAGGTAAAGTAATACTTGGTAAAGGTAAAAAAATAATTCTAAGGGCTACATAATGGTAATATGTGAATAAAAAATATGCATATAGGTAATTCATGACTTATGTAATGTCATCCTAAAATTATGGGAGCTATATAAATTTCCTCTCAATAATGTAATACTTGTATATTTGCAGTCCATTCGTTGTGTAAAGGTTGTCTACAAGCTACAAAACATATATTAAGGAAAAATAATTCAACATTGATTTTTTTGAGGATATGTATGTGTGATTGAGCTATGTGTATATGCATTTGGCTATTCACATATCTGTTATTTTTTTTAATGTTTCTCCATAGCTACATTAAGGTAACACTGAAAAATAAGAGCTTATTACATATAGAAAACTTCTATAAAAGGAACATACAAATGTTTGAGACCTATATTAATGTAAATACTTGAACCTATGTAAAGGACATCCCCTGATTTATGATACCTATGTATAGGTAACTAAAATATTAAAGGTGTATGTAATGGTCAAGATCCTTGAGAATATGATACTTATATAATGTAATTTCTGATGTATTATAAATTCAAAAATTTCCTAGAATTGACCTCAAGGAATTTAAATATCACAAATATTTTTTATTTAAGCCATGTTTACAGGGTAAATGAATTAGATAGTTTTCTGAGTGATATCTACAACATAGAAGAGGAGACTACAACATAAAAAATCATTGACGTGAATACCACTACAATAAAGATAATTTTATAAGGTAGTTTTCAGAACATTTCATTAAATAAATCCTTATATGAAAAATAGCTAATTAGACTACTTAATTGAAGAATTAATTGTGTCTTACAGATTGGATAAGGTTATATTGATAAGATTTAGTGAGAAATAAAAATTAGTAGTGTACATTGATATAAATATGACAAAGAAGAAAAGTTTCAAGGAAACTATAAAAATATAGAATCCATTCTACTAACAAGGATAACGAGAAATGTGAATTGAAAGTGAATGAAACTCTTATACTTCTTTCGGAGACCCCTATTGATTAGAGGAAAAATGAAATAATAGATCTTCAGAACACCCACGTATAGATAATACGAGAAAAAGGTGATTAGGATAGTGGACACTAATTTTGGATAATGTATTATATTATTCTAATGTAGAAATTATATGTGGGTAAATTATATAAAAAAGGGGGAAATTTGAGAGAGAAAAGTGCTTGAATATAAATATCCAATAGATAATGTGTTTTGTTTAATATTTAATAACTCTTAAATAAAGATTATTCATGATAAAATACAAAGATAAAGATAAATAATACTGGGTACCAAAACTAATGGAAGAAGGATCCAAGCATCATTCAGTGATTTGTTCAGGGATCCCAAGTCATGATGAATGAAAGAGATGAGTAAGTCCAACTTTTATGTATTTTATAGATCATTTATTTGTAGTTGTGGAAATTTAAGAATTATGAGGAGCTACTGGGATTGAATATCCCAAAAATATTAGTAAATTTAGAATGTAGATAAAATATTCTGAAGAAGATTTTTGAATTGAGATATAGTACTGAATGAGTTTCTTTTATAATTCCTAAAGATATTATGACATTTGAAGAATAATCTATTATGTGTAAGGATATCAAATCTAGTGGATGTAGAGGAATGTTGTTTTAAACTATTTATAGACTTCAAGGAAAAATATGTGTGAAGTTTTTTCATATAAACTAGACGAATTGATAAAACTTATAGTACTCATGATATATAGGGAGATCATGGAGATAATATAAATCTACATAGAGAAGATATTACCATATAATTCATTTGAGAAACAGTTATCCTTATGCATTGCGAGTATCTGTGTATATGTGAGAATCACCATCCACTGTATCCAATATTTTATTATTATGTAGAAATCATGATATGAGAGATTAGCCATCCCAAGAAAAGATTATGCCTTTGAGATGAAACTTGTAAAAAAACAGTATATTATTATCTACTTTACTTTCAATAATGTGGTAGATGGTTTTTATAAAAATATGAAATATATCCATATTCAATAACCAAAAATATATGTTAAATTCCAAAGTGGGGAAAAGATAAATTGTTATCCTCTAAATGGAAATATTTCTAAATTGCCCCTAAATTTTATATTTTTTAATGAAGTTTATATGTTATATTTTTGAAGACACTCAAATGAAAAAATATGAATAATTTCAAATTAGTACTTATGTGGAAGTATTTTATAAATATATTGAAAATAAATAAATATAGAGTCTAATAAGATAAAAAAATATCAGTATAGGAAAAGGATCTATCGCTACTTGTATATGAACATATAGTATGTTCTCTTCTATTAAATCTATTGATAGAGATCCTTTGGATGGATCTAGAACAAAGTGTGATAATGATGAGTATAATGATGTTCATAAAAATTTATATTCTAAAATAAAATATAATTCGAAGAAAGTTACTCATAATGTAGTTACATATCTATATTTTCATAAATAATGGGATATATTCATGAGTAAACTCATCCAGAAAACAAACTAATACAATAAAATATAAATTATAAATATAAGTTGGAAAATGAAACAATATTTTCAGACTAGTGAACGATATTATATAAATAACCTTATATTACAACGATGACATGTATTTTATTGAAAAAAATTGAAAATAACAATTTTTTGTGAAGGAAGTGATTAAGGATACTATTAATGTGGTATTACAGGCATTGGAAAATATACCAAAGTGACTATGAATATCTATGATACACAACTGGATGTAAAAGATAAAATATAAAATAATTTTATAATTTCCTCTTAGAAATTTGAAACATGTTTGATGTAAAAAATTTAAATGGATAATTATGAATGGGAGATTAGTATAAAATCAGTTGAGTTTGAGAAATATTCACTCAACACGAAGCTCTCAGTGCTTGGATCAAATATGAGTAATATGAAAAAAAACTCAACCTAAAATATCCCATGTTTATAGAATAATAATGACACCAATATAGTTTAAAAGAAGTGTTTTAACTCAAAAGGGAATCATTCCTATAGTGAATAGTTCCTACGAAGTGTTGGGAATGGGTCTACCTCATGCACATGGACTAAGGTCACCGATTGACTTATAAGATACATACGAACTTAATCTATTTTTTAAAATAAACCCTGAAAGAAGAATTTTTTTAGATATGTGGGAAAATAAAACATTAATAAGCCTAAAATATCATCAAGAGTAGAAGTGACAATGTGTATAAATATTTGTTTCCCTATTGGATATCAAAATATGGGTTCACCAGCTGAAAAATAATATCTATTGAAAATTGGACAGATTTTTTCTACAAGTAAAAATAGAATATTTATGGGAAATATTCCATGTTACTAGAAATTTTAAAACATAGAAATTTATTTTTGGAATAATATGTTAGTATATAAAAATTAAATAAGTCTATAAGTAAGGTGTAGTAGTTCTAAAGTTTTAAAAAAACTCATACAAAAATAATAACATACAAAAGAAGAAAATGTTGTCATATCATAATAAGTTTTAATCACTTATAATTTTTTGGTGATAATAATATTTTTTGGATAAATTTATAATTAATATTGTTATATATCAAAATAAAATGATCATATGATGATGTGAAGTGGAGGCCACATTGATATAAGTAAGTAGAAAAGAAAGAAACACTATGTTGATGAAATAAAGTGGGAGAAAACTATCTAAATGGAGAAAAACCATGAATTGAGTAACATAATTGGATTCGTTTTTAACACTCTATTTGAATATATTTGGTGGTTTTCTATATAGGGTAACTTTCAAGTAGATAAAATAATGTGGTGATAGAACAATAAGATAGGTTACATTATAGATAATTGCTCGAGATGAATGTTTGGTCAAAAGGATATGTTAAAAGAAAAAGGAAAAGAAAAAATGATTTGATGTACCAAAGCTGATTATACTAAGAATAGGTCCACACAAAAAGGAAATGAAGATAATATTCTAGACATGTGTCCAATAATTTGTCCTGATTAGATGGAAAAGAAAAAATATAAGGGATAAAATGAACAAGTAAATATGATTTGATTACTCAAGTATAGAATCTATATCCAACAATGAATAAAGTTGAAAAAAATAAAAATAGATTCTATCTAAATAGGGATATATCTAGAAATTAATTCAAAAACTAATATTAATGGGGTTAGAACAATTTAGAACCTCAAATAAAAGAGTTTCTAGGTTGTGTAAGAAATCTCAACCTCCATACTACAAAAAAGATATAAAGAAACCCACCATATTCCTACATTTGTGTGATTGTTCTTTATAGAATTAATTGAAGGTAAAGCTAGAAAAAATTTTATCCATCACGTTTTGATGAAATTTAAGTTCTTTTTCATTTTCAGATTAGTATCATTATTAAATTAGTAACACAGTTTCATAAAGCATATTTATGGAAGAAAACAAACATGCTGATGATATATGGAGTGAAACCCGTGAGGGGAATTTTAGATGAAGTAAAGGATGCCAACTATATATAATGTTTACATGATTCTTGAACCAATAAAACCACTACAAGTAAATATGTTTGAAATATTATTCATAATCTCTTAATTAGGAAATGATATATGTTTAATATTATCATTGTGTTGGAGTGATTTTCAAACAAAAGTGGTAGTAATATTCCTCTTACATGATCTATTGTGATGTGTTTTTTGAGATGTATGGGTGATCAAACAATTCAAAACATTATTATTAGAAATCCCCTTGATGGTTGTAAATAATAATGGGGATCACATGTATTAAATTTATAGAAAACCATGGTGTCTAGGTTATGAAATATTATTTTCAACATTGATTTTTCTCTTATAGAATTATATTTATTAACTGATGGCTCATTATTATTAATGATATTGTTTCACCCATCTATTAAAATATATTTATTGGATATCATAACAAAGGGGGATAATATTGAAGAGGATAAACCCAATGGTCAAAGATGTTGGTATTTCATGTGGATGAGAGAACCCTTACATTAAGGGGTAAAATAGCTTTTCTCTTTGTATTCCATATAAATAAGGGAATGTAGAGAAACCTGTACCTGATTGTTTTATGTTATATTGACAACAAATCTAAAGGTTTAGATTAATTTTGACTTGTGTATTCTACGATGATATTTTTTTATTTGTTGTTAATATTTTATGAGGATATCAATTTGTTCCTTGAGACCATTAAGTGATAGATTAATTATCCCCCCATTACATGGAGGATTAAGGTTCTATCCACATGTATTGGGTAAGGATAAATAGAAATAAGCATGGATTCCATGTCAATTTATTGGAACACTACTTGTGGATAAAGTGAATAGATATGGAAGGTAGATAGTGAGGAGACCCATAAATTAAATTATTTTTTAACAGGTCCTCATGTTAACGAAATGTGATAAGGTGTGTGAAAATTATACATAACAATCTCATAAGAAGTGATGTGTTGGTGAATCCATATTAATGAGTAACTTGTATTTTCTACCAAAATATTGTTTAATAATCACACGGATGGAGTTTTAATATGGTTTAAATGAGGTTGAAGTGATGAAGGATAATAATTCACATTGTGTAAGAAAATGAGGGGTAATTATGCTGAATGTGTTGTTGATAATGGATTTGAGGAGGTTAAAAATGATTATAGATTTCATAAATGTGATTTAAAGTGCTTATGTGTGTTTAAAATTACCCAATGCTAATTTAACTAAGTTATAGACTTTACAATTGAAACATATATAAGTTTGTATTCTATGTAAAGGTAAAACAGAACATGTGTAAAATTAATCCATCAAATAAAAGGAAAAAATAATGGTAATCTATGAATAGAACTGGCTACACATAGGAAATTTATAACCTATTTAAAGGAAATCATGAAATTCCATGACATTTTTTAAGGTACTTGGATGTTTCACTATCTGTAAATAGGTAGTCAATGCATTGTGTGATAGTAGTCTTCATGTCACACAATCTTTACAAAGGACAACTCGTATTTTTGTTTGAGGATTTTTATTTCTGATTGATAATTTCAAATGTGACATTGGATATCAATTTAAGTGTAATTTAAGTTTTACGTATGTTTATTTAGAGTTACATATAGGGAACACTAAAAAATAAGTGATGCATAAAGGTATCCCAGATCTACTTAAAGGTACTTATGGATTTATGAGACCTATATAATGGTAAATACTTCAAACTTTTTAAAGGTCAGACCATGTATTATATTACTTATATAAATTCCCCCCAGTTATTTAATATCATTAAAAAAACATGATATTTAAGAATATGTAATTTCCAGAATGTTTCTTCTAAAGAATTTTAAAATCATATGATGTATGGAACTGATATTTAAGGAATTTAAATACCTCAATGTTTTATGACTCAATATATGTTTACTAGATCAGTAATCTGTCCAAAACATGTCATTAAATCTTCTATCATATTAAAATTATAAATTATTAGTGTTCCTAAATCGCACCAAATAAAACATCATAGATAATTATATGTATGAGGTTAATCCCACTGATATTGGGGAACACCATGATGAATTTTGACCAAATTTACAGTCTTCCCAATTTCAGTTTTATTTAATTAAAAAAATTAGGAAAATTAAATATTTTTTTAGGAAGAATGATAGAAATAGTTGAAGAGATATAGGTAAGGGTCAGTTTCAGGGTCTAGAAAATGATTAATCATAATGATACCTTGGGATAGACATATGGTTTGGGATGAAAAGTAGTGCGAAGGTCACCAATTGTTCATTGTCCAACCAATTTGATACACCTATTCTGGAAACCACTCCTTGGTCCGGAGTAATTTACATATTAATCACCATAATATTTGATACTAGGAATAAATACTCTCATGCTATAGGTCATATCATGATCAACCCCAACTAGGTCATGGTTATTCTATTACACTTATAATGGTAAAGGTAGATGCAATTGAGTGATATTGGAATTTTTTTTAAACATGGTTATTAGATATAAGATCATAAAATTATGATTTTATATTTTCATTATGTTTAAATACACCCTTACTCTTGAACACTATGGATTCATCCAATCATCATTGGGTGATCTTCAATGATAAAAAAACCATATTCCACAGGGAAGTGAAAGATAATGAAATAATGAGAAAAAAATAAAATCAAAGAAAATGTAATTAAAATACTGAAAATACCAAAATTACATCCAATATGGGAAAAGAAACGAAAAGAAAAACAAAAACCTATCCATGAAGAAGTTTGAGTTGGACCCCTAGATAAACCTCCCCATAGTTGAGCATCTTAATGATTAGAATAGAATCATTTTACCTCTAGATGGAACACATATTTATAATCACTGAAATAATATTTTATCTTCCATGTGTCAAATAAACATTTTAATGGCTATTTGGGTCATCAAGGATATCTTTCCGCTGAAGGATATGATGAAAATCAGCGTTTTTTATCTGTTTGATGTTTTTACATCATGTAATATTTACACGAAGGGTAATATAAAGCCCTGAAAAAATCAAGGCATGTACCAAATCTTTAAATATTCTATTCTCCATGATGACTTGTGTAACTTAATGTATAATTTTACATCATGTTTTGAGTACATGATGGGTAAATTGTGATTTCATTTATAGATGCTCTATTTTTCTCGAGTTCCTCAGTTTTGTGCCTCAATAGGATCCTACGATCATCCAACATCATAGGAAATGTTAATTAAATGGATTTCATGTTCACTTTGGCTTCAATATTTAATATAAAATTTTTCATATTTTGGTTGTCATGTCATGACAGTTTTCATCTCGGTGTGATGTGCCTTTATATTTCCCTATTTCCATGTTTTCCATATTATTTATCCAAATTATGGTCCAACATTAAAATACACAAAATATTAATATCATACAGATATATCATATTAAATCAATTATTAATAAATGTATTCACATATTAAAACCCATGAATATATTGATACGAAATATACATATGAAATATCACCACACTCAAATCTTTCCTCGTTCTAGAGAAAAAACTGAACATCAAAACATAAAGGCACCAAGTATTAAAAAGGGAATATTTAAATTATAATGTTCATAAAAACAGGTTATAATAGAATATTTTAAAATTAAAAAGAAAACACAATAAATAATTAAAAAAATAATAAATCAACTATAATTTGAAATTCAAGTCATTTCTCCCTTTTCAGGCACAATTTTCAACATTCATCAACACCCATTCCATTTTTAATTTTACTCACAATTTCTGAACCCACTCATCACTGAAGGTAATGAATTAATTTGAGTATTTATCATACCTCAAGTACATTATACTAAACATAGGACTTAACTTAATATACTTTCTTCTCCTTGTAAATACAATATCACAATTAATAATGGTGGATTTACAATTAGTGTTCAACTGACTTTGAGGATGAGGTTAAGTACATATTAATGTTGAAAATCAAGTGAAAATCAATGAGGAGGCTAAAATATAAGGTATAATACATGATATTCAAAATAAAATCTCAATGAAATTATCCCCACTAAAATATAATGAAATCTCACATCCCATAAAGAACAAAGTAATGGATCACATGCAATGTAATCATAATGAAAAATAATCCTCTATTATTGTTTATTTGATATTTTTCAGTAATTTTTTTAAAATCCATTATTGGAATGAAATTCATATCCAAGAACTAACCACATATAATAAAAATCATTGGTCTAGTTAAAGTGATTTTGATTCCACCAATTCAGAAATCATTTCTTTTTTTATCAATGTTCCTTGGATAAGTCTCACAACCCCCTCCAAACCACATTTGAATGTGAGATCATCAGCCTGAAAATGGTGATTTTTGACTTACCTAAGAAACAATCCATTAATATATTTTTTTCATTATATTTTTTAACAACAAGAGGGATAAATAATTTAATGTAATGAATAAAATGGC
This sequence comes from Viscum album, assembly GCA_963277665.1. Classification (NCBI taxonomy): domain Eukaryota; kingdom Viridiplantae; phylum Streptophyta; class Magnoliopsida; order Santalales; family Viscaceae; genus Viscum; species Viscum album. Next base: position 602,055,266 of record OY728119.1, on the reverse strand, counting down.
CATCCTTTCCAAAAAATAACATTGAAACATCGGACAATCTTCTATCAAGAACAATACCATATATCCACCATGAATAACCCTTCCCCCACACTAATCCAATTGAATATCAAGTAAAATATTAAAGGATTATAAGGAAAGGAAATAATATCTTGTAATTTGACTCAATCATAAAAAGGCCATCCATTGATTCTATGAGACAAGAAGAATAAATAAAAAAATGGGTCTCTAGATGAATGATATTATTAATAAAATGCCTCAATCGTATTAAAAGTAAATTTTTTCAGTCATAGCTTCAACAAGTTATTAATGCAAGTTCTAGGAGTTTTTCATGCCAAATATTTCACTCAACATATATGTTCATAAAAAAATAGAAAATATTAGGTAAAGTTTCCAAGGTTTGTACTAAAATTCCTCTAATACCAACTGTAATTCTCGACCCCAGTTACCCAGTGTTGGTGCATTATTACATAACATTGGAATGATACAAGGAATCATGTCCCAAAATACAGATCAGTTTAGTAGCCTTGTAAGTACTAGATACATTCATATGTTTTATATTACATCATGAAATAAAAACATTAACAAACTTTTGTCCCCATTGACCACTCTTATATCTTTATCCTATCCCTACAAGTCAACCATAAAATATTTCTACACCTCCTGGGAAAAATAATACATAGAAAGGGGTGAGATCAAATTCTCAGTAAGGATAACAATATAGCAGAAACTTCTATAAATAAGCATAAACATGTAAGGAAATGTATAAGACTAAAACATAAGACTTTTAAACCTAAACATCAGCATAATATGAAAAATATAAAACTAAATAATTCCATTTAATTATTAACATGGATTTGTACTAGTCGAATCATCACATGAAATATCAATAGCCACTTTTATAATGATGGAATGCATAATTCCAGACTTCATAAACACATAGTCAAAGCCTTGTGCCAAGACTACAAATAATATTTTGTCAAGGCCTTATGTCAAGTCACTTGTTTTTCTCATGAGACCTACCCATGTATTGAGGAACTATAGTGGGCTACACCCGTTACTCAGTAAGTCCAATGAATTCTTCATATGAAAAGGTTTAAACATAACATAAACATTCGTATTAAAACTAGCATACCAAATGTGAATACTTTATTAATAATCCATGAATAGTGTAGAAATAATACATCCACAGTCAAACATATCAAAAAACGTTCAAATTAATATGGATGATTTTTATTATAATAAATCAACATCAAACAAGTTTAAAATCCATCAAATGATGTTGACATAGATGAAATAAAAACTTCTTGTAGAGAAATATCTCCTTTTATTTTGAAATAATATAAAGATATATAATTATAAAATAAAACATTTATTTTGAAAATATTCTTTTAAGCTTGTATGGGAATCTTTGATGATGTTATAATGGCAGAAAATATCTTCACACACCGTATAAGTTAAAAAAAATACTTTCTTACCTTAATTTTGTTAAGAAGGTCATAAAGTACCTTGTTTGGAAAATGACAGAAATATTCATTTCAAAACATATGTTGTCAAATAAGGGTATAACTTACGTTAACCCATATTCTATTAAATTTTTAAAAGGTTTTGAAATGCATTTTTATGAAACATGGATGTGGATGATAAAGTGGTCCCAATAGATACTTACGTAAAAAAAACCCGAGATAATAAAGAGATTGTGAAATTAACTATTACCTTGTACTTTTCATTAGTAGATGGTATGTTAACCATTTGAATAATATTAAAAGATTTTTATTAAATTATAAAATAATCATATACATAAATATGATATCATATATGATCTTATAATATTTCTTTGTTATTAATATTTAAGTAGTATCATCGTTCCAGATGTTAACTGATTCGTCTTCCTTTATAAGTTTTGTTACATAAGACATGTTTGTTATGTATTGGATGTATTTTATTTATATCCAAAATGATATTAAGTTCTTAAAAATTATTTTTAATCATTATATGAAAATTATTCTTCAATGGATACGATGAGTAAATGAATCTCATCATGTTCGTGGAGACTGTAATCTGTACGTACGCACGAGCGACAAATATCATTCTTCTGATATAAAAATCATATATAATTGGATGGAATATCATATATACAGAATCCTTATAATGTTATATATATTATTTATGTCAGTTATACTCATTATTATACCCATACAAATAATTAAGGGTTTGAATAACAAGCTTCACCATGATGTGGAGATGGTAAGATGTACGTACACACATATAGTGACATTGTCTTTTATAGGGTGGATAGAATAATGAATATGGTTGTACCATTTTTATAATAACTTCAAAGTATATGGAAGATACTTTAGTTATTATTATATAATGGAAACAACAAAGAAAGATGATGTGGAAGAAGAAAATAACTTGAAAGAGGTGATGAAATATTTACCTCTTCTTCGGGTTTTTCCTTTTTATTTGATCAAAAGGGATTTTTAGGTTGTCTTCATGACCAAATTAAGGCCTCTAGGACGCATTTAGGGTAGTTTTTAGGATATTTGGGCATGGTTTGTCTGAGCCAAATGGTTTTTAAGGTTTAAATTTGAGATAATGGGAAGTGCCCTTTTATAGGAGGGGTGAGGGGCACCTTAGGAAAATATTAAAATATTATTTTATAATAAACTCATTTTCTATTTCTAATGGATCAAAAATAATTTATTTCGAGGATAAGGTTGTTAGAGGTCTAAAAACACTAAAACCATAGGTTTTAGACAGGTTTGAGTCACCATATTAACCTTATATTTTAGATTTATCTCTTAGTTAAATAGTTTGACATTTAACATGTCTCTTTGTATTTTTATATTATATGGTTTATAAAATTAAAATAAACTTCCAGGAAAACCCCAATAGGTTAATTAATGACATATATAATATTATTTAGGCCCTTTTTCCAAACCTTATATTTTTAGGAATATCATATCAACCAATAATAAAGTATTTGTTTTTAAAACTCAATTATGACAATTTAGACATTATTTAATAAATGATTTTTTTAAAGTCTTAAAAACTTTATTACTTAGAAATAAATTCATATATTCAATCCTAAAATGTCATATTGACTTATTCAGTTTGTTTAATTCATCAAAAGTCTCAATTTACATTTTTTGGATATTTATAATATAAATTATTTTAATATTTCATTATTATTGTAAATACTACGTCATCATTGTGTCACAAACAAATTAAATTATTTAATTTCTAGAAATTATAAATAAAATATAATTATGTAGGAAATATTTTTATCTTTCTAATGAATATTTATAGTCAAATTTATATTATGCATAACCCTATATTAAAAATGGTCTAGTTATTAAACTTTGAATTTAACTCTTTTAACTCTTCTTTAAATAGAATTATAATGAGTGTCCTAATCTAATACATGTGAACCAAATGGGGTAATATTTTATTAATAATGTTTTTTTGGTTTAATTTTACTTATCCAATATAATTAGTACATGTTTTAGGGTAATTATGATATCATTTTTACCCTTAATTACCCAATTTACTATTAACAATGGTAAATAAAAGTCAAAAGTTACTATTCAACAAATATTATTTTCATCTTATGGAAAAAAAATTACTTAAAAATATTAACCATGTCTCTCAATGTTCTGAAAATCAACTCACAGAAGTGGTAAACTTATGATTTATGTGAATTTGTAAATGCTCCTTGTAGGTGGGTAAAAGACGGTAAGAAGTTCAATAAAGTTTTATATATCTAATATTATTACAAAATGACTCCAATGAATTACACAGAATATATATAGGTATTATGTATCTACTTTGACCTAAAATAAATTTAAATGAAATAATTAATTATTTAACTAAAATGTCGATTTTAAACAATAAAGCAGTATTTTTCACTATTCAACAAAAATTGAATGTTTTCAGAAAAATACCAAAAAATCACCCTAAGGTAATTTCGATATTCCGAATCCAAACATGAAGTCCATATTGAAATATAAAATTTATAAAATTTCAAAAAGTGAGTATTACTATTCATAACATCTAGTTTTATTGGTCGTGGTGTGTTAGAATCTTGAAGTTGCATACAATGCAAGCTATTGCATTATTCAAAGGGAAACGTACTGTGGAAGCTTGGGGTGTGTAAAATCTGGTGGATATAGAAAAATTATTCAATTAAGGATTAATTGGTTTAAAATAATGAGTTATAATGAAAAAATTTCATATACTTTGTGCGAATCCATAAAACCAATGGAACTTATGGTATGCATGGATATTATAGAATGACTCTTTGAATATAGTAATAATTTATTCCAGGGTAAGTATAATGAGATGAAAGTAAGTGAATAAACTATAAAACATACTATTGGAGTGACAGTCACAATCCATTGGAGTAAAAATTTCATTATAGTGGATAATCCATTATTATGGGAAATAAGGAACCATGGAAAGGAGAAGGTCTTTGATCCAAAAATTGTAACCATACCAAAAACATTTTATCTAATTTATGTACATTGATGTTTTAGATAATTTCTCTATAAAAAAATAAATAAAACCATATATACTAACCACAAATAGAGGTTAAATTATAATAGGTGGAAATATTTTTATTGAGTTTGGGATTTGGTAAAAATTGGAAACACCTAATTCAACCCCTCATAGGTGTTTGTATCAATATTACTAGATATTTAACCCATGTTTATCCCATGTTGGAAAATTAATTAATTAAAAAATTAGGCTGACATGATCAGTGAAAATAATATAATTTAAATTTAGGAAATATTTTCTTATTATAAAAATAATAAATTCAATTTAATTGTTTAGTCCATTAACTTTTATTCCACATCATTTTTATGTTACATTATTTCTCAAATAAATTAGAGATACACAACAATAATGTTCAAATTATGAAGCAATTTTTTGTAGGATATGACTAGAATAAAATAATATTTATGAATATTATTATTATTTATTATCGGATTAATACACTTTACATATTTTACTATTATCTTCATATGTGTATTTCTATTTTACTTTAAGGTGTTTGAAGAAAATTATTTAATTTAGAGGAATATGAAAAATAAAAAAAAGTAGTCCAACCTTATTAGTAAAAACAAAATTCTATGATGATCATCCATCAGTCCTCATTCATCATTGACATGACCATCGTAAAGAATACTGAGAATATTTTTTTTTATTTACTGTGAAAGGATATATATAGAGTGGAAAAGTGGGGAAATAGGTTTTTTGTTTCAAAAAATAAATAATAATATATCAGGAATAGCGGAGGATTTAACAAAAATGGAATTATTTGTTTATAATGCCATCATAAAAGCCTTGATGTAATTATACTCACTAATAGAAAAAACATTTACAGGATTTTTATGATCTTTCTACGTCATTATAGTGAACTTTTGAAAAACTTGGGGATGTATAGAATCTACATTACTATTTCATTTCTACCATATAATTTAGCCTCTATTTTATTGTGAAAAATCATTTCCTCCTCACTATAAAAAAATAATGTAAACAATAAATTAATTTTTACTTGTATTAATGATTTTAAATTATCAACCCTAGTTTTTAAAGAAATTCCATAAAAAAATATACCACTCAAAATAAAATTCCACCATTCTAGACTCAACTAATATATTAAAAGTTTAATTTTGGGCTCTGTTTAGGAGTCAAAAACATGAAAATGAAAATAAAATATTATATATATTATATATTTTTGAAACCCCACAACACTAATATTTAAATTTTCAAACTCCATGACCACGTCCAAAATAAGTTATTAAATGTTTTCAAAGATATTTTTCTATAAAAACACGGTGGATACATCCTTTACACCTTTAATTATTTTCATTCTGATAAGTAAAACTCTTATAAAGATATGGGGGTACTAATCTAAAATCATATTATCATCATCCCATGACCTCTCTAATATTTTCCATTTGAAGAATAAATCTCAAACCAATAGAATACATAAACCATGAAGTATCTTCTCTATATGACCCTTGATAGCCACATAGTACTACAAAATGCCAGTTTCATCCTAAAAAAATAGATCATCCTAATCAATAATGTGTGATTGGTCATGCACATACTACCTCATCCAAGACAAATGGAAAATGTTGTGTACATAATCTATCTTCTTTGTAAAAGATAGTAGATAATAAACCTCACCTGACCTACTTATAATTTTGTAATTTTTTATGAATCTTTGGTATAAATTAACTCATCATATAAACCTCCTAAAACCATGTCTAAGTGAGACATTTAATAACACATGGTCTCCCCCCTCAAAATACAAAGGACTCCATATCGAATCTATATACAACATCTAATTAATTTAATCCATCATCATGCACTCCGGTATCACCTCCACCTTCTCTACCATCGACTACAATATCACGGGAACAATTATTTATAATTTTATTAAATATATCAATCATAGGGGAGACCTACACTATTTGCTGTAAAAGTAATTGAATGGTGGGATTTTAATATAAGATTGATAATAGTTATTATATTAAAAGTCTAATAAATATATGTGATCATCCCTAATCTTACCCAAAAATAATACACATTCTCATAACATAACCTCATGAATTGGAATTTTCCTTTCAATTTTTCAATCTATCTAGGGGTGGAATTCAGTACTCGAATATAGATAGGTACAAAAATCACCATATCAAATCCTATATATCCCAAATGTAAAATGTTATTAAAATTTAAATATAACTTCCATCTATAATATAAGAAATAAAATAGTGTCATTTTTGTATAGGCATCCTAATATCTCTACTAGACATTTCTATGAAATAGGAATTAAGTGAGCTGACTTGGTTAGTTGGTCAGAAATCCCCTATAAAATAAAACGAGCCTTAACTTATTATGAAATTCATTTCAACAAATACATAAATATACTATTGAACATCCCCAATATAACATATTCTGTATGGATGAAAGTTATTGGAACATAGTTCTCATCCTTCACCTGATGATATGAAATGCACCTAACAGTGAACCATAAAACTCACCACTTCATTCATGGAAACAAAAATTTATTCTTATGATCCTAGTAGATCTTCATTAAATTGGTATATACTACTAAATGGGAATTATGTAAATCCTTCAAAACCTCAAAATAAATAAATTTTAGAACCAATATCACCCTAGGTAGTGGATGGCATGCTCCCCACTTTCGTAAAATTCTTTTAGTGTATCTCTAGAGATAATATAGTTGATAAAGATCATATTTAGAAATATTTTATTATGTAATTAAATTTTTTAATCCTAAAACTATTTAATTTAATGAAAAATTATCAAAATTTTTTGGTTTTTTGAATATTTTATTGGCATCTTTTCAAAAATGACTAAATTTTGGGTTTTATGTTTTTTCATTTACATTTTTATTTTTTCATAAAATTCAGCACACTAAAACATTTTTTTAATTATATACTACTTAGTATTAACATAATTTAACTAGTCTTAAATAATAATTCTACCATAGTTGTTCCAGATGATGCTTACAACTAGGACATCACAATTTATGCATAGACATGTTGAATTTTAATGATGGGACCATATATCAGATTGTACTAGTCCTAAAAAGATAACATTTTATCTGGAGATGAATACCAATCCTAGGGATTTTTTTAAACTATGGATTCTCAAGATTCAATATTTTTAAAGGAGATAATTTAATGAGAAACTAGTGAAAGTGAATTTGTATAGTCTTATAGGACATAAATTTTTTATCTAATACTTTGGTAACAAAAATGTGTAAACAAGTCTTAAGGACCTAATATTTTGTTAGAGAAATGATAAGAAATACTGTAGAAATTTAATTGAAGGAAGAATTATCATATGCTATAATTTATTATCCAAAACAACTGTGAGATTTTGGAAGATAAATTTGAATTGAAAATGATCCACCCTCAACCTTATAATTTTTTTATCTCACATTCTTTCAAGGAGTTATACATTTTTTATTGCTAAGGAATGTTTTTGTTGTTTTACTCTTATTAATTATATATATATACATTAATTTTTTCATTTGTTATACTCTTCTATCTTGCTATCTATTTTTTATTCTCCCTATTTGAATCTAATATCCAAGAAAATAGACAACTAACCTCACTATTGATAGAGGGAGGGAGGATTTTTAAATGAGTTTCTTATGCTATAATGATTTACATTATTTTATTCTAAAATTTTAGTAGTAGATATAATGATTTAGGTGTGTCATATACCTACTTTATTATTACAGAATTCATCCTCTTGTTTTACTTTTGTACTCTTATTCATCATTTAAATGTTTCATACAATGGAGTGGTATTAAGGAGATGATTTTTTTCTAAGGAATTCACCTAGATATAGTTTGAGAGAGATTGTCCAATTTGAAGAGGTATCAATTTAAGGTAGTCAAATTTCAACAAAGAGGATGTTGAGTGATAGTTCCTGAAGTCTACATGAAACAAAATTATAATCAATATTTTTTAAAGAAAAATGATTATATCATTGTAAACTATGGAGAACATCAGTCCTCTTTCTAATGATTTCATCTCTTATAAGTCCTTCTTCTACTTATATCGACATTTTTTCTTTTATATGTATATATTTAAAAAATTACCACTATGTTAGAGTTAGGTTTTCTTTAGTGAAATATTTTAAGTAATAGATAGTTATAATAGATAAGCGACTTTTGAAAGTGGCCTCCCTGTGATATTGACCTTAGGTCATGCCAAAATATTGTATTTTTAGGTAAAATAAGAAATTATTGGTGTGGATTCATGAAAAATACCTCTCCCCACTAGTCTTATCGAACCTTGTAATTGAAATTTCATAAATGGCCCAATATTACTTGGAAAAATAATTGTAGGATCCAACACCATCAAATAATTGTTTCTAATGCCTTTTTCCTCCATATAGTCTAGCAATAAAAAATATAATTTATTAGAAACCTCATATATAAGTTGATGAACGTATTTTCAACTAAGTACATTGGATAAAACAGTAATCTTCCCTATATTATATAATATCATAAAATAATATTACTATAGGAACTTTATCCATCACTTATGCCTAAAATTGATATCCCTCCGTGAAAAGACATACTTGTGCATTTTGGGATATGCGTATGCCATAAATTTCTCACTGATATGATACTATATCTACATTTACAATTAAAACATAGGGGTCAAAAGATTTATGTTGTTGATCACATGGTTTTTCTCATACAGTTTTTTCTACATGGACCCAAAATATATATAATATTATCTCTATATCTGCAAACAACATAGCCTAGACTAGGATGAATTATAACAAATTTATCACTCCACTCCTTCATCTAACAAGTGTATCACTTTTTTAAAATTCAACATCTAATTTATCTCCTTGAATTATACCTATAATTTCTCAAACTAGAATAAATTTTCTTTATTTTTTGAAATTTTCTTCATTGGGGTTGCAATATGAGATAAGACTTCCTAGAACCTCTATTATTATCCTGCTAGCCCAAGGAAAATGGGCACCTAAATCACCATCTTGGGTGGATCCCAGGCCAAATCTAAATAAATCATTATGGGATCAAATATAATAAAAAAACAATGTAATAACATGTATAAGAAAATATTCTTTTTCAATCAAGAAATTTAACATCTAGTAGTTTCAATTCAACTACTTATCATAAAGTATGTCTAGGATAATTATTATATAATCTGATTGATACTTCACATCTAAGAGTAAATGAGGATTTATTTGATGAAAAACAACACTAATTTATTCATGAATGACTATAAAATATAGTTCACGAGTCCCATGAATAGTTATAAAGAATTCAAAACGTCGAATGATATCACTAGGAACTCATTGTGATAGTAGAAACAATTAATTTATAGCTTTGGAATACCCACCTTATAACCCAAAGCCGGTGATACTTTGGCCTGAGATCAATCCTTGAGAGAAATATATCAACTTTTAGTTGATCAAATATATTATCTATATTTATAATGTGTAATTATTCTTGATTTTCCCTAAATTCATAAGATGATAGTGAATACACAAACTCAATATCTTATCCACCGTATTAGTGAGTAGAACATTAGCCTCTTAGGGGACACATTGTGTTTAATAAAAGATTTTATTGAATTCCCACCAACTAAACGAATAACTCATTTAACTTATCTAGGTCTATATGATAATTCAATAAGGATATTCGTTCTTACCTAGGGTTCATTAGATTAAAAAAATTACATCACAGTGAGGGGGTAATATTTAGACTTACACTGAAAAAACACTCACATAATCCTCTAATATTGTTGAAAACTATTTCTTTATAAAAGGAGTGGCATAGAGTTATTTGATCATTATTTTATGAAAAATTGACCATAGTATATATAGGATATGGTCTTATTATTTCATCTAGGGATCACATTCACTAGTAAGGGAGAATATTGGTTTATCTATATGATGAAATATACATCTAAACCAATAGAAAACTATTTATCCCAATTCAATTTTAGAAGAACATGATTATATGGATATATTTTTAAATTATTATTTTTTTCCTATGATTTAGAGTTGAAAAAATATCCTCTAACATTGTGTTTTGTTAACGAATAAGGAATATATTAATTAAAGTGGGTATGATTTTTATGTATGATTTTTTGATGAAGTATATATCCTATTCTGACTCACATGTTATAATCTTTATTATATGAGGTGAAGGTATTTTCAATATTCTGAGTTGATTTGAAGTTGTTGGTAGAGTCATTTATATGAAATGAAGTGAATCGAATGCAATTTGTGAAATATCTATTTTTAAGGTAGAGACTAAAAATGGATAAATCCTGATAAACATAATGATGAATCCTATGAAATATAATGATTCCAGGTTTTTTATAAGGATCATATTTTATATTATAAGGATTTTCCATATGAAACATAATTATTAATAAGAGAATGAATTAGAGAACTTATAAATGAATGACCTACATAAGGACAAATACAAACTATGTAGGGATCATCTATGTTAAGATAATGATCACGTATGTGAAAAAAATAATGATACCCATACAATTTAAATAATATTCAACATTTTTAATGATGATGTTTATTTTTTAGGAATCGTTTCACACTTTGTAAGGTTCATTCATTATTTTCTAGGAGTCATTGCTAACTTTATAAAGATTATTTTAGTTACTTAGAAATAATATCATCCCACATTATAGGGAAAAATCTGACACATCATAAGGATAATTCTATGTGTATTGAGTAAGATAAAAGAATCATAAGGATAGTTGTGATGTTCAGAATTATGAGTTCATTTAGACAATATATATGTATCTAGAATTTATTTTTTTGATGAATTATTTAATATTATATTATTATAGTTATATTTATTCAGGGATTAATCCAAAAAAATGAAATTTTTGATTCATATAATTTGATAAAAATGTTTTTATGATGAAGAGGAGAGTTGTTACAAGTAAAAGAGTATAAATTATTGTAAAATTTATTAACCACACAACAACCAGTGATGCTATATTATAGTTCTTGAAACCACAAACGTTCTATGGATGAAATGGATTATGGTTTTTGTTTGTTGACAATATTCATTGGACGATTATAATTTTTTCAAATGAAGGGATCATATAATTCATGTGGACAAAAGAATTGAAAGTGGCGTCATTTCCCCATGTTTTCCAAATTTTTGGGCCTAAAAATAAGAAAATGGAGAAAAGTGTATTTGGAAAAGAAAGTAGTGTGCAAGATTGTAGGTGTAATGGAAAATTGTGTGCAAGGAATGTTTCTGGATTAGAACATCGACAAATAAAAAAGGTATGAGGTGCATAAAAAATCTAGAGATATGGGTGAAAAATGGTTCCTGCCTGAAAAGCATTCCGCACAGAATGAGAGTTTTTTGCATGAAACTGTGGGTTTTTCACATGGGAGTCGGTGAAACCTATAAATAAGAGGTGACCACCAATTTGAGATGGCTTAAGACTTAGAAAAGATTTGAGATTTTTATCATGTAAATATTGCGTGAAAAGGAAGTTGCACGTAAAAGTTATGGTGGAACGTAAAAGTTTTATTTGTGAGTAAAAGTGGGAGTTGCAAGTAAAAGTCGAAGTTGCACATAAAAGCTGAAGTTACACTCAAAAATTGCAGTTTCATGAAATATTACCACATAATTATGAAAATATTTAACAAAAATAGTAGACCTTGCATGAAAAGGATAATATTACGCGCAAAAGTAAGATATTTCACGCATAGGGTAGGTGTTGCACACAATTGTCTGTATAATATGAATACATGTTGTGAATTTCTGGTTCTATGGTTCAGTGCTTTCAAGTGCTTCAATTCAGGACTTTGATGCAAGTAGGGTCTCCTCCTGAATAGAGACAATGACTTCAATGCAAATCTATTAAAGGACCTTCAAGTTTATAAACTGAGTTAGACTTCTTATACATCAGTGAGCTTGGGGGAGTCGACGGAAGTGATCCAAGGGATACAGTTAGATTTCCCTGAATCATTCTAAAGGTTATGTGCCTGGCACATAGTTATTATCTCCAAACCTTGTAATCCATAAACTAGTGAAGAGTATTGAATTTTGGTACAAATAACACACTGTCGGTGTATTCTCTTTGCACGTTTCCCTTAGTGGTGAACCAAGTAAAAGTGTTGTGTGGTCTCTATGAATGTGATTATTTGTTTTCTTTTTGCAATAGTCTAACAGGTTTAACAAATTCCTACTAACGTGGGAAGAATATCCTAGTTTTAAAATAAAAATTTGAAACCCTAATTCTCCTCTCCCCTCTCAGGGTGTCCTGTGGTCCTAGAAGTGGTATCAGAGGTTAAATGTTGCTGATGTTAGATCTGTCCTTTTCCATCATGTAGAAGGTATCGAACGCTAGGGGAATCCCTCTCTTCAATAGAAGTAAATTTCAGATTTGAAAAAATAGAATGAGATATCATCTAAGATCCCTTGGAATGGAATTACTCTTTTCTACTATTCAAGTAATACAAGTTACATATCCAATAGGGTTTGCTATGACCAATACTGATGGGAAAGTTCTTTGTAAAGATGAAAAAGCTCAGAATTCTCTCACTACATCTCTTTCTGATAATATATATCTAAAGGTGTTGAGTTTCACCTTAGTAAAGTCTACAGAAGATAAAAATTAAAATATTTATGAAGGATAAATCAAAGTGAAGGAGGAAAAAATTCAAGTCTTGCACAATAGGTTCGATGTTCTAAAGATTCACCATGATGAGAATGTATATTCCTTCTTCAATAGAATTACTAATTTAGTGGGAGAAATTAGAGGTCATGGAGAGGAAATCAAAGGTATTGATATTATAATGAAAATCACGAGAATTATTTCTCTAATATACAATGAAATGGTATCCATCCTTGAAGAATGAGATATATCTAAACTATATCTAGATGATCTTCTAAGTATTCTACTGGCATATGAGATGAGAGTCAACACAAAAGATGCAATGACTCCTATTAGTAAAACAATGGAATTGAAAGCCATGGAAAAATTGAAAATTTTAAAATATAGTGGTGGTAATGATGATGGGGAAAAAGAAATTATTTCTCTCATTTCCAGGAATCTTAATAAGGGAAAAGGTAAATATAAAGGTAAGTTACCTCTATCATGTATTCATTGTGGAAGAGTCAAGAACATTGCCTCTCAGTGCCAAAGAAAGATCGATGATGAAGAGAGCGAAGTAGAAGACATTGAGAAGCCTTGGAAAAAGTTTTTAAAAAGGGTAGGCTTCAAATATAGAAAGAAAGTGCAAAAGAAGAGTTCTTTCTATGAAGAGGAAGATGATGATATTGAATTCTGTGAAGAAGATGAACAAGAATCTAAAACTGGAAACTATGCTTCCATGATGGATACCATTGAAAATTAGAACCCTTCGATCAATAAAGACAAAGATAATCAGATGACTCTTAATGGTGATCCCATTTTGAAAATTAAGTATTAATTTTCTATGATTGAGAATAAATTTAAGAGGTATAATAAGTCGAAAGTAATGGTGTAAGAATCATTAGAATATGTTGATGAGCTTGAAGCTGAAATTGAACGACTAGAAGAACTAGTGAGAGTACAATATTCAATCTTTGAAATCACAAATGATGTTGTGGAACTAAATATTATAATTCAAGAATAATCAATGCTCATCAATTACCATGCATCTAGAATGGAAGAGAAGTACAGGTCTGTTGAGGGTCATGAGGAAGAAGTTGTTACTCTTAGGAGTAAACCTGAGTGCCAACCGACCAAAAAATAAGGAAAGTAAAAAATTCATTTTAGATGACTCTCAGATGTATAATTTCTAGTAAGAGAAAAAAGTGATTTAGATGAGGTTGAAAAATCACGAGTGATCAAAGAACCGCCTATATGGGAAATAGTGTACTCAATTGTGAAGTTGAGTCATCAACTCCTAGAAGTAATGTGAACCAAAAGAAAGACATGATAAAATTTGGACATATTGAAAAGGTTCCTGAAGTGCTGAAAAAGAAACCCTCAATCCAAACATAATGAAGAATTAATGATTTTCCTCAATCTCTCAGAAATTATAGGCAGTGCAACTATTTTACCAAGGATGAAGGAATGAGGAGAAACATAAGTGATAAGAGATTTCATCTCATAAAGTGTCAGTTTTGTGGATATCTGGGCCATACCATGTCATATTGTGAAGATACAAGGAGCTATTTGAATGGGGAAGATCCATGGAGTCAATAAAAAGGCTGATTTAATATCATACATCTTATAGAAGAAATAGTTTCTATGGATACTAGTTTTAATATTCTAACATTGGATATAATGCGATGTATTGAAGGAAAAGGCATTATAGGAGAAATTCATACAACTCTCATAGATGGGTCAATACTCACCCTCCTAAACATATTGTTCTCACAAATGGGTTGTCTCCTCTTAGAGAAGAGTATGGGTATGAAGAATCTGATTATGTGAAAGAAAGGGTTGTAAGTCCATCAGTTTCCTAGGCTTAATCCAATATCTCATGGAAAGAGAAGGAGAAAATTGACAAATCCAATTTGCAGAAGTTGATCTCAAAGCTACAAAAACTAGAAGCACCTTCATTTTTGACAGTGGATGCTTGTTCCATATTAAAATAAATTCTAACCTTTAATGAACATTGAGAATAAGTTTGATGGAACATAGAGGTTTGGTAATGATGGTTCATTGAATATTAATGGCAGTGGAAATACTGCACTAGATAATGAAGAGATGAAGAAGACTGAATTTCTTTATGTGGACAGTCTATGTCACAATATTCTTAGTGCGAGTAAACTATGTGACTCAGGGCTCATAGTATATTTCAATAAAAAGGCTGAACTGTAAAAGGTAAAACATGGAATTCTCTCAAGAAAGGCTACATAATTGATGGAAAGTTATATCAGGCGGATAATGAAGAGAACTCTTTCTATCAGTCTGTTGAAGAGGAAAAAACACATGGAATTGAATGCTTGGGAACATTAATCAAAAAAACGTAGAAAAGATATCTAAGCATAAGATATTCATGGATATACCCATTCTAAAATGTGAATGAGAAAAGACTTGTGATGCTTGCATATGGGGGAAGCTAGTTTGTAGTTCATTCTCATCCAAAGAAGAAAAGGGAATCAAACCTTCTTAATCTAATCCATAGAGAGAAGTGTGGCCCGATAAATGTTTCTGGACGTTAGGGAGAGAGGTACATTATCATATTCATTTATGATTATAGTATAATTTTTTGTGTAATGGTTAATCATAGGAAGCATAAAGTACTATATTTCCTGAATTCATATTACCAAATAGCCGAGAATGATACAGGACAGACAATAAAAGTCATTCAATCTGAAAATGGAGGGGAATAAACATCTATTGAGTTTGATAATTACCTAAAAAACATGGAATATGGAATGAGGTAGGTGTTTTGAGAACTACACAACCAAATGGAGTTGTTGGGAACTGTAACTGACAGATCAACATCCTGGCCAGTACTGTGCTGATTGAGAGTCGTATCTATCTCCATTAATAGAAAGAAGCTATTAAAGTTGTAGTGAACATTCAAAATCGAATGAGGCATTATATGGGAGAAATGAATACCACATTTGAACTTTTTCATGGAAGGAAGCCTTCATTGAAATACTTTTGTGTTTTTGGGAGTAAATGTTTCATTTGAAACAAAAAAAGGAATCAAGGGAAGTATGGTGATAATAGAGATAAAGAAATATTCCGTGAATATCCAATGAAAAGAAAAGCATATATGTGTTTGGGAAGGATTTTGGAATGTAGTGATGTTATGATCATTAGAAACAATACCTCTAATGATTCATGGAATTCCTTTGATGATGAGATCGAAGATGAGGAAGAATGTGAGCGTGGATAAAATAAAAATAATGAAATAGAGGAAGGTGTACAAAACTCTCCGGAGTCAAATAGTGATGTTGACTCAGAAGAATAATTTTAAGTTGAAACAATTGATGGAGAGAATTTGGATAAACCTTAAAGAAGGAATAGAAGGGAAAAAATTAATCAATTCAACATCATTGGGGATTGGAATGCACCCACACAAATGAGGAGAATGAGGACTAAAGCACAATCTGCATTTCAATCAGTTGTGGAACCACCCTCGTTTGAAGAAGCTGTAAAGGATGAATCATGGTTAAAGTCTAGGAATTAAGAGTTAAATCAAATTGACAAGAATTAGACATGGTATCTCATCAAAATACCAAAGGTCAAAATGGGATTGGAATAAAGTGGATTCTTATGTAGAAATATGATGAGAATGGTAATGTGATCCGAAATAAGGTGCAGATGTTGTGCAAGAGATATTCACTGATTAAGGGTGTCGATGTTGAGGAAACAATTGCTCCTGTTTCAAGAATGGAGTCAATCTAGATATTTCTATCCATGGAAATTCAATGAAGTTATATAATGTATCAAATGGACATCAAGGAATAATTCTTAAATGGAGTTTTGGAAGAAGAAGTCTACATTGAACAAACCGTGGGGATATTATTGAAAATGATGAAACGATGGTTTGAAAATTAAAGAAATCACTCTATGGATTGAAATTGGCACCACAAGCATGGAAATATTGGTTGGATTATTATCTAAGAAGGATTTAATTAAAAATAGGTGGTGTGGATAACAACCTCTATGTGGAGAATTCTCAGAAAGACCAAATCATTGTATCGGTACATGTGGATGATATAATTTTTTTGTGGAAGAAGGAAAGGATCAGTGGATGAATTCTCCAATCACATGAAATAAAAATTTTAAATATCGATGATTTGTTAAATAACATATTTCATAGGTGTGAAAGTGATTCAAAAGAAGAATTATAAATTCATTTCTCAAGAAAAATATTTAAGGGAGCTGCTGGAGAAATTTAATATGCATGACTCTAAACCAATGTTTACTCAAATTGCATTTGGGAAAAACATGTAAATCATGATGATAAGACACCTGTAGATCCCACAATTTACAAAAGGATTATTGGAATCTTATTGTACCTAACTATAAGGACCCGACCTTAAACTTTTACATAATATTGAATTAAATGAATAATTCACATTGAGTATCTTTTCAGGTTTATAGTTTTAGAGAATTAGGACATAACTATTAAATATTAAAAAATTAAAAAGTAGAAACTTCTACAAGTTTCCATTTTTTCATAAAATAAAAACTCTTGAAAAAAAGAGTCATATCTAGTTCCATGTTTTAGACAGCATGACTTTTCCTTGATCTCATCCTTGATCCTATTCATCTTTAGGTCATGTAAAAAGATTTTAAAACTTGGGATGAGCATAAATAGCTCAGAAAGGGTTATAAAACAAATAAAGAAACAATTTGTTCATAAATACATACAAAACATGAACTCTTTTACGTACTTTATGAAATAATAATATTTATGAATAACACATATAAATTATAAATCACAAATGTAACTTGTGGCATCCATAACATAATTACATTATAGCTATCACAACTACACAGGGAGTTACTTTAGAATACCCATCAAAATATATTACCTAAATATCTTATTAGAAACATCCACGTTTACCTCCATCATGTTACTGAAAGAATTGGAGATCTATCTCAGGCTCACCCACCCATGGTTTTATCCTGGAACCACCCATATATATAAACAATTCCCAATAACCATAACATAATCATAACACATAACATAAGTATAAAAGAAAGATAACACTCCCACATTGTAATAAAAATATATAATTTCAAGATATTGAAATAATAATTCCATTCTCAAAATCATTTTCAATACCAAAATACGTAAAAGAAGTAAATGGTATTCATTTTTTCGTTTAAAAACATTACCACTTGTTAAGGATGCCAAATATCAAATAATACTTGTGGTGGCAGAAAGGTCATTATCACCGCTTACTTTAAAAAACATTCATTTTTTTCATTTAGTAAAATGATTCATATAAAAAGATTCACTTTGAATGAAATGAAAGGTCAAATGGGTTTATACACCGTATAAAATAAAGGTGTGTATAAAATGAAATATGCCTCAATGAAAAGAGATTGAAGCGAAGTCCCTTACCTCGTGTCCGACTTGACTCGAAAGCTCTTTAATATCCTAAATAATAAACTAAAGTTAATTTCTACTTGCTTAAGAACCTTATTGAAGCTTATTATTTCTTTTATATCACTTATTACCATGTTATAACCATTATGTAATCATTTAAGTTAATAACGATCGTTTTGTCGACATTTGGTAATTGAGTAAAAAATGATCACCTTATATTTACAGGTTGTCCATGTGGTAAATATTCCATTATATACAAGATGATATTCATTATTTTTATATCATATATATCATATATATTATATATATCATATATATATATATATATATATTTATAATAGTACATATCATTTGGAGGTAAGAAATGAAATGCACTGTTCATGGAGATAGTAATCCGTACGTACGCATGGATGCTACTTCCATTTGTATTTATTATTTTAATGGAATTAAAACATAATTATACATAGATATATTATAATTCCAGTGTGATATCATTTAATATAATTAACTCCATCCTTTATACGTCCCACATATGGAATTAACGAGTCATATCACTTTGAGGGGGAGGTAGTCCGCAGTTCCTCAAATAAAATTATCGTGTTTACACATAATGGAAACCATAAAGGTATGATATAAAGGAAAAATACAAAAGAATAAATAAAAAATAAGCATAATATATATCATATATGAATATAGTTCCAACTTAATGGCTACCATGAGAGGCGGTAGGAGATAATCGAACAATCATCGTTTCATGAGGCGTTAGTTTGCCATCCACAAAAACAATATGTTTTTCACCCATTGGATGAAGGTGTGTGTAAGTGTAGTTTGAATAATTCTCATAAAAACATCCTAGTTTATGTAGTATACCATTTTTGTTATAAAGTCAGGAATAAACATAGTTTATGGTGTTGGAGAAGTAAAATAAAAGAAAACAATTTAGGAGAAATTGCTACCTTTAATTTGGGTAACTCTCTTTGGCATGAACCAAAAGGACTTCTTGAAGTGCCTTATACCTAAGGTAAGGCTTCTAGGAGGTGGATAGGGATGTATGGAGATTAATTGTTAAGAGTTTGGATGATCCAAAAAGCCTTAGAGGTGTGAGGAAGTGGCTAGAATGAGATATTTTTATAAGGGGGAGGAGGGGCTCATTAGGATAGTGTGAAAATATTATTTTATTATATAATTATATTCGATTTCAAAAGGTCCAAAAATAATTAGAGTAAAATATAAGATTACGCATGGTAGAAATAAAATTATTCAATAATAATTAAACAGGTTTTGGATATTGTTTTAATATTTATAATCTTATATATTTAAATGATTTATTAATGAGGTAAACACTGCATCATTATTGTGTCATAAATAATATATTTTATTAGATGTCTAAAAATTATATAAAAAATACCATGGTGTAGGAAATATTTTTATCTTTCCAATTAATATTTATAGTCTAAAAAATAACTTATATAACACCATGTAAATATTAGTTTACAAAACGATATTTGTTTATGTCATTTTTGTGTTTACATTAAATTAATTAATCTAAAACGACATGATCATTCATAAGTGGTTCCATGGGGTCCCAAAATCAACCCAAATATTTAAATGGTTGACCATTACTCATACAATAAGGTTAGGAAAAGTGTTATGATAATTTTGAATTATTATAATATTCTTTTTACCTTGAATTACCGTATTTACCATTGACCACGGTAAATAAAAGTCCAAAGCTACTATTCACCAAAAATTATTTTCATCTTATTGAACCACATTTACTTCTTGATATTAACAATTTCTATCATATTTTTTAATTTTAACTCATAGAAGCAGTAAAATTTCATTTAAATAAAAAAGTTAATTTTTTAACTACTAATAAGTGGTTTCACTATTCATAAAAAAATTGATGTTTTTCAGAAAACTACCAAAAATTGATCCTATGCTATATTTGATATATGAATCCAATTTTTTTTTCTATTTTTCCAAATTCAAAACATATAAGTGGCATTAATTAATTTAAAATTAATTCGCATTGTTAAAACAAATAGCGTGTTTTTAAGAAATAATAACTATCAAAATATTGACACTTGTTTATGTCCAAATTGAGAGTGAAATTAATTCCAATGACCAACATTTGATTAATTGGTAAAAATATATTCTAATTACAGTTTAAAACCAATTAAAATGATTATATAACCATGTAAATAAATTAGATTAAAATACAGTTTTGAATTAAAATACAATATATTCACTATTCATTAAAAACGAACTCTATCAGGAAAATACCAAAAATTTACACAAAGTAAATTTTGATGTCCCCATTCTAATGAAGAATTTTTTTGGTCAAATAGAATTTATTAAAGTGACCAAATGTATATTTAAATATGGTTCGCCATTAAAAGGCAGTAAATCGACCTTTTAATGTAAATTATGCCTAAAATTAGATTCATTCACATTTTAAGACTCTAAATCTTATTGGATAAAAGTAATTACATTTAACAAACATGTATAATTATATTTTAGTTAGTTTTTTTCATGAACTCCAATACAAAGGCTAGGATTTAACATCCATTTAAAATAATAATATTGTATTATTAGTGTGCGATGTAAGAATTCAACGAAACTCGTTGTTGTGTATCGGGTACGCTATCGAACATAGAAACCCATTTAAAGTAAAATTAATATTTAATTCATAAATATTAAAAAATATGAATTATATCTTATTATTTATTTACATGGGATGTTACATCCTTCCCCAATTTTGGAAATTGTGTCCTCTCAATTTTTATTCACTTATTAAATAAGTGGGGGTTTTTATCCCTCATAGAATTTTCAGATTCCCACCTTACCTCTTCAACCATATGGTTTTTCCAGAAAACCTTTACCTGGTGAATTACATTATTCCACAACACTTTCTCCCTACGGTCAAGAATCTAGACTGGTTGTTCTTCATAAGGGAGATTCTATTTCAACTGAACTTCCTCTGGACTCAAAACATGAGATAGATCTGGCAAGTACTTTCTCAGCATCAAAACATGAAAAACATTGGGTACTTGGGATAAATGTGGAGGTAATGCCACTTTGTACGCAACTGATCCAACATTCTATAAGATTTCATAAGGTCCAATGAACCTCAGACTCAACATTCCCTTCTTGCGAAAATGCATCACACTTTTCCATGGAGAAACTTCGAGAAAGACATGATCACCTACCTCAAAAAAAAATTTCCTCCAGTTATCTGCATAACTTTTCTGTTTTCTATGAGATATTCTCATGTACTTTTGAATAAAATGAATTTCCTCCATGACATCTTCTACCAATTATGGTCCCATCAGCTTCCTTTCACCTACTTCGTCCCAAAAATTTGATGTTTGACAATGCTTTCCATATAATGCCTCAAATGGAGACATCTATATACTCTAATGAAAACTGTTATAATATGAAAATTCAACAAAAGAAAGCTGTTGGTCCCAACTTCCCTGATAATCCATCGATAAATCACGTAACATATCCTACAATTTCGGAATTGTTCGTTCTGACTACCCATCTGATTGTGGATGAAAAGTTGTACTAAAATTTAATTCAGTACCCAACAACTTCTGAAGGTCGTTCCAAAAGTTAGAAGTAAACCTGGGATCACGATAAGATACAATGGAGATGGGAACTCCATGATACCTAACTATATCTTTAACATACAACCGAGCAATTTGATCTAGAGACAAAGTATATCGAATAGAAATAATATGAGAAGATTTAGTTAATCGATCAACAATAACCCAAATTGCATTATTACCTCGATATGTCTTCGGTAACCCCACAACAAAGTCCACGAATATATTTTCACATTTCCACTCTAGCACAGGTAACAGCTGAAGAATCTCTTTCTGTAACTACCGCTCCGCTTTAACCTGCTGACAAGTCAAACAATTCATAGTAAAATCAGCAATAACTCTTTTCATTCCATCCCACCAGTAATACTCCTGAAGATATCTGTACATCCTAGTACTACCAAGATGAACTAAAAATGGGGAACTATAAGCTTCACATAACAACTCATTCTGCAAATTTGAATCACAAGGCACACATAATCTCTTCCCAAACCTCAAAACACAATCATTATCAACGTTAAAATCAGGCAACTTACCCTTCTAAACCATCTCTACATTTTTCTGCAACCCAATGTCTTCTTTATGCGCTTGCTTTATTCTGTCTGGTAGAGATGATCTCACTGACACCTGATACAAAACAGAAGAATTTTCTACACCAACAACTTATATGCCAAAGTTTATCAAATCAAAAACCAAATGATCTTGTTCCAAATGTAATATGGTTAATGAAGCATTACCTTTTTGACTTAAAGCATCAGACATAGTATTTTTTTCCCAGATGGTAATGGATCATGCAATCCTAATCCATGATTAATTATAGCAATATCCTCTGGTTCATGTTCAATTATTTTTGAGTTAATATATACTTTAAACATTTGGGATCAGTATATATTTCACATTTTACTCCATACAAATCATTCCTAGAAATTTTTAAAGAAAAAACAACAGCACCTATTCCAAATCATTAGTATAGTAATTTAACTCATGAGGTTTCAACTGATGTGAAGCATAAGCATTTAGCTAATCATTTTGCATTAGAACACAACCATGTACTTTCAATGAAGCATAATTGTAGATAAAAAACTCAGCATTTATGTATGGCAGTGCCAAAACTGGAGCATTCACCAATATTTTTTTCAATTTCTGAAAACAATCAACACATTCTTTTGTCCCGATGAACTTAACAACTTTTCGAGTTAACTTAGTCATTGGACTAGATAACCATGAAATATTTCCAACAAACCTCCAGTAATAACCTTCCAAACCAAGAAAACTCCAAATCTCAGTTATATTTGTGGGTCTTGGACATTCTTCAACAACTTTTGTTTTAGCAGGATCAACTGTTATGGCATTATTTTGAAACAATGTGACCAAGGAAAGAAATTATTTGTAACCAAAACTCACACTTGCTGAATTTCCCAATTAGTTTGTTTTCTTCTATGGTTTTCAAGAAAACACTTAAATGAATTTCATGTTCCTCTTTACTTTTGAAATAAACCAAAATATCATCAATGAACAGAACCAAAAATTTATCCAAGAACACACAAAAAATTCTATTCATAAGATCCATGAATACAGTAGATTCATTGGTTAAACCAAAATGCATAACTATAACTTCATAATAGCCATATCTAGTATGAAATGAGGTCTTCGGAATGTCTGATTCCTTTACTTTTAACTGATGGAACCCCGACCTCAAGTCAATCTTCGAAAAATACTGAGCTCCCTAGAGCTGATAAAAAAAATCATCGATATGAGGCAAAGGATACTTGTTCTTAGAAGTGATGTTATACAATGCTCTATAATCAATACAAAGTATTATTAAACCATCTTTCTTTTTAACAGACAAGACAAGATCAACCCTTGGTGATGTGCTATGTCTAATGAAAACATTATCTAATAACTCCTTCAATTTCTTCTTTAACTCTAAAAGTTCAATTTGAGCCATTCGATAAGGGGGTTTTGAAATTGACTTAGCATCGGAAACTAAGTCAACAATAAATTCAACGTCTCAATCAGGGATAATACCAGACAACTAATCAAGAAAAACATCAAGGTACTCATTTACCACTGTCACATAATTAATCTAAATAGTTCCTCTATTTTCAATAATATGTGCAAGGTAACATTCATTTCCATATTTTACTAGTTTATCAGCATCCTGATATGTTATAAAAATCAAGGGTTCATTCTTTTATACAAAATGAAAATATTTCTGAAAAGAATCCACTTTATCTCTATAGTAAATAATAGCATGATAAACAGAAATCCAATCTATACCCAAAATAAACTCAAAACTCTACTAGAGGCGAAACAGTAGGTTTACAGGTAGATTATTTTCGCACACAAGGACATGAATGTTCTTATGTTTTATGTTTGTCTCAACATTTCATCTAGGTGTTTTTACTGTAAGTTATGCATTCATATCTTGAGATTGAATTCCCAATTTAATAGAAAACATATAAGAAATGAATGTCTGTATAAACCCTGAATCAAACAACAAATTGGCATAATCTGATCAAACAAACAGTGTACTTGATACAACTCCATTTGATGGCCCAACATCTGATGAAGTAGTTGCAAAGGATTCCACCACCCCTTTCTGCTTGTATCCTGGCTGCTTTTCCTCAGTTGAGTTCTTTTTTGGACACTCATTTTCCTAATGACCCATTTCATTGCACTTAATACATTTTACTGACTGTAAATCAAATATTATCTTACCATTAACTTGATCATTTTCAGTGCAATTACGAGACTTATGTCCCATTTTACCACATCGGTAGCACTTACCAGAATTCAAAAGACATTCCACAGCATGATTTTTACCACAATTTTCACAAACTATAAACATAAGTTTCTTACCATCAGAATTTTTTGGAGAGTTCTTCCCTTTCGCCTGCCACCTCGACCTCTTATTCTATTGTTTTTTAAAGAACACCTGATCATCAGCAAACTCCATTTCCACCTTATCTGAAGAACGAACGAGTTTTTTATAACATTTGTACTCACGAGAAGCTAAAGTCCTTAGATACTTTGACTTTAATCCTGAGTAAAAAATGGTTGATCTTTCTATCAAGATCTCATATGACATTTGGAGCATACCTTTCCAGTCGAGTGAATTTTTCTTCATAATCAGCCAATGAGTCAACCTCCTGCGTCAATTCGAGGAATTATTTTTCCATACTATGATGAACCACCTTAGAAAAATATTTCTTAAGAAACATACCTTTGAATTCATCCCAATAGAGAGCATCAATCTCCTCATTATCCCTGATATTTTTCACCATAGACCAGCACTGATAAAGTTCACCTTCAAAATGACAAACAACAAGACTAACCTTTTGATGTTCTGAACAACCCCTGACATCATATATATTTTCCAGTGCTTTAATCCACCCTTCTGCTAGCACCGGGTCAGATGATCCTCTAAATTATGGGGGATGATGCCTCTTGAAATTATATACTATTGACATGTTACTCGAAAGTTGATCTGGATGATCTCGTGCATGGATACCATCACCATTTATATCCTAATTCAACTGTTCCATCACTGCGACAAACTATTTAGTTCTGATTCCGACAATCTCAGGTTGCTGATTTGGAAGGTTGTCTTCCTACTGATGTCGTCCCAACATAGCTACCATGTTTCCTCTATGGAAAACCATTCTGAACAAAGAAATATCTTAGGTGAAACAACATGGTAATATGTAAATGCTATATGATTTCAGTATTAACATAAATTACTCTATGGATATTAATTTAACAATACCCTAACTCCTAAAGTTATCTAAACCGACCTTTGATACCAACTATAAGGACCCAACCTTAAACATTACATAATACTGAATTAAATGAATAGTTCACATTGATGATCTTTTCAGGTTTATAGTTTCCGCGAATTAGGACATAACTATTACATCTTAAAATATTATAAAGTAGACACTTCTACAAGTTTCCATTTTGTCATAAAATAAAAACTCTTGAAAAAAAGGGTCATGTCTAGTTCCATGTTTTAGACATCATGACTTTTCCTTGATCTCATCCTTGACCCTATTCATCTTTATGTCTTGTAAAAACATTTCAAAACATGGGATGGGCATAAAAATCTCAGAAAGGGTTATAAAACTAAGAAAGAAAACATTTTTTCATAAATACATAAAAAACATGAACTCTTTTACATACCTCATGAAATAATAATATTTATGAATAACACATAGAAATCATAAATCATAAAGGTAACTTGTGGAATCCATAACATACTTACATTGTAGCTATCATAGCTACATAGGGAGTTACTTTGGAATACCCATAACAGTATATTTTCTAATTATCTTAGGATAACCATCCACGTTTACCTCTGTCATGTTACCCAATGCATTTGAGAGCTATCTCGGGCTCACACACCCTAGGTTTATAACAGAACCACCCATATATGTAAACAATTTCGAAGAACCATAACATAATCATAATACATAACATAAGTATAATGGAAAGATAACATTCCCACATTGTAATAACAATATATCATTTCAAGATATTGAAATAATAAATCCATTCTCAAAATAAATTTCAATTCAAAAATACGTAAAAGAAGTATATGGTATTTATTTTTCTTTTTAAAAACATTATGGTTTGTTAAGGAAGCCCAAGATCAAATAATACTTGTGGCGGAGGAAAGTTCGTTGTCACCACTTACATTAAAAAAATTAATTTTTGTCATTTAGTAAAATGATTCGTATAAAAGGATTCCCTTTGAGTGAATTGAAATGTCCAAGGGGTTTATACACTACATAAAATAAAGTCGTGTATAAAACTAAATATGCCTCAATGAAAGGAGATTGAGACGAAGTCCCTTACCTCATGTCCGACTTGACTCGACCGCTATTTAATATCTTGAATAAAAAACTAAAGTCAATTCATACTTTCTTATAAAAAATGTTCAAGTTTATTATTCCTTTTATATCACTTATTACCATGTTATAAACATTATGTAATCATTTAAGTTAATAACGATCATTTTGTTGACATTTGGTACTTGAGTAAAAAATGAACACCTTATATTTACATGTTTTCTATGTGGTTAGTAGTCCATTATATGTAGAATGATATTCGTTATTTAGATATCATATATATCATATATATTATATATATCCATTATATATATATATATTTATAATAGTACATATCATTTAGAGGTAATAACTGAAATGAACCATTAATGGAGACAGTAAGCGGTACACACACATGAATGCTACATCAATTTATATTTCATATTTTAATAGAATTAAAACATAATTATACAAAGTTATATTATAATTATAGTATAATATCATATAATATAATTAACTCCATCCTTTAAATTTCCCACATATGGCATTAGCGAGTTATATCACTTTGAGGGGGCGGTAGTCCGCACTTCCTCAAATGAAATTATCACGTTTACACATAATGGAAACCATAAAGGTATGATATAAGAGAAAAATAAAGAGGAATAAATAAAACATAAACATAATATATATCATATATAAATACATTTCCATCTTAATGGCCACCATGAGAGGCGGTTGAGAGAAAATCGAACAATCATCATTTTGTGAGGCGTTAGTTTTCCATCCACAGAAACAGTATGTTCTCCACCCATTAGATGTAGGTATGTGTAAGTTTAGTTCGAATAATTCTCATACAAACATCATAGTATATTGAGGATACTGTTTTGTTAAAAAAAGAAATTAATAAAAATAGGTTAGGGGGTTTGAGAAGTAAAATAAAAGAAAACAATTTAGGAGAAACTGTTACCTTTAATTTGGGTAACTTTCTTTGGCTTGAACCAAAAAGAATTCTTAAAGTTCCTTCTGCCTAAGGTAAGGATTCTAGGAGGAGGATAGAGATGTAGGGAGCTTAATTGGGAAAATTTTGGATGAGACAAAAGGCTTTAGAGGTGTGAGGAATTGGTTAGAAGTGAGGGCTTTTTATAAGGGGGAGGAAGGGCTCATTAGGAATGTGTGGAAATATTATTTTATTATATAATGATATTCGGTTTCTAAAGGTCCAAAAATTATTAGAGTCAAATATAAGATGACTCATTGTCAAAAAAAAATAGGTAATAATAATTTGATAGGTTTTGGATATTGTTTTAATATTTATAATCTTATTTATTTATAAGATTTATTAATGAGGCAAACACTGCATCATTATTGTGTCATAAATAATTTAATTTATTCGATGTCTAACAATTATATAAAAAATACCATGATATAGGAAATATTTTTATCTTTCCAATTAATATTTATAGTTTAAAAAATAACTTATATAAGACCATGTAAAAATTATTTTACAAAATGATATTTGTTTATGCCATTTTTGTCTTCACATTAAATAAATTAATATAAAATGTCATTAGCATTCATAAGTGGATCCATTGGGTACCAAAATCTACCAAATGATTCCCATGGTCAGCCATTACTTATAAAATAAGGTTAAGATAAGTGTTAAGTTAATTTTGAATTATTATAATATTCTTTTTACCTTGAATTACCCTATTTACCTTTAACTGTGGTAAATAAATGTCCAAAGTTACTATTCACCAAAAATTATTTTCATCTTATTAAACCACATTTTACTTCTTGATATTAACTGTGTCTCTCAGATTTTTGAAATTCAACTCACAGAAGTGGTAAAATTTCATTTAAATGAAAAAGTCACTCTTTCAACTACTACTAAGTGGTTTCACTATTCATCAAAAATTGAAGTTTTTTCAAAAAACTACCAAAAATTCAGCCTAATATATATTTCATATTACAATTCCATAAATGGTGTCTATTTTTTTCAAATTTAAAACATAGAAGTGGAATTAATTAATTTAAAATTAATTTTTGTTGTTAAATCAAATTGCGTGTTTTTAAGAAACAAGAATTATCAAAAGATTGACACTTGTTTATATCAAAATTCAGAGTGAAATTAATTCAAATGAACAAAATTGGATTAATTAAAAAAAAAATATTCTAATTAATCTTTAAAACCAATTAAAAGTATAATCTAACCATATAAATAAATTATATTAAAACAAAATTTTGAATTAAAATACAATATTTTTCACTATTCATTAAAAATGAACTTTATCGGAAAAATATCAAAAATTTACACAAAGTAAATTTTGATTTTCCGATTATAAAGAAAGATTTTATTTGGTCAAATATAATGTATTAAAGTGACCAAAACTATATTTAATGATGGTTCGCCATTAAAAGGCAGTAAATCAACCTTTTAATGTAAATTACACTTAAAATTAGATCCATTCACATTTTAAGAATATAAATTTTATTGGATAAAATTAAATACATTTAGAAAACATGTATAATCATATTGTTGTTATTTTTGTTCATTCTTGCCAATACAATGGCTATGAGTTAGCTTCCATTTAAAATAATAATATTTTATTATTAGTGTGCGACGTAAGACTTCAAAGAAACCCTTTGTTGCGTATTAGGTACACTATCGAACATGGCCACCCATTTAAAGTAAAATTAATATTTAATTCATAAATATTAATAAATATGAAATATGTCTTATTCTTTATTCACCTGGGATGTTACACTAACAAGAACACATTCAGACACCGTCTTTACACCATGCTTAGCAGCCCACTTTCAGAGTAATCCAAAGGAAGAACATATGGAAATTGTAAAAATAATCAAGAGGTATATTCAACGTACATACAATTATGGATTATAATTTGTTGTAGGAAGAGATAGTGAATTATCAACATTTTTTTATATTTACTAGGATGGAGATGTAGTTGACAGAAATTCCACCAGTTGTGGAGCATTCTATATTAGGAAGGAATGTATTGGCTGGTTGAGCATGAAACAATAAAGTACTTCTCTTTGTACTATTGAAGATGAGTATATCTCCTCTTCAAAGGCATGCACTCAACTATTATAGATTAAGAAAAAACTAACAGATATTGGTGATGAGGTGAAACAACCAATGGTGATTTACTATGATAACAAGAGTGAGATTGATCTTATGATAAATACTGTTCAGAATTCTTGTACAAAACATATTGAGATCAGATATGACTTCATCAAGGAAAAATCTGAACAAGGTGTGATCAAAATAAACTATGTTGGAACCAATGAGAAAGTGGTTGACAACATAACCAATCCACTATCATCGGAAGTGTTTGAGAAACATCATTTGAATCTTGTTGTTCATCCACCTACCAATGCATAAGGAGGTTACAAAATTATTCCCTCCCTAGTTATGTTCAGTATTATTAATATGTTTGTGGATGTGATATGTGTTTATTGGGGAGATAAAATCCTTGGGGTGTTTTTAGCTATTCAATGAACATATACCGGTCTATGGGTATATTTTCAATGCAGGAGAAAGGATTAAATTCAGGACATGTAAATGTAATGAAAATGTAATGCTTCTTTGAGCTGATGAGAATTATGTGTTAGAAGAAGATGGGATAAATTCAAGACCTATAATGCTTTTTTGACAAGATGATGATTCAGTGTTAGGAGGATAAAGAATACATTCAGGACATATAACATTTCTATGACACATGTAATGCTTCTGTGACACTATTATACAATCAGACATGTAATGATTCTTTGACACATACAATGCTTCTTTGACATGGTAAGAGAATATCTTGGGCGTCTTCAATTATTCCAAAACACAGGAACCAAATTCAAGCTTCCCCAATTGTTTTATACACTGAGAATTTTTCACATAGACTTAGAATCTGGGCTGAGTTAATTCTTTCATTTCAGGTTTTGATAGTGGCTCGTTCACTATTGAATTTATTTGGAGATTTCCAACAAACCCAAAGGGATAGATTGTTGGAACCATGACAGTTCTAAGAAATACATGAAGTATGGTTTGTGTTTTTTTAAATCCTCATTGGATGTTCAGAATGTTTTCCAGGAAAGGTATCATATAGTTAAAGAGGATAAAAGTATTGATGGTGGCATCATTTCCCAGTGTTTTCTAAATTTTTGGGCTTGAAAATCAAAAATTGGAGAAAAGTGGGTTTGGAAAAGGAAGTTACATGCAAGATTGTATGTGTTATGGAATCATGAGAGCAAGTCAAGTTTTAGGATCAGAACGTTGAAAAATATCAAATGTATGAGGTGTGTGAAAAATATAAAGATGTGCGGGAAAAATGGTTCCTACATGAAAACATTTCAGGAAAAATGATAGTTTTTGCACGACATGGTGGGTTTTTCACACGGGGGTCGGTGAAACATAAAAAAAAGAGGTGACCCCCCTCGTTCAAGAATGACGACGACTTAGTGATGATCCGAGATTTATTGCGCGTAAATATTGCGTGAAAAGGAAGTTGCGGGTAAAAGTTGTGGTGGCACATAAAAGTTGAATTTTCACATAAAAGTGGAAGTTGCATGTAAAAGTCAATATTGAGCATAAAAGATAATGTTTCACTAAAAGGTTGTAGTTGTTCCATATATTTCTGATTGAAAAGTAAATCTTTCACGCCATTAGTATATCTTGCACACAAATGATAATCTTGTGCGCAAAAGTATGATCTTTTTCTCACATGGAAGGTGTTTCCTGTAATTGTTAGTGTAAGATGAATATATGTTTTGAATATCATTTTCAGTGGTTCAGCACATTCAAGTGCATCAATTCCAGAATACAATGAAAACATTATCTCAAGATGAATAGAGATATTGACTTCAATAAAAATATATTAAATTGAACTTCAAGTTGATAATCTAAGTTAGACTTCTCACAAGATAGTGAGCTAGGGGGAGTCGACATATGTGATACGAGGGATGGAGTAAGCTTTGTCTGAACCATTGTAAAGGCTGTGTGCCTGGCATAGAGTTACTATGACCGAACCTTGTAATCGAAAGACTAGTATTGATTTAGGGATTTTGGTATGATCAACACATTATCAGAGTATGCTTCTTGTACATAGACATTAGTGGTGAACCAAGTAAAAGTGTTTTGTGGTCTCTATGCATGTGATTTTTTTATTTCTGTTATAATAAGTATAACGACCCATACTTTACATACATTGTTAATACTTCGAAATTGAAGCACACTTATTACAACATATGACAAAACCACAAAGGACCGTATAGGTATAGTGTCTTTAGAAACTGGGAAACATAAACAACTGGTTCATAAATCTTCTACAGTGTCTCCCATTTATTTCATCATATCTAGGGTCCCTTTTAGCATATTCTTCTTAATATCCATCTTCCTGACCTGGGGAAAAGAAAACTTAAAAGGGTGAGCTCAAATGCTCAGCAAGGGCAAATAAAGGAAATAGAAATCATATCATATCTTTATGAAAATCAAAACCTGCAAAAGAGATCATAATATCTTAACATGGAATAAATCATAGAAGTGAAAATGAGATCCCCATAATCATAACATAAAACTTGAAACTTTGTGGCATGCACACATAATCATGGAAAATCATTTCTTGTTAGTCATGACTCATTGCCAAGACTATCTTAGTGGACAAAGTCCCTTTCTGAACCAAGTTCACTCCTCGCTTCAGTCCTGTATCACTGAACCGAAATAACCTTCCGTTCCAGCCATGTCTATCTCATGAGATATAAAATCTTTACCCAATGCATTGGAGGGAGATATAGGTCCCACCCATCTTATAATGAATCCTTTCTTATGTGTGCCACATAATCATAAATCATACTTCATCGCATAACCCATGTAATAAAAATGGGATTCTTAAACAACATGACATCATAAAACAATTCATATAAGATAAAGGAATTCATAAGAATATTTCCATCACAACATAATCAAACCAATGTAATAATAGGGATAAAAACAGAACCCTTTTATTATCTTAGATGGAAAATAATTTTGATAAAATTATTGAACTCCATTCTTGAGGAAAATATCCTTTCTTCTTCAAAAACATTTTTCCTTTTATAACATGTCATACGAATTTAAAATAAAAGAAGTTGATTAAAAATAAACTTGAAAACTTGTAAAGGAAGTTTCTTGGAAATAATGTTTTAAAAATCCATTCAGGCCTTATAAGTTAAAAAAAACATTCTTCGTACTTTTGTCAGAAAAGTCAAAAAGTACCTCGTACGACAAAAGATTCCTTTCATAGATATTACTAAAAACTCACCGAAGGGTAAAAATGGATTTAAACAATTGTAGGTGGATGGAAATAATATTACATATGGATGAAACATGGATGTGGATGATAAAATACACCCCAGTAAATACTTACGAATAAACAATCTCGGATAAAAATGAGATTGTGATATTTCCCTTACCTTAGGTCCAATTTGCTTTGTACGTGTCCGAAGCTCCTGTATAATGGTTTAAATAATGTTATTGACTTATTCCAGAATCATAAATATTGATATGATATCATATATGGTCATATTCTTAGCTTCTTGATAGTAATATTTCATTGTTACTTGTTACTCGGGTCTTTATTGCCTTTTGTTCTTATGCGTTTTTTGCCGAATAAATTCTTATTCTTATATTTAGGTTATAGATAATTCATTTACAGAATGGTATTAGTGTATTATATACCATATTCATTCATTCAATTCATTTATATAATCATTATGAAATGAAGATCATGTAGAACGAGTCGCATCACATCGTGGAGACAGTATTCCGTACGTACGCACGAGTGATGATATCGTTCCTATGATCGTGGAATTGTATTGGAGTATATATATATATTATTTCAGTATCAATATTACTTCATAATAATCATATATAGTTACTCATTACACCATTATACCCATCCTTGTAAGGTGATGGTGGAAAATAGATTACACCACGGCGTGGAGACGGTATTCCGTACGTACGCACGCGCGGTGATTTCATTTTTCCGTAGGATGGATAGAAGGTGAATTAGGGTTGTTTCATATTTATAATAACATATCAGTATGTAAGTAATACTGATGTTATTACTTTGTCATGAAACAACTAAAGAAGAAGAAGTCGAAGATGAAATAAATTAAAAAGATCGGTAATGGATATTACCTCTTCTTTGGAACGCCTCTTTGAATCCTCCACCTAAGGAACTAAGATTGGTCTTTGGAGAAGACC
Source organism: Viscum album (assembly GCA_963277665.1). Lineage (NCBI taxonomy): Eukaryota > Viridiplantae > Streptophyta > Magnoliopsida > Santalales > Viscaceae > Viscum > Viscum album. The sequence continues at coordinate 602,020,977 of OY728119.1, read as the reverse complement.
AGGACCTCTAGGATTATTCTAGGGAAGTGGAGAGGAGAACATGGCAGGGGTTGGCCGAGCTTGAGTGCTCAAATTGGTGTGAGGAGGAGAGGGAGGAGGTGCCCTTTTATAAGGGAGGAGAGGGGCACCTTAGGAATATCTCAAAATATTATTTTATATTAAAGTCAAAATCGGTTTATAATGGTTCCAAAGGGTCTAATTTCGTAGATAAAGTGGGTATGGGTCGAAATCCTATAAACCAATAAGATTTAGACAAGTTTAGGGTATTATTTTAACCTTATCAATTAGATTTAACTCTAAGTTAATTAATTTAACTTTTACCGTGTCTTTTTGTTTTCTTTCACTATATGGTTAATACACTTACTATAACATGCCAAACGAACCCCAAATTGTTTATTATTAATATATATATCCTTATCTAAGTCATTTGGCCGAACCTTATATTTTTAGGAATAAAATATCAATTAATAATATAATATTTGATTTAAAACTATTTTGTGTCAATTTTGACACTATTTGATATATGATTTTTGTGAAAGTCATAACAGAATTATATGTTCGAACCAAGTTGATTAAATCAACATTAATATATCATAGTAACCTAGAAAATTAGTGGAATTTATAAAAAGTCTCAAATTACATTTATTTTGGTGTTTATAACATCAATTATGTCAATATTTCATTAATAAGATAATTACTACATCATCATTGTGTCATAAATAAATTAAATTATTTAATGTCTAAAAATTACAAATAAAATACCCTTATGTAGGAAATCTTTTTATCTTTCTAATGAATATTTATAGTCGAATTTATCTTATGTATAACCCCATATTAAAAATGATTTACTTATTAAACTTTGATTTTAACTATTTTAACCCTTCTTTAAATAAATTAATAATAAATGTCCTAATCTAATCCAAGTGGGCCTAAATGGTCATATTTTATTCCTAAGTTTGTTTTTGGTCGAATTAAACTTGTCCAATAGAATTAGGACATGTGTTAGGGTAATATTGATATCATATTTACCCTTAGTTACTCTATTTACTATTAACCGCGGTAAAAATAGTAAAACGTTACTATTCACCAAAAAATTATTTTCATCTCATTGAACCACATTTTAGTCCTTGATATTAACCGTGTCTCTCGGATTTTTGAAATTCCATTCACAGAAGCGGTAAAATTAAGTTTTATGCAAAATTCAGTTTTTAACCTACCACTTAGTGGTTTCACTATTCATCAAAAATTGAAAGTTTTCAGAAAAATACCAAAATTTCACCCTAGGCTAATTTCGATATTCTGAGTCCAAAAATGAAGTCCATTTTGAAAAATAAAATTTATAAAATTTCAAAAAGTGGTTATTACTATTCATAACGGCTAGTTTTAATAGCATATTGTTGTTTAGTGAAACTCGGTATTGCGTACGACGCAAGCTATCGAGGAAGGTCGTGATTGCGTGTAAAGTAAGCCAAGAAAGTGTGTAGTGAAAGATTCCTTTGATGATATAAAAACAAAATATTAATCATAAAAATCTCGGGTGTTACAATAAGTCTTACAGGTTTAACAAGTTCCTACTATCTTTGGCACAAGATCCTTATTTTAAAAGAGGAATCTGACACCCTGATTCACCCCACCCCTCTTAGGGTGTCCCAAGGTCCTACAATATTTAATTAAAATATAATTATAATATAAGAATAAGTTGTAAAATGAATAATCATAAGTTAAAAGTTGTTATAAATAATTATTTTACTATATTTTTAATTTTAAATTCAAATTAAAACTATGAAAATGCTTATTCTATAAGTAAATATATTTTTTAGTGATATTAATAATATATGAAATCATTGAATAATGAGGGAATAAAAATAGAAGATAAATAAAAATATTTATTCAAAAAATAATTGAATAATATTATTCTTAGAATAATAAAGTAATGTGGGAGTGTTATATTAATTTTAGTTAATAAAATAATCAGTATCTTATTATAGTGAAAGAGGATGATGTAGAAAGAATAACAACATAATGGAAATTATAAGGGAGTATCATCTAGTTGATGACACTTATAAAGTTAAAATAATATCATATTTTGGTATTTGTATGGAATGCAATTAAACATAGTTGTAATACTTGTTGTAAATTTAATTCATGGGTATTCATTTCTCATTATAATCCATTGTTTAATACTAGCGGGCCGTATGGTCTTGAAGAAATATGGATCATGCTAAGGAGTAATCTTCTCGTTTTGGGAGGTGAAACCAATAAATCTATTATGTTTTTAGTGTGTTATTGAATGGGTTTATGATAATGATCATATTAACACTTCTTAATAACTGATCTATATTATTTTAATAATAAACCAAAAAAGAAATTTATAGTCATTAATTTACCACCCACCCATCAATTTTCTTGATATAGTGGGTCCTTTTAAATGGTTATAGATCCATGGTTTCCATAATTTGTGTTAATATATTTTTAGTTTTTAATATTAGAGGTTTGATGAATGATTATTTATTATTTATGATATAAAAACTCAATCCAATTAACATTAAGGAGATTCCAACCTTTGATGGAAGAAATTAGGATAATGGGTAAGGTAAAGTAATTTCTTATATTTTACCATTACGATTGATTGTATTATAGGATTCAACTATGGGGTTTTTTCAATATACTAAATTAATAATATAAAATTGGCTGATATGAATAATATTCTATGTAATGGGCTTGCTGAAAATTGTATTTTATCATCTATATGAGAGAAAGAATGTCTAAATATAAAAGGTATTAAGACATCTAACGGAATATAGTATAATCTCTAGAATATCTATGAAGTAAATTAGAAGGTGAGGTAAGAATAACTACATGATTGTTAATGGAATTATTAATAACTTAGAATGATTTAAGATAAAATTATATATGATGTCATCAAAAGGGTAAATGAAAAATCAAGTACAATCAGGACTATTAGAGAAAAATTGGATAATGATATAGTTTTTTAAAGGATACTATACATTATAAAAGGTAGGTTTTTTTTGCATAATTATGATCCCATGTATATTGATATCAAGGAATAAATCCATTGAATTATATAGAAAAAAATAATTTTTGTCTTGTGAGATGACTATTTCGCGCGGAATCCGGGTATGACCTCCTGGACGGGAGATTCAAACGTTCCGATCGGTTTCTAACGGGTTTGTTCGTAGAACCGGAAACATCCAATGATTCCACATCCATTTGGACCTACTTTCCAAAGGCAGGCGCTCATTAGCTTGTGGACTAATGAGGCTTAGGAATTTGCATTGGTCGAGAGGATGGGAGGTCGGACTCATCACACCTTTTTGAGGGGAATTATTGTCTACTCCGGGACTCTCTTTATAGATTTAAGTTATGTTCGTGAATCCTTATTACATTACCAAGTATAAAATGTGCTTTCCTTTAGTTTTAACAATCAATGATTAAATATGCAAGAAATTTAGAGAATCTTTTATATGTATTCGAGGTTCTTCATCAATAGAGAGTCATCTATATCTGTTTTAGAGATTCTTGGTCAATGGTATCCTTCAAAACATTTATATAAAAGTCTCTTGGTCATTATGATGACCAGGCTGGTTTTAAAGCCACTCAGTGGGGCACTTGAAGTTTATCGTCATTCAGAAGGACAGAGATTATTTCAAAGTTGGGATCGAACCCATAAATGGGCAACCTACGTATCCTTTGTTTTGGAAAAGGAATCAGAACCCACATAGTTCGAGTAATGGAGTATGATGTTTATGATTGATGGCTCAAAAAATGAATGTCATAATTACTTTTACACTCTAAGCTCACGTGAGTCATGCTCGGTGTGAGAAACAAGAGGTATTAGTAAAATTTAGACAATTGTGCCATGAAAGATGCAATCATAAGAATTTGTTTGGGGCTTATGTATGGATGACTGCCCAGATAGATGAAGGTTTAGGATTTACTTTTAGGGAGAAAATCCATGAACAGGGTCCATAAAGTTATATGTGCTTCATGGAGATTTGAATACTCTAATCTTGGGGCTTACTCCTAAGGAGGATGCCCAAGTTAGGAGGGGACTTATGATTGAGTTTTATTCCTGAAAAGGAAACCCAAATCAAAGGTGAATTATGACTGGTTAAGAGAAGTTTAAGGGGACTTGGGGCTTATTCCTGAAAAGGAAGCCCAAGGTTATGACTGAGTCTTATTCCTGAAAAAGGAGACCCAGGTTAGGGATTAAGGTTTGGGGCTTACTCCTGAGGAGGATGCCCATATATGAGGTTGGGGCTTATTCTTAAGAAAGATGCCCAAGATTAGAGGACTTGATTGGGGCTTACTCCTGAGGAGGATGCCCATATTTGAGGTTGGGGCTTATTATTAAGAAAGATTCCCAAGATTAGAGGACTTGATTGGGGCTTACTCCGGAGGAGGATGCCCAAGATTAGGAACTTTAAGAATTTGGGGCTTACTCCTGAGGAAGATGCCCAGATTAAAGGTTTTATAACTGGGGATTATTCCTGAAAAGGAGACCCAGGTTAAGATTCTCTCATTTTAAAGGATGAGGTTGAATGAATTAACTCTCCGAATTTTAGTGACATAAGGATATTTACATCACTAGACTTTTAAGAGAGATTTCATAGAATTCCTTTCAGATAAGAAAGTAAAATCAAGAAATCATGCCATAAATGGCTTTGAAGAGTGTCTTGAAGACTGAATCTTGAAAAGGAAAGGTGAAATGGCTTAAGAGGGGTAAAATGGGCAAGATGGGCACCCAAAAAGATAGGGGTGCGCAAGTCTTGAAAGGCGCGCAAGTCCTGCGGCGCCGCGCAAGTATTGGCCGTGCAAGTATACTTGTGCGACACATGGTGTACTTGCGCGATTTTCAATCAGAATTGAAATACTTGAGCGACTCTTGATAAAACCCTTTAGAATCCCCTTGAGGTTCTTCCAAAAAAGGGACGCGCTAGTTATATTGAAGGAATTAAGTCGGCGCGCAAGTGTTTGATAAGTTTCAACACTTAGGCCTTCCTTCTTCTCTTTAGATCTTCCGTTCTAGGTAAGAAATTACCTTAGAAGTGTTTCGGAAGCTTTGAGAAGAGACTTGGGCGTCGGGAGCTTCAATCCGAGTTTCTGGAAAAAGATCCTCTCAAATGGGGGGCCCACAGGGTCTATTTATAGGCAATAGAAGACCCAGGGCGGTTACCGGGCGGTTACCATTTAGGTCGCGCAAGTCCCCTGCGTGACCAAGGTAGCCGCGCAAGTATACTTGCGCGGCAGTGGTATAACTTCCGCGGTGGATTTGCTGTTGATCATTTGTTCATGCCTTTGTCGATTTTTCATGTTTTCTTCAAAGGATGCATCACTTTCAGCTGAGATATTCCCTTTTCCGATCTTTAGATTCTGTGACGAAAGGAGCGTCAACAAAAGTCCCCCCTCAGAGTTGGATCCGGAGAGAAATGAGGATTTGACTATGAGGAAATCGAATTCCTCCAAAGGAAAAGGGAGGGCGCGCAAGTCTTTCAGTGCGCAGAGGGCGGCGCGCAAGTATGCATCGCGCAGGCCTTAAGCGCTCTGGGTGTGGCGCGCAGGTAGGCTTTCTGGCCTATAAATACACGGCCTCATCTCCGTTACATGCATCTGGATTTCCGGATTTCTCGAGCTCTCGCCGCGCAAGTCTCTTGTTTTCACTGTTTCCTCGCTGCCGCGCTACTCTCAAGGTAATAGGTCTTGCGCGGTAATACTTGCGCGACAAAAACTTGCGCGGCACATGTATTACTTGCGCGACATCTCTATACTTGCGCGCCTTAATGCCTTAGCCATTTTTTCGAATTCTTTCACAAATTTTATGAAAAAATAAACTCATTTAACAGTTAAATTTATTCAACTCCTGTGCTGATTCAATGGCTCTTAGACCTGGATTAATTGATGAACTGGCTAGCAAGCGGATAGATGATATGATGGATATCATTGGCCCTGATTACTATACTGTCAAAGACAGTACTCTTCCAGATTTGGCTAAGTATCTGAAGAAATATCATCACGACTTTCCTCACTGCACTTATCTACCATTGTATGGTCATGGTCATCTGCAAGAAGTCACTATTCCAGAAGTAAAGAATTATCTTCCATTTTCGTGGTTTCAGAATTATACCAATTTTTCTTCAGCAAATATCTCAGGAGGAGGAGTATTTCAAACTACTGGAACAGTGGAGAAGGCTTATGTGATGCATCATAGCCCTTGCACACCAGATCTGAAAAAACATACACCTGAGCTTCAACCACATTGTCATCCTTCAATCTTCCGAAATGCTCAGATGGATCAATCCAAAGGCTGGAAGAAAAGTTGGGATTTCCGTCCTGGGGGAGGTGTGAAGCCAACTTGGATGTGGGTATACTGGGTGCGACAGACTTGCGCAGAGTTTATTGAGGATCTGAAGAGAGCTGCAATATATGAGGCTGTTTGGGTTGGGTAAACATATATTTACAGACATGATAACTTCGTGCCAGAGATACTCAGCCACTGGAGCCCAGCGACTAATTCTTTCCATTTGACTCATGGAGAAGTAGGTATCAGTTTGTGGGATGTCCACAAGATTTCAGGAGCTCCAATCTTGGAAGATATGTATGATGAATTCATTCCTCCCAAGGTGACTTGGAATGATCCAGAGAAGACTCCTGCTTTGGCTCGAGAATTATTTAAAATCTTTCACAGGCTCAAGAGTTCAGAGACCTCATTAACTCATTTTAGAAAAGATATTCATCCGGAAGAATGGATGAATGTGTTTTTTACTGAGAAGAAAGGGATAGAGCCAAAAGAAAAAGGATCCATGAAAAAGAAATCCAAGGATACCCGGCCCAGACGTCCTACCACTTGTCCAAAACCTGAGAAGAGAGGATCTCCTGGCACATTCTGGCCAACTCTAGAAGCAGGAGAGTTTGAAAAATGGGGATATGAAGTGAATCAAAGAATTCCAAAGAAAACTCGTCTGGCGGGTTTCTTGGCAATGTGGCTCAGTGTTTATCTCTTGCCGGTCAGGGATTCGAAGGGAGGCGTTAGGCCAGGGACCTTCGTCATTGCGGCTAAGTTGGCTGAGGGAAAAATGGTTGGGTTAGCTACCCCCATTTTAGCAAAGATTCACAGGAGTTTACTTCACGTCTTCCAGGGTAAATCTCCTTTAAGAATAGTGGGACCATTCCAGGTTTTGTGGGGATGGATCGCCACTCACTTCAGGACGTACAATGTACAGAATGGATTACAAATTCCTGGAAGCTCTTTCAGACCGTCAGTGCAAGCATTCTCTGGAATTGCTCCATTAGATGTTAATGGTTATGACATGAAAGTAAGACTAAGAATGTATAAGGAATTCAACTTCTTTCCTTATGGAAGTCCGCCATCCGGGCGGTTTGTTGATGATGGGAAATCCCATTTGGATTTGAGGGCATACATGCTAGCTTGCAGGGATGGCGTGTTAGTAGCCAAGATTGATGGAGAAATCATATGCGAGGCCTATGCTCCATATAGATTTTCACGCCAATACAAATTTTTGCAACAGATTGTTGTATCCCCTCCAGTACATGTCAGGTTAGAGCAACATCCGATGGTTGCTCGACAACTATGGTTGCTGACATCAAGATAGAAGACTGGGGCAGTATTTGATCTACCAGTTGAAAAAGAGGCACATTATCTGACTACATTTTATGCCGAACACTGGATAGCATCATACCCTAAAGGGATATTGAATCACCCAGTATATCAAGTGGGAAAGAGGAAGAGGACTGTAGAGAAAGAAACTCTTCCTCATGAAGGTGATGCTTCTCCACCTGAAATAGGTTCAACAGACTCCTCTTCTAGAACTGATTCATCGGATTATCACGATGGGGATGATGAGGCACAACCGGCAGAAAAGCGGTTTCGTGCTCGATATAATCCTCCGACCAGAGTTAAAAGACCCACTCCATCAGCTCCTGGTGAGTTATTTGATTGTAATAACTTCAATCACTGCTACTTTATAAAGTAATAAGCCTTACTTTCTTATTCTCTATCTGTAGTTGCAGGAGTCGGGAAGAAATTAAAATCAAAAATTGTAGGACCTTCCTCACAGCCTTTATATCTAAGACCAGAGGCTGTTCAACTATGGCAGAGCTTATACTGTGATACTGAGACCGCCTGGCTGGATTTGTGTGAGGGCCTACAACTTCCTGGGATAGGATATCTTCTAGCTTCTAAAGACCTTCAATATGGAGATAACCCCAATGAAGTGCGAGCTTACATCAAAGAGCTGGAAATGCTCATATATGCCACTGATAATTCGGTTCCTATCACCAGGTGGGTGAAGGAAATGATTGATCTTGGCACCACTGAGGGGGCTGGTGGTTCTGGAGATGAGGAATCGCAAGAGTACGTGGCTCCTGAAGATGTAAGTTTTCTTTCCTTATTTTCTTTGCAACTTGATTTTAGTTGAAGCTTTGTTACTTAAGGAAGTTATTTTCTTCATCTTGCAGCTTGCAAAGAAAGGAACTGGGGTTCCTTCACCACAATATAGCCCTGGTGGTACTACTGTAGGGGCTGCTGCTGATTCTCCTCGCGAACCAGGCGAGATATCTCCAGGCCAGCAGGCCATGAATGAGGCACTGGACATAGCCTTTCATTCGCCAATCCGAGTGCCAATAAGGGAGACTACTGATACTCCGAAAAAACAAAAGAAGCCAAGGCAACGACGGAGGAAATCCATAGCTAAACGTTTCATTAGTAGTGGTAAGTCCTTCGAACAATCATGAGTTTATACCCATAATCATATGGTTACTCATATTTCTGAGGATTGCAGGGGCTTCTTCAATTTCCCCCTTGAGGGAAGGGACTGATCCTTCTTCAAAGGTCGTGGAAGGTGCTGTAGAACAATCACAGACCCAGGCTGACTTGGTTGCTCCTGGAGAAGAGCTACCATCCATTCCCAGTATCCCTCTTATTACTGAAGATGATGTCCAGGGTCAGGGGTTGCAGGACATAAGTCGGCAAGAAGACATAGCAAATGTTCCCACTGGTGAGACTAACCAAGATTCTGAAGTATCATTGGATGAAATGATGAATCAAGGAATGACTTTTTAAGAATTTTATGATCATGCTAAGTTGTCATGCGATTTAGAAGACCTTGGGCATGAGTGCTACCCTTCGCCCAAATTTTTTGTTTTTTAAAAAAAACTTCTAACCATGATGGAAAATAATATGCAGTTTCTTCCATAGAAGTCGCTGAACTGCCAATGCTCGAAGAGGGTGTGGACACTGATGTCAACCCTATCATTGCAGAAACATTAGCTCAAGTAGAGCTAAATCCAATAAACTCTCCTGAGACCCATCTTGAAAATCCTGTTGAAACTGGGAAAGATAAGGAGAAGTCTTCTCAGGTTGCTGAACCACCATTGGGTAATGGATAACAATATTTGTGATTGTACTTTATTCGCAAGACAATCCATTCTTTTGTTATCCTTTGAAGCTGACTAAACCTTTCAATTAATCATTCAGGACCATCAACTGCAATGACTAGACCCGAAGATGAGGCCTCAGCCTCTGCCCCAACGGGAATTGAAAGTGAAGAGGCACAAGTCAGGGGGAAAGGGCAAGACAAGGCACCTCCCTAAGTGCACTAATTCCAGATTACATACCCCCTTCTGACGATGATATTGAATCAGATCCAGATATGCTTAAAGCATTCAGTTTTTCACGACGTAAGGCATGGAATAACATATGGAACATCATATCGGGGGTGCCTTTAGAAGAGCTACCATCAAAAATTTCCCGATTGTCATCCCAATTTGTTATAATGGGACTTGGTGGTTTTGGGTATGAAAAGATCCATGCTGCGGTGAAACAGATCATTTTCAGGAGGGAGCAAGTGCAGACAAGTCGCGAAGATTTGACCAGAGTGAAATTGTCAGTCAACATAGGCGAATTTGAGGCTGCGATATCCCAGGCTGAAGCTGATTATGCTGTCAAGATGAGGGATCTGAAGCAAAAAATCAAAGAAAAGGTCGTCCAACAGGTGCAACTCCAGCAACAGTTAGATGCTGTTACTGGGGAACTTGATCAGCTTAATAAATCATTGGATGAAACTCATATGAATGGCATGAAAGCCATCGCAGATGCTAAGAAGGCACTTCAGCAAGCTGAAAAGAGTGAAGCTGGTCAAGTGCACGAGCTTCAAGTAACTGCTGATAAGGCTCAGGATGCTATATATCAAATGAAGACTTATGTTGACAATCTTCTGTAATTTCTTGAAAGAGAGAAGAGACTCCAGTCTGTGGATGTCCTTCTAACTCTTGTGTATCAATGAGAAAAAAAACACTTTTTTATTCAATCATTTGTACCTGCATTCTTCCATTACCTACTTCAAATTTACTTAAGCCAATGGGCTTAGTAATCATAGTTTGATTTTTACTAGGATTATTACAAATAACCATACAAACATTGAATCTTTTAACTGCTCAATATTACCTAAATCATACAAAAAATGTATATTTAGTGAGATGGAACTTGACTTTTATTCAGAGTTCCTTTGTCTTTTGTGTCGGCAGTTTAAAGTCATGCACGCCGGACATAAAGGGGCTAATGTTTAAGGTCGAAATAGCTTTGACCGAAAATGGATTAAAAATGGATTCAATTCCTTGACAGTTTATATGAAAACATATTACCATACTCAAGTATGAGAGAAAAAATGTAAACTATGACTTAAGAATATTTGAATCTGAGGAATGATATGAAAAATAGCTAAAAGGCATTAGAATAAGTAGTTCCCAAGAATGAAGTTACTATTATTTAACAAAACCCGTTAGGGGGTTGAAATATGCAGGGCCACCTATGGGCATTGGCTGCATAGTCAAATAAAATAGCATCTTTTGGCTGACAAGTCTGTTATGTGGACTGTTTATGCAAGGCCACCTATGGGCACGTGCTGCATAGTCAGGTAAAAGAACTCCCAGAAATTTACATTCCTAGTGCTAAAAGCCAGTGAAAGTTTATGGAGATTCAAATTTTCTAAAGCATAGAGTTTGTTGTATGGAAAGAGGTACTTGAATATGGAGAAGATATTTCCAAATAAGAATATCGAAGAACTGGATGAATATCACTCCTACGAAGGTCTGACCCAAACATAGGGAAGAAGAATAAACCATAGACTTGAATACTTTCAGATCATGAAAAAGGATATGGGACAAATATGTTAAGGATGGCTATATTTTTTTTTCGCGGATCCCTACATATTGTTATTTAAGACAAATAAGGACAAAAGAGGCATTCTTCCCAAGAATGAAGTTCCTATTATTTAACAAAACCCGTTAGGGGGTTGAAATATGCAGGGCCACCTATGGGCATTGGCTGCATGGTTCAATGAATAGCATCTTTTGGCTGACAAGTCTGTTATGTGGACTGTTTATGCAAGGCCACCTATGGGCACGTGCTGCATAGTCAGGCAAAAGAATTCTCAGAAGTTTGACATTTTTGTGACTAGAAGTCATGAAAAGGGTTATGAAGATCTGAAAATATTTAAGGTTAGGATTATAATACATAAAGATGGGTATTGTCCAATGTATATAGAGATACATGGGTCAATGAAAACCATAATCATGTTGTGGTTGGGTCCTGAATTAAAACATGGACTTCACTACGTATCTCATAAGAATGAGAATCAAGCCATACGTAGTTCTTGAAATGCAGTTTAACGTCGTGCAGGACGAAAGTATGAGTGATCTTAGTTTAGGGTCATAGAATTCGGACCATAATAATGAATACATAGTGTGTGTTTTCATGAGGACTTTTCAGCCAAGGGACTGAAAGTGAAATTTGGGTTTAGGCCCAAAAGACTTGGGACTGGATTCGAGGGACACTCGAATGTTCCTACGTATCCCATAAGGATGGGAATCAAGTCCACGTAGTTCTAGAACTACCCTTTTATACAAATTTGGTTCGTACATGTGAAGGGTGGAAGGGGACATTAGTGCAATGATGGTTTAACCTGAGATAAAAAGTTTAGGCATTACCATGTATGCACGCAGTCTTTTGAAATGAAACATGATTTGAAAAAAATCAATATCAATAATGGTTCCTTCTCAAATGAGGAAATCAAAAAAAATTGTAGTTTATTGTCGTACCGGACAAAAGTGTTGTATAGTTTAACGTCATATAACAAGGACAAAAGTGAATCAATGTAAAGATATTGATTCCAGGGGCGGTTTCACAAATCAACATCATATGAGGTTGTGGTGAACCGATGTGAAGAGATTGTTTTTTGGGCTTGAACCCTGGGAGGTTGCCTACATACCCAGCCTGGAGGGCAAGGATCAAAGTCCGTGTAGTTCAATTAAAGAATGAATCAATGATCAAGTTGTTCTTGTGGACAATGATCTAATAAAAAATATTGTTGGGACTTACACATGGTTAGTGGCCCAAAGGGAGTGTTCTGGTTGATGTTCGCTCTAAGCTCACGTGAGTCATACTCGGTGTGAGAAACAAGAGGTAATAACAACCTTAACTATGTACAATTTAATGTCATGTAGGACTTAAAAAGGGGACTATGCAGTTTAAAGTCTTGCATTTAGGACTATTGGTGCTGCACAGTTTAGTTTCATGTAGCAGGGACAAAATACAGTTTAATGTCATGTAGGACATATCAAGGATTTTCTGTACAGTTTAGCGTCATGTAGTTAGGACGATGGGGATAAAATAGTTTAACGTCATATTGGACGAAAGGGGGACTGTGCAGTTTAATGTCATGCAGTAAGGACAAAAGAGTGTACCATTTTAACGTCATGTCGGACGAAGGTGCGAAATAGTTTAAGGTCGTATGCATGGACCGTGAATGGTGCAGTTTAATGTCATACTGGACTTTTGAGATTATATAGTTTAACGTCTTTCCGGACGTGAGGGACTTTTATACAGTTTAGCGTCATGTAATTTAGGATGTCACAGTTTAACGTCTTGCTGGACATAAGAGATTTGCAAATAGTTTATGGTCATATACATGGACCAGTGATGATGCAGTTTAAGGTCATGCTGGACGGTTTAGGGAACTTTTTCACCATTTAATGTCGTGTGGGACGAAGCTGCAGTTTAAAGTCATACTAGACCATTACTGTATAGTTTAACGTCATATAGAAAGGACGAACTGGTGCTGTACAGTTTAAAGTCATGTAGCTAGGACTAAGGTGAACCAATATGAGGATATAAGTTCTGGGGACTTTTTACAGTTTAACGTCATGCTGGACGATGAAAGTGCCACACAGTTTAATGTCATGTTGTTAGGACACAATATAGTTTAATGTCATCTCGGACATTGAAGGTGACACAGTTTAACGTCATGTTGGACGAAGTTGCAGTTTAAGGTCATACTGGACCATTGCTGTATGAACCAATTGTAAGATTCTTGGTTCTGGGAACAATATTTTGTGTTTATACAAAATACTTCTTCAGAAATCTGGCATTAGTTGGAGTCGTGATGTGTTCTCCATCCATTGAGATCAGAGAATACGCTCCATTGGAGTAGACCTTATGTATTGAATAAGGTCCTTCCCATTTTGGTTCAAGTTTGGGAGGCTTCTTTCCTGGTATCATTGGTGCTCTGAGAACCAATACCAATTCTCCCTGAATGAATGAACGAAGACGAACTTTTTTGTTAAAAGCTCGTGCTATCCGATTCTGATAGATTTCCAAGTGGTGCAAAGTGCACAATCTTTTCTCATCTAACTGTTCCAATTCATTCAACCACTTTTGGGATTGCTCATCTGTTGATAACTGATCAAAAATGGCTATTCTGAGTGAGGGAAATTGAACTTCAATTGGCAAGACTGCTTCTGTTCCATATACCAATGAATATGGAGTAGACCGCGTTGCATTGCGAGTGGTAGTCCGATAAGCCCATAAAGCATGAAAGAGTTTATCAGGCCATGACCTCTTATCTTTATCCACCATCTTTTGCAGTATGTTTGAAAGAGTCTTGTTGAAGGCCTCTATCTGGCCATTAGCCGCTGTATGATATCGAGATGAATGGTTGGACTTAATGTTGTATTCTTGATACAATTTCCTTACCTCAGAAGAACAGAAGTTGGTGCCGTTGTCCGTCAATATGGTATGAGGGACACCAAATCTAGTAATGATGTTAGACTTGATGAAGCTAACAATGCATTTAGAACTGACTTCTTTGAGAGGTACTGCCTCTGCCCATTTGGAAAAGAAATCAGTAGCAGTAAGAATGTACTTAAACTACTTGGCCGTAGCTGAAGGGTAAGGTCCCACCACATCCATTCCCCATGTGGAAAATGGCCACGAGTATTTAGCTGTATGAAGCAACTCTGGAGGTTGATGAATGAAGTTGGCATATACTTGGCATGAATGCCACTTCTTTGTGAAATTAACACAATCTTGTATCATTGAAGGCCAGAAGTATCCATGCCTTCGAATTTGATCAGACAGTCTATGTCCAGACTGGTGGGCACCACAGACTCCTGCATGCACTTCTTTTATGATAGCCATTGTCTCTTCACCATCAATACATCTGAAGAGAACTCCATCAAAACCATGTTTGTAGAGAATTTTCTCGAGGTGGTTTGGACCATCATAAAGAGTAAAATTGACCACACATCGCCGAATTTGTTCTTTCTCGGCTCTATCAGGTGGAAGTGTTCCATTTTGAAGGTATTCCTTGATAGGTGACATCCATCCTGTAGTATGACCATACGGTTCAGGAATGGGACTAATTTCATTAATTTCCTCTGTTCTGACTTGAACATAAGGTGAAATTGCACGACGGTGGGCAATACAGATGGTTGTCTCGTCCCGATTTGGATCTGCTAAAGCTGTGGCTATATTAGCCAGTGCATCAGCTTGAGCATTTTGTGATCTTGGGACATAAGAAAATGTCGGTTCTGAAGGGAATTCCGACATTAATTCTCTGACGTAATCATACAAAGGGATTAATTCTTCTTTTCTGATGGCATAATCCCCATTGACTTGTTTGATTACTAGGTCTGAATCACCTTTCACCTTTAAGTGATTCACTTGTGCTTGAAGCGCTAACTCCAAGCCTGTAATGAGATCTTGGTATTCAGCTTCATTATTGGTACCACCTTCCCACAACAAAAAGGAATAAGGTAACACTGCCTTATCTGGAGAAATGAGCACAATTCCTAAACCAACTTTGTTGAATTTAGGATTTTCCATTTTCTTCCCTGTTGGACTTCTAGAAGCACCATCAAAATACATTTCCCATGTTTGAGGACTCTCTTGAATAGAGAAAACTTCCTCATCAGGGAGTTCGATATCTGAATACGTGTCTTCCACTGAAGGATGTTCAGCCAGGAAATCAACCAGAGCTTGGCCCTTAATTGCCTTTTGAGACACATACTGGATGTCGAACTGCTGTAGAATAACCGCCCATCTTGCCAGGCGTCCTGTAAGCATTGGACGACTAAGGATGAATTTGAGCGGATTATTGCGAGATACCAATTGGACCTCGTGATGTTGCAGGTAGTGTCTCAGTTTCTGAACTGCAAAGATTAATGCTAGGAAGCACTTTTCAATACTCGAATACCGGGTTTCTGCTTCAAGCATAGTTCTACTGAGATAGTAGAGACTATTTTCATTCCCAGCATCATTCTTTTGAGCGAGAAAGGCACCCAATGATCGCTCTAAAGCTGTCACATAGAGGATAAGAGGCCTACCCTCAACAGGTGGCATGAGTACTGGTGGACTTAAGAGGTATTTCTTGAGAACATCAAATGCTTCTTGACATTCTTCAGTCCACTGGTAAGTGACTCCTTTCTTCAATAATTTGGTAAAGGGTAAACTTTTTCCTGCCAAATTGGCGATGAAACGCCGAATATAGGCTAAGTGTCCTTGAAGTCCTCTTAATTCTTTCAAATTCTGAGGAGGTGACATACCAAGGATTGATTTGGTCTTCTCAGGATCGACTTCAATACCACAATGGCGTACAACAAAGCCGAGGAATTTTCCTGAGGTTACCCCAAAAGCACATTTTAAGGGGTTCATCTTAAAATTATGTTGTCGAAGCTTGTGGAATACGACTTCCAAATCAGCCAAGTGATCAAAAAGTTGTTTGGATTTAACCACCAGATCATCTACATAGCATTCAACAAATTTCCCTAGGAAAGGTTTGAAGATACGATGCATGGCGCGTTGATATGTTGAACCTGCATTCTTTAAACCAAAGGGAATCACCCGGTAACAAAACACACCTTGAGGAGCTCTGAAGGCTGTATATTCCTCATCTTCTGGGGCCATTCGGATCTGATTATATCCAGAATATCCATCCTTGAAAGAAAGTACTTCATAGCCAGCCGTCGCATCAATTAAGAGTTCTGTAATCGGAACTGGGAAATCATCTTTAGGACAATACCGATTAAGATCTCTGAAATCGATGCAAACCCTAATTTGTCCGTTCTTCTTCTTTACAGGGACAATATTAGCCAACCACTTGGGATATTGAAATTCTCTGACGAAGTTAGATTTGATAAGCTTATCCACTTCAGCCTCGATTTTGGAAACATAGGTTGGGTGTGTTCTTCTCGAAGCTTTCTTGAATCCTCGATGTTCTTTTGGAAAACCCAAATGATGGGTGGCAACATCAGGATCAAGGCCAGGCATCTCTGTATAATTCCAAGCAAAAATATCTTTATTTTGCTTTAAAAAAGAAATATACATCTCTTGCTCTTCAAGGGTCATGGCCGCACTAATTAAAGTGGGGCGTGGATCTTTCTCTGTACCCAGATTTACTACTCTGAGTTCATCCACAGTGGTAGAGATACCCTCTTCAAATGCTGGAGGAGCATCTCTGAGATCTTCCTCTTCCTATTCATCATGTGTTATTTCTTCCGTTTCTACTTGCAAAGTAGATGACAAAACGAAATTCTCATGATCATAAGAAATGTCAAAATTTTCACATTTTGAAGAAGAAGCTTCCATTTCCAACCCTATTGATGATAAAGGGTCTTCTTTGGGAAATAAAGAGGAGATGATGGATTGAGAATCGACATCAATATTCACCTCTGGTGTTGCTATAACTTCTTCTGGCCTGATTAGCGAAGTATAGACTTGTAGGATTTCAGCAGACGAAATGAAAACGTCACCACTTATGCTTTCATCACTGCTTGGTAGGTTACCAATTTCTCCCATGTTGTCTGGCTCGATTGCCGTAATTGACATTATGGATCTTTCCATAAGAGTATTTTGATTTGGGCCTATTTTGTCAATTTGACTGATAGGTAACACATAATCTGTACTCACATGTGAAAATGGATTTATTGGAATTTTTTCCAAACCATATGGAGCATTAACTTTGGTAATTTCCTTCATTGTAGATTTTTCTCTTCCCTTCATGTGATAAAATTCCGCCTCAATGTATTGAGACTCACATGTCTTGAACGGGGCCTTATCACCATACAATGTTCCAACTTGACCATCGAAACAGTATTTGAGACATTGATGGTATGATGACGGAATACTTGCATGCTGATGTAGCCAGGGTCTTCCAAGCAAGATATTGAAAGCTGAGTCTTGATCAACAATCATGAAATCCGAATTGGAAACAAGATCTCCAAACTGAGTTCTGAGCATAACTTCTCCCAGTGGTTCTTGTTCATTTTTATCATATCCTTGCAACATCATGGTAGAAGGAGATAAATCAGATTCCGTGAGGCCCAATCGACGAAGTGTGCGAATGGGCATGAGGTTGACTCCTGAACCATTGTCAATGAAAGCTCTTCGAACATCTATACCATTGACTTTTCCAGATAAGTACAAAGGTTTTATGTTCCCATGCACAACATCATCTTCATCTTTATCAGTAAAAGATATCACTGCATGGCATTCCGCAGGATTATTCTCTATGTGATAGATTTCAGCTGCATCAATTTCAGTTTCAAACTCCTGAGGACTTGACAAAGCTTCGATGAGTGCTTCCCGAAGATCTCTTGACAGATTTAAAGCATCCAAAATTGATAACTTGGCTGGTACTTGTGCCAAGTGTTTCAATATATCATACTTTTGATCTAGAGGTTTGCGTTTCCCAATAGGAATATGCGGTTTAGCAGGTACTTTGGAAGCAGATGCTTTGGAAGCTGATGCATCTTGTATTGAAGTTGGCAACATCCTTGGTTTTGGAAAATTAGACTCATTAGATCCATTTACTTGCTGAGATAAAGAAGATGGAACTTTTAATCGGTCTTCCAAAATAACTGTGCCGAAACTGAGTTGGCCATTGGCAGAAGAACTTGCTTGTTCTTTTTGAGCTCGCTGAAGGGCTCTACCATGAGTTTCTGCTGCATATACAGTGCTAGCAGGGGTAGAATTAGAGTAGTGGCTTTGGAAAGATCCACGTCTTCCCCTATATCCTGAACCTCTAGAACTTCCTCGGGTTCCCTTATTTGGTACAGGGAATTCAGGCTCATCAAGACTGGAATATGAATCTGTTAATTGAATCATATTAACAAAACCAAAGATTAACTCTTCGTCTGATAAAGACTCTGCCAGGTTAGCCTGTTTAGGCTGTGCCGTTTGGTGGGACGGTGCCCGTGGCTTTGAAGTAGATGGCATGAAATCTGCCAGAGTCAAAGACAATTTAGGCTTTGATGCATACTCATCTTCTCCTGATTCCTCTTTCTTCTTTGAATTGCGCTTCCCTTTTGAGGATTTGTCTTTTGATGGAGGCTTTACTGCAGCTTTTGTAGGAGACACAATTGGCTTCTTCAATTGTGTTCGCAAAATGGAATGGGTCCGATTGATTGTCTTTCTGACCATCCAATCATCATATTTTTTCACAGTTTTTCTTTTGACTTCCTGTCACTCGCCTCCTTCCTCTGGATCTGTAGCGGTAATACACGCTACATGAGCTGAAGAACCCTTCAATTTGACTTGTCCCAAGTCGACCATCTTTTGCAGGAGGTCTTTAAAGACAAAACACTCCTGGATGGGATGCCCCAACATTTGATGAAAGGGACAATAATTGGGACGGTCTTCATCTCCTTCCTTGTTTGGCCTCTTCGGCACTGGTAATTGAACCAAATTATTTTTCCAGAGCTGAAATGAAGTAACTAGGAACTTGCTCACTTCGGAAAGAGTATGTTTTACTCTTCATATCCTCAAATTGTTTTTTTTCGTTGATCTTTTTGATCATTTGGATGAAACAGCCTTTGTTGTTGGCGTTCAGGAGGTGGAGCCCTTCGAGAAGATGAAGGTTTTGAAGTAGAAATAGGTACAGGTGCCTGTTTAAGCATAACTGTAGCAGTTTCTGCTTTACCCATTCTTCTTCCTGGAGCTGATGGAATTACACGAGATTTAACCTTAGCCTGTATAAGGGAATCTTCAATCTGTTGAGCGATTGAAGTAAGGTCTCGAAACCCTCCTGTGTATTTCACATGGATCAATGGCGTGCGTAATTCGTCACGCAAATTTGCCACACAGATTGGCAACAATTCCTCCTGAGGGAGTGATAAACTCAAGGAATACGTTAATCCCTTCCAACGAGCAATGAAATCAGAGACTCTTTCATTCTCCCTTTGCTTGCAGTTTGTAAGATCGAAAACTGTCGTTTTTGGCAATGTTGAGCTAAACTGAAGAAGGAATTTTTGACGAAGATCCTCTCATCCGATGACTGACCGGGATTTCAAGCTTGTATACCAGATAAAAGCTGGTCCTTGCAAGGTTCGCACGAAGCATCTGAGTTTCACTGCTTCTTGCTGCTCTGGAGTTCCCATCATAGGATCACAACAAGACACGTAATGCGTCAAATGTTGTTCAGGGTCGCCTGATCCATTGAAAGTAGGGAAAATAGGGTTTCCAAAACTGGATGGAGGAGAAATTGAATCTACCCATTCAGGGTAAACTTTTTTTTCAGGTTGAACTTGCGCCCTTTTCCCTTCCATAGTTTCTAACCGAGCTGTTAATGACTCAATAGTAGTTATTAACTTTTGAGAAACGTCAGGTTGAACTTGGTTTTGGGTAGGTGCAATTAATGGAGCTTGGACAGACGTGGTGGTTGGTGCTACAACTGATGGTAGTGCTACCAACCGTTGTTGCGTTTGACCCGTAGGATTAGACCTCTGTGGGTGTACTGATAAAGGAGGATATTCTTGATCCATCTCAGTAGTTACAACAAATTACTTCGGCAGTCGGACTTCAGCATTCTTAATAAGAAGACTACTCTGAAGTAGTTCTGCATTCAACCTTCTTAATTCTTTCATTTCTTCCTCCTGTTGTGAAAACATTTGCTCTAATGAGAGCGATTGACCTCCTTCAGAGGAAGGGTGAGAAGTAACCTGATTCTTTCCTTTCCCCTTATTGGATCCTTTTCGGAGAGGGGGAAGTGGGTTAATTGAAGGAATACCCAAATTTTGGGTAAGCCTTTGATTACGTGTGCGCACACCTTCTTCATTTAGGTCTGTGTGCGCGACATCTTGAGCAGGAACCTCTTCGTCTGATCCCTCTGATTGAGCCTCATCTGGTGAATCAGCAGCAACGGAATTGATGACATTAATGGATGCATATTGCATGGAATCCTTTCTATCAACATTTCTGTGATATTGTCTCCTTCTATGTCCATGATGAGACATGGCATTCCGTTGACTTGATCCCTCAGGAATTTCTTGGAGAACCGTCACTTGGAGAGAATCTCCTGACAGCTTGGATCTTCGTTCCTCTTGAGGATTATTGCCTAATCGAGAGAATACTAACTTTCTCTGAGGGAAGGATTGAAGATTTGAAAAAGTCCCCAGTCCGGTGGACTGGGGATGTTCCTGCTGCTTCCGCTCAACTCCTCGAATCCCATTCGTTGACTCTGAGGGTTGGGTTAGAGAAGTCCCCAGTCTGGAAAGCTGGGGTGTCTCTTGACATGCTATGTCTGAGATCTTCTTAAAATCTCTCTTGATCTTGCGAATCTTAGTTCGGAAATTAGCTGGATGCATTAAACTGTATCCACTTTTATCACCTGGTTCAACAGACCGTTGGATGATTTCCGAAACTTCTGTCATTTGATGACGTGTTTGCTCCAGACGAGAGGCTTGTGCAATATTCTCTCCTGCCTGATGTAGGAGCAATTCAACAACCTGTTCTCTATATACTTGATTTTGAGAGGAACTAGTTGAAGCTTGTTCTTGAGCAAGCTTTTGATTATGAATAAAGCCCATTGACTGTGGCCAGCCATGGGAAATAACATTGCATGAGACCATTTTCGGCGGGCTTTGCTGACCGGAAAGCACTGTGAAATGTAGTGCTCCATGAACACCCCATCCTATGATATGAACATCAGATGGAGCATTGGAAATTAACTGACGCAATCTTCTTAGTGCGCCAAGGCATGAACGTTGAAGGGTTCTCTGTTGCTTTTCAGCCTTCGTATACCGAGAGACTGATAGAGATGCCAAATCAATCTGGCGTTGTAACCCTTCTATTATCTTAAGATGATTTTCATATTCATCGTAAGATAATACCTTCTTCTTTAATTGACAAAGAATTTTCCATATGTTGAGACGAATATCATGGATTCCATCATCCGTCAACATCTTTGGAATGTCGTACTGGGAGTCAGCCAAAGGCCAAAACATGACTGGTACTTCACCTTTTTCCAGTTTTTTCCTCATGTTCAGCATTTCCTCTTTATCATTAAATGAAGACTCTTCTACCTGTTTGGACCAGAGTTGGTGTTTCCTTGTTGCTTCATCGGATTCAACAAGATTTGTAGAGAAATCACTATTCATGCTGGAAGATGAATGACCCAGGGATGGTTCGGAGAATAACCTGAACCCCAGGCTATCTTCTGATGGAGAAAGAGTTTCACCTGCCGATAGTAAAGCATCGGACGGGACTGGTTTTACGTTTGCAAGTGCCTCGAGATAGGAGGGCTTTCTCGTCACTACATTGCCTTCTGAAGAATTTTCGAGACAACGTGAATCACTACTGCGGAGAGGACTTTCGCAGCGAAGTTCATCACCATGAGGAGGACCGTCATGATGGGTTACAGCAAAAGATGAAATCTATTGCTCCTTGGCCTTCTGACCACACAGAGGGTTCCTGTGGATCTCATCTGAAGAAGAAACTTCAAGATTGACCGAATTTTCATAAAGAAAGTCTTCATGAGGAAGTGTCTGTTGAAGACCTTCAGAATTAATGTTCCAGTTATTGGGAACTGAGGGAGTAGAATCCTGAATTCCGACAGATAAATGTCTGAGGGCTTCAAGAACTCCAGCATCGAGCAAGGCCTTGTTGCAGATTGGCCTTTGATCTCCTGACTGTGCTGGGCGGATCTTTTTCTTAGATGCCTTCTTACTCGCTTTAGAAACCACTTGATGACGAAAGTGATTGCTCTGAGCAGGTGTATGTGCCTGATCAGGAAAGATGGTCAGGTTAGGCTGACGATCTCCACTCAAATCAGGTGTATGTGCCTGACTTGGTTGTCCGTATGATATGGGGGAGTATGCCCCATAACCCTCTTGGACTGGAACAGATGTGTGTGTCTGTTCCGGAGTGAATCGTTGATATGTCACTCCATTGCTAGGGATAGATTTATGTGTCTATCCCTGAGATGATGCTGAAGTTGTTATGATATCCTGGCAAGCATCCAGAATATGAGCAGGAATTTGCTTCTTCTCTTTCACCATTGAAAAAATATGTTTGGTGACTTCAGCCGCCGGAACGGGGATATACGTCCATTCCGGGCTTGGAGTAGGTGTATGTGCCTGCTCCTGTCCTCCTTTTCCTGTCAGTGAATCCTGACAGTACTCAAGTGTGGACGCAGAGAGTTGAGTCTGCCCCCTGTTTGTCATCGGGACTTTCCGACTGACTTCTCCGGGTGCTACCAAGCGAGACTGTTGGTAGGCCTGATTAGTATTAGCAGGTGTATGTGCCTGCTGATTACACTTCGGCAAACGCGGTTGACGAGATCCATCATATGTAGTCAGACGAGCCTGCTGACTAACTGGTGATGTATAAGCAGGTGTATGTTCCTGCCTATGGTACTCCGCCGGAATTGCCTGGCGGGATCGGCTTGATGCTTCCAGACGAGTCTGCTGGACAGCTGAATTAAAACGGGCAGGTGTGTATGTCTGCTCGTTGTTTGCCACCAAGTTAGGTTGGTGGACTTCTCCGGAGATGGCAGGGATGACAACTTGCCTATTGTTAACCGGATTCCGTCTCTGGCGGTTCATCTTGCCTGCTCGGGTTCGAGGAACCTGAGCTGAATGCATGGAGTCGGTACCCTCATCATGTTGAGGGCGCACTACCGCACTAGTCCGGCGGCGATTGTTGATGGGAGCCCTTGAGAAGGACTCCTGTCTTTTTGAATTAAGGTCCTGCGGGACCTGCTCATTCACTTCCTCAGAGTAAGGGAGTGAATGGAAATTGCGTTCCAGGGATAACGACCCGAAACGGTTGGAGACGGTAGTCAGCACCGCCTGCTTCTTGATTGCTGGCCGCCGTTGTCCGGACGACCAAGTAGAGTTGTTAACTTGGAGGGCTTGACGAGCGGCCTCCAGAGTTGGGATAGTACCGTTGCGACGGTACTCCTTAACCAGTGCATTAGAAACACAGCATTGAAGACACTGAGTTGGTGATGTCATCCTCAGAGCGGATGACGTTCCAGCAGGAGTAGCAACATTGGTTTTCATAGCAGCGGACTTCACAGTAGAGGTGTTCACAGCAGCAGTATTCACAGGGGTGAATTTAAGGAAAGCCATTTTTTTGCAGACGATCTTGAGAAAAGAGTGCCTGCTCAATGTAACAGACATAATCAAGATGAATCCAGCCACTGCATCTTTTGGATGAGCACATGTCAATGATTGCTTTGTTGGCCCAAGGGGCTTTAACAAATAAGAAGAACATCACTTTCACTTGGTTAAGGATTCACGTCGGGTTCACCATTTTTGTTTCGTGCGGAATCCGGGTATGACCTCCTGGACGGGAGATTCAAACGTTCAGATCGGTTTCTAACGGGTTTGTTCGTAGAACCGGAAACATCCAATGATTCCACATCCGTTTGGACCTACTTTCCAAAGGCAGGCGCTCATTAGCTTGTGGACTAATGAGGCTTAAGAATTTGCATTGGTCGAGAGGATGGGAGGTCGGACTCATCACACCTTTTTGAGGGGAATTATTGTCTACTCCGGGACTCTCTTTATAGATTTAAGTTATGTTCGTGAATCCTTATTACATTACCAAGTATAAAATGTTCTTTCCTTTAGTTTTAACAATCAATGATTAAATATGAAAGAAATTTAGAGAATCTTTTATATGTATTCGATGTTCTTCATCAATAGAGAATCATCTATATCTGTTTTAGAGATTCTTGGTCAATGGTATCCTTCAAAACATATATATAAAAGTCTCTTGGTCATTATGATGACCAGGCTGGTTTTAAAGCCACTCAGTGGTGCACTTGAAGTTTATCGTCATTCAGAAGGACAGAGATTATTTCAAAGTTGGGATCGAACCCATAAATGGGCTACCTACGTATCCTTTGTTTTGGAAAAGGAATCATAACCCACGTAGTTCGAGTAATGGAGTATGATGTTTATGATTGATGGCTCAAAAAATGAATGTCATAATTACTTTTACACTCTAAGCTCACGTGAGTCATGCTCGGTGTGAGAAACAAGAGGTATTAGTAAAATTTAGGCAATTGTGCCTTGAAAGATGCAATCATAAGAATTTGTTTGGGGCTTATGTATGGATGACTGCCCAGATAGATGAAGGTTTAGGATTTACTTTTAGGGAGAAAATCCATGAACAGGGTCCATAAAGTTATATGTGCTTCATGGAGATTTTAATACTATAATCTTGGGGCTTACTCCTAAGGAGGATGCCCAAGTTAGGAGGGGATTATGATTGAGTTTTATTCCTGAAAAGGAAACCCAAATCAAAGGTGAATTATGACTGGTTAAGAGAAGTTTAAGGGGACTTGGGGCTTATTCCTGAAAAGGAAGCCCAAGGTTATGACTGAGTCTTATTCCTGAAAAAGGAGACCCAGGTTAGGGATTAAGGTTTGGGGCTTACTCCTGCGGAGGATGCCCATATTTGAGGTTGGGGCTTATTCTTAAGAAAGATGCCCAAGATTAGAGGACTTGATTGGGGCTTACTCCTGAGGAGGATGCCCATATTTGAGGTTGGGGCTTATTCTTAAGAAAGATGCCCAAGATTAGAGGACTTGATTGGGGCTTACTCCTGAGGAGGATGCCCAAGATTAGGAACTTTAAGAATTTGGGGCTTACTCCTGAGGAAGATGCCCAGATTAATGGTTTTATAACTGGGGATTATTCCTGAAAAGGAGACCCAGGTTAATATTCTTTCATTTTAAAGGATGAGGTTGAATGAATGAACTCTCCGTATTTTAGTGACATAAGGATATTTACATCACTAGAATTTTAAGAGAGATTTCACAGAATTCCTTTCAGATAGGAAAGTCAAATCAAGAAATCATGCCATAAATGGATTTGAAGAGTGTCTTGAAGACTGAATCTTGAAAAGGAAAGGTGAAATGGCTTAAGAGGGGTAAAATGGGCAAGATGGGAACCCAAAAAGATAGGGGCGCGCAAGTCTTTAAAGGCGCGAAAGTCCTGCGGCTGTGCGCAAGTATTGGCCGTGCATGTATACTTGCGCGACACATGGTGTACTTGCGCGATTTTCAATCAGAATTGAAATACTTGAGCGACTCTTGATAAAACCCTTTAGAATCCCCTTGAGGTTCTTCCAAAAAAGGGACGCGCAAGTTATATTGAAGGAATTAAGTCGGCGCACAAGTGTTTGATAAGTTTCAACACTTAGGCCTTCCTTCTTCTCTTTAGATCATCCGTTCTAGGTAAGAAATTACCTTAGAAGTGTTTCGGAAGCTTTGAGAAGAGACTTGGGCGTCGGGAGCTTCAATCCAAGTTTCTGGAAAAAGATCCTCTCAATTGGGGGGGCCACAGGGTCTACTTATAGGCAATAGAAGTCCCAGGGCGGTTACCGGGCAGTTACCATTTAGGTCGCGCAAGTCACCTGCGCGACCAAGGTAGCCGCGCAAGTATACTTGCGCGGCAGTGGTATAACTTGCGCGGTGGATTTGCTGTTGATCCTTTGTTCATGCCTTGGTCGATTTTTCATGTTTTCTTCAAAGGATGAATCACTTTCATCTGAGATATTCCCTTTTCCGATCTTTAGATTCTGTGACGAAAGGAGCGTCAACAATGACAAATGGAAGTGTTTTAAAAATAATGTTATGATTAGAAAGGATATTGCATTTAAAAATAAAATAAAAGAGAATAATAAGGGAGAATTTAATGAAGATAAATATTGACTCTAAAATTCTATAAACTATGTTTATGAAAAGTATGATAAGGTATTATTTTTTATCCCTAGAAGTGTGAGAAGAGGCATTTAAAAATTCAAGGGAAACAATTCACTTATTTTTTTAAGTGTACCATTTGTAAATTTCATAGAAAATTATACAAATTTTAAGGATGACGTATCAAGTGAAGATGAAGAATAAAGTCAAATAATATTATCAAAGAGAAGATAATAAAATATGAATGGTAAATGTTTACTTTTTAAGAAAATGATAGTAATTTATATAAATATATAAAGAGTAAAGATCCAATATTAATGATTTTTTTCAACAAGGTTTATGTAAATATATATATAAGATAATGTAAAAAATTTCAATTGAGTAACAAAAACATATGATGATAGGGTGAATTATTTAGAGCCATTAGTGATTCTCCATGTTGAGAAAAGAAATAAATTTTTAATAAATGTTAATTTTATATATGATGTGTTATTGATATTAAAGAAGATTTCAAGTACTACCTTTGGGCTTCTAAGAAAGGTGAGTTACTATATATTATATTAAACATTAAAATAAATATATTGTGCTTGATAAGTGTAATAAATAAATAAATAAATGAGTTGAGTTGAGATCATTTCCATCTGAGTTATTGGTGGAGTTGCTGCTATTGGAATTTCATTATGCATTTCAAATCCATTTTTTGAGTTTTAGTACTATAAGATCTGATATTTGGAAAAGAAAAGAATACATATGAGTCATTATTGAATTTATTTATTTTTCATCCAAAAACCAAGAATTTTATTTGAGTGGTTAAGGAAATTACATATGAGTCACAACAATGGTTAACTTCTCGAATTTTTAAAAAGGAATATAAATTACATATCAATAAATTTGCAGAAGTAAAATATTTTGCCTATAATTTTTTTTTTCATGTGATCCATCTTTTTCATAGGAGGAAGAAATATGTTCAACCAAAAACAATCAATATTAGTTATGGTGAAGTATAGAGGTAGAGTGTGGGTTTACATATGGATTAATTTTATGGGGAGGTGTAGAAGTTAGCACAATAGCATGGGGTGGAACAATGATAATGGGTGAGTAGCAGGGTTGTTTCACATGGGATAAAAAACACATTGGGGTGAGAAACTGAATTAATAAGCGATCTCCAAAAAATATCCCCTATGATAAAAGTCGAAAACAAAATCACTATTCGTCGATTTAAAATGTGGCTAGATGCACTTCTTTAAATGAAATCATATACCACCATGTAAAACATTGAGCAATTAGGGGTTTACATGAATGGGGATTTAATACCACCAAAATAGAATTCAAACTATGTTAATATAAAGTCTAGTGATTCATCCTGAAGGATCAAAACAATCTTTCACCGAGTCTCAGATAGAGAAAAACATTCTAGTTTATTAGTTCACCAAAAAATATTAGTGTTTTCTTGATCTACAATCATGAAGAGGTCAAATGAGTTTGAATTTTTTAGGCAAGATAATCTAGACATAAATATGAATATGTATTGTTGTTCCCCATCATAGAAACATTGTGGTGATTTAAACACCATGTACCATGATGAGTCTAAACTTGTATGCATTAAAAGATAATATCTCTATGTTAAGAACCTGATCCTGTTATACACATTATTTCATCCAAAGAACATTATAAGTTTCATTCCATGAATAATCCACTATAATGACTCTAATATTGTATGATTTGAATTCATATATTGAGTTATTATCAAGTTGGATTTATGAACGGTATTAAAATGGAAACCAGATTTAGTAATGATACTTGTTTTAAAGTAATGTATATTAAGGAGATGAAGTTATGATATGACTACACCACATGAAGAAGAAACTTATGAGACATAAGGAGTATTTAAATCTATCCATTTAATCTATCTTAATGTGTTTAAAGTGATAAGTGACTACCAAAAATTAGGGGTTTTCCATATAAGAAATATATAAACAATATTCCTTGATATTATATATATGTGTTTGTGTGTGTGTGTGTTTGTGTGTGGGAGAAAAAAAGAAGGGTAATTATGACTATAATATCTCCATTGAACTTTCTAAATGTTCAATAATAATAGAGATACTTCGACTTATGAAACATAAAAGAGACAACATCTATCAAAGATTATAAATAAGATCCTAGTATTAATCCTTGATGATAGTACCTTCTAGTATCGAATAACATGAGAAGCTGACTATTTCTTCTGGAAATGGGGAGGACCTTGTTTGTTTAAGTTTCCAAGTTTCCAATCAGTTTCTAACGGGTTTGTTCATAGAACCAGAAACATCCAATGATTCTATATCCACTTGGACCTACTTTCCAACGGTAGGTGCTCATTTTTTGTGGGCCGATGAGGCTTAAGAATTTTCATTGGTCGAGAGGATGGGAGGTCAGGCACATCACACCTTTTTGGGGGGAATTGTTTCCTATTTCGGGACTCTCTCCTAGATTTAAGTTATGTTCACGAATCCTTATCAATTCACCAAGTTTGAAAATGATTTTTTCCTTTAGATTTAGCAATCAGTGATTGATATGTATGGGATTTAGAGAATCTATTATATGTATTTGAGGTTCTTTTTTGGTAGAGAATCATCCGTATGAATTAAAGATCCTTAGTAAATGGTATACTTCAATACATTATATATAAATCTTTTGGTCATTATGATGACCATTCTGGTTTTAAACCACTCAGTGGGGCACTTAATGTTTATTGTCCTTTAGAAAGATATGGATTATTTCAGAGTTGGGATCGTACCCATAGATGGGATTCCTACGTATCCTTGTTATAAACGAATCAGAACCCATGTATTTAGATAAAAAAGATATAGTTTAATGTCATATGGTATGGAAAATAATTAATGAAATATGGGCATGAACCTTATAAAGGCTTCCTACATACTCCACTTTTAAGGCAGAGATAAAATTCCACGTAGTTTGGGTAAATAAATATGGGGTTTATGCATAGTTAATGACCCCAAAAGAGATTTCTTGATTACCTTTACACTCTAAGCTCATGTGATTCATGCTCGGTGTGAGAAACAAGAGGTATCAGTAAAATTGACGATGGTTCCACGAAAGATGCAGTTATGAGAAATGATGTGGGGATTACGTATGTATGACTGGCCAAGTAAATAAAGACCAGGACATTGGAAAGAAGTCCAAGAGCAGGTTCGATAAAGGTATTTATACTTTATAGAGATTTGGAATTGTAACTTGGTCCTTACTCCTAAGAAGGAGGCCTAGGTTAAGGAGAATCAAATTAAAATGGACTTATGATTGGGACTTACTCCTGAGAAGGAGGCACACTTTTTAAAGAGACTATGATTGGGGCTTACTCCGGAGAAGGAGGCCCAGGTTAAAGGGATTTTTAACTTGCGGCTTACTCCTGAGAAGGAGGCCCAGGTTAAAAGGATTTCTAACATGGGGATTACTCCTGAGAAGGAGGCTAAGGTTAAAGGGATTTGTATCTTGGGGCTTACTCTTGAGAAGGAGGCCCAGGTTAAAGATCTTTTCATCTTAAAGGGTGTGGTTATATTGGAATCCTCTAACCATGGTGACATAAAACTTGTAAGTACCGAGGTTTTAGGATAGGTTCTCATATAATTCCTTTCAGATAACGAATCCAACAAAGGAACCATGCCATAAATGGATTTAAAGAAGGGTTTGAAGGCTATGTCTTGAAGAGGAGAGGTGGATTTGAGGAAATGAGGTGACTAAGAAGGAGGCACACAAGTATTGTTCTAGCACACAAGCCCTGGTCGCACAAGTAGACTTGTGCGACATGAGTCACCTTGGGCGACGAATAATCTTTAGGGTAATACTTGGGAGACTTTGAACTCAAGCCCCTAGTATCCTCCCTAGAGGCTTCCAGAAGTGTGGCACCAAAGTTCCCTTGAGAGGGAAAGGTGGCATGAAAGTGTATTCATTTCCCTTAAGGGGTGGACACTTAGGTGTGCAAGTGTTGATGAATTCTAACACTTAGGCATTATTCTTACTCTTTAGAGCTTCCATTCAAGGTAACAAATTACCATAGAAGTGTTTGGAAGACGTCAGAAATTGACTTGGGTGATATGAGCATGAATCTGAGTATTGGATAATTCCTCCTCGAAATGGGGGGCCCATAGGGGGTATTTATAGGCCACTGGGCACCTTGGGAAAAAAATAATAGGGCGCCCAAGTGACTTGTGTGACCCCTAGGTGGTGGGCAAGTGACTTGCGAGGCAAGAAGGATACTTGCGTGACACCCTACAAATGAGTTCTTGGTTCATCCCTCTGTCAATTTTTGATGTTCTTTAAAGGGTGACCCTCATTTGGCTTAAGTTATTCCCCTTTTCCATTTGTTGGACTCTGTGATGGAAAGAAGCAACAACAAAAATTCCTCCATCTGAGTTAGATCCAAAAAGGGAAAGAGGATTTGACTCTAAGGAAAACGAGAAACAAGTGTTCGGTGACTCACAAATGTTGTCGTGCAGGTTTCGGCACATAGGGTTGCGAGATCGCCTATATATATGGGTGTCACTTCTCACATACCATCCTGCCTTCAAATATTTTGAGCTCTCGTCACACAAGTGTCTTCATCTCCTCATTGGATCGCTCTTTCATGCGCTGCACTTCTCTAGTAAGGATTTTGACTTGCGTGACATTACATGCATGACAATACTGGCACGACCAAACTTGCATGACCAAAATTGAGCGCCTTAATTCCTTATCCATTTAGTTTTCTTCACATGTATTTGATAAAAAATAGACTTACTTAAAAGTTAACTGTTTGATATTTTTGCAGATTCAATGGTTCCCAAAAGAATTGGATTGGCTGATGACTTTGCCAGCAAGAGAATAGATGATATGATGAACATTGTTGGCCATGAATATTATGATATCTATGACAAAAATCTCCTAGATTTGGCTAAGTACTTGAAGAAATATCATTTCAATTTCCCATAGAGCATTTACTTGGCTTTATATGTCCATAATCATCTGCAAGGAGTCAGCGTTCCAGAGGTAAAGAATTACATTCCTCCTTCATAGTTCCAGACTTACACCAATTTCGCTTCAGCAAATGTCTTAGTTTCAGGATCATTTTTCAATGGTGGAACAGTGAAGAAGGCATACATAATGCATCATAGCCCATGTTCTCCAGATCTGAAACCTCACAAGCCTGATCTGCAACCGCATTTCTATCCCTCTATTTTCCAAAATTCTCAGATGGATCAATACAAGGGATGGAAAAAGAGTTGGGATTTCCATTTCAGAGGAGGTGTGAAGCCTACATGGATGTAGGCTTATTACGTTCAACAAACCTATGTAGATTTTGTCGAGGATCTAAAGAGAGCCCCAATATATGAAGTCGTCTGGGATGGGCAGACATATATCTACCGAAATGATAATTTTATCTCAGAACTAATCAACCACTGGAGCCCAGAAACCAATTCTTTCCATCTGACTCATGGAAAAGTAGGAATCAGCTTGTGGGATGTCTATAAGATCTTAGGGGATCCAATTTTGGTAGATATTTATGATGAATTCATCCACCCCAAGGTGACCTAGATTGATTCAGAAAAGACTCCGGCTTTGGCTCAAGAGTTGTTGAAAATTGTCTCCAATATCAAGAATCAAAGTCCA
Organism: Viscum album; assembly: GCA_963277665.1. NCBI lineage: Eukaryota > Viridiplantae > Streptophyta > Magnoliopsida > Santalales > Viscaceae > Viscum > Viscum album. The sequence continues at coordinate 601,989,028 of OY728119.1, read as the reverse complement.
AAAAAACTCATTCTAGAAAGAATATTTATCCAGAAGAGTATATGGATATGTTTCTCATCAAGATGAAGGAGAAGGGGACCACTTATACTCTTCCTACTAGCTGCCTCAGAAAAGAGAAGAGGGGTTCTCTTGGAACATTCTGGCCAACTCTGGAAGCGGGAGAGTTTGAAAAGTAGGGATATGAAGTGGATCAAATAATCCCAGAGAAGACCTTTATGGAGGGTTTTTTAGCTATGTGGCTTAGTGTTTATATTTTTCCAGTTAGGGATTCTAAGGGAGGCGTCAGGCCAGAGACCTTCGTTGTTGTAGCCAAGTTGGCTGAGAGAAAAATGGTTGGGATGACCACCCCGATTTTGGAAAAGATTCATATGAGCTTACTCCATGTCTATATGGGTAAGTCTCCTTTGAGAATAGTGGGACCATTCTAGGTTTTATGGGGACAGATCGCCACTCACTTCAGGACATACACTGTACATAGTAGAGTACAGGTTCCTGGAAGTTCTTTTAGGCCATCAGTGCAGGATTTTTCCGTAATTTCTCTGACGCCCCTCAATTCCTATTATCTGAAGGTGAGGCTGAGCATGTTCAAGGAATTTCATTTCATTCCTTATGTAATCCCACCAACCAGGTGGTTGTTTGATGAAGGAATAGCTAGCCTGGAATTGAGGCCATATATGCTGGCTTGTAGAGATGGTGTATTGGCCACCAAAATTAACGAATAAATTATATACGAGGCCTATGATCCATATAGATTTGCACACCAATTCAAGTGTATGCAGTAGATTGTTGTATCTCCTCCCATGCACGCTAGGTCAGAGCATCATCCAATGGTTTCCCGACAATTATGGTTGTTGACAGCTATGGAGAAAACCGGGGTAGTGTTTGATCTCCCATTTGTTGGAGCGACGAGTCAATTGACTACATGGTATGCTGGGAACTGGGTAGCATCATACCCTGAAGGGGTACTGAATCATATGGTCCCTTGGGTGGGTACAAAAAAGAGAACCATCGGGAAAGAAACCCTTAATATGGAAGGTGATTCTTCCTCACCCGGAGTTGATTCACCAGGTTCCTCTCCTGGGGCTGATTCATCAGATTCCCAGGATGGGGAAGATGAGGCATGACATGCGTCAAAGCGACCTCGTTCTAGATATAGTCCTCCTTCTAGAGTCAAGATACCTACTCCATCGACTCCTAGTGAGTTATATCATTATGTTAATTTAGTGTCCATTCTTTTATATAGAAACAAATTTCATTTTCTTATCCTTTATCTGTGATTGCAGGAGTTGGGAAGAAGTTGAAGTCCCAGATTGTAGGACCCTCCTCATGGCCTTCGAGTGCACATGATGAATATTTATGACCAGAGGCTATCTAGACATGGCATAGTTTATATTGTGATGTTGAAACTTCCTGGATGGACTTATGCGAAGGGATAAATATCCCTAGAGTGGGGAATCTACAGGCATCTGTTGATATCCACTTCGAGGATACCCCCGATGAAGTGCGGGATTGCATCAGAGAGATAAAAATTCTCATATATGCCACTGATGATTCCATTCCTATTACCAAGCGAGTGAATGAAATAATGAATTGTGGAACCCCTTAGGGGATTAGTGCTTCAGTAGACAAGGAGTGGCATGATTACGTGGCTCCTGATGATGTAAATTTCTTTCCTTATTTTCTTTTCAACTTAATTTCAGTCAATGATTTGTTACTCAAGTAAATTACTTTCATCATCCTATAGCTTGTTAAGAAAGGAACTGCTGAAGATCCTTCACCACAGTACAACCTTAGTGGCACTTCTCTTGGGGCCGCTGAATCTCCTCGCGAGTCGTACGAGGTATCTCCAGGCTGGCAAGCTATGGATGAGGAGTTAGAAATGGTTTTTCATTATCCAATACCTATATTTGGAGGTGACGATGTCAAAACAACCAATAAGTCAAAGAAGCAAAGGAATCGAAGGAAGAAGACCATAGCTATACACATCATCAGTAGTGGTAAGTTCTTCAGATAGTCATGAATCATAACTCATGAAAAGATTGCTCATACTTATTGGGATTGCAGGGGCTTCTTCAATTTCCCCTTTGATAGAGAGGACTGACCCTCCTCTGAGGACGACTGAGGATGATGGTGAATAGTCGCAAATTCATGTTGACCGGGCTGATCCTGAAGAAATGAGGAGATAATAAGAGCTATCATATGTTCCCAGTATTGCTCATGTTGCTAATTCAAGGAGAGAAGAGTCTGCTTCTAGTAAATTAACAATATTTCAAAGAATGTTGAATGAATACATCGAGTGACTTCCATTTTGTGATTCTTTAGGTTCAACACCTTCCCCAAAACATTTGGTCACCATTGCAACCGACTCTGCAATTTTCTATGAGGAAGCTATCTGGGGTCAGAGGTCATAAGAGGAGGGTTGTCAAAAAGACATATCAAATTCTCCCACTGGTGATACTAACCCGGAATCTAGGATATCACTGGATGAAATGATGAAACATGGTGCATCTTGTGAAGAATGTTTAGATCATGTTAAATTACCAAGTTATTTAGAATATTTCGGACGTGATTGTGATCCTTCATCCTGTTAAAAAATTTTCATTACATCTCTGACCATGATTTGTTAAAATGTGTAGTTCTGTCTGAGAAATCTACTGATCCGCCTATGCCTGAAGGGGGTGGAGACAACCCTATCATTGTAGAGAAATTAGCTCAAGTGGAGCTTAACCAGGCCGAGCTTTCTGAAATCTGTCCTGAAAATCCTGTTGAAGCTAGGAAAGATGGGGAGGAGACTTCCCATGCTTCTGATCTACCGTTGGGTAAAAGATGATAATATTTGTGGCTGTATTTAATTTTTAAGACAACTAAATTACTTTTTTTATCCTTTGGAACTAACCAAAGATTTCAATTGACTATGAAGGGCCATCAATTTTAGTGGATAGATCTAGGGGTGAAGCCTCAACCTCATCCTCAATAGGAGTAGAAAGTTAAGTACCAAGGGTCAGGGGGGAAGAAGAAGAACATGGAACTTCTTTAAGTGCATTAATACTAGACTATATTCCCTCTTGTGATAGTGATGCTGAATCAGAACAAGAGGTGAAAAAGGTGCTCTAATTCTCACATCACAAGGCATGGAAGAATATATGGATGATCATATCTGAAGTGCCTCTTGAAGATATATCTTCAAAGATCCCGAGACTGTCATCCTTGTTCATCATGTTGGGACTTGGCAGTTTTTGTTATCAAGAGATCCATACCACAGTTAAACAAGTCATCATAAGGAGGGAACTGGAGCAAACGTGTCTTCAAGATCTGATAAGAGTGAGGCTGCCGACTAATATTGGTGAATTCAAGGTTGATGTGTCCCGAGCTGAGGCTGATCATGATGCAAAGATGAAGGAGTTGAAGCATAAGACTAAGGAGAAAGTCTTCCAAAAGATGCATCTTCAGCAACAGTTAGATGCCATTACTGGGAAACTTGACCAACATAAGAATTCATTGGAAGGAGTCCAAATGAATGGTATGAAAGCCATCGAAGATGCCATGAAAGCACTCCATCAAGCTGAAAAGAGTGAAGCTAGTTGAGTGAATTAACTTCAAGTGTTTTTTGATGAAGATCAGGATGTCGTAAATCAAATGAAAAGTTCTGTTGAAAGCCTCTTGTAATTCTTGAAAAAGAGAAGATATTACAATATGTGGATGTTCTTTAAATCTTATGCATCAATGAAAAAGTACATATCATCTTCAATCATTTGTACCAAAATTCTTTTGCAAATTACTTATATATTCTATATTTTTTTTATCTATGACAATGGGCCTAGTAAGCATAGTTTTATTTTTTCTAGGATTATACAAATAACCCCACAAACTTTGCATCTCTTGTTGCTCAATATTGCCTAAATCAAACAATATGTACGTTTAGCGAGTTGGGACTCGACTTTTGTTCAAAGTTCCTTTTACGAGTTCCCATTTTAATAAGTACCCTTTCTTTTATTAGAAGATTAAAGTCATTCATGTTAGATATAATGAGTCTAATGTTTAAGGTCGAATATATTTTACCAAATGGATTAAAATTGACTCAATTCCTTGATAATTTGTTTGGAAAACATATTACCACATTCAAGTATGGTGGAAAACATGTAAAATATGACTTAAGAAATTTTGAATCTGAGGGATGATATGAAAAAAATGTCTAAAAGGTATTAGAGGAAGTATTTCCTAAGAGTGAAGTTACCACTATTTGACAAACCCGTTAGGGGGTTGAATTTTGCAGGGCCACATAATGGCAATGGTTGCATAGTCAAATAATATCATCTTTTGGATGACCGGTCCGTTTTTAGACTACTTTTGCAAGGCCACCTAGGGGCATGTGCTGCATAGTCAGACAAAAGAACTCATATAAATTTTACTTTTCTATTGCTAAAATCCAGTGGAAGTTTATGGAGATTCAAATTTTCCAAATCACAAAGTCTCCTATATGGAGAGAGGTGCTGAATCTAGAGAGGATATTCCAAATCAAGATTATCAATGAATTGGATGAATGTAATTCCTATGAAGGTCTGTCCCAAATGTAGGGAGGAAAATATAAACCATAGACTTGAATACTTTCAGATCATGGAAAAGAGTATGGTACAAATATGTTAAGGATGACTATTTTTGCGGATCCCTATATATCATCGTTAAGACCAATAAGGACAAAAAAAGTTTTCTCCCCAATAATGAAGTAACCACTATTTGAAAAACCTGTTAGGGGGTTTGAATTATGCAGGGACACTTAAGGGCTTTGGCTACATTGTCAAATAATAACATCTTTTGGCTGATTGGTCTGTTATGTAGACTAATTATGCAATGCTACCTAGGGGCACGTGCTGCATGGTCAGGAAAAAGAATTCCCGAGTATCAGACATTTTGTGATCAGAAGTCAAGAAAAGGGGTATTGAGATCTGAAAGTATTTAAGATTAGAATTATGACACATAAAAATGGGTATTTTCCAATGCATGAAGGAGATACTTAGACCAATGCTGACCACAATCGTGTTGTGGTTGGGTCCTGAATTGAGATGCTAGACTTCACTACATATCTCATTAGGATGAGAATCAATCCTTATGTAGTTCTTGAAATATAGTTTAACGTCATGTGGGATGAGAGCGTAGTTGATCTTAGTTTAAGGTCGTAGAGTTCAGACCATAATGAGGGAGACACATTATGTGTTTGTTATAAACCAGATGTGAATAAAGACCAGGATTTTCATTCCACAATCATGTGTTCAAAGGGGGTCTTTTTAGCCAAGGGACTGAAAGTAGAGTTTGGGGTTAGGCCCAAAGACTTGGGGATGGGTTCGAGGGATTCTCGAACGTTCTTACGTATCCCATAATGATGGGAATCAAGCCATGCATAGTTCTTGAAATACCCTCTGTATAGATTTGGTTCGTACATGTGAATGGTGAAAGGGGACTTTAGTGAAATTATGGTTGGATCCAAGATTAAAGTTTTGGGCATTGCAATGTATGCACTTAGTCCATAGAATATAACATGATTGGATATCAATGTCAATAATTATTCCTTCTCAAGTGAGTGTGTCAGAGACTATTGTAGTTTAATGTCGTACATGAAAAAAGTGTGAATAGTTTAAGGTCATATGCATGGACCGGTGCTGAATTGTTTAGCGTCATGTAGCTATGATGTATTGCTATGCAGTTTAATGTCTTGCAGTGAGGAAAATGGGGGACTGTATAGTTTAACGCTATATAGCAAGGATGATGGTGAACCAATGTGAAGATATTGGTTACGGGGGGTTTCACGGATCCACATCATATAAGATGGAGGTGAACTGACGTAAAGATATTGGTTTTGGGCTTGAATCTCAGGAGGTTTCCAATGTACATAGCCTAGAAGGAAAGGATCAAAGTCCACGTAGTTTGATTGAGAATGAATTGGAGATCGATTTGTACTTGAGGAAAACCCAAAGATGGTGTTGTGACTTACGCATGGTTAGCATCCCAGAGAGGGTGTTATGGTTGAAGCTTACTCTAATCTCACGTGAGTAATGCTCGGTGTGATAAACAAGAGGAAATGACAACCCTAACGATGCACAGTTTAATGTCATGTTGGATGACAAAGGGGATACAGTTTAACGACATGTTGGACGATAGAGGGGCTATGGAGTTTAAAGTCTTGTAGTGAGGACTATAGGGACCGTGCAGTTTAAAGTCTTGTAGTGAGGACTAATGGTGCTGCACAGTTTAGTGTCATTTAGCAGGGACAAAAGAGGTGTATTTGTGTTACAAAAAATACTTCTTCAATAATCTTTCATTGGTTGGAGTTGTAATGAGTTCTCCATCCATTGTGATTAAAGAATAAGCTCCATTGGAGTAGACCATATGTATTGAGTAAGGTCCTTCCCACATTGGCTCAAGATTTGGTGGCTTCTTTCCTGGTGTCATTGGAGTTCTGAGGACCAATAGCAATTTTTCTTGAATGAATGAATGAAGACGAAATTTTTAATTGAAATCTTGTGATATTCGATTCTGATAGACTTCCAAGTGGTGCAGGATGTAAAATATAATTTTGTCTAATTGTTCCAATTCATCAAATCGCTTCTATGTTTGTTCATCTGTAGATTACTAATCACAAATTGCTACTTTGAGTAAACGTAATTAAACCTTGATGGGAAAGACTACTTCCATTCCATATACCAATGAAATTGGAGTTGATCATGTAGCAGTAAGGGTGGTGGCCCGATAAGCCCATAAAGCCTGAAAACGTTTATCAGGCCATGATTTGTTATCTTTATCCACCATATTTTGTAGTATGTTTGTAAGAGTATTATTGAAGGATTATATTTGTCCATTGGACACTGCATGATACTGAGATGAATGGTTGGATTTTATATTGTATTCTTGATACAACTTTCTTCCTTCTAATGAACAGAAGTTGGTGTCATTGTCCGTCAATATGGTATGAGGGACACCAAATCTGGTAATGATGTTAGACATGACAAAGGTAACAATGCTTTTAGAACTAACTTCTTTGAGAGTTATTTCCTTTAACCATTTGGAAAATAAGTTAGTAGTAGTAAGAATATACTTAAACTTCTTGGATGTAGCTGGAGGATAAGGTCCTACTATATCCATTCCCCATGTGGAAAATGGCCATGAGTATTTAGTTGTATGAAGCAACTCTGGGGGTTGATGAATGAAGTTGGCACATACTTTTCATGAATGAAACTTCTTAGTGAAATCAAAACAATCTTGCATCATTGAAGGTAGAAGTATCCAAGCCTTCAAATTTTTCCAGAAAGTCTATGTCCAGACTGGTGGGCACCACAAACTCCTGCATGTACTTCATTCATGACAGCCATGGTCTCTTCACCATCAATACATCTGACGAGAATTCCATCAAAACCTTACTTGTAGAGAATTTTTTGGTGATATAGGTTATCATAAAGTGTAAAATTGACCACACATTTCCAGACTTGTTCTTTCTCGACTCTATCAGGTGGAAGTGTTGCATTTTGAAGGTATTACCTGATAGGTTTCATCCATACTGTAGTATGACCCTATGGTTCATAAATGGGACTAATTTCATTGATTTCCTCTCATCAAATTTGAACAAAAGGTGAAAATACACAACGATGGGAAATACTGAGGATTGTTTCATCCCGATTTGGATCTGCCAGGGCTATGGCTACATTATGCAGTGCATCATCTTAGGCATTTTGTGATCACGGGACATAAGAAAATGTCAGTTCAGAAAGGAATTCATCCATTAAATATTTTATGTAATCACACAAAGGGATTAAATCTTCTTTTCTGATGGCATAATCCCCATTGATTTGTTTGATTACCAAATCGGAATCACCTTTTACCCTCAATTGATTCACCTGTGCCTGAAGCGCCAATTCCAAGCCTGTGACGAGAGCTTGATATTCTTCTTTGTTGTTTGTACCGCCTTCCAACAATAAGAAGTAATGGGGTAGCACTACCTTTTCTGGGGAAATAAGAAAAATTCCTAGACCATCTTTGTTGAATTTCGGATCTTCCATTTTCTTCCCTGTTGGACTTCTGGAGGCACCATCAAAGTACATTTCCCATGTTTGAAGATTATCTTGAATAGAGAAGACCCCTTCATCAAGAAGATTAGCGTTAAATGGTGTATATTCTGTGGATGGATTCTCATTAAGGAAATCAGCCAGATCATGGCCCTTTTTTTTCCTTTGGAGACACATACTGGATATTAAACTACTGCAAAATAACTTCCCACCATGCCAGACATCCTGTAAGCATTGTAAGACTAAGGATAAATTTGAACAGGTTATTGCGAGATACCAATTGGACATCAGGATTTTTCAAAATAGTGTCTCAATTTATTAACTACAAAGATTAATGCTAGAAATTTTTTTTCAATACTTGAATATCGAGTTTCTTCCTCAAGCATAGTCCGACTAAGATAATAAAGACTTTTTTCATTTCCAGCATCATTCTTTTAGTCAAGGAAGGAACACAATGATCGCTCTAAAGATTTCACATAGAGGATTAGTGGTCTTCCTTCAACAGTTGGAATTAATACGAGTGGACTCAAGAGATATTTTTTGAGGATATAAAATGACTCTTGGCCATCTTTGGTTCATTGGTAGGTGACTCCCTTCATCATTGATTTGCTGAAGGGTAAACACTTGCCTGCCAAATTGGCAATGAAATGTCGAATATAGGCCAATTTTCCTTGAATTCCTCTTAATTCATTCAAATTTTGAGGAGGTGACATACCAAGGATTGATTTTTTCTTCTTAGGATCAACTTTGATACCATGATGGTGTACAAAAAATCTGAGAAATTTTCCCGAGGTTACCCTGAAAGCTCATTTCAAGGTGTTCATCTTCAAATTGTGTTGTCGAAGTTTGTTGAATATGATTTTCAGATCATCCAAGTGACTAGAACGTTGTATGGATTTAACCACAACATCATCCACATAACATTAAAAAAATTTCCTTAAAAAGGGTTTGAAGATACGTTGCTTGGATCGTTGATACATTGCACCTGCATTCTTCCGGACAAAAGGCATTACCCGATAGAAAAACACACCTTGAGGGGCTCTAAAGGACATATAATTTCTATCTTCTGGATCCATTCGGATTTGATTATACCCAGAATATCCATCCATGGAGGAAAGTGCTTCATATCCAGCTGTTGCATCAATTAAGAGTTCTGTGATTGGAACTGGAAAATCATCCTTGGGAAAATGCCGATTAAGATCTCTGAAGTCAATGAAAACTCTAATTTGTCCATATTTCTTTTTCACAGGGACAATATTATCCATACATTTGGGATATTTAACTTCTCTAACAAAGTTAGCGTTGAAAATCTTATCAAATTCAACTTCAATTTTGGAGGCATAACTTGGGTGTATTCTTCTTGCTGCTTGCTTGAATCCTTGATGTTCTTATGGAAAACCCAAATGATGAGTTGCAACATTGGGATAAAGACCTAGAATTTCTATATAATTCCAAGTAAACACATCTATATTTTTCCTTAAAAATGAAGTATACATTTCTTTCTCTTCAAGAGTCATGGCCGCACTAATTAAAGTGGTGTCTGGATCTTCTTTTGTTCCCAAATTTATTTCTCTGAGTTCATCCACAGTGGTAGAGATACCCTCTTAAAATGTTGGTGGATCATCCCTGAGATCTTCCTCTTCTTCTACAATATGTGTTACTTCTTCTGCTTCCACTTTCAAAGTATATGATGAAGTATAATTTCCATGATCAGGGGAGAAGTAAAAATTTGAATATTTTGAAGAAGAGGCTGCCATTTCTAACCCTACTAATGATGAAGGGTCATTCCAGGTTGATAGAGAGGAGATGATGGATTGAGAATCAACACCATCGTTTTCATCTGGTATTTCTATAACATCTCTTGACCTGGTCGATGAAGTATAGAATTTCTGGATTTCAGTTGACGAAATGAAGACATCTCCATTTAAGATTTCATCATTGCTTGGTGAATCAACAATTTTCCCATGTTGTTTGGCTCAATTGTGGAAATTGACATTATGGAAGTTTCCATAAGAGTGTTTGTATTTGGGTCTATCCCGTCAATTCGACTAATAGGCAACGCATAACATGTACTCACATGTATGAATGGGTTTAATGGAATCTTTTCTAAACCATATGGAGCATTAATTTTGGTAATCTTCTTTGCTGTGGATTTTTCATTTCCCTCCAAGTGATAACATTCTGCCTCAATGTATTAAGATTCACATGTTTTGAATGGGGCTTTATCACCATACTATGTTCTAATTTTACCATTGAAACAATATGTGAGACATTAATGATATGAAAAAGGTATTCCCACATGTTTATGTAGCCAAGGTCTTCCAAGAAAAATGTTGAAGGGTGTGTCCGGATGAACAACCATGAAATCTGAATTAGATACAGGGTCTCCAAACTGAATTCTTGAGTGTAATTTCACTGAGAGGTTCTTGTTCATTCTTATCATATCCTTGCAACATCAAAGTAGGAGGAGATAAATCAGATTTGGTGAGGCCCAATCCATGAAGTGTACGAATTGGAATGAGATTGACTCCTGAGCCATTATCAATGAAATCTCGTTGGATGTATATATCATTGACCCTTACAGATAGATACAAAGGTCTGATATGTCCATGTACAACATCATATTCATCTTCATCTATAAAAGATATCACTGCATGGAATTCGACAAGATCATTCTTCATATGGTAAACCTCAGCCATAAAAATTTAAGTTTTGAATTATTGCGGACATGAAAAGGCCTCAATAAGCGCCTCCCAAAGATCTTTTGATAGATTCAAGGCATCTAGAATTGATAAATTGGATGGTACATGGGCCAAATGTTTCGAGACATCATATTTTTGGTCCAAAGGTCTACGTTTACCATAAAAATGTGGGTTTTTAGGTGCCTAGGAAGTTGATGATTTGGTAGTTGATGCATCTTGTATTGGAGTAGGAATTGGAAATACTTCTGGCTTCAGTAGATTAGACCGACTAGGTCTATCTATTTGCTAAGAGGAAGAAGGTGGGACCTTTAACCGGTCTTCCAAAATAACTGCATTAGGACCGAATCTACCATGTGTGGAAGAAAATTATTGTTCCTGTTGAGCTCACTGAAGGGATTTTCCATGAGTTTCTGCCACATATACAGTTCTAGCAGGGGTAGGATTGAAATAGTGGATTCTATAATATCCACATCTTCCTCTGTACCCTAAAACTCTATCTCTTCCTCTAATTACTCTATTAGATACAGGGAACTTAGTCTCATCATAATCAAAACTATCATTGGCATAAGGATATGTTAAATGAATCATGTTAAGAGAACCAAAGATTAATTCTTCTTTTGATGATGATTTTGCCCGATTAGGCAGTTCGGGATGTGCGATTTGGTGGGGTGGTGCCCGTTCTTTTGAAGCAGATGGCATGAAATCTTCCAGAGTCAAAGGAAATTTAGGCTTTGATACGAACTAATATTCTTCTGAATAGTCTTATTTCATTAAATTATGCCACATCTTTGAGGATTTTCCTTATAATAATGGGGGTTTTTCTGTGGAATTCATAACAGAAGACACAATTATTTGATTCCATTTTGTTTGTAAAATGGCATGAGTTTGGTTGATCATTTTCCTGACCATCAATTCATCTTATTTCTACACATTTTTTACTTTTGACTTCATTCCACTCACCTTCTTTCTTTGGATCAGTAGCAGTAACACATGCTACCTGGGCTGAAGAACCTTTCAGTTTTACCTGTTCAGAGTCAACCATATTTTGCAGGATGTATTTGTAGAAAAAACACTCTAGAATGGGATGACCCGACATCTGATGAAATAGGAAATAGTTGGGGAGGTCTTCATCTCCTTCCTTGTTCAGCCTTTTGGGCCTTGGAAACTGAACCAGATTGTTTTTCAGAGTTGAGATGAAGTATCCAAGAACTTGTTCATTCCAGAAAGAATAATCTTTTTTTCTTCAAATATTCAAACTTTTTACGCCTTTGATATCTTTGATCATATTGAAGAGGAGTCCATTTTTGTTGAAAGTAAAGAGGTCGATCACTTCGATATGATGAAGGTTTTGAAGTTGAAGCAGGTATAGATTTTTGTTTAAGTGTAACTGTAGCAATCTCTTCTTTCCCTATTCTCCTTCCTGGAACTGATGGAATCACATGAGTTTTAGCCTTAGTCTCCATAAGAGAGTCTTCTATCTTGTGAGCGATTGAAGTAAGGTCTCAAAAACAACCTTTGTATTTCAGAGGGATTAACGCTGTGAGTAATTCATCACACAAATCTGCCACACAGATTGGCAACAATTCTTGTTAAGGGAGTGGTAAACTTAAGTAATATGTTAATTCCTTCTAGCAAGCAATGAAATATAAAACTCTTTCATTTCCCCTTTTCTTACAATTGGTAAGATAAAAAACTATCGTCTTTGGAAACGTTGAGCTAAAATAAAGAAGGAAACTTTGATGGATATCTTCCCACCCATCAATTGACCAAGATTACAAACTCGTATACCGGATAAAAGTAGGACCTTGTAATGACTATAAAAAACATATAAGCTAACTATTCCATACTGTTGAGGATTTCCCATCATAGGATCACAATGAGAAACAAAAAGTGTTAAGTGTTGTTTTGGATCTCCCAAACCATTTAGAATTGGGAATGTGGTACTCGCAAAATTTGATTTGGGAGGAATTGCATCCACCCATTTAGGGTAAGCTCTCTTCTCCAGTTGAACTAGTGCATGATTTCCTTCCATAGAATCCAACCAATCTGTTAATTACTCAATAGTAGTCATTAATTTTTGAGAAACATCTAGTTGAACTTGGACATGTGTAGGTGCAAGAACTGGAGTTTGGACGGGTGTGGCGACTGGTATTGTCACTGATGGTAGTATTACCAGTTGATGTCGTGTACGACCTATAGGATTAGAAATGTGAGGGTGTACTTGTAAAGGGGGATATTCTTGATCCATATTAGTAGCTGCAACAAATTCCATTGAGTGATTAACTCTAGCATGCTTAAGAGGAAGACTACCTTGATGTAGTTCTACGTTCAACCTCCTTAACTCCTTCATTTGTTCCTATTGGTATGCGAACCTTTCCTCTAATCAGAGTGATTTACTTTCTCTAGTGGTAGGGTGTAATTTAACCTAAAATTTTCCTTTCCCCTTGTTAGACGCCTTTTGGAGAGGGGGGAGTTGGTTATTTGAATGAATACCTAAATTCTGGGTAAGCCTTTGATTTCAGGTATGAACACCTTCTTCATTTTCCTCTATGTATACAACCTCTTGAACATGAACTTCTTCATCTGATTCATCTGAGTGAGACTCACATTCTGGGGGATCAATGAAAACTATATCAATGACATTTATCGATATATAACGCATTACAGCCCTTCTGTAAGTGCTTTTGAGATACTGTCTTCTTCCATTTCCTTTATGAGACATTGCCTTTTATTTGGTTGATCCCTTAAGAACTTCTTGATGAACCGTAATTTTGAGGGACTCTCCTAATAATTCGAATCTGTGCTCCTCTTGTGGCTTCTTCCCTAATCAAGAGAAGACTGACTTTTGTTGAGGAAGAGATTGAGAATTTGAAAAAGTCCCCAGTCTGGTGGACTGGTGCTGTTCCTGTTTTCCCTGCTCAACTCCTTGAATCATTTCTATTAATACCAAGGGTTAGATTAAAAGAGTCCCCAGTCTGGCAAGATGAGGTGGCTCTTGAGCTGCTACATCTGAAACTTTCTTAAAGGGTCTCCTGATTTTGCAGACTTTAGTTCGTAAATTACTAGAATGCATCATCCTACAACAACTCAAATCACCTAGCTCAGATGACCGTTGGATTATTTCTAACACTTCTATCACTTTATGATGTGCCTTCTCTAAACAAGAAGCCTATTCGATATTCTCATTTTCTTGATTCAAGATTAATTCGAAAAATTGTTATTTATATGCCTGACTATGTAAAGAACTAGTTGGGGCCTATTCTTGAGAAAGCATTTGATTACACATAAAACCAGTTAGATGTGGATAGCCATGGGAAATAACATTGCATGAGACTACTTTTGGCGGGCTTTGTTGACTGGGGAGCACGATGAAATTCAATGCTCCATGAACACCCCACCCCCTAATATGAAAACTAGATGGGGCATTGGTAATTAATTGGCGCAACTTTTTTAATGTGCCAAGGCATGAATGCTGAAGGGCTCTCTACTGATTCTCAATCATTGGATGTCAAGAAACAGAGAGAGATGCGAAGTTAATTTGGCGTTGCAACCCTTCTATTATCTTGACATGATTTTGATATTCATCCTAAGATAATATTTTTCTCTTTTAAGTGACATATAGTTTTCCATATGTTGAGACGAATATTGTGAACACAATATTTTGTAAACATTTCTGGAATATCATTTTGAGATTCATCCAATGGAAAAAACATGTTTGGTATTTCACCTTTCTCTAATTGTTTTCTCATATTCATCACATCCTCTTTGTCATCTGATGAATATTCTTCTACATGATTGAACCGAAGATGGTTCTTTGTTTTTTCTTAATCAGATTCAACAAGATTGGTATAGAATTAATTTGTCAAGTTAGAAGATGAATGACCCAGGGGTGGTTCATAGAATGACCTACACCCCGGGATGACTTCTGATCGAGAAAATATTTCACCTGCTAAGGCATTGGACATGACTGGATTCACATTTTCAAGTGCCTCATGATAAGAGGGATTTCTTGTTTCTGCATTTTCCATTGAATAATTTTCCAAGAAATGTGAGTTTCTACCGCGGAGAGGAATTTCATAGCTAAATTAATCATCATGGGGAGGATCACCATGGTGGGTTAGAAAAAAAGATGAAACTTCTTGCTCCTTAGTCTTCTATCTAGGTAGAGGGTTATCGTGACTTTCATCTGAAGATGATACATTGAGATTGACTGAAATGTCATAAAGAAATACTTCATGAGAAGTGTCTTATAAAGACCTTCATAATTATTGTTGTTACTTCCAGAATTTGGAAAAGAGTGTGTAGAATCTTGAGGTGTAATAGATAATTGTATGAGAGCATCAAGAAATCCAGCATTGAGCAAGGCCTTATTTCGGATTGGGTCTTGATTTTTCAACTATGCTGGATGGATATTTCTCATGGATGCCTTCTTACTCACTTTGGAAACCACTTTTCAACAAAAGTGTTTATTATGGGCAGGTGTATGTGCATGCTCAGGAGAAGTGGTCAGGTTAGGTTGATTATCTCAATTTATATCCGGTATATGTGCCCGACTTGATTGTCCATATGACATGGGGGAGTATGCCCCATGACCCTCCTGGACTAGAAAAGAGATGTGTGTCTGCTCTGGAGAGACATGTTGATGAGTCACTCAGATGATCGGGATAAATTTATTTTTCATTCCTTGTGTTTTTTCTGAAGTTTTTATAATATTATGACAGGTATCTAGAAGATGGGCATGGATTTGCTTCTGCTATTTCTCCATTGTCAGGATATGCTTGGTGACTTCAGCTGCCGGAACGGGATTATACGCCCATTCTGTGTCTAGAGTAGGTGTATGTGCCTAATCCTGTCCTCCTTTCCTTTCAATGGATATTGATAGTACTTATGAATAAGGGCGGACAGTTGAGTTTTCTCTAGATTTGTCGTCGGGGCTTTCCAACTGACTTCTCAGGGTGATACCAAACGAGACTATTGGAAGGCTTGATGAACATTGGAAGGCATATGTGCCTGCTATGTATTCTCCATTAAGTATGGTTTATGGGTTTCCCCCAATACTGGAATATGAGACTGGTGACATAATTTGTGATTGTAAACAGGTGTATGTTCATGCTTACCAGTTTCCACCATATTAGATTGGAGAACTTCATTGGTTGCAGTCAGACAAGCCTGCTGACTGGCTGATGAATTATAAATAGGTGTATGTGCCTGCCTATAGTACTCCGTTGGAATTGCCTGGCGGGATTGGTGGGTTGCTGCAAGACATGTCTGCTGGACAACAGGATTATAACAAAAAGGTGGGTGTTCCTGCTCATTTCTTGCCATCAAGTTAGGTTGATGGACTTCTTCGGAGGGGTCAGAGGAAATAACCTGCTCCTTATTGACCGAATATCACCTCTGACAATTCGCCTTGTGTGCTCAGGTCTGAGGAACCTGATCCGAACTTCTAGAGGTGATACCCTCATCATGTTGAGGGTGCACTACTGTACGAGTCTGGAGGCGATTATTGGTTGGAGTCCTCAAGAAGGACTCATGTCTTCTTGAACTGAGGCCTTGATTGACCTCTTCATTTACCTCCCTATAATATGGTAGGGAGTGGTTGTTGAATTATAGGGATAATGACTCGAAATGGTTGGAGACGGTGGTTAGCACCGCCTGCTTCTTGATCACTGGTCGTCGCTGTCCGGACAACCAGGGTTAGTTGTTAACTTGGAGGGCTTTTCGAGCGGCCTCTAGAGTCGAGATGGTACCATGTTGATGATATTCCCTCACCAACACATTTGAGACCCAGTGTTGAAGAAGCTGAGTAGGTGATGTCGTCTTCAGAGCAGACTAGGATCTATTAAGAGTAGCGGCCGAAGCATTCATAGGTGTGAACTTTAAAGAAGCCATTCTGTGTTGCAGAGATATCTTGGAAAAGAGTGCTTGTTTGATATAGAAGACATAATCAAGATAATTATGGATAGACATCATATTTTGGATGAGCTTATATGTAATTAATTTCTTTTTTGGCCCTTATATTGAGTTTAATAAGGGCCTCAAAAATATGTAAAACATCATTTTAACTTGGTTAAGGTTTCACATCGGGTTCACCATTTTTTTCCTTCTGGAAATGGGACGACCTTGTTTGTTTAAGGTTAAAACTTTCCAATCGGCTTCTAACGGGTTTGTTCCTAGAACCGGAAACATCCAATGATTCTATATCCATTTGGACATACCTTCCAAAGGTAGGTGCTCATTAGTTGTGGACCGATGAGGCTTATGAATTTACATTGGACGAGAGAATGGGAGGTCAGGCTCATCACACCTTTTTGGGGGGAATTATTGCCTATTCCGGGACTCTCTCATAGTTTTAATTTATGTTCATGAATCCTTATTAATTCACCAATTATGAAAATGAGTTTTTTAAGATTTAGCAATCAATTATTGATATGTATGTGATTTATAGAATCTCTTATATGTATTGGAGGTTCTTCATTGGTGGAGAATCATCCGTATGAATTAGAGATCCTTAGTTAATGGTATCCTTCAATACATTATATAGAAATCTCTTGGTCACTATGATGACCATACTTGTTTTAAAGCCACTCAGTGGGGCACTTCAAGTTTATTTTCCTTCAGAAAGATAAGGATTATTTCAGAGTTGGGATCGTACCTGCAGATGGGCTACCTACGTATCCTTGTTAAACAGGAATTAGAACCCACATAGTTCGATAAAAAGGATATAGTTTAATTTCATATGGGACAGATAAGAATTAATGAAACATGGGATTAAACCTTATAAAGGCTTCCTACGTACTCTACTTTTAAGGCATAGATAAAAGTCCATGTATTTCGGGTAATGAAATATGGGGTTTATGCATAGTTAATGACCCAAAAAGAGATGTCTTGATTACTTTTATATTCTAAGCTCACATGAGTCATGCTCGGTGTGAGAAACAAGAGGTATTAGTAAACTTGACGATGGTTCCACGAAAGATTCAGTTTTGAGAAATGATGTAGGGATTACGTATGTATGACTACCCAAGTAAATGAAGACCATGACATAGGAAAGAAGCCTAAGAGCAGGGTCCATAAAGGTATTTATACTTTTTGGAGATTTCTAATTGTAACTTGGGGCTTACTCCTGAGAAGGAGACCTAGATTAAGGAGACTCAAATTAAAAGGGACTTATGATTGGGACATACTCCGGAGAAGGAGGCCCACTATTTAATGAGACTATGAAAGGGGCTTACTCTTGTGAAGGAGGCCCAGGTTAAAGGGATTTGTAACTTGAGGATTACTTCTAAGAAGGAGGTCCAGGATAAAGGGATTTGTAACTTGGGGCTTACTCTTGAGAAGGAGGCCCAAGTAAAAGATCTTCTCATCTTAAAGGATGAGGTTATATAAAAAACCTCTAACCCTGGTGACTTAAAACTTGTAAGTCCCAAGGATTTATGAGATTTTCTCACAGAATTCCATTCAGATAAGGAAGAAAACAAAGGAACCATTCCATAAATAGCTTTGAAGAGGGGTTTGAAGGCTATGTCTTGAAGAGGAGAGGTGGATTTGAGGAAAAGAGGTGACTAAGAAAAAGGTGTGCAAGTATTTTTCTAGAGGGAAAGTCTTGGTCACGCAAGTAGACTTGCGTGACATGAGTCACCTTGGGCGATGAATAATCTATAGGGTAATAATTGGGAGGCTTTGAACTCAATCCCTTATTATTATCCCTAGAGGCTTCCAGAAGTGTGGCGTGCAAGTTACCATGAGAGGGCAAGGCAACGCACAAGTGTATTCATTTCCATTATATGGTGGACACTTAGGCATGCAAGTGTGGATGAATTATAACACTTAGGCCATATTCTTCCTCTTTAGAGCTTCCATTCAAGGTAAAGAATTACCTTAGAAGTGTTCAGAGGACGTCAGAAAAAGACTTGGTCAACCATAGCTTGAATTTGAGTTTTGGAAAATTCCTCCTTGAAATGTGGGGATCACATGGGCTATTTATAGGTCACTAAGCACCTTGGGCGAAAAAAATAATAGGACGCACAAGTGACTTGCGTGACCTATAGGTGGGACACTCGTGACTTGCATGACCAGAAGGATACCTGCGCGACGCCCTCCAAATGAGTTCCTGGTTCATCCCTTTGTCAATTTTTGATGTTCTTCAAAGGGTGACCCTCATTGGGCTTAAGGTATTCCCCTTTTCCATTCGTTGGACTCTGTGACAGAAAGGAGAGTCAACAGTGACAATGACAATATTAGACCCTAAAATGATATTCATAAGATAAAGGACTAAAACTATTTATACAATTGATAACCAATGTGTTGAGAATCTTGGAAGAAGAAAAAAATGCAACACCCTCAAAGATACATTTTCAACTATTTTTCTAATGGGTAGTTGATAAACACATCCAATTTATAGGGAGAGTTTGAAATCATATCATTGTGTTTGAATACATGTTATTTAGTTTATGGAACAATCCTAGAATAGCTATTGTACTGGTTTAAATAACACCACCATACACGTAGGAAGCTAAATATCTACTTGGAGGTAGTTTCTATAGAAAGAGTCAAGGATGAATGATTCTCTTATATTGAATGAAACATTTATTATGCTGTTAAATTTTTTTTAGGTTTTTAGGAAGAAAATTATCCACATTTTATTATAATCAGTTTCTTATTTAGTTATTATTATATGTCTTTGAAGTCAACCGAAATATAATAAGGATTATATACCCACATTAGAACAAAACGTTTTAAATATTGGTGTGTTATTTTTTTGTGTTTATATTTTACATTTCATGGAGGATATAATTGTAATATTCTATATAAGTATGCATACCTATCAACTAAGATATTTGTTCAAGATTTAATCTGGGAAAATTAAAATGGAATCTTAATGATGGTAGAATTTTCGTGCATTGATTTACTAACCTTCTCTATGTCCCTACATGATTTATCAGTCACCACAATTGGTATCAAATCTTACAACATATCGTCATATTGGTACTAATATTCGTCATGTTACTTTTATTAGACTCAAATGATATGGAAATTCTATGAAATTTCCTAAGTTCCTCCAATAGAGAAAGCATCCCCTACCCCCCATTAAATTTAAAAATAATGATTAACCTAAAACACAAAAAAAACACAAATAAAATAGAGGAAAATAAGAATATATATTCAAAAAATAAGGATCCATCACTTTTGGAAGGATGTAAAAGCAGAATTTAATCAGAAAAACTATTGGGAAATATCCTTTTTGTTATTCTAGGTATTATGAAAAAGAAAAAGATGAATCAAATTATACTATTGAGAGCCTCTACCATGAGTTGAATGGATACTTGAAGAGTATTCTATGTGATGTTTTCCCTTGTATATTTTAATTTATCTTGTAATAATATTATGAAAATGAACAACTAGTATAGTATTTTAATGATATGGAATAATCATTGATTAAAACATATCAAAGGTGAAAATCACTCACTTAAATCATTCGTTCCAAGATGAAATCCATTTCATTTTATATATAATTTCTTTTATTATAATGTTAAATTTTTTAATGAAAAAACATAAAAATGGCGAATAAGGTAAAATGATGAAAATATTATCAATATATAACAGTTTGATATATTTTTTATTAAAACAGTTTTCCCCATAATAATCATAATTGGTTGGGAAAAAATCTCAAAAAATGAAGCTTTCATGGATAAATATTGTTGATTAAATGAACAATATTGAAATAAATTATGGTTCTTTTGAAATTTATTATATTTTTATATGTTTTGGAATAATTCATTGACTTATTTACAAAATATGTCAATATGAAAACTCATAAAAACCCTAAATTTAGTGAAAGATAGAATGAGGTGATACCATCTCCACAAATTAAGAACCTATTACTATAAAAAAAATTACAGCCTAAGGAGTTCCTATGAAAAATTTACTGATCATGGTTACCATGAAGAGAAATTATTATGTGATCCAACCAAGTATAAAACTGAAATATAGAAAAAATAAGAACACTAAAACTAATGTGTGAAGATGAGGTGACCTTGGTAAAAATATTATGAAATTAGGAAACTAGAATAATCCCAAGATGTTAAGGATTTGTGATAGACAAAAAATGAATGAAGGTTTTGAGTTTAGTAAGGGTAGACACACCACTAAAATATATATAAGATATATGGTTATAATTATCTAAAATATTTCTGTCTAAAAAACAGAAAAAATTTCATTCTTGGTGAAATAATGATCTCAATAAGTCTTGTAGAAATTCAACAGGTAGTTTAAGATTCAATAGATTTTCCAAATGTTTGTAAAAATAATTTTTTAAAGGAAAATGGATGGAGGAATCATGATAAAATGTATTTTATCTTAGTAAATATGTAATTACATAAGATAAAGTAAAATTTCAAGAGATATTTTCCTTAAATGAAAACCCAAGAAGATCATATGGATATTGTGAATGTTAAAATGTTGTTGACTATGTTTTTGATAATTGCATTAAAATTGTGCCGGATCAAAGAAAAATGTTGAAGAGGATTGATAAAAAAATTAATTTCATATGTGTAATGAATCTCATTATTAGAATATGTGAATAAGATTATTCCAAAAAAAGGATTTTGAAGAAAAGAAAAATTCCATGAAGCCCAGGTATAAATAATCTCTGGGATTTAAATAGAGAACTATCATGAAGTGTTCATGCCAATTCAAAGAAGCAAATAATACTGTTTATTTGTAGAGATTAATGAAATGACCATAATTATCTAAAAATTAGATATAAAATAACTTTTTTATTTCACTTATCTCTCTGTAGTCTCACTATCATGAAATTAATTATAGGAGAAAAAATCAAGGGGAATTTAGGTGAAGAATTAAACACTATACACTAAAAATGAGATGTCTATCATGGAGTAAACCTATACATTATTATGGTTAAGGAGTGAATACATTTAGTGGGATCTAATATGAGTAAATCTTGTTAAACATATTAATTACTATAACTCTAAATATTTCGGATATATTTAAAAATGAGTTATTCCAATCATACTTTCTACCCCATATTTTTGTATATCAAGTTTTTTTATCTCGGGGAAATATTTTTTTCATGTAAATGATAAGATAAATGGGGTGTTATATGTCTTAACATGAGCAATTTTATTGTATTTTTTAATGATGAGTGAAGGTAAAAAAATTATTGATAAAATTAATTATGCATCTACTAAAGTGAGAAAATTTGATAATGATATCACATGAAATTACATTTATATATAAAATTTAATAACTTTGTTAGTGAAACTTGTCTTTGGCCTTAAGATACACAATATATAATTAGATTTGATTAACTAGAGGTACATTACCAAGAAAATTTTGTGTCACCAATATTTTCGCAATTAATAGTATTTCAATCCATATTTTGGAGAATAATTTTTTGAAGAAAATTTGTATCCTTCCCTAAAAAATATTATCGTAATTATTTTCAAAAAGTGGGTGATTAATTAGGTCTATCACATGAGCATATTTATATAGAATGTTTTTTTGTATTGAAAAAAAACACAATGGGGGAGATTAAAGAGACCTTGAAAAAGGTTGTATTATTTATAAATAAGTATTTTGTTAGTATTTATAAAATATAATATCTTGGAAGAGAGTTTAAGAACCTAAGAATATGAAGATAGGATGAATTTTTTTAAAATCATTATAGTATCCTAATATTGAGAAAAGGAATTGAGATTCTAAGAAGGTATTATTATGTACTATATATTGTGGATATCAAAGGCTGTTTTATGTATGAAATTTGTTCTTGGAATTAAGGTGATTTCTTGTCAGTTATGTTTATTGTGAATAGAAAGATAATTTTCCAAATAAGTATAAAATATAACTAAAACTTTTTTTATTCTATTTGAAAGAATGTATGTTTGAGCAATAGGTTGTGTTTCTGTAATTATAATTTTATTTTAACTTTCACATTCATTCTATGATATTTTTTATTGTAGTATATAATATGTGAAAAATGAATGCTAGAATTTGAGTCATTCTTGACTTTGTTCACGAGTCATCCTTAACACATAATTGTTTTATGAGTGTCTGAAGAAACTGGGTATATTTCATTGTAATGATAACATATATGAAATTTGATAAGTGAATATAATTAACATATGGGTGTGAATTTTTGTACATCAATCATAAAAAACCTATGATAAATTTTTAATAATGATAAATTTTCTATATTATTTAAAAACAATGATGAGTGGATATGTTTGATGGAGGAGGGAAAATGTGGGCTGATGTAGAGATATGGTGAAAGAGGTGGAATAGAAGGAAGTTCCTCTATGCAGGGAAACATAACTATTGGGGTTATGCAGTGAGGTGACTGAATGGGAGTTTTATAAATACCGATAGATAATTAAGTTTAAATAAGTAGTGATCTCTCATTGAAATTTATGATATAGGATGGCTCAAAAGCATGAACATTGTTTACCAATTTAAAACATGGGAATACACTATGCATTAAATGACGATATATGTCATCATAACCTATGATGAACACTATGTTTCTACATGAATGGGGAGATCAAGAAGCCTTACTAGAATTTAAAATCATCTCAAAAACATTTAGGGGATTCATCATGAAGGATCACATGAATCTTGCATTGTGTCTGATATAGTTCTACCATATTGATAAACTTTATGGATAATGAATTCATTAAATGTTATAGTGATACTATAAGAAACTATTCGGGAGAGGATGAATGAATTAGATATTATTTGGAGGATAATGAAGATATAAATATAATGAATAATTATTGATATTTATTCATATAAATACTTTGGTTATTTAGAAACCATGATCCTAGATGATTTGAAGAACATGTTATTCAAAAGAAAATATCTAGATTTAAAGAATATGATATTTTCATTAAATGATTCATCATAAAAAATTTAATAGAATTAAGAGTTTCATGCTTAGAATAATCCACAATAGGGAATAAAATATATCATAGTTTTCAATAATATTTATAGTTTTTTATCAAGTTGGTATTGTGTAATGCATTTAAAAAAGAAATCCATGAATACTAAATATAAATTTTTAGAAATCATTGATATTGGGGAGAAGAAACCACAATTTTTTAAGTCACCAGAAGAAGAATCCTATTAGTATTGTATAATATTTAATGTTATCCAGTAACTCAATTTTAACTAGTTCTATGTTAGATGATCCATCCAAAGATCTTGGAATTTCTATATTGAAAATATGGAAATAATATTTGTAGATATTCAGAAAAAATATACACCCATAGACACAAACAAACAAACAAAAACACACACACACATATATATATTAGGATAACAATAAGGGTGATTTTTATTAAAATATTCCCATTTATTATTCTGTGAATCAATGAAAAATTTATATCATTATATAGGTGTAACCTAGAAGAGATAACATACATCAAAGAATAGAAAGAAAATCATTATACTGAACCATAGAGATAATACCTCTTGGTATCAAAGAAGATAAAAAAGTGTTCATTAATATTTTTATATTATTAAATTATATTTATAATAATAGGGGTTAAATGTTTTTTATTGTTGATATTCTATAGGTCAATAATTTTGGAGTAAAAATACAAGAAGATACACTCGGTGATACTTATGTGCTAATCTTTCTATTGGTGATATAAAGAATAAATCTAACCTATAAGTAGATTTTAATTCATATCTCTATGGTTGAATACTTGTTTTCTTGTTCAGGGTAGGTTCCTTTTAAAACTTGTGGTTCAAGTATAGGTAATGACGACATACCGAGGGTAGTTGAATAGGTGTATATATGTAGTTTTTTTTCAAAATACATAAGGAATAAAACAACCATTACATGAAACATTTTTAATATATTGTTGGATTATATTACGGATTAGAATAAGAAAACTAACATTATTCAGTTCTAATAACACTCCCATTTTAGTGACTACTATGTGTCTAAAAACTCGAATGAAACACATAATGGATTAGGTACCCAAATTGGTAGTGAACCATGTAAATCCATTTCCACTGATTTTTAATGTTGATATTTTAAATTTTAAGTGGAATATTGTGGTAAGGGTATATAAAAATATTGATACTGTTTAATCAATTCTGTTTTATGAGAGTTAAGTGGGTATAATATGAATGGAAGTCGAAACATGATAATATTTGGGTAGACTGATTCACCCCCTCTATGTTTCCTTACAGAAATCAAGGATCACTTGATAAATTTATTCTCTAAATCAAATTGTGTTTAGAAAAATTCATAATATGTGAATTATAAGACTTCCCATGATGTTCATGAGTAGCTAATAATTGTTATGGTAAATTTGGATGAATCCACTACTATTGAGATTTGCAGTGCTGAAATTGATGAAGAAACTAAGAAAGTATTTATATTAAATAGAAAACTAATATAGTTTGTTTAAAAGATATCTATTTTGGATAAATATATAAACATGGGTAATAAAATATTAGTCATATGAAATTAAATATTCTAATTAGGAAGAATAAAAATTTAGGTTAATACATTTGATTAAATAATTAATGAAATTTATTGGTGAATAAATGACTCTAAAAGTTTATATTGAATAAATATTCAATGTAATGTGAAGGATATATGAGTGTATACAACTAATATTGATCAATTATGAAAATTAAATGGATAAATATAAATATAAATTTACTAATTTTATACAGAAGGTTTGTGAAAGTTCATTTATCAATTTCATGGATGTTTATAATGATTTATAAAAGTATTACACTCAAAAATACAAAAAACATTACTCTAAAATAGTGGTAAAAATCATAGAATTATTTGTTAAAATACTAAGATTAAAAAAGAGTGATAAATAATTTTTTTCTCAATATCATTTGACTCTCATTTATCAAGAAACTCTTGGAACATATACATAAAATTAAATTATACAAAAATTAGTGATTCTAAAAGGGTTGGATAGAATCCAATTTTAATAATAAACATTTTATAGTCTAACACGAGACTATTTCTAAAATGGTAGATAATATTTGTGAATCAAAAAATATGAAAGATAGATGTCTAATTCTGGACAATAACCCATTTATTAATATATATGCTTTTATGGCTAATGTTTGCATTATAAAGTCTTTAAAAATATCAAAAAAATGTATTTTAATTATTAAAATATCAAATTGTTTACGTTATGAGAGGAAATTATTTAGTTTTATAAATTCCACCAAGTGTGTTTTAGTTCATATTTATATGGAATATAGTAGAAAACATTAGACAATTGATTTCATGAAATAGAAGAAGTGTGTAGAAAATATATCCAGATAGGTCCCCTTGTTGAATATTTTTTCACCATTCTACTAGCCCAATTGGGTATGATTTTATATACTCGAAATCTTTATGAAATGAATGAAAAGGGAAGGGAAAAAATATTTTATGGTTGAAGTTGAATTTTAGGAATCAAAAAGATAATTCACATCGATTCAAGATAGTTTTCATTCCATACATATGATAGGGGATTGAAATATGATATTTTTTTAAAAGGAAGAAAGGATCCATGTCCTTTGGAACTTTTGGTTCACTCAAGATCAAATTTATTGGATACATATGTATTAGAAATGAAATTTTGATGTCCATTAATTACTTATATGTGTATGGGATGGAACACAATATATTAATTGTTTTTTATCACTATTATTAATGTAATTAAGTGATCCTTAAAATGTATGTATTCTTAGTGAAGATATTTTATGATGGGTTTAGTCTCATAAAAGGTAAAAAAATAGAGGCAATTGTTTTTAGGTGGTCGATGCTGGAAATTCATGTTACATATGCATAAATGAAGAGAATCCACGTTCAAATAGAAGGGGTAACCATTTTATCCAAAAGAAAGTGGGAAATATTACCTAATGAGATAATGTTGGTGATATGCATATGATGAATATATAAATGAAACTGGAATTGATTTGATTAGATAATACATTAAATCTTAACCATCTAGACATTTGTGGTTTAATGAGAAAGAAATCAAAAAACAGAGATACATATTATATTTTCTTCACTAATGAATTTATGTGAATTACATGTATCATTTTTATTAAACAAATGAATTTTTATTTAAAATTAATAAAACTACATAGATGATGTTTGATAATAAGTGTTGTTTCTTCTTATATATAACCCATATAAATAATTGTTCTAAATATACAAGTGAAGTATTTGGTTCTTTCATAAGAAGCATGAAATAAACAATGACCCCAGTGAATAATATACACCAAAATTAAATTCTGTTTCTAAACGAAGGAATAAAATATTTGTTTAGATGGATCTATTTATCTTGATATACCATGATACCTCATGGTATTTTGGATACAAGCTATTGGTGTAGTATTTGACATTAAAAATCACTTTTTATAAATATAAAATTCAAATATATCATCTGATGATATAATTTATATGAAATACTCATTCAAGAATTATTTAAGGGTATTTGGAAGAACCTTTGTAATCAATTTCAAAGTGGAAAATATTAGGATGCTTGAATAAAAAGGTGTTGACCAAATCATCCTTGGTTATACTCAAAATAGAAGATGTTACAATTATTAAAATAAAACAAGTAAGAAGATTTTTTATATTATTGATGTGATGGTATTGGAAAATTCAATTAAAGATGACAAAAACAAAGAATAAAGTTACAAAAGTGATGATAATGTTTTTTATGTAGCATGTATAAATTTATTAAGATAATGAAATTTGAAAATATGTGTATCTTGGAGAATAGGATTCAACCATTTCAAGTTGTAAGTGGAATCAATTTTCATATTATAAAAGGATGCGAAATAAATTTGATGTTTTAAACATTGTTGATGAATTTGGATAATAGGATCAATCTATAGGAACATTTATGACTGAAACATGTTCCTCATAATTTTTTCAAGTAAAAAATTAAGCGATTCATATGGTTTTTTGGAGAAATAATACTAGGTTGATGCTATTAATGAACATGTATATATGATAGAGAAGAATAAAATTTTGTACTTGTTTGATAAGACTATGATAAAACATTTATTTCAAAAATTTGGTTATTTGAAATAGTCTGAATGAAGATGGAGATGTTGTGATGTATAATGAAAGACTTGTGTATATACAATATTTATAGGGTGATGGAATTGATTTGGATGAGACCTTTTCACTTGTTAGAAGACTTCAAAATGATATAATATTTCTTTCCATTCTAGTAAAAAATTAAATGAATGGATTTTCAAATGAATTTATAGTCTCCCTTCCTCAATGTAGTGTTATAACATGAAGTTGACATTATTCAACCCTATGGTTTCATACTTGGAGAAGATGAAAATTTTTTATCGTGGTCAATAAAATATTTTTATGGGTTTAGAAAATCCCTAAGGTCATGATAGGTAATGTTATATATATGTTTGGAGATATTAATATTTAGTAAAAGAAGAGTAAAAAATAAAATATACATTGAAGATAAAAAAATTTAACACTAACAATATTTATTTATATAGTTTATGTTTTATTTAATGGAAATTTAATAGTTTTATGTATATTTTTTCCATGGAAATTAATAATTTTTATAAATTTAAATTCTTAGACAAATAATATATTTTATTGGAATACAAACATATCAAGAGGGTGATCATTTATTTCATTCTCTAGTAAAATTTTCTATGAAAACTATTAAGAAGTTTGGAATGGAGGATTAAAAACCAGTTTCTACTCCAATTTTAGCTGGAACCAAATTTTAAAAGGATGAGAAAAAAATAGACCCTAGATATTTCCCTAAGCTGATAGGAAGTTTTTTTATACATGACAACTTAATGGTTGTATATCATTTATGATGTTATCCTTCAAGGTATCTTTCAATTTTCACCAAAATAATATCATTCATTTTTTGGAAAGAGGATTGTAAAGTACATTAATGTAAGAATATATTTGTCATTAATGTATTATAGTATGAAAAACGTGATCTTTTTGGGTATACAAATAGAGATTGGGTAGAAAATGTTGATGATAAAAGATCTAACATTGGTAGTTTTGTATTAATATGAGAAAAGTGTATATTTTTGAACATCAATATGAATAATTTTATCACTTTAGGAACCAAATAAGAAGATCATGTGAATAAAACTCAATCTGTAACACCCTAAGATTTCATAGTGTGTTATTTATTCAAAATAATTCAATAACTTTCACTACACGCAACACCGAGTTAAAGCGCACCGTGACTTACCAAACAAGCCGTTCAAAAGATGTTATGAATAGTATTAACTAAATTTTAAACTTTATATAATCCGTATAATTTTAGAATCCAAATTATGAGTTTCTTAGACATAATGTAAGAACAAATTCCTTTTTTTCAGATAAAAGAGGTATTTTTAAAAAATGCACTTTTACCAACTTCAATAGTGATTACTTTTTAAAAACAATATTTTAAACTTTTATATACTCAATTTGACTAAATAAATTTATTCATTAGAATGGGGACATAAAAAATTACAATGTAACACCCCAAGCTTCTACGGTACACTTCTCTTTGAATAATGCGATAGCGTGTGTTATACGCAACATCAAGTTCTAACACACCACAACCAATCAAACTAGGCATTATGAATAGTAATACCTACTTTTTGAAATTTTATAAATTCTATCTCTCAAAATGGACTTCATTTTTGGATTCGAAATATTGAGATTATCCTAGGGTGAAATTTTGGTACTTTTCGGATAACTTTCATATTTTGATGAATAGTAAAAATTACAAAAGTGTAATTAAAAACTACTTTTTAATCGAAATAATTAATATTGGTAAATTATGAATTTGAGTGTTTTTTAAAGTATATTTAGAATATATTTTTACCATTTAATTAAATTTTTTTCGTTGGACATAATTTCACAATTAAACTAGACATAAACAAGTACCAATTTTTATAGTTATTATCTATTAAAAACACGCTTTTTGTTTTAACAACGGGAATTAATTCTAAATTAATTTTTGCCACTTATATGTTTTGAATTTGGAAAAATGGATTCCATATTTGGAATAATGTTTTTCAAATTTTTTAAATAGATAAATTTTATTTTTAGACATTTTGAATAATTACTTCGGTAAATATTTTATTTACCATGGTTAAAGGGTAAATCCGGTAAATAAGGGTTAAACAAATAATATTATAATAATAAAAAATTACCCTAAAACGTGTACTAACCTTATTTTTTGATACATGTCCGACCATGGGCATCTTTGGGTCGATTTTGGATCCCATGAAGTCACATGTAAGTGATCATGACACTTTATATTAAGTAAGTTAAACTGAATACAAAAATTACATAAGCATATATCTTTTAGCAAAACAATTTTTACATGGGGTTATATATGTTGGATTTTTGACTATAAATATTCATTATAAAGACCAAAAGATTTAATACAAAATTATATTTTATTTTTAATTTTTAGACATTAAATATATTAATTTATTTATGACAGAATGATGATGTAGTAATTACCATAATAGTGAAAAATTAAAATAATTGATATTATAAATACCCAAATAAATATAATTGGAGACTTTTATTGAATTAAACTAATTTAATATGTTAATATTACATATTATTATTGATTTAATTGGATGTTTTAGAAGTAATAATTCTGTTATGAGTTTCACAAAAATCAATTATTGAATAGTGTCAAAATTGACATAAAAGAGTTTTTAAAAAATATATTATATTATTAATTGATATTAAATTGCTAAAAATATAAGGTTCAGTCAAGATACTTATATAATGATAGGTGTATCATTAATGGACCACTTGGGGGCATCTTCAATGTATACAGTAAGTTTATTAACCATATAATATAAAAATACAAAGAGACATTGTAAAAGTGAAACTAATTAAATAAGAGTTAATACTTAAAGATAAGGTTAATACAGTAACCCAAACCTGTCCAAATTATATTGGTTGAGTGGTTTTCGACTCATCCCCACCTTAAAATTTAAATAATCCACTTTGGAGCCATTAGAAACTGAATATGAATTTATTATAAAATAATATTTCTAGCTTTTCTAAAGGGGACCCTCACCCCTCTTATAAAAGGGCACTCCTCCTTATCATTAATTCACACCTTCAAAGCCTTTTGGATCGGCCAAACTCTGCCCAAATACTCTCTAAACTTCCATAAATACATCCTAGAGGCCTTCCTTTAGTCCTAAATCCAACTTAAGGAGCCGTTTTGATCAAATCAAAAGGAAGAACCCGAAGAAGAGGTAATGATTTCACCACCCATTTTCAAGTTCCTTTCTTCTTCCACTTCTTATTTCTTTGTTATTACAATTATAAAATAATAAATCCAGTATATTATATATAATTTGATGTTATTATAAACATTTTACAACCATATTTCTGTATTATATCCATCCTTTTAATAACATGTCACCATACGTGCGTACGTACGGCTTACCGTCTCCACGTCGTGGTGTAATTGTTATTCAATAAATTATTATTTGGATGGATATAATAGTGATTTGTAATTCATATAAATAATTAATATAACATGATAATAATTCTTTATATATGATATAACATCAAATTATATATTATTTTAATATCAAAAGAATGATATTGTTGCTCGTGCGTATGTACGGACTACCGTCTCCACGAACGCGATGAGATTCATTCTCTATCGTATCCATTAAAGTATAATTATCATTTGATTATTTAAAAATAATTTTTAAGGACTTGATATCATTCTGGATATGAATAAGATACAACCTATCCTTGAAAACCACGACTTACGTAACAAATCATATAAAAGAAAACGAGTAAGTTAACACCCGAAACAACAATAATTCTAAGATATTATTAACAAAGCAATGTTAAAAGATCATATATGATATCATATTAATGTATATGATTATTTTATGATTTAATAACAATTATTTCACCATTATAAAGGAGCTTAACCTACCCCCAACCATGGAAAAGTACAAGGTAAGGGTTATTTCACAATCTCTTCATTATCCGAGGTTGTTTTTACGTAATTATCTATTGGGACTTCTTTATCATCCACATCCATGTTTCATAAAAATGTATTTCAAAACATTATTAATATTTACTAGAATATGGTTTAAATTAATTTATACCCATGTTTACTTTTATAAGTGGTTTATAAAGTAATCTTTCCGTCATTTTCCAAACAAGGTCCTTTTTAAACTTTTTGACAGAATTAAGGTAAGAATATTTTTTTTTCAACTTATACGGCGGGTGCGGTTATTATCCACCTTTATTACACCTTTGAAGCTTCCCTCACAAGCTTATAAAGATATTTTCAAAATAACGGTTTTCACTATAATTATGCTACTTTTAAATGATTTTTTTTAAAAAAAGAGATATTTCTATCAAATAGTATTGATTTCATCTATGTCAGCATCCTTTGATAAATTTTAAACATGATTCAAGTTGATTTATTATGATACAAATCATCCATATTTTATTTAAGGTTTTGTGATATTTTTGACTATGGATGAGTTATTTTTAGGCCATTAATGGTTTATGATTAAGGTTTTGACATTTTGAATGTTAGTTTTAATACGAATGTTTATGTTATATTTCATCCTCTTCTTAAGATGAATGTGTTGGACTAGAATGTTCCGGGTTGGGGACTGGTAAAAGTAAGCCCTCTGGTTTGGTGTCCGGTTATTAGAGGCACTCTGGGTTGGTGTCCGGTTATTAGTGGCACTCCGAGTTGGTGTTTGGTTATTAGAGGCACTCCGGGATGGAGTCCGGTTATAGAGGCTCTCCGGGTTGGGTTCCAATTACAGTTATCCCTTAGGTATTGGGACGAGGCCTCGACATAGATATTTAAGTTCAGCATCATTCGTTCCCTCATTACGAAAGTGGTTATTGATATTGCATGTGATTATTCTATTAGTAGAATATCCATGTGAATAAGTAAATGACATTATTTCATTTTATTTTTGTCATTCTATTTTGAAGTTTAAGTTTAAAAGGCTTATGTTTTAGTTATACAGTGCCTTAAATGTTTCTGCTTATTTATGAAAGTTTCTACTGTATTGCTTACCCTAACGGAGCATTTGAGCTCACCCCTTTATATGTTTTATTTTTTTCCCAGGATTCCAATAAGTATATTGTGATTGATAAGAAGGGTTAAGACAAGGGAATAATTGAATTCATAAAGGATTATTTATGTTACTTTGTATGTTATGAAGTGTAATGTAACATTCATGTATGTAATCTATTTTCCAAGACTGCTAAACTAATCGGTCCTTTGGGACTTTATTCCATGTAATCCGGCCAATGTATTAAAATAATGCACCGAATCTGGGTAACTGGGGTTGGGGCGTTACAGTTGGTATCAGAGGAAGTTTAGAAATAACCTTGGAAACTAGATTTAGATAAACTCTGATTAGAGAACATAACCCTAAGATAGACTTTGAGGATTAGTATAGAAGAACTTCCTAGAATTTTGGTATTGTAGAGAGTTTGTGAGTTTTCTGAGAAATACATCCCTGTCTGGATACGAACAGGTAGAGGCGGCTCTGGCACATATGTACCTAGGGGTAAAACCCAAAAACACCACTTTGAGCTAGACTCGAATGGGAACTGGTGCACGATAACGGGCCTTGCTGCACTCTTGGTTACGACACTCCCGGGGGATATGCTTAGGATAACTATCATTTTCATTACAAATCATTATGAAGGGTTTATGAGTATATACTTCCTCAAAGAAAACATTTTCATGATTATGGATTATATCCATAAATAGTTCAATTTATGTTAAGTGTTTTATAAGTATGAAATTATGTATTTTGATTCATAAACTGGTCTAGTTTATGACATTGTTTATAAATGGCGCCCAATAGAAGTAATGAGAAGTCCAACAATACACATGATCCAAAGAGTAAGGAGGATCATATCTTTCATATCTTAATCCATAATTTAGAAGGGAAATAGTCTCCCACGTATTATCATCATACGAAGAAATAGTATCATGTGTTGATAAGATAAGTAAATAATTCTCGGATTCCTATGGCTTTGAAGGGAAGCTAGGGAAGGAAAGGATGGTATAGAGAAGGAAAGATAAAAGGAAGAAGGTAAAGAAGGATTTTCCCATATGTGATAACTGTGGAAAGAATCACCTTGGAAAATGTTTGAAGGGAATGGGAGTATGTTATATGTGTAGAGAAAAAGGACACAAAGTACGTGACTTCAAGGGTAAGAAAATGGTTTCAAATGTACAATGCTTCATTTGCAACGAGTTTGGACACTACACGAACCTATGTCCCAGTCATCAGACTATGCCACAAATGATGCTATTGGATAATAATCATGTTATGATACTACCACAGATGAAGAGGAATGATTAGAGTTCTTATGTTGATTATGTCATTTGAGTGTTGTATCAACAATGTACTTGTTATAATAATTAAGGAGTATATAAGGATTGTACTGCAGTACTATTTCATTAAGGACTTGAGATTGTGTGGAACAATGAAAAGTGACTCAATAGTAGGTTAATGTTTTTGGAAAATATATGGTTGAGAGAATGATAAACCATAATATGGTTCTGATACCGAGGTAGTGATTTTAGAATAATACATGATTGATTTGGATAAATTATATTGGATATTCTTGACTACCTTGAAATTGATTAATTATTGTTATATTCCACCATTGTTGGGGTTTACACTATTTTGGTATTGAAGGAGCATATCTATTATTCATTAAGGAATAAGGGATCATGAATGTAATCAATAATGTTTTATGGTAATTCAGGATGTTGCAGTGTTTTAAAAGAATACATGATGAAGTTTTACACATGTTATTACGTGGAAAAAAGGATCTTCATTTTGTTTACTTTCCTTATAAAATTTGGACTAAAGTATTATGGATAGTTTTAGTTTGGATTATTTTTGGATTTCCATAAAAGGACAACCCGGAGGTCGGGCAGCAACCCGTCGCGTCCGGCAAGGCCACGAGACTTGAACCCACAATCGAAGGGCGATAAGGGTGTATCACCTACCACTGGCCCACGTGATGTCATGGATTAAATAATGTAGTTTTTTTAAAAGATCTTGTAGATGAATTATAAATTCATTTTTTGGAACCCTATATGGATAGGATAAATAGAATATATTTTTATGTTCTGTTATCTATTAGAGTGAAATATGAGTTTGTGGTAGAAATTAGTTAAAGGATAGAACTCTACTTGTCAAGAATATATTTTTCTTCTTCTATTATTCTATGAAGAAATTATTTCTTATACTTTATTTAAGGAATCCTAAAACCAAAAATGTGTTATCCTAATACCATATGTTTTGTTGAACCGATGGTATTTCAAATCATCATAGATTGATGAATTTAAGGACCTCAATTTTACAATTGTTTGTGATTGATGACCTCAATCACTACCTATAAATATTTATGTTTTTCCTCCAATTATATGTCTCTAATTCTACCAATGTTCTCCTAATCAAGATCATAATTTGGTGGTAACCCTTTCATTTCTGTTTTCCTCATATTAAGACTAAATTTTAGTAACCCAATTTCCGATGTGGGTTTTCCCACAAAGATATTTTCTATTTTCAACCTTTTATTTTCGAAGAACAATTTCAAATTGTGAGGACGCAATTTATTGAAGGAGGGGAGAATGTAACACCCGAATATTTCATAGTGTGTTATTTCTTCAAAATAATTCAATAACTTGCACTACACGCAACACCGAGTTAAAGCGCACAATGACTTACCAAACAAGCCATTCAAAAGAGGTTATGAATAGTATTAACTAAATTTTAAACTTTATATAATCCTTATAATTTTAGATTCCATATTATGATCTTATTCGACAAAATGTAATAACAAATTCCTTTTTTCAGATAAAAGAAGTATTTTTCAAAAATGAACTTTTACCAACTTTAATAGTGATTCGTTTTTAAATCAAATATTTTAAACTTTTATATATTCAATTTGACTAAATAAATTTACAATGTAACACCCCAAGCTTCTACGGTATGCTTCTCTTTGAATAATGCGATAGCGTGTGTTGTACGCAACATCGAGTTCTAACACACCACAACCAATCAAACTAGCTGTTATGAATAGTAATACCTAATTTTTGAAATTTTATAAATTCTATCTCTCAAAATGGACTTCATTTTTGGATTCGAAATATCGAAATTAGCATAGGGTGAAATTTTGGTACTTTTTCGATAACTTTTATATTTTGATGAATAGTGAAAATTACTAAATTTTAATTAAAAACAACTTTTTAATCAAAATAATTAGTATTGATAAATTATGAATGTGAGGGTTTTTTAAAGTATATTAAGAATATATTTTTACCATTTAATTAAAAGTTTTTCATTGGACATAATTTCAAAATTAAACTAGACATAAACAGGTGCCAATCTTTTGATAGTTATTATCTCTTAAAAAAACACTTTTTGTTTTAACAACGAGAATTAATTTAAAATTAATTTCTGCCACTTTTGTGTTCTGAATTTGGAAAAATGGATTCCATATTTGGAATAAGGTTGTTCAAATTGTGTAAATAGGTAGCTTTTATTTTTAGACATTTTGAATAATTACTTCGGTAAATATTTTATTTACCATGGTTAAGGGGTAAATCCGGTAAATAAGGGTTAAAAAATAATATTATAATAATAATAAATTACCCTAAAATGTGTCCTAAACTTATTGGTTGATACATGTCCGACCATGGGCATATTTGGGTCGATTTCGGACCCCATGGAGCCACTTGTAAGTGATAATGACACTTTATATTAATTAAGTTAAAATGAATACAAAAATGACACAAGCATATATCTTTTAGAAAAAAAAATTTACATAGGGTTATATATGTTGGATATTCGACTATAAATATTCATTAGAAATCCCAAAAGGTTTCCTACATAATGATATTTTATTTAAAAAATTTATACATTAAATAATGTAATTTAGTTATGACACAATGATGATGAAGTAATTACCATAATAGTGAAACATTAAAATAATTGATATTATAAATACCCAAATAAATATAATTGGAGACTTTTATTGAATTAAAATACATTTTATATGTTAATATGCCATATTAGGATTGATTTAATTGGATTTTTTCGAAGTAATAATTCTGTTATGAGTTTCAAAAAAATCAATTATTGAATAGTGTCAAAATTGACATAAAAGAGTTTTTAAAACAAATATAATATTATTAATTGATATTAAATTCCTAAAAATATAAGGTTCGGCCAAGAGACTTATATCATGATATTTTTATCATTAATGGACCAATTGGGGGTCTCTTGGATATATATAGTAAGATTATTAACCATATAATATAAAAATACAAAGAGACATTGTAAAAGTGAAACTAATTAACTAAGAGTTAATACTTAAAGATAAGGTTAATATAGTAACCCAAACCTGTCGAAATTCTATTGGTTGTGTGGTTTTAGACTCATCCCCACCTTAACCTTTAAATAATCCACTTTGTAGCCATTATAAACCAAATATAAATTTATTATAAAATAATAATTCTAGTGTTTCCAAAGGTGCCCCTCACCCCACTTATAAAAGGGAACTCCTCCTTCTCATTAATTCACACCTTCAAAGCCTTTTGGTTCAGAAAAACTCTGCCCAAATACTCTCTAAACTTCCCTCAATACATCCTAGAGGCCTTACTTTTGTCAGAAAGCCAACTTAAGGATCCCTTTTGATCAAATCAAAAGGAAGAACCCGAAGAAGAGGTAATGATTTCACCACCCTTTTCAAGTTCCTTTCTTCTTACACTTCTTCTTTCTTTGTTATTACCATTATAAAATAATAACTCCAGTATATTATATATACATTGATGTTATTATAAACATTTTATAACCATATTTCTGTATTCTATCCATCCGTTGAATAACATGTCACCATACGTGCGTACGTACGGCTTACCGTCTCCACGTCGTGGTGTAATTGTTATTCAATATATTCTTATTTGGATGGGTATAATAATGATGTGTAATTAATGTAACTAATAAATATAAAATTATAATGATTATGTATATATGATGTACCATCCAATTATATATTATTTTAACATCAAAAGAATGATATTGTCGCTCGTACGTATGTACGGACTACCGTCTCCATGAACGCGATGAGATTAATTCTCTATCGTATCCATTCAAGTATAATTATCATTTGATGATTTACAAATAATGTATAAGGACTTGATATCATTCTGGATATGAATAAGATACAACCTATCCATGAAAACCACGTCTTACGTAACAAAAAATATATAAGAAAATGAGTAAGTTAACACCCGAAACAACGATAATTCTAAGATATTATTAACAAAGCAATGTTAAAAGATCATATATGATATCATATGAATGTATATTATTCTTGTATAATATAATAAAAAATATTTCCCCATTATACAGGAGGTTAACCTACCTCCAACCATGGAAAATTACAAGGTAATGGTTATTTCACAATCTCTTCATTATCCGAGGTTGTTTATACGTAATTATCTACTAGGACTTCTTTATCATCCACATCCATGTTTCTTAAAAATGTATTTCAAATTTTTTTTACTATTTACTAGAATATGGTTTAAATTAATTTATACCCTTATTAACTTTTATAAGTGCTTTATAAAGGAATCTTTCCGTCATTTTCCAAACAAGGTCCTTTTTAACCTTTTCGACAGAATTAAGGTAAAAATGTCTTTTTTTTAACTTATACGGCAGGTGCAGTTATATTCCACCGTTATTAAACATTTTAATCTTCTTTCACAAGATAATAAAGATATTTTCAAAATAAAGGTTTTCTCTATAATTATGAGACTTTTAAATGCTTTAAAAAAAGAGATATTTCTCTCAAATAGTATTGATATCATATATGTCAACATCCTTTGATAAATTTTAAACTTATTTCAAGTTTATTTATTATGATAAAAATCATCCATATTGTATTTAAGGTTTTGTGATATTTTTTACTTTGGATGAGTTATTTTTTTGCCATTAATGGTTTATGATTAAAGTTTCGACATTTTTTATGTTAGTTTTAATACGAATGATTATGTTATATTTCATCCTCTTCTTAAGATGAATGTGTTGGACTAGTATGTTCCAGGTTGGGGACCGGTAAAAGTAAGCCCTCCGGTTTGGTGTACGGTTATTAGAGGAACTCTGGGTTGGTGTCCGGTTATTAGAGGCACTCCAGATTGGTTTCCGGTTATTAGAGGCACTCTGAGATGGAGTCCGGTTACAGGGGCTCTCCTGGTTCAGTTTCGGTTATAGTCATCCCTTAGGAATTGGCACGAGGCCTCGACAAAGAAATTAATGTTCGACATCATGCATTCCATCATTATGAAAGTGGTTATTGATATTACATGTGATTATTCGATTAGTAGAATATCAATGTGAATAAGTAAATGGAATTATTTCATTTTATTTTTTCCATTCTATGTTTATTTTTAAGTTTAAAAGGCTTTTGTTTTAGTTATACATTGCCTTAAATATTTATGCTTATTTATGATAGTTTCTGCTATATTTCTTACCCTTACAGAGCGTTTGAGCTCACCCCTTTCTATTTTTTATTTTTTCCCAAGATTCCAAGAAGTATATTCTGATTGATATGAAGGGTTAAGACAAGGGTATAATGGCATTCATGAATGATTATTTATTTTGTTTTGTATGTTATCAAGTGTAATGTGACATTAATGTATGTAATCTATTTTCCAAGACTGCTAAACTAATCGGTCCTTTGGGACTTGATTCCTTGTAATCATGCCAATGTATTAATATAATGCACCGACTCTGGGTAACTGGTGTCGGGGCATTACACAATCCATAACCTAACTAAAGTGTATGTGGAATAAATTGGATGATCTCAAGGATGGTGTGAGGATACCGCTAATTTTTTGATGAGATAATAAAATTGTTATTAATTTATTAATAAATCTTGTTCACCATTCATGATATAAGAAAATTGATGTTAAAAATCACATAATCAAAGTACTTGTGGACTAAAATGTATTTGTGATTGAATTTTTTCACACAATAGAGAAAATTTACTATGTTTTCACTAAACCATTACAAAAAGATTATTTTTAAAAAACAGAGGACGGTGATGGGAGTTTAACCTCATTCCCATTAAGGCTAAATAAAATCCAATTATTCCCATATATCTTATTATTATTTAGATATTATTTTCTATGAGGGAGAAAAATGAAAACATAAATCTCTTAAGTATATTCCTTTAGGTATTTAATAATAATATTTACCAAGAGTAATAAATTATTTTATAGAGAATCCATTGATTTTTATTTTACCTTTTGGGGAGAGATTTATAATTTACTTGGAGCATATATTTAGAGGGATTTATCAAAATGGGATTATGTAAGGGATATCATATGGTGTGTGATATCTCTTAAAATTATTCCATTATTCATTTATTAATTTCATTTATAAGGGGGTTAATTATTTAGATATAATCCATTGATATTATTTATAACTATTAAGGAGATATATTTTACTTATGTGGAACATATATTTAGAGAGAGTTATTAAAAAGGAAAAAATATGAGAGAAAAAAAGTGGTGTGTGAGCTCTTATTAAGTGTTTATATAATTATTTTATGAGAATGTGTGTAGGAATGTGTAAGAATACATTTTAATATGGGGTATAAATATAATTTTAATCCATAAAAACGTGTAATGATAATAAAGGGTTGATTCACTAGCTGTATCTCAAAATATATTTATAGTAGTATCAAAGATGCGAAAATTAGTTAGTTTTTCAATGTGGTAACATGATGATAAAATACTATAAATGTAGGAATGTAAGTCACTATTTTTATGGAGAAAAAGACATTATTATTTAATGTTATTATTTCTAGCATAGAGTTTACTCATGTGAGAATAGAATTAATAAATAACGGATCATTGTTAAATGAATTGAGTTCAAAAGTTATTTATGTAAAATTATTTCCATAAAAATCTAGGGGGGGATTTTTTATCACATGATTTTTTTAGAAGAATATTGGGACATATGAATATTGCTGATGACTCAAGTTTAATTTTTTGTGGTTGGTTGTTAAATTATTTTCTCTATCATCTGATATTTTTCGAAAGAAAATTATTTTGAGTAATTAAAGTGGGTATAGTTTTTGTGTTGTAATTTTTTAATGAAAAAATCCTATAAAAACATAAATGTTATAATGTTTATTATTTACATTGAAGATCATTTCCTTAATCCAATTTTATATTAAGTTATTGGAAAAGGCCTTGTGAATAATTGATGTGAATATGATATAGTTTAAAGAAAATCATATTCTAAGGATGATGTTGAAAATAGATATGTACGGATCAATGCGATGGTGAATCCTATGAAACATAATGAATTTGGTTGTCTATGTATGAATCTTGTCTAATTTTTAAAGGATCATCCCTATGAAAAACAATGTTGTATCTGAGAAGAAATTATATAATTGGCAAAGGCATGATATATATTTGGACGAATCTATCCAACATAAAGACCATATCAGTTTGGGAATATATTATTTATGATCTATTTAAGGATGATTATTGAAGTTAATAATAATCATTTAGAGTTTATAATTATTATCTTACACTTTATAAGGAGAATTTCACACACTATAAGGATCACCATTTCCTTCATAAGAGTCATTATTGACTTCATAAGGATGCTTTTGGTACTTTGTACGGATGATCATCCCAATTTGAAATAATGAATATAAAACGTCATAGGGATGATTCTAAGTGCATAAGGATAGTTTTAATCTTAGAGATGATGGTTCTATACTTTTTCATGATGTGTTACTCTAGAGAATATATTTGTTTCTAGAATTAATTTTTTGAATAAATATTTAATACTAAAAATTTACACACTCTTATTTCTTGTATTAAACATCTAAAAATGGGTTTCTTGATTCATAAAAAAGGGGAATAATTTTCACATCATGAATAGGAGAGTTTTTGTGATGAAAAAATGAGTAGATACTAAATAACCACATATTAACACACTAACTAGTGCTTATATGTTGTAGTTAACTAGAACATAATTAAATTAAGATGACGATGTTGAAAAAGGAGGAATAAGAAGTTAGTTTTATTTAGAATTTTTTATTTTTTATTTGATAATAAAATTCAATCATTAAATAATTTCCATTGAAAAAAAATATATTTTTAAGTGCACTGAATAATACTGGGTATCATAGAATAGGGAAAGAATAAAAAAAAGTAGAGAAAGAAAAAGTTGTTATTTTATAACGAAAAAGATGTTTTTTTAGAAAATAGAAACCACATGATTTTAATGTATGTAGTTCTTTTAATACATTAATAAGATTAATATTATGAAAATAAAATAGGGGGAAAAAGAAACAATGATAAAAAAATGATAATATAAATGCAGTTTTATATGGTTGATGAAGTTTATATTGTTAAAATCATTTCATATTATTGTTTATATGTGGATATAACTTAATTAAAGTAGGGATAATTTTTGTAACCTGAGTACATGGATATTACCAACTCATTTTAATCTATAAGTTTATACTAATGTGGTATGTGTTCTTGGTGAAATAATAATCATGCTGAGGATTAACATTGATTTTTTAGAGGTGAAACTTATAAATCCAAAGTACCCTCCAATGCGTTCTTGTATATGTGTGTGATAATGATCAAATTAAAACATCTTACCAGGTGGTAAAGTTATTTTAAATAATAAATACTAAAGAGAATTCTAAATCACTAATTCAAACCCCTCACATTGATTTCACTAATCATGAGGGTCTTCTGAAAATCTATCTAGGCATATACTATCGATAACCAATCCACAATGATTATTAAATAAAATCGTCTCATATATGATTTGATAAATTTCTAAGAGAACCTCTCTCTATCAATAATAATATCACACTAATTATAGTTATGATAAAGGAAATGGTCACTTATAATAGGATGATCTATCTAAAGTTTCCATTTATTGAGCTCAACTAGAATCTCTAACTCATGGGGAAAATTTGTAGTAAGGAATAAATCACTCATACTTGTATCTATGAGTAAAATATCTATAGTATAGAAAATAAAAATCATACCTTGAACCATGTAAGGTGTTTCCTACATAAATCCCTACATAACCTATATATGTCTCATTACTGAAATATGACACCATGTTCCTAATAGGATCATCATAAAGGCAGTAGTGGGAGGAGTAGATCATAGGATCACCCACCCCTTGTTATTCCTTTTCCTTAGACACCACTAAGAGGACCGCCTTGTATATATCAAAGAGGTCTCTAGTTTAAGAACCTAAATTTTTTAGGGAGGTATGATTATTGTGATGCACAAGATACATATGCCACACTCTTGGATGGCAGAAATCATTATAGATTTTGTCTACCCCAAAAAAAAATCACTTTATTTAGATAGGTTGGCACAATATGGGTACCCTCAAACACCTACCTCTGATACCTAAACAATGAATATTAATTCCAATGATGATTAGATCATACAAGCCACTATTGATTATATGTTCCTATTGAATATACTCTAGAATAATTCTAGAATTCAAAAATGAAACTCTCAAGTGAAAAGGTATGACCAAGTACTTCTATATAGTTGGGGATGCATAGGATCATAATTCCCATCTTTGGTATCATGTTAAAAAATATATATGAACTTCACATTATGGTGGAATTTATCATGAATATGTTATGAGGTTCATGAACCTCTCTACATACTGATATAATGTCATGATACTTTGATGAAGGTATAGAATCTTCTATACTTGAATCATCTACAATTTCCATGGGAAATACTCTAACCTAAATAGATTCTCAAAAAACATGCAGGGTGGGGTGACCTAATTATGAGTCAACCTGATAAATGAGTGCCACTAAACTATTTTTCCATGAATAAGAGTAATAAAAATAATAACCATTTTTTTGGTATGTTTCATACCCCGAAAAAAGATATAAGAGACTAACATGAACCATTTCTTTACTTCCAAAGTATCTATATTTCCAAGAATCCTGGGAGGATACTATGTCGGTGACTAATTAAATACACTTAGCTTGTGGGAAGTCTCATTATTATATATGGGGGATACCATTTACATGATTATTGGGTCTTCTCTCTACTAAAAATGTTAGGGTGTAAATGTATTCCCCACCATTGGAGAAAAAACCGTAGTATGAGGTCCTTGAACTGAAGCCCCATCACTCAACTAATTGATTTCTAGGGGATGAATCATTTGAATTTGTCCCTCATGATCATGCCTCTATATATGATTTCGACAACTATGAGGTGGCATACAACATTTTATATGATGCACCCATGATTACTAAGTCATATATAGAAGATATGAATAAGTTATATGGTGATTAAATAACCAAATTACATGATATTTGATGCATGTATTATCCCTTTAAACATTTAAACCAATGACTTGTTGTTCTGAGTTATATAATAGGTTTTCAATGTCCATGTGAAAATTTATATCATACAATCACGCCAAT
The DNA here is from genome assembly GCA_963277665.1 of Viscum album. Classification (NCBI taxonomy): domain Eukaryota; kingdom Viridiplantae; phylum Streptophyta; class Magnoliopsida; order Santalales; family Viscaceae; genus Viscum; species Viscum album. Next base: position 601,944,704 of record OY728119.1, on the reverse strand, counting down.
CACTATGTTCCATGGCCATCCATGTGAACTCAAGACCCGAAAACACTATTTACCTAAGTACCCCAAATGAATCCTCATAATACTAAAAACTATAAACTCAATATTTGAGGCTCAAATGACATATATACCATTCGTGCATGACCCAACCCACTAGAACCCATTCTAGGCCTATAGTAAACCAATAGTTTCACCCAGACCCACAAATAATTGTCAAGGGGTTATAAAAAGCTGTAATAAAGCATGTCACCAATGTATGATGCCTTATCCTATAAATTTATAAACATTAATACACCACCATAAAAAGGTATATAATTTAGAAAAACCAAATATGTAAATAAAATGACTATAGTAAAACATGTGTGTGACCATAATAAATATCCCAATAATGTAATAGAAACCAGATTCATAAAGAAGGAAAATTATAAAAATAATATATCATGATAATGAACAACCACTAAGAAGGGAAAATACAATCTGCATATTAAAAGGAATATCAATAAGAGTAGTGCTGAAAATGAAGACTATAAAGATCCCCTATCTAAAAACACCACCATCTCCCCCAACATCACATCATCTAAATCATCATCAAAATACGTTTTTATGTATATACATGATATATGTGGGAATAAATATAATACATGGGTGATTATAAGAATACCTAGCAAAAAATCAAGAAATAACAAAGACAAGAGAGAAATATCAGTTTAATTGAATGAAGTATAGATATATATTTAAGATAATAAGTTGAAATTGATTATTCATCCAAACATAACTCCACTCATTTCTAGCATTGGAAGGAATATCATCATCATCATCAGATAAATTTTTATTAAAGGAAAAATTAATGTATGAAATTCCACAATGGCCATATGGGACCAAACATGAAGTCCTTTGGAGGCCTGAAATAGTGAAGGCCAAGGGAATCCCCTCTATTTAGATTTACCCTCTTAGGTTTCAATATATATTCATTTCGAAGTAATAATTTCTTAGAAATAGGGACATCAAGTGAAGCAAGGTGGTATAAAACATGATATCCCACACACCATGTGTGAGAAACATTGATGTTATTTTTAATCATGCCCCTGCACTTTTTAATGATGTAGTAAATAAACCAAGGTGTAGAACCAATGCATAGAAAAGGAATTGTGAATTATATTTGAGTTAGTTTCTATAAAGTTAAGATCAATTCCCCTATAGTGGCACAAACATAAACCATATAGAAGCGTCCTAGCCTCCTCTTAAAGTGAGGAGACATGGCACATGTGGGAAGAAAACAACATAATGATAGATGTAGAGGAGTCACAGACTACCCCTCCTATATGAAGTACCCCAATAATGCATGAAACATATTTACTATATTTGAAACCCATAGATGGTGGGTTTTAATAGTATTAATAGCCTTTGATGCTGCTGTTTCTAGTTCGTTAACCTTGATAATTTATCTAAAGATGTTGGAGGATGGGATCCTCATGCTAGTTGATGGTGAGATTGACCAGATCCAAAAGTAGGTTCTTCATTCTAAAAACGATGGATCTACATGAATAATGGATTCCTTCATCCCTAGACTTAATATGAGTCTTCCATATGCATGAGTAGCCTACATGAAGAACCATAGTGCAATCCACCTTCTCTGTACCCCTATCTACTGAATCGTGGAACCACTGATCCAGGAAAAATTAATTAGCCATGTTAGGGGTATAAAGGGTAGTGAACTCCCTGAAGAATATCTACACAACACACACCTAGTCACCCTCAATGAATTGATTCCCAACACTTTATTCATGGTGGTTTTTTCAACATGTTCATTAGGATACTGTTAGGATGCCACACCACATGATGTTATCTTCTCTATGGACATCCTTGTTCCCTGTTATCCATGTTAGAATGTTATATTTTGAAGTAATACTTTTAGGCCAAAGGGAACCATCCCACCTCTGTACATGATTCTGAACATCCATGATATGCTAGTAGTCTCTTATAGAGAAGGTCCTAAAGGACGATGGATAGAAGACACATCTCTTAGATTCAAAACTTAGTTCGATGTGGTTAATGATATTATATTTGTTTTCGTCCAACACCTCCTTGATGGGGACATGATAGGAATTTGATTCCTTAAAGGAAATCGATGTGGTGGGGAATCTATGGATTCATAGAACATTCCTGGCACAATTATAATCCCAAAATGATGTTTTCCCTTACTTTTGATCCATCATGAGTGTGGTTTAAGGGAATTGATCAAGGGGGAGATAACATACCAGAAAAATGGATCTTTCCCACCCACCACGTTCAAATTTATGGAGTGGTAGGTATGCATGGTTATTCCCCGTAACATGTTCTGTTATAAAACCACCCATTCCAAATTTACATACATGTTGAGGAGGGTGTCTTCAAGGATTTAGAAATTTATGTATCTTTCATTAATGGGCCTTCCACCTTGCTCTAGGATGTCTACTGGAATTTGCCTTTAGATAGAGAGACCTTGATGAAGCCTGCTATGATCTTGTAGATGTGATTGATGAAACCTTTAGGGACTTTGATATCTGAGTGATCATGGAAAATGGTGTCCGAGAGGATACTATTAACCAGTGATATCCATCAACCAAAATAGAGGTGTATGTTCATCTATTTGAGGATCTGGTCTTCGATCATGGTGATGGGGAATTCAATTCCCCGAATGTGGAGCCTTCAAAAGGTGATAGGAGAACCGATATAGTATATATAAAATCTCCCCCTATCACATTATGATGTTCTGCTGGACCTCCATGATCCTACTATAGGATAATATGTTGGAGATGTAAAAGTTTCTATTGGACATGTTGATCATTTGGCCACTCTAGAAGTAGTAGTCCTCAATCACATTGATAATTATTCTGATCGTTCTTCTATTATCATTAATGAAAATGAAATTCTCATCTACAAGCATCATGTGGGAGATGTAGGGAGATATCATCCTCTAATAATAGGTAAGAATCTCTCCACTATTCATGGTCCTATGAATGAGGTGGCTGAGGATTCCTTGATAGAAGATGAATATAATCGAAGATATTAGATCACCTTTCCTAAGGCTTTGGGTTGCATTGAAGAAGCCATAGTTATTCCTGAAGAATGTAAATACTAACCAAGATGAGCTAAAACATCTAAAGATGAGGTCAATATTCTAGGAGAAAAGGATGATACCTTCCTGCAATCTATTAATGAATCCCCAATCAAATATGTCATAGGATTTGTTCATGTCCAACTTGATGGCCATGTTAGAACCATGAGTCCTGAAGTTAATATATATGATCATCTCTTGTGAAAGTGCAATAGAACCTTGAATCGAATGACCCTTCACAAATCCATGTTTTCCAATGGAAACCCGCTGAGGGAGATAGGAAGAAAACCTGGAGTTGATGATACTTGCCAATATTTTTTACGGTAAGATGCACATGCTTACCGGTCTATAATGAATAATGGAGGAGGGGTTATTAGTTTTGGGGACTAGGACAATGGTAGTTTCACAAGCTATTTTTGGTAAGTTACCTCCCCATAACAAGTATTAGATAGCCGATACAACATCAGATTTCACCACATACCAAAAGGACCTATAAAATGAGCCTGAGAGAACATTTGGTTCCATGGTACAATTAGGATTATGGTTTTTCATATCCTCGTGAATATTATTTTCATCCAGGATAACACTCAACCTTCATTTTCATGGAAAAAAATCTGATTAGGGAACAAATTAAAGTGCCCAGTATCTCTCCCCAGATATCCATTAAGCATGTGAGGGTTAGGACCAGAGAGGAGATCCTTGAAGAAATAATGGGCCAAGATTCCCACAAGATCTCTGTCATCCAAATAAGTACCCTCATCCAGTAAGATAATAGGCTTAACTGGGAACTTCTTATATTTGATACAAGTGTGAAAGAACACATTCGTTTTATCCCCCACATGAATACATTTGATTTTGGATTTATCCCTTTCCACATGTTCTTATTTTGGTAGAATGATCTCCAAGGAATCCCTATTGCTTGAAATCTTTTCAATACTCCAATCATCCCAAACCTCATCCAAGATATTATCGAGTCTCTCAACCTCTTGTATGGTGGCATCCGTGTTAGATTCAATGGGTGGGTGGGGGGTCTCTTTCAACAATTCATGGAGTTTGGACTTGATGTGTCTCAGCTTATTGTGCATGGAAACCCTTGTGTTCCCGTAAGAAGCTTAATCCTTGAAGGACCTACCCCGACCATCATACCCCAAAGTGTCCACCCATTGATGATAATAGTGGAATCTAGCATAAGGATCTTACCAAAAAGACAAGGAAACTAATAGTAGAGAGTGGTCAGATAAACCCCATACCAAATGGATTACCTTTTCATAGGAAAACATGGATCTAACATGCATATTGGATAGAAAACGATCCAAGAGGCTCCATGAGTGATGAGATCATATTTGGTTGTTGTATCAGGTGAACCAGTCACTTGAGAATTCGAGGTCGAAGAGGCCTTTTCAAGACATCAAATGGACAGTGTCGATGCTATAATTTTTGTGGAAACTCTCCCTAACTTTCTTCTCCTATGGGTTAGCAATGATGTTGATGTCTCCCCCAACAATCCATGGATGACTACTAGGGTAAAAATCCTTGAGATATTTCTATAAATTTATCCTTAAGAGGTGGTATCACCTCCCATATATGAAGGATATAAAGAAGGATAGATCACCATGTGTCACCTAGTAGTTATTTATTAGTCGTTGTTGGAGCCTTTGTTCCAGAAGATCCAAACACTCCAGTTGATGGGGTCAGTGTGCATGAAGCCATGAAATCTAATTTTCTTGTAGAATTTTTTAAGAGGGTTACCAACAAAATTGATTCTCTAGTTCCCCACCCACAAATTTCGTCATATCTGTGAAGAAACAAAACACCAAATTCAGTGAAAATAAACCATAGATGAAGAAAGTATATGAATCATTGTATTATATTAGGAAAAAATTAGAATAGACTACTAATACACGAAACATTAGATTTAATGTGATAATATCATATGAAAATTTCATACTTTTTAACACACGACATGTAAAATACATAGTGTAAAGGTATAATCTGGTAGGTTGTTCGGGTATTTCTATCACCCAAACCTTGTGAAGATAGGTTACATGGTGTGACCTAAATACATAGTATGGGTATTTTTATAATTCATGGATATGTGATTTCAATAAAACTCATTACATGTATCACGTACATAATCATATTTTTCACAAGAAAAATCTTATGTATAGTTTACATAAACAAAAGTAACTTCCAAAAATTCTTAATTTGAATGGAATACATGATGTGTATAGTTGATCTAAACAATATGTGGGTAATTCCACAAAGATTGGTCATATATGTGCTACACACTCTAAGACATTTAGTAGGATTTTTAAAATATCATGTCCACTAATTTAGAGTTAAACATCAATTCAAAGGGGCTGTATCTCAATGATACATTTTGTGTGACATTCGTTATAGGTAAAAAATTAAATCTTGTCACATATGGGATAAACCAGGTAGTAACTAGTTTCCATAAAATCAAATTGTTTTCTTTTTTAATAATGAAAATCATATCAAGATTTACCTCTTTTTTTGCCTCCAGAGGCAACCAAATCCATTACCTCTGAACTCACCACCATGCCTCACAAATTTTATTTTTAAGGGACCTTCATCGTTTACTATGTTATGTTAATATGTTAATTGAATCATTCTTGTAACTCATTATTTTATAGTTTTCCTATATTATAGAATTGAAAACCCACCAATGAAATCAAGTGAGAAAAATGTATATCATTAACCATGAAGGTGGAAGTCAAGGGAATCCCTAACCACCTAGAATGAACTTTCATTTGGGTTCATAGAAGAAGATTAATACAAATAAAGAACATTTTGAATATTCATGGTGGATAAAATATAAATTGTCACGTCCCGTCCTCGGGGCCCATGCCGTGACTACCCCAAGCCCGCCTTCCATAGGCCAGGGGCTGGCGACTAGCACCAAAGGTGTAAATCCCGATAACTGGGAAGGCATTGCCTTTATAAAGTAAACAAAACACCACAGAGTACAAGCTGATGTAAAACACTAAGTAAAAAGAGATGTGATGAAAGATAAATCGGCCAGAATACAAACCCAAAAGAAAGTACAACTACAACTGAACAAAGTACAACAGAAAAAGACAACAGCTGGAAGGAAGGAAGCAGCTCTTGGGTCATCCTCCTCGGATCCTACCTGAAGGGTAGGTATAGATAACACAGCCCCTGGATCGTCCGCCATGGATCCTAACTGAAGGGTAGGCACAGATAGCGCATCTCCTCAATGATCTCGCCCATCAACCCCCTCCTAGTATCGTCTCACCGTGAAGTCCACCTCCAGATACTGACTCGTCATGTGGTCCACCTTCGGGTACCGTCTAGTCCTCGAACACTCGGCCTCCGTCAGCTCTTCCGATTGTCTGCAACCAACACAACAAGGTGCGGGCATAGACCATGTAGGGGTGAGTATAACGATACTCAGTAGGGACCCCGAAACCCTCAAGGTCTCACTAAAACCAACATGGTAACCACAAAGAAGATCTCAACAGATAACCTCTACTTAGGTATATTCCCATACATACACCTAAGTTATCATGTAACCCATATCAATCATGAGGAAACACAAATATTATGAAATCAATGGATAACCACTACCCAGGTAAATGCCCATACATATACCTAAGTTATCAAGTGACCCATCTCAATCATGAGGTAAACAAAAAGGTCATAGACTCAGCTCAAACCAGGATTTTCATTATCGAAACCGTAACTGCTGAAGAGCTCCGTCTCTGGAGTGTATAGTGGTCCTGTCACAACTCCGAGGTACTACTCACTAACCTAAGACTTCTGAGGTACTTCTCCTGTCGAGTACCACGGGTCTGCGGCCAACTACCGGGTGCTCCGTCCGCTGTGGGTCTGTCGCCAAATACCGGGTGCTCCCCCTAATAGCCTATAGAGGTACTTCTCCTGTCGAGTACTGCAGGTCTGCGGCCAACTACAGGGCGCTCCGTCCACCGTGGGTCAGTCGCCAAATACCGGGCGCTCCGTCCACTGGGCTAGTCAACTCACTCCAAGTCGAGTCAGTCAAGCAGTCGTCAGGTCTCAGCCGCATACACGGTCTCTGTACTCCATACGCTCGTCTCCGGGAGGGTCCGCTCCACGAGCTACAGGTCGATAATCCAAGTATCTCAATGTCCCATGAAGAAGTATCTCAAAGAACCGCCTCGTCATAGGGGTCTCAACACAATAGACGGCGCATCAATCGGACGCCCAGTCTGTGAGTTATTAGCCTTTTCGTCCACGGGGCCCGGTTGGTTTTGTGAGCGAACCAACCCGGCCGTATCTCAACTTTACCCCGAACTCTCATAGGTTATACTCATAGGGACCGTTTCTCAACATGATCCCCAACGCCGCTGACGGTTCGTCAAACGGACGTCTGGTCTGAAAGATAACAGCTTTTCCGTTCCAAGGGCCTGGTTGGATTTCGGGTACAATCCATCCCGGCCACTATCCAACAGCAACCAAAACTTTGGAGAAATATTCCAAAAGTTCCATCTCATCAAGACGAATTCAACGAGACAGACGGCCCATCAATCGGATGCCCGGTCTATGAGTTATTGGCTTTTTTGTTCCATGGGCCTGGTTAGTTTCTTGAGAGAACCAACCCGAATGCACTCCAACGGCATCCAAACCTCAAGCGGAGTAAGCCAAAAGATCCATCTCACTTAAAGGAATCCATCAAAGTCGATGGTACATCAATCGGACGTCCGGAGCTCAAGATATAAGCGTTTCCGCTCCGAGGGGCCGGTTGGTTTTGTATCCGAACAAACCCGGCCGAACCCAAAGTGTTCTGAAACATTGAGTGCGATATACCGAAATGACCGTCTTTATCCAAGGATCGCATCGCCGCTGATAGTGATTTGATCAGAGGTCTACAGCTCAAGATATGGGCGAAAGACCGAAGAGGGACAGAAAACGGGGGGTCTGGGCCCGGACCGACCCGGCTAGGGCTGGCCCGGCCTGGCCGGTGCGGCCCGGCCGGCGCGGCCTAGCCCTGCAGGCTCAGTTCGGCCCGACCGGCCCGTCGCGGCTCAGCCAGCGCGGCCGGGCGGAAGCCGCGGAGCGGGGTGCGCGGCTCCCCCCCTCACCGCTAATTGAAGCCGGCGGCGAACCGCCACCACCAACCTTCCGGCGGCGCGCCGCCACCACCGGTCGCCGGTGTTGCTGCGCCGGCACGTCGTGCCGCCACCGCCTTCCGCAGACCACCAGATGCACTCCGGTGGTCCGTTTCTCCTGCAGTCTTCGCCAACGGTCCTCCCAGGACACGACCTTCACTGCAATGGGATTCAAATGACATAGTGGTCTGCTTCGTCGTCATCCGTTGATCTGAACATCGATTAACAAGCTGCGAAGGGTTGTCGGGCCGTGTTTGTTCAGCCTGCGTGCCCCGCGTTAGGTGTTATCAATTGGAAAATAATAAACACATGATTTTAATCATTGACGAGGGTATAATTTATCCAAAATAAATTATATGAAAACCTTTCAATCTAATACCCACACACGAGAGTTTAAAAATTTGAATGTGCGGCGTGACGACGTCGCACATTCTTGCCGCTCGATCCCGCGCGGTGCGACGGAACCACGTCAATTTCATTCAATCCGCAACAAAAAGAAAAAAAATAAGGGAGGGGGACAACCGTGTTTGTGTGGTCCGGCCTCCTCCTGTTAACTGATATCATGCGGTCCAAATACCGCGGGTAAAAGACGGAAGAGAATCACGTAAGGAAAATCACATAAACCTCCTACCTCGGTTTCAAGAGCAGAGTCGCGGAAAGAGGATTTGAAGACGACGTCAGGGTGCGTCTGAGGAGGAGGTAGATTCCCCTCACGTGTTTCGGTGAAGAGGAAGGAAGGCACGTCGTCTTTATTCGTGGAAGGATGGTGTTCTTCGTTGTAAGAAGAACTCTCCTCCAAATTCTCCAAAGGTTTTCCCCACCAAAAATATTTTCCAACCCAAAAATATAATAAGGCCCTCCCATAATGTAACATTTCCATGCATTTTCAAATTAATTCAAAATGTAAATTGAATTAATTTTGGCATTAGTGTTGGAAACATAAATGGATGGGAGATGGAGAGGTTCCACAAATTAATTAAGGGGAGAGTTAACAAACTTAATGAAAAAGGTTGTTAATGGGGGAGTTCAAGGGAGTTATGGTGAGATGAAAAGTTTAGGCCATGTGGGGGCCCCACTCCACTAATATCCTCTCATGGGAGGTTATGTGGGTGTGGGCCCCACCTCTAACTCCCATTGGGAGGAAATAACTAACATTAATAAAATAAAATTGTGTTCCACTATTTTATTTAACTTCTTCTAATTCCCCCCCCCCCCAAATTAACTCTCAACCCGTATAAAACACAACTTCAGAAAATGTCTCCTTAAGAAAAAACTGGCACTGTGGTTTCATCGGTGCCCTCAGAATTTGATTCCGAGCACTAGTTCAAAAGTTAGAAATTCCTGCTCGTTCGTTCACTGAACGTACCCGAGCTAAACTTCGGAAATTGATTACGGCACACCGGTCCTCGGAATCAGGCACCGTCAGAAACCGAGTTCTTGTAAAATTTCATAGAAAATTAAGAAAAAATTTCCCTTGAAATTTCCGGGTCTTTACATTACTCCCACCTCAGGGCTTTACGTCCCCGTAAAGCTTCAACACAAACTAGGGTCACAAAAGCGGTATTGAGCACACACCTGAGCCTTCCGCACCCAGGTGCTTACCTAGAGATTCCGTACTGCCAAAGAAAGCGCACCCGAGGAATCGACCGTCCTCATAGGATCTGCTCCTATCGATTATCGATCCCTACTAGAACCTACATGGAAGTAACCCCATCTCCATCGTCCTGCTCCTCATAGTCGATGATATGCGAAGGGTCGAGCGTGTATCTCCTCAGTTGAGATACCTAGAAAACATCGTGCACCTGGTGCAACTGAGGTGGATGGGTCAAGCGGTAAACCACCTCGCCTACCCAGCGGAGGACCTAGAAAGGTCCGTTGAACCTCGGAGATAACTTGCCGCCCTGGCCACATCTCCGTAAACCTCGTTGAGGTGAGACCCATATAAGGACGTGATCGTCATCCTCGAACTCTAGAGGTCTCTAATTCCTGTTAGAACTGAAACTCAAACGACTGCTGCCATGAGGTTATGGTTGACCGACTCAAGAGTGATCGGTCGCACCCTCCGGTGAAAGAGTTTATGCTATGCTGCCTGGGGTTTCCTTTTCCCTGACCAAGGAAAACCCATCCCGACGTTTGCCTAAAACCATCAATTTGAGTATGAAAAGTTATTGCCCTTTCCATATTCAAAATAACGTTGTGAGGCCTCGACGCTTCCACCAAGAGATTCCAACCGAAACTCTCGCCTCGAGGGTCTGACCACACCGTCAGCATAAGTGTGATTATCGAGTCTCCTACCAAGGTATCTCTAGACATGAGGGTCAAGTCCACGGCTTCCGGAAACTCTAGGTCTGGAACAAGATTTGCGAAATCAAGGAATGGTTCATATCGACGTCTGTTAATACATCAGCTAGTAGTGGACACAGACTGTCCCTTGAATCATTTTTAAAGCCATTGGGTCACACTCCTTGACTGCATGCAGCCGCACTCTTCCTCCTCCATCCAGCTCCCTGAGCCTAGCGGGGATAACTAAGGTGGGTGGTTGTAGCATGTTAAGATGTACACCACCTCGTGCTACTCTTCTAGCTCTGCCTCCACGTCTGCTACTCCGCAGACTCATCTCTCCTTAAAGCTTCCTCATCTTTAAACATTTAACATGCTCGAGTCTCTAAGACTGGAGCCGGTTTCCTGTTTCTTATTGCACTGTGCAGTCTTCATCCGCTCTTGGATGATCTGAAGGAGCTGCTAAAATTTCTCTTTTGCCGAAAAAAGAAACTCAATCTCATCCTCTGGATGAACCATGCCCATTGCCTAATACTGTCAATCCTGACATTAATGACGCATTCACACCATGGATGACGTCGTAAGGCCTCGATGTAACTACTAAGAGATCCAACTGTCACTCTCGCCTCCAAGGGTTGAGTCACACTGTCGGCATCAGTGTGAGGTCCTTGGTTCTCCTCCAGTAGAAATCTCAAAAGTGAGGGTCAAGTTAACAGTTTTAACCGGGACCACTCAGTATCAACCAAACAAAAGGACAGGAAAGAAAGCAAAGATAAGTGTCTTTTTATTATTGCAGATCATAGTACAAAGACATGAATACAATATCAACATGGTACTAGAAGTACAAGGGACGTATCCACTAGTTCCACTCCTGTCTACCTACTCTCGGAGGTCTACTACCTTGTCCACTGCTCGGCTGTTGCTCAAGCACTCGCCGCTGCTTCTGCCTAGGTGGCTCCTCCAGAGCCTACGGATCAACTGTACGAGGAGTCGGACAGTCACGTTCCAGGTGACCCTTTCAGCTGTATGAGTAACACTATCTATTTCTGGAACGCCTAGCTCTGTCCCCACCCCGGGTGCCCCGCACCACCGATCCTAAAACCCAAGATCTCCCAACTGCTGGTCTGGTCCTCCTGGACCTCTGCATCATCTGTCTACTACCCACAAATGACTCGGCAACTGATCGAATAACACATGGAAAAGGTAGCAGCTCCTGAACACGCTTGGGGTGTAGAGCTACTGGCACAAACTCCACCTAGAATAAGGTCTCGAAGTCTTCCCATGCGATGGTCATCCCGTCACAAAATGGGAACAAGTGGCTCCACCACCTGCCTGCTGCTACCTGAAAAATGGTGGCAACAAAGATCACCATGAAGTCTATAGGATTCCCCACTAGACTGAAGACTCTCACCACAACATCCAGCCAATCCTCAGCCGCCTGCGGGTCCGTATCTCCTCGGAACCTGGGTGGCCTCTGGCGTTATAACTCATGCAGTGCACTCAAGTGGCGTGAATCACCTACTGCTGGGGCTGGTGGAATCGGTGGCCCAACGTATGGTAGTACCAATGGTACCTCCGCTGGTGCCTCAACTGCAAGAGGGCCCTGTACCGAAGCATCGTCGCTCGACAGGCTGTTAGTACGCACATCCCTCTGGACTCTAGCTGGTCGTCTGAGAAAAGGCACCCTGAAAGAAACAACATGACACGGTCAAATGATTATACCTGGCGACCTAACCTGGTTTGAGCTGATATTTAAATAAAATTTCTGGAAACACACATGTAATCAGTGTTTTCATGCACAAAGTCGGAATTCGGTTGTCAGGGTCCTGGTGTATGGATACGTCGGCTGCCCGAACCAACACTGGACTCCCTGAACTGAAGACCACACTCGGTACCCTTAACACTATTTCTTCACAGAAAGTAAATATCAGGGTTATAAGTTCTGCGGTAGAACCGACTCCTCTGATAACAATTTGTCACGTCCCGTCCTCGGGGCCCATGCCGTGACTACCCCAAGCCTGCCTTCCATAGGCCAGGGGCGGGCGACTAGCACCAAAGGCGTAAATCCCGATAATTGGGAAGGCATTGCCTTTATAAAGTAAAAAAAATACCACAGAGTACAAGCGGAAGTAAAACACTAAGTACAAAGAGAAGTGCTGAAAGGTAAATGGGCTAGAATACAAACCCCAAAGAAATTACAACTACAACTGAACAAAGTACAACAAAAAAAGACAACATCTGGAAGGAAGGAAGCAGCTCCTAGGTCGTCCTCCTCGGATCCTACCTGAAGGGTAGGTACAGATAGCACAACTCCTGGATCGTCCGCCACAGATCCTACCTGAAGGGTATGTACAAATAGCGTAGCTCCTTAATGATCTCGCCCATCAACCCCCTCCGAGTATCGTCTCTCCGTGAAGTCCACCTCCGGAAACTGACTTGTCGTGTGGTCCACCTTCGGGTACCATCTAGTCCTCGAACACTCGGCCTCCGTCAGCTCTTCCCGTCATCTGCAACCAACACAACAAGGTGCGGGCATAGCCCGTGCAAGGGTGAGTATAACGATACTTCGTAGGGACCCTGAGACCCTCAAGGTCTCACTAAAACCAACATGTTAACCACAAAGAAGATCTCAACAGATAACCTCTACTTAGGTATATGCCCATACATACACCTATGCTATCAAGTAACCCATCTCAATCTTGAGGAAACACAAATATTATGAAATCAATGGATAACCACTACCCAGGTATATGACCATACATATACCTAAGTTATCAAGTGACCCATCTCAATCATGAGGTAAACGAAAAGGTCATAGACTCAGCTCAAACTAGGATTTTAATTATAGAAACTATAACTACTGAAGAGCTCTGTCTCTGGAGTGTACAGTGGTCCTGTCACAACTCAGAGGTAATACTCACTAACCTATGACTGCTGAGGTACTCCTCCTATCGAGTACCGCGGGTCTGCGTCCAACTACCGGGCGCTCCGTCCACTGTGGGCCTATCACCAAATATCGGGCGCTCCCCCTAATAGCCTATAGAGGTACTCCTCCTGTCGAGTACTGCGGGTCTGCGGCCAACTACCGGGCGCTCCGTCCGCCGTGGGTCAGTCTTCAAATTCCGGTCGCTCCGTCCACTAGGCTAGTCGACTCACTCGATGTCGAGTCGGTCAAGCAGTCGTCAGGTCTCAGCCGGCTACACGGTCTCCGTACTTCGTACGCTCATCTCCCGGAGGGTCCGCCCCACGAGCTACAGGTCGATACTCCAAGTATCTCAAAGTCCCAGGAATAAGTATCTCAATGAACCGCCTCGTCATAGGGGTCTCAACGCAACAGACGGCGCATCAATCAGACGCCTGGTCTGTGAGTTATTAGCTTTTCATCCCCGGGGCCCGGTTGGTTTCGTGAGCGAACCAACCCAGCCGTATCTCAACTGTACCCCGAACTCTCATAGGGTATACTCATAGGGACCGTTTCTCAACGTGATCCCCAACGCCGCAGATGGTTCATCAAACAGACGTCTGGTCTGAAAGATAACAACTTTTCTGTTCCAAGGGCCCAGTTGGATTTCGTGTAAAATCCAACCCGGACACTAACCAACAGCAACCAAAACTCCGGAAAAGTATTCCAAAAGTTCCGTCTCATCAAGAGGAATTCAACAAGACAGACATCGCGTCAATCGGACCCCCGATCTATGAGTTATTGGCTTTTTCGTTCCAGGGGCCTGGTTGGTTTCGTGAGCGAACCAACCCGACTGCACTCCGATGGCATCCAAAAATCGAGTGGAGTAATAAAAAATACCTGTCTCACTTAGAGGAATCCATCAAAGTTGACGGTACGTCAATCGGACGTCCGGAGCTCAAGATATAAGCGTTTCCGCTCCGAGGGCCCGGTTGGTTTCGTATCCGAACCAACCCGGACGAACCCAAAGTGTTCCGAAACATTGAGTACGATATACCAAAAGGAACGCCTCGATCTAAGGATCGCATCACCGCTAACGGTGCATTGATCCGAGGTCTACATCTCAAGATATGGGCGAAAGACCGAAGATGGTCCGAAAACGGGGGGTCTGGGCCCAGACCGACCCGGCCCGACCCCCCTCGGTCGGCCCAAACTGGGTCGACCCAACCTGGATAGGACCGGCCCGTCGCGGCTCGGCCAGCGTGGATGGGCGGAAGCCGCGGGGCAGGGTGCGTGGCTCCCCCCCCCCCCCCTCGCCGCTAATTGAAGCCGGCAGCGAACCGCCGCCACCAACCTTCCGGCGGCGCGCCGCCACCGCCTTCCGCGGACCACCGGACGCGATCCAGTGGTCCGTTTCTCCTACTGTCTTCACCAACGGTCCTCCTAGGACCCGACCTTCACTGCAAAGGGATTCAAACGCTATAGTGGTCTACTTCTTCATCATCCGTTGATCCGAACATCGATTAAAAAGCTGCGGAGGGTTGTCGGGCTGTGTTTGTTCGGCCCGCGTCCTCCGCGTTAGGTGTTATCAATTGGAAAATAATAAACACATGATTTTAATCATTGAAGAGGATATAATTTATCCAAAATAAATTATACGAACACCTTGCAATCTAATACCCATGCACGAGAGTTTAAAAATTTGAATGTGCGGCGTGACGACGTCGCGCATTCTTGTCGCTCGATCCCGCGCGGTGCGACAGAACCGCGTCAGTTTCATTCAATCTGCAACGATAAGAAAAACAATAAGGGAGGGGGACGGCCGTGTGTGTGTGGTACGGAATCCTCCCGTTAACTGATATCATGCGGTTGAAATATCGCGGATAAATGACGAAAGAGAATCACCTAAGTAGAATCACGTAAACCTCCTACCTTGGTTTCAAGAGCGGAGTCGCGGAAAGAGGATTTGAAGACGACATCGGGGTGCGTCTAAGGAGGAGGCGGCATCCCCTCACATGTTGCGGTGAAGAGGAAGGAAGGAACATCATCTTTCTTCGTGGAAGGATGGTGTTCTTCGTCGTAAGAAGAACTCTCCTCCAAATTCTCCAAAGGTTTTCCCAACCCAAAATATTTGCCAACCAAAAAATATAATAAGGCCCTCCCATTATGTAACATTTCCATGCATTTTCAAATTGTATTCAAAATGTAAATTGAATTAATTGTGGCATTAGTGTTGGCAACATAAATAGATGGGAGATGGAGATGTTCCACAAATTAATTTAGGGGAGAGTTAACAAACTTAATGAAAAAGGGTGTTAATGGGGAGTTCAAGGGAGTTATGGGGAGATGAAAAGTTTAGGGCACGTGTGGGCCCCACTCCACTAATATCCTCTCATGGGAGGTTATGTGGGTGTGGTCCCCACCTCTAACGCCCCTTGGGAGGAAATAACTAATATTGAAAAAATAAAATTGTGTTCCACAATTTTATTTAACTTCTTCTAATTCCCCCCCAAAAAAAATAACTCTCAACCCGCATAAAACACAACTTTGGAAAAGGTCTCCTTAAGCAAAAACCGGCGCTGTGGTTTCATCGGTGCCTTTAGAATTTGATTCCGAGCACCGGTTCAAAAGTTAGAAATTCCTGCTCGTTCATTCACTGAACGTACCCGAGCTAAACTTCGGAAATTGATTCCGGCACACTAGGCATTGGAATCAGGCACCGTCAGAAACTGCATTCTTGTAAAATTCCAAAGAAAATTAAGAAAAAATTTCCCTTGAAATTTTTGGGTCTTTACATTACTCCCACCTCAGGGATTTACGTCCCCGTAAAGCATCAACACAAACTAGGGTCACAAAAGCGGTATTGAGCATGCACCTGAGCCTTCCGCTCCCATGTGCTTACCTGGAGATTCCGTACTTCCAAAGAAAGCACACCTGAGGAATCAACAGTCCTTATAGGATCCGCTCCTATCAATTCTCGATCCCTACTAGAACCTCCATGGAATTAACCCCATCGCCATCATCCTGATCCTCATGGTCGATGATATGAGAAGGGTCGGGCGAGTATCTCCTCAGTTGAGATACCTGGAAAACGTCGTGCACCAGGTGCAACTGAGGTGGATGTTCCAAGCGGTAAACCACCTCAACTACCCAGCTGAGGACCTAGAAAGGTCCGAAGAACCTCAGAGATAACTTGCCACCCTGGCCACATCTCTGTAAACCTCGTCGAAGTGAGACTCGTATAAGGACGTGATCGTCATCCTCAAACTCTAGAGGTCTCCAATTCCTGTTAGAACTGAAACTCAAACGACCTCTGCCATGAGTGTATGGTTGACCGACTCAAGAGTGATCGGTCGTACCCTCCTGTGAAAGAGTTTATCATGTGCTACCTGGGGTTTCCTTTTCGCCGACCAAGAAAAACTCATCCCGACGTTTGCCTAAAACCGTCAATTGGAGTATGAACAGTTATTTCCCATTCCATACTCAAACTAACGTCGTAAGGCCTCGACACTTCCACCAAGATATTCCAACCAAAACTCTCGCCTTGAAGGTCTGACCACACCGTCGGCATATGTGTGATTATCGAGTCTCCTCCCAAGGTATCTCCAGACGTGAGGGTTAAGTCCACGGCTTCCGGAAACTCTAGGTCTGGAACAAGATTTGCGAAATCAAGGAATGGTTCATATCGACGTCTGTTACTACAACATCTAGTAGTGGACACAGACTGTACCTTGAATCATTTTAGAGCCATTGGGTCACACTCCTTGGACGCACGCAGCCGCACTCTTCCTCCGCCCTCCATCTCCCTGAGCCTGGCGGGGATAAGTAAGGTGGGTGGTTGTAGCATGTTAATATGTACACCACCTCATGATGCTCTCCTAGCTCTGCCTCCACGTATGCTGCTCCGCAGACTCATCTCTCCTTAAAGCTTCCTATTCTTTAAACATTTAAAACGCTCGAGTTTCTAAAACTGGAGCCGGTTTCCTGTTTCTTACTGCACTGTGCAGTCTTCATCCGCTCCTGGATGATCTGAAGGAGCTGCTAAAATTTCTCCTTTGCCGAAAAGAGAAACTCGGTCTCATCTTCTGGATGAACCACGCCCATTACCTAATACAGTCAATCCTAACATGAACGACGCATTCACACCATGGATGATGTCGTAAGGCCTCGACGTAACTACTAAGAGATCCAACTGTCACTCTCGCCTCCAAGGGTCGAGTCACACTGTCGGCATCAGTGTGAGGTCCCTGGGTCTCCTCCAGTAGAAATCTTGAAAGTGAGGGTCAAGCCAGCGGTTTTAACCGGGACCACTCAGTATCAACCAAACAAAAGGATAGGAAAGCAAACAAAGATAAATGTCTTTTTATTATTGCATCTCACAGTACAAAGACATGAATACAACATCAACATGGAACTAGAAGTACAAGGGACATATCCACTAGTTCCGCTCCTATCTACCTGCTGCCGGAGCTCTACTGCCTTGTCCACTGCTCTGCTGTTTCTCAAGTACTTGCTGCTGCTTCTGCCTAGGTGGCTCCTCCAAAGCCTACGGATCAACTGTACGAGGAGTCAGACAGTCATGTTCCAGGTGACCCTTTCCGCCGTATGAGTAACACTGTCTATTTCTGGAATGCCTATCTCTGTCCCCACCCTGGGTGCCCCGCACCACCGATCCTAAAACCCGAGATCGCCCAACTGATGGTCTGGTCCTCTTGGACCTCTGCATCATCTGTCTACTACCCACAGATGACTCGACTACTGATCTAATAACACGCGGCAAAGGAAGAATACCCCGAACACACTTGGGGTGTAGAGCTACTGGCAAAAACTCCACCCTGAAGAAGGTCTCTAAGTCTTCCCATGCGAAGGTCATCCCGTCACAAAACGGGAACAAGTGGCTTCACCACCTGCCTGCTGCTACCTGAAGAAGGTTAGAAAAAAAGATCACCACGAAGTCTGCAGGCATCCCCACTAGCCTGAAGACTCTCACCACAACCTCCAGCCAAACCCCAGCCGCCTGCAGGTCCGTCTCTCCCCGGAACCTGGGTGGCCTCTGGAGCTGGAACCCGTGCAGCGCACTCAAGTGGCGTGCATCGCCTACTGCTGGGACTGGTGTAATCGGTGGCCCAACATATGGTAGTACCGCTGGTGCCTCCACTGGTGCCTCAACTGCAAGAGGGCCCTGTACTGAAGCCTCGTCGCTCGACAGGCTGTCAGTAGGCACATACCTTAGGACTCTAGCTGGTCGTCTGAGAAAAGGCATCATAAAAGAAACAACATGACAAGGTCAAATGATTATACCTGGTGACCTGACCTGGTTTGAGCTGATACTTAAATAAAACTTTTGGAAACACACATGTAATCAGTGTTTTCATGCAAAAAGTCAGAATTCAGTTGTCAGGGTCCTGGTGTATGGATACGTCGGCCACCCGAACCAACACTGGACTCCCTGAACTGAAGACCACACTCGGTACCCTTAACACTATTTCTTCACAGAAAGAAAATATCAGAGTTATAAGTTCTGTGGTAGAACCGACTCCTCTGATACCAATTTGTCACGTCCCATCCTCGGGGCCCATGCCGTGACTACCCCAAGCCCGCCTTCCATAGGCCAGGTGCTGTCGACTAGCACCAAAGGCGTAAATCCCGATAACTGGGAAGGCATTGCCTTTATAAAGTAAAAAAACACCACATTTTACAAGAGGAAGTAAAAAACTAAGTACAAAGAGAAGTGATGAAAGGTAAATGGGCCAGAATACAAACCCAAAAGAAAGTACAACTACAACTGAATAAAGTACAATAGAAAAAGACAACAGCTGGAAGGAAGGAATCAGCTCTTGGGTCGTCCTCCTCGGATCCTACCTGATGGGTAGGTATAGATAGCATAGCTCCTGGATCGTCCGCCACGGATCCTACCTGAAGGGGTAGGTACAGATAGTGCATCTCCTCAATGATCTCGCCCGTCACCCCCTCCGAGTGTCGTCTTGCCGTGAAGTCCACCTCTGGATACTGACTCATCGTGTGGTCAACCTCCGGGTACCCTCTAGTCCTCAATCACTCGGCCTCCGTCAGCTCTGCCCGTCGTCTGCAACCAACACAACAAGGTGCGGGCATAGCCCGTGTAGGGGTGAGTATAACGATACTCAGTAGGGACCCCGATACCCTCAAGGTCTCACTAAAACCAACATGGTAACCACAAATAAGATCTCAACAGATAACCTCTACTTAGGTATATGCCCATACATACACCTAAGTTATCAAGTAGCCCATCTCAATCATGAGGAAACACAAAGATTATGAAATCAACGGATAACCACTACCCTAGTATATTCCCATACATATACCTAAGTTATCAAGTGACCCATCTCAATCATGAGGTAAAAAAAGGTCACAGACTCATCTCAAACATGGATTTTCATTATCGAAACCGTAACTGATGAAGAGCTCCGTCTCTGGAGTGTACAGTGGTCCCGTCACGACTCCGAGGTACTGCTCACTAACCTAAGACTGCTGAGGTACTCCTCCTGTTGAGTACTGTGGGTCTGCGGCCAACTACCGGGCGCTCTGTCCGCTGTGGGTCTATCACCAAATACCGGGCGCTCCCCCTAATAGCCTACAGAGGTACCCCTCCTATCGAGTACAACGGGTCTGCGACCAACTACCGGGCGCTCCGTCCGTCGTGGGTCAATCTCCAAATACAAGGTGCTTCGTCCACTGGGCTAGTCGACTCACTCCAAGTCGAGTCGGTCAAGTAGTCGTCAGGTCTCAGCCGGCTACATGGTCTCCGTACTCTGTACGCTCATCTCCGGGAGGGTCCTCTCCACGAGCTATAGGTCGATACTCCAAGTATCTCAAAGTCCCATGAAGAAGTATCTCAAATAACCGTCTCATCATAGGGG
Source organism: Viscum album (assembly GCA_963277665.1). NCBI lineage: Eukaryota > Viridiplantae > Streptophyta > Magnoliopsida > Santalales > Viscaceae > Viscum > Viscum album. The sequence goes on along the minus strand of OY728119.1, from coordinate 601,924,400 downwards.
TCTCAACGCATTAGACGACGCGTCAATCGGACGCCCGGTCTGTGAGTTATTAGTCTTTTCGTCCTCGGGGCCCGGTTGGTTTCGTGAGCGAACCAACCAGGCCGTATCTCAATTTTACCCTGAACACTCATAGGGTATACTGATAGGGACCGTTTTTCAATGTGATCCCCAACGCTGCTGACGGTTCATCAAACAGACGTCTGGTATGAAAGATAACAACTTTTCCGTTCCAAGGGACCGGTTGGATTTCGGGTACAATCCAACACGGCCACTATCCAATAGCAACCAAAACTTGGGCGAAGTATGCCAAAAGTTCCGTCTCATGAATTGGAATTCAACGAGACAAACGGCGCGTCAATCGGACGCCCAGTCTGTGAGTTATTGGCTTTTTCGTTCCAGGGGCCTCGTTGGTTTCGTGAGCGAACAAACCCGACCGCACTCTGATGGCATCCAAACCTCGAGCGGAGTAAGTCAAAAGATCTGTCTCACATAGAGGAATCTATCAAAGTCAACGGTACGTCAATCGGACGTCCGGAGCTCAAGATATAAGCGTTTCTGCTCCAAGGGCCCGGTTGGTTTCGTATCCGAACCAACCCAGCCGAACCCAAAGTGTTCCGAAACTTTGAGTGCGATATTCCAAAACAATTGTCTCGATCCAAGGATCGTATTTCCACTGATGGTGCGTCGATCGGAGGTCTAAAGCTCAGGATATGGACGAAAGACCGAAGAGGGTCCGAAAACGGGGGGTCTGGGCCCGGACCGACCTGGCCCGACCCCCATGGTTTGGCCCGAACCGAGTCGACCCGACCCGGCCCGGCCGGCTCGGTCCTGCCCGACCGGCCAGCCGCGGCTCAGCCAGCGCGGCCGAGCGGAAGCTGCAGAGCGGGGTGCGCGGATCCCCCCCCGCCGCTAATTGAAGCCGGCAGCAAACCACCTCCGCCAACCTTCTGGCAGCGCGGCGCCGCCACCGGTCGCTGGCGCCGCCGCGCCAGCGTGGCGCGTCGCCACCGCCTTCCGCGGACCACCAGAAGCTCTCCGGTGGTCCGTTTCTCCTGCCGTTTTCGCCAACAGTCCTCCCGGGACCCGAACTTCACTGTGAAGGGATTCAAACGCCATAGTAGTCTGCTTCTTCATCGTCCGTTGATCCGCACATCGATTGACAAGCTGCAGAGGGTTTTCGGGCCGTGTTTGTTCGGCCAGCGTCCTCCGCATTAGGTGTTATCAATTGGAAAATAATAAACACATGATTTTAATCATTTAAGAGGGTATAATTTATCCAAAATAAATTATACAAACACCTTGGAAACTAATACCCATGCACTAGAGTTTAAAAATTTGAATGCGCGGCTTGACGGCGTCGCGCATTCTTGTCGCTCGATCCCGCGCGGTGCGACAGTACCGCATCAATTTCATTCGATCCACAACAACAAGAAAAAAAATAAGGGAGGGGGACGGCCATGTTTGTGCGGTCCGGCCTCCTCCCGTTAACGGATATCATGCGGTCCAAATATCGTGGATAAAAGACGGAAGAGAATCACGTAAGGAAAATCACGTAAACCTCCTACCTCAGTTTCAAGAGCGGAATCGCGAAAAGAGGATTTGAAGACGACGTCGGGGTGCGTCTGAGGAGGAGGCGGCGTCCCCTCATGTGTTGCAGTGAAGAGGATGGAAGGCACGTCGTCGTTCTTCGTGGAAGGATGGGGTTCTTCGTCGTAAGAAGAACTGTCCTCCAAATTCTCCAAAGGTTTTCCCCACCCAAAATATTTTCCAACCAAAAAATATAATAAGGCCCTCCCATTATGTAACATTTCCATGCATTTTCAAATTAATTCAAAACGTAAATTGAATTAATTATGGAATTAGTGTTGGCAACATAAATGGATGGGAGATGGAGAGGTTCCACAAATTAATTAAGGGGAGAGTTAACAAACTTAATGAAAAAGGGTGTTAATGGGGGAGTTCAAGGGAGTTATGGGGAGATGAAAAGTTTAGGGCACGTGTGGGCCCCACTCTACTAATATCCTCTCATGGGAGGTTATGTGGGTGTGGGCCCCACCTCTAACTCCCCTAGGCAGGAAATAGCTAACATTGATAAAATAAAATTGTGTTCCACAATTTTATTTAACATCATCTAATTCCCCCCAAAAAAATTAACTCTCAACCCGCATAAAACGCAACTTCGGAAAAGGTCTCCTTAATAAAAAACCGGCACTGTGGTTTCATCAGTGCCCTCGGAATTTGATTCCGAGCACCGGTTAAAAAGTTAGAAATTCCCGCTCATTTGTTCACTGAACGTACCCGAGCTAAACTTCAGAAATTGATTCTGGTACACCGGGCCTCCGAATCAGGCACCGTCAGAAACTGCGTTCTTGTAAAATTCCAAAGAAAATTATGAAAAAAATTTCCTAGAAATTTCTGGGTCTTTATATAAATTAATTAAAAATATGTGATTGACCATTTAGTACTTAAATAATTAATTTTATTAGATATGAATAATTACTATATCATAAAAAAAATACAGTGAATGAATGTAATTAGAAAATAAAAATGTTTTTTATAAAAAATGGCCGTCAATAAATGTGGATGATTTAACCCCATGTTCTTCCCATTATATAAATTAATTAATTAAAATATTATGCAATCAATATTAGAAAACAAATTATATTCTTTTTTTAGATAATTGTTCCATAATGTGAAAATAATTAATATAATATATAATTTTAGTCCACTATCCTAAAATACATATCACTTAGACATTATATAATTTTTCAAAAAAATTAGAGAAGAACATCAAGAATGTTTAAATTAAGATTTTTTATGTATGTGTAATGAAAAGAATAATATTATGAATTAATATTCTTGATTTTTATCAAGTTAATAAGATTTAGTTATATTATCATGATCTTAATAGGTATATTCTCCTTTTACATAAATTTTGGAGATGTAAATTTCTATGGTGCATGAAAATAGAAAACAATCTATACCTTTTTTGGGATAATACAATGATTTTATTATGAACCTTTGATCCTCAAACTTCATTATCCCCACAATTCTGGAGAACACAAAGAACATGTAGAAGGGTTCATTATTTGTTCTGTAAGGAGAGAGGGAGATGAATAATAGTTGAATTATTCTTCAGTTTTCAAGAACATAAAAAAATACAGGAGATGATGAAGGATTAGAAAAGATAATTAACTTTCCATAATTACCACTAAAAAAGGCATGAATTAATTCACCTCATTAAACAAAAATGTACACCATCATGAATAATAATATATTTATTTTTTTTATTGAGAATGCATTAAAAAATGAGGGTGTTCTATAATCTCCCATTCCATATCCCCCCCACCATGGAATGTAACCCCCACATAATTAAGAAAAATCAACACCTTATTTATAAAAATAAAAAATAAAGAATAAATGAATTTATTATATTTACATTAAGAAAAAAAATTATTTTCCATAGATTTTGATTACTATCTATAAATTATATACCACTCATGGGAAAATAACCAAGTCTTTAACAACATCATGGTGCAAAAATTTTATTTTGAGACTTCTATTAGGAGTTATATAATGTTCACACATGTGTGACTAAATATAATATAATATATTTTTTCAATGGCCCACAATTGTATAATTTAAATGGGAAAAATTTGTGACTACCTCCAAAAAAAATTATTAATGTTTTTCAAAGACATTATTCATTGAATGTAGGTATCTACAACATTTATGATTATGGGGATTATTATTTTTTTGGAAATAAGTAAATCAAAAATTCAGGTTATTAATTTATCTATAAAGAAATATATTCAAATACACTATTGAAAAAAATAGAGGTGCATGACAACAAACTGGTGTTAATACAGATTATGGTTAGAACCAAACAAAAATTTCATAAGACGGAATGCCTATGGATCCCATAATATGTTAAAAAATGAATGATTTTTTCATTCTTAAAAACAATAATTCGAAACATGTTTTGCACAATATGCATGGATACTCGATTTCAATGTAATCTAAAGGAGGATCAACACTCTTCTATAAAAAAAAGCTTGAGGTATATTCAAGGAACTCAATATTATGGTTTAGTGTTTCATATAAGTAAAGACATAATATTAATTACTTATTTTGATATGGACTGAGATTTAGATATTGTGGATAAAAAATCAATGATTGGATGATCCTTTTTTGTGTGAATAGAATGTATTGGATAGTTAAGTTAGAAATAGGAGTGCACATCTCCAAAAACATATAATGTTGAATATATTTTAGTAATAAATGTGTATACCCAATTGATATGAATGAAAAAGCACACATATAATATTTTTGATGAGGATAAAGTGACTATTGTGATTTATAATGATATTAAAAGAATTATTTAGTTGACGAACAACATGATATAACAATATCATATGATACATGATGAAATAAAATACAATTTTATTAAAGAGAATGTGGAGAAAGGAAATGAAAAGGTGGATACTACTAGAATAAATATTCTTGTGGAAGGTTTATTTACATAATATTTTACTACACTACCATTTAAGAAGCATCATTTGAACTTCAATTCTCATCCATCACCCTCTGGGTGTGGAGGTTCATTAATTTACCCACCCCATATAAGTTGATATCTTAACATAGATTCTTGTTTCTAATAAGATGTAATACATTTGGATTTGTTTTATTAGAGGGAGAAATTGATAATGCTAGTGAATTATGAAAATATGGAAACAATAAAAAATGTTAATGATATGAAATGTGATGAATGTGAATTTAGTCAAAGGGAGAGAAAATATTGAAAAGAGTGGTGCGTAATTCTCAAAATAAGATGATAAATATATCACTGATGAAGAGTTAATTTTATGTTTTGTGGGGGTGATAATGTCTATGGGATTGAACTATAAAGTGATCATGTCATGGGATGTAGTGATAGGTTTAGTGATTAAAATAAAATAGATTTAATTTGGGTGCACGATGCACATATAGTTTACTCTTAATCTATTGTATTTTACACTAATCATATGTTATGTAGACTTATCCTGAAGGAATAATTATTACAATAATATTTAGACTTTACAAGATCTATAAAAAATTGAGTTTTACTTATATTGTGAACAAAATTAGGAGGATTTTGGAAAAGAAATTTGTTCATATGGGAATATAGTTTGGTAAATTGAAAATTTTTGGACTAAAGGTTTTGGTGGAAAAAAATTTATAAAATGTACTATATTTATAATAAATTAATGTATCATAATTATGTTTAAAAGATGATAATAGACATTGTTTTAGTTTGAGAGAATATTGAACAATCTATCATGTTTATTTCCATATATGATTAGAATTTATTTTTAAAAGATGATGAATATTTAAATTAATGATTCAATATGAGACATATGATTATAAATCTTGAAAAATGAATTCTGTAATATTAAAAAAAAATTTATTCTTATTTAATAAAAGTAGTTTGGAAATCAAATATTTTTTTGAGGTGTTTTAAATGTCAAATACTTCAAAGTAAAAGTAAACTTGAACTTAAACTTCATATGTATTATTAAATCTAGAGTTTCAAATTACATGTAAATGTAAACCATAGATCATATAATATTAAGGTAAATTTTCTCGATCCCATTTAAGATTATTTATAAATGTCTAAATCTCATTTTAGAATAATAAGATGATATGTTTGTAAAACTGTAGATCACATATGAACAATTGGGTTTTATATAATATCACTCAAATATTATATAAGATTGTTTTTATAGTTTTAGTGTTAAATTTTTTTAATTTATTTTATGATGATTTTTATTGTAGTTTTAAATAGATAAAATCTGGGAATATTTCAATTGTATTATAACTAGTTTATTTCATGGGAAATAGGAATATTATTCCATATTAATTTTCTTCAGAATACATATTTATAGAAGAAGTTGAAATAAAAAAATATAGACCGATTATATAGAGATGGTATTTTAATTTATATATATATATATATATATTTCCCTTGTAAGTAGGGAGTACATTTAGAGTGAATATTGTATATATTGATGAGATGGAATGAGTGTCAGTAGAAAGATATTGAAGGCAGTATATATTAGATATATTGATATAGGGATTATTTATATCAAAAAATTACATTGGGGGGGAATCATGGACATATTTTTGAATATCTAGAGATATCATGAGGGAAACTGTTATAGAGAGGAAAAACATTAAAATATTTATTTGATAATGGATATTAGGGAATAATATATGGTTCACTTGTTTTTTAGTTTTTGATTAATTTATTGACATTACTAAACAATGTACTAACATATTGTGAGTAGTGATTTCTATTATATTAGTATATAATTGTTGTATTCTTGTTAGATATATCCATATGTGGAGAACAATGTAAAAATAATAGTGTCACAATATAATTTTTTTACTTGGATGCATTGGATGTGTTTTTTTATTACCGATTTATTTTGTTCTACCCAATGTTATTGTAAGATTCATTAGAAGTTGAGAATAAATTGATACCCCAATTCACTCCCACTAAGGGTATGATTGGGACACTGTGGGTAAAATAATTAATTATTAGGTCAATAATGAAAACCACAAGATCATGTGTATGTAGAAGATATAATTTAATAATAGAATAATGTATTAGAATGAATTGGGATGTATTTCAATATCATCAAGGTTTTCGAAATATCAGAACAAATAAAAATATTTACTATTTATTAAGTTATTATATAATACCATAGATTTTTTATTTACATCTAGATATATCTAGAAATAATTCACTGCAAAATTATTTTTTAATTTTAATATATGTAAAAATTTATAAATTCATTTCATTAATGCTCAAGGAAGGTATACAAATATTTAATAATATAATCACATAATATTAAATCATAAAACTCATAAAAACACTTCAATGTTTTCTGGATTTTGTATTTTTAACACATAAATAATAATCTAAATGACGTGACACTCATTTACACACAAAATATTTATTTTCATCAATGTATTAAATTTATATATGTGGATAAATAAACAATATTGGAGAGAAGAAACTCTAATTTATTTTTAACATATGTGGCATCCTCATGTAGTGTTCCTCCACTAAAAGCATTAGAAAATTATCATAGAAGTATTTAATCCACTACCCATTGATAGAAATCTATAATTCACTATGCTCATGTAAAAACATATATTACACTAAAAGGATAAACATGAGTTGTAGTATAAGGATTGGGCCATTTAGAATGAAAATTATGTCAAAGAAGTTCAAGATTAGAATTGTATATTGGGATTATCTCATCATCAGAAAATATATACCATAATTGAAAGTCATCATGAATATCCTTTTTCAACACTTTATAGATTCGAATGTTCTAATATAAATCACATTAAATCTCTTAAAACTCATGAATATAAATTTTTATATGCTTATAGGCAACATTGATATTAATATTCTATTGTTTTAATGACAATATGTATGATGCTTGACTCTCATTGGGATATTGAAAGACATTCCAAAGATGATATGATAATGTTACATTTCTATGGGGGATTAATGTTTATACAATATTCCTATAATGTAACATCTAAAGGACCACTTTAATCATTCATGCTGGGATATACCATTTTTTAAAAATTTAGTGACCATGATGATTTGATATAATCACATGTACATTAGTTTGGGGATGATATTCAATGGAAACCAAATGCTCAACCCCACACATACAAAGTAGGTCTTTTATGCTGTAATTATAGAAATGAGATCCATGATTGCTAATGACAAACCTTGGAATAAAAAACTGGATAAATACTTGAAATATAAAAAATTTGTATCAACCTCTGAGTTATTAATAATTGTTTCCTTTGAATCCACCAATTTAAATACATAATAAATATCCAATAATATGTGCATAAAACAAGATGAATTTGGGAAAGTCTAAATGAAGTAAATTCCATATGCATAAAATATCTCACAAAATAACATAGTTTTATAGGGAATCATTTTACACATTAATATATTATTTATAAACTGATATTGTGAATATGAACTAAAAATCAAATTATAATTCCTAGAAAAGTTTGGATAATAATTTTCAATGTCACGGAACTTTTGAGTTATGCATTGAGAGACAAAGTAGCCTTCAAAATATATTGTGTGACAAAAAGTCAAAATAGATGTGAACTTATAGTTGAGTACACAATATAAAAAACCTAATAACAACAAATACTCCATGTCTATAGGTTATAAAAAATATAACATCATTAATCATTCTTAACCCTCCAGTATTGTGAATTGATAAAATCAATAGGGACCCATGATTCTATAATATTATTTACAATATCTTCAAACCATAGGGTATTCAATATTAAGGAAAAAAATTAATTATGATGAAGAAACTCCGATGAATTATAATTATATAAATAATAATAGAAATAAGGATAACTTATATTAGAAATAAATAAATCTATTACCAATAATATTAATTATAGTGACTTATTATTGAAAAAAAAATTCATTAAAAATGGTTTTGGCACACTTATACGTGCTACGGTACACTAGAGTTATTTATAATTTCATTGTACAATTCCATCTTAATAGATAAGAAATTATGATGGATGTTATAATTAATAACAATTATGAAAATGAATTTTATATATTAATAAATTTGTGTGATATTTTTAATAGATAAATCATTCATAATTACATTCCTTAAATTCTTAAAACCAATAATCAATTGTGTGTTATTTAAAAGGGGTATCATTTCATTAGAAAATACCCATTACTGAAAACCAAATTTCTTTCAAATTCCCATCACAAATAATTTATTCCAGTGGATATGTATTAAATGCATTATATTAATTGTAATTGAATCCCCTCCATCTCAAATTTTCATCATAAGTTTTTATAAATCTATAAAAATGTCCCTCTTTATTCTCATCATCAAATTCCTTTTAACTATTTTATATAATAGAGGGAATTATTGATAAAAATATAGAGTTTGAGATCCTGATTGAAATAAATTTTACTCATCTATAAGTTATTGTTTCTGAATTTATTTTAAGTAGTTTATTATAACTTATTTTTAGTTTTTACATTATAAATAAATTTTTTAGTTGTTTTACTATTTACTTATTTATATTAGGTTATTATAATAAGTTAAATTAGTATCGTTTTGTTATTTTTTCCATTAGCTTGTTTATTTATTTAAATTATTTAATTAGTTTTTTATTTAATAATAGAAAATAGAAATTATTATTTTAAAATAATAAATGGAAATCCTAAAAAAATAAACATGTATAGTTATTAAAAAATTCAAATATAATAAATAATTCAGAATTAGTAAAATAATTAAAAAATTAAATATCATTCAAATAATAGAAATAATAATAAAAAAAATAATTAACATTCTAATAGAAATTTTAATAAAAAATATTGACAAATTTATGAAATAATTAAGTACAAAAGTTATAAATAATAATAATAATATATTTTTTAAAAAATATTCTATATATTAGAAAATAACATAAAAATCAGAAACATTATTTACAAATAATATTAAGAAAAATAATATAAATTTTCATACTTAGTAAAATAATAATTTTCTTTAAATATTAAATTTATTTAATTTCTTCACAATAGTTGGTTCAATTTAACTATATAATAAAAAAAGACCTAATTTAGAAATTATTTTATACATTCAAAAAGTAGAATTTTTATTATAAACTAAAAAAAGAATTTAAAAAATAATTATATATACCTATAAATAAAATTAGAATAATTAAATGTAAATTGTTTTCGCAAATTAATGAAAATATTAAAAATTTATGTAAAAAATAAAAAACAACAAAAATTAACAAACAAGTAGCCCCAGTTATAATGAAAAAAATAAAGTGATTAATATTTTAATAATTTTATAAAAATTATAAAAAATTTTAAAACTAAAAAATATTATAACAAATAATTAAATTTATAATATATTACTAAAAAGTAGTAATATAATAAATATGATTTTTTTGAAAAGTTATAAAAATAATAAACTATTTTTATAATATCAATAATTTAATATTTAATTGTTAATAAAATAAAATTTTAATTTAAATTAATCATATATTAAAAATTTCCTAGTATTAGTAAAAATATTTCAATAATTAAAATATTAAAAATTATATAAAAAAGAGAAAATTATGAACAAATAAAATTTATAGAATAATAATTTAAATAATGTTATTATAATATTATAAATTTAAATTATTTAATAAAAATTAAAAATCTAAAAAAATTACTAATTATGATTCTTCTAAAATATTATAAAAATTTATTAAAAATGGAAAAAATTATGAAAAATAAAGTAAAAAATTATGGTAATGTTTTATAAATATAAAAAAATAATATATTTTTTTGAAATTTTGAAACATAGTATTTTTTATAAATATTCATCAATTTAAAATTTTATATTGTAGCTATTTAAAATTAAATATATCATAAAAGATAAAATAAAATAAAATTGATTATATTTATATAAAAAATTATTATTGTAATAAAATTAATTAAAAAATTAAAAATAATTAACAATATATATTAAAATTTTTAGAATTAAAAATTATAAAATCATAGAAAAAATAGTATAAATAGATTTTTAAAACTTAATAAATTATTAGAAAATAGTAAATTAATTAAAATATTAATAAATATTTATTAATTGAATATTAATTAAAATTTATAAATAAATATCAATGAATATATTAAAAAAATTATTAATAAAAAATATGATATTAAATACTTTTAAAAAGTAAAAAATAGTAAAATAAAAAAATTATAATAAATAAGAAAAATTATAAAAACACAAACAAATAAACGGATTTTCTATAAATTCATAGAATGAGTAAAATTATTATTATAAACTATTTATTGTCCTTTTTTATAAAATAATTGAATGGGAAAATAAATTACCCTATTTTTATGGTATTTTGATGGGATTAATAATCCAAAAAATACACATAGTTTTGGTATGAATCCTATATATATATATTAAATGCGTAAGACCATTTATTGCATTTTCATCATTAAATATACATATTTTTGGAAGAAATAATTGGTCTCCCTTAATAGATATGTGAAATAAAGATATTTGAAATGTTCAATACTAGTGGAGTTCATATATTGTGTTTTCAATTTTAGGAAAATAATTATTTTTTGGTATCAGTATGAAAAATGAAATTCAAAGGGAATCAATTTTCTTTATTTCATGTATGTTAAATTTTTAAAATTTAAAAAATAATGATATTATCTTTCCTTTTCATTAACTAGAAATTGAAAATAATGATTAAAATTATCAATTAGAATAATCTAAATTTAAAATGCTTAAGAAATCTACCCTGGATTCCTTATATGATGTATTGATGATAAAAAAATTAGAATATATTTTGAAATTTCGGGATATCAAAATAGAAATTTTAATTAATAATAGTTTATTGATCAAATTCATTATTTGAATAAATATTTTTTACATGAGAGAAATCAGATTCCATTAAATTTCTATTTAATTGAAAATGTTAGTCCATAATTTTCAACTTAGTAATTCAAAGATTCATGCATGTTCAAAATATCTCATCATATTATTATGGTTATTATAAATCAATAATTAATTTTAAATCATGTGATAAATGTAGGTACAAGGATATTCAATATGGAAATTCTAGATTTGTTCTTATATAATAGTTTAAGAAAATTCATGGTTTCACCTACATTTTTTGTGTCTATTTCTATCTGATAGAAAAAAATAATTAATATCATAGAAATAATATAGTATTTTATTTAAAATTGACTCTTAAATTATTCATGTGATGGTGATTCATGGAAAAAATATGATTATCATTATCCTTCCTTTAATACAAATCCTAATAGTGTCTAGTATGACCTTTCCATGGAATTTTTTTGTCATTTTGTGCTTTTAATAGTCAATATCATTATTACAGTTTTTCAAAACTCTATTCAAGTTAAATACCTAAATATTTATAAAGTGCAATGTATATATATATATATTTTGTTTTTATTATTGAAAGATCAACCAAAAAAGAATATCAATTTTTATTGGAAGCTATTAATTGTCGAGTATAATGTATTATTGAATGATATTATGACTATGTAACATCCCTTGTTCTGTAACACTCTCAGATGGACAAAATGTGTTCATTTTAAGTCCTCAAGTGTGCCTCCCTGTGCTCTAGAGGCTGTCGACTTGTAGCAAGGGTGTGATATGTACAGTAGGGAGACAATACCACTAGTATTGATTATAATACAATCGAAATAAACAAGTATGAATAAATATCTTTGTAATGGAAAATAGAGAAAACATGATATAATACAACTTGAAAGTAAGGGAGAGACTAGTAAACCAATAATGAAGAATCTTTTTTTGGGAAGATGATATATATAAAATTATCAAATGGAACAAAATATAAACAAAAGAATCAAATCACACAGAAAATCCCAAAAGTACCCAAGCCGCAAACCCTATGTTAGCACAATCTCCAAACTCTGTCCCATCAAGAAAGAAAAAAAAGAATAAGAATCAAAGTACCTTACCCTTGTTCAAAACTAAATCTATTTAATCATCTCAAGTACCAAATGGTGGCACAAATAGGGTGTGAGTAAAACATAGTAGGTCGACACCACTGTGTCTAAACAAAACCATTCTAATAATAAGTGTATGAAATAAAGTGTTAAACATGTGTATTAAATAATTAATTTATAAAATAGTGAAATCAACCTTTTTTGAAACCATTCTTGAATATATCTAAGAATGTATTCAACCATTTCATCCCTAACCATATTCTATGGTCTAAACAGGAAAAACTGGGTCGAGCATGCTATATAAGAATTTCCACATTGGACTATGCATAACCCTCTCAATATAATCATTACAACGTGATACTGGGTACAACCCACTGAATATAAGCATTAAAGCATGGGACATGACATATCCCACTCAATATAATGATTAAAATATGGGACTGGGCATAACCCAATTAAAATAAGCATTACATCATTAATATATAAATATCACATCATAAACTAGGGAGCATGTTACATCAGTGAAATAACAATATCCCATCAACTATTGAAACCAAAGGATCCCGAACAATATTCTAATGTCTAATTTACCATTAATCAATGATTATATTAATTATGGATCATGTTACATCGCTGAAATTACAATATTTCATGTACTTCGTAATTAAATAGAACATAGGGTTAGGTTTAGACTCAATACCATTAACTAGTTATTAATGTAGTGCTTGTAATGGAAATTTGTAACAAGGATGAAGGTGTATTGGATCTGAAGAATAATCTAGATCAACCATGTTAAAGATAAAAACCCAAAAAACAACAGTTAAATGATTTACACAAAAATGAATGAGGAATGAAAGAATATAAGGGAAACATAAGTAAAAAAATTCGTCGTGGATTAGATGTGTAATAAGGACGTTTATAATGAAAGAGGATAATCCAAAATCACATAAAGTTCACCATAGGGTTTAGAAGAGATGGGTACATTCCATGGAATAAAAATAAACATACATGTTTCCAACATAATACCACTGAGTTTAGAAGTACACAGCATGTATTTCTAAATTAGAATTATATGTTGAAAACCCCATCACCTTGGGTTAATATTTATCATGATTGAAATTTTTTAGGATGATAATTTGGATCATGATGTTGAACCAATTCATGTCATGAAGAGGTTCATGACATGTTTTTGGTATTATTTACAGATTGTGTGACACGTACACGTCATGCAATTTTCTATCAAATAATTTTCATTCCAACTTCTATGAAAATAACCCAACTTCCTTTGATTCATTACAATCACATGGAAAACACTTGTAGTATAATTTATAAAGTTTATACCTAGAATACATTGATTCAAATAAACATACAACCATGAATTTTATGTCATTTTTTAAAACAATGTTCTCTATCTCTGAACAAGACTCATCAAATATGGATAACCAAAAAATTTAAAGAGGTATGTTCCAAGAAAAAGACAGGATCTTATAACCTCCCCACCATATAATAGATCATTCCTGAGCTACTCCAAACATCACTTTGGGGTCTCGGTAAAAAAGTATGCACACCGTCATCATATATTAGACTCCCTCTCATAGGCCTCATCCTGAACATGTCCACACTTCTACTACACTTGAACCAATGGTATAGTCATACCATAGAGAAACTTCCCACTAGGTCCACAATCCACATCATATTCTCTTATAAGGACACATCTACAAAAAGATCAATGTCCTTGAAATCAACCAAATGATAAGGGTAACGATAATATCTCTAAAGCTTTGACAGATGAAAAATATCATGCATGGCACTATAGCACTATGGAAGGGTTAATCGGTATTCCCCTAGACCAACCCTATCCACTATTTCAAAAATCCCAACAAAATATTGATTTATCTTTCCTTGTTTCTAGATATGGTGTTTCCTCAACCTATATGTTACCCAAAAAAATATTATGACCAACCTTGAGCATTATAGGTCATAACCAATGGTCTATGTATGATTTCTACCTATTCAACGTGGCCACTAATAGTATCCTAATCAGCAGAACCATCTCATAAGTCACTCTCATGAGACTAATCCCCAAAAGCGATGACTCAAGTGCCTCTAATAAATAAAGAGGGGAATGGAATGGAATCCCATATGAACCCTTTTTTGGTTTCATCTGGATCGATTCTTTAAAGTCATTATTATATTGAAACTCCCTAAGGGTCATACGCTTTTCCCCTGAACCACCAAAATAAAAAAACATAGGCTCATAACATATCCCCTAGAACCTGAATATTCAACTTAGATTCACCACCATTATGAGGATGATATGTTTTTCTCAAAAGAATATATGATTACAAATCCTTATTGAGAACCTTATACAACAAAAATATTAAAGAAGGATATCTATTAGAAAATATACTCCATAGAAATCCATGAAACTGAACTACCTTTTGCACGTACAGACTACCCAGATCATCAAAGATGAAGTTATATATGAAATATAAGAAGTGGTATAACTTCTTCAATCAATTCATTATCACATTTACTACATCAATATTTTGGTTTTTCCTGGGTAATCCTATCGCAATGTCCATAGTTCCATCATCCCAATTCCACACAACAATATTTAGAGGCTATAGAATCCTAGATGGTCTTTTTTGATCAGCTTTCACCTTCTAACAAATGAAATATCTCACCACGTATACAATTACCTCATTATTCAATATTGAAAACCATTATTATCTCCGAAGATCAAGATTAATATTTTTAAATAATGATTTACCTCACATCTAGAATAATGAAACACTCTAATCATCTCTTTGAGTAAATCTATATGAAACCATACTCTTTTAAATTAAAAATGATAATTTATTCTACTAAGAGACCATCCTGATGGAATACCTACACTATATAAGTTGTCTCTCAATATTAATCACTCTGAATTATATTGCTAATGTATCTTGATCCGGTCAAAGATCATGGGTATAATAGACATCAAATTTAGGGCTACTCATCCCTCAGACTCATGAACATCTAGTTTCATGCCTTTAATGAGGTCCATCATCCACCATTCATCACAAGACACCCCACAGACTCTAAATTTGTCTTCTTTCTCAAATAATCTACAATGATGTTTCCCTTTCTGGGTGTATAATCTACCTCAAAGTTGAATGAATGATGATACTTGACCCACCTCCTCTACCAACGGTTCAGTTCATGTTGGGAGAAGATGTACCTAAGGCTCTTATGGTCCGTGTATACTAAAAACCTCGCACCCATAATTTATTATGTCCAATATCTAAATTAATGTACCATCTAAGTTAACTATAGATCACGAGTAGGGTAATTCCTCTCAAATGATGCCAACTATCTTGAGTGATAAGAAACTACTCAATCCTCCTTCATTAGAACTGATTTGATCCAAACTAGGGATTCATCATAGTGCAAAACATATTCTTTATCTAAAATAAGTAAAGCGATGATATGTAATATTGTTAAATTTCCTTTTATCACATGAAATGATCTCTCATAAACGTTTGACAACAAAAACATCACTCCCTCCATGGCCATCCCTTTCATCAGTGATACAATATGAGAGGAGTCCTAGACAAAGAACATATAGTAACCTTTTAAACTCGAAACACTACATGTCTTGAAGACATTCATGGGATAATATCAAGATTAAATGTCTATAACTTTATCTAGGACCACTAAATCTCTTGTTTCTAAGATGATATCACCCAAGATGATCACTTGATCAATCCAAAAGCTGTAATTGGTTTGGTTGGCATAAATCTAATGCTCTCTTAATTTACTCAAGATGATGTCAAGAAGTTTTCTGTGATTTTCATTATAATGGTAGTACACGAAGATGTTTCAAAAAAATAACAAAAAATTGTACAAAAAAAATGATGAAATCTCAAATTAACCAAATCCAAGAATATCATCGGCGTGATGGTTAGACAAAATGACATCACTATGAACTCATGAAATTCATTCCTGTTTCTAAAGGTAGATCAAGGTATTTATGATGATATAACCATTAACTAGTGGTATCCTAATATCAATTTGATATTATATATGATCATAGAATCTCTCAACTGATCAAATAGATCATCAATGCGAGGAATAGGAGACCAGTTCTTGACTATGATTTGGTTTAATCTCTGATAATCCTCATATAATCATGAGTTACCATCAGTCTTCTTGAATTTTTTTTGGCGAATACCATTGAAAGATAATAGTCTGTTTGAATAAATAGCTCCAAGATATTCCAACTGAACTTTCAACTCCTGAAGCGCTACTTGTTCTATTCTAGATGGTGGGTTCAATTCTGGATCTCCTCCTGATCAAAACATGATTTTGAACTCAATATTCTGGATAGGTGGTAGGATGTATAGATCATTAGAAAAGACTTCTTGAAAATGGTCTACCACTATAGGAAAATAATATTACCACATTCCACCATCATCTTCAGAATGAATAGCTATCTGAGCCACAAGACAATATAATCTGAACTAAATTGATCCTACAAAACCATCCAGAAGATCCCACTCCCCCTAGTAAGAATTACTACCCCCTTATAGAGGTAAAAAGGTAACTCTCCTCCTGTAAAAGTCAATATTGGATGGGTCAATAACTATCCAATCAATATGAATAATAAAATATAATCCAATAATTTCTCATAAAAATGGTTCCCATAAGAATCGATAACAACTAATATCTAGGGAAAACACATTAAAAAAGATGATATTCTATGGCCACACTCCCAACTGTGTGTCAATGGTCAACGAACCATCTAATATTTCCACAACAAAGACCAAACTATTTGACAAAAGGTTAATATAAAAAAATAATGTGAAGATATTATATCAAACAACACACAATCAAGGGAATATAGTACCTCTAACAGTTGAAGGTCTTATATCCATAATATCCCAAATAGACTTCCTGACATGTAGTTGACTAGAAAATTTTCCCTAGGCTCTAGCTTGACTCCCATAATCTATTCCATCTTCCTAGTACTTTGAGTCCTTCATAGGGGTACCTCATCCCCTACCTCACCATGATAATATTGAGGAACTTCAGATACATGTCTATTGAAGAGTATATGAGTCTTTCCTAGAATATGGTTCCTATACAAATATAATTCCACTTCAATCAAACTTCTTGCACCTACAAAATCTATAAAATTTTCCCATCCTTCTGTAAGAACGACAGTACAAAAAGGGGTATGGGTCTTACATATTCTTGTATCCCAATATTCCACACTAGAAACACTATAATAGATTATGGTCATAATATTACTTCCCAATACCCTGACTACTTTTCCCACTGTTTACTTGGTGAAACTATCATGGTAATTGTTTTTTCACCCAATGAAGAGCCCCTAGTTCACCCTATAGAAAGGAACTAGTCGCTGCTCATGATTTTTTTAGATTACCATCGACGATGAGTGCCTGATTCATCACTTCTAAAAATACACTCATAAGAAACTTGTTCACTTTTAAAATAATCTCACATTGATTCCCATCCAGAAAATGTCTCACCCTGTAGATCACATAAGCATCTAAAGATAGCACAATGTGCTACAAGGCACTAAAATGTTCAGTGTAGTCCATCACTCACATTCCTTCCTATTTCAGATAAATGAAAATAATATCCTTATTATCCATCAACATAATTAAATAGAAGTGGACAAAGAACATCACCTATAATTCCTTCCATAATTACTCCTCCTACTTCACAAACTACTCTAGAAAGTCTAACAAAAACTTCATAGTTCTATAAAGAATCTATACAACAAGATTCACCCTCATATCTGTGAGTGTATTGATATTCTGAAAGATCACCTGGATGGGGTTAATCTAGAAATCCAATTCTGTGGGGCCTCCCTCCCCATTGATTGTAGGAATATGCTACATCTAGAACTCTTTCATCAAAACAATCATTGATGAAATTTTATAAATAGTCCCCCTTTCAATGTATAAAATGAACCTTAGGAAAATATCACGATTTTGAATATCCATACGATCCTTACGAACTGTCAAAATCTCTAGATCATCTATTTTAGAAGAGTTCTTATTTCCACTCTATTGGATATCAAATAAATGAAGACAAGAAGGCATTTTTTATACAAGATAAACACACCTCATTGAAAATTTTCTAAAAACATAGTGAACCTCAACACGCGACATAAATATAGAACCAATACTCTAGGTATCTATAAACATGGATTACATGTGTTTTACCAGGACATTATAGTACATTTCATTCCATATTTTAGATATATCAGTTATCTCATACCACAATTCTTATTGTCTTGTTTATATACACCAGAAATAAATATTTCTCTATCATGAAAAATGTAGTTCAATATATCTCTATGTTCGTATAATGATGCATTCATAATCATATTACATTATTATAAACCATGAGTACAAATATCAAGAACAAATAACATCACCAAATAATAACATCACACAACATGTGAATCACTTAGGGTGAAATAACATGAACTGAAATAATTGAAAATAATGAACAACGATCCCATATTTTGGCACTCGTATTTCCCCCTATTAATGGTTTAGAAAATTTCACACACAAGCCTATTATAATTTATTGAAACAACCTAGTATCCATTTCAATTTTCCAAAATAGTTATTCAATATAAAAAACATATACCATTGACAAAACTTTGTAATATCCCCCATTATAGCACCCTATCATGTTTTCTGAAGGAGTTGGTTATGAGACCTCAAGCATGCTTCCCCACATGCCAGAGGATATAAAATAGTAGTGAGGTTGTGATATGTATAGTGGGGGAGAATATAGTCCACGGTATGAAGTGTAATAAAATATAAATAAATTAGAAAGAATAAATATCAGATTATTTAAAAATCAGTCAGTACAAGATATAATAAAATTGAAAAGTAAAAGAAAATCCAATAAAACAATATATAATAATCATGCCATGAAAATATATGATGTATCTAAATTTAAAAATAAAAAAATTAAAAATAAAACTATTTCACATAAATAACACCAAAAAATATTTTTCATAAACCCCATGTCAGAACCATATCCAAACTCCATCCCATAATTCAAGAAACAAAATAATCATCAACAAGGTCCATTTACTTCATCCAAATCTAAATCTATGTAATCTTCTCAGGTATCAAAGGGAGGCTTGAATATCCTGTGAGTAAAACTCAAATGGTCAAAACCAACATGTACAAACAAAACTAATATGTTAATAAGTGTATGCAACAAATCAATAAATATGTTTATTAATTAATCAAATAAAATAAGACACAAATAAATATTAATTAGAACCATTCTAGATTTATTTTATCATGTTAATCAATCATTATGACCATAACCATAATCTTGGGGATAATAACCAAAAACTAGGATAAGCCCGATATTTAATTATTTCATCATTGGGATTGAATGAGTCCACGCAACACAATAATTATAGAATGTAACTACACAGATCCCATTTAATATAATCATCACAACATGGTATTGGTAAAATGTTTCTCAATATAAGAATTAGAGCATTGGAATGGGTATATCGTTCTCAATATAATCATTACAACATGGATATCACAATATCACACCATAAATCTCAATGGTTAATAGTTAAAATTACCATTTGTATTTAAATTAAACTTTCATTCATTTGAAAAATTATAAACAACCACATAAATAAGAAAATAATCCATTATTTAGGGATAATTTATCAATCAATCACCTAAGGCCTCAAGTAATGCTAAACAAACTTTTAACTATTAACCATATTCTTATTATTCAAGTGTTTTCTCATCAATTGAGTAGCCAAAATCTAGGTTGCATCAATAGTTGATCTCAACGGATTATAAAATATATTTCAATCAATGATTTACCATCAATCATTGAGTATATTAATTAGAGATAACATTACATTGGTGTAATCACAATATTCAATATACTTTATTATTAGATGGACTATATGGTTAGGTTGAGACTTCATGCCTTTTACGAGCTATTAACGCTATGTTTCCAATGATAAATGACAACATGGATGAAGAATTTTTATATTGAAAGAATAACCTAGATCAAATAAGGTCCATATAAATACCCCAACATAAATCCATAGTCAAAATATTTACACCACAACGAATGATGAATTATAAAAGAGAATGTAAACCTAATTAGAAATATTAATAAGGTATTGGATGTGTAATCGTTTTTTATAGAATGGAAGAGGTGACTACAAAATTACATGGATTTTTCCCTATGGTCGAGAGGAGAGGGTTTCATGTAATGGAATGAAAATAAAAATACACTCTTGCAACTTTAAAACACCAAGTCTAGGTAATACATGATTTTTCATCTTTTCACATCATGTATTTCAAAATTAAAATGTTAAAATGAAAAAACCAACACCTGAGGTTAATTTTTATTATGATTGAAATTTACATGACATGAATTTGGTTCATGATGTGTAGCCACTTCATGTCAATAACCTTTTCACTAAATGTGTCTAGTGGTAGTTATATATCCTATAACATGTACCAAACATGTAATCTTCCATCAAAAAAATTTCATCCCAACTTCTAGGAAAGTTCTCATTCCACCTATAAATATTTACAATATTTTATAAAACCCTCATAAACCCATTTAACAAGTTTATTCCTAGAATCCATTAATTAAAATAAAAATACATACCTATGGTTTAGGTTATTTTCCCAAAACATGCTCTCAGTCTCCAAACAAGACTCAACCACAAAGGCCCAACGAAAATATCAAAGAAGGATGTACCTATAAAACTAATGGATCTTATATACTACAGATGAAACAGTCAAATAATTAAATTTTACATCAAGAGGTGAATTATTATGAATAATAAATGACCTTCCATTTTTTATTATAAAAAATATATTGGGTGTATACCCAATCCCACATATATTTCCATAAGGATTTTTTGTAACATATAATATTGGATGTGTTACTCTGCCTAAAACTATTTAGTATTTTAATGGAAACTCATTTGGAAATATATACTTGGTACATATTTTATAGGAATCAAGAATGAACCTCACAAGTGGTATACATGATTGTTTTTGGTAGATGATTTCATATCTCATAATTTTAATTATAGATATAAGAAATGGTGAAGGTTGGTCTATTCGATGGATATGAATTTTTTCTAAATAATATTGATCAAGGGAATTTTTTATAGAAAAATATATACTTTTTTACTATTTTTTGTTATAATAAATAAAAATATACCAGAATGAGTGGAAGTCAATAGATTTAACAGTTCAAGGTGTTCTCTATATTTTATTGGTGAAAATATAGAATTCAATATAAAAGCAGATACAATGAAGAAAATGTTGAGAAATCTACCACAAACATCAACAAGAATCCATTTGTATTGAAAAACAATACTAGTTATGAGTATTATTTAACTTAATGATGATATAATGGTTGAAAAATACTGATCACGTTAGTGAATTCAACTCCATAAAATGTAATTTTACATTAGTGAGAATAATTATAGATGATGTGGTGTTTGTATTGGTTTTTTCTTCATTAAAAAATATTTGGTAATCTTTTATATTATTCATTGGAAAATTTTTTAGTATATAAAAAATAATGTTGAATGATATATGGGATCTAATCCCCAAATAGGATATTAAACGAAAAGAGCCCAGTAGATTTAGTGGTTCTATTTTTCATATAGAAGGAAGAGTTTGATTCATATAGTGAGAAAATTATAGAACATAGTCTAAATAAAGAGGAAATAGATAATATTATATGATTTCTCTAGTTCTACCATCCATAGTTATAGGTATAAAAGGAACTCCCATAACCATATTATGTATAAATATATGAAAGCTAATTTTTTTATAAAAAACACTATCTGATGGACCTAATGATGTTTTGTTACTAAGTGTCAATATTCCTATAATGTATTATATTATAAAAAAATAGAATAATTTCATTAAATATTGGATATATATTTCAAAAAAAATTATTTTTATGAATAATTTACCAAGTTAAATCTCATAGATGATAAACTATTAAAAATTTTGGTATAGGATAATACAAAGACCAAACTAATTGTGGGGGTTTTCTCATTCTAAAGAAAGGGAAAATTATTTGTTGTATAAAAAAGAATATTTTTTAGTTGGATAGCTTAATGATATTGTATTAGACACTATTTTCACTTTTTATTCTTATAAAATTACCATGGGGGATACAATCATAGGTAATAGAGAAAATAATGAAATATTATACAATATAATAGAAAATTTCAATGAAATTACTTTAGTAAAAATTTATATCAAATATTCAAAATTGTTGTATTGAAAATTAGAACACATGGGTGATAAGGGGATGAAGTACCTAATTATTAGAGGATATCACTTGGATATAATTTCTATTTAAAAAGGATATTGTAAATATAATATCATTTGAAATTATAAGAAGGTATATTTTAGAAAAGGGAAAAACACCAATGGGTGGAGATTCAGATTTAGAGAAAACTACTTTTTACGGACCTATAATAGTAGAATCCTATAAAGGTTACTATATTAAATTAAATTTATATATTATTAAACATGTAAAGTATTGTTTTAATTTTTAGAAAAAATAAATCTTGGGTATTTACCATGATTCATAAGTGGATTGTTTTAGGAAATAATAACATGGGATTAAAGATGAAATATATGTGGTTTGGAAATAGAGGATAGTATATTAGTAAAGAGTTTATAAAATTGGATGATAATAATTAAATATAATTGGATAATACTACTCTAGATACAATATAATATAATGGTGTCTCCAAAATAAAGAATAAGTATTTTAATGAACATTCAATGATTCTGAGACTGCACTCAGGGAAATTGATGAAATTCCGAAATAGAAAATAAATATGGAAAAATATCTTATCAATAGGATTCAATCCATATAAATAATAGAAAAACATATTGAGGATATAAGGTCAGGAAATAAGTTAAATTAATATTAATTATGATCCTTAGATTTCATTGTATATATATATAAATTATGAAGTAATATAAAAACTAGATGAAAACTACAAAACATGATTCTTTTTTAGATATAGGAATGAGAGGTTTGAATATCACTTCTAGGGTGATGGGAATAAGAATATCATATGATTTTAGAACAATATATTTATTTATGGTTTCGTATATAAGGACTTCCATGGAGTTAATATTGATAATATGAATAAATAATTACAGTTCTATGAGAAATTAGTGCTTTATAGTTTACCTAATCATGTGAAAAAAAACCCGGTGAATCCTACTCCTCATATAGAGTTGATTATATTAACCTTGGTGAGAGTATATGTGACATTATGGTAACCATAGAAACTCTATTTATTATTAACTAATTGAAGGGAACTCAAATTTTATGAAGAAGAAATGTAACTAATGGACTCAAAGATGTGGGAGTTAGCTAAGATGGATGTGTTTAATTATTTACATAGTAATAATAAATGAGACCTAAATAATATATCATTGTTAAATAAATCATCATATAAAATATGTTTAAAACCCCCAACCTTGTTACCCCTCATGTGACAAAGATAGTTTAGCTACATGACCTCAAGTGTGCCTCTCCAAATTCTAGAGTCTCCTGACTTGAAGTAAGGGTGTAAAGAATATAGTGGGGAGACTATACCCTATAGATAAGAGTATAAATATAGTGGTAATTAATAATAGAGTAACATAAATAGTGGAAAAATAAAATAAATAAACTTGTATTCATAATAGAACAAATTACAACACCAATAATTTAATAATAACAAATCATGTTATTATATGATGAAAAGTTACTAAATGGCATGTTGAATGTGAAACAAATAAAAGACTAGGAAAATTTAAATAAAGACTCCCAGATCCCAATATATAACTCTATATGGTTCTTGTCTACATCCTCAAACCTATAAATCATTAGTAGGATCTATTTCCCATAATCAGAACTGCATCCATGCAATCTATCTGGGTTGTAATCGGAGGCCCATATGGGTTGTGAGTATAAATTTGTAGGTTAGAGACACAATTTCTAAAAAACATTATGAGATATAGTGTGAATGAAATAAATTGATAAAAAAGTATTAATTAAGTCAATTAATACTTTACCTGAAATAAATCCATTAACCCTCGAGCATCAGGTTGAAACCTGAGGTAATCCCTAACTTGCTTCAATACTAATCTAGTTATCTCTAAGCATGTAGATGAACCATGAAATCAATTTCCATTACCATTATAGGATATATACCATAAATCATAATTTAATAAATTGGGAATATCTCTATAATAATTATTTCATAATTGGTTTATTCCCTATAAGAATTACAACATAACTGGGCAAACCCTATAAGCCTTACATCATAACCAAGCATAATCATAAAAAATGTTACGAAATTATTGTAAATTCATAAACTTTTGATTTAACTAGATATTAACATTCCATAATGTTAGGATCTCAATTATTATCATTATTATAATAAATCTCATTCTATTATCATTTAAACTCCTAATATCATTACAATGAAAATTAACTAGATTTTAGTTTGTCTGTTCCTAGGTCAAGAAATCACACAAATTTCACAAGTTATTATAATTAATAATATTAATCCAATAATCATCAAAGATTCACATAATCTTATAGATCTATGTTCAATTTAACCATGTCTTGAAATTTTCATGGTTGGTACACTTATCGAGTGGCATCAAGTCTTGGTCACAATGCCATTTGAACTTAAAAGATCCATTGGGAGGTCTACACATGTGTAATCCATCAAAAAGAGAATAAACTAACATTTTAATTCAGACACATGGAATGCCATTGTGATCAATAATATTCAATATACTAGGATAATTTAGATATATAATTAGTGATATGTTCTAAAGCACCCCCCTTAAAATGATAAAGATGAAGAAAAACTCACAATGTCCTAAGGAATCATTCAGTTCGTTATCCATTCTCTTTAAACACAAATCCAAAAAAACTAGGATTATAAGGATAATATTACCATAGATTTATCCCTAGAATAATGTTGTTATGTCTAATGTAAAGGAAGTCCAAAATCAATTTTAATGATCTCCTAGGTACCTATGGTTCAAGAGAAATATATTAGATCCAAAGAAGTTTGGATGGGACAAGGTGTATTTATAGACAATATAATAAAAATAATACCACAACACATCCCACTAAAATACATTGCTTCACCATATAAAATAGCTTATTGTATAGCGTTGTAACAACTTCATTTTTTCAATGTATTGATTTGTAATGTTAAATAGATTTTTTTTAGAGTTATGCCCTGAGTCAATGTGACATTATAAGTGAGGTGTGCCCAAAATTAATTTTTTGAAATATATTAAATATCATGCATGCATTTTGTTCATAAAAAATTTGAATAAATCTTGAACAGAGGATCTAATAAGAAATATTAGGCGATAATTGAGATTAAAAAGTGGGTTTTACGCCATAAACTACTTAAACATGGAGGACGTCTTGCATTTGGGATGAGTTCCATCGCTGGAAGATAGATAAAATAAATAAAATAAATTATTCATTGTATTAAGTAACACATTGAGATAAATTTTTTGGATAAATATACTAATCTAAGGACATATATGGGTTATCCACATAACCTTGGTGCCGTTGAATAATGTTGGAGGATCATTCATAGATAAAAAACTTCTAGATCATTGATTGTGGGTCAGTGTGCCAACAGAACGTGTGGTTCTTTCCAATGGCAATGTCATGGGATCATTCATTACCATGGAATGATCCAAATTGAGGTAGAATGTTTTTATTTTTTATTTATCCTTGTTTTCTTATCATATAATGAACATGAATCAATCAAATAATATATTGATTCATGATTTAATCATATTGCGGATACAAGATTATTTTTACACAGATTAATGAGATTTGTTTATTTTATTATGGATGTTTATTCATAAGTTTAAAGGAAATTGATGAATGATAACCCAAACAAGGTTGATTTTCACTCCTCTTTTGATTGTTTCTTGGTTTTATACCACTGTTCATCATGTGTTCATCACCAGTGTTTCATTTCACCTATCGTTCGACCAAAATACTATGTAATAAATTATTTCACCCCTGTTTCATAGAAAAATGAATTAATACCATTGATCCAGGTTAACATAGATAATGGGATTGAGCAACAGCAATGGTGAATATAGATTAAATATAGAATTTCGACCCCCTGTTTGAGCAGGGTATGAAACGATGATGATCACCAATGATGACAATTTTCTCATCCATTATAGTGGATAGATTCCAGTGAAAAGTAATGGTGAGGCTCAACTAGACTATATCTATGTTTTACAGCATGATTTTTTTTCTATGTTGGAGGCCAAATTAGTGGGATATGATGTTCAAAATGACCCGATTGGTTTTTTCAGACTATCTATTACACAACATATAATCCAGGAATACGCAATGTGTGGGGCCTTAGATATAGCACTAGGGTTTCCATGGAGGAGATAATTAACACAAGACATGTGATATATATCACATAGTGTATAAACCATACCTTGTGTCTTGATGTGTACCTAAATGGGTACATAGACATGTTCATGAGTACACATGATTATAAATGCTATGTACATGGACACAGTCATGTCCTGACCATGTCTATACGTGAAAATATCTGTACTATGGCATGGTCAAGATTATATAGGTTCCGACATGCCATATACTCAGATATGGAAATAGAAATGAGTACAACCAGTTATACATAGGTAGGACCTAGTGCTAAATGGACACACCATGTACTAACAGTACACACCATGTACTCCTTCAAATATGGCTTAGATCCATTGTCCACTTCAACTTGGACTACTTTCCTTAGTATTTGTTCCCTTGATCATTTACCTGAGGGTAGTTATGGAATCACATCAAATTCATTAGACGATGATCCCCTATGAGGATCTTTAGTCTTGGTTAGAGATGTGGAATCCATTCATCAATATTGATGTGAGATCCTCTATAGTCATTATTTACCTTGGTGGGGTTCTTCGTATCATCGTGACCAACACTATATGGACATTGATCCCCTACATAGCAGGTAAGTTTTGAATCGAGTTTTGGTATTCCCCATGGATTTTTGTCTGATTTCCATCATTTTTTTGGTCTCTTCTGAGTTTGAATGTATACATATGGAGATAGTTGATGATCATGACTTCTAAAATGGATGCCATCTCGGTTATCCAACTCGTGTAGTGTATTCTCCCAAAATAGTGTTATACAAAACTTTTGAGCATTAATACAAGAATGTGATTATTGTTATGACCTTAACTTGAGACTATGTGTCTATATTGAGTATACATAGATATTCTTATTATATGTGATGTTGATATATATCTATAATGATCTTATTGTTATTTTCGAAGTTATATGCTTAGTGATTTTCGGTATGTCTTACTGAGTGTTGTTATAATCACTCATACATGAGATTTTCCCATACATGTCATGTATTATGTATATGATCGACCTTTTGACAATGTCCAAGATGGACCAGGACCTAGAAGAGCTTTGTGATCTTCATAGACCGTGGCTTTTTTCAGCGGGTTCACTAACAATATTTATCACCCACTTTATAGGTTGGACATGTTTTCAACTTATTTATGGTGGGATTTTATGTATTCATTTTTCTTTCCATTACATTTATTTATACTATGATACAAATATTTTAGATGTTTTCATGCTTGGTTATCATAAGTTTTACGTTTCATCATTTTATGGGATTGGGTATGTGTGCTTGAGCACGGGTACATTTGGATAAGGCCTCATATTTGAGTTATATGCCTACTCAACAATGGTCATTAGACCAAGGACTATTAGATTCAGGCTTAGGGTAGTCTTTGTATGGTCCATGTTTGGATGGAACAATAGTGTGTGGTATCTGAGGAATTAGTTCTACCATAGGACTCGAGGATGTTAGATTGGTTTGGGGATAATAGTGTTATACATTTTCAGTTCTTCTTTCAGTCTAGGAACTCCAGTGCTAATGCAGTGGCTGAGATATCCATGAACTATGAATCTAATTACCTACATGTCTAATCAATACTTATACAAAATGTATTCTGGGAAAAAATTGGTACATGCATAACAAATGAATGGGTTATGGTTTTCATATCCTTCTTTGGTCAACTTTACAGATATATTCACTATCCACAGTGCATCTTATGTATTTAAAGATTCCCCAATTAATTAATCTTATTATGATTAATTAGTAGGATCATGAGGATGATCTAATTAGTGATGATTCTCTGATAAAGGAACATATTCTTGAGGTGTTACCTCCATGTTTTGCACCAATTTTACCACCACCTTTCTAGATTAATATTTTAGTAGAAAGACTTATGTATGAGGTGTGTATATTAAGTGTGATTCATCAAATTCAGTGATAGGAACCCCTTAGTTATCAAGTTGATCTTGATCCATAGGCAGATAAAGAGTTGCATGAGGCAATGGAATGATTATTCTATCTTGTAAAGATACACATAGACTAGATAGTCATCCTGACATTGATCATTCTCTATCTCTCTTCTAGAAAATGTTGGGGTTTTGTAACCCTATTATAAGATGAGGATACCATAGCATGGTCCATGACTGATAACATTTTTAGATAATAGACATCTTAGGCTCTGTGGAGAGATGTGTACATCCATGATCTTCTATAGCTTCAGTGTTGCAGTACAAATCTGGATGAATATTCAACAAGGTTCACCAAAGTCCCTCGGTACATGATGGATATGGTGTGTGATTAGTTCTTTCAGTCTCAAACAATAAAGAGTTTACTATGTATAGAAATCTAAGATAACTTGGTACCAATATTCATTCCTACCTTTGCTGGGGTGCTAGAGTGTGCTTTATTTGATGAGAGTTTTCTATTTGAGTAGACACAGATAGTTAGTGACAACAATGTGAACATATGAGTTGAGAGTTTGATGGTAGGGAGTCAATGAAAGACACGTAGTCCTGGATGTGTGAGATGTTTTAGGATGTGATTCCAAGATAGTGGTTTAGTGGTTCAAGGAGAATATTATGTATCTAGTCACCCTAGTGAGTGAAGATGCTACTATTTTAATAGCTTGGGGAATCTTATAATAGATTATTTTATGTTATCGTATATGTGATAGAGATATTATAGATGGTCCACAAAGGTAGAATAAGTTGTATGGGAAGAAAGGTCCTCAAGGAAGATGAAAAACAAGAGGAGCTGGGTGAGCAGTTGGAAGTGGAAGAAATTATGATTTGATACCAACACCACCCCAAGTTGTCCATGCCAGGATCAGGGTGATGGGGGATAAGGGTGAGGGTTATTTAGGTAGTCAAGGAATCTGACCCATAGGATCCCAGAATGATATGTGTTATGATCTATCACTTTTATACCTTAGATATTTCACTCATAATATAGAGGTATGAGTCATTACATTGTTTCCACTTATCTAGTTTGAGACATAGATATTATGGTTGAATCATTTGATAAAACCATATGTTGGGAGACTCCATTTATAGGTTTAATAGTGATCAAACCATTCTTATTATGGTGTGACTGACTCTTGGATGAGTGAGTTTAACATTGGGATATATTTTTAGCAATGATAAGGCCCTATGACATCATCTTAGGTATGGAATGGTTATTAACAGTACATGCCTAGGTAGAAGGTTTTTGGAAGAGGATATAATTCTTCCACAATGATGGGATTTGGTTTTCATTTGTTGGTGAAAAGGAGACCCCTAAAGGGAAAGATGTAATTGAGCATTGGAGGATGCATCTGATTACTCATTAGTTGGATAGGATGATCCTTGGTGAAGTTGAGGTTATGGTTTTTTAGATTTATAAAGTGGTGGAAGATTACAAGGATGTATTTCCTAAGGGAGTCCCAAGATTAAATCCCTATAAAGAGATATACTTATGTGTTAATACGCACCCCATGAAATCCCAAAATATCTATTTTAGTATATCAGATGGCTCTCAAATAGCTTCATAAGTGGGGGGGGGATATTTGAGGAACTTTTATAGGAAGGGATTTGGAAGACACATCATCTCTCCATTGGTATCCATAGTTATTTTTCCAAGCATATGGATGGGACATTGAGGTTGTGTGGGTATTAACATCACCAAAACCATGTTTCAATAAAGAAAAAGTATCTAATACTACGGATCAAAGACGTATTTGATATGTTGAGAGGGGTATTATGGTTCTCAAAGATTGACCTCAGATTAGGTGATTACCTTTTGAGAGTACATGAGATGATATAACAAATATAAATTTTCAATTTATTTATAGTCACTACGAGTACATGGTGTTTCCATTTAATGTGATGAATTCCCAAAACATTTTTCATGGAACTCGTGATCTATATTTTTTATACTTTTATAAATTGGTTTGTGGTAGTATTAAAAAATGATATCCCAGTGTACTAGGTGTCCAAGGAGGAGCACATGAGACTCTTGAGGATGGTTTTGGATGTACAAAATTTTAACCCACATTAAGGGAAGCTCTATAAGTGTCAGTTAGAGATTTAAGAGGCCCACCTTCAGGAAGATTATCTAAAATAATTTTGTTGTAGTGGACTTATAAAGTGTCATGGCAGTGTTATCTTCGACGACACCCATTGGCATGATGGAGGTGAGGTGATTCTGTGGGATTGAAGGCTAATGCTGGAAATTTATACATAATTTCCCTAATATATCATCTCCCTTGAATGTTTTGAATTTAAAGGGTAATCCTTTCATGTGGATAGAGTGGTTCCAATAGGTCTTCCTGGAGTTGAGGTAGAGATTTATGAGCACTCCCATCATGATATTTCCAGAAGAGGGTATTGATTATGTAGTGTTTTTTAATGCATAATGGAATGATCTAGATTGTATTCCATTGTATATGTAGGAAGTGATTTTCGATGGTTCATGTCTTTTGAGACTGCATGAGCAGAACTACATGGCCCATGATCTTGAGTTATTAGTGATTATATTCACATTGAATGTGTGGCAGCACTACCTGATGGGAAAGAACATTATCATATATTTTGACCATAGGAGTCTCAATTATTTAATCACTCACAATGGTATTAACACGAGACATAGACAATGGCTAGAGTTCATCTAGGCTTATGACTTCAGGATTACCTATACTTATAATAAGTAGAACATGATAACAGATACCCTTAGTAGGAGATAATTATTGTAGCTACTAAGTGAGGTTTCTATGTAGTTTTTCTTGTTATAGTTGTCCTTTTTTGATGGGGATGGAGAATATTACACCCCAAAATAGGTTTTAGCCCTTCAATTTTATATGAAGTCAGTGGTGCATCTTGGGGATATCGACTTTGAGAACCTATGTACTCAAACATCAATTGGACATGCTCTTGATGAATTTCTTGAAGGTGGGGATCATTTCATTATTTTCGAAGCATGCATGATGGTCTTTGTGACATTGTAAAAGGATGTTCTAAGAGTTTTCCATAAATCCTCCATTTTTTTAAATAACATCATGGAAAAGATTTATCATGACCTTAGACCTCATTTTTTATCTCTAGGGATGATGAAGGGAGTTGAAATGTTTATCTCTCGACTACTTAATTATTATCAATTGATGGACGAGCACTAGGTTCCAGCGGGGTAAGCTCAACCCCATGAGGTTACAGAGTGTATGTGGGATGGTATATCCTTGGAAATGTTGATGGGGTTACCATATATGTTTAGGGGGAATGATGATATCTGAGTGACCGTATAATGACTCACCATGTTGAATTACATCCTAGATATTTGAGAGTAGAGTTCAGTAGAGTGCATGGGTTTCCTCTATGTGTAGAAGATAGTCAGATTCCATGGAGTTTCCTGGATTATCATTTGTATCCATGATTCTCACTTCAAAGATCTGTTTTGGATTGGATTACAGAAGGAATTTGGGACATAGTTGTGTTTGATCATTGCATTTCACCCCCGGACTAGTTACCAGACTTAGTGGACCATTCTGCTCATGAAAAACTGGATGCCATATTTTTGGTTGGGCTTTGGCTATAGTTTGGAGGATCACGTACCATATGTGGAGTTTGCATACAAAAAACTACTATTCCTCCTTTAGAATTTCCTAGTCAGGGATCTGTACGAGTTACCATGTTGGTCTTCACAATGCTTGACAGAACCTGAATAGTTAACACTTATTGGGCCGGAGTTGGTGTGAGCTAGTGTAGAGAAGGTGAATATCATCCTAGATTAGATGAAGATTGAAAAAGCTATAAAATTTCATATGATGGTAGACAATAGAGGTATTTTTATTCCGAGAAGGGATACCATGTGTTATTTAAGGCATCACCTCAACATGGATTGTGAAGATTTGGCTAGGGTGACAAGTTATCTCCGATATTCATTACCCCTTTCTAGATACTATGTAGAGTTAGAGAGGTGGATTATCACATATCTCTACTACCGTAATTAGACTCGGTACTTTGCATTATCTATATTTCATAAATGAGGAGGTACGTGCATGATCCGATGCTTGTTATCAATTAGAGAGAGATGGACATTAATGATATAGATAATTTTTTAGTGTACCTGATAGAGCTTGGGGATTTCCAAAAGAGGATCCTTCATGGTTTACTGATTCTTATATTTTATTTATGATGAAAAAAGAGAGAATTATCAAGATTACCAAGGAGTTAGAGACCCATATGCATTCTCAAAACCGACATCTCTTTGTGTATAATTTTTTAGATTTTCAGGATGAAAATCCCAAAGATGAAGAGAATGTAATGACTCTGACAATTCCTTGTATTTCATTGGAATTTTATATAAATTATTTTTGGAGTTAGGTGATGAAAATATGTGAGATTCTGATGTCTGGTGTGACCATAATTAATTTTTTAAAATATATTAAATATATTAATGATCACATGAGCATAGATTTTCTAAAAATTTAGAATAATTATTAAATAGAGGATCAGATTTAAAACCTAATGCCATTGATGATTTTAGAGCATGGGTTTTACCCAGGAGAAACTTCACCTTGGAGTACATCAAACATTCAAGTTGAGTTCCATCACATATGAATTAATAAAATAAATAAATAAAATTATATATTTTTATGTGAAATAGAGACCTATTGTTTGTCTATAAATATTTGGATATAAAGATATATTAGGGTTAGAAAAATAACCCTGGATATTTTGGAGACCTTTGGAGGATCATTCTCAGATGAACCACTACTGGATGATGGATCAAGGATTGGTGTGCCAACAGAACATGTGGATCTTTCCAGCGATAGTAATGTGAGATCATTTATTTTCCAAGAATTAATACCAATCGAGGTGGGGAATTTTTATTATGTGGATTTATCCCTTTTTTACTTATTCTACGAATAATGAAAATCAATCAACCAATGTATTGATTCATGGTTTGATCGTATTATGGTTGCGGGCTTATTTTGGGATTATTGGAAAAAATGATTATTGTATCAAAGGTATTAATGCTTAATTCTAAAAATATAGATCAAGGCCAACCTAAACATGAATTATGGTTGTTCTTATTTTTCATGTTTCATATTGTTTTCCTGCTGTTCATCACAAATTCATCATTGGTGTTTTGATGGACTGATGGTTCAACCAAAATACTATGAAATAAATCATTTCACACACTTTTCATGGAAGACCAGATTGATTATGTAGATCCAGTTTTTTGATCAATGAAGTGATTGAGATTCAACTATAGTGAAAATGGATTGGGGATGAATTGTGACCCCTATTTTGAGTGGGGAATTCCATAGTGATGTGGACCAACTATGAACATTTTCACATGAATATTGGTGTTCATATTCTAGAGAGTGGAAATAATGGCGCTCATCCTGACCAGATCCATGTTGTTCAGCATGATTCAAGGATAGATTAGAGGCAATAGGAGCTGTTGATGATACATGAAATAGATCTGAAAGTTCTGAAGAATCCTGATATAAATGAAAAGTAACCCAATAAAAACATTGTGTGGGGCCCTGTCTAGGGTACTAGGGTTTCCATGGAGGATAAAAGTATCACACTACATGTGACATCTATCACATAGTGTGTTATGTATACCTAGAATCTCATCATGGACCTAATTTGGTAATCATACATGGTCAAGATTTCATGGAATTAGACACGTCTTACACTCAGAAATAGAAATGGCCAAGAATGTGGTACATGGGTAGATACATGTACATGGACATAGTCAGAATTACATAGGATCAAACAAAACAGGTACTCAAACACTGAATAGAGATAGGAATAGGTTGTGATTCAAGGTTAGGACTCAGTTCTGAAGGGACAAGCCATGTACTACCAATACATGGAATTTACTACTTTAAAGATGTATTGGAGCCATTTTCCTCTTCATCTTTTAAATATTTCATTATGGTGGATTCCCTTGATCCTTTATCTAAGGGTAGTTATGGAATTCTATCTAGTACATAGGATGGTGATCCCCTCTAAAGATCTCATGTCTTAGATAAAATTATGGAACCCCTTCCTAAGTTCCAATGTGAGAATCTATATCATTATAATTTTCCTACATGTGGTTCTGGGTATTATCATGACTAACACTAATAAGGCATCAATCCCCTACCTAGTAGGTAAATACATATTGGGTTATTGGTATACCCCATTCACTTTGGTGTTATCCCCATCTAAGAATCGATCTCTTTATACTTCAAGTCTATACTTATTATGTTGGGATCTGATGAGCATGAAATATCATATGGACACCATCTGTGCTATCTAACTCATCGATTGCGTTCTCTTAAATGAGTTCTATATGTAACATTCATGCAAGGATCATAGTATATCTTATAGTTGTGAACTTATCATGAGAATGTGCACCTCTTTTGAGTATATCTGGATATTATTTGTAGATGTGTTTCTTAAATACACCTATGACGAGCTGATTTTTATTCCTGATGTTATATGATTATGGATTTCAGTGCATCCTAATAGGTATTGTTCTGCTAATGCATGCATGGGCTTTTCCCACACATGTTTTTCATTATAGAGACGATCAACTTTTTGATGGAATCATAGAGGGACCGAGATAAGTAATTATTAGTGTTCTGAATAGACAGATGTGTGTTCTAATATATACATTAATATTATTCCCCATCCTCATTATAGCTTAGACTTGTTTTAATTTTTTATGTGGTTGTATTGTGTTTTTCCCTTTTTATTTCGAGTACTTGTTTTTTTGAATAGTAGGAAAGATAACATTAATGTAGAAAATCAGCAGTCATACATAAGCAGACCCATGAGGGGAAATTGTCCAACCAGAGCTGGTTGTCATCGAAGGGGCCTGAGGCTGCCAGTTGATGGGCTGCATTGTTTCCTTCCCTTTTGGTAAAGGAGAAGGTGAAGTGAGAGAAGCCTTGGTGAAGAAAGTGAATTCTCCTGATGATGAATCCAAAAGAATATAGTCCGGCATCGTTTTGATTAGTAGCATCAATCACAGTGAGGCAGTCAGACTCAATGATGATATCGACCAATCCACATTCCACAATGAGTGTTATATCTGTAAGGATGTCATAGGCTTCAGCAACTGCAGGTTTCCAGAAGGCATGGTGTGATTCATATTTTGCTGCAATGATTTTCCCCAAATGATTATGGGCCAGGAGACCGAGACCAACAAGACCATCCATGGGTAGAGATGCGTCCATGATAATCTTGAGACTCCCTTCCGTTGGGGGGTTCCAATGCGGGGGACAGGAGGGGGTTACACCTGGCATAACGTATCCTTTGTGGTCCTTCCAGCCCTCAATCCATGAAATGGCTCATTCAATCCAAAAATCAGGAGGTTTATGAGCATGGTGAAAAACCACATCGTTACGCCGAACCCAGATAATCGAGGCTAGGGTGAAAAGAGAACCTAAATTAGAATATGAAAGAGGGGAACACCAACGCATCAGAAGATCGGGGAGGTCAGAGGCAATGTCCAATGAAACATCTGAATCCGGGGCCCATTTATTCTAAATTTCCTTAGCTCCCGGGCAGTGGATAATGGCGTGCCAAGGGGTTTTGGGAATATTCGGGTAGAAAGGGCAGGACTCGGCATTGGACATATGTTGGTAAGCGAGAAGGCTCATGGTAGGGAGGGTGCTCGTGCACACCTGGCACCAAAATTGGTGAATATTTTTGGGGACGTTGAGATTCAAAAGTGCTTTCCATGGGCCCTCATCACGGTTGATAGAGTGGATTATATTTATATTCACACACAGTTATGAGTTTTTTTAAATTTTAGCATTGTATGGTCTTGGATATTTTTGTTCCTTTACAATTACATTAGTATAGGTCCACCCATATGAGTGATATTCCTACTCAACACCAGTCACCAGCCCCTGGCCTATTAGAGGCAAGCTTAGGATAGACATAAAATGGGCCACATTGCGATGGGTTGTGATAGTTTTCACTTAAGGGACCACACCACAACCTCCCTTAGTCAAAACATATTTCAGATAAATGTTTATGTCCTTTTAATTGATCCTATTTACCCAATGGTATACTACACTACAACCAAGGACATCATACTGCAACCCATTCCTATTTTAAGGATGTAGCTTCAATGTATCATAACTCCATGATGTAGGGGTTCTGGATTTGGATAAACTGACCAAAACCAACCCTGATAACCTTACACCACAACCACCATATCTTCAGTACAATGATAATATTACAAATAAGGGCCTACACTGCATCAATAATCCATGTAACAACTATACCACAATTGGAATTATCCATGACCATACTCTCCCAAGACCATATGCTATAGTCTTGACCACTATGCCATAGCAACCCAGACCGTGACAAAACATTGAGCTCGATGTTTTAGTTTACCATGTAGCTTCATATTTTCTATCTACACTACTCTTAATTAATTAATTTGTTTAACTCACTGAATATAATACTTGACAATAAAATTATGACAAATAGTTAATATCCGCAAAGTGATCAAAGAAATATTTAAAATAAAGAATCTTTTAGAAAGATATGATGTTATAACATCCCTACCATATGATATCTCTTAATAGAGATTCTGCATTCATTATTGTGTGGTATCCATGAACAACTCTAGCCACAATGTCTACATATGAAACTTTGTATCATCAAAATCCTTATGTAAATTCGGATTTTTCCACTACACTCGCCCTAGTGGTATGATATTTCCCCAGAGATTATTCTTTATAAATTACATAATATGAATCAAATTATCCTTATAGGACACATCAACATCATACTGAATGTCAACAAGGAATATCGTGTGAGAGAGGCCATGATGATATCTCTAAGTTTATGACATTTTAAACATATTACACACCATGTTGTAGATATATGGAAGGGATAAACTGTAAACCACTAAACTGACGCTCCCCTATGTACCAAATGAATTGAAAAATGTTTGTTATATCTTCTCTTATTTCCTAATACTGAAAATCTCCATCCAAGGTGAATCCTAGTGGAAAACACAATGACCAACTTTAAACTCTAGTAGATGTCTCTAATACTTCGCATATGATTTTGGCTTGATCTGTGCGGTCAC
Source organism: Viscum album (assembly GCA_963277665.1). Lineage (NCBI taxonomy): Eukaryota > Viridiplantae > Streptophyta > Magnoliopsida > Santalales > Viscaceae > Viscum > Viscum album. The sequence continues at coordinate 601,886,211 of OY728119.1, read as the reverse complement.
CATCTACTTTCTAATCAACTTAACCAAAACAAAATCGATTGCTATAATGCTCCAGGAAACCACAAAAATCCATGAAATAAGCTCAAAAGACAACATTTAAAATCTAAATAATCCATTCATATTGGTCTTCACCTAGAGGATGATAGGATATACTCATAATTACTTGCGATCATAGAGCCTTTTGAAGACCTTTCTAGAACAGATATGATAAATGAGGACCTCCTTTATAAACTACACTCCTATATACACCATGTTGTTATACTATCACATACCCATAAAGACTACCCAAAACATAAATGGTGATGGTCTCCTTGATAAGAAGGAAGTGGGAATACTTCTTTAGTCAGTCAACAATGACACAAAAACATCATTATTTTAGGGTTTCTTTGGGAATTATGACATGAAGTCCATTGACAAATTATTCCACTTTCATTCCTAAATTGGTATTTAATGCAATAACCCAGTTGGCCTCTGATTCCCAGACCTCACTTATTGACATGTGATGTATATTTCCATGAATATAAAAATCACATTTTTCATCCACGGCCACCAGCATTTTCTCTAAATAACATGATATATTTTATCTAGCCTAGATGTACCACACATTTCAAATCATAAAACTCTCTCATCAAATTTTCAAGAAAATCCATAAGAACCCATAATAATCCATAAAAAAGAAGAATTTCTCTTATGATAAGAGACCATCATGATGGTAAATACCCATCATAAAACATTTTCATCGATGATAAGACCTCTAGGTCAGATAACTTCTTTGAATTGATCTAGTCATGAAGAATGAGTATAATTGATGTCGAAATCGAAGCTACCCATCCCAAGGATTCCTGAACATCGAGATATATGTTACTAATATTGATCATAAAACACAACCCATAACATGAATCCTATAATACATCTATATTAATCATAGGGATCAATAATAAGCAATGATGTTTCCCATTCTTGGGGTGTAGGACAACTTAATGTCAAAAGACTGTTGATACTCCACCCACAAACTCTACTAAAGTATCTGGTCTTGTTGGGTAAAGATGTACATTTGGATATTATGGTTGGTATACATTAATAATATATCACCCAATAGATAGAGTCTCAAACATCATAGGGAATTTACTACCACATCATACTCTAGATTGTGAGTAGGATAATTCCTATCATGTGATCCCAGTAGTTTGGATCCATAAGAAAAAACATGATCTCCCATAATTAGAACTATTATGAGTCAAGATTATAATACATCACATATCATGGTATATTCCTATCCTAGAATAATAAATGTGAGAATTGGTGTAGAGGTAAGACTACTCTACATCTTCTCAAAATATCTATTCCAAGCATATGAACAAACAATGTTCACCCCTTTCTTATTTATCCAAGACATCAATATTGTCAAATAAGAGAAGTCGTAGAGGAAACTCTAATAATATTTTCATAAACCTAGAAAGTACCAAATATCAAATAAATTTTTAGTATTCTACCAAGATGCAATGAATGAAAATTTCTATAGGCCGACATCCACTCCATCCTCTATGAAGACATGGAACAAGAAGTGAACTTGATCAATCTAGATGTAACATTTTGATTTCTTGGAGTATAACTGATTCTCTCTTATTACACTCAAGATAATGTCTATATTTTTGGAATTATTTCCCATTTAGTGGTATTTCACTAAGAGTTAATTGAAAAAACTACCAAAAACTAATCCAATAACAGATGAAACACTCAATTCGTCAAGTCCATTAATTCCACAAGTGCATTAGTCTGAATGAACAACATTACCATGAAATCGTAAAATCCACACATAATTCAAAATAAGTACATGGTATGAATGATGGTATCACCCTCACCTGATAATACCCTAACATTATGTTGATCTTGTATAAGATCCTAGAAACCATTAGCTTATAGAATAGATCATTAATAAGAATAAGGGTATACCAGATCTTAACCATCATATGGTCTATATCCAATAATCCAATCATATGAAAAAATTCCCATTAGAATTATGATAGAAAATCCTTTGATGAAACCATTGAGAAATACTAGGATGTATGAATTGTTTAGTTTATAGGTCTTACAACTGAACATTAAACTCATGAACCTCTGCTGGTTCCATTCTTTATGGAAGGATAGAAACTAGTTCATCTCCCAACACCAACTCAATTCTGTACTCAATCTATATGTGGGTGGTAATTTAAAAAATTCCATAGGAAAGACTTCCTGAAAATGGATCAGAACTAGAGAAAAATAATCATATTATATTTCCCCAATATCCAATACATGTATTTCTATCTAAGGGTTGAGTCATTCCCATCTACACTGAATTAATCCTTCATGACTATAATAAAGATTTATTTTACCATAATGAGTATTGTTTCTCCTTCTAAAGATATAATGGAAAATATCCTTCCATAAAAGAAAATATTTTTTTGGTAAAAAAATAGCCAATTCATAGAAATAATCATATAAAAGAATTCAATTTATAACACAAACAACTCCCAAGGAAAATGGTAGCAATGAATTTTTAAAGAACATGTCTTCCACTATTTGAAATCCTCTGACCGCACTCTTAATGAAATGGTGATGACCATAAATACATAAAAAACCAAAAGCAAGAAAATATTATTGGAAATTTGAGAAGATAAAAAGCAATAGGACGAACCTATATCAAAAAATTAATGTAAGGGTAGATGATACAACAATCACACCTCTAATGGTAGATGATCCAACATCCAATCCAGTCAGTGTAAACTTCATAATGTGTATATGAATTGTCCCTATTTCTAAGGATCGATTATAATTACCATGTATTATTCCTTTTAAATGTTACTATCACTCCTGTTCTTGGGTAACAAATCCCTTACCTCATCCTGAACATCTTTTATAAGGAACAGTACCAGTCTTTTTAAGGGTAGTTGAGTCCCTCCCTAAATAAGTTTCTTTACATGATCCCCTGACATTGATTTGTTGTTTTAGAACTCTTAAAACCCTATGATGATGACCAAACAAGCTGAAATAATGACACTCAATAGTGGGGTGAGGTCACTAGGGGTGCTTTTGGATTTCCTTTCCACACTGAAAGAACTATAATGGATAACAACCCTAAAATGACTGTCGAATTCCTTACTTATTCTTCCTGTCACTATGTTAGAAATAACTATTATAGAAGTGATTCCTAGTGGAATTCAAAGAGATCCCATATTTCCTTACTAAAACATCCTATCCACCACTTTTGGCCTCTTTCATGTTCCCTTAAATGATGATAGCATAAATCATCACATTGAAAAATCTACACAAATGAAGTTTTTTCACCTATGAGTTGATATCATAGTGAATCCATTCCAAAAAAACTCAATCAGGCGACCTCATCAGCTTCCATATATTTAGGAAAGAACTATAGGTCTATGAAGAATCCAAAATAGTCCAACAATGACATGACCTCGCATGTCAGGCTCATGAACTCATGATCCTTCTTATTCCTCAATTTTTTTGGATAAATGTGTCTATTAAACATTTCATTGAAATACTTTTAGGAATATCACTTTTTCTACCCACCTTTCTCTAGGGTGTCCCACTAGCACAATTTTGTTCATTGAATAATATTAATAGAAATAATAACCATCCTTTAAGATTCTATCTTAAGGTACTTAATGATCATATGGACTAACTCAATATAGAACTCAGCTGCCAGGGGGCACCCATCCCTAGTAAACATAGGCTAATTGTATAACTAGAACTCAATCATCAAATCAAAAATTGAAGGTTTGGTGAAACAAGTATCCCAATATTTATATCATATGACCCTTATGAGGATTCTGTGTAGGAGTTATCTTATAAAATTCACTATATCAATAGGACATTCTAGCTCATCTATGTTAGTATTTTTCTAATTATCACTCTGATAACACTCAAGTCAAAGAAAACAACAATGAATTATATATATAAAGACTAACACACTATAGTTCATAAGGAAAAAATATCACCTGTGGTAAATATGTCCATATATTAAACAATTCATTACAACATATTTATGTATGTTCCTTTCATGATGCATATGTACTCAGCTCAATTCACATCGTCCTATGTGTAAAAAAATATTAATAAACCATATAATCACACAAAAATTGAATAACCTAATGTAAAATAACATAAAAGTGTATTTATATAATAATATGAACAAAAATCTCATCCCTATGAAATCAAAATTTTCCCCATTTATATATTTTCTAATACAATTTACCATGAAACACCCGAATCCTTTAAAAAAGAAAATATTCTTGGAAATGTATGTGACAAAAAAAACTAAGCCTAAATGAACAATGATTATTTATGACTACAAATACATATAAATTAAATAGGGACGTATAAATATTATTAACTACATTATCAAATACCTATATATTTCCAAATTTTTGTATATTTATTAATAAATTATAATGAAATAAGAACTCAATTTTTAATATAGAAATTTTATCCTTCAAAAACACATTTCATTCATAAAATTATTTTTATTGGTTTTTGTGGGAAAATATTATATTCAATATATGAGACTCTTAGAAATTTCATTTTATAAAATGAAAATAATTTCTCAAAAAAATATTTCGAAGTTAACATGGGGTGAAAGTTTTGTTTTCTCATAAAATGATTGAATTTTCAGTGAATAGGTAAAATTATTTAATGTTTCTAATATATTCATTTCCGTTCATTAAATTATGTAATTTTAAAGTGAAATTATATTTTAATTTTAATATTAAAGTTATATATTAAACATTTAATCTATAATAATAAAATTAATTTAATTTGAGTAATCAATTTTCAATATTTTGTTAAAAAGTTAATTTTAATACTTAAAAACGAAGTTTCTTGCAAATTGTTTTTAAGTGAATAAATATCATCCATTTTATTTAATTAAATAAAAAACTAGTAAGGAAATATTTAAATTAATTTTAAATATTATACATATAATTATATGAATTTAAGTTAATATAATGACAATTTCTAGTCATAAATTTAATATAATATCATCTATTACATGAAAAATGCATTTCTTGGAAAATTGATTTTCAATACATTTTGAAGGATTAATTTTAAATTTTATTTTTAAAATTTTGTTATTTTAAATTGATACAGCTGATTAAAAATTTTAAATAAAAATATTTAATATTAGGTAATATAATAAACTTCATTTCGGTCAAAATAAATAATAAAAAATGAAAAAAAACTAGTCACCATAGTGGAAAACTAAAATGAATAAATGAGTAACATTATAGGTATATGGAATAAAATGTCTATTTGTTTTTATTTTGAATTATATAGGAGTTTATACACCATATCTTTTACATTATTTAACAATTTTTGAGGAACTATTCTTAATAGTGAATTTCCATTATTGAATGGTTTTTTGTATTTAAAAATATGCCACTCCCTTACCCTTATTAAATGGAACCTCATGTCCTATCCTTTACACAACATAAAAGAACTTTTCATTGAAAAATAAATACAAAAATATGTTTATTAATTACCTCCCCATTTCATAAACTAATTTTTTTGATAATAAAACCAATCTAGGGAGCCTTTAAGTATAATCCTCAAAAGGTGTTCTGAAGAAGTATCATTCTTAATCGACCATTTTTTTTATTTCTTATTCCATTACCCTAAAATTATATCAAATCACGATGATATAATTAAAATAAATATATAAAATATAATAAGATGTATTTTAATGGTATAACTAATATTCATATACACTTCCATCAAATGGGAAATGAAACCATCTTTTGTGTGTATGGTAGACTACAACCTTGCAAACTAATGTAATTCAATTTCTATCAAAGCTCTCAAGACTCTCCATGATGATGGATATATTTTTTATATATGATATTAAAGAAACATTAATTATTCTATGAGATTAATATATTATATACCTTCCATCCTTAACTTCAAATTAAAAATTATAACACCATTTGTGTGTACTGCAGTGTACCTCCTCATGAAGTGACATGGTTATTTTTGTATATCAGTGCCACCTGGATGATATATATACATGTTTATATAATAAATTAATATCATATTTATGATTAAATTATAATTCTATAATGGTAAAATATAACTTATCTTATTTTTATCATGAGATATAAAAATTAAAAATGGTACTCAAGCATACGTACAACCTACTTTATCTATGATTATAACATTGTTAATTTTTCATTACCATTCTTCATGATTGGTTATAAAAGTATAATTAATGTAAAATGATAATTATTTCATGATTATTATTCTAGAGATTATGAATTTATAATATCATTTATCTTAGTCAACTTACCAAATCGATTTTGTACATATCACCCTAACATCATCAAAATGTATGACTTGAACCTAAATTATTAGTTAATAGAATATAGCATGAAAATAAAAAAATAAAACAAAAAAAGGAAAAATATTAATAATCATGTATATAATTAACTGATGTGTATTAATTATAATGATAAATAACATATGTTATTAATTAGGCTTGATGTAAGTGATCTCTCTAAACCACCATTTATTTTAGGTTATGTCCAATCCCTATCAGAAAATATTAAATCTATATTTAATTTCATGAAATGATTATTAATATTTTATATACATCTCTAATATATATATATATAACTATATTATTATACCTACGTTTAATGGGGTTATAAAGGCCTTATTTTCATTTCTCAAATGCCTTCATTATGACATTTCCATTGAATATGATATGAGTAAATATTATGCAACCCATTTTCTTCCCATTAATAATTCTTATTACATGAATTATGGTAGATTTTATTTTTTATGAAATGATAAATCATGAACATTTTATAATGGGTGTTCATAGATAGTTCTCTAATTAATTGTTTAAATCTTTAATCTCAAGAGATATTATTTATGGGATTAAGATTTTTGTTGCTTCAACATTCCCTATATTACCATGATATTTTGATACCACATTCTTTATGTTATTTTTCCATGTGATTACAAATTATCCTTCTATTTTATGATATAATGTTATAACTTAGACATATGTTATGTTTCCCTATCATGATTATTAACTTACAATTATTTTTAGTTTACCCCTTTTTTTATGTATCCCCTAGTTATCTATTATAGTAATAGTATATAAAATGGATTTATAATATAATTATTGATTTTAAATAATGATTTTTCTTTTTGATGCATCATGAACATATTTTAACAAAGAAAGTAGGCCTCATGATATTTTGTATTGTACATATTGTATATTTTTGGTATGAAACATGTAATAATATGTGTAAAAGGAATAGGTTTCTATAGTTGGTATATGAAAATAGCTTTTTTATTTTTGAGGATTAGGATTTTGAAACACTATTAAAAGCCTTTGGAATAAGATTAAAATTTGGTAAACATACCAAAATGTTCGTAAATTATAGATTAAGTGGTTTCTATAAAAATACATCTCTGTATGGATACTACAAGTGGATGTAGTTTTAGAATAACTGTACATGTGGTTAATAACCTAGGAAAGGGATAATTGAGATGAAATCGATCATCATCCAGTTCACAATAGTGGACCTTTATGCACAATTTTTTTAACACCCTTAGAGGATATGATTTGTAAAGTCACCAAACTCTTTAAAAACCATTATGATGGACTAGAAAACATAGTTTGGTATGAAAATATAATTGGAAACATTACCATGGATAATATTTATTGAAACCTAGGGACTCATAAATCAGGACATATTTGACATTTATAAATTATTCCTCCCAAGTTTATATATTTTATTTTTATATGTATATTAGTAAATTAATTTCCACCTTGTTTTTCTTATTTTAGTTAATGGATTAAAATTGGAGAATCCATGATAATGACCAACATGATAGGAAATGTTATGATTTACCTAATTATATACCTAAATATAAAGGAGTGGGAGTTGAGAACTTCAATGTCATACTATCTTAACTAACCCAAGTTATAATAAATAACCTGAACAATGAATAATTCCATCATACTACTCATAAGAAGGAGAATGTTGAAGTTATTTATTTTATGTGACAAATTCCTCCAACCTTTAGTGGATATTTTTATCCGCTTATTACTAAAAAATGGATTAACTATGTCGGGAATATATCCACAATCCCTTAATTAATAGATAAAGAGAAAGATGTACCGAAATTTTATTATATTGAGTGATAAGTTTATTAGTGGTGGAAAATGATCTATAACATAGTGTTAAAGGAGGATTTTTATTCCATGTAATTAGAAAAATTCCATAAAACAGTTTTCAATAAATATTTTCTCCTAAATCTCCATAGAAAATAGAAAGGGAGGTCCTTGGAGCACTGAAAATAGAATGTGATTCTTTTGAGGAGTATTTGTAAAAAATCACAAGGCTTGCACGGTATGCCTCTGTATTTGTCATCAACACAGAAATTAAGGAGTGTCGTTTATTTAATGTATTAAAACTATTTCTATGAAAATAACTAGAAATTAGAAACTTTGATTATTATATAGATATTGTTCATTGTACCCTCAATTTTGAGATTGATATCAATAAATATCAACGGTCTTAAGGTATTGGAGATAGAAGAAGTAAAATGGGGTTTTCTTTGAGAGTATATAAGGATAAATACCATTAATGAATGAAAAACCAACATCCCAATTTTCAAAACTGTGGGAAAAAGAATCCTGAAAACTATATCATTGGAATAATGAGATGTTTTAAATATAGAAAATAGGGTCATCTTTATAATCAATAACAAAGTGAATTAATGAAACCCATAAATGTTAATATTAAAATGAGGTTCAGATAAACACTCAGCCTATGGTGTAGTGTTTAATTTGAAAAGAAAATGGATATTATGAAAGGGAATTCCCTAATCTAATTTTTTAGAGACAATCAATAAAAGCAACCTCTATGGATAAGAGAGAAAGGTGGAGAATATGAAACCACTACTACTAAGTTGGGTCACAACAACGATGTTGTGATAGGTATGCAAGTTATTTATTCAAGAATAAAATATTATTATTTTTATTATTTTTTAGAATTTTCATATATTTTGTGTTTTGAATAACTATAAATGAACCACCTCAAAACATGGGGGTTGAGATATTTATGAGAACAATAAATGGATAAATGGATTCATCCCATGTATATAACTATCCCCAATTAAATTTTTTGGACTAAATACTCTAAAAAATAGCATATTACTTCGTTTAGTGGAGTTTGATGCTATATCGGGAAGTTATTGGTCATCCTTATAAACATCATATTTCAAGAGAGGGAGATCACTCCATATGTCCCATGTCATCCTATGACTATTTAGTTCTATAAGGATAAGGATGAGTCTCCTATAGAATCCTTTTTTAAAGAAGGGATATTATTTACTTATAAAAAATAATATATGTCCCAAATGATTGAGAAAAATGATAGAATTATTCTTGAATACATGTCCATTGTATGTGATTATACTAATGTATTCCTTGAAGAGTTTTATGGCCTTCCTTCTAAATTAGTGGTTGAGTTATCAATAGAAATTATCCCTATATCTCTTCCCATATCAAAGTATCCTTGTCGAATGGCCACTCTTGAGTTAAAATAGATAAAGAATAAGTATTAATAGAATATGTAAAATGGTTTTATACATCTAGTTGCTTCATTATGGGTGCACTGGTCCTCATTTTCAAGAAGAGTGATGGGTGAATGAACCTCATTATTTATTACTATGAACTCAAAAAAAATGAATATAAAGTCAAAGTATCCCCTTCCATAGATATGATAATTTTTCAATCAACTATATAGATCTCATTTTTTTCTAAGTAAGACCTGTGATAGGGATGTCATCAATTAGAGGTGAAGAAGAATGATATTATGAAAACTGTGTTTAAAACACGGTGTTTCCACTATGAGTTCATAAAAATTCTTTTAAGACTAACTAAAAATCCACAAATAATTATAAACATAATGTATAGTGTATTTATAGATTAAATCTACTAATTTATGTTATCCATTATACATTATTTTCTGATTTACTCTATAAGTAAGGAGGGGAATGAGGTGAATTTGAATATCGTGTTAAGGATTTGTGAATTGATAATCCATATTGAAATAATTCTAAATGGTGTTATGGATGAAGTATATATCATTATTGAGGAATAATATCACCAAAAGGGTATATCTATATAGATTTTAATGAAAATGGAAATTGAGGAACACCCAAAACTAGCATCTATAATGGAGATTCATTGTTTCCTTAGAAAAGGGAGATATTTCTGATGGTTTTTGAGAAAATTATCAAGATTGTAAGAAACACTAATCATGATAACATGGAAGGCAATAATTTTTATTAGACCATTTAATGTCATAAGATATCTAATGAGTTGAAAAGAAGCTTAACACTGGACCTGTCCTCATGATTCCCTCATGTGGGGAACTTTTCATGGTATACAATGATACCTCAAAGAAGGTATTTGGCTATGTAATAAAAATGAATAATAAATTTATAACATATCCCTCAATATAGTCTAAATTTAATGATTATAACTATCCTTTTCATGATCTATAGTTGTCTCGTGTGATATTTACGTTGAATATCTTGAAATATTATCTCTACGGGGAAGAGTGTGAACTATATACAGACCATGCGAGACTCAAATATATATTAACACAGAAGGAGAAAAATATAAACCAGTGAAGATGGTAATATCAAATCTATCCGTATTAATTCTCAATACATTACCATATTTGTGAATAAAACAAATTATTTGATGCTCCATGTAGAAAGGATCTAACATCTTTATCACTATTCTGAATTAATAAGGATCCAAACTTCTTAGACTTGAAAAGAAGTGACATATGAATCATAAATTAAGAAACATCATCATTCCTTTAAATATTTATTATTAACTATATCTTTCGGAAAACATAAATGATTCTTAATGTGATGATATTTAAATGTAGACAATGGTGGAATCTTTAAGAAAAGTAAAATCCCTGAAAGTTCAAAATTGTTAAAGAAGGAGTTATATGATTTGGGTCATGAATATATGTACCATATAATTTGGGGATACATAATGTGTATTTAAATAATTCACATATTTCAACCTTCTCTAGAACCAAGGAAGCATTTATATGTATCAAAATTTATGAGATCACTACCAGGGGGATAATATGAAGAAAGAGATCATTGAATATAAATCAAGGTTCCTTGTATTTCATTTATTGAAAGTTAAAAGGAAAAAGTTTAAGGGATGATGAAACCCTTACCCATACCAAAATGGTAAACGAAAACATCACCAGGGAATTTTAAAATGGTAATTTAAAGAAATAAAAAATGAAAATTTTCATATGGTTTTTGGTGGATCATTTTATAAGGACATCTCACTTCATTACATTTTGAGAGGAATTCTCACTGGATCAACTGGAAGGATATACATCATGCAGGTGGTGTATAACACCCCGATATTTTATGAAATATATATATTTTCAAATAATATAAAATCATAATATAACTAGAGATATATGAAACATTTAGTTTACCTTTCATTACATGAAACACTGAGTTCATCTTGTGTTACACATAACACTATGTTTTAACAAAACAACACATACTATTAAAATATTATAATTTAATATAACATTTACCACCTATAAATTTCAATGTGAAATGTGAATATGATTAAGAAATTTTTGAAAATATATTTTTACACATGTATATAAAATTAATTCTTTTTTTACCAATTAATTAAAAATGAAAATAAAAACCTTTGGAAAATAATGGAAATATTTTCTAAAAAACAAGTTTCTTATGAACAAAATAAATTTAACTAAATAAATTAAAAAAATAATTTTTATAAATTATTTTAAAGAGTTTTATATATTATATATATAATCCAATATTTAGATCTCATCTTTTTTGATTTATACATAATAGATAAAAAATCCAATTTTATACTTAAAAACTGTATTTTTTACAAAAACATTTTTTTTTTGTATTTTTCACAATAATTTTAAAATTAATTTTATGAAATTATATAAAATTTATTTTGAAAAATTAAATTTATTTTTTGAATAATCATGTCAAAATTTCCTAAGATTGAGGTTTTTATAATTTTTGGAGAGGTTAAAATGTTCAATGAATAATCAAAAGTACTAGTTTTTATTAAGAAATTTTATTTCAATTAATGATTTTAAAAACCTAAAGATTGTTTTAATATTTTTATAAATGTATAATTAATAAAATTTTATATAAAGTAATCTATATTAAGTCCTTTTATTCAATTTAATATTTAATTTAAATATACAAAATTCTAATCTTTTGAAACTTTTATCTTTGAAAAATAGCTTTTTCATCGCTTCTAAGTGATTAATTATAATTTAAATATTTCCCCTTTTTTGAATGAAATATGAAAAAATATATTCAATAATTAAAATAATAATAATTCATATTTTCTAATAAGTTAAAATTTATATTTTACCATATTGAATATTGAAAACATAAAAAGGTAATTATAGTGGTTAAGGTGAAAATGAGTTTACTGAGGGGTTAAACTAAAAAGATAGAGTGTAAAATAGCTTATAAACTTGTAAAAAACAATTTAATGGACATATTATGACTTTATATCCTAAATATTTAGATAGTGGTTCATTATTCATCTTTATGTTATGTGAAAAATGTGGGATTAATTTTTTCTTTTACAAAATTACATGTCACCTCACTTATAAAAGGAAAACCCCTATCCCTTTCTCTTAACAATTTCAAAACCATTTGGTTATGAAAAAACATCTAAATTAACATAATTTATTCCATCCAATAATCCATTAAGAAATATTGTTATCTAAAATCCAACATAGAAAATAGTTTTTTACAAACCAAAAAAACTGTTCAAAGAAGATGTTACGTCCACCACCGAGCATTTAAATTTATTTATTCCTCCTCCTACTTATATTATTTTTAGTATATGATGATATAATAACACAATTATCTTCCAATTAATGATATTTTTTGGTATTAAAGTCATAACCTTATATATTTCCCCTCTTCTATCTATTTGGATACAAAATCATCATTTATGTGTATGGAGGAATACCACCTCACGAACTAATGTTATTCATTTTTTATCACCACAAAAAATGGTTTGATATAAATAAGTATTTAAAGGTTATATATTATATTTAACATATTAATATACCCATATAATTGTATAACCATATCTACCTTCTTATCGCCCAACCTATTAGAAATCATTTACATTTCTTGTGTGTACGGCAGACTACCACATCATGAACCAATGTGATGTGTTTTTCATTTATATTTTACTTGTATGGTAATAATATATTTTAAATTAATATATTTTAAATTTATAAAATAATTAAACATTATTAATTATTATATCACATATGCCTTCTTAATTTCCATTCTATGGGGATACAGTAAGGTTATTTGTGTGTACGGAGCATTACCGCCTCGTGGTGTGATGTGATTTGTTTTTCACTAAATGACTGCATGTAAGCTAATTAGGGTAATGTTAATGAATATATTCGATATATATGACATATAAATGATTATATAAAGTTAACTTATTATTTTACTTTATTTATTTTCATCTTTTAAGAAAATGTAAACAACATTCATTTGTACACATGGCGTATATTCTCCATGAACAGTGTATTTCATTTTATATCTCTAAATTTTATGAATTATCATAAATAAGTATATATTTAATATTAATTATAGTTTTATAATTTTTAAAATTATAGAGATTATTTAAACAAGTTCAAATTAAGAGGACCAAAAATAAAAACCAAAACATACAAGAAAATAATGAGTTATTACCCAAAATGGTATTTTAACTAGGAATTTTTAATCAAATATAATAAAAGGCCATAAGTAAGTCATATATGATATTATATATAAAAATATGTTTCATTAATATAATTATAATAAATAAAAATTTATTATATAGGTTGTTCAAATGTGTATAATAAAAGTTGAGACTTATTGTAAGTTATTTATGTATTACTTCTTACTTTTGTCAGATACAAGCCATATTAACCACTTATTTCTTTTATGTTGTATATATAATTACCATAAATGTATTTTATGATTATTATACTGAATATTATTTGTATTTAATAATAAATTATTTTATCTTTCATTCATAGGGTATATGGTTCAAAAGTTACCAAAGCAACAAGTTATAAGTTTCTCAAATATCCATCCTCGAGACATATGTTGTGTTATGCAACTATCTTATTTTAAAATGTTTATACAAATACCATTTGGAATTTAATATTATACATTTATTTATTACTATTATATTTTAAATTTCATTTAATTTTATTCTATTATAGGGCACACAATTAAAATTTACCAAAGGGGTAATGGTCTTATTATATAATCTTATCGTTTATCAGTATTGTTTATGATTATGAATCCAATGATAAAATATTTTGATAAAAATCTGAAGAAACTTATTAATTTTACTCTAATATAGACATTTTATGATAATAAATGTTTTCTTTTCTTCTTCCCCTCTTTAGGTATAGTATTTCCAAAAAAATTATTTTTAATGTTAACTGACTTTATTTCTCTCTTCGGTTGAAAATTGTTTTTCTTACAAATCCCTGTTTTGTAATTTTTTTTGATATAATTGTTTAACATTATAAAAATGATTTATAAAATACATTTTACCCATTTTTTACTTTTAAAAATGGTTTTAAAATGAATCATTATGTCTTTTTAAAAAAAATCAATGCATGCTTGGATTTTAACGAATATGTCGAAGGAATCAATGTTTTAACGAGTAAAAAATGAGTGATATTTTTTACAGTCCTAAAAAATTATATTTTTAAATCATAAATTATAAGTTTTAATGTTTATTTCATGTAAATGTATTTCCAATTTTTTTTAATGTTTTTGTTTTAAAAAAGTGATTTTCAAAAATAATGGTTATTTACAAAAAGTCATATTTTAAATGATTTTTAATGATTTGATTATATGTTTCCAAGGATATTTTTAAAGAAAAGGATTTTGATAATTTTTTATGTTTTAAAATTTTAATTTTCTAGAAAAGTTATTTTCCTGAGGAATTTTTCCAATTAGTCTTTCAAAATAATTTTCCATCTAATATAATATACTATGATGTTACTTCTACGATACTTTGGATATGATACAAGGATAATATTATTATTATTTCTATGAATGCATTATATTTATAAAGAAAATATATTTAAGAATCCTATTTATCTTCCCCATGTTTTACACTGATAAAATTCCTATTAAACTCGCTTTTTGTTCATGGGTAATACATTGATGAAATGATGAAATTATTATTAGACCTCTTTCTTTTCTATAGGTTTTTCTTTGAGGATAGGTTTATTTAACCCATTTCATTTCATGGGTTCATACATGATGATTATTTTATGATATTTTTGATAAAATATTAATTATTTTTATTATCTAATGATGGTAATATTATAACCAACAATGGTTGTAATTTTATATTCAAGGATAATGCTTTTGATATTACCAATATTGGTGGGACTTATATCTCCCTCCAATGAATTGGGTAATGATTTATATCTCAGAAGATAAATAGCATTTTAATGGGAATTGAACACAGTTTATTAAGTATGGTTTTCCAATATGATAGTTTTAGGAGGGAATCTAGACTACTACAATGGTTTAGGGAGTGAACGAATTCTACAATGATAACCTTGGTGGTATGCCTTCACTACCAAGGAAATGATATTCTGTGCTTATTTGTATTCCCCAAATCTATTTCTTATTCCAATTTATATTCTTATGGATCATGTCTTTACTTACTTTATGATTAATGTACTATTAAATGCAATGATTTATTTCATGTATCATGTTTATGATTTATGATATATTTGTAATGGTTTTCAAATGTTAATATGAGATTATCATAACTTTATTCCCAATATAGATTGATATATCCCTTGTTTACCCATACTGAGCATCTGAACATACCATTTCTTATGTTTCATTTCCCTAGGTTATAAATAATGGTTTAATTAAGGAATATCGATGAATATTTCTAAATGGGTAAATCATTGTGGGAGAAATTGAATATCTTAAAAGAAATAATAATATAGTGTATCTAGTCCCCTAAGACACTAAACCAATATAATTCATGAGTGTTTATTATATAAATGTAATGAATATTCATATAAAATACGTAATATTTATGTTTGATAAGTTTGGGTCTCTATAGTTGGTACCAAAGCATAATTTAGCCAGATCTTTGGAAACTAGGAAGAGAATCATTTTGTGGGAACTCTAATATAAGTAAATTTATAAGAAAATATCCTAGAATTTTGGAAAAAGATAGAGTGAGTGGTTTCCAAGAACTTACATACCTATATATATATAACAAGTAGATTTAGCTCATAAATAGAGGTACCATGGGGTAATAACCCAAAAAATGGCACATTGAGCAGGACTTGATCATCACTGAGTGCATGAAAATGAGTTATATTTCACACCTAGTTTGACACTCCTAAGGGCTATGATTTGAATATTTAAACACTCTATATTAACCATAAAAATATATTTAAGTATTTTAGGTCCATGAATGACCTAGTATAAGCCTTTGATGTCAAATATTAAAAATAAGGTGTCATTATTAAGACTTCCAACAAATTATTTTTACTGGTTATATTGTTTCTGACTATGATTATTGTTTCTCATGATATGATTTATGGTTTTAGTCAATGGATAGAACTAAATAGAAAAATGTTACAATTTAATGTGGTATAAAATATATTGATATGAAAACAAATGAGATGATTACTATAGTGAAGGATAATTTTATTATTCATAATCATTTATTGAGATATATGAATAATTACTCACACCATAAAAAACTCTTAGACTCACCAAAGAAGATAATGAATGAGTTCTATTAGAGACCAGGTAGTGGAGACCATAGAAGAATGATGATATATTTTTCTATCTGTTAACAACAAAGGAATAAGTAATTTGGGTAACATGTTAGAGAAACAAGGTGATTTTTTATGTGTGTATAATAAGGGAACATAGAAATTAATTACCAAGGAAAACCTAAATTTTTAATAAATTAAATGGATTTGAATATTGGTCTCCCTATGGTATTCCCAATGGATTAATGTTTTAAATTTTGAAATTATGGAAATTATGTATATTTATGGCCTGAGGGAAATGTTATTGAATAGAACCATCAAGGTTCTTCCAGTAGTGATTATATGGTTGATGGTGAAGAGATTAAAAATGAGATATAAATGTTGTGGAATCATCTAATTGTATTTTATATATTAAAAATAATAAGTATGATTATATTCATATAGATAAATGTTAATACATGGATCATATTTCATATTTTAGGTAAGAGTTATTAAGGAACAAGATAATTAAACATATTTAATAGTCTAAGAATCTTGAATGATTGAAGTGTTTGTTTATAGTAATTCAAGAATCATGTTATATAAATCATGAAATATACATGTATTTTTTATAGAAGTTTTTTATTAAGTATTTTCAGATATATGTTGAATGATACTCATATCTTGTAATATTTATTTAATGGAAATGTGGTATTTTAATAAAAATAATAGAATAAAACCATTAATTTTTTCGGATGATTATAATATGTTTTTAGTGTTAAATAAGGGACTATTGATAGATATAAGATAAATTGGATATTGTTGATGCCCTAAGAACTGATTAATGATATGTTGACAATGTCGTACAAGTTATCATTGATGGAGTTTACAAAATATAATTATTTATGGTATATATTAAAATAATATGTGCTTCATTTGATTAATGAGGAAGCATGTATGTTTTTATCGAAGTTTAATGGTAATTCAAGTAATTATCATGATTTATAAGAATATATAACCAAGGTATTCACATATTTGGTATGTTTACATTAAGAGTTACCAACAACTATTTTGGGGACTAATATTATGTTTATTTTTTTATAATTTTAGTGACCTTCATTATAAATTATAAATTATGGAACAGTCTTAAGATTAACCATTTATTGGGTTGTTTAAGATGAACTTTAGATGTGGTTTTAAGGATAAATATATTACTTCACTATATGAAAATTTATTTAAATTATATTACAAGTGATAATTTTTTGTATGATGATAACTGGTGATAGAAGGAATGAATAATCATTATAATATGGATTTTATGATATATTAGTGATCAAGGCATAAAAAATTCAACTTAATTATTTAAATTAAGAGATAAAGGGGAAATTTATACAATACAAACAAAGTGATGAAATTGAATTTACAATATAAAAGAATGATAATCCCTAGGAATATTGGTACCTTTGAAATTATTGATCTTATCGAGATGGTAGCCTATATATTGGAACTTCCCAAAAAACAATATCATGTCTATGGTTTGATCAATGTATTTATCCTAATGATTCACCTACCTGATCCTTCACATGTACCTAACTTAGAGGTCATACTGATGGATCTTTATAATTTTTACAAGAATTTTTTTTTCATGATTCTAGATCATACAAATTAATTTATATAAAACATGTCCACTCATGAGGTCAAATTTTTTTGATGAATCCACCAGCTTGAGAAAACTATGTGAGAATAAATGGATATAATATGGTATAAGTATCCTCATTTTTTATCTAAGTGATAAATTTAAAGGGATAAAATCAATTTGTGGTGTTAGAATATAACACCCTCATATTTTAGGAAATATATTTTTCAAATAATAATTATTTCTTAGACAAATTGCATTAGGCGAAACAAATAGTTTAGTTTTGGTTACATGAATCACTCATTTTAGCTTTCATTACACCCAACACCAAGTTTTAATGAAACATCTCATACAACTAAAATATTATTACTTAATATGATAGTTATCGCATAGTCATTGGAATAAAATGTGTTAATAGGATTAACAAATTTATTAAATTATATGGTTTTTAAATGTTTATAAAATGAATTATTTCTTGACCAATTAATTATAAATGAAAATATGTACCATTTAAAAATAATGGAAATATTTTTTCAAAAGACAATTTTTATGTACACTTGCATGTGATAACTCACTAAAATAAACAAATAAATTTTGGAAAAATAATTTAATGAAATTGATATATTATATATTAAATCCATTTTTTTCACATTCAACCTATGTTATTTTTAGACAAGAGATAAAAATAAATGAAATTATACACGTAAATAATTATTATTCTAAAAAAGAATTTTTTTCACATTTTGAAAAATATTTATAAAAATATTTTAAATTTATTTTTTAAAATTTTAGTTGACAAAATTGTATTAATAATTTATATCACCATATAAAAATTATATAATGTTGATATTTTGGGAATTTTTTGAGAAGATAAATTGTTTGATGGGTAGTAAAAATAACGGGTTTTATTAAGAATTGTCATTTCTTTTAAAGAATAAAAAACCTGAAAATTATTTTAATATGGTTTTAAATGTAAATTTATTAAAATAATATATCTATTAATTAAATTTATGTAATTTTAATAAAATTCATAGTGACTTTTTATATATAAACATTTTAATCTTTTGAAACTGATCTCTTTGGAAATCATTTTTTCATCCCATATGCATGATTAATTTTAACTTAAAATTTTCCACTTATGTAAATTGAATTAACCATAATTTATAATATATACTTATTTAAAATAATATATATTATATAGTAAATTAAAATTAATTTTGACAAAAATGAACAGTATGAATAGTTAAAATTAATCACTATAATTATGGTGGAAATGGGTTTGCCGGAGAGTTATCTTAAAAATATAAGTGATAAAATGTCTTATAAAATTTTCGTCACCCATTGGATAAAAATATTTATTACTTATAACCTCTTATGTTATATAATTTCCCATATTATTTTCCCTTTTTAATGTGAAAAATGTATTCACATTATTTTCTTTTAAAAATTTACAAGTGTTCCTCGCACCTCAGTTATAAAAGGCTACCCCTCTCATATCCTACTGACACTTAAATAAACAAGTTTTTTTTGGACAATAACTGAATGAAAAACACATCTTAATTCCAACATAATTTCCTAAAATCCTTTTTCTGGTCATAAATACATCATAGGAAGGATTTTGGTGGAAGTGAATAGATGTTTTCGAAATAAGATATAACATACCTAACCAAGCGTTTTATTTTATTTCTTCATCCACCTCATTAAATTATTATTAAACCTTGATTATATAATAAAATCAATATCTAAAATATTATTATACTTTAGGATGTTAATATAATAACTTAAATCTATATCCACTTCCATCAAATTGTATACAAAATCATCATTCATTTGATTGATAGACCACCGCAATGAGAACATGTACTATTCATTTTACATCAGGACCTGTCATATATTAATATAATGATGAATTTAATTTTAATATTATATAATTAAAATAATATTATAAATTTTTATTTATAATAACACATATTTATTCTTACCTCATAACCCATTGGAAATCTATTACATCACTCTTGTATACGATGTTATACAACCTCATGAACCAATGTGATATTTTTACCAATTTTGATTTATAGGGATGGTAATAATGAGATATTAAATGAATATATATTATTTTGTGAACATAATTATACGTACTTAATTATTATATTACATAAATATTCTTACATTCCATTTTTTGGGTGATACAATAACACAGTTTGAGTGTACAAAAGACTATCGCCTTGGGAAGTGATATATTCATTTTTCTATAACACTTTTCATGGATGGTAAATAAGAAAACCTTATCTAATATATTATATATATATGAAATAATAAATATTCTTTAAATGTAATGTTTTGTTTAACTTTGTTTCATTTCATATGTCTAGAAAATAGAAACATCATTTGTGTATACGTACGATCTACCGTCTTTAAGAATGATGTAATTAAGTTTCTATATCTAACTTTTATGGATTACTATAAATAAATATATAATGAATATATATGATATTTATATAATGTTTACCATTATTTTTATAATTTAACCAAGAATAATGTATGAGGACTTATAATAAAAAAATCAAATCATATTTGAACAACAATGTTGTTATTACCCAAAACATGATTTTAACAGGGACATGTTAGTAGACATGTAATAAAAGTTCATATGTAAATAATATATAGTATGATATATATAATTATATTTATGAAATATATGTATAAGAAAAATATATTTATTATGAATTATTATTGAATGATTATGAAGGAAGTCGAGACTTGATGTAATAGATTTCTATCTCACTTTTTACTACTGTGAGACATATGCCGAATTTACCACCTATTTATTTTATGCAAGAATATATACTACCCAATAATGCATTTTAAGAATATAATCCTAGAAATTATGGTTATTTAAATATCCAAAATAGGATATCTATTTCATGTGGTTTAGATTCAAAATTTTCCAATGTCGTAAATGATATGCGTCTCAAATTTTCTTCATTGAGACATATATTGTGCTATGTACCTATATTAGTTTATTATGTGTAAATAAAACCACTTTTATATGTAATATAATAAATTTAATTATCCTAGTGATATTTTTTTTCTTTTAATTTTTTTATTTCATGGTGATTATGATTTAATGTATCCAAAGTGGTAATGTCTTTATTATGCAATTTCATTATTTATCTGGATTGTTTATGTTTTTTTCTTGATTTTGAGGATGAAATATTATTACACTTTTTCCATGAAAGACATAACCATTATTTTAATCTTTTTATGTCAAGTTAATACATGTTTTAATTTCATTTTCTTCTCATTATTTACTAAACATAAAAATTAATTTTTTAAGGTAAACCAACTTTATTTCTCTCTTCCGTCAAAAAACCCTTTTTATTCCAAATCCACGTTTTCTTAAAAAAGGTAATTTTTTCAAAAAATTATATAAAGGATTTATTAAATATAATTGTCCAATTTATTACATTTAATTTTTTGAAAGGAATATGAATCTCTATTTAAAAACAAGGATCATTTTGGTTTTATGTAAAATGTGTAAGGAATCATTGTTTTAATGTGTACATCAGGGAAACAAATTTCCACCATCACGGCCAAATCATTGTTTTAAATCATACTTTATAAGTTTCAATGATTATTTTCAAAGAGAAAATATCTAAAAAATTCAGAGTTATTAGTTATTGAGAAATTTATTTTAAAAAATAAATGTATATTCCCTCATGAAATGTTTTAACTGATTTTTATGTCTGTCTTTATATGTTTCAAGGAGGATTTCTAAATAAATGGATTTTGAAAATATTTTAAAAAAAAATTCAAAGGAATTTTTTCCTTAATAAATGATTCAGGTGGTCTTTCAAAGTATTTTTCCATCTTTCATGATATCCTTAGATACTACTTATGCTTTATAATGGATATGATCTAATGATATAATTTTTATTCATTCTATAGATGGTTTATTTTTTTTAAATCCATGTATATTCCATGGGATATTAAAATATAACGTGATTATGAAACCTGATTATTTTTAGGTGTTATTCTTTGATGAAATTATAAAATGATTATGAAAAATGTTTCTTTTTTGTAAGTTTTGATATGATGAAATGTTTACAAATCACATATGTTTTCAAGGGATTTGATATTATGAATATTTTATGATATTTTGGAACACATATGTATGTTTTTCATTATATGAGGGTGGTAATGTTATAACAAAGGATAGTGTTTATGCAATAACCAAGGAAAATGGTTATTTTATAACCAAGATAGGTGGGAATCTATCTACCTCCAATGTATAGGGTAAATTTTGATATATTATGAGACAAAAATAACTTGAATGGGGAGTAAACCCAGTTTAGTATAAGAAGTTTTCCACTAATATCATTTTTTGAGTGAACCTTGACTAATATTATGGTTTTGGGAGTGAACCCATTCTACTACGATATCCATATAAGTAACACTTGATTAATAAGGAAATGGTATTCTATGCTTATGTGTATGACACAAATCTATGTTTTATACCACTGTTTTTTAATCACAACTCATTTTATTTAATTCCATTGTGATTCATGTCTTATGAGTTCCGAATATTTATGTCATGTATCATTTTTTTTATCTATGATATGTAGGGTATAGTTTTCAAATGTCAATCTCATGTTCTCACACCCTTATTCTCGTATTATATTGATATCTCCATTGTTTTCTCTTAATGATAATATGGTCTCACCCAATATTATGTTTTCATTCCCTATGTTATTAAGAATGGGTTTATGTTGGGTATGAATATGAAGTTTAATAAATGGGATGAACTTTTTGGGATATATTGAATACATTTCATGAAAAGAGAATATAGTGTATCTAGTCATGAAAGAGACTTAACCTATATGGTCCACGATATTGTATTTTAGAAATTTATTTAATATTCATATAAAATGATGTAATATTTATGTGTGATAAATTTGGGTCTCTACATGGTGAGGCTACATTGAACACCACTGTCTATTTTATCTAACCATGATCTGAGATTTACCTCCATGTTCTGGAAGAGCCTCCAATGTGATTTAAATCATGAGTTGATCATCAGTACTGCTAATAATTCCAAAAATGATGGCTAGTCTGGATGGACTATTCATACACTAAAAGACATGTTTATTAAATGCTTGATGGACATTAAAGGAGGAAAGAATCAATATTTTATTCTAGTTGAGTTCTCATACAATGATAGTTTCTACTCTAGAAGCCAAATGGATCCATATGGATCCCCTTGTAGGAAGAGATGTGGAAAACCAATGTGTTTGGATGAAGTCGGTCAATGAATGATTTTGGGACCTACAATATTTGAGGAGATAGTATAAATGATCAGGGACATTAAGAACACAGTATAATATCTTAGAGTTTAAATAATTTCTATGTTGATAATAGTCTATGAGACCTAGAGTATGAGATTAAGGAAATTTTTTTTATCAATATAAATTCAATAAAATGATTCATGATATATAAGAATAAGGTAAATCTAGGACCTGGGTTCAATAAACCCTATCAAATTATTTATTTGGTCATAATTTTTCCTTATCCACTAACACTCCCACTAACCCTTTATCATGTACACATTGAATTCCATGTACCCTTCTTAAGGAAGTAAAAACAAGATCCCTCTCATGTACTGAATTAAATGGCGGTATAGTTGGAATATAATATCCATTATGAGTATCCGCTAATTAAGATATTGGACCAAAGAGATAAATTTATAAAAAATATTATGACTCACCTGGTTAAACTGATATGGTAGAACTATAAATACAAATAGGCTACCTATGAATTGAAGGGAGCCAAAAAGAGGAAGAACCCTCATCTATTTTCACCTTAGTATTTAATAAAAAAATTTACAGTTAAAATATTCAAGTGAGTAATATTTTAACAGCCCATGTTTTTAAAAGGAAATTAATTATTGATAGCATTTGTGACAAGTAACACTGAGCCTAAATGAACCATGATTATTTATAACTATTATAACCTAGCCATTAAATGGATGGGTATGAAAGATATAACTACTTTATGAAACATATATAAAGTACCTAATCAATGAAAATTTATTTATAATTTCCTTGTAAATATGCACTTAATTTTTAATGAAGATATTTTATTTTTCAAAAATATGTTTTCATAAAAAATTATTTTATTACATTATCTGAGAAAATATATTAATTAATATATGGAAATTTTATAATTTTCTAAAAAATATTTTAAAATAATTATATCCAAATTATGTTAGGGTTTTTGTTTTATGATTTTTCTAAATTGTTTTATTTTTCAATGAGTAGTGAAAAATACTGATTTTTTCAAATGTTGCCATTTATTTTCATTTAATAAAGTGATTTAAATGAAACATTATGTTTTTTATTTGGTATTATAGTAAAAAAATTAGTCATTTTATATATAATAATATAATTATTTTCATTTTAATCATCGATTTTTAAAATTAAGGTATAAGGTAACCTAAATGCTTCAAAACTCGATTTTCTATAAACTATTTATGAGTACATAAAGTTTATCTGTTTTAGTTAATTTAAAAAAACCCTTATATGTAAATATTTGAAATATATTAATATATTAATAATATATTTATATGATGTGAAGTAAAAATAAATATAATTTCTATTCATAGAGTTAATATATGGACATCTATTACTTGAAAAATGCATTTTTTGGAAAACCATTTTTCAACAGTTTTTGTGAGTTTAATGTTAAAATTATTTTATTCAAATATTTGATATCAATTTTATAAAATGTATTCAGTATTTATAATAAAATTAATTAATATTATGTAATTATTTTAACTTAATTATTGTCATCATTAATAATAAAAATAGTAAAAAAATTTATTATCATGGTGAAAAACTAAAATTGTAAAAGTGGGTAACATTACAAATAAATAGAATAAAATATTTAAAACATAATTATTCTATTTTTTTAGATTTTAATTGATAATAAAATATTTAAAATATATAATCTACAATTTTAGATGAACCTGGATTGATAGTGACTTCCTATAATAGAATAGTTTTTTTGTTTTTAAAAAATCACATTCCCTCGCACTTATAAAAAGGGAACCTCATGTCACATACATTATGTATTTAAAAATACATTTATAATGTCCAATACATTCTTTAATTATCTAGAAACATTATAGAGTCCTTGTATTTACCATAATTCAAATCTCTAGAGGCCTTAGGTATATTCCTAAATAGGTGGTTTGAAGATGTTGTATCGTTCTTAACCAAGCATCATTTTTTTTTGTTCTTACACCTCTCTAAAATTGTAAAAAATCATTATTATATAATAAAATTGTAATCTAACTTATAATAATATGTTATTATGTTAATGTAATAACCTAAATAAATCTCCACTATCAACACATGGAAAACAGAACCTTCATTCGTGTTTACAATAGAATACTGTCTCACGAAGCGATATACATAATTTTGTATCCTTGACTACCATAGTTGTTAATTATTATGGATTTAATGTATATATATGATATTAATGAAAAATTAATTTTTATATAATTAATATACCAAATACCATTTTACCTTACCATATATTGAAAAATGATATCGTCATTCATGTTTACGGCTAACATAGCCTCTCAAAGAAATGTGTTTTGTTTTTATTATTACTACACATGGATAGTATATGTAAGTTTATTTAAATAAATAATTTTATATTTAATATTTAATTAAAATTTAGAAAATCTAAAATAACACATATCTTCTTTTCATAACAATCCTTCAAATATAGGAACATTACTCATGTATATGTATAACCTACCATCTCCGTGAGTATAACATAGTTAGTTTTTCATAACCATCTACATGAATGGTTATTAAAGTATAATTGTGTTAAAAATGATAATTAGTCAATGATAAATTTTATAGATATGATGAATTATGAATCTCTTTTATATTAGGCCACTTACTGAAGTGATTTTCGACATATGATCTGAACATCGTCAAAACATCCAATTTGAAATGACATGATTAAGTAACTGAATATATCAATATAATAAATAAAATAAAATAAACATAAATATTGAACCATTATACTAATAAGTTTAATAAATAACTTTTGTTTATTATGCAGGAAGATAAATAACAGACGTGATGAATTGAGTTTTCATTAAGGAATCTCTCCAAACCATCCTTTCCTTTGGGTTATGATCTTTATCTATCTAAATCAATTGATTCAAGTATTTAATATTATAGAATGATTATAAATTATATATATATATACCTCAAATATATACTGAGCTTATTATCCTATCCATTGACAGGGTAATACACACATTATGTTCTTTTCTCAAATTCCATCATTATAAAATTTCATTTGATTATAATATAAATAAATATTATGAAACACATATTTTCCATGGGTAATTCCTATGTCATTCATTATGATTGATTTCAATTATTTTAAACAGATAAAATATGAAAATTTTATAATAGGTGTTCTTATATAGATTTCCAATTTATTTGGAAAATATTTAGACTCATGATACATTTTGTATGGAATTATGGAGTAAACCAAATCAATTATAGGACTTTTTCTACCATGTGATATTTTTTAGGCAGTTAGTCATGACACATTTTTATGTTCTTTTTGGAATTATCACATTTAATATATGACCATGATGTTATTACACCATGTTTATTATGTTATTCTTCTATATTAATACTCATTTGGTTTCTATTTTATGATAACATGTTATGCATTTGAATCACATGTTATGTTTCCTTATTATGTTTATTAACCAATGATTTTTAGCTCACCATGTTCAATTATATATTCCCAAATTTATTATATATAGTTTTATTATCTCTAATGGATTTAGTAACTCGTTATGGAGAATAATATAAGAATTTTATGTTTTATGTTTTCTTTTGATGTATGTTATACCTAGTCTTCCAAAGACAACAGGTCCCACAATCATGGGGTTGTACTTATTGTATATTTCTGTTTAAAAAATATAATAATATGTGAAAAGGGAATTTTTATATATACATATGATAATTACCATGTCTTTATATATCCTATTCCATTTCTTATCTTTACCAATGTGTAATGATACATAAAATTAATCGTTTATCCTATACCACTTTATAACATCCTCGACTTAATAGTCCCTCAAGTAGCTGAATCGGGCTGGATATGTGACCTCATGCCTCTTTCCCCATACTATAGGGGTTATTGACTAGTATATATTGTGTAATAAATAATATAAGGATATTATACCCTCTATAATAGAGTGAAAATTCCATAAGAAACAAAAATAGATTAGTAGAAATTTTGAAGAGAATATAATAAAAAAACACGTATCCCTTGAAAATCAATAGAAAACACCGATAATTCAATAATAAGAATATCATGTTATGACATGGTGGAATGTAAATAAAATACACTATAAATTTAAAAAATAAAAAATTATAATAAAAATAAAATAAGAACTCCCATATCTCAACCCTGAACCCTATGTCGCTCTCATATCCATGCCCTAACCCATCATATAAGAAACAATAAAAAACAAGGTCCCTTTCCCTGGTCCAGACCTACATTTATGAAAGCATTTAGGGTAATAATTGGTGTCCCATATAGGGCATGAGTAAAACTCAATTATTCGACACCATAATGTCTAAAAAAATACAGTCTTATATATATAGTAAATTTATAAAGTTGACCAAAAAGGTATTAATTTATTCCATTAATATTGCACATGAAATAAATCAAATTCTCCCAAGATCTAGGTTGACACCCGTGGTTAGCCCCAACAAACATTGGAACCAATATGGCTATCTCTATGGAAATCATGGAACCATTCCAACCATTTACAAAACCCATTGTAGGTATAACCCATAAATCAACATATAAAAACTAGAGTTGTTCCCTATAATAATGAAAACATAATCTGGCCAAGCCTTATAAGGATTATTAAACAATTGGTCCAAGCCCTATAATAATTAGAATATAACCATTAATAGACCTATAATAATTATAAAATAAAAGGACCAATACCTATAAATATTACAATATAATCAAGCATAATCATAACATATGCAATCACAAGGAATTTAGTTAGATTCATCAAGATTCTATTTAATTAAAAATTACTCTTGATAAGGCCTGAATCAAAATTATTATCATAATTACCTAAATCATATTCTATATTTTTTTAAACACTAATTGTTTTTACCAATCATATTAACAAAATTTTAGTTTATGTGATCCCATTTCAAGCATTTACAAAAATTTCCCAAGTTATTCCAATCCATAATATTTAGACATTAATCATCAAATTTCCACATCATATCAGAGATCTATGATCAATTAAGACATGTCACAACATGTTAAAGGTTGGATAATCTATTTAGTGGTCACAAGTATTTCCATGAATACCAATAGACCAAAATAAATCCATTAAGAAGTATATACATGTATAAATCATCAAGAAGAAAACAAACCAATTATTTAAGTCACTCACATGACATACTGGTGTTATCACACAAATTGGAAAAACTAGGATAATTGAAATATAAAATTAGGGATAAGTTCATCAACACCCACCTCATAAAAAATAAGATAATTAAAAAATCCCAATTTCCCAAATTAGTGTTTGGTTCCTTTTATATTCCCTTTAAACACTAGGAATATAACACAAATATTGGAAGGATCTTATCACGAAAAATTGATCCTTAGATGATGGGGGTCTAATTCAATGGAAAGGCGGTCTAAAAGTATATGCAAATATCCTTTGTGTTCCTAAGGTTAAAAAGAAAAATCTTGGATCAATAGGATTTTAGATTATTAATGGGTTATTTATATATGGGTTGCTAAAAGGAGGATCATGAAACAACCTGCTGGTCCATGCCACAAAACCATGATAAACTATAACTCATTCCATGAGACCATGATTCAACTTCCCTTGCTCAAAGCGTGTTCAAGATACATACCAAGGTCCTGACATAGATCCTCTTTACCTTGGGGTAGACCATGATGCAGGCTAGCACACCATGACACAACCATTGCTTATCCAAGGAAGAAGTTGCGCCACAACCTACTTCAACACTATAGGGGTATTGGATTGGGTAGAACCAACAAAGACCAACCCCAAGACCCTTACACTAAATCCACTATCTACACACCATGGTGGTCATCATCCAAGGTAAAGCTAATGTCACAACCATACTACACGGTGTAGCTATTCTATAATTAGAGGAGGACTTGGAAGTCTTGTAAAAACACTAATGCTAATACATTGAGATCCACACAGAGTGAGACAAATTATGGCTTAACATACATCTCCACACAGTAGTCTACCATAAAATAGAGTATTCTTCAGCACCACTCCCCATGCATCCTTTATCCGATGAACTCACACCAATGAAGTATAAAAAAATTTCCTAACAAAAAAATAGTCTTAAAGAGGTAAATCAAAAATTTAAAAGGGGAACAATTGGAATAATAGAGGATCCTAGAAAATGGGTATACCAAGTTATGTAGGATGATGATTGAAAGAGTGGATACATGTAATAGATAGTTGGGAAAATATTTTTCAAAAAGGTAGGTGTGTATTTATATAAAATATTAGAATCTATAGTCAAACCCACCACTATTATAATATTTTTCAGTATTATTGCATGAAAGGATTAACATATTGTGTATCATGAGGTGTAGACGATTTTAATTATTGTAGATCAAAAATAACCCATTTATATGATGAATAAAATATATTTTTCTAGTATAGAAAGAAAAAAATGTTCAAACATAAGAATATGTTATATTTATTAAAATAAATACCTAGGATGTGGAATATGAATTTTGATGAAATTATTTTTAAACATACATATAAATGAAATTTCAAAAAAAATAAAGTTTTTTCATGATTTTTGGTTAAGAATAAATTCTAATATTTTTCTAAATATATGACATAGTAATTGTAACATCATGTATGAAAAGGCCTAATGAGGTAAATTTAATTTATGTTGAGTAGTTTCATGTTAAAGATATTTGAAAGGATAAAAAAATTAAGAATATGAATATCAAGGGAGAAAATAGGAATATTACCATGATTACATCACATGTTAATTACACTGGAAATATTTAAAAAAAATATTAGTATAGTAGATGAAAAGTCAGTTTTTATTCCCATGGAAAATAATTTTATATGTAATAAGGTTCAATAACAAATTAAAAAAATAATATGTTAAGTATGCAGAAACTATAGCTTATACATCATATCTTGGATGTGTTTTTTACATCATGTTTTATACTTGATCATATATTTATCATTTTATGGGAGTAGTGATAATGATCATGTCAATCTAAGAAAAAACTATTAGCATGCCGTGAAGTGGATAATTGGGTATATATAGGGTTGAAAGTAAGTATATATATTCTTTAGGAAAGGAAATTCACTATTACGTTACATGAATTATAACCATATAGGTTATATTGATAACATGAGATGTACTATAATAATTTTCTTTACTTGTGGAGAAACCATATTATGTTTCATATCTTAGTTACAGAGGGTGTTAGTGTTCTCCACCATAGATGTAGAGTGAATTACTGAAATAGATGCTAATTAAAAGGTTGTTTGGAAAAATAATTTCATAAATTTGGTTGATTGAAAGTAATCGGTGAATTTAATATAAATTATATCCAGAGTGATATACATAATATAAATAAAATAGTGGTTTAGGATAAGATCTTGTATATCCAGATAAATTAAATTTTCATTACTGACATAATATATCCAAGTTTACAAACATTATAGAGTGTCTAATGAACCAAAAATCCCTCTAATATGGAAATAAAGATGATTTTTATTGTTAAAATGTGGACTTTTTTGGACTCTATTAGACTTCACTTATGATTGGATGTTTAGAGATAGAATATGAAAAAACACTGAGGGATCATGGAAGAAGGATAGTTGTTGGACCATTTTCAATTGGTAGATTATTGATTTGATGGATCCCATTCAATTAGATTATGTTATTCTAGGTAATATATTGAAATATTAATTACTTATTTAGCAAATTTTACTATTAAAACATCACTGTGAGGTATTTGATAGTTTTAGGGAGTTAGTGTTACCTGACCAAAGGTCCGCGGGGAAAGGTGTAACACCAATAGTAAGAGGTATGTGATAATATTTTATGTTTTTTCTTGAGATTTTGTTTTTTTTGAAATTATTCATAATGAGTTTTAATTATATATTTTTATTTTTTTAATGAAGTTTAAAAAGTATAAAATCAGAACACAATTCATGGAAACCTTATTAATTCTATAGGTAACTGTGTTGTATGTTGAGGTTGTCGATGGGGGTGAGTGAATATTTTAGGGAAACTATGAAGATCCCTATGTATCTGTGTGACATGGTGACCATGAGTTTCATATGGTTAACACACAATTTAAAAAGATGTTATAAAACCATGCTTTATAAAAGTTATCAGATAGAAATGACTACATGGCTTGTAAAAAAGTTAGTATACTGTATAGCCCAACATTGTGACATGGTGAATTAAATTGGGAAATTCGAATTTTAACATGAAAAAAATCCTAAAAATACTCATTTTACTTTTTTCTTATATTTTATCAACCCTTAGCCATCCTGTAGTATATTTTGGTGATATGTTTCCTTATGAAGGCTATTTTCAATAGATATATTCATTAGATCTTGGAATCAAAGGTAAGTCACCATACCTCTATTCTCATTCATGATATTCTCATATTCTCTTCAAAGAAACCGTATATTGGATCTGTTAAGGATTGATATACGGTTTGGATTAGGTTTTTATGATCTTTATTTTGGATATATTGAAGTAAAGAGAAAATTATTATGTATCTACCAAGATTTTTTTGTTTCATCATAAATTTAATATGATAGAGGTAGAAGGATTCTCTCTCTCTCCCTTTAAACTTTTCTATACCGTGAATGAATTAGATTTCTAAAAAAAATTCATATATTCTTAGGGGACAAACCCATGATGGAATATTTACAAAATCTCTTTGATTATATGGTTTGAGAAAACATACACAATATGATTACTTCAAAACTTAAAGTAAATATTATTTAAAAAAATTATGGCCTAAAGTGACATTTTCTTATATAATTTGGAGCATGTTCATGATTTAATTTTATTGGGACTTGTTTTTTCAGACTTGGTTGATTCTGTAATTGGGAATCATGATGGTCCGCACCAGGAGATGATTTTCTAATGGTATGGGTCACTACTTATGAGTATTGAGATTATATTTGGGCATGCATGGGAGTC
This sequence comes from Viscum album, assembly GCA_963277665.1. Classification (NCBI taxonomy): domain Eukaryota; kingdom Viridiplantae; phylum Streptophyta; class Magnoliopsida; order Santalales; family Viscaceae; genus Viscum; species Viscum album. The sequence goes on along the minus strand of OY728119.1, from coordinate 601,853,350 downwards.
TGTGTATGTGTGGAACTAGAATTCCAAGTGGATTATGATTATGGAAAATATTGGTTAACTATTCTCTTATAGTTAAACTTGTATATTTTCCTCTTCCAACTTTTATAAAAAATCCCTCTTGTTAAATATTTCCAAACCTTAGATGATTTTATATAAAAAATTCTATATTTTTTTGTCTTAGTGGTGTGTGTGAGAATATTCTAAATGATTTACTACTAGGATGTGTCTTCACAAATTTCATATGAACCATGGTGTGTATAAAAAACATTATATTTCCTGACAAATTTAAGGGAAATATTTCATATTTCTTGATTAGAGCATCATTGAAAGACCCCAAGCTTCTACGATATGTTTCTCTATGAATAATGTAATAGCTTGCGTTGTATGCAACTTCGAGATTCTAACACATCACGACCAATCAAACTAGCCATTATGAATAGTAATACCCACCTTTTGAAATTTTATCAATTTTATCATTCAAAATTGACTTCATTTTTGGGTTCAGAATATCTAAATTATCTTAGGGTGAAGTTTTGGTATTTTTCTGAAAACATTCAGTTTTTGATAAATAGTGAAAAATACTAAATTTTAATTAAAAATAGCTTTTTTTAATCAAAATGATTTATAATGATAAATAATACTATTGAGTGGTTTTTAAGTATAGTTATTTTATAGTTTTACCATTTAATCCAATGTATGTGATTGGATGTAATTTCACATTTAAACTAGACATAAGCTAGTGTTAATATTTTGATAGTTATTATTTCTTAGAAACACGCTTTTTTGTTTTGACAACGAGAATTAATTTTAAATTAATTTCGGCCACTTATGTGTTTTGAATTTAGAAAAATAGATTCAACATTTAGAATCAGGAGTCCAAATCATGTAAATAGGTAACTTTTATTTTTATACATTTTGAATCATTATTTCGGTAAATATTTTATTTACCATGGTTAAAGGGTAAATCCGGTAAATTAGGGTAACAAAATAGTATTATAATAATATTAAATTACCCTAACACGTGTTCGAACCCTATTTTATGATACATGTTCGACCACGGAAATCCTTGGGTCGATATAGGTACCCCATGGAGCCACTTGTAAGTGATAACGACACTTTATATTAATTAAGTTAAAGTAAATAAAAAAATGACATAAGCATATATATTTTAATAAAACTACTTTTACATAGAGTTATATATGTTATCTCATGTACTATAAATGTTAATTAGAAATATATAATTATTTACTACATAATGGTATTTTATTTATAATTTTTAGACATTGAATAATGAAATTTATTTATGACACAATGAGGACGCAGTATTTTCCTTATTAATGAAAGTATCAAATCATTGGTATTACAAATGTTAAAATATATATAATTTGAAAGTATTGATGCCATAAAAAAAATTTCTAGGTTAATGTGACATGTTAGGATTTTTTAAGGGATTTTTTTTCGAAGTAATAATTCTGTTAGTAATTAAAAAAAGTAAAAAATAATGTCAACATTGATATAAAAGAGTTTTTTAAACAAATATTATATTATTAATTGATATTCAATTCATAAAAAAACTATGGTTCAAAAAAATTTCTAAAATAATATTATATATTTAATTAATTAACCACTTGAGCTTCTATTAACGTTTATAGTATGTTTATTAACCATATAATATAAAAATACAAAGAGACGTGGTAAATGTCAAACTATTTAACTAAGAGTTAAGTCAAGAAGATAAGGTTAATATAGTGACCAAAACCTGTCTAAAACCTATTGGTTTTGGGTTTTTTGACCCATCACCACCTAAAACTTTAAATAATTTATTTTTAACCAATTAATAACCAAAAAGTATTTTATTATAAAATAATATTTCAATCTTTTCCGAAGGTGCCCCTCACCCCTCTTATAAAAGGGCACTTCCCCTTCTGTCAAATTAAAACCTTCAAATCCATTTGGCTCAGCCAACCCATGCCCAAATATCCTCGCAACTATCCTCCCTTAATCCTATAGGCCTTAGTTTTGTCATAAAGTCATCCAATGGATCCCTTTTTATCAAATCAAAAGGAAGAAACCGAAGAAGAGGTAAATATTTTATCACCTCTTTCAAGTTTCTTTCTTCTTCCACTTCCTCTTGATTAGTTGTTTCCATTCTAAAATAATAACTACAATATATTCTATATATTGTGATGTTATTATAAATATGGTACAACCATGTTCATTATTCTATCCATCCTTTGAATGACATGTCACCATACGTGTGTATGTATGGCTTACCGTCTCCATGTCGTGGAGTAGTTATTATTAAATTCATTATTATTTGGATGGGAATAATAATGATGTATAATTGATGTAAATAATAAATATAACATGATAATTATTCTGTATATATGATATACCATCCAATTATATATTATTTTATTATTGAAATAATGATATTGTCGCTCGTGCGTACGTACGGATTACCGTCTCCACGAACATGATGAGATTGATTCCCCATCGTATCCATTCAAGACTAATTTTAATTTGATTATTAAAAATAATATTTAAAAACTTAGTATCATTATGAATATTAATATGATACATCCAATCCATAACAAACATTACTTATGTAACAAAGCATAAAAAGAAAAACAAATCAGTTAACACTAGAAATGAGGATAATACTAAAATATTATTAACCATGAAATATTAAAAGATAATATATGATATTAAATTAATGTATGTAGTTCTTGAATAATTTAATATTTTTTTACCATTATACTGGAGGTTAACCTACCCTCGACCAAGGAAATGTACAAGGTAAGGGTTAATTCTACTGTCTCTGTATTATCCGAGGTTGTTTTTACGTAAGTATCTACTGGGACCTCTTTATCATCCACATCCATGTTTCTTAAAAATGTATTTCAGAACATTTTTAATATTTACTTGAATATGGGTTAATTTAATTTATTCCTTTATTTGAACTTATATGTTTTGAAAGGAATCTTTTAGTCATTTTCCGAATAATGTACATTATGACCTTTTCAACAAAATTAAGGTAAGAATGTATTTTTTTAACTTATACGGTGGGTGCGGTTATTCTCAGCCATTATAACATCAACAAAGATTACCTTAAATCTAATAATAATATTTTTAAAATAAATTTTTACTTTTATAATTATGTAACTTTAATTGATTTCAAAAAAAATAAAGAGATATTTCTCTCAAATAGTTTTGATTTCATCTATGTCAACATCCTTTGATGGATTTTATACTTGTTTGAAGTCCATTCATTATGATACAAATATTCCATATTTTATTTATGGTTTAGTGATATGTTTGACAGTGGATGTGTTATTTTCATACCATTCATGGTTTTTGGTTAAAGTATTGACATTTCGTATGCTAGTTTTAATACGAATTTTTATTTTATATTTCAACCTTTTCATATGAGGAATGTATTGGACTTAGTATGTGATGGGTGGAGCCTGCTACAACACCTCAATGCATCGGTAGGTCTCATGAGACAACTAGACGGGGAATTGAATGAGGCCTTTCCCAGTTTGATATATGGTTTTGGCCGAGGCCATAATCATTTTTAGACGTCTTGGCTGAGGCCTTAACAAACTATTTCAGAATGTCCAACATTATACATTACCTCATTATGAAAATAATATTGATGGTTCATGTGGTCGTTGGACTAGTAAAATACCCATTATTATGTTTTATTATTGAATTATTTACTAATCTTATATTCCTTCTATAAAAGAGTTAATTTTTATTACTGGTAAAGGCATGTGTTTTCAGTTATTCACCATGATTAATATTTATGTTATCTTACACTGTATTTATTACCCTTACTGAGTGTTTGAGCTAACCCATTTCATATGTTTCATTTTCCCAGGATATGAAGAAGTTAATTATTAGTGACTTTCAGGCTTAATCTAGGAATATTGGATGTTTCTAAGGGAATAAACTAGTGTTGTATTTCTTTTCAAGTTGTAAAGTTGAACTTATGTATAAATCTTGTTTCCAATAATACAAAACCGATCAGTCTTTCGAGACATGATTTCCTGGTGATCGTTACAATGTTGTGTAATAATGCACCAATTCTGAGTAACTGGGGTCGGGGCATTACAGTTGGTATCCGAAGAAGTTTAGTACAAACCTTGGAATCTAGATTTAGATAAACTCTAATTAGAGCACATTACCCTAGGATAGACTCTGAAGATTAGAATAGAAGAACATCCAAGAATTTTAGTATTGTAGTGATTTTTTGAGTTTTCCAAGCAATACATCCCTATCTAGATACGAGCAGGTAGAGGCGGCTCTGGCATAGATGTACCTAGGGGTAAAACTAGAAAACACCACTTTGATCTATACTCAAACAAGAACTGGTGCACGACAATGGGCCTTGATGCACTCTTTCTTACAACACTCCTTAGGGATATGCTTAAGAAAATTTACATTTTCATTAAAAAACATTATGAAGGGTTTATGAGTACATACTTCCTCAACAAAAACATTTTTATGATTATGGATTACATCCATAAAGTATTCAGTTTATATTAAGTGTTTTACAAGTTTGGAATTATGTATTTCGATTCATAAATTAATATAGATTATTACATTGTTTAGAAATGGCTCCTAGTGGAAGGAATGAAAATCGTATCAATGCACGTAATCCATGCAGGGATTTCCCTCCTACTCAGGATAATTATAGTGGAGTTGCTAATGAAACTAGTGCTGATTAGATTATCACCATACTGGGACAAATCACTCAAGTTATGAATAATAACCTTAACCGTATAGAGCACCCTGATCCACATCATGGAGGATCAATGTTAGATCGCTTCACAAGGAAACAACCACCAATATTCAATGGGAGTATAAATCAATTACTGGCTGAGCAATGGATGAATTCATTAGAGAAAATATTGCACGCCTTGGTGAGTAGAGAAAGGGAAAAAATTTTCATGGTAGTTTACCGCCTCACTGGAGATGCTGATCAATGGTGGTCATTGATTCAAAACACAAAGGATGATGAGGAAGTATCAAATATGGAATGTACGGAGTTTAAATATATTTTGTTTGAAAAATACTTTCCTCATGACCATACAGCAGATATGGAAAGAAAATTTCTGAGTCTGAGTCAAAAGGAGGATGAGAATGTCACAAAGTATGAAACTAACATTACAAGGTTAGCAAGGCATGGTGCAGATTATATATGTAACCCAATAATTAAGATTGATCATTTCTTGGATGGGTTAAAACCATTTCACCATCGATCATTAGTCTCAAAATCATTCTCATCGTACAAAGATATTGTCTCATGTGTTATCAAGATAGAAAAAGGTATTTTGTATGTATTATGACTTTAAATCAAAGATAGAGAAGAAGAGATATGTTGAAAACTCTGGGAAAGGAAATAATAAAATAGGGAAGAAGGGAAGAATTTGATTTCTGCCCTGTGATAATGGCGGAAGGAAGCACCCTGGTTCCTGTCTAAAAGGTAAAAGAGTATGCTACAAATTTGGAATGAAATTCTATCTTTCTGGTGATTGTAAGGGAAAGAAAGATGCTACCAATGTTCAATGATAAAATTGCAGGGAGATGGGACATTTTGGAAATGAATTTCATAAGTGTTAGGGAAATTTACCTCTAAAAAGGCCAAGGGATCAAGGCCACACTTCTGCGATCACTACTGCTGAGGTTGATGCTCTGAAAGATGTGGTGGAAGGTAATTTAATGGTTTCCTTATGTTTAGCCAATGCTTTATTTGATTTGGGATAATCACATTGTTTTATATATTCACCATTTTCTAAGAGAATTAGATATTTCTAATTTGATTTGATAAGGGAGTTTTCAGTCAAAACTCCTAAGGGAAGTATCATTGCTACAATGTTTTGTGAATCAATTTCCATTAGGGCATATAAATGTTCTTTATCTGCTGATCTCATCATCATATCCATGATTAAATTTGATATAATCCTTGGTATGTATTGACTTTCATACCATGATGCATAAATTTATTGTAATAAGAAGGAGGTTATGATTTTTGATGATGATGATAAAGAACACCTTATCTATAGAGCATAAATGTCACCACCTTGTTCTTATCTAGATACACCCCTAGTAGCTCCACTAAATTCAATTATTGGAGAGGAAGAGTATGAAATAACTATGGGTGAGGAAAAGAATGTTCGAATAGAAGATGTACATATTGTGCAAGAATATGTTAATGTGTTTCCAAAATATTTACCTGGACATCCTCCAGAATGAGAAATTGAGTTTTCCAATGACTTAATTCCTGGATCAAGGCCCATATCGAAGACCCCTTATAGAATGTCCAATTTGGAATTATTGAAACTAAAGAAACAACTAGAGGAATTGAGTAAAAATCGATTTATTTGCCCCATTGTTTCTCCATGGGGAGCCCCTATTCTTTTTGTTAAGAACAAAGATGGATCTATGAGGTTGTGCATTGACTATAGGGAGATCAGTGTTATAACAATAAAGAAAAAGTATCCCCTACCTCGCATTGATGATTTATTCGACCAAATTTATAAAGCTCAATATTTTTCAAATATTGACCTTCAATCTGGATATCATCATTTGTCTGTGAAAAAGGAAGACATTCTAAAAATATCATTTTGAACCAGGTACGGGCATTACAAGTTTACAATAATTCCCTTTGGGATGACTAATGTAGCCACTGTTTTCATAGATCTAATGAACAGAGATTTCAAGGAATATCTTGGGGATTTTGTAGTGGTATTTATTGATGATATCCTAGTATACTCCAAAATATATGAAGATCATGAAAATCACCTGTGCACCATTCTGAAAACCCTCAGAACAAATGAATTATACGGGAAGTTTATCAAGTGTGACTTTTGGTTTAGCAGGTTATTATCGATATTTTGTCCATAATTGTTCCTGATTGGCTAACCCATTAATGAAGCTCACATGTAAAGGGGTTAAATTTTTTTGCACAAAAGAGTGTGAAGAATGTTTCAAATAACTAAAGTGAATATTCGTCAATGCTTCTATCTTGACTCTACCATCGGGGAATGATGGGTTTGTTATTTATAGTTATTCCTCAATGAAAGGGTTTGGTTGTGTCCTTATGCAGAATGATTGAGTTATTACCTATGCATCATGATAGCTAAAAATTCATGAGAAAAACTATCCTACTCATGATCTTGAGTTAGCAGCTATTATATTTTCTTTGAAGATTTTGAGAGACTATCTCTTTGCTAAAAAATTTGAGATTTATACTGATCACAAGAGTTTGAAGTATATTTCCTCTCAGAAGGAACTCAATATGAGGTAAATGAGATGGATTGAACTACTCAAGGATTATTATTGCACGATACACTACCACTCTAGGAAGGAAAATAAGGTGGGAGATGCTTTGATCAGAAAGGATCATGGAGTTTTGAATAATATGAGAGTTGAAATGGATACTATTTTCATAGATCTAGTAATGATGGATATGGGAATAACCATGGAAGCAGAAACATTAATTCTTTTTCAAATAGTTGCGAAACCATATTTACTATTAAGTATAAAATTTTCTCAAGCCGATGATGAGTGGTTTCAGAAGAAGATTAAAGCTGAGAATAATGACAGATTGATTGACTTCGTATTTGAAGATGTAATTTAGTAATTTTGGAAGAGACTTTGTGATCCTGATATACCTGATCTAAAAATAGAATTGTTGGATGATGCTCAAAGCTCCAATTTCTCTATACACCCTGGGAGCACCAAGATGTATAGATATTTGAAGGAATATTTTTGGTGTAACAACATGAAGAGGGAGATTTACTATTTTGTTTCAAGATGTATGATTTGTGAACAAGTGAAAGATGGAAGTCAATAGCCTCGACGAGTCATGCAACCTATTCCCATACCAGAATGGAAATAGGATAATATTACAATTGACTTTTTCATGGGGCTACCAAGGACTCCTAGAAGGAATGATGCAATATGGGACATTATTGATCACCTTACCATGTCAACACATTTTATTTCTATAAGAGAAGATTTACCACTTGAACATTTATCAAGACTATCTATTAATGAAGTTGTAAGACTTCATGGAGTACCCCTATCGATTGTTTCTGATCATGATCCCCATTTTACATCAAGATTCTGGAAAAGTTTTCAGGAAGCCTTGTATACTGAACTTCGTTTGAGTACTGCCTACCACCCTCAAACTGATAGACAATCAGAACAGACTTTTCAAACCTAAGAAGTCATGTTGAGATCTTCCTCACATGGCTTTCAAGGTATCTAGGATCAATATTTACCACTATTATAATTTTCCTATAACAATAGATTCCATTCAAGTATTCAGATGGAACCATAATAAGCATTATACAGAAAGAGATGTCACACACCAACTTGTTGGGATGATGTTGGTGAAAGATAACTCATAGTCCTAGAACATGTTGAGAAAACGATGGAAAATGTGATGGTAATCCAAACCCACATCAAAGTATCTCAAAGTAGGTAGAAGAGCTAAGATGATAATCGAAGAAAGGATTTGGAATTTCAGGTAGGAGATCATTTTTTCTTGAAGGTATCTCCATGAAAGGGTGTTATAAGTTTCGATAAGAATGGTAAATTGAGTCCCAGGTACATCGGACCTTTCAAAATTCTAGAATGAATTGGGTTTGTAGCTTACTGTTTGGAAATGCCTCCAAGTTTTTCCAAAGTTCATGATGTGTTCTATATATCACTGCGGAGAAAATACATGTCTGACCCAACGCATGTACATACCTATGAAGAATTAGAACTGGGACCCAATCTATCTTATTGTGAAGACCATGTCAAGGTTTTTGATAAAAGAGAACTAGTGTTTAGAAACTGGACGACTTGTCTGGTAAATGTTATATGGATAAACCATAAGATGGAAGAGGCGACGTGGGAACCCGAGGAACTTATGACGAAGAACCACCCAAATAATTTTATTTAGTAATATTTTAGAAATTTTTAGGATGAAATTATTTGAAGGAGGGGAGAATTTAACACCCTAATCTTCCATGGTACATTTCGCTTTGAATAATGCAATAGATTACATTGTACGCAACTTTGAGATTCTAACACATTGCGACCAATCAAACTAGCCGTTATGAATAGTAATAACCACTTTTTTAAATTTTATATATTTTATCATTAAAAATGGACTTCATTTTTGTGTTTTTAATATCGAAGTTATCATAGGGTGAAGTTTTGGTATTTTTCTTAAAACATTCAGTTTTTGATGAATAGTGAAAAATACTAAATGTTAATTAAAAACAACATTTTAACCAAAATTATTTATAGTGATAAATTATATTATTGAGTGGTATTTAAGTATAATTAGATTATATTTTTTCCATTTAATCCAATTTTTTTCATTAGACATAATTTCACATTTAAACTGGACATAAGCAATTGTCAATTTTTTGATAGTTATTATTTATAAAAAAAAATGCTTTTTGTTTTAAAAACGGGAATTAAATTTAAATTTATTTCAGCCACTTATGTGTTTTGAATTTAGAAAAATATATTCCGTATTTAGAATCAGGAGGTACAAATTGTTTAAATATTTAACTTTTATTTTGAGGCATTTTGAATAATTACTTCGGTAAATATTTTATTTACCATAGTTAAAGGGTAAATCAGATAAATAACAGTAAAAGATATAATATTATCATAATATTAAATTACCCTAACATGTGTTAAAACCCTATTGGATAATATATGTCCAACCATTCTCATCCTTGTCTTGATTTTGGGACCCCATGGATCCACTTGTAAGTGATAATGACCCATTATATTAATTAAGTTATAGTAAATACAAAAATTACATATGCATATATCTTTTAGTAAAAAAAAATTTACATTGGGTTATATATGTTATATATTAAAATATAAATATTAATTATACATATAAAAATATTTCCTACATAATGGTGATTCATTTATAATTTTTATACATTGAATAATTAAATTTATTTATGACACAATGATGATGCAATATCATCCTTATTCATGAAAGAATCAAATAAATGAAATTATAAATGTTAAAATAAATATAATTTAAAAGTATTGATGCCATAAAAGAATTTTATAGGTTAACGTGACATGTTATAATTTATTAAATGAATTGTTTTGAAGTAATATTGTTATTATGAATATAACAAAAACAAAATAGCAAATAGTGTCAAAATTGACATAAAAGTGTTTTTAAAACAAATATTATATTATTAATTGATATTCTATTCTTAAAAATCCATGGTTCGGCCAAAGGTCTTAAATAATTTCATATATGTCATAAATTAACCACTTGAGGTTCTCTTGGATGTTTTTTGTAAGTTTATTAAATATATAATATAAAAATATAAAGAGACATGGTAAATGTAAAACTATTTAACTAAGAGTTAAATCTAGAAGATAAGGTTAATATAGTAACCCAAACCAATCTAAAACCTATTTTTTGAGTGGTTTTCGATCCATCCCCACCTTATCCTTTTAAAAATTCATTTTTTAGCCATTATAAATTGAAAATGATTTTATTATAATATAATATTTCAATCTTTTCCTAAGGTGCCCCTCACCCCTCTTATAAATGGGAACTTCCCCTTCTCTCAAATTCACACCTTCAAAGCCATTTTTTCCAGCCAAACCCTACAAAACTATCCTCCCAACTCTCCTCCCTTAATTATATAGGCCTTCCTTTAGTCATAAAGCAAACCTAAATATCCCTTTTGAACAAATCAAAAGGAAGATCCCAAAGAAGAGGTAAATATTTCATCAACTCTTTCGAGTTCATTTCTTATTCGACTTCCTATTTCATTGTTGTTTTCATTAAAAAATAATAAATCGTATATCTTCTATATATTATGATGTTATTATAAATATGGTACAACCATATTCATTATTTTATCCATCCTTTGAATGACATGTCACCATACATGAGTACATACGGCTTATCATCTCCAAGTCGTGGTGTAGTTGTTATTCAATACATTATTATTTGGATGGGTATAATTTTTAAGTATAATTGATGTAAATAATAAATAAAACATGATAATAATTATTTATATTTGATATACCATAAAATTAAATATTATTTTAATATCGAAAGAATGATATTGTCGCTCGTGCGTACGTAGGGATTACCATCTCCATAAACACGATGAGATTAATTCCCCATCGTATCAATTCAAGATTAATTTTCATTTGATGATTAAAAATAATTTTTAAATACTAATTATCATTCTGAATATGAATACGATGCATACTATCCATAACAAACATTAATTATGTAACAAATCATATAAAGGAAAATGAATTAGTTAACACCCAAAATAACGATAATATTAAAATATTATTAACAAAGCAATATTAAAAGATCATATATGATATCATATTAATGTGTATAGTTATTGAATAATTTAATAACAATTATTTCACCATTATACAGGAGTTTACCCTACCCTCGACCAAGGAAACATACAAGGTTAGGGTTAATTCTACAAACTCTTTATTATCTAAGGTTGTTTTTACGTAAGTATCTACTGGGACCTCTTTATTGTCCACATCCATGTTTCATAAAAATGTATTTCAATACATTTTTAATATTTACTAGAAAATGGGTTATATTCATTTATACCCTTATTTGAACGTATATGTTTTTAAAATAATCTTTCAGTTGTCTTCCAAACCTGGTGCATTACGACCTTTTCGAAAAAATTAAGGTAATAATGTCTTTTTTTAACATATACGACGCCTATGGTTATTCTCTGCCATTATAAAATCATCAAATAATCCCTTAAAAGTTTATAAGACTATTTTTAAAATAAATTTTTTCTTTTATAATTATGTAACTTTAAATGTTTTTAGAAAAGGAAAGAGATATTTCTCTGAAATTGTTTTGATTTCATTTATGTAAACATCCTTTGATGGATTTTATAGTTGTTTGAAGTCGATTCATTATGATACAAATATACAATATAGTACTGAAGGTTTTGTGATATGTCTGACTGTGGATGTGTTATTTTTATACCATTCATGGTTTATGGTTAAAGTATTGACATTTCATATGCTCGTTTTAATACTAATGTTTATGTTATACTTTTACCTTTTCATATGAGGAATGTATTACACTTAGTAAGTGACGGGTGGAGCCCGCTATAGCTCCTCTAGGCATTTGTAGGTCTCATGAGACAACTAGAAGTGGAATGGGCCGAGGCCTTTCCGAATTTGATATATGGTTTTGGCTGAGGCCTTAATAATTGTTAGACGTCTTGGACGACGCCTTGACAAAATGATTCAGAATGTTTGGCATTATACATTACCTCATTTTGAAAATAATATTAATGGTTCATGTGGTCATTAGACTAGTAGAAAACTAATGATTATGTTTTATTATAGAATTATTTACTAAACACATATTACACTCATAAAAGTGTTCATGTTTATTACTGGTAAAGGCATGTGTTTTCAATTATTCACCATGCCTAAAATTTATGTTATCTTCTGCTGTATTGTTTACCATTACTAAGCATTTGAGCTCACCCCATTCTTATGTTTCATTTTCCTAGAATATGAAGATGTTAATTATGAGTGAATTTTAGGCTTAGTCTAGGAGGTTTGGATGTTTCTAATGGAATAAATTAGAGTTGTATTTATTTTCAAGTTGTAAAGATGAACTTATGTATAAATCTTATTCCCAATAATACTAAACTGATCAGTCTTTCGGGACATGATTTCATTGTGATCATGCCAATGTTTTGTAATAATGCACCGACTCTAGGTAACTGGGGTCAGGGCTTTACAATCATGATGTTATGGGATTGTTGACGGTTGGTGGAGCTTAGATATATTCCGGTTGAATGTTTGGAGTTATACTCCATTGGTGTCATTAAATCAGGATATCTTTTTAATTTTTATAGATGTTATATTAGTATTTCTTCAACTGCTCAAATTTATATATTTATCTTTATTTTTTATTTTTTATTTTTAATATCATGGATCAAATAGTATCGTGTTTTTGTTTGTATTATTTTCACCTATAGGTTGTTTACTTTTAATGAAAATCTCTTCCAATGATATTTTAAGGACCATATATTTATTTCCCACCTTTGATGTCTGGGAGAATTCACCTAAGGTCAATTGGACCTCCCCCTCTTTCCAATATAGTGTGTCAATGTCGATATGTTACAAACAGTATCAGTTTGGTCTAGTCCACTATTGGTATGGTCGTTTTGAAGGCATGAAATGTCAGAACATATATTGTAGATCATACAAGGTGTATATTATATCTTTTGATAAAACATCATGTTATCATGGTGGTTTTGGTATAAAAGGTGTTCAGATTCAGCTTATTGATTCTGCTCTTCTCATTTTCGTGGGGTTAGTTTGAATGACCCCTTATTTAATTAAATACTTCCTCTTAATTAAACAATGTGTGAATATATTGTCTTGAACATACCACTTAACTAAAATTAAAAACAAATTACCTTAATAAAATTACATAAAATTAATATTAAATTTTAATATTCATGTTTATAGGTAAAAATATAAGTAACCACATTATAAAAATTATATGTAATAGTTTTCTAATATATTTTTCATTTTATTTTCAAAATATATATGTTTTTGAATTTTTTACTAGTTATACACACTTATATTAACATGGATTTTATCACTTTTATAAATTATATAATATAAATTTATTATATTTTTTAAGAAACATTTTACAAATTATGTAATGGGGTCAATTTAATTTTTAGACATAAAATTTAGTTATTAATGTAAACATTAGTTATATTGATAAATGGATTAATTTTTAAAGAATGATTTTTTTAATATTTTTTTAAAATTTAATGGATCTATTTTAAATTAATTGTCTAATATAATGTTTAAAAATTTATACAAGTGAATTAAAACCAATATAAATTTTAATCCATGTTAAATAAGATTAATAACACTAAATGATTAAATTAAAATTTTTTCTATGTTAACAGGCTTTCAAAACATAATATTTTTTTATTTAAAAGTACTTTTTTCATATTTAGAAATTGAATCAAATTAAATGGGGTCCAAATTATTATTTATCATATTTAAATTTGGTAAAAGTTTTCATCTTGTATTTTTAGTGATAATATAAGAACCACAATTAATATTTATTCATAATTAATAATTGTTAAAATGGGTAGACTAATATGTCTCTAATTTTACTAAATCAATTTTACATATATAATATGAAACATACTTTTTTATAAAAAACTAGGCTTGGAAATGGTTCCTAGAAAGAAAAAAGTAATTCTCTTTCCCCCTAGTATGTCGAATGTCACCTGGGATACTATAAAAAACTAGAGGGAATAATTTCCAAAACCTAAAAAATGATTCATGGATTAAAAATAGATAATGATAACCAATAATAAATATTTGAAAAACAATAGCGTGATAATTATTGTGATACTAGCAATGGTATCATGATAAAAACACAAAGAACATATCTACAAAAATCCATAAAAAGAGCACCAAGACTTCCAAAATATACCTAGTTTTATATGATTTAAGTGTCCTACCATCTCAACACAAACTACCCATATCCAACTGACATAAACCTCCCCATCCCACTATGGTGCCTCTGACATTCCAGAATAAAATAAAACATGGTCTATAAACCCCCAAGGGAGTGTGAAGGGTGTGTTATAAACATAGAAAATAGAATCCCACCAAGGTATTATATATATAATCTTTATTAAACAATCCAAATATAATAAATTAAAAATAATACATAGCATGATAATTTGTTTTTGAAAATTATATCAAAAGTATGGTAAAACATTTTGCCTTTATCCAATATCTAAAAAACTTCCATGTATTATAGTTTCAAATCATTTTTCATAAAATCCATTTAAATTCATCAAATCCTAGATCATATCATGAAAAATCCAAATAAGTAAATTTCAAGAATTTTAGAGATCAACCAAAGGATAAAATATGTTGAGCAACATAGGTCAATCGTACCAAAATACAAGGATGAATAATGTTTACTCAAATAGATAGATCCAAATCATTAATGAAAGAGGGATGGAGGAATATCCTAGAGAGTGAACCCCCTTATAATTTAAACATTATGTTCCTAGATCCAATGGATTTATGATCTATGAACAATGAACCACCCCAGAATGTGAACCCCCAATGATGTGAGGAGACAATGTCTGATATTAAACTCGATATGTGGGTACCCAAGTCCCCCATGTACTAAATTTTTCAAATAATATGAAATTTATTATCACATTTCATAATAAAAATAATAAACAACACATTTCACCAAAATCATTCTTCGACTACCATTTCTGAAATCATTTCACAGTTCTGTGAAAACCCCCTTTCATTTACCAAAACAAGGGGGGATTTTTTTATTGCAAACCCATTTACAAAAAACATATGAAATAATACATGAATCAATGTAGTTATTATTTATAAAACGATTTATAAAGCTAGGATCACCAATAAATCATCAAACATTGGTTAGATATGGAACCCTCTAACTAAAACATGAGTCACACACCTACAATGAGGGGATCTACACCCCAGAAGGATAGGAAACAAAAGAAAAATAAAAAATGGGGCCTAAAAAATTATTCCCATATCTTAGGATCATGTATCCCTAATCATAAGGGATAGTGGATAAGATATATTAACACATGAATCAAGGATCAAACACTCCATACAATAATTAACATGAAATCGAGCCACCAAGAGATGAAACAACGTCAGATCTTTAAGAAAATGATGAAGAATCAATAAAAAATAAATAAATCCAAAAAAAATAGTATAGAAGAACTTCCACCAACAAGTATTATGGAATAACCAATAAACAATTATAGATATTTGATCAAACATATAGATGGAGAATTGATGCTCAAATGAGTACCTAGATCTGTGAAGAAAAAGTGTTGAAAGATCAAAATTCCCCTAGAGAGCATCTAAGGACCAATGGATCGAATTATACTTGCATGGAAAGATTTGGGAGATAAAACACGATATATTAGGATTCAAATTAATAAAATCATATAATTAAATTTTTATCCCATGGCTTTGCCTCATGATTTTTTAAATCATGCACTAAAAAAGAACCAATTTCAGGGATACTATAATAGCTTCATAGTTTGGAATCATAGTCTAAAAAACTATGCACAGACCAAGAATGACCATATTGTCCCATATCTCACAGTTTGAATGGTAGATGAATGATTTTTAATAAATTTGTTCCTAATAATGTTCCCTCTTTTAGAACTCCATCTTAAGGTGCAGAGTTTCCTGGGAAAAGTTCCACCCTTTTTTACTAATCATGAACCAATCCTACACATACCTTGAGTCTTTAAAAAACATCAAGAGTCTCCCCAAACAACCCAAGATAAGATCACAACAAGAGATGACTTAAACAACAATATATACATACTAGAAAGATGGTTTTAATGTTATAATTCTCCCCATTAAAGGAATTACTATCCCACATAGTCGCATGGATGAAGCAGACACTGTAAATATGTGAGGTGACTACTACCGCATCACTCATTCACACTCTAAATTATCATGAGAATATAGTGCATTCTGCCAAACCAATTTGACCAATAGTATAAATTTATGAAGCAAGAATTTCCCTTGGGTATCAATGATCTCTACTGGTACTTCAACAAATAAAACATCAATCCATAAATTATTATCTTCCAATATCATAACATGAGAAGGGATGGGATAATACTTTTTGAGTTGATATATGTGAAAAATATTATTAATACCTATCATCTAAGCCATTAACACCAACCAATATTCTACCATACCAAGTCATTAATTGATCTCAAATCGTCTAACATATCTTAGTGATAGATTCCATTATTTTTTTAGCTGATGATGACCCAACTGAGAAGAAAATTCAAAAATACACATATAATAATGAAAAACTCCAATAAAATGATTTGATGATCCACATTCAATTTCTTCTACATGTGATATGTATCAAAGAGTGAACATATGTTATGAATCCCCACCAAAGTATCTTAAACAAGAATCATTCCATAATTTTAGGCCTCTCCCACCTATGAAAAAACAGTGGCCACCTTCATGGTAAATTATATAAATTGTTGAATGGATACATCCAAATAATAGATATTACAAGAAAACTAAATGAGTCTTATATATTTATCCCATGATCCACTAAAACACCACATGAAGGAATATAACATATCTTTTAGGATCTAAAAAGAATGCTCCATATGAACATATGTTAATGAATGGTAAGATATACTCAATCTAGACAGATGCACTATCACTACATTGATAATTTTCAAAACATGAAAGAAAAATGGGATCTATGTTAGAAGAGATAGTATAGGTGACCCTATATAACCATATAATTTCATGTATGTACCACATACCCAGATCTTCAACCATGAAAATGTTCTTAATTAGAATGAAATGAGATGATTTTTTCACATGATCAATCACTACCTAGATAGAGTTATTTTCTAAAGGAGTTGGTGGTAATACAATGACATAGTCCATGGAAACCTCATTCAACTTGCATGTAAACACTAGAAGAGGTTGGAGTATACTAGAAGGCATCAAGTGATATGTCTTAATTAGATAGAAGGTGTAATAGTACGACACATAATCAGCAATGTTCTGCCTCATACATGGAAACCATAAACATCATCTCATTCCATAATACATCATTTTAGTACCAAGGAATACCACCCATTAAATGTTATTTAAATCATACACCATAG
The DNA here is from genome assembly GCA_963277665.1 of Viscum album. Lineage (NCBI taxonomy): Eukaryota > Viridiplantae > Streptophyta > Magnoliopsida > Santalales > Viscaceae > Viscum > Viscum album. Next base: position 601,835,567 of record OY728119.1, on the reverse strand, counting down.
AATTACATGAAAATAAAGGCATATTGAACTAACTTCCAAAGTAAAAAAATTGGTTATTATGGAGAGACAGATAAGGAGTTGTCTCCCATCCATATAAGGATACAATAACTCATCTGAACTCATCTTTCTACTACTAGTATTTTAGAATAGGCTCAAAGATAGATAATGAAAACTAAAAAATAGTCATAAACATATTGGAATCATTATTTTACATGTCCATATGCCATTGAGAAATGAGACCTATAAATTTTCACTCCTATTTTGAGTCATGTATATCCAAGAAATATAATTTCCTACACATAGAGTCGAAGAATATGTTACCCTTATTGGGGTATATGTGAGGTTAATGTTAAATGTATTGATCTACTCTACCCCTTCCCCTGAATGAGGTTCATGTCTTTAAGAGAAAATATATAACTCAAAATCTTGCAATTTGAATAGATGATGAACTGCTCTCAGGAAAGACTATGTCATCAATTATTGTGATAATTCACAATAATGGTGAGCTATAAGTTAAGAGTGGGGTAATTTTTATCTTTCGACCAAATTTGTACAGAACCATAAGCCACAACATGTTCATCTTTGATAATCGTTCACCCTAGAATATCAACAAAATAATCAAAATATACAAAAATTTCTTATTGATATCTAAAAATATTAAAATAAGATCCAATGTTAGATTCTGATTCAACTCATCAAAATAGTCTTGACACATAGAATCCCAAGATAATTTCACCTGTTTCTTGGTAAGATCAGTCAACAGTAAATCCATCTTCATGAAATCCTTGATTAATTATCTATAGAATCAAGCTAGTCCAAGGAAACACTATATCTAAATGACAATTTTTGGTTCTTCCAATAAAAACACAACCTTTAACTTTTTTGTATTTTCCCAGAGGCAATGTTCAGAAATAACATGCCCAAATAACATCCCCCTGCTATATAGATATATCACCTTGATAGATTCCCATAAATTTTGAGACCCTAAATATTTTAAAACTGTTTTCAGATTGTGATCATTATCATTCTTAGATCATGAATAAATCATTATATAATCTGTGGATACCACAAAAAAGGTATCAAGATACATGTACAATATCTTTTTAATCAAATAAATAGTATAGGATAATTAGTCATGAAAAAAGGTATTATAAGATATTCATAGTGTGTATACTTGGTTCTAAAAGCAATGTTTGTGATATCTAACTTCTAGGCCCTAAGATTATGATAACCAAAACGAAGATCGTTATTTGGAAACAACATTTCCATTTTAACTGATTAAATAAGTTCTTAATTAGGGGTTTGGAATACTTGTCCCTCATTATTGAACTATTAAGATTCTGATCATCTATAAGGAAGATCAGTGAACCATATTCCATCATGAAAATTATCATGGGGGCCACCCATGAAAAAACACTTGGATAGACATATCCCTTCTCTAACAGGTCATCCAACTGAACCTTATAATCACTCTTCTCTATAGGTTATATATGATAAGAGGCTTTCAAGGTTAGTTATATATAGAAAACTAGGTTAATTTATATATCTACCCTCTCTATTGTGGAAGAAAAAATAATTGATCTAGTAAAATCTACTAACATCCATTTTTTCATGGGTTGAAAATTCCACGAGGAATTTAGTTTTCCCATTTGGTGGATGGGATAAATATTTAACTGAACCTAGGAATATAAATTCAATAATTGGAACACAAAAAAGAGTTCATTTGGATATGTTTTAAAGATAGAGAAGTGTATCAGTAGTTTAGATGAGTTTTGGGTGAATCATTCACTAAAAAATCTATTTCATGAGAAATAGACCAAGGAGCACAGTAGGACCAAGATTTTAACTAACCATGTGTCTGATAAGGTACTGAATATTTTATACAAGAACATGGTTTGTTGAAACTATGTGGACCACTAAGGGATATTATTTGTCTTGGTGAGGTAGACTAGTTGTTGTTACATGGGATGTCACACCCTACGCTAAAGTACATACAATCATGCAGGGGGGTCTATAATAAACTATGGATGTGGGCACACGAGAAGCACATAGCTGGGAAAATTGTGTGTCTAGATATGATGTTATTTCTACTTAGGTATTTTCACCATGTGGTTATAACACAGTTATCCAAAATTTGTGGAAAACAAACAGCTCATTAAAACGAAAAAATGACCATTTCCCCCTCCCACCATTTATGGGATTTCACACTTTTTCCACCATCATTTCTCCCAATATCCCCCCATGTACTCCATTCTCACTAAACTATTCCTATGGTCGGATATCCTCTATTATTTTTCTGATTTCATCACACTAATATGTGTTGGAACCCTCTTGGTATGTCTAAGACACATATTGACCCATTTTTTATTTTATATTTCTAAATTAAATGTTGTCGAGTTGGGATCTAATTTTCCATATTCTAGGAAATTTGTCTAATGTTCTGAAATATATTTTTATGACTAAAATTAAATCTCGATAATGGATAAGTAGATTATTTTCCTATATATTTTGTTTAAATCATGACGACTATGGTTAGATTATAATTTCATTTTTTTCCAAACTTCATATGCTACTAGTGAATAGTATATTGAAAAGTTTGATGTCAATATCATGGGGAACATAAGACGGGACTAGTAATCAATGGTTTTTAACCTTTTGGTTTAGAATTCCATTATATTTGCTTAAATTTAGGAATTACATATCTAGAGAGTTGATGTATAGATTATAGAATGATAGGGGTATCCGAATAAATTTTAGTTATCTATAGAAATGATGATATTAATTATAACTTTCTAGGATCCTGTAGTTTAGGATATTAAACTAGAAGATGTCACCAGTTTTTTGGTCAAATAAACATGTTCTAACTAGGAGGTAACTATTAATTGAATAGAAAATAGTGAAACCAAGATGAATTAAGCTTGGATTTAAAGGGAGAATGTAATTTTTGATATTGGTCATAGCCCAATATACTCCAACCATGATAGTGCCCTTCACTTGGATAACCCATGGTCAGGGATGATCAGATGAATTGGATATACATTATTATTTATTCAAACTACTAAACCGTAAGGATTCCAAATTAGTAATTAAATATTTTATTATGTTTAGATACACCTACTCTTGAACCCTAACCCAATTGGTTTATCCACTCATGGTAGGAATGAGTGCAATAGAATAATGAATCAAAATCATTCATAACATGCTACTAATAATCCAGTTTAAATAGTTAGTACACATTAAATGGTTTCGCTTCAATAAATGAGATGAGCATTAAATAAGGATTAAAAAATTTAAATCATTATTTTAATTAACTACGTACTTGAAATGAGAGTGAAAATGGATGCAATGGTACTTTTTTGACATTCCATGATGAACAAAAGAGATGATATAAAAAGGGAATGATGTTGATAATGAAAAAAAATCCACGGTGATTGTATTAGAACAAAATAATGAAATAGATGAATAAAATTAGAGTTTAGGATCGGGAGAATAAAAGGGAATGAGAGGGGAAATAAAACTGCAGAATTTATTTTTTCTTGAAGATCTCTCAAATACACTTCCCTACATTATTAATAGGAAATCATTTATACAACCTGTAATGGTATTCACTTTGTGTGATGTCGATCTATGTAAATCTATAAATATTTTTAATCTATGAGAATCTCATTCATATCTCATTTGATATTTGAAGATTTGGCTGCATTCACATCATGTATCTCATACTCATGACATGTACCTTTTTTACAGCTATATATTTGGAGTGGATTTACCATTCAAAGGATTCACTACGTGTCTTGGACCCTCACAACGTGTAATGGATTCTTCACTTGAAATCATTACGACATGGTTCAAGAATTTTTTAGAAACAAGTTAGATTCTATTAAATCCAACTACAAAATGTATGATTCAGTTTCACAATGTGTATTAGGCAATTTCATCACTTTCTCTTCATTTTCTCCATTGAAACTATGGAATCCTTATTCATGAAAAATTCAACACAAAACTAGTGAATTATTGAATAAAACAATCAAAATCCTTCACTAAATGACAAAAAAAAGTTTATATGATTTCATCTTATCAAATTACCCCATACTTGAACGATGGATTTTCCTTAAGAAAAATGGTCAAAACAATGATTTAAAAAAGATAAGAATTTTTTAAGGTAAGAAAAATTCATTATGTCCATGAAAATGAAACTATGAGTATGTAGAAACGGTAAGACTAAATAATCACCCCTTCTTATAAAATCTGTCATACCTCATAGATTAGTTCATTAAAACAATTCTGATTGTTTGATTACCATATCTTGATAGTTCATTGAAATCTATACCCATTTTCAATTTCCCTCACAATGAATTTTCTCCCATCACTAAGGTTAAAATCAAATGCGAGTTATTCTTATAAAGAAAAGTATGAAACTAATCATGAGGGATTCATCAATTAGGTTCTAATGACTCTACGGCTTTGTGTAGGTGGGTAAAAAATAAAAATAATGACAAAGAAGAGGGTAAGATTTGAAGAATAGTGTATAGATGTCATGATAATTGTAATAAAATGACTCCTACACGATATCATTTCTACACTCCTAGAATCTCTAATTGGATCCATGTATATGTAAATTAATTGAAGGGAGTTCATCCCGTTCCTTTCATTTTTTTGTACTTTTTTTTATTTTCAGATGTCATTTGTAGTATAGATCTCACATCCATCCCTTATCCACATATGATCCTTTAGAGGATTCATCAGTCTAGAAATGGTTATTTTTTACCTTCCTAATACAGAAACCATGTTAATTTTTATTTTTTAAAGAAACAGGATTGAAGTGAAATGATACATAGAATAAATGGATAACAATAAAGTAGTCTAGTGAGTAACACAATATATATCTACAATTAAATAGTATCATGTTTTATGAAAGACCCTCCATACTTTTTCAATGCAGATTAATGCATTACAGAAAGTGCTGGGTAGGAAGGGAAAATATTCATAAAATAGCTTCATCTAAAAAGGTTATTCATGGTAACTATGAGCTTGAATAATTAAAGGTGCATGGTGGGTCTCATGAAAAAGTGGCTCAAAAAATATTTCCTCAATCATTTTAAAATTGTAATTGATCATTAATAGACTGAATAAGATCTCAATGCACGTTCTGATAGGTTTACATGTCCATGGTATCACTCAAGAAATATTCTCTAAAAGAATATGAAATTTTATGATTATATTCCTCTTGGTTAATGATAATAGAAATAGATACTGGAAATCACTAAGGGTATAAAACTATATTGTCAGTTATCTAACCGTAATATCAAAATGTTTAATTTGAATTAAATTTATAATCTAAAACATCATTCTAAAAATACAATTAAAGGCAAAACAAGGATTCTAAAAATTCCCAACTTAGTATTTTCTTTTATTTAAAAGGGAATAATTTGTTTTAGGTATAATGCATGATTTAAATTTTTAAAAATATATCTGAGATAAATGAGAATAGAAAATAAATATCCAAGTGTATCAAAAGAGAAATTTACCAAAAACTCCCCCACATTTAGAAGGAGAAATATTTCGCACATCCATGGAAGTGGGTGTGGCAGTCTTATAGAAAATTATGATCAGAAAAAATGAAATAAAAGTTTGAAAATTTAGAAACTGAGAGAATTGAGATCTCCTAGTAAGAAATGTCTTGACATGAGGGAAATTGGCCTATGTTTTTCTAAATCTAGGTCACCTAAAAAATGGGTTAGAAAAAAATTCCTACGCTATATGAAACATTATTCTATAGTTCTAAAACGTTGATAAGAATAATAACATCGAGTTGACCAATATGATAATCAAGGTGTAACGAATTTTATTTAAATATAGAATATTTTTACAATAAATCAATAAAAATAACTCAAAATAAAATGTAAAATACTCTAGCATGATGACTCAATCTATAAAAGTGTTGAACTACGGGTACCTCCAAAAAGGACTAACATCAACATCATCATCCAGATGGATAAACCAAGAATATCGAGTAGTGGGATCCATCAGCTCAGTTTCTCCATTGGAATCTATAGCTACTAGTGACAGTGTCCTCCAGCTCATAGGGTCCCTTGATCAGATTGATTATATCAGTAGAAATGTTAGTAGGATTCATATGTGAAAGGAATGGTATCATATAACATTGTGGTTTCTTCTTGGCATGGAACTCCAGTGATATTTATTGAAGTTGAAGTTCTATTTTGGAAATGTGCTGAGTCACATCTGGGAGTAGAACCGATGGTGGTATAGATCCATCGACAACCATAGATGACATAGAGGATTTATAATTGGATATTAATATTTTTAAATAATTAAACACCAATCCATGTAAATTTAATGAATGAAATAATTTCCCATACATATTAATGGGAAGTAAAAAATGTAGGCATATACAGATGAAACTATAAAGACAACCAACTCAGCCCTTAAATATACAAAATAAAAAAAAATTACATACTAGGATCATTAATTAGGGAAAAAAATCTCCCCCAATGTCAACCCTCCATTTTGTGGTGATGGTAGTTGTTTATCTCAATTTGGGGTAGTGGGGGTAGTAGAAGTGGGTGGATATGCAATTGAGGGTGGAGTCGTGGAGCTAGATAGATTGTTTAGGGATGGTGGTGGAGACGATTCAATCCCTAGTGGGGTTATTTATCTAGAATCTGGATCGAAGAAGGGAATCTCAATTGATGTAGCGGTGGTCGACACCTTGCCTTGCCCTACCCACTTAGCGTGGTACTCTTGTAGGAACGTACGGTCAGTGATATCTACCGGTATGTTGGGATGGGTTATAGGTGGTGGGGGAACAGTAGAAGAGGAGGGTTCAATAGGGTCTTGTGGAAGTGGAATATTTATGGCAGAGGAGGGTGACATAGAAGTGGTGGACTCATAAGGATAAATGAAAGGAATGACAAAATGGGTGGTGATCCAGCCAAGGTTCTAGAAGATTCATAACTGCATATATGAGAGATCTATTAATTTGGGACTGGTTGGTGGAGGAATGTTAGATGTTGTTTTGGAAGAGGTTGGAATATGGGTGCCTGGTGCAAGTTGGGAGGTGGTGTGTGGCTCATCGGGTGGGTTTGTTGTTTCTAGTGGTGTATGTATGTATGGTTCTCAATAGTAGATATCATCCACCTTAACCAATAGATTTATCTTTTTTAGCATCGGGAAATGATTAATTCCAATTGTTCCTTGGGAGGTGAGTAGAAGAACTTCATTGAAAACATCAAGGTTTCAGGCCAGGCGGGTAATAAATGATTCACCCATCAAAGTACATCGAGTCCACTAGGAATAACTCTTATAATAGTGGGAGAAATATACAACCATGTTGATGGTTGGGCCACCCATGGATGTTCTAAAATGACAACATAAATATGGATAATTCTCTTATCTGATTCTACTGATGAAAACCACATGTGTTTCAATGTTATATGATTTATCCGCAAATCAGGGCTCCATAATAGGGTAGACCTAGTGATCTATGGGTTATGGGTTAACTAAGGGTCCCATACAATCATCTTCCAAAGAAAATTCATATTAGATTTGGGTGGCTCTAGGTAAAGTATTGTAAAGACTCAAGATGTGGTCAACTATTTTATATAAATTATGTGGCCAATGCTGAACTCAGTAAATGAAAGCTCACGTGGATCTCCAAAGATGGGATCCTAGGATGTCTATCTCCACATAAAAGGAATAATGTAACACTAGAAAAATTTCGTTGTACGTCTCCTCATGAACCTCAATAATGTTTTATATATGTAGTGTTTTTAGGGGGTTAAGGATGTCATCAGTAAGTTTCATGCAGGCAAGGATATGAAATAAGAAGCTTTTTTTCATCTATATGTGCTTATCCAACATCGTGGTGAGGTTGACATGGTTATTTGGGTTGGATAAGTATAGAACAGGATGGATATGGAGGTTATCATCACTGGATGAGTCCTCAGAGCTTGATGATGAAACAACCTATACAGATTGTGCAACATTGGCTGTTATAGGAGGTGAAGAAGGTGCAACATGTGTGGCATGTGTGGATCCACATGGGAGCTTCAATAGAGGATGCTCGTCATAGTCTAACAATGACTCCAAATGTTGAGGTCACATCATCATTGCCAAGTACATCATAGAATAAGGGTTGGTCAAAATCGGAGGTCTGGTTTATGTTAAAAATGTGAAGGGGCTTGGTTGGGATGCAGTTCTATTTTAGGGAGGAGGGTTTGGGTTGATACACCCTGGGAGGGAGGGAGGTAGATGAGTGTGATATTGTTAAAAGGGAGGGGTACCACATTTTATTGTGTGGGAGGGAGGTAGATGGGGCATGTGAGTAGTCGGGGGGTCTCCAGTCATGAACCAATGGTTCACAACCTGAGTCTTTTATTTTTTTTTAAAAAAAACATTCTTGAGAAATGACACATCATGTAATAAGGTTTTACGATGTGTAATGATGGTTTCTATTTAATTTATATGTTGAAAAGGTACATGTCATGTAACCCTATTACACGAATTGTAATTAACAATTTTAGTTCAAATTTTATCTTTCTTTATAGCTAATGGCATTATCAAAGGTGTATTATCTAATTTCTTCAAATTCAGTCATCTATAGAATCTAAGAATCACCAACATTCTCAGAATCCAAATTTGGATTTTTTATTTCACAGTACAAGAAATAATCGAGTTCAAATGGTAAATGAAATGGTATTCCATAAACTAGTCTGAATGGAATTGTGTATATGGGTGTTTTATTGTATTGTGGTATTCCCATAGTGAATTATCTAGTTTCAAACTCCAGTTACTTTTTCTTGTGTTCACCACCTTCTCCACAATTTTTTTGATCTCCCAATTTGGAAAATTCTATATTCCCACTTGTTTGTGGGTGGTATAGTGTTCCATTATAGATTTAGATTCTATAGATTTTGAGTATCCCTTTCACATCATGGTTGTGAAATGTGTTCCTTGATCAGTAATGCATAATCTTGGAAATCAAAATCTTGAGACTAAAATATTTTGGATGATGTTCATGACCACATTCATTGTGTCATGTGATGTTACTTCAGCTTCTACCCACTTTGAGATGTTTTCAAAACCAACCATAAAGTATGAATTTCCATGTGAAGTGAGAAATGTTCCCATAAAGTCTATTCCCCATATTTCATAGATCTTGACTACTTTGATTGGGTTTTGAGGCATTATTTTCCTTTTCTTAATATTGCCAATTTGTTTGCACCTATCACGACTTTGAAAAGGTCTCCTAGGGTATTCATGTAGTGTGGGCCATAAAGGTCAAATTTATAGAATAATTTACATAGTATTTTCAGTTCCATGATGTCCTCTAGTTGGCAACTTAAGATACATTTCTATTACATTTTGGATTTCATTTTCAGGAATGCAATGTTACAACAAGCCATCATCACAACACTTGAATAGGAGTGGTTCATCCCAGTAGTAATGTTTTTATTCAGACATTAGTCATTTCTTTATTGATAAGAAATTTATTGGTGAAAAATATCATGGAAAGATAATTGGAAATATAATAAAACCACAGTTTCACATAGATTCTAAAAATTGTTTCATTAGGATAATTGAATTCAATGTTAGTATCATCATTTTCCTTAATGATTGGTATAAGAATCTAGGAAATACGATCATGAATCACATTTTTTATTCCCTTGGTATATTTGTTCACAATAAATAATTCTTGTAGTAGGAGGATCCTTTACATCATCCTTGTATTTGAATCCTTCTTGTTCATTATGTACCTTAGGGTATCATGACTGATGTGCACAATGACTTTGCATAAGAACAGATAGAAACATAAATTTTCAAAGGAATACACGATAGACAAGTGTTGTTTTTTTATAGTTGTGTAGTTGACACGGGCTTCATTCAGTGTAAGGATGGTATAGTATATAGTAATAATATGTGATGAAATTGTTTTCCTAAAACAGTGCCAACATCGAAGTTGATGGCATCACTCATTTATTCAAATTCCTTATCTCAGTTAAGTGAAATGATTATGGAGGATGCTATAAGGTTTCTCTGTAAAGGGTTGAATTCTTTCTGACATTCCTTAGTTAATTCTATAGGGTCTTATTTTGAAAACATTTGGGTCAATGGGTAGGGAATATTTGTAAAGACATTTACAAATCACCTATAAATTCAACATGTCCTTGAAAGCTTCTTATACACTTAACTATTAAAGGTTTGGGTAAATCTTTAATGAACCTGATCATGGATGTTTCTGATTTTATGACTAACTCTTATATTTTATGTCAAACAACTATGAATACCTCAACAATAAAATGAATCGTTTCCCAATTTAAGACTAGGGATTTTTCATCACAGGGTCACAGGATAAGATCCAAATATCTAATGATGTCTTCAAATGATATTCCATAAACTAAGAATTCATCAATGATGATTTCTATGAATTCTACTTCCATATCATGAAAAATATTCATCATGAATATTTGAAATATTAATAGAGAATTACACATTTCATATGACATGCACATGTAGGAGAAGGATCCACATGGGCATGTGATACTGATCATTTAATAATCAGCTAGGGTGACTATAATATGGTGGTATCATGAATATTCATCCCAGAAATAGTAAAATTCATGTCCTAAAAGTCATTCTGGAATTTGATCCATAAATTGGAGAGGAATATGATCTCTTTTATTTCTACATTCATGCTTTTTTAATCCATGAAAACCTTCTTTCTAGTGATTGTGCATGTTGAGATCAATTGATTTTCATCAGTTTTCTCAACTGTAAGTCTACCTTTCTTGGGAAATACTATTACTAGGGTCACAAATTAACCGTTGGATATTGAAAATATTATTCCTACATTTCTAAGTTTCAGCACATAATTTTTTTAATATTCCCTTCATTGTTGGTGTGATCATCCAATGAGGTTGGAATTTTCGTTTTGCATCTTCTTCAAGTAGAATATTGTGCTTGTATACAGACAGACTATTCCCTTTGATGTTTGATACTCCCTAGGAAATTGACTCCTTCTGTATTTTGAATACATTGACCAATTTCTCTACTTGTTATTAAGATGATTTAGAGTTTATTATTAGTAAAAGAGAGTATTAATCTTCTACGTATGAGTACATAAGGGTACAATATAGAGGATTCAACTCCAGTTATTATGGTAGAATAAATGAGGGGGTGAAGGGAAGAATCTAATCCTTTATCAGAAGTTCCATGAATCTAACTTCCTCAAAAGTGTACTCTTCCTTTGTATTTGAGAGTGGCTCATCGCTATCTTCTTCTATGGCTAGGAATTTATTTCCTTATTTGGGAAAATATATAGTGTTACAATCAATGGAATCCACTAATTGTATATAATCTTTGATGAGGTTGAAGACTATCTATTCTTGTCTGACTGAAAATATCATCAATCTTTGATTCACATCTATTAGAGAAATTCCTATGGCTAATAATGGTCTTTCGAGAATAATAGAGAAATCACCTTCTTCGTCCATGTCCAGAACTATGAAGTCAGCTGGAAGGATAAATTTATCAACCTTGACTAACACATCCTCGAGAATTATTCTAGGATACATCACTGATCAGTCCACAAGTTGTTTTGATATTGAAATTTATGTGAGATCATGGAATCCAAACATGATAAATACACTCATTATCATTATGTTAATGCTTTCTCCATGATCGCATAGTTCCCTTCAAAATTTACACTCTCCAATAGATCAAGGAATTGAAAAACTTTCGGGATCTCTCATCTTTGGTTATACATTATGTTGAACCATAGTAGAGCATTATTCATTCAATGAGATTACCCTGAGATCTTCCTTTTGTATTTTTTTGGACAACAATTCCTTTAGAAATTTTCCATAATTTGTCATTTGAACAATGTATTTTTCAAATTATATGTTGATATGTAGTTTTTTGAACATTTCATTGAACTTCTTGTATTGTGAAATCTATTTTCATTATCTTTATCTTTCTAAAAAATGAATAGGTAGCCTCTAGGGTGCTGTTGAAATATAAATTTGTTCTCTTGGATTCTCTTATGTTTGGGTTGGTGATGTCTCTTAGGGTGTTACTGGGGTGGTTCCATCAACTTTTTCTTCTTCCACTAGTTGTTTCTTCTCATGTTCTTCATCTTTTATTTCATTTATTCCACCCAGATATTTAATGTCCAAAATACTTCCACTTCTAAAAACTAAAAAATTATCATCATCCCTTGGGTATGTCTCTCTATTAATATGTAGAGTACCTAGTAATATGTCGGAAAATATATTTTAGATCTGGCCCATATGAACTTTGAGATTACGCAAATCCGCTCTTTGGGTTGGAATCTCCATCTCCAGAGTAGTCATTATCTAGTCTTACATTTGATAAAATATATCTAGGATGTTTTATAAGTTAATTTTGCGAGGAGAAGTTTGTTTCTGAGTACTTGGTTGGGCTAGCTAAAAATAATTTTGTCCTCATTGGGGGAAGGGTTGTTTCACTTAATGGTGTGGTATTGATAGAGGGTTAATGCGAGGATAACATGGTGGTCCTTCATTACCAAATGATTCCTTGCAACTTCACTCCTGATAATAGCCGTGTTTGTTTTAAGGTTTCTGTTGAGAGAACCTTTGCTGATGATATTGCTGCTACTTTAGGAATGGTGGGATCAATTGATTGTAATTTATGTAATTATAGTCTTGATATTGTTTTTATTCAACTCCTACCTTTTAGTCTTGGTATAAGTGTGTTCCAACACACATTTCACATGATTGTATTCCCATCATAGGATATGGAGGGGTTTGTGTTACAGGCAGCTTGAATAATTCTAGTTTTTTTATGAGCGCTTTGATTTGCACTAATAGAATTGTATTTTCATCCACCTAGATGATAAAATACCAAGGTGGTCTATGGTCACTTTTATATAGTATATCATTATATGAGACCTCAAAAATAATGTCACTTCTCGATTTTTATGTTTTGAACATCAGCCATCCAGCAACGGCAGCATCGAAAACTATTTGTGTGGTTGGATGGAGGATTTAGTAGATGTGTTGTAGCTAGATCCCTATATCTTGAACATGGTGTTAGAACTTAATCTTATGTTTCTTAAATCTATCCCATGATTCCAATTTATATAATTAATTAGTATGGGAAATTTTATGAATATTATTCTTGAGTTTCTCAGTCTATATTAGTGGGTTTTATTTAGTTAGGAACTTCATGGTTAGATTGTCCCAAGTCACAATCATCTCAGGAACATCACTCTTGAGAAAATCATTGGCCCTGTGTCTATAGACAATGGGAAGATGTGTAGTTTGATTTCATATTATGATACTCCATGTTTTTGAATGGTATCACAATCTTTCGAGGAAGTTGTAGATGTACTCTTCTGGGTCTTCACTATGGATTCCTTTGAATTTCCCCTTGTACTAGATAATGTGAATCTTTATAGATTCTATTTTAAAAGTATGGGATTGAATGGGAGGACACGTGATTATTGATGTGGAACCATTTATTGATGTAAATTCATAATATATGATGGTTCTCTATTGATGTAACACATGCTCTCTAGGAATTACATGTTTCATGTTTTGAGGGTTTGGTGGGTTGGGTCCCGCTTGAATGTGTTGATCGAGAATGGTTGGTTTGTGGCATGCAGAAAGACATAGTTTGATATTGGGATTTATGGATAACTTTTATTTTGTCTCAAGGATCTTGTAACGAGTTGAAGGAACTTGGTACATTCGCTATGCCACTTGAGTATAGATGTGGTGCAATCTAGAGAAAATAGAAAGAAATAAAGGGATTGTCGGAATGGTAATCCCAAGACATTTGAAATAGTTTGACAATTAAAATAATATTTTAATTCCTTCTATATATAAGATACCAAAAATTTTCATGATTGTAGACATCATTTAAATTTCAAGAGCAGTTGTTAGATTAGAATATTATTATTTCTTTGATATCACATTCTTCTTGGGTGTAGTATAGTGAAAATTCCAAAGTTGACCCCATGAAGAACATAACTAGTAACTAGAAATCAATGGATTGGGACCTTTTTGTGTAGGTTTTCATTATAGTTGGTTCTATTCAAGAATTCCATATCTATAGAGTTCATGGTTTTCTTCAGGAATGATAGTGGGATCATAATCAATTTTGGGTATCTGTCGAAAAAAGGATCTTAATTCTAACTTGGTAGGATCTTATGGTATAGTCTACGAAGAAAGAATAGGTCACTAGATGGTTTTGGTAAAATCAACTAGTTCTACATATAAAGTAACAAATCCCTTATTGGGAAATAGTGAAAACCTAGTTGTATTAGGCTAGGCTACTATGGAAGAAAGTGTTTTAGGCTATCGGTTATATCCTAATCAACTCCAACATGGATAGGTTCCTTCACTCAAATACCCTAAAATAAGATATGTTCAAATTAATTGGATAAACAAGATTGTTTATCCTGAAAAATTAACCCTTAGGGTTACCAAATTAATAATTAAATATAATATTATCTTTAGATACACCTACACTCGAACCCTACCCTAGTTGGTTTATGCACTCATGGTAGGAATATATTTAGGATAATAATGAATCAAAATCATGCTTAATATTTTAAGAATAATTGAGTTTATATAGTTAATACACATGAAATGGTTCATATTCACTAAATTAGATGATCATGAAACTAGGATTAAGAAATTTAAATCACAAATTTAATTAACTGCTTACTTGAAATGATAGAGAAAATGGATGCAACATGTGTTCATCGACGGTCATTGGTGAACGAAGTCGATGATGAATAAATGGGATGAAGGTGATGATGAAAACAAAAATCCATGGTTCATGTATTAGAAAAATATAATGAAATATATGAAGAAAATTAGAGCTTAGGGTTGAGGTAAAAAAAGGGAATGAGAGTTAAAATAAAACCAAAAATTTTCCCTCCTCTCTAAGATCTCTCAAATCTCGTACTTGACTTTATTATTTATAGGAAAAAAATTACACAATGTGTTATAGGATTCAAATCATGTAATTACAATCTATGTAAATCTACACTAATTTTGAATCTACACATATCTTGTTCATATCCCATCTAAGATTTCACGATTTCACTGCTTTTACATAGTATATCTCAGAATCACAATGCGTACCTTTTTTAGCTATATCTTCAGAGTGGATTACTCATTTAAATGATTCACGAAGTTCCTTAAACACTCATAATGGTATTATGAAATTTAAAACCAAATTTTAATAATCATCTTACTTGAAACGAGAGAGAAAATGGATGCAACATGAGTTTGTCTATGATCAGTGATAAACAATGGAGGAGATGAAAAAATATAAATTAGGTGATGATGGAAAATAATCTACAAAGCTACTATTAGAACAAATTAATGAATGATATTAAAAAAATTTAGAGTGTAGGGTCGAGGTAAAGAAAGGGAATGAGAGGGTAAGGAAACAATAGAATTTCTCTACTCACAAATCCCTTTAAAATTCGCGTCCTAGCTACTTTATTTATATGGGAAAATCACAGTGTGTGTAATGGGATTCATGTCGTGTAATGTAGATTCATTTAAATCTACGCAGATTCTGAATCTAAATGTATCTCATGTATATCTCTTCCGAGATTTGAATATTTGACTTCCTTCAAGTCATATATCTCATACTCATGATGTGTACCTTATTTCTAGAAATACATTGGGAGTGGATTTCTTTTTCAATGGTTTCATGACATGTCTTGGACACTCATAATGTGTAATGTATTATTCAAATTCAATCTTTGTGACATGGTTCATGAATTTCTTCAAAACATGTTGGATGCCATGAAGCCCTAATACATGACATGTACTTTAGTTTCATAAGATGTAATAAGTAATTTATTCTCTTTTTATGCATTTAATCTTTTAAAACAATTGAAGCATTATTCTAGAAAAATTCAGCACATTCCATGTTCAGTACCTAATAATGAAATGAAAAAACATATCTAAATTACATAAAAAAGCACACATGATTTTAGAATATTAGCCGAGAATCATAAGAATTAGTTAGGTGGTATATATTCATTCCCTTTAAAGGTGTATATTTTCTAAAAAAATTTCATTGTGCTGCACACTATAATTTTCATGTGTTGCCTCTTAATTTTTAAAATTTCTTTAATTATATTCATATAACTTTATTTTGTTGTTCTCAAGAACAATGACATGGTTTGTGGTGTTGCCCTAAAACCAAACATCCCCTTGGGATTTTTTCTCTTAACCACCATTAATTATAATCATTTTATTATGCTTGAGACGTTCCGTAGGTGAGTTGTGTTTCCTAATTCAAGTAAAATGACATAGAAAAATTAAATGACTATCTCATGCTAATGATTCCAACACATATGCATCCAAATTATTATGTGAATTTAAAATTATAATGGAATTGTTTAATTTGATTAAATGAAATGATTAATTGATATTAAATGAATGGATAATTGATTTAATGAATCATGTTTCAAAAAGATAGATGCCCTTGGCCCTTTATATTATTTACCAATTTATCACATTCTTATTTGATCTTATTTTTTTATGGAATGTAAAAAATGGTGTATTTTTAAATAATAAATGTAATGTAATAATGAAGGTCGAAATTTCCTTGTGGGATGCTTGGTTCCCCATTGTAGAACTCAGAGACTATGGGATCAGTGGGAATGTGGGATTTCTTTTTAATATATTATTATAGATGGACCTCAGTGAGGGCTCGAGGCATATGTTTTCAAATCCCCTAGGTCATGGATCTTGGACACGGTGATTCACATCACATGGGTTGCTTGGCATGATGTTCTATTCCCCCTCGATTTAGTTGATTGGAATCACCTTTATTATTATTTATGATAACTAGAATAACATCCTATAATATCTATGATACCCAACCTAGATTCCTATATTACTAGAGATAAATTAGCATGAATAAACTTATATAAAATATTAGATCCATGGGTTATGCCTAGAGACCAGCATTATGCCTTAAAACCTGGAAATTACTAAGTATCTATGTATATGGCTATGTATGTTACTACATATATAGTACACATGTATAATATATATATATATATATATTGTGATATATATATATATATATATATATATATTGTGATATATATATTCAAATACATTTATTCATTAAATGAAGAATGAATAGTCGGACAAGTTTCCTTAAAGAATCTTATCCTAGATTATATTCATTTATCATTTACTACACTACCTTATATTCATATACCTCCACACCACATTATTTATATTCATGGAATGGGTCATATTAGGTAGTAGTGGTGATGGCCTACTAAGTTTATCTCACACCCTATTTGGGCCACCGTTTGGTCCCAAGATAGTCTTTTAAATGCTAGTTAGTATCTATACCATACTCTATGTTGTTTATCTAATATTTGATAAGACTGGAAAAGGGAGCATAGGAGTAGAAGCTAAGTATATAGTAAGGATTCATTCCAAATTTTTAAAATTAGATTTATTTTTACATGTTAGTATATTATTTTTTATGTATAACTTTGTGTATGTTTTCTTCTTTTGTATTGTATAATGTTTATGTATTGGTGTTTATTCATTTATTGTTAATTTTAGATTAATTCTATCTTCCGATGACCTATTTTTCATCACCATCTACAATTTCATTGTTATATTTAATATTATGATACTATGATTATGGGGGTATAGACTTCCCATAGTACCACCATTAGAGCCTCATTTATTGTCAGTACTTTTGGGTGTATGAGGAGGAATGATTAAGTCAATGTGGTGAACTAGATCGAGGAACCGTTTTAGTGGCTCATGGGTCTGGGCAATACAAAGTGGTATCAAAGAGCCTTCATTTACTTTTTTTATTGCTATTTTGGATGGTAGAAATGAGTCTAGGAATGTGTACGCCCTTGGTAAATAGCTCGTGTCTAGGGACAGCTAACCCTCAATTAAGGGAATGATTTAGTTTCTTATCATGGGATTATTTATGCTTTCTATTTTATAATTTATTTTTATTTAACCTTTAGGGAATAGTGTACATCCACTGGATATTGATTTTTTGATTTGTTATATTTACCTCTCAGCCTGACCATGCATCATTATAGACATATAGAGATTCACATTTCATATATAATCCATTCCATGTAGGTTTTATTACATTACTTCCTGATACTTGATATTTGTACCTTGTTTGAATTATCAACATTCTTATCTATAAACCTTTCTTGTGGGATTATTTAACATGTTTAATATTATTCCATTCTTTTGTGATTTACATCCTTGCATGACTGTGATTCCTTATTCTATAGTGGTTTCCTTGATTATTTATTATTTTACTAGTTTTATTTATCTATAACAGCATTCATATTATAATTATGATAAAAAAACTATTTTTTAACATGTATACATCAATTTAAATGGTGTTTACCAGTATAGTTTGATTTTAGAACCTTAATTAAACAATTTTGAAATGTTTTAGACATGAACCATTGGTTTCTTGGGTGGATGAATTAGCGACTTCAGTTATATAGGTTCTAATTTGGAAATTTATATGACTCATTCGCACTATATAAATTGGAAATGGTGACCCATGTATTGAAATAATCTTTTATGTATATGTTATACTCTAAGACTAAAGGTAAAATCACATTTCAATTACATGACTGAAAATTATAAATTATAGAGGGGTATACCTATATAATTTTGGAATGGTTATTCATCTAATTATACCACTGAATAAATAAAATAGCTGAAGAGTTTTGATTTGTAAATGAAAAGGTTTAAAATTTTCTTTTCTATAAAATTAAGTCATATATACAATTTATAATGGTAATTCCCTTTATAAATTGGGCATGATGACATGTATGACTAAATTCCAAAATGGACATCTAGACCCAAGTAGGTCAGCTGGGATATGTTTCTTATCGGATAAACCTGCTAAGGGTGTTTAAGAATCTTAAAATCATAATTTTTTAGGATTCACAAATAACTAAACCCATGTCGGAAAAATGGGACCTATGTAGGTCACCTTTACCTCTTCTTATTTCATGGTACATAACCCCATGGGGGTATATTTATGATAAGTAGATGACTATTTAAAGTGTCTTAATCTATAAATATGATGTTGGATATAAATTTATGGTATAATATTACATAACCGATCACCATAAATAATAAAATACTATTTATCTGATATTCAAATTTACTATTATGAGAATTTAGTTACATTAAATCGAAATTCAACATGAAGGTAGTTTTCTTTTATATCATGAAATTGAAATATTATTTAACTAATACTTGATATGAGAAACATTATAGATTAATAGAGTGTATTAATAGAAATTTATACGATAAATGTTCTTCTATACGTCATGACATCGACTAAATAAAGTGCTAAGTATAGTTTGAATGATTTTTCCCGTTTAACTATCAATTCCGAATTTTGATATATCTATGACTTTATGAAAGTTATAACAAATTTAGGCCGATGTAATGTCTTAAAAATTGATGATGTGGTTTTGTTATCATTAATCATCGAGTAAGGTTTAGCTATAAATGTTACATTGGATGGGAATGTGGATGTTTCCAATAAGTCTTATTGACATTCCATTTACAATGAGATTATTGGTTGGTCATTAATCCTATTATCATTTTTATCATGATCTAGTTATGGAGTCAATGATTTATATATTGGTATGAAATGGCTAGAATATCTTGATAGTCTCTCAGAAATGAGAAGCATCTATGAATAATTGAATTCAGTTTTCAGATGATAGGTTCAATTTGGGTTCTGTATGAGTCATCTAAGACACATAGTTTATAGAAAGAGATCCTTCAATTAATGTGGTCATTCATGTGCTAGTATATTTTGTTGGAATTGTGAGAATCGTGTAATTCACTATTTCAGTGGGTTATACATTCCTCAATAATGGTCACCCATATTGATAGGAACATGGACATTCCTATTATCTAATGAAGAATGAATCAAGATCCATCAATCTATTAATATTTTTATAGATACCATGACTCTATATTGATCCATGTGTACACTGTTACTAATTAGGAATGCATAATGTTAGTTTTAATGTTTGGATATCACTAAAACATGTGTTATTAACACGGTTCCTTTCAATTATAAAATGGTACTTTGAATCACGTGAATGGAATAGAAATCATCTAATATATAAGATATTAATAATTTTTTATCGATCATCTCTAGAGTGGAGTAACATGGGTGTTAAAAGAAATCAGACCCATCCCAATGCTTGGGATGATGTTGTAAAACGGTTAGATGTTGTAACACACAGATTAAGTATTGTTAAAATCCTATGCCTAGTTACAATGATTGGAATGAGTGTGTCTTAGAAGAGTATGGTTAATAAATTTAATGTATGTTTGATATTGTGTGCTTTTAACTAGATTAATTTCGATTCGCTTTAATGGATTCTAGGTATATGTTTATTGGTCAAGTCTAGGAACCACATTTTGTGGATGGATTATGAACCGTGGTATAAGTGTTGTTTTTAAAAATGTAATGACTATGGAACAACTAAGGTGGTGATCATTATGTCAGTTCTAAAGTTAATTTACATTCTGCTAGAGGGAACATTAAAATATATGACCATTAAGGAATCTGTGAGGTTTTTATATTGGAGTATCTAGTCCTCAGGATGAGGCTCAATATATAAATTAATGTGATTTTAAAATGAGTCTGGATACTAGATTCAAGTTTTGGATGAAATATAATTCTCATATATTGAAAGGATGGTAATATGTATGTGCTTGTAAGGAAGCTCAATGGAACGAAATTTGGATATGTACTTAACTATTGAGGAACACTGATATTTGGGATGAGACTTCAATGTTTGTTTAGAATGACCACCGGTACCTTTATATTTAAGGTGAAGTGATCAAACCTTGAAATACTATATCGAATATTAAGATATATGTTTGGGAATAGGTCAGTCTTTAGTTGATCAACAAATGCCTGGATAATTAAATCTTAATGGAAGGATGAGGCCAGAAAATGTATATAATATTTTGTATGGTGAGAAAATTTGGGGTAAGAAAATATTTTATGTGGTGTGATCATAGTTTTAGGTCACCATTCTACAGTTGATCCATAGTGGGATATAGAGACACGTCATCAGGAAATAAGGTTCATGAGGTTGATTTAAGGAAAAGATAGCCTTATTTGATGGAACATGAATCAAGATATTTATACATGCTATCAATTTTAATTCCAGATATCATCTTGGTGTAATATTGGTTTATAGATGATCATGAAATCTATATTGACATTTCTATGAGAAAAATGATATAGAGTTTGGTTTCAAACTGAGCTAATTAAGTGATTTTTTTTTGGGTTTACAGGAAGGTAATCTTTGTGAGTTTTGTTCAAAGTGAATAGTGAGTGAAACCTCGTGGGGGCATGACCACCACAAGCTATTGGTTAATGAACCTCATGAGAGAACGGTCATCACCTTTATGGACTAGACATTGGAAAATTGATCAACTCAATGATTATATGGGACAAGACGAACCATGTATGACTATATTCATAAATGAATTATATGTATAGGATAAAATGTGAGGTCTATGAGAATTCTAGAAATGATATTTGTGTGCCTAGGTTAATGGAATTGAAATATAGTTTTGATATTTTGTCAGCTCTTCAAGATGATCTTTTCAAATATTTTCCACCGAAAGTGGATCGAATTTTTTTTGTGTGCTTAAATGCATGTGGTAGGTGAGACATTGAGATGAAAATATCCACATATGATATGAGTTCAATATAATATTCATTCTGGGTTGTTTCAAGGAAAATTTTGCACAATTAGTTAAAGTGCTGTCAATTGGGACATGGATGTTTTTATATAATCAAGGCCCAGGATAAGACTCCCCTTGTTTGACTGGGGGTTGGGAATTTATAATTCTTCCAAATTTTTTGTCAAGACACTAGGGACATGTTTAGATAGGAAATTCTAATAAAAGGAGTATCATGTCTCAAAATGGATTATTCAATGATATTTCCAATAGTGTGGATCAAAATAGACCAAATGATAAAAGAGGGTAATATGTGACTATGTATCTGATTATATCAACTATGGAATGATCCATATTGATGTTTCAATTTTTAATATCATCACTTTATTGAGTTTTTGGGGTTTATATACCATGTGGTTAATGTATTTCTTATAGGTGTGATGGGTGTGGGAAATGCAATATATCCGATTGAGCAGGAATTCATGAACCAAGTAGGTTATGTGATTATTTCATTTTCCACAAGGATTCTAAAATATAATAAGTTATAACATGGGGACATTGTAACGTCCTATGTATTTTACTTGTATAAAAATTCCAAGAGAAAATGAGTTTCCATATTTTGTTGATTGGATAAATATTTAAATGAGCCTTAGAATGTAAATATTAGCATTATAAAAAAAGAGTTTTTTATGTGGTATAATGAAAAAAAAACGTTTATTATGAGTTTGGATTAGTTTCATGGGTTTTAGTAACATACGACATCATTTCAGGAGATGTAGACATAGGTGCATGATTGGTGCGTGATTAGTACTAATTGCGCAGCCCCAACTATACAAGATATTTTCTATAAGGAGATTTTACTTGAAACTATGTAGTATCCTAGAGTAGACCATATGGATTTTTGTATGGGATTAGAGGGTTGTAAAACATTGTAACTAAGTCCACAGGACACTACAAGAGGTTTGTAGTAAAATGTTGAGGCATACACATAGGTTGCACATGGGTGGGAAATTTTGTTCGTTACATGCATTGTTAGTTCCAATTTAGTAGGGGAACTGCATGGTTGCAAAATTATTATAAAAATCATGTATCCAACCCTTTCAGCTCATTAAAATGAAAAAATAACCCTTTTACAATGAAAATTTAAGTGGTTTTACCCTTTTCCCACCCAACATCCCTCCCTGCATGCCATCGTACCTCTTCTCCTCCCATGGTTTGATATCCTCCATTCATGGTTTGATTTCACCACCACCAATTATGTTGGAAGCCTCTAGGTAAGTCTAATACTACCCTTACATAATTTTTAGTTTATCTCAATATCTTAAATGAAATTAAGGTGCAATTTATTTCACCTTATTTTTTGGTCATTTCTGTAATCAACCAATTTTTCTCACTTCCGATCAAATCAAAGATTGATAATAGATTAGTGGATTATCCTAAAAACATGGTAGATGGTAAATATGATTTTCCCATAAGGTTACATCATTTATAAAATATTTCTCTTGTTCCACATGTCTGACTTTAATTGTGTTTCCCATAAATTTAATAAATTCATTTAATTAAATGCCTAAACCTTTCTTTTTTCTCCAAAAGTCTATTTGAATGTTTAGAGGGCCTAAAATAAAACTGACCCAACATTTAAGGAGGGTTCACTCAAACACTCATTATGATCATCATTTTCTTAATAATGAAATGTTCCACCAGTGTGTTGATTTTCCCATCGCTAGTAAAATTCCTTAGAGTTATTAATTGAGTGTCCCATGTAATGAAATCCCACTTATCCAATTATAAAATATTATATGAATTTATTATTAGAATGGAATAGTTTAATTAGACCAAATGAAATTGTTAACTGAGACTAATTAATGGATACATGATTAATATAATAAATTTATGCATTGTTGGATAAACTTTGTCCCTTGTATTATTTAACAATTATATTTATTTTATATTAGAAAGTATTTTATTATGGTATGTATGACCTCATAGACTATTTTTAAATAATTAATGTATTCTACTAATGAAGATCCACTGCTCCTTGAGAAATTATAGGTTTCTCTTTATGGAACACCTAGGCTAAGGGATCAGATGGAAAGTGGTATTACCATATACTAGATTATTATACTGGGACCTCAATTAGGGCTGTAGACATAGTGTTTACACCCCTTTGGATGAGAACATTGGGCATGGTGATTCATGTCACATGGGTTTCTTGGAATGATGTTCCACTCCCCCTTGATTTAGATGATGGCCACATCCCTTAATATTGTTTATGATTCTTTTCATGGTGTACTAAATTTTTTATGATACCTAGTATGATGTCTTATATTACTTTTAATATAAGGGAATGCCAGTCCTTATATGAAATATGAGATCCTTATGGTTAGGAATGGATGCTCGAGTTACACCTAAGGTCCTTCTTAGTACTATGTATCTATAAATATGGTCATATATGTTACCATGTTTGTAGTATATATATATATATAGACCTGCATATATACATACTTATATATTTATACATGGGTAAATATAAAATAATATGCTTTCTATTTTAGGATGAAGCATATATAATCAGCTAGGAGTCCTTAAGGAACATGAGCCCAATTTATTTACCTGTATCATTTTCTGGACTACCTTATTTTACATATACCATAAAATTACATTATTTATATTATTGGATTGGATTTCATTAGATTATATTGGTGGTGTGTTGTTGATTTTATCTGACACCTTTTTCGGGATGCCAGCTGCCACTCAGATAGAACTTCTGATTGTCGTTTATGATTTGGACCATACATTGTGTTGTTTATCTTTTATGGTATATGAATAGACATGGTATCTTGAGAGTAGTGGTTGAGAATTTACTCAGGATAAATTTAGAATTTGTATTATTCTATTATTTTTTACTTATATGTATAGTCTTGTTTTTTTATAACTTCCTAATTATTAGTATCTTGTGCACTCTAGAATGTACATGCATGGTTACCTATTAATTTATTATTGATTGTTTGTTATTATTATATTTTCTGGATATATTATCCACATTATTATCCTATTAATTTTACTATATAACCCACCATAATAATATAATTATGATGTTATAGTCCCCCCACTATGAAACATTTAGACCCTCACTACTAGTCGGCAACCTCTGGAGTATGGGGAGGCATTCCTGAGGCCATGAGGTGAACCAGCTTGGGCATTGTTTTACTATATCATTTTCAAGATCTAACAAGTCACATATAATTTAGTAAACACCGGGGGAAGAAAAATATGAGAGGATACATTATCAAGTGCAATGAAAATAGTAGAAAATAAAATTTTGAGCATCGGGTGAACATGATCTGTATGACTTGACCGTGGGTCCCACCCACCCTAGAGAACCCGTGGGATCCCATTAGTAACAAATAATTAAACACACTTATAGTATCAATAAAACTCATATTTATGGGTGACTATCCAATCCATCCCAATTATGAAATTAAATAGATATATGTTATGAACCATGAAGTCCCATAATTACACTTCACCGGCTATAGAAATAGAGTACGGAGGACAATGAAACACATTCTCTATCCTCCATCCAAGACACATTTTCAACTACATAAAAAAGAATATGAGATCCATTAAATGGTTCATTACATCCATGAAATAGGATGATATAAACAAGTGTAAGGAAAATTTATAAAACCAAAAATGCTCTATATAAGATACATAAATATAGTACCTATCACTTTAGTTAATCCCCAATCACCCTCTACTAAAAATCTTCCACCACATGATGATTATTCACTCCAAAGGTGGATAGATCCCTCTAAACATTAAATCATATGAATGGGTTGGGGTGTAATTTAAAGTAGAAAGTACCGTACTCTATGGGGTAATTTTCATAGCCTAATAGAATTGATATAGATGACCTCAATAGAAACAAGCACTAGAGGTTTTTAGAGAAATAGAAAATGATAATCAAATCTTCCCCACCTTACACATAGTTATAAAGTCAATGGTACATTATTGACTACTGTTGATAAAGTAGAAATAGTGTTATACTACTAACCACCTACACCACTCTTGTATCTATCTTTTCACATCCTCTTCTTCCTATTTACACCTCAACAAATTCCAATAGGTGGAAGGATTTCCTTGGAAATCCTATCTTAGAGGACATATTAAAATCCACCATGATAGACTTGGGGACCATCTCAATAATATGTGGGGAGATTCTTTATGTATACCAACAATTTAATGTATGTTTTTAAATATATTAGTTATTTATATGCTTTCATCTAATCATTCATCCTGACTTCAAGAGAAAAATGAACCAACTCTATAAAATGATGATGCAGCCTGACATTGAATTCCCTCCCTGTTGTAAAGAGATTAACTGAAGATATATTATCATAATAAACTATTTTGGGAAGAATTGTTGAATGAAAAGGGTTTTTAAGTCATACCACACGTAGAATATACATCTATTCTCCTCAACTATTAAATTCATTCACCTTTAGCTAGGATCATGAAGAATAAACAATGCGTACTACCCATTGATAGATTCAACCGTCTATAAGAACTCAAATACCAAATCAATATTTTCTTGGTAGTCCAACACATATTAAGGGTCCTTTGTACCATTTGATGATGGGGGGTTATTGTGTATGAATTTAGAATCTTTATCCATACCTCAACATGCTCTATTTTATGCTTCAAAAACATGGTTTTGAATATGTGGTACAATTTATTTCATGGATTTAACTGCCCTTATGAAATATTTTGGGAGATTCTGATCAGAATAAGATTCCCATAAAGAACATTATCTACTTAACCCTAATACGGAACCCTTGGAAGATGTCTGATATGATTGATCCCAAAAACCCTAATACAAAATGAAATGATTAGATGATGTAAAAACCATAGTATAAACTCAAGAGTACAAGAAAAAATACATATATTTAGATTAAATACCAACATAAGAGACATAAAACCCCACATCCTGTTGTAACTTCAAAACAATCATGACAAGATATGATCATACACTAACTAAAACCTAAATCCAATGTCCAAAAAATAAAATCTCATATCTATCAACATCCCAAGACTGAGAAAAAAAATGATCTCATACCAAATTTTCATATCCTAACCTGGAAAAATCATCCAACTATGCTCTCAACCATTCTTTAATAAGACAAGAAGGGAATTCCCTATCCCTATGGATTGGTTACTAGACCATAATAAAATAATAATAATCATAAGGAATGATTTTCTATACTTGAAGAAATATAACTAGAGTAAAAAAGAAAAATATAACCAGGAATAATTATTCCTTAAACAACAGATTTCCCAAGGTAGAAATGAAACTAAATGTGTGATGATAAAAACCTAAAAACTTGTCTAGAAACATCCAAAAAAATAGGATCGAATCTATAGAAAACTACACCATGTGATATATCGGAAAAATCCCACCATATCACCACTATTTAGCCACAACCATAATATATAAACCTCACCACCTCACTATGGAACCTTGTCCTTGTTTAAATAATATAAAACAAGTTATACACATCACTAATAGAGTGTGTAAGATATGAAATAAATTGAATCAGTAGGATCCCACCTATGTTTTTTCTAAAAATATTTATTTAAAAAATCACAACATTATAAATTTAAAATAAAACATGGCATGAGATGTTGTTTCTACTATAATATCAAAACAATGGTTGAATAGTTCATCATTTTAATAGTTTAAGAAAAATCAAGGTATCATAGTCTCAAATAATACATCAAATAATCCATTTAAATATATAAAATCAATGATAATATCATATTATATAAAAATTAGTATATGTCATGATAAATAAAGATAATCCAATTGATAATATAGGTTAGGATGTCTAGGTAACCTATACACCAATACAATCAAGAATGGCGTGCACCCAGTTCCATAGAGCCAAAGAATATATGATCTAGGGACATAGAAAGAACCCAAAATGTGAACCCCCATACAATTTCCACACCATGATCCCTGAGCCAATTGATCTATGATATAGGAATGGACAAAAACCCTAGAAAATGAACCCCCAATAGTGTCAATAGGTAGGTCCCAATACTAATCCCTACACCTTGGTACCTAAGGATCCCATGTTCTATAACTATTACATCAGTTTGAAGTCATTATAAATTTTTTTAATACAATTTCAAACAACCATTTTGTTAAAAATCATTTTTTGAAAACTATTTCACAAACCATTCCACAATGATTAGTAAACAATGTTTCTATTACCAAAAAGTGGGAACCCGTATTTTAGCAAAACCCCATTTGCATGCACATTAGAAATAATCTATGAATCATGTAAATTATCATTTATATATCTATTTAGAAAACAAGGATAACCAATGTTTCATCAGTACTATGATAGAGATGTAACCACTAACATAAAACTCAACTTTAACACCAACCATGATAGGGTATAGACATCAAAAATAAAGGGAAAAAAAATTGAGGTCCAAATAAATGATTCGTAAAACATAGAATAAATTTTCTAAAAATGGTTAATCATAAAGGATAGGTCAACACATATATGAAGGATCACATCTGCCGAACCATAACCCAAATGAGATCTATTATTTAATAGATGAACACATGATGGAACTATAAGAAATGGGGAAATAATTAACAAATGATCAATAGATTTGACCAAAAAAACATATATTCACTTACAATTTGAAAAAGAGTGTAGAATTATCATGAATGAACGAGAAAGATTCAATAAAACTTACAAAAAGAGATCCAACACATCAAATGGAACCTCGATCTACAAATAAAAACATCAAAAGTGCCAAATTTTTCTATAAAGATCCTATAAGGACTAACAGACTAAATTGGTTATGAATGAGAGGAGTTTTGATTTGAAATAATTGATATTTACTTTTAAATTAAGAATATCCATGAATTAAAATCCCATTAAATGGTTTAGATGTATGGTTTTTCAATCCATGAACCAACACTGCACCTATTTCTTAGATACAAGAATAGCTACATGATTTGGTCGTATGGTGTGATAAATGAGTACCAACATTTCATGATCCCACGCTTCCACACCACGTGATTTTATATGTAGGACACACATTTTTTAATAACCACGAACAAAAACATTCTCCATCCTCTATAAATCTAACATAATATTCATGGTTTAATAATAAAGGATATAGGGTTTTAACAAACAATGAACCAACCGTTCACAAGATGAAAAACCTAAAACACTGTAAGAGTCACTTAAAACAACTCCAGAAAAGATCCAACCATGAGATGATCAAAATAAAGAGTTAAAAGTACCTAAATGTAGGCATGAAGATGCAAAAAATTTTATATTGTAAATTCATACCTATATATATCTCCAACATTTCCTTACCTGAATCAACTAACACTCTTGAAATTATATTATTAACCATTAATTAACAATCATTACCAAATATTTTCCCTCACTTTAACTAATAAATCAAGATCAATTACACCCTTTTAAAGATACATTCCTAGTTATCAATTCTCAAAAAAGTCTACCCTATTCACATTTTTAATATCCCCTCTATAGGTTTGTTAGATTCTAGCCTAAGAAATGTTTCTCAAGTCTGTTATTTCCAAAGAATACTGTAATATATGATCTAAATTATAAATGTAAGTATTTCATAACCTTTAATTTAATTTATTTATCCATCCCATATAACCACCTCCAATATTATTGTTTCCGACACTTTCTCCAGGGCGCACACCTTCGTCTCGTTCATGGATAAGAGACCCGGTTTTTGTTACCACACATTTTTGATTTCCAAAGGCGGGCGACATATGCTCCTTATTTAGGGGCGTCTGCTCCTTGATAGAAACAGGATGATGGGATTTTGGTTCTTCCTTATATGTATTCCTCATCGGAACCCATCACCTATTCTAGGTCTCCCTCATAGACTTAAGACGTTGCTCGTGAAACTCCACCCGGTGCCATATCTTCATGGACACCAGTTATTTATGCTGCTTCTGTCAGAACATTCCATGGTTTCTGGTTAGGGAAGACACCTTAGGTTAGGGGAGTAGTCATGTTTTCCATCACTAGTCGGTCTAGACACTGGGGATTGGTGTGTCTGTCTTATGTCCCTTACTATAGTGCTTCTCGAGGGTATGAAATCCCAAGGAATCCCACATTGAATGTTGGGAATCAAATTCTATGGGCATGTATATGAGTATTCCCTCAGCTTCCCATGTTTAACACAATGTATGCCATAAGTTTAACATCAAGCAGAGATGGATCGGGCTAATCAAAACACTGACTAGAGTGGATGAGATAGTGTAACCCCCTAGATGGAACACCGATACTGGGGCCAACACGTTGGTGTATTCTCGAATGATATGAGTGGGAATGAGTAATGGGGTGGCATGATCCCACCCGGATGTGGCGGCTCGGGTATAAATCAGGATGGATGATGGAGTGGTTGAATTAAGTGTATGGTAAATGGGATGGAATAATCATGAGGATGACGATGGTTTTAGGCTTGAGCCTCGAAGAGGATTCCTACGTATCCCTGTTGTAGGGAATCAAAGTCCACGTAGTTCATATGATGACAGATTTCCGCCAATTGGTGTTCTACGGCTTACCACTGGATAGGGTCACAATGACTTACCACTAAAAGAGGTCTACTGTTTAATGTCATGCTAGATGAGGGTGAACCGATGTGAAGGGGGTCCAAAATACAGGGTTTTGGGCTTGATCCTCAGGGAGGCATACTACGTACCATGCCTTGACAAGTATCAAACACCACATAGTTCAGGTGGTGATGTTTGGGGCTCACGCTTTGAGGTGGACCAATGTGTCGGTGAACCTATGTGGAGGAGGACCGGGGGTCCAATGGTTATTGGGATTGAACCTCGTAGAGGCTTCCTACGTACCCTGCCTTGTTAAGGATCAAATTCCTTGTAGTTCAGATGGGGAATTTGGGTCTTACGCTCTGTGGCGGCCCAACGAGTTGGTGAACCAATGTGAAGATGGTCGGGATGACCGATGTTGGGATTGAACCTCGTGGAGGCTTCCTACATACCCTGCCTTAGAAAAGATCAATGACAACGTATTTCGGGTGGCGGTGTCGGTGAAACGACGTGATGATGGACTTGGGATCCACTAGTTGTTGGGATTGTACCTCAGGGAGGCTTCCTACGCACCCTACCTTGGAAAGCATCAAAGACCACGTAGTTCAGGGGGTGTCGGCGAACCAATGTGAAGATGGACCTAGGATCCACTAGTTTTTGGGATTGAACCTGAAGGAGGATTTTTAAGTACCCTGCCTTGGCATGGATCGAAGACCATGTAGTTTAGGGGGTGTCGGTGAACCGACTTGAAGATGGACCTGGGGTCCGATGGGTGGTAGACTTGAACCACGGTGAGGCTTTCTACGTACCCTGCCTTGGCAAGGATCATAGACCTCGTAGTTTTGGTGGGTAGGTGTTTGGTGAACCGACGTGAAGGAGGTCGGAACAACCAAAGTGGGGGGCTTGAAACTCGTGGAGGATTCCTACGTACCATGCCTTAGCAAGGATCAAAGACCCCATAGTTCATGTGGTGAAGGGGTTGTTGAACCGATGTGAATGGGTGTTGGAACAACTGGGTGCTGGGCTTGAACCTCGGGGAGGCTTCCTACATACCTTTCCTTAACAAGAATCAAAGTCCTCGTAGTTCAGGTCATGTGGTGTGGGGGTTACACTCTAGGATTCCCAGGGTGTATGTCATGATCGGTGCTTGCTCTATGCCCACATGGGTCGTGCTCGGTGTGAGAAACAAGAGACAGTAGAGACCCAACGGTCACATCGTGAAAGGTGCGTCCATGGGAAGTTGAGTGGGGTTTATGTGTGGTTATCAGCCCAAATAGGTTGGGACTTACTCCATGATGGCAGCCCGAGGTGACAAAGTACAGTGGGAGAGGAACTTGGTACTGAAGAAAGGAGAAGCACTATTTTCCACCACATCCTTTGTTGGACCTGGGGACCGAAGATGAATGGAGGAGCAGGGATGCTTCCTCGGGCAATAAAATATAGGGGATTACACCGAGATGGTTTCCTTTTCCCCATGGAAAAACGCCACTTCGATAAGGAGGATATCATCCCCCTTGGAGACCATTGGGCATGGAGAATGTCCAATGTGGGGGGAACCTGCGTGCCAGGCATGGGGTGAGGTCACATTTTAAAGTCATGTACTGAGAACGAATGTGCTTGATAGTTGAACGTCATACAGCTCGAATGAGATGGGTTCACTCCACACCCCTAGGACTTACATAACTGGTACCCCCTAATTCTTGGTTCAGAGAGGGGACAAGAAAAGCCATGGTGAGGGGGTTTCACGGAGTGAACCATCGAGGGGCCTACGTTAGCATGGCTATGCAAACAATCCATAGCCATTAGCATTCCTATACGAAGTATCATGAGGAGAAGCAACACAACGGGCAGTGTCATCCAAGGGACTTTGAAATCACATCGTGAAAACCTGGAGGGTCGCACGGGGAAAGGAATTTCCAAGCAGGGGGGTTCATAGGCATGGGCCTTGTTAAGCTCTTTTGCTTCATGTGGCTAAGGGAACTTGTGAAGGTGTGTGATTCGTGAAGTGGGGTGCCTCAGCCTATGAATAGGGCAGAGGTACATATGTGAGGTGCTTCGCAATGTGGAAAGGAATTCGTGGAGCACTGCCTCATAGAGAAAAGGTGCCTCTTTAATCAAGGTGTCACGAAGCAATGTGATTTGTGAAGTATAGTGACCCTACTTTAGCATGGGGATCACGTGTACATGAAGGGTGTTTTGTGAAGTGGAATTTCATTCACGGAAACTTGAGTCCCCTGGGGGATAATCTTCCTTTACGAAGGCCCTTAGGCTTCACGAAAAGCATCCCTCTCAGAGGAGGTGATCAAAATGAGAAAAAGGGGAGGCACTTTTCAGAGCATAATTACCTCGCAGAACTCATGGTTTGTAGAGCAGAAGGATGCTTCACGATTCAGGAGATGAGAAATTGAAAGGTCCAATTGTCTGTCCTCTGGGCTTAGGGGAAGTCCGGTATTTATAGGAAATAGGCACCATGAAAAAGAGCTTAAGCGGTGGGAATAGAGACTTGGTTGCTTTGCGGTGGTTTTGCGAATGTCAAATGAGTTCGTGGAGTGCCCCGCCTCCTTGCTTCACAGTGGGCTCACGAATGTCAAATGCATTCATGGAGAGGCCCTCCTCCTTGATTCTTGGTGGGCTCGCGAATGTCAAATACATTCGTGGAGCGGCCCGCCTCCTTGATTCACGACAACCGCGGTGCTGGGGGGGACATCACGATGTGGCTTCACGGGGTAGTCTATGGTGCCTTCTTTTTGGCTTATTCTCTGTCCGAAATTTTGGAACAAACAAATGCACCCAGTCAAACTTGGAGGTGTAGAGAGATCAATGGTTGATGTCTGAGGGTAATCTCCAAAATCCTCAGCCATTTGCGATGTTGGCTTGCAAAGAGGGCTCAGGGGGGGCATATAGGGAATGCACATGCCAAGCGCGCCGCAATCTTCATTGTGAACTGGACATGCTACGAATCTCCTAAGGTTGTCCCATATAAATAGGGGTCGATCGTCACTTTTGTCCTTTCCCATCTCTGTGAATTTGTCTTTTTGCGCTCTTGATTCGCAAAGCTCCACATACTCTGCACGTATTATCTGCGAATCGATTCTTCGCAGCTCAAAACGAGTCCTTGACTCCATGTTTTTTCTCAATGATTCGGAACTTTAATGCCTAGGTAGCACTCTGTGAACAGTCTTCACAAAGAGTCTTCGCGAATGCGCTCTGCTGACGAGCATCGTGAACTAGTCTGAAAATCTTCAAAGTTCATGAACTAAATGGCCCACCAAGAAGCTGCCCAGGGGGTCCTTGCGGATGCCTCCCTAAGAGATGAGATTGCGAATAGTCTGTGGATAGGAGAGTTAGTTCATATCCAATTAGACCATAGTTCAATGGTGGAGCTACTATCAGAGATCCAAAAGAACTACCCATTTTGTAGGAGGTTTACCTTGTATTGCTTCAAGCTGAGGGATGACATCTTCATCCCTGAAGCATGTAGGGATGATCCAGCTTACTGGTTCAGGAGAACATCGTGCCAGCGCTGATGGTTCAGGGCGGCTGATGTCCACGCCTGGGAGGATTTCACACCCTTCGTTGCTGACTTGTTATACAACCATCTAAAAGACATCGACGAGAAAGAATTTTAGTTGGAGATTCCCCCTCCTCTATACTGAAATATAATCAAGGAGGCATTGGGGAACCCAAAGAAGGGTTGGTCTGAGGAATGGAACCTGTGCTAGGGTGGCAACATCAAAAATGATTGGTCTTGGGCCTATTGGTTAGGTGCCTCGTGTGAGGAGTTCAAAGCGGATCTGAGAAGAGTGGTCCTGTATGAGGCCGCATGGGCTTCCCAGTTTCACATCTACTAGCTGAAGCAGCTAATGTTGGAGCTGTTGAGTCGGTGGTCACTAGGGACCAATTGTAATTTCCCGTTTCCAGAAGCCACCCAGATGCGCCCCGTACCCGGTTGGTCACATGGCCTCAAGTGAATTTACTCAAACACTAGAGGCTGCCGATTAGTGGCGAGGGCCTTAGGTGTGATAGTGGGGAAACTATGCCCTCATGGGCAGAGTACACAGTGGCTGTAAACAAACATGCAAGAGCAGAAGCAGTAAATAACCGACAATAATAAACAGCGGGAGACTAAAATAGCAACAACAGGAGCACATATGTATATATATGAAATGAAGCATGATACATATTTACGAAAGCATCAAAAAAAGTCACAATGCGGAAAAATATAGCAGTACCAAAACAACCACAAAAGAATGTAAACAGCTCCTCAGCATCGCAAGCCAAATCTTGGTCCCATGCTCTTCTGCTCCAATAAATCAAGTACCAGAAGTCGAAGGGCACTTGCCCTTGTCTATAGCTGCAACAACATCATCTGTTTGGGCCTAAAAGCATGACCCAAACATGGTGTGAGACTAAATCCCAGTAGGAAACCACCCAAAGATCTATGCCTAACAGTCTGTGAGTATATGGCAGGTAATAGTACAAAAAAATAGTAAACAGTAGCATCAATAGCAGGCAGTAAACAGTAAGCAGTAACAGGATGATATACAAAGGTTGTCAATACATAGAACAACAAGCAGCAATGAAGCTACAACTAACATGCAAACAGGAAACCCTTTGGGAAGTACTCGCAGCCATCCCCTCCAGTGCTATCCAAAAAGTACCACAACCCTCTGGGTAGTTCCCTCAGCCTAACCCCTCTGGTTTGGTCATACGAATTTATAAGACTCTCTGGGGATGCTCACTCGGTCAATTCCCCTTATAGTCTAGGGTAGTCAAGGACACTCTGAGGGAGATCAAGTGGTCTAACCCTCTTGGCCCCAAGGTCTAGAGACTCTACGAGTAATCTCACTCGGTAAATCCTCCAATAGCCTCAGGTATACCATAGACTCTCTGAGGAAGCTCACTCGGTCAATTCCTCCTCTTTCTTGGGAAGGTTTTAAAGACATTTAAACAGATGAAGACTCTCCGAGGAAGCTCACTTGGTCTACCCTCCTGTAATCTATAATAACTTAGACTCTCTGGGGATCTCACTCGGTCTATCACCTATAGTCTATAATGTCTAAGAATCTCTGAGGAAGCTCACTCAGTCTATCCCCGTATAGTCTATAACATCTAAGACTCACTAGGAATCTCACTCGGTCTATCCCTTATAGTATATAGCACCAATTTCTCACGGTCCCATGCATGTTAGTGCATATTAATTCTATAAGGCCAGAGTATACCTATAGAGCTACATGGCTAACCAAATTACACCTATAGATCTATGTGGATAACAATATATAGAGCAAAAAGCATGTTAAAAACATCATTCCATCCTACGATCACAAGGCATGGAAACAGCTAAAAAGACCAAAGGCTAAAGAGACCCAAAGGTTTTAGGAAGAACAAGGCATGAGAAAAATATCGAAGCATGACAATTATCCATAAACATGATCAATTTACCTCTACACAAGCATTCAGGAAAGGTAGGAATAACCACATGGGAAAAACATTTAATCACGCAATACCCCATTCATGAGTATTGGTGGAATTTTCACATAAAACTCAAAGACATCAAAAGGTAAGGCACAAACCACCTACCTCGATTCTAGGAGATCGATATACTTGAACCAAGTTTCTTGATTCTCATTATAATAGAATAGATCGATGAAAACACACAGAACGATCAACCCATGATAACTTACGAAGGAGGAGGAATTGGAAAACAAGGCTCTAGGAGAAGGAAGAACTCACCACTGCGGTTCCAACGCAATCGACGATGGTCAAAACGGAGAACGAATGAAGGCACGTGGATTCATAGATGTTCCGCAGCCGTACAGTGTCTCTCGGTCGAACGGGACGTAGAAGAAGACAATTCTCTCGAATAGGCGTGACCCCGGTCCATTTAATGAAAAAAAATAAAATACATGGCGTGTACTTCTTGAGTACACTGCGTGTAATCTATTTTTCCATAATCCACATTAAGAGGCCTCCACTTCATCCCTACACACCATGTGTGTGGCCCGGACAAGGTCAACACATGTCTTGGTGTGACAAGGGAGTACACGGCATGTACTCAGAAAGTACACGGCGCGTACTTAAAATAATTCCAGAAACTCATTTTTTCTCAAAAACTTCAGGAAAAAGAAAAAAACATACCTAAAACAAAGATCTGGGTTCTTAAAAACTTCCCCCCTTAAATAAATTCATCCCAGAAGTTTCCTAGAGAGGCGTAAAAGAAGAAACCCTGAACAGCTCCGGCCACTGCGACCGTACATCGGCCTCCCTCTCCCAAGTCTCGTCCTGTACTCGCCCGTGCTGCCATAACATCTATACTATATGAACATACTAGCCACGAAGAACCTTCATATTGTGATCAACAATATGGATGGTATGCTCCTCAAATGATGCATCCACTTCAAGCTCAATCTCCTCAGGTTGCAAGACATGAGATGGGTCTGAAAAGTAACGTTGGAGGTGGGATACGTAGAAGACGTCGTGTATAGCCTGGTAACTCAAAGGTAACTGCAACCGATAGGCAACCAGACCAACTCTCTCCAACACCTCAAATGTTTTGACGTACCGTGGTGAAAGCTTTCCCTGTCTCTGAATCCTCTTGTGTCCCGACCTCAGTGCGACACGTAGGAAAACGTGATCTTGGACCTCGAACTCCAGAGGTCGTCTCCGCCGATCAGCATAAGACTTTTGTCAAGACTGTGCTGTATCCATCCCTTTCTGAATCAATTATATATGCTCTGAGGTCTCCTGAACAAGATGAGGTCCTAGCAAAGCTTCTTATTCTGCCTCCAGCCAGCGTAAGGGTGATCGGCATGGCCTATCGTACAAAGTCTCATAAGGTTCCATATGAATAGTCGCCTATAAGCTGTTGTTACAGGAAAACTTCACCAGAGGAATATGATTCTCCTAAGAACCACCAAAGTCTAGAATACAATCTCGGAGCATATCCTCAAGCACCTGGATCGTGCACTCAGACTGGCCATCAGTCTGGGGATGGTATGCTGTACACAAAAGTACATGTGTACCCAAAGCCGTCTAAAGCCCCTACCAGAACCGAGAAGTAAAGCGCGCATCCCTGTCTGAAACAATAGAGTGTGTAACTCCATGTAGACATACAATCTCTCAGATGTAAAACCGTCCCAGATCATCAACACTGAAGTTATTTTTGATCAGAAAGAAGTGAGCAACCTTCATAAGCCTGTTGATGACAACCCAAATAGCATCACTCCCTCGAGGTGACCTCAGTAACCTGGTCACTAAGTCCATCGCGACAATGTTCTACTTCCACTCGGGAATGGGTAACTGCTGTAACTGCCCTGCCGGTCGCTGATGCTCCTCTTTCACCTGCTGACAAGTAGAACATCTCATGACAAAACCAGAAACATCTCTCTTCATACCTGGCCATCATTACTGGCAGTGTAGATCATAATACATCTTGGTGACGCCAGGATGAACTGCCCTAACTGAGGAATGAAAATTCCGCATCGGATCCTCACGTATGTCTGCGGGCACCCATACGCGTCCCTAGAAATTCAATATCTCATCCTCTACCACTGTCCACCCAGGAAGATGGTCCCCTCCTGACACACTCTCCCATAGGACTAAGCCTTCTGAGTCTGATAGCTGCCTCATCCGTACCCGATCAAGAAGAGAAGAGGTAATAGCTATAGAAGATAGGTAAGTTTGTCACTGTCTATTGTGCACCTCCAACTTCATCTCAGAGAACAGAGCCATAATCTACCACTCACAGTTGGCCTCATAAACTACCTGAATCTGAGTTCTCCTACTCAACGCATCTGCCACTACGTTGCCCTTTCCCGGAGTATAGGCGAGATCGAATTCGAAGGACTAAATATACTCAACCCACCTGCGTTGTCTCAGATTCAGATCATGTTGAGTGAAGATATACTTGAGACACTTGTTGTAGGTGAAAACCACAAAGTGCTCTCCCATAAGGTAGTGTCTTCAACAATGTAAGTAATGAACAACAACTGCCAACTCCATATCGTGCGTCACATAGTTCCTCTCATGTGGCCTCATCTTATGAGAACCTTAAGCAATGAATCCATCCCCCTACTTCAGCATAGCTCCCAGCCCAATACCTGAAGCATCATAGTACACAGTATAGACCTCGGACTTCTCTGGTAAGACCAATATCGGTGCTGAATTCAACCTCCCTTTCAGCTCCTGAAAGGCGGTCTCACAAGAATCTGACCACAAGAACATCGCCCCTTTCTTGGTCAGAATTGTCAGCGGTGCTTCTAGGAGTGAAAAAAACTGTATGAATCGACTGTCGTATCTAGCTATCCCTAGAAAACTCTACACCTCAAAGACATTCTTTGGATGCTCCCAAGAAACTACAACTCTCAGTTTCTCTAGGTCCACTAATACTACTATCTCTGAGATAACATAACCCAGAAAGTGAATCTAATCCATCAAAAAGTGGAATTTTGAGAGGTTAGCATATAACTGATGCTCTCTCAGTGTACTCAGAATGATCTCAAGATGTGTGGCATGGTCATGTCGATTGTGAGAGTTCCCCAAGACGTCTTCCATGAAAACAATCACAAATGAATCCAAGTACGGATGGAACACTCGGTTCATCAGTGCAATAAAAACTACGGGCGCATTCGTGAGACCGAACGACATGACTGTATACTCGTATAGACCATAACTGCTCTTGAAGGCTGTAAGAGGTATATCTGACAGTATAACATGCAACTGATGATAACCGAACCTCAAATTATTCTTTGAGAACACCCAGGATCCTCGAAGCCGATCAAAGAGGTCATTGATCCTCGGAAAGGGATATTGGTTATTGACTATTAACTCGTTCAGCTTCCGATAATCCACACAGATCGAAAGGGTGTCATCTTCCTTCTTTGCAAATAGGACAGGCGAACCCCAAGGAGAAGTTCTGGGTCGGATGAAACCCTTTTCCTGCAACTCCTCCAACTGCTTCTTGAGCTCCTTAAACTCAGGTGTACCCATCCTATAAGGTGGAATGGACACCGGTGCCGCTCCTAGAATGAGCTAAATCGAGAAGCCTACATCACGCTCCCGAGACAAACCTGAAAAGTCATCTTGAAATACATCCCTGAAACGATCGAACACTGGAGGAATGTCTAACTGAGAAGTCCCCTGGTCATCCAGATAAAGACTTGTAATATGGGTTATAACTCCCTCTAGCCCATGATGCACTAGTCCAGCTATACCAGCCTGGACATCCCACTCACCTCTATAAAGGAAAGATCCGCCCTCTGGTGATACGAAACTCACCTTGCGGCGATAGCAATCAATGACTGCCTAGAAGGGAAACACCCATTCCATCCTGAGAATGCTTTCATAGCCCGTCATCTCTAGGACATAGAGTTCCCATAAGAAAAGATACCCTAAAACCTCAAGAGGGAACTCTATGCACTGACGTATGCTAGATGTCCTTGTTCCCAACAGCGTGTCAAGTGTCAACACGTAGGAAGACGAAAAGATACAGAGCCCAAGACTCTCCACAACAGCAACAGAGATAAAAATATGCAAAGCACCAGTATCTAAAAGTGATAAAGATAAAAATGAGGCTACTAGGATCATACCTAGAACTGTAGAAGGTCTGGGATCCTTCTTCTGGTAGGTCTGCTCCACGGCGAAAGTCTGGCTAGTACCGCGGCCCTGTGCCCCTGGCTGACCACTCTGAGCTGACCCACTCTATTGTCGCGGGTTACCTGGTGACTGACCACCATGGCCGCGACCTCCACCTCGGCCCGAACGGCCAGAAGAACTCCAGTTCCCTGACTGGTGAGAAACTGCCAAAGAATCTCTTGAACGCGGGGTCATAGAATAAAATCTACCACCAGCTGAAGGAGAGAAGATCTGAAAAAAGCGCTAAAGATAGCCCATTATGCCACAAGATTGGCACTCCATCAGATATCTCTAACACTGAGGCCTAGTATTCCCACTTCTACTGCACTGGTATTATTCAACCTGGTAGCCCGAAGATACATCCCGCATACTCTGATCTCCTTGAAAAGACTCTCTGTGATGCTTCCTACTATCCATAGGAGGAACACCAGATCTGGATGTCCAACCTCCAAGGATAAATTCTCCAGAATCCCTCAGGTTGGGATCGGTGATCAATGTCTGGTTGACGATAGAGGATATCGAAGTTAACTTGAAGATATTCACCTGGGAACAGATCTCCTACTTGAGATCATCCTCGATCTTCCTAGAAAGGAACAACTCAACAGCTGCTGGGATCGTCATGAAGTGATGTAGCTCTATAAAGTAGGAAGAGTACTCCATAACAGAAAGAGTAACCTACTGCAGACTCATAAACTTTCGGGATCTGTTAGTCCTCAAGGTCTCTGGGTTAAAGTAGTCATAGAAGGTGCGGTGATACTAATCCGAAGACATACTCTGTTGGTGCCTTGACTGTGAGATCACCTCCCTCCACCTATTGGCGGTGTCTCGGAGCATATTGGTGTCCAGATTTACCCTTTTCTATGGGGTATCTCCAGATGCCCAAAGATCATCAGTGTGGCCTCCAACTACGAATCTACAGCCTAGGGTCCTCCATCCCTTAGAAAGTAGTAGGATACTGCTACTAAAAGAACTGCGTCAATTTAGCCATCGACTGGGAAGGAGGTGGCACTCCCTGAAAAGTCTGCATCATCCTTAGGAAGTCTTCCTTGAACTGTGTATTGGTGCCTTCCATGGGTATAACTGTTGGTGCCAAGGCTGGCACAGCAAGAGGATCTGCAAGAGGTCCCTGGTCAGCCATATCCGATGTTTGATCACCGTTTGAAAACAGAAATAAAACTCAAGGACATATTAGAGGAATAGATTTGAAAAGATCAAAAGAACACCTTAGATCAAGATTATCAAATACTTAGAAAACAAGATCACAAAATGGGGACAGGAGAAGGAATATTCGAGTTTACAAAAAATGACTACATGATGGGTATAAAAACTACACGTCGTGTTCACTTAAACCAAAGATATGGGCGTGTACTCCTGCCTCCTCTTGTCATGTAACACCCCAACTACACGGCGTGTTGTCCCCATAGATGGGGTGTACATGAACTCAATTCCCCTGCCCGAGTCTCTTTACATGGCTAACCCACACGGTCCTTTTAACCCTAGACTACACGGCATGTTCACTAAGGACACGGTGTGTACTAGACAAGGTTTCGGCAACCTGTGTTGTTAGTTACATGGCCGACTACATGGCTGACCCTTACACAGAGTGTTTCGAAAAAAACGGAATGTATAGGAGATGATAACACCAACCCGTGTTGTTCGTGACACGGCTGGGTACCTGGAACAAGACTAAACGACATGTTATTTACCAACATGGCATGTTCTACTCGAGCTTCCCTGGCTCATGTTGTTAGTGACACGGTTGGGTACATGGCTCTTTACTATACGACATGCACCTACTGTACACGGCTTGTTCTTAAAGGCATTTCCTCAACACCATGTTCCTTCTCACATAGTCAGTGACACAGTCTGAAACTACACGACATTTAGTCATAAAGTACACGCCGTGTATTCTGGGTTTCTCCGGGCAGTAGATCAGAAACTGCACCAAAGCCCAGAAACAGAGAAAACAAGGCATGAAGGTGCCAAATTCCGATCCTTGAGGGCCCATACTCCCCAAGAACCAAATATTGGCATCCAATACAGTCATATATAAAGAAAAAATGTCAATGATTCACCAATTTCTGATTCAAGAGGGCCCATAACACCTCAAGAACCATAATTTGAATTTCATTTTAAGCATAGTACAATACAAACAGTCCACTATCAAACAACAAGGATTCTTTCAAATCATATATAACAATAGTATGAATTATCTACACAAAGTATATCACAACAACATGAAATCACTAATGCATCCTAGATGGCATGGTAGAAATTAATGGCACGTGATTTCTAACAAGTTCCTATATAATGCATGAGTTGGCATACCCTCATCTCATCGGGTTGCAACAGAAATAGAACCATAATAGTAACAACAATGACAACACAAGTCATGTGAATCACTCTAGGTGAAATCATATCAACTGTAAAATCTCCAAACCAGAAAACTACAATAAACGAGGAAGTATGGCTTTTCCCTATACACAGGTTAGCTACTCCCAGGCACAACTTATTACCAACTACCGAATCCATCCTATCCCTGGATAAAGGCTCCAAATAGTAAATCAAGAGAAAATGATTCCTTTGATACCACTTTGTAACATCTCAGTTCAGGAAGCCACCCAGAGGCGCCCCGTACCCGGTTGGTCACATGGCCTCAAGTGCATTTCCCCAAATGCTAGAGGCAGCCGACTAGTAGCGAGGGCCTTGGGTGTGAATGTGGGGAAACTATGCCCTCATTGGAAGAGTACACAGCGGAAGTAAATAAAAATGAAATAACAGAAGAAGTAAATAACCGTCAATAATAAACAGCAGAAGACTAAGACAAAATCAACTAGAGCACATATGTATATATATGAAATGACGCATGCTACATATTTAGGAAAGCATCCAAACAAGTCACAATGCTGAAAAATACAGTAGTACCAAAACAATCACAAAAAATAGTAAACAGCTCCTTAGCATCGCAAGCCAAAGCTTGGTCCCATGCTCTCCTGCTCAAAGCAATCAAGTAGCAGAAGTTGAAGGGCGCTTGACCTTGTCTATACCTGCAACAACATAGTCTGTTCGGGCCCAAAAGCATGTCCTAAACAGGGTGTGAGACTAAATCTCAGTAGGCAACCACCCGAAGATATGTTCCTAATAGTCAGTGAGTATATGGCAGGTAATAGTACAAAAAAAAATAAACAGTAGAAGAAGTAGTAGGCAGTAATCAGTAAGCAGTAATAGAATGATATACAACAGTGGTCAATCCATAGAACAACAAGAAGCAGTGAAGAAAAAACTAACACACAAACCGGACACCCTCTAGGAAGTACTCACATCCATCCCTTCTGGTCCTATCCAAAAAGTACCACAACCCTCTGGGAAGTTCACTCAACCTAACCCCTCTGGTTTGGTCATATGAATTTATAAGACTCTTTGTGGAACCTCACTCGGTCAATTCCCCATATAGTCTAGGGTAGTCAGGGACACTCTGAGGGAGATCATGCGGTCTAACTTTCATGGCCCCAAGGTCTAGAGACTCTCTGAGGAAGCTCACTCGGTCAAACCTCTTATAGCCTCAGGTATACCACAGACTCTCTAAGGAAGCTCAGTTGATCAATTCCTCCTCTAGCCTAGGAAGGTTTTAAAGACATTCAAACAGATGAAGAATCTCTGAGGAATCTCACTCAGTCTACCCTCCTGTAGTCTATGATAACTTAGACTATCCGGGGAGATCACTTGGTCTATCCCTTGTAGTCTATAATGTCCAATACTCTCTGAGGAATGTCACTCGGTCTATTCTCGTATAGTCTATAATATCTAAGACTCTCTCGGAAGATCACTCGGTCTATCCCTTATAGTCTATAGCACTGGTTTATCACGCTCTTGTGTGAGTCAGTGTATATTAATGCTATAAGGCCATAGTACACCTATAAAGATACTTGGATAAACAAAGTACACCTATAGAGATACTTGGATATCAATCTACAGAGCAACAAGCATGTTAACAACATCATTCTGTCTTATGATCACAAGGCAAGGAAACAAGTACAACGACCAAAGGCTAAAGAGACCCAAAGGTTTCAATAAGAACAAGGCATGGGAAAAACATCCAAGCACGAC
Source organism: Viscum album (assembly GCA_963277665.1). NCBI lineage: Eukaryota > Viridiplantae > Streptophyta > Magnoliopsida > Santalales > Viscaceae > Viscum > Viscum album. Next base: position 601,791,416 of record OY728119.1, on the reverse strand, counting down.
AATTATCAACAAACATGATCAATTTACCTCTACACAAGCATGCAAGAAAGGAAGGAATAACTACAAGGGAAAAAAGGTAATAACGCAATACCCCATTCACGGGTATTGGTGAAATTTTCACATGAAACTCAATGAAATAGAATGGTAAGGAAAAAACCACCTACCTCAATCCTAGGAGATCGATGTACATGAACAACGAGGCTTGATTCTTCTTCGAACTGTGTAGATTTACAAAAATGCACAAAACAATCTTCCCACGATAACTTACAAAGGGGGAGGAATTGGAAAAAAGGATCTAGGAGAAGGAAGAACTCACCACTGCGGTTCCAACGCAATCGACACCGGTCAAATCAACGAACAGATGAAGGCGCATGGATTCAGAGAAGTTCTATGGCCGTATAGTGTCTCTCAGTTGAACATGACCTAGAAGAAGATGATTCTGTCGATTAGGCGCGATGTCAGTCCATTTAATAAAAAAAAGAAAATACACGGCGTGTACTTCTTCAGTACACGGAGTGTACTCTATTTTTCTGTACTCCGCTTTAAGAGGCCTCCACTTCATCCCTACACAATGCGTGTGTGGCACATACATGGCCAGCACATGGCCTAGCGCGGAAAGGTAGTACTCGGTGTTTACTCAGAAAGTACACGACGTGTACTTGAAAAATTTCTAGAAAATCCTTTTTCCTAGAAAACTCTAGGAAATGGAAAAACATAACTGAAACGAAGATCCGGGTTCTTACACCAACACCTTCCACCAACATCACGGGGGGGGGGGGGGTCAGAATCAGCTTCTGGGAATTGCATCAGATCTCAGGGGTCCCGATACTGAGGGCGATGTATGATGACTTCCACCAAGATATGGGTGCGTGAGTGGATCCGGAGTAGATGACTTGTCTGGCGATGGCATTGACGGAGCTTGTTCCAGGGGAGGATAAGGAGTCGGTGAGGGATTTCCACATCAAGAATTGGTTCAAAACGTTTCTGAACTTCCAGGTATACCGTTAGTTCCCGGAAAGACCTCAAACTTGCCCAAAGGGGGCTCAGAATAAGAAACACTCGTACTAGAGGCTGTTGGAGGAGATTCAGTGGAAGACCTAGGGGTTCAGTGTCAGCACTGAGAAACAACCAATAGTCAGGCTAACAGCATTCATCCTAGCTCTAATCTATGGTTGGATCCTTAAGGTGAGGGACACCTACATGGGAGTGCGACGAAGCACTTTTATCATGGCGTCTACATTGGCGACGAAAGGGCGGGTCAACATATGGATCTTGATGCTATCCAAGTTGTATAAGATGTTGTGGCACATCAACGAAGTGATGGGGAAATAGAAGGAATGTGGGCTGTTCCACCTCTTGTACGGGTGGATAGCGGCACACATCAGGGGATCTATAAGTATCTGAACCCCATTTCGCCTCTAAGGTCGAACTTCCACCCATAGATCCTAAATGTTGTGGGGAGCTTTTCGACCAAGATGACCGCACCATCAGTTCTAAATTGGGAGTGGAGGGTGAAGAAATTCAATTTCCACTTATTTCCGTTTCCAACGGGGGTATTTACCGATGACGGTCGGGGGATGGAAGAGCATTGGCCTACCTCTTGGAATTTCAAGGTGGAGTCATGGTGGTCAAGGTGGACCGTGAGCTTCTCTGTGAGTCGTACACCCCACACCGATTTGCAAGGAAATTCTCATGCCTACAACGACTAAACCTGCATGTCTACATGGAGGTGTCTCATGAGGAGCACCCATGTGTGTTGAGGTAGATGTGGATCATGTTCACACGGGAATACGGGAAGATGAAGAATGAACTGCCTCTGCCGACTGTCATCCTCGGGCTGGTAATAGAATATACCCCGAGGTGGGAGGCGGCCTACCCAGGGGAGATGCTGAAGTATCCAACCATTCTAGTCGGTGATGGTGAGCCTCAGGCCAAGGCCAAAAGGCGGCAAGGACATCCCGTAGTGGCAGGGATTCCGTTGCGACGAGGCTTGCACCAGTTGAGGGGGAAGAAGTGGTAGCAGATCCCAAAGTGGCAGCGGACCTGGTGGTCCCAGGAGAACAGAGTCATCCAGAGGGGTGGCCACCGAGAGGGTTCCACAGGATTTCTACTCAAGCACCAGGGAAACGGTTGTTCCATATTGACATGCCGGAGAATGCTGTCTTCCCGGAGGCCTAGGATATCTGGGAAGTCAACTAGAAATTCCCCATACCATTTGAGTTACGGAAGCACCTTAACTGCCTCAGGAAGGACTTACCGAGGATTGGCCCTATTAGAGCTGGTTTTGCAGTATCTTAGGCGGAGACGGTGCAATAACTGGCCAAACTGGAAGACTTTATCCACTCCCAAGGTGCCCTGCAGCAGATGAAAGACTAGGTCATGGTGCTATTGGATCATACGGTCTCTCCGCAACTGTCAGCTACTAACCTGTGGGAGTGCATTCCTCTACCATAAAAATCGGACAAGTCGTCCTAGGGGGACGAGGCCGGTAGAGGGAGTCTATTAGAGGAGGGTGAAGTCGGCGATCAGTCCTCGGATCTCAAAGATTTCATGGAGGCCCTGAATGTAAAATCCCATGTTCCTTCCTCAGGGTCTGCTCTTAGGTTACTCTGGATTCCTTATGAGCATCTGCACTGTACTGGAGGACCTTGTGCATAGACCTTATTCTCGCCCCTCAGTGGGTGCTGAGGAGGCACCTCTGAGATCAACACTTATGGCTGCATCAACTTCTATGTGTGGTGGGAAAAGGACACTTGAGGTGGCTCCCCAGGAGTCTCTAGACCTGCCAACCATATATGGGGGGCCACGTGTCAGGGTCCCGACAACATCAGCCTAAGAGAGAGAATAAGGATTTGATCTCTGTAAGTCTTCTCTAATGAATTTATGACTACCATCTCCTAACCATGCTAACTGACATTCATGTCCCTTTTATTGGTGTGTACTGTCCTTCAATTGGCCTGGGCCACTACAGAAAAGTTGGTCGGGTCTTTTGGTAGCGCCCTTCCCAGAGTCATGCCAATGGTAGTGGCGGTGGACATCCAACCTGACCAAACTGTAGTGCTCCCGATCATTGGCGGGGATTCCAGTGGGACTGCACCTGAGGTTATTGAGGAGGGATCCGATGATAAGGATCAACCAGACAGTCCAGGCCCTGCCACGCCTGATCCAACGCCAAACGTGGACCCGACTGAGGAATTCCTGGGGGCATCCCCTACATACGAGCCTACCAATTGCGCCGACTGGGAAGAGACGTCCTCTGACAAGGAGGATAGAAAAATAGTCCATCGCCGATCATGTAAGATGATCACACGCTTCATCCATAACACCACCCAAGCATTGTGGTTGGGAGAGATGGATTGACTTCACCTACGGCTATGGGAACTATCTGCTTGGGGAGTGGATGCCCAGTGTCCTCACATGGTAGTCCAAGATCTTATGCTGGAAAAGATTTAGAAGTATTACCCTGGCCTCAGTGTGGGCTGCCAGTAGAGGAAGGCAGTAAATATCAAGAGGCTCCAGGAGGCTGAAGACGAGGTCCAACAGCTGCATAATTGGGCGGATGAGCACTCGATCTCCCTCAATGTGCAATCTAGGCTAATATTGCGCTTGAAGGCCTAGCTGGAAGAAGCCAAAGAGGGCCTGCCGTGAGCCCCTGAGGATATGACCGCCATCAGGGCTGACGCGGAGCGGGCCCAGATTGCGGCCAACGAATTGCACCCTCTCGCTACCGATGAAAAGCGAGAGCTGAACAGGTGGCAGCAACTCCTGAATGCCACTAGACAAAAGGTGGTGGAGCTATTACGCTCTTTTGACGAGGTCAACCCATCCATAAGGGGAGTTGACCCTTGGGTATTGTAATGATTACAAACCCTCAAACGTAGATTCATTTTTTAATTTTTTGATGTCGTAGCATGAAATAGTTTTGTTGTTACATTGGTTTATTGCTTCCTTGTGATGTTCTTGGAGCGTTCAGTGATCATTCCCTAAGCTCATGTGGGTTGGGCCCGATGTGAAAAACCAGGGAAGACCACATTATCACTCCATCCAAACGTAGGAGTGCAAAATAATATTTGGGCATCTGGGGTTTGAATAACCGGTCTAGATTTTCGGGAGGAAATGGGAGAGACCGGACTGGTGAATGAAGCTCTCAGGATATCAATATTACCATTTTTCTAGTGTGCTTTTGTGCACAAATGGTGTAATGCTAGGGGCATTGAAATCAATCCGAACTGATTGGAATGGGAGGTGTGAATCACGATACCCAGGACTCGAAACATTGTAGGGGTGGCGTGACAATAAAGAATAACTATTAACCACATTCGAAACACAGTATTCTTATTGAATTAGCCTGGATTGGGGATAGAAAATGAGGGTCGACCACTGACTACATTCGAAACATGGGTCCTGACTCAAAATTTTATACATTAGTCTTCCGGAATGTTGGCCCAGGACAATAGGTGGGACATAGGTCGCTCATCCATACTATTATGGTGTTCCCTTAGACATGAAAGAGGACGAGGGTCCGAATAATGGCACGAAAAGCATGGAATGTGGAGTGATGGTTTGTTCAAACAGAATCCAACACTCTTAAAACTATGCCACCATGGTGGAAGCACATTAGATGGAAAAATCAGTCTGATCTTGGATCATTCGTTCTTTTAGGCAGGACCTCTCTGGCGAGGGAGATTTCACTTCCCAATGTCATCTTGGGGCATCCCGAACTTGTTCAGGGAAAAATTGCAGTAACATGGTTCCCCAAAAGGGGTCAGGCCAGGGGCCAGAAATGAGGAGGAACAGGATTTATGATTCCTGGGGTTGGACCCTTGGTAAAATGATTGGGTGACACTACTTATCCCATGAGGATGGGAATCAAGTAGCATGTATTTCTGGAAGAATAGTTTAACATCATGTGGGATGATGAAAATCCTGGCAGTGCCGGTCCACATCCTACCAAAACTACTAATCCCACGTGAGTCGTGCTAGATGTGGGAAACACGAAGAAGCGGTGATACTTTCCTGACACAAGAAGGAACATGTTAGGGCTAAAGGATGCTCGGTGAATGTCATCCCAATGATGCTAACCCGTCCTTGTAGCACACCTATATGTGCGAAGAAGTAAAGCCGAGTATGTCAAAATTCCACTTGAACATGAGGAAGTGGAAATGTGTGAATCATGATGCTCATAATCTAGATCACAATGATGGTGGTGTGATGATGAGGGATAAATATTGACCGTGTTCACAACAAAACATTCATATTGCGTTAGCCTGGAATGGGGACATACAAATGTGGGTCGATCGCTGACCATGTTCGAAACACAAGACTTGTCGCAAATGTCGTCTGAAGTCTTCTAGGGGTTGGCCTAGGACGGTAGGTGAGTCGATGTGGAATGGGACTAGGCCATTAGGGGGTCCCTTCGGATGTGGAAGAGGATGAGGATCCAAATAGCGAGCTCACGATTCTTGGATAAGGAATGAGGGGAATTTCCCCATGAAAACTTCACACTTCGTGCTCTTTGTCAAAACGCATCTGAATATGAAAAAGAGATGTATTAGATAGAGGGAGTCATGTCTCTTCCCATTTGGAGATATTAGTTTAGGGTCATATAACTCAGAACATGGATGGTAGGAAATGAAGGAGACAGATGGTAGGGTAATTATAAAAAATGATGTGAATGGGAACCGGGGGTTCCAACCACCATGTGTTCCTTGAACAGGTTTTAGGTCGAAGGACCGAAAACGAGAGTTAAGATGGGCCCGAGCCAAGTTATACGGATGTTCCTATGTACCTCATGAGGATGGGGATCAAGCTGCAGGTAGTTCTCAGAGGTGGCATGGTAAGGCACCAGGGCCAGGGATAAAAGGGGCGTGTGGTTGTGACCCTCGCACCAAAAGAAGCGGTATCGGATAAATCCTGTTTGTCCTTTAATGTGAATGGTTTTTTTGTGAAGTCACAGACTAGGATAGAAAGTCTCTGCGTCACCACAATAGTCAAGCTGTATACATGCATTGAAAAATCGTAAGTCATGTGACCAACACTAAACATGGTGTCCTCTTGAGTGAGGACATCACGATGCAGTGTTGTTTTTCATCATGTGGCTAGGACGATAATATCACAGTTCAGTGTCATGTGATGGGACCAAGCGGTATAGTTTAAAGTCGTATGGATTGGACATGAAGGTGTGTGCATGACGTGATACAACATACCCGACGTGAATGAGGACATAATACCATACCACACCGTATGAAATTCCATGAAAGGATCCTCAGGCCAAGGGGCCAAAATAGAGGTAAGAGGGTAAGGGGCAAGAGAAACTAGTTCCCAATTGAGATGGACCCGAAAACAAGACGTCCAGGTGTTCCTATGTATCCCATGAGGATGGGAATAAAGCTATATGCAGTTCAAGAGGAGATCTTAGCTTAAGGTCTTAGAGCTCGGACCATAAAGGAGTGAAAACCTACCAAGTAAGAACAAACATCAACCTGAACCCTAAGACCATGTGAGTCAAAATTGGGGTGGGAAACAAAGGAGGATGATTTTTATTGCAATACCTGGGACACACGCCAAAGGGAAATTGATACGGAGCCTAGAATGACGCCCTTACCATGGATCTGTCCCCCTAATGTGCAAATGCACACTGAGGTATAATGCCAGGAGTGTGGAGATTTTATTTGGACACGATGAGGTGGAGAAGGATGTGAATCACGTAACAGACATTTTGGGATTAATGGGGTTGGCATGATGATGGAGGATAACTGTTGAACATGTTCAAAACATAGCATCCATATCGCAATAGCCTAGAATGGTATCAACAAATGAACATCAACCGCTGACGAAATTCACAACGTGGAGCTTGTATCATGTAGTTTCCCAAATCCCTTGATGATGATGGCCCGTAATGGTGGGAGGGACCTTGGGCTTAGCATCCATGCCACATGGGGGTCCCTTTAGGTGTGAAATGTGATGGAATCCCCAATGAAGAGGAACAAGAATCTTAAGAAATGGGTGAAAGCATGTCCGAGTAGAATTTGACATTCCAGGTACTAAACCAGAGTACCCTTATGCACATTGGTGAATCACTGAAGAGGGTCGAAGAGGGTGCTCAACTTGAGAGTAACTGATTTGAAAAGTGGGGTATAGATTAGGGATAGAGAGCTCACAGGAGGGAGAGGTCTGTGGCATGGTTATTACAAAACCGACATGGATAAAGACATAATCCCATGCCACACCATATACATCTCTCCCTAGGAAAGGGCAGGCCAAGGGGACAAGGTGAAAGGGAGATTTCTGGGAGATGGGGCTTTACCCAAAGTCTAGACATTCAGGTGGTCCTATGTATCCAATGAGGATGGGGATCAAGCCACACTTAGTTATTGAATGCACATGGGGGTAAGATACCATAATGAGGGTTGTGTACGGAACGATGAATAATCTGATGTGAATGACTACATAATCTCATAAAAAGTTTTACACTAAGAGTAAGAACTTGGGTTGGGGCCCGTGAAGGCCATGGGGACTGAGGCTGATCCTCGGTCGGAAAGGCCCGACTAGTCTGCAGTTTAAAGTCTTTCCATGAAGATGAAGAGGGGATTAGATTTCCCACACAAGGTAGGTGTACAACATGGCGAATAACCCAACATGAATAAGGACATAATCCCATACCACACCGCACACTACCAAATAGGAACTTGGGCCGAGGTCAGAAAAGGGAAAGGGGCATAAGGATAGGCATCAGTCGGAAGGCCCAACCAGTTTGCAGGTTAACCTCTTGCAGTTAGTACGAAAAGAAGATAAAGTATCTCATTCGAGGATGTGTACGGTACGGCGAGTAACCTGACATGAATGAGGACATAATACCATACCACACTGTACAATCTCATAAGAGAGAACATGGGTTTGGGGCCTGAAAAGGCCAAGGGGCTTGAGGTTGGGCCTCGGATGGAAGGTCATATGTATTCTTGTATGGTTACCTCCTCATCACATCTACCAAGTCCACTTGAGCAGTGCTCGGTGTGGGAAACAAGGAGTCAGTATTGGCTCTCCCCATCATATGGGGAACTAAAACTTGTCTTTTCTTAAAGGGAGTTCTTCTCTTAGAGATACAATGGGGTAGGATGAACCACTAAACTCAATGTTTGGGACATCTTGGTGTGGTTCCAATGTCGTAGGACATATGTTGACCATGTTCTAAACCCAAAGACCCTATAATGACCTGAAATGGGAGCAACAAATGAGCATCAACCACTGACCATATTAATATTGTCAGGCTTGTATTAGCTTGTTTCTCAACATCCTTGAGTGAATTGGCCCAAAGTGGTAAGATAGCCCTTAGTCCTAGCATCCATACCATTTGGGGGCACTTCTGGATAGGGAAGATGATGGAGTCCCAATCAAAGGAGTGGGTGAAGCTTAGCTATACCAATCAATGAAAGAGGTGAACATTTCCATGGAGTGGGATGTATGGCCGGATCGAGGTTAGCTCGACGTGAATTGGGGAAAACTTCTACACCCAACCATATGTCTTAACCCGAGGGTAATATTCTGGTGTTTGGGCTAGGCCAACAGACAAAATGTATGGGCGTTTCGACGTATCCCATAATAATGGGAATCAAGCCATACATAGTTCTTGATGGCCATGCAGTTTAACATATTTCTGTGAGAACATGGGAGGATAGACAAATAGGTAGCGTGCACATGGTGCGACCGTTATAACCCTGGCCTATGTGGCACTAAGGAAGCCTACACCATATCATGAGAATATCCTCCGAGAGAACTGTTCCCAGAGGGGATAGTCAAAGAGAAGAGTATGGGGGCTGGGATCAAGATGAGGTGTCTGAGTGTTCCTATGTATCCCATGAGGATGGGAATCAAGGCGTACATAGTTCTCAAAATTCAGTTTAATGTCATGTAGGACAATACATAGTTTAAAGTCATGTAGGACGAGATAGTTTAAGGTCATTAAGGACCGATGTGAAATTTAGGGTCATGCGGGACCAACATGCAGTTTAGGGTCATGAGGGACTGGTGTGCAGTTTTGGGTAATGTGGGACCAGCCAGCAGTTTAGGGTCATGTGGGACCGTCAGTTTAAGGTCGTGCAGTACCAGACAGTTTAAGGTCATGCGAGACCAGAATGTAGTTTAGGGTCAGGCGGGACCATCCAATTAAGGTCGCGTAGGACCATTAGGCTCAAGAAAAAGTATTGCTTGAGGAATGTGGCATTGGTGGGAGAAGTTATACGCTCACCATCCATGGTCACCTTGGAGTATAGACCATTGGGGTAAACCCTGTGAATTATGTAAGGTCCTTCCCGTTTGCGCTCCAACTTGGGTGGTTTCTTACTAGGGATCATGGGCCCCCTGGGGGCCAATGCTAAGTCACCTTGTAGAAAAAAGCGGACACTAACCTTCTTGTTGAACGCTCTAGCTATCTTATTCTGAATACTTTCCAGATTGTGCAGGGCACAAAGCCTATTCTCGTCAAGTGCTTCCAATTCAGCCAGACAAATTTTGGCTACCTTATCTGGTGCCTATTGGTCATAGACCACTATTCCTAATGAGGGTAGCTGAATCTCAATGGGAAGGACCACCTCATCTCTGTACACGAGGGAATATGGTGTTACCTAGGTGGAATTAAGAGTCGCCGTCCGATAAGCCTAGAGGGAATTGGGGAGCTTTCCCTGACAACTATTCTTGTTCTGACCAACCATTTTTTGCAAAATTTTAGAGAGGGTTTTGTTTAACACCTCGATCTATCCATTCGCCTCTGCGTGATAGTGGGAGGTATGATTTAAACGGATGTTGTACTTGGAATAAAATTTCTTCAGCTTGGCTGCTCAGAATTTGGTGTCGTTATCGGTGAGGACAGCATGGGGGACTCCAAACCGATGGATGCTGTTGGAGTTCACGAAGTCAATGATGGAACAGGCCTTGACCCCCTTGAGCATAATGTATTTTGTCCACTTGGAAAAGAAATCTGTTCTGGTCAGGTTCAACCTGCAGTGGTGAGCTGTTGCTGGTGGGTTTAGTCCCATGACATCGAGTCCCCACACAGTGAACGAATAAGAGTACTTGGTGGAGTGGAGAGGTTTTGGCAGCTAAATCATGAATTTATCATGAATTTGGCACGCATGACATCTCTTAGAAAACTCGATACAATCATGGATCATAGTGGGCCAGAAGTACCCCAATCTCTAGATCTGATGGGACAACTTCGGCCCAGCATGGTGGGCACTACAGGAACTAGCGTGAACCTCTTGCATGGCCTGAGAAACCTCAAATCCTTGTATGAAATCGAGGATAACACCATCAAACCCTCACTTATAGAGGATCTTCTCAAGACTGGGACCACTCTTGAGTTTAATCTACATCACACGGCGTCGGATTCACTCACGCTCGACTCGATCAGCCAGGAGGAAACCATTTTGGAGATACTCCCCAAAAGGGTATCTCTAGTCAAAAGTCACTTTAACCACTACATATGGAGAACCTGGGGGTCTCGACATGGAGGATCCAGTGGTAAGATGTCTTACCCGTAGGTCGTTGTCATCATCTGAGGTGACAGGAGAAATGACTCTCTGGTGTGCCACGTGTATAATCCGATCATCCTTCTCAGGTTCTGTAAGTGACGCAGCCAGGCTAGCCAGGGCATCACCTCGACTGTTTTGAGATCGAGGTACATGAGTATCTTCCGACCAGAATGGAAACAGGTCCATTAGATGGAGGGTGCGCTCCATCAAATGTACGAGATCTGGATTTCTGACGACATATTCACCATTGACGTTTTTGATGAATAGTTAGGAATCTCCTTTCACATGAAAATGGGGCACATCGATCTCGAGGGACAGCTCGAGGCTAGTGATAAGAGCCTGATATTCTGCCTCATTGTGGGTGCAGCCTTCCGACAACAAGAATCAATACGGTATAATGGCTTGCTTCGAGGTAATAAATATAATACTCAGGCCCACTATATTAAGTCTAGGATTATTGAGTCTCATGACAGTGGGGATCTGGGAGGCACCATCAAAGTGCATCTGCCAAAATTGGATGGAAGGATCTACCGAATGGATTGCCTTGTCGGGGAAATCCAAGACCAGGGGCTGGTCCGTGGAGGTTGGATGGGTAGCTAGAAAGTTTTCCAATGCTTTTCCCTTGATATCTTTCTGAGGCACGAACCTGTTGTCGAAATGCGGGTGGATTAGAGCCCACCGTGATAGACAGCTGGTCAACATGGTGCAGTTCAGAATTTACTTCGGTGGGTCTATCTGAGACACCAGTTATACCTCATGGTTCTATAGGTAGTGTCATAATTTTTATACTGTGAATACCAGTGCAAGGCAGCTCTTCTCAATGAGGGAGTATCTAGTCTCTGTATCGAGGAGAATGCGGCTGAGCTAGTTAAGATTGTTTTCCATCCCCTTATTGTTCTTCTGGGAAATAAGGGCACTGAGATATCATTCTAGGGAAGTCACGTATAGGATTAGCGGTTTTATGGAGATGGGTGGCATCAAGACCGGAGGCTGTAGTAGATACTCTTTCATTTCCTCGAACACGGTCTGGCACTCTTTGTCCCACTCATTGGAAGATCCTTTTTTCCTGAGCTGGGAAAAGGGATTACACTTGCCGGCTAGATTCCCAATGAATTAGCGTATATAGGCTAAGTGGCCTTGAAAACCTCAAATCTCCTGAATATTGCTCAGGGGAGGCATATGGCAGATGGCCTCGATCTTATTTGGGTCGATCTCGATGACTAAGTACCTGAAAAAAAAAATCCAAGAAAATTCCCAGAGGTGACACCAGAGGCACATTTCAGTGGGTTCATCTTCAGATGGTAGGAACGGAGGAAGCCAGACACTTTCTTGAGGTCCTTGAGATGGTCCTGATGTTGGCGAGATTTGACCACCAGATCATCCACATAACATTACACCAATGTTCCAAGGATTGGCTTGAATATTCAGTGCATGGCCCACTGATAGGTGGAACCTACATTACTCATGCCGAAGGGCATAACCTGGTAATATAAAGTTCATTGGGGAACCCTGAGAGCGGTGGAATCTTCAACCTTGGGGGCCATCCAGATTTGATTATTTCAAGAGTATACATCCATAAAAGAGAGGTTATAGAACCCAGCCGTAGTGTCGATCAATAATTCTGTCACTGGAAGGGGAAAATCATCCTTCGAACAGTGACAATTGAGATCTTGTAAGTTGATATAGACTCTGATATGTCAGTTCTTCTTCCTGACTGGCACAATGTTGGATACCCACTTGGGGTACTGGTCCTCCATGATGAAGATGGCTCTCATGAGTTTGTAAACTTCGTCCATGACCATGGCATCGTGAGAAGGGTGCATCTTCATGGGAGGCTTCTTGAACCCTCAATGATTTGAAAGGAGAGCGAGGCGGTGGACGGATACCTGACGATCAAGTCCTAGCATCTCATCCTAGTTCTAGAAGAATATATCACGATGTTGCATCATGAAATCCATGTACCGTTGTTTCTCCTCGAAGGACATAGTGGAACTGATCAATGTAGGTCTCATGTCTTCCTCACTACCATGGATTACCTGTTCCAGTTAAACTACTGTGGCAGATACGCCTTCTTCAAAGGCAGTGGATCGTCCTCCAAATCCACTTCTTCACTTGCGGAAGAGGGATTCCCAGTGGGTGAAGCTTCCTCTGGGTTGGCAGAACCTGATGGGAGGCTGGTACCAGCCTGGAAAACAGTGGACATCATATTAGATGATTCACGCACTACTGAGACCATATCGATGAAGGCAGTCGATCAAATCCCATATGGTCTTCAGCCCAACGGGCTATGCTTGATGATATCAAAGTAGTATTGGTGCGTTGTCTTGATATAGTTAATCCTAGACCAGTGAAATAGACATGTATGATGTGTTGTCGTTGCCATGGGGTAGACATCCCAATATCTTATAGGGGTAGGAGGCTCCAGGATCACCTGAATCTGGTTTGTGTAGAAGTATGAGGTGATTTTTTTCCATCGCATTGACTTGGGAATATTCTTTCCTCTTCAACTAGATACAACAAATAATTTCCCCATATCGGGGGTTTTGGCCTCCAATCGATGGATCGGTAAGACATAGGCATCATACAGACCTGGCCAGGGGTCAGTTGTGATCATGGAAGGCTCAACCTACTTGTAAGAATCTGCTTATCCTTGCTCTTGTAATAGTCAGTATCCAAATAATGGGCTTCACAAGAGGAAAAAGGAGATGAATCACTTTGGAGTACACCTACACAACCATTTAGGGAGTACTTGAGGCATTAGTGATATGATGAGGGGGTAGCCACATGTAGGTTGAGCCATGGTATGCCTATAAATGCATTGTATACGGTGTCCTAGAAGACAACCATCAACTCGGTACAAGAAAATAGGCCACCGAACTGGGTCTTCAAGTGGATATTGGTGACCGGGGTCTAATATGTCTTGTCGTATGCCTAGATTCTTAAATAGGATGGAGTCAGGTCATCTTCGGATAACCCCATCTTATTCAATGTCCACGTTGGGATAAGGTTAATCTCGGAGCCGATGTCATCGAGACAGTGGCGAACCTTCATGCCATTAAATTGGCTGGTGATGTACATAGGGTGGATATTACCTTTTATGGGATAACCATAATCTTCTCCAGAGAACGAAATGATGGCCTGGCATTCGGCATTCTCAACTTTTTTAGTATGAAAGGATTCTACAGCTACTACCTCCGTCTTAAATTAGAGTGGGCTTATTAAAGCCTCAGTCAGGGCCTCGCGCATATCTGATGACAAGAGATGGGATTCCATGATGTAAAGCCTCACAGGGATGCCTAAAAGGTTCTTGGGGACATCGTACTTTCATACTAGGTGTGAAATTCTGCTTACAAGAGGCCGCTCTATGATCAGAGGCATGGTGGGCCCTGCTGGCAGGACCGACGGCTGACTGGTGTTGGGTATGTCCCATTTCTCACTAGTCGAAGCCTAAAAAGTATCTTACGGATGAGGACCAGACAAATAAGATCATTCTGTAGCTGGGAGAGGCTGGTTACATCCTGGATGAGTTCGATCTTCCTGATCATGTAACACAAACGGTGGTGGAGGTGGTCCTGATGTCACCAGGTGAAGAGGCTGCGCGTGATTAGCTCTGCACTAGGCCTACTGTCTGGTCTCAGTGGCATACACGGCATGGCTGGAGGTTCCATACGATGGGCCTCAATGACCCATATGGTCGTGTATTCACCAATGTTGGTGTCGGATGGGGACATTGGGGAGGTTCTCTTGGAATTCCTCATCGTCGGGAGTCATATAGGGGTTTACCAACTCCAGGGTATTAACTGAAGCATACCCTTGACTGTCACTCGAAGATTCATCCACTACTGGGCAGAGTCTAGGAGGGATCCCCATCTCAGAGGGAATAAAGTTTCCGAGAGTGTGGGACGATGATGGAATTGGCAGGGCGTGTTACTTTTTCTTATACCGCCGATGCTTGCTCTTCTGGGAAGAGGCCGACTCAGATGATGATGCAGATGTGGTGGCCACAACTTTTGAAGGATCTGGCTGATTTAGGCATGCCCGAATGATTCCATGGGTATGACCAACCATCTTTCGAGCCATCTAGTCATCGTAATTCTGGGACCCATGGTTAGAAACCTGCTTCCACTCGTCTTCTCTATCACTACCACTTTTTGGCCCTACAAAGTCACCCGCCACTTGTGCCGTGGCAAGGCCCAGCTTGGCTATGTTGTTATCGACCTTGTCTTGATTCCAGTATTTGAACACATGGCACTACTTGAGGGTGTGCCCCAGCATCTGATGATAGGGGTAGTAGTTGGGATGATCAATGAGATTAGCCTCTTCCAGCCTTCTGCACTCAGGCAAGCATACAATCCCTTGATATAAGGCGCTACAGAAGTAACCAGGGACCTGATTCTTGATGAATGAGTAAGTCCAGTTTCTTATTTCTGTGAAGGGGTCCATTAGAGTATAGACCTAGTGAGGGGCCGGAGGGGCCTATCGAGGAGGCGGACCCTGATTGTCTCTCCTGGGCCGTGGCGGCGCATTCCGTAGAGGTGACTGCATATTCTGGGGATGCTGCAGAGTCAGAGGCTGGCCTGAGGAGGAGGGACTCTGCGAGGTTGTAGGTACAGTGCTACTGGTAGCAACTCTAGTTACTTGGGGGCTTCTATTTGGGTCACTATGGCGTGTTTGGCTCTGGCAGCTCTCTTTGGTGAGATTTCAGGGGGAAACAGACATGCCTTGATGGCCTGTTGTAGGTATTTCTCAAGGCGTTGGGCCTTGTCGGAGAAGTCTCAGAATCCTCTAGGGTAGTTCTAGGTTATTAGAGAAGGAACTAGTTCCGTCTGGACATTTCCTATGCACATAGTTAGTAGTTTCTCCTGAGTTAGTGGAATGTCAAGGGAGTATGCCAGCCTCTTCCACCTAGAAATAAAGTTCACAACTCACTCATCAAGAATTTTATTTCACTTGAATAGGTCTATGATGCTCGTTTTCCAGGTGGTAGAGCTGAACTGGTAGAGTAATTTCCTGCGAAGGTCCTCCCAGCTGGTCACAAATCCGATGGGGAGCTGGTTGTACTAGACGAATGTCAACCCCTCTAGTGTCTGAACAAAACAGCAAAGCTTGGAAGCCTCATGCTACTCTATAGTCCCTAACATGGGCCCACACCTTGATTTGAAGTGGGCCAGGTGCTGTGGTGGGTCCCTCATCCTGTTAAAGGGGGGAATGTGGTATTCCTGAATCTTGGAGGCGCCAACTTATCATCCAACCATGCCGGGTAAGGATTTCCATCTGGTGGGATTGCCACCTGTCACATTTCCAATGCCATAAGGCAGGCTATGAGCACCGCCATAGGATTATCTTGGTGGGGTCCCTGTCTTGACATGGATCCCTAACCACGAGCGCGTTGTCAGGTTCTTCAACATGGTAGACAGGCTCAGCGGCTCGTGGATTGGCTAGTGGAGTGATCCTTGGGGTGGTCGGGGGAACCTGAGCAAGATTACTTGGATTGATATGCCGTTTAGAAGGGTTTGGAGAGACATACCACACCCTCTTGCTGTGAGCTTTGGCTTCAGCCCTGTCCATCAGAGCGACATGATCAAGGTTTCCTGAGGGAATCTTGTTGAGGGGTAGTTGTTCTTTCCCCTAATACCCTGGCCTAGGATCACCGTAGTAGGGTCCCGGCTCTACAGCACGTTCATCCAGGATTTCGTCGGCTAACCTCTTCTGCTCAGCATGTTTCTGGCATAATGTAGCCTTCTTGGGGTCCTCCTCCATCTTCTGCACTAAGGCGGACGGGTTGGAGTGATTGACAGCTCTGACGTGCTCTTTTCCTTTACTGGCATTCTTGCCGAGTAACAACGCCTCGATGGGTGTAGGGAGGCATATGGGGTTTTTCTGCTGATGAGTAATCCTCCCCGATGGGTCCAACAATGGTGGAACACCCTCAGAGGGTAAGTATCAATCGAGAAGCTCCATCTCATCCTCCTCGTCCACTTTGTCGACCATGCTGATTGTGACCCTTCCTTGGGTCATGTCCTCAATATCGCATAGCGAACCGGGCTACTGCTAGATAAGACTTAAGAGGAGTGTAGCATGCTTCCCCCAGCCATGGATTTTCACATTAGTGTAGCCTCCCTGATAATTTTGCGGAGTACCTTGATACTCTGAACGCACTGCTGCTAGAGGGCCTCACGGGGACCTGGTGACTTGGGGCGCTGGGCCTCATGGAGCGTGACCAGATCGACTAAACAACACTGCTCACTAATGCCTTAGAAATGTGCTTGGATATTTGGATAAACCACGTGTTGGTGATAAAGACTAAAGTCTGTCACCTAGAGGGTGTAGCAGAAACACTAAACTTCATCCAGGGCGAGGGATTCCGGTATGGAGAAATTCTGCGCTGCGACGGCCTAGAACATCTCGGGGATGTGGTCCCCTATAAGGATTCTCCTGAAGCTCCTTGTCTCAAATTCAAGGTCTGGCCCTTGATTTCCCCACTATCCAACTGAGGTGGTTGAGGAACAGGCAGCGGTACCGAGGTAGACTGCTGCGACGGCGGGCTGGTCGGTTGAGAATATGGTGAATGGGATGACTGGCCGCAGATTCTCAGGCTGTCCTCTGAAGAGTGCAGTGACTTGGCTACTATGTCACGATAAGAGGGGATGACGGTGGATGTTCCAGGCTCAGGGGACAGGGCTGCTGGTGATGGGTCATGATGCTGCTCGCCCGCCATTGGTCCCCAGAATAGCTCTCTGTGATCTCTTGTAGAGGTCGAGAGTGCTTCCGATGATGATGGTGGTGATTGCACGACTGTAACCTGCGGGGTCACCCGATTTTTATCCTCCTACATATACATGTGGAGGGAGGAGGGAATCATATATACATCAAATTCTAGGATCACCAAGTTGATACGCCTTGTCTCTGCCCCGACCCTTGACTCAGTTGAGCAAGGGGAGGGTTCCCGAGCTGTGTCATACTCCACTTTAGAATCTGAGAAGCAGACTAGTTTGATATCCATCCAGACCTTCTCATAATTATTTTTATGGTGGCGACGACCCGCCTTCCTGCCCCTAGGTGGCTCCTCTGGATAGGGCTGATTCCTAACACGGGGTCCTTCGACCGAACTAGTACTGGGGCAGAGAGGGTTTCCACTTGAGATATCTAGGGTTCAAGGAGAACCGGGACAAATTTCAAAGGGTAAATGGGGAGGCCCTCCATTGATAACACTTGGGTGGGAAAAACCTCTGCCGGGACTGGAAGGAGCAAGGGGAGGACCTCTATGATTAGTGTGGGCGGAGCGAGGCTGGCCTTCACCCCTCTAGATGCCGGGGTGAGGATGAACTTCACTATCTGCGGAGAGGACGTAGGGAGGATCCCCACATTGGAGAGGGACCGAATGGGCAATGTCCCTACATCGGTGGTCAGGTGAAGGAGGAATGACTCCATACCCAGTTTAATGGGAACATGAGAGGCTTCCATTCCGAGTATCTCTACCGTGGGGCAGACCTTCATTCGGGCTGGGTTAGCACGGGGCGAACCTCCATGCCGAGCCGTGAAGCGGGGCAGGCCCACACTTTGTGTTGTAGTGGTATGGGGAGGATATCCGTATGAGGTGGCAGTGATGCGGGTTGGTTTGCGGTTACCACTATTTGTGACGACGACCATTAGAGTCGACCCAGCCTGCCCATGGGGTGGTTGGGGCCTCGATCCCAATCGGGCGTATAAGTGCCCATGCTCAATGTATGTTGGGAACTGATGATATGAGTCGACGGTGGCTCGGGCCACAGTATCCGTCGACGTTGATGCCCCTTGGAGAATGTCTTTCTCATCTTGCGCCCGATTGTGGCATTGGGATGGACGAACCGAGGCTGGTGGTTCAAGTTCATAGCTTACCTACTCCTCATCCAGCAAGACCGGGTGGCGGCGCTGATGCGGCCAGGTGGGAGCCCTTGCTGGGAGCCCCAAGATTGGGACTCTGACAGGACAGGGCCAGACATCACCAACCTCATCAGCATAAGGCTGGGAGTCCTCCAGGCGCTCGGGGACATGCTCTTGAAGTGGTTTTATGTTAGGGTGGGGAGAAACGGCTCCCTGTGCTACCCTCAGGGGAAGCGTTGATGAAATGGCGCAGACCCCTCCAGGTCCAGGAGGGCCATATTTCACGTAGGGATGATGTCCTCATCCTCGTAACGATGCATGAGGTCATTAATTACCCGTAGTTGTATAAATTTAGATGGGTAGACGGGTCGTTGGCACCCCACAGTCATGGACGTAGAGGCCGTCGCGAAAGCAGTGAAGCCATGCAGAGCCGCTGTGCTGGCATTGCCCCTACCCCTATATAGACAGGTGGGCGGTGATCGCATTCCTAAGGCAGCAACCTGATTCCTGAAAATCAAGGAGATGAACTCGTCAGTGCTAAAAGAAAAAGGAATCTATAACCAATGCCCTGACATTTTCTCGTCTTCCTTGACCATTAAGAAGGATCCACACTAATGATGTCGTAGAACGGGATGTCCAACGTTCTACTGCCCTAACTTCTGGTGATCATCACGCCAAGAACACTATTTGTTTGGTGGGACCTAGTGCCGAATAACTGGATCTGGTGACACATCAATCCATTGATGCCCCGAGCACTACTAATCTCTATATTGAGGGGATTAATTTCACGTCAGTTTCACCATTTCTGTTTCCAATGGTTTCATCGGGGCGCGTGCGTCTGTCTCATTTGGGGACGAGGGACACTGTTTTTGTTGCCCTGCATTCCCACTTTCGATTGTTCGGTGGCATCTGCTCTTTATTCAGGGATGTCTAATCCTTGATCAAAACTGGATGATGGTATGTCAGTTCTTCCTTCCATGGATTCCTCCTCTGAACTCATCACCTAGTCTGGGTCTCCCTCAAAGACTTAATACGTTGTTTGTGAAACTCTTCCCAGCCCCATATCTTCATGGAAACCAGTTAATTTTACTACTTCTGTCCGGACATTCCAAGAGGTCCAGTCAGGGCAGCAACCTTTAGTTAGGGGAGTAGTCACATAGGGCATCACTGGCATGTCTGGACACTGGGGATTGGAGTGTTTGTCTTTTGTACCTTATTATAGGGCTTCTAGAGGGCGTAAAAGCCAAAGTAATCCCACATTGAATGCGGTGAATCATATTCCCTGGTCATGTATCTATGTTTTTCCTCAGCATCCCATGTTTAACACAGGGTATGCTGCAAGTTTAACATCCAGTGGAGACGGATCAGGTTGATCAGAACACTGACTAGAGTGGATTTGATAGAGGAACCCCATAGTGGGAACACTGAGACTAGGGCCAACAAATGGGTGGATTCACGAATGCTATTAGTGGGAATGGGGAATGGGGTGGCATGATCCCACTGAGATGTGGCATCTCGCGTAAGAATCAGGATGGATGATGGAGCAGTTGAACGATGGGGGGGGTGAATGGTATGGAACTGTCATAAGGATGACGATGGTTTTGGGAATGATCCTCTAAGAGGATTCCTATATATCCCCGTTTTAGAGAATCAAAGTCCACGTAGTTCATATGATGATAGTTTACTTCCAATTGGGGTTCAATGGATTACAACTGGATAGGGTCACAACAACTTACTGCTGAATGGAGTGAAAACGACTTACCACTGAAAGCAACCCATAGTTAAACATCACGTTGGATAGGGGTGAACCGATATGAAGGTGGTCGGAACTGCTGGGTGTTGGGCTTAAAACTCAGGGAGGCTTCCAACATACCTTTCCTTGACAAGGATCAATGACCACATAGTTCAGGTGGTCATGTTTAGGGCTCACGCCCTAAGGCAGCCTAGGGTGTCAGTGAACCGACAAGGAGGAGGACCTGGGGTCCAATGGTTATTGGGCTTGAACCTTGTAGAGGCTTCCAACATAAACTGCCTTGGCAAGGATCAAAGTCCTCGTAGTTTAGATGGGGAATTTGGGGATTTATCTCTAAGGGGGCCCAATGAGTTAGTTAACCGATGTTAAGATGGTCGGGACGACCGGTGTTGGGCTTGAACCTCGTGGAGGCTTCCTACATACCCTTCATTAGCATGGATCAAAGACTATGTAGTTTTGGTGGTGGATTCAGAGAACCGATGTGATGATGGAACTAGGATCCATTGGTTGTTGGTCTTGAACCTCAGGAAGTCTTCTTACGTACCATGCCTTGGCAAGGATCAATGACCACGTAGTTCTGGGGGTGTCGGCGAACCGACGTAAAGATGGACTTGGGATCCACTGGTTATTGGGCATGAACCTTAGGGAGGCTTCTTACATACTCATCCTTGGCAAGGATTAAAGACCACATAGTTTAGGGGGTTTCGGTGAACCAACGTGAAGATGGACCTGGGATCCGATGGGTGGTGGGCTTGATCCTTTGGGAGGCTTCCTACGTACCCTACCTTGGAAAGTGTCAAATACCTCGTAGTTCCAATGGGTAGGTGTTTGGTGAACCGACATGAAGGAGGTCGGAATGACCGGAGAGGTGGGATTGAACCTTGTGGAGGATTCCTACATTTCTTTCCTTATCAAGGATCAAATACCCCGTAGTTCATATGGTGAAGGGGATATTGAACCAACGCAAAAAGCTGTTAGAACAACCGGGTGCTGGGATTGAACATCAGGGAGGCTTCCTACGTACCATGCCTTGACAAGGATGAGAGTCCTTGCAGTTGAGGTCATGTGGTGTGGGGCTTACACTATAGGCTACCCGGGGTGTATTTCATGGTTAGTGTTTGCTCTAAGCCCACGTGAGTCATACTCAGTGTGAGAAACAAGAAACAAAAAGGACCTGATGATCACGTCGCGAAAGGTACGTCTGTGGGAAATGGAGTGGGGCTTATGCGTTGTTAGAAGCCTGAAGAGGTTGGGACTTACATCAGGATGGAGGCTCGGGTGACAAAGTGCAGCGGGGGAGGGACTTTGTACCGAATAAAGGAAAAGCACCATTTTCCACCACGTCCTTTGCTAGACATGAGGACCGAAGATGAAAGGAGGAGCAGGGATGCTGCATCCAGCTAGAAAAACTAGGGGCTTACACTAAGATGGTTTTTCTTTCCCTGTGGAAAAACGCCACTCCAATTAGGAGGATATCATCCCTTGTAAAGACCATTGGGCATAGAGAATGTTCGAGGTGGGGATACCCCGCGTGCGAGGCACGAGATGAGGTCATAGTTTAACGTCATGTGTTGAGGAAGAAGGTGCTTGGCAGTTTAACGTCTTGAAGCTTGGATGAGGTGGGTTCATTCCACACCCCTAGGACTTACATAACTGGTACCCTCTGATCCTTGTTGTAGATAGAGGATAGGCAAATCTTTGGTGAGGGGGTGTCATGGAGCAAACCATTGAGGGGCCCACGTTAGCGTGGCTATGCGAAGAAGCAATATTGATTAATGTGCCTATGTGAAGAAGCATGAGTTGAAGCAACGCAATGGGCAGTGTCATCCAAGGGACTTTGAAATCACCTCGTGAAAACCTTGAGGGTCACACGGGGAAAGGAATTTCCAAGCAGGGGGGGGGGGTTCATAGACAGGGGCCTTGTGAAGCTCTATTGATCCGCGTGGCAGAGGGCGCTTGCGAAGGGGTGTGCTTCACGAAGTGGGGTGCCTCAACCAAAGTAAAGGGAAGAGGTACATATTGGAGGTTCTTCATGAAGTGGAAAGGCATTCGCCGAGAACTACCTCATAGGGCAAAGGTGCTTCGCGAACCATGGTGTCGCGAAGGAATATGCTTCGCGAAGTACAGTGACCCTATAATAACATGGAGATCACGTGTACATGAAGGGTGTTTCACGAAGTGGAAAGGCATTAGTGGTGACCCGGGTCCCCTTGGGGATCCCCTCCCTTCACGAAGGACCTTAGTCTTCATGAAAGGCATCCCTTTTGGAGGAGGGGATTAAAACTAGACAAAGGGGAGGAACTTCGAGGAGCAGAAGTCCCTCGAATAGCTCATGGTTCACAGAGCAGATGGATGCTTCATGATTCAGGAACTGGGAAGTCAAAAGGTCCAATTTTCCATCCTCTGGGCTCAGAGGGATTTCATTATTTATAGGAAATAGGTAACATGAAGTGGAGCTTACGTGGCATGAATAGGGATTGGTTGCTTTGCGGCGGGCTTGCGAACGTCAAATGCATTCGCGGAGCATCCCGCCTACTTTCTTCGTGGCAGGCTCATGAATGTTGAATGCGTTTGCGGAGTGGCACCCCTCCGTGCATTGCAGCAGGCTCACGAACATCAAATGCATTTGTGGAGTGTCCTGCCTCCTTGCTTCGCGGCGGCCGTGGTGGTGGGGAGACTCCGTGAAGTGGCTTCACAAGGCATTCCATGGTGCCTTCATTTTGGCTTCTTCTATGTCATGAATTTTGGTGCCAACAACCATTATAACCATACATATATAATGACCTATATAAAAATAATATACTAAAATTTTAATATATTGATACTATAACCATTATTTATTCAACTAAAATTCAATTTAAATAATGAAAATGTCTCTATGTGCATGTGTGGGCTACCCCCTCCATGAGAGAAAAAGATCATTCTTCATCACCACCTTTCAAGGATGGTCCTAGAACTGATTATAGTGAATATAATTTTTTTAATTTCATGATTTATATTCATTAAATATAAATTATAAATTATATTATTAATATTAGTAATAATTGATCATTGAAAAAACTAATCTCTTAAAATGATCACACAAAGAGGAAAAGAGATTTATTTTTAAGTGAAAACCACTTTTGATTTACACACAACTTGTATCTCTTCCAAATTAAAACATATCACCTTAATAACATCTTAATAATGTTATTTTACTTTTTTTATAATGATATTAAAAAAAATAATGTATTTAATATCCATAATCACACATAGATTATAACAAACTATTACAAGGGAATTTTAACCACATACATGAAAATTTCTATAGGTTTATATTAAGTGTGTAATTGGAAACATATTATTGGATATTAATAAGTAATTTTTTATTTGTTTATTCGTAATATAAAAATTAATGTTGTTAATTAATTTATTATTTTTTATTTTTAAAAAATCACCAAAAATATCATGCCACGAATTTTATTGATAATAATTGTAAATAAAAATATAATAGAATGAAATAATAAGTTTATAAAATACAATGAAATAACAATTATTAAACCTTTAATTACATGTCAATGATTAAATTTGTGATAAGAATGAAAAACAACACCACTATTATGAAACGTTTTCAAAATGATCATGATTACACACACTCGTTATTGAGAATAGATAATGAGTAACCAATATACATATGAGGAATAATTTAAACTGATTCTTTCAAAAGGTTATAAACATGAATAATTTTTTAAAATAGGTGATAAAGATTATTATGTTTATAAAAAAGGACATTATAATGTGATCGACTAAGAAATAATTGAAGGTAAAGGTTTCATCGATTGAATTTATGATTCATTAGGTTATAACATTTCTTACTCAAATATACTTTTCAAGATTTCTTGGATATTTACATTACCCTTTTTTTATTTTATTTCAACTTATTCTAATAGTAATGTAATTTTCATCATCATTAACTAATTATTTCAAAAAATGTTTCCAAAAAAATATAGTTTGTATGAATAAATTACATTCTTACTGATGAATGTTTTATTTCATAAACATCTTTTTTCATTTAAAATGTTTTTATTATATTAAATACTAATATGTTTTTTCTATTATACGTCTCATATTTTTCTTTATCTATTCTATTAAATGAATATCTTTTCATTTTTCTTTTATGTGGTGTTTTATTTAAAATCACGTTATAAGATTAATACTGTATTTTTTCATTATTTAGACCTCATATTTATTAGCTTTATTTTCTCATTTCATTTACAGGATCCCTTATGTGGGTTTATTTATATTAGTGATTTCAAAAATAATATCTTTTAATTAGTAATTATTTTTAAAATTTACTTTAACTACTAAGTTTACTCCAAGGTTTATCTCTAATAAAGTGATATTTTGATCAACATCTATATGTTATTATGTTGTTATTCCATTCATAAAATTTTATTTTTGATATATGGTTATCTATTTAGTTTATTTTATTTTATGTTTTCAAAATATTATGAAAATTGTTCCTTTTAAATGGGTTCATTAATATTTGGTGATGGTTGATTTTATGTGGCCCACATATGTACGAATGATCATGTGTGGTGTCCAATATCACTCTCTAATGCATTATTTTATGTTTATATCTCAGAATATAAATAAGTGTGGATATAATGATTTTTTTCACATAGTCATGGAAACTATTTGTTGGTCACATTTTCTGGCATAGACATAATTAATTTGTTCATATAGGTATGGGCATATTAAATTTTCTCATAGAGTTTTGTCCATGCTTAATGTAGTGGAAAATTTAAAAAAAAATTATCATTTTTCCACATTTCAGAGATGCATTTTTATTTTCATTATATTTCATGTTTTCGTTCCACAACATATTTTTCTAAATCATTCCACACTCTTATGTCATGCTTTAATGTTTTATTATTATTGGGATGTATTCTGATACATTTCATAATTTTTATGCTACATTGATGATTTTTTAATGATATTACATTTATATTTAATGTTTTTCTATTTCCCAATATGGTGTAATTATCATTAAATAGTATATTTAATATATTCTTCATGATTTCCGTCATGTTCAGGATTTGACCCATTATATTAAGTTTTACCTTATTGTGCATCTAAGAATATCCCTTTCTGAGGTTTCTAGTCTCAACGATATGAGGATATTTATTTCCTGTGATATGCTTATAAAAAGAACCTATAAGAGATCTATTATGCATAAAATGTTATAGGTATTGTAAAATAATATGTTTATATAACTAATATCCATGAAACTAAATATTTTAGACCTTGGGTTATGTGACTATTTGTCAAATGTATTATCTAAATAAGAAAAATTAATTTTTATTTAAGCTATTTTTAGATTGAGTAACTTTAGTTCATATCAGAGAATGGTTTAGTTTTTTTTAGATTAGTTTAGAAAACTTTAGTGAAAACCCTAGGTATATGTTTATGGAGAAATTTTAACAATAGGATAACAATTGTAAATTTTCGTAAATTTGAGATTATATGGTTTTCATAATAATACCATCCATATTTGGATACTATGAGAGGATATAAGATCTGATATACATATACATAAGGGTGTCATCTCTAAAAGTTGTATATTGTGTATTAACTTAATCGTTACATGAGACATGATAGAGAGGACTAACTATTCATCAAGCTTGACACTCTCGAATGATATTATATAGTAAATCCATGTCATCTTTATTAACCCTTATGATTAATTTGAACATATTACTAGTTCAGTTAGAAACAAAACCATAGACAACATTCATTTAAAAATAGATATTCGTAGGTAAACATTTAATTTTCATTTATGAAATCACCATTGTATTATTATAGTTTATTTTTTTACATTCATTAGTTTCAGTATAGTTATACCAAATTTTCCTTTAGTTAAAGTAATGTTTGGAACCCAAATGAACCAGGTTGAAAATTGGTATGATCACAACAGAAATAGCCCACATAATCCCATTAGATAACCATAGTTAAGCATTATTAGATAGCAGTATCAGTACAATTGATGATCTCTAGGTAAGTATTTTACATGTGGTAATGTATGTATCCAATATCATAACTTCTAAATTGGTTCTATGAGGCCGATTTTGAAAACATAGGAGATCAATTCCCCAAAAATGTGACAACCACACTATAATGCATCAAATGATTGTATTTTATGAATTAATTTAATTAATTATCTAACCCCAATGAAATGAAGAGAATATACATAAACAACCTCTTAAACCAAATGATTAACGAAGGTCATATATGGACACCACTAATGTTGTGGATCAAAATAATAAATAAATATAATGTAAACCTATCCTTCCATATCGAACTTTGAATGTATTATTTAATTATCTTTCTTCACATTTCTTTATATCATACAAGTATGCTATGGATATTATTTAACCACATTAAACACCCGATATTAAACTATATATGAAAACTCTTAGTGGTATAATGATTGAATCCAAGATAAAAAACTCTTTTTCAATTAATATATGTCCGAAGGTAATCCATGAAAATCATGTTATACTTCACTTGGTAGAGTTTGATGTAATATAAAAAACCAATCAACTCCATCTACATAGAGAACATATTAAATCTCAAGATAAGGAAATATAATTTCGTATCACATATCATCATATTATAAAGTATCAATTAAAGGATACTTATGAACTCTACATGGAAGAAAACTCTATATTATGGGTTATGATACAAAAAAGATTGGGGAACATGATTCGAATGAACAAGGTGGAAATAATCATCAAAGGAATTATTATTGTAGGGAAATATACTGATGAATTTCCAGATGAACTTTCATGTCTTACCCTAGAGTTTGTTGTTGAATTTTCAATCGAACTCATACCTTTATCCATGATTATCTGAAAAAGTATATATAAAATGGCTCAGATTAAATTAGTGGAAATAAACATGTAACTATAGTAGAATACGTACAAGGGTTTTATATTCCCTAGTGCTTCACCAAGGGGTTTACTAATCATATTTTTCAAAATTAATGATGGCTTGACACATATTTCCATTTATTACCATGAGAAAATTAAAATAAATATCTTTATCAAATATCATCTACCCTGTATAAATGAACTCCTCAATAAACTTATAGGAGCTTAAAACATATCAAAAATTTACCTTTGATCAGGGTATAATTATTTACTTGTAAAAGGGGAGGATATTTCCAATAATACTTTTTATACAATGTATGAACACTGTGAATTTATAATGATTCTTTTTGGAATTATGAATTCTCTTTACATATTCATGGATCAATTGAATAGAGTCTTTAGAGAAAACCTTGTTCATTATTTCTTGTATTTATATATAATATTATAATATATTTATAGAGTTGTGAATATCATGAAGATCATTTACAAATTTTGTTAAACACCTTTATAAAAAGAGTAATTGTATATCAAATTTTGTACATATTTATTCGAGATGAAGATAGTATCATTAAAGGGTTATGTAATAATAATAAATGTAATCAAATTAGATCAATAAAACATGTATGTAATAAAGAAATGGAGAAAAACAACCATTATAATTGATATATATCATTTTATTAGGATATAGGGATGTTATCACTGCTTTGCATGAAATTTATCACAATTATCAAATCCACTATCCAAGATGACCTGAATGGGTTTGAAGGGATTTTGGATTGAGTAATGTGAATGATGTTTTATGGAACAAAAAAGGAGGTCGATTACTTCTCCTATAAATATATTTCCCAAAAATGGGGAAAGTCTTGCAATAAAAATCAATGCTTCAAAAAATGGTTTGGGTTATGTCCTCATGTACAATTATAATTTAATTTTTTATGCCTCATTATAATTAAAGACTCGTGAAAAAATTAGATGATGTATGATTTGGAGAATGATATAGTGCAATTTGATTTATATATTTTATGTCATTATATCTATAGAGAAAAGTGTGATATATATAATCACATATAAGGAGTTGATTATTCACCGAAGGAGATGACTTGAATTGATAAAACATTATGAATTTGTAATACAATACCATCCGGGGAAGCTAAATAATGTTGCTGAAGAGAAATTTATAAAAAACCATCCTACTATGTCCCTAATTAGGATTCAAAAGTACCCAATACTCATAGATTTGAAGATTATGAATCTTGAATTCATAAGGGATATAGAGAAATTTGTTATTTACCAAATTACTACTCAACCTTCCATTCTCAAGAAGATCAAATAATATCATACGTCTGATGTAAAAATTCAGAAATGGGTATCAAATATTATAGATTCTAACTTTAATAATGACCATGTTGTCAGGTTATGAACCAAAATATGTGTTCTATGAAAAACATAAATGAAAAAAGGAATTGTTATATTATTTTCATGGCTTATCATTATCTATTCATCTGATAAGTATGAATATATATAAATATCTATAACAAAATTTTTGGTGGATAACATGATGAATGAATTTGTAGAATACATATCTCAATTCCTAGTATTTCAATAGGTTAAGGTTGCATGAAAAAATTCCAATAGTATGTTGTAATCATTATCAATAACCTTATAGAAATGAGAAGAAATTAAAATATATTTCATCATAGGCCTTCACATGACATCTAAGAGGACATAACAGTCTTTTGGTTGTTATCGATCACCTTACAATGTCAGTGAATTTTATTTCACATAATGTTGATTTCTCTCTAGGATAACTCGCCAAGATTTTCATAAGGGAAGTGGTAAGGATACATGAAGTACCAAAATCCATTAGATATGATTGTAGTATAAGGATTACCTAAATGTTATATATATGTATTTATTAATAAGTAGAGACCATGTTATTTTTTATCATAGATTATCATCTTCAATCTAATGGTTAGTCCGAGAGAACTATTAAAACATTAGTAGATATGTTGATATTTTTTTATGTATTTATAACAATGTTAGTATAAAGAACTTCATATTGTATAGATATTATATAAAAACTATTTCCATTCTTGTATTCAAATGTAACCATATAATGATCTATGTGGGAAAGGATGTATGAATCTGACATGCTGGGATAATGTTTGAGAGAGGAATCTGATGGGCCCAGACCTAGTCCAAGAAATGAAATTGAATGTTTAATCTATTCAATTACAATTTAATGTGGAAACAATTGACATAAGAATTATATAGTCAATCTTAGATGAGATATCAGGTAAACATTTGGGGATAATATGTTACTTTTAATATCTCCATGAAATCAGTGTATGATATTTGGGTAGAAAGGGATGCTAATCCTAAGATACATTGGTCCCTTTGAGATAATTGTTCATTTCGGTGTCATTGAATATCTTTTAACACTATAATGAAATCTAAAAAAAGTGCATGATGTGTTCCATGTATCACTTTTGAGGATGTACATACCAGATCCATCATATGTAATATGATTGAAATTTATATAATTGGAACATAGACATTCATATAAAGAATAAACGTTATATAGCATGGATAAAAAATACATGGCTATGGGAAACAACGTAATCGATCTGGTCAATGTTTTATAGTGGAATCATATGGTCTAGAAGGTTATATGGGAACCATATGATGTTATGAGAGAAACTAGAACTCACTTGTTTTACTCTATATAATAAAATTTCAAGGATGAATTTTTTAGGGGGGGTATAATATTACAATATATATTTTTAGTAAATAATTTTTCTTAAATAAATACTAGGTGAGTGGATTTTCTTGAATAAAACATTAAACTAAAACAAAAACCATGATATATTAATAAAATTATAAAAATTTAAAATTATAGTATTACCATTAAATTGGTGGGTGTAAATCTAAGTAATCTCTATATAAAAACTATTGACAAATGTATAATAAAAAGGCCCTTTTATACTTAAAAGATACATGTTTATTAAAAAAATATGTCGTATAAATGTTTATATTACAATTTAATTTTATCACATTTATAAATTTAATCATATATAATTATTTGAATATGTTTATTCAGAATTATAAAAATTAGGAAATGGAATGAATTTTATTTTTATGAATAAAATTATGTTATGATGGAAAATATTAGTTACCGTGATAGAACAATTATTTTTAAAAGAATGATACTTTGCTAAATATTGGTTTTTAAATGAAATGTATATAATTTAAATAAATAATTTAATATCTGTTTACAAACATATACATATTAATTAACACTAATTTAATTTATAATCAATGTGATGTATGATAATGTATACTTAGTGATGAATTGTTTTCACACAAAAACATTTTGTCAAAAAATTATAGTTTTTAATTTGAATGTTAATTTTATAACAAATGGAAATCGTATTAGATTAAATGGGTTATAAATTCAGATAAAAAATGTAATTTAATTTAAGATGGGTCATATTTTAATTTTAGTGATAAAATAATAACCAGGAATAATATTAAATATATGATAATAATGGTTGAATAGGGTAATCTAATGTGGATCTAGTACTACTAAATATTTTTGAATCATAGAACATGAAGAATTAATTTTTTAGTTTATAAATACATAACCATATATCTCACCAAAATTTCCCAACCAAACTAACCTAAATATCATGAAATTCCATTCATACCCCATACCAAACATTCTTTTTCAACTATTTTCCCCCTTAAACATATAAAATAAGCTCACATATAACCATTACTAGACAAAACCCTATATGAAAATTACAAAGTAAATCTAATCAATTTTACTCTTATAGGGCCCCTATACATGTTCGGAATCCTCTATACTGAAAAGATATCCCCATGTTTTTCATTTCCAAATGATACATCAATAGAAGATTAATATTCTCAATGAAATTATTATTTACCCTTTAAATTAATTTCTTAATCCTTCTCATCCACCCTCATCAAATGTTATTATTAGGAAAATAATACAACGAAATAATTATAAACAATGTTATAATTTTCTATATACTAATTTTATGACCAATATATATTCCTGAAAATTCAAATAGAAAAATAAAAAATGTTTCTCATGTGAAGGTGAGAATTACCATCTCCATGAACGACATGTTTCAATTTTCATCACCATTGTTCATGTATGGTTCTAAAAACTATTCTAGTGAATATATATTTTATTTATTCCATGATTTAAAATACCTAAATAATATTTATTAATTTTACAAGTAATATTAGCAATAAGTGATCATTGAAAAACCAACACCTAAAAAAAATACTAAGAAAAAAAGTGATTAATTTATATGTCGAAACATATTTTTCATTTACCTTTACTTATAACTCTAGAATATTTTAATTCATCACCTTAATGAAATATAAATACAAAAATTATATTTTTAAAACAATGATATTATATCAAAAGAACCTCTTCCATATCTATAATCTCAAATATATTATACAATATTTTTATTTTGTTAGTTTACCCAACTATATGAAAAATGATAAATTTATTTCAAGTATGGAATTGGGAATATAATATTGGATAATGATAATTAAATTACTATTTTTTGTAGATTGGTAATATAATCATTTAACTTAATAATTAAGTTAAAATTATTCATTTTCTAAAAATCATTAAATCGTGATTGTTTCCAATTCCATCTAAAATAAATATATCTAAAACTATGATATAATGAAATTATATGTTTATAAACTATCCTAAAAAACAAAATCCAGTTTATTTTAATACAAGAGAATAATGACATCTGAGATAAGAATTAATAAAAACACCACTATTATTATACTAGTTCAAAACAATCAAGACTAGTCACACATGATATTGAAAATAGATAATTACTATATAATATAAATATAGATAATAATTTTAAACAAATATTCTAAATGTTTATATATAATATATTATTTGTAATAGGTGGTTAATATTGGTTTGTTTTTTATTCATGTAGATATAGTATGATAAACCTAGAAATAATTTATGGTAAGGGTTTCATCAACATAATATAAAATTCATTTGGTTGTATCATTTCTTACACAAATATAATTTTCAGTATTTCTTGGATCTTGAAATTCATATATTTTCTATTTAATTTCCTTATATTGTTTGTGTAAATTAATTCTCATCGTCAACAGAAAATTATTTGACAAAAAAAATTCTAAATAAAATTAATAAATTTATAAAAAAATTTCTTTCTTTCCAATAAATCTTTTTATTCATGTCATTGGTTTTCTTATCGACTGGATTTTCCATGATGAAATTAAAATAATTTTTGACTATTTTATTTCCAATATTTTAATTTACATATTTTACGAAATTATTTTTTTAACATTTCACTAGTGTGGGATTTTCATTGAAATTATTAAAATGGATTAATTAATTCATTTCTTTTAATTATTTTCCACGTCATATTTATTAGATTAATTTTTTCCTTTAAAGAACCTTTTATTTGTATGTGTTTATAATAACATTTCTAAATTTTTTCTATTTTTAATATCAGAAATAATTTTTAAATTAATTTTCACTTTATCTTTTATAATAATGTTTAAATGGTTTTATGAAAATATTTTTATATTCACATTCAATTTTCAACCATGTTTCTTTCTCTATTTGAAGTGATGTTTTAATCACCCTATATTTATTATAACTTTATTAATTTTTCAAAATGGCATTTTGAATAACCTAGGATATCTAATGTTTTTGTTTTATGATATTTTTAAAAATTTTAAAAAACCATTTCATTATTATATGGTTTCTTTAAGATATTATGATGATTGATTTTAAGTGGAACATAAATGTTTGGATAATTAGGGGTGGGTATAATATCATTATTAAAATAATTGTTTTATGTTTATATTATGAGACTGTTAGGTATGAACATAATTATTTTGTTTACACATACATGGGAATAATGAGTTCGCTAATATTTTTATGTGTGTACAATATAAGTTTTTTCAAATAGGTGTAAGAAAAATAAGTCCTATCACAACGGATTTCCTATTATTATGGTTGTGAAAAAATTCCATGCTATCTATCAAGTTATTACAAATTATTTTGATGCATTAAATTTTAATGATATGCCATATTTTCATATAATGCATTACTTTTTAAGAATATTCCTCAATATGATGTCGTTCTTTAATATTTTATGATTTTTGAGATGTATTTTGGTCCATTTAATAATTTATATGGTTCCTTAGCAATATTGTTTTGATATTATATTACTTTTTCATGTATTATGATTATCAAATATGTTCTTATGTACTCTTTTTATGAAATATATCATCTTCATCATGTTCTATTTTAGGTTAATTATATGTCAAATTATGATTTTTCCATTACTGAGTATCTAAGATCAAAATTTTATTATTTCTCCATTTAGTAGGTTACAATGATGTTTATGTCGGGTTATATTTCTAGAAAAATGGTTTTGAAAAGTTCAATTCTGTGAAAATTATAGAATGTGATGTAAAACAATATGTTTATGTGGCTAATATCCAAGAAACAAATCATTTCGTACTTGGGTTGTGATCATTTTTGTGAGGTTTATTATCTAAAATTAGAAATTAATGTTTTTCAAGGTTATGTATATCATGTGGGACTTTATTAGTGTATGAGTGTCAAATATAATACACTTTTAGAGAGAATTTTCATGTGGAGTTTCTTCATCAATTTTATATTTGATGAATGTTTTATTTTTTGTGATGATTTAGTTTTTTTATTATTTGGAGTATCTTAATACTTTAGTAGTTTATAAGATAGTTTTGAGTGTTATTTTCTTATATAGTTATAGAAACAATGTCACAAGTGACATGGATATTAAGTGAAATAAAGGAAATAGATAATATTGTAGTTAAACTGTATCCACAGGTGAATTAATAACCTATCTGGAATATAGTTCATTAGAAACAAGATGTTGTAAAATAAAATTATATTCAGAAACCACACCACCATAGTACTCATTTGTAGTTTAGAATTATAATCCATAAATATTACAAGGGAATTCAGGTATTGAATATAAGGATGCATATATTGGTCAAAATAGTAGAATCATTGATTTTTTAGGATCACTGACAGATTGTAATTAAAAACATTGGTCTACAGAATCGATGTCCTTATGAGGAAATAGAGAGAAATAGTTTTTTAAACTAGAACAAGTCAAGACATTACTTTTAAAGGGATATAACAATATAAATTTAGTTAGATTAGGGCCTTAGGCACTGAATTTTGGGACTATGCCTTGTTAGATTGTAGTAGTATCTTTAGAAACTATTTTTGAAATAAAAAAGACATTTTTAATCCATCAAAAATCAATATTCTAATTATTTATTAGAAAATTTCTATGGGTTTCAACCTGAAAGAGAAATAGGTATTTCTATTGATCTACTTACAATGAAAAATACTATTTTACTTTTAACATATATAATGAAATAAATACAATTGGGGGAAATGAAGGTTCATCTTGAATATTTGTAAAGAAAATGTTACATAAAATATAATAAATCACCATGGTTTATCTGGTTCTATTTGTGAAGAAGGATGATTGTTCTGTTTATGTTTTCATTGATGATATGATAAACCCTTGATTACTATTTTATACCCATAATTGTCTTATAAAAATTACGATAACTTTTTCTAATCATTATGGCATGTGTGGGATTATTTGGGAATATTTCATATTGGGTTGTATATTAACCCTTGCATATGCTCATTGGTGTGTATGTAGATGTTTTCTATAATGAAATAAGTTAATATATGATTTAAAATTTTCTAAGGGAGAATCATGATGAAATGATAATAGAGATGGTTGGGGGTTTTCGGACATGATTGGGTTAAATTTTTGGAGTGATTTTATATTGTTTTCATTGTATCATGATATCTTTTTAGTTTTGAGAGATATTGTATTTAGTTTGTATTTCAACATTAATTTATCTATTTGTCTTAAATATTTTAGTTGTGGAGAGAAATATCATGCATAATATTGTATTTTTTTATTTATATTTTCATCTCATACATGTTGGGAATGCTAAAGTAAATATTATCACATAATGATAGTATAAGACTTCTGAATTTATTTCTATCCATTGGTGTTCGAGAGATGGAACCTAAATTCAGTAGAACCTCTGCCTCTTCCCAAGATAATGGGTTAGGGGTGGGATGATACACAATTTCCCCCAATCTAAATTTTAGAATAATTATTAAATTTCTAACCAATTATATCAAAGGGATGATTTTACATTGGTAGTGGGTACTATATTAGCAAGAACTTTTCAAACATGGATACTATAGAACTGTAGTATAATGTAATGATCAGTGTACTGTATCAACATTGGTTACTTTAAAACAACATTTTATTATGATAAATGTTTTTGTGAGGTTTTATATTATCTCATCATGGTATATATAATGTTCTCTTTAATATAATGCAATTATTCTACTGCTCTGTGGATGTTGGTATTTTTTCCAAACCAAATATATTCTTTTTTTTCTTCATCATCAATATTTTTATTCCATTTAATATTTTTTTTGGAATCATTTTTCATTGGTAATCTCATTTTCATAAAAACATTTATATTGTACTCATGATATTAAAAAATCATACTAAAAGGATAAAAATAAACCAGTTATTTATAAAAATTAAAGAAAACCGTATTTTTTAATGTCAATATATATTTATTTCTTTACATTATTTATGAAGAAAAAAATAAAATTTTTTAGAGTTCAATTTAAGTGAGATGGATGCATAGAAATGATCACTGATATTAAATTTAAAACTTTTATATATGCATTATCACCCAATTAATATTTATAAAAGTAAACCAAAAGATGATATGTGGTTTGGGAGAGATGAAAATTTGAAAAAGGTTGTGTATTTTTTTAGAATTTACCACATTGTATTTATTTTAATATCATTAACATGCTAGACGTAATTAATATAAAAATGAAACCTTTGATAATATATTCTATAATATGTTCATAAAAAAGTTCATGATAAAATGCATTATAATGGTATAGTTCGATCTTTTACAGATTTATAGGCATCCCAAAATGGTGTTTTATAAAAAGGATTGATCATGATATTTAATAAAGATAAAAGAATATTATTATCATTTAATTAAAAAAATATTTATTATTCAATCATTGATTGAGGTTACTAGATGTTTAGGACATTACTTTAACATATAGTGTGTGAAATTCATATAGTGAGTTAAAAATAAATGATTATCCTATCCTAATTGAAAGATTATTACATATTAGTCTTATAGAGTTATCAAATTCAAAAAAAATAGGATCTGTTGAATGAAATATAATATTTTTATTTTGATAGTTTCTCTACTACATTATTTGATAATACATTGATAATGTTTTTGACTCATAAAAAAGCTTTAGTATATTTTTTGGGAATAATAATATGATTTTGATGAATCTGTGCTAACATTATGTTGGTTGATTATTTTTTATGTGAGAAAAATATAACATCCAAATTTTTATGTTCTAGGGAACTGATGTGAACCAATAAAAATATAAAAAAATACAACTATGCGTTGAAATTTATGAAGTGGAATAAATTACATTCATTAAATTAATGTAATGGGGTTTCAATTCTGTTTTAATCAAACCTAAATAATTTTGAATTTTACTATTGGAAGTTGGTTATATTGAAACTCATAAACTAGGTATAGATTCATATAATTTAATATATTTGGAACTAGTCAATCATGAAGCTTTTAATATTATCATTTTCAGGAGTTCATATGGTTATATTTTGTTTTTAGTGTTTTCCTAGAGGTATTATTTTGATATTTTTAAATTTGAGGATTTTTTTGTTATTTTTATACCATTCTTGGGATCATATGTGATCAATGTGATTATGGGGATAGAAAATGATACCTTTTGAATTGGTTCTCTTGAATAAGTCCATAATACATTGAACATATAATGAACTTGTTGACTGAAGATAACATCGGGGACATAGATACATATTATCGGTATGAAACCAGCTATCGACATTGTGTTGTGAAAGGCCTAGTGAAGTATTATATCTATCTTTCACGTATAGTCGAGGAAATTACTTGGGGGGAATGTGGATACATGTATCCCTGATTACAAATCTTATTTCTATTTTGATTAAAAGAATATAATTTCATTATTGGGACTGTTTTGGTAAAAAATCCTCAATTAGAATTGTTTGGATTGTTATCTATTACTTTTTGAATTTTTTAACTTTTTGACACTATTATATGATTATATTATTTATTTAATTTTATTGGTAAGTTGTTTAAATTATACTTTTATATTTAATATTTCATAATTTTTTTTAAATTGAATTATTACATTGTAGATATTATTGATCAAAAACTATATATTTCAATCAATTTATATTTTCAATAGAGAAGTTTGAATGTTGGGTTTTAGATATCAATTTAAAACCCTCTTAGAGTTTCCAAATTTCATGCCTAGAAAAATAATTATTATTAAGGCTTGAATCTATTTCTTTTCATTGATACACATTGTATCAAATACTATCTATTTTTATATATTATTGATATCTAAGTTAAATATAATGACATATAAAAGAGATTTTGTATTATATTTTGGTATGGTAAGTAATATACTAGTCAGATCATCAGATGGTTTGAATTAAAATTTTAATAAACCACTAAAATTTTATGGCATAGACAATGAGTAATTATGTTATTATTTGGAATGATATATGTTAGATATAAGAGTGGAGGAATTTGTAAAATTGTTTTCATGTTACAGGACTCTAGAAAAATATGTTACTACTTGTATTCATGATCAAAAAGATATGTTCCAACTTAATTTTTGTGTGTGAAATATTGTGTTTGGTTTAAAGAAAATACAATATCCATGTTTATGCTTATGGAATATAATGAGAAATATTGAAAATATATAAAAGTAACATATTTTGAAAAATAATTTTTTTTGAATAAATAGATCTATACTATAAAGAGATTATAAATTGTTTGGAATCCTACCATGTGAATCAATTTAGTAGATTTATCAATGGTTCATGAATTGTAAGTATATATTACAATTAGCTATATAAATAGAATTGTTATATGAATAATTAAATAAATATATTACTAACAATATTTTTAATGTTTGAGAGTCAAACATTAATAATAATTATCATACTAGGTATAACCCAGATATCAGTTTAAATGATTTGATTATTTATATTATGTAGTAAAAGAGCATATTAAACAGGGATTCAAAAGAACTAACAAATAATAATTTAGTGGCATTCAATGTATATTCTATAGGGTTAACATACAATGCTCACAAATAAAATTTTACTCATTTCAAGAGGAGTTCTGAACATCATTAAAATGATGGATTTAAAAAACACAATAAAGGTGAGATTTATGTATATTCTAGGTGGATAAACATATTTATGGGAAAAAGGACTTATGGACATTCTAATAGATATAAATCAATGAAAATTAGGAATATAATTATTCAGCGTAAGTAATATATTATGAGTGTAAGAAGATTAGTCATATCATGCCTAACTGTCCTCAACTAAAAACAATATTAAGGAACACAAATGATTATGAAAGCGAAAAGAATGATAATATTTTAAATTAATGAAAAATAAATGTTCTAATAGTAAATATTGATCTTCTAATGAGAACATAGGATTGGGTAGAAATGAATGTTTAAAAATTACCACATTTTATACTAAATAACCACTGGATAGGTTTTATTTTCTTGGAATGATTAATCTTGAATCCTTGATAAAATTTATTTTGGTTGTTCTAGTAATTTTTCATTTGAAAATGAAGACAATGAGGATGACTTTATATCAAATTAAAATATGTATAATTATTTGAGTAATCCAGATAAAATGGGTAATATGATGAATAAAGACAAAAATAAATCTAATGATGGTGTTATTAAGTCTATAAGTAAAAAATTTAAAAGTGAGGATTAAAATTTGAAATAATATATCTATTGTGAATATTCCCCAAATTATGTGATTTCTATATTTTTTATTCCATAAAAATATATATAAGAGATAAATTATTATGATAAAATATTATGTTTGGAGGTTAATCAAATTTCACAAAAAGTTTACATTAAAAATTACTGATTTTTACTAGAGTTATCAATATATGATTCCTAAAATTAGAACTATGAGACATAGTATTAAATCCACCAGAATGTCATATTTTTAAAATAATTACTTTGTTCCCATTTTTGTACCATTCCGCTCTAAATGTGAAAGGGGTGGGAATTAGAAGAACAGGTGATCATTGAACATGATTCAATAATTTTGAACTCATAAATATTTTTTTAGATGGTACTTTATCATATCGAGAATAATATACTATGGATATTTTGGTAATATAAATTATTATTTATATATATCCTTAGACCTATATAGTTTTGAATTCCCTAAACATAATTTCTGATCAGGGATGATCATAATATACTAGAAGAAAAACAAAAATCCAATACTTGGTAACTTTTACTTTTATGTCTAATTTTATTACTTATATATATTCATATTAAATTAGAATTTATAATTTAATGTATTTAATTCTTTATTTAACATATGATTCTATAATTTAAAATGTTTTCATTACAATTTTACACATTGTGAGGGGATAATATTTTTATTTAGAAATCTATTGAATGCTTTTCTTCAATTGTTCTTCAAAAAATTTAGATAGAAGGAGGTTCTTTTATTTGGACAACTTTTATTCAATGAATTTTCTGATTCACAATAGATTCTAAAAATATATATAATATCATAAAAAACAATCCAATATTTGAATATAAAAATGTAACAATTTAATGACATATAGAACCATATTCAAAATTAAATAAAAACTATAGTTTTATGAAAATATAACTTCCATAAGGGTAAATAAATTTATATTAATCTTGAATGAACTATGATATATTGGGTAATATTACATTACATTTCATATTTTGGTATACTCTATTATAATCAGTGTTTTACCTTAATAAATGTTTTATCCAAAGGTAATCGATGTTAATATTATGAAATTTAAAATTAATTCATTAAAAGATTTTCATTTGCACTATATTTTAGATGAAAAAAATATAGAAAATTTGAAGGATTGATATCAATTTTTCCAAGGATCATTTATAGAATGTTAAATTTTCTAATTTCAAACACATCACTAAGATATAATACTATAACATAAAAAAGGAAAACTATATTAAAGAAAAAGATAAGGATGTTCAACTAATTCATGACTCGAATGAATCTATGTACGAAGAATGAAATGATTTTACTAATTAATCAGAATATATGAATAGGAATAAAGATAATTAGAATACAAAATTTAAAAATAAATCGATTAAATTGAATAGATAATTGAAATATAAAGAGAACAGGACAAAATTCTATAGAAAGTTCTTTCTAAATATTCAATGAATTAAAGAATTTTAAATTTCTATATTTTCAAAATTTTGTAAAAACTTTTTTTCATTGAATATTACTAT
Organism: Viscum album; assembly: GCA_963277665.1. Lineage (NCBI taxonomy): Eukaryota > Viridiplantae > Streptophyta > Magnoliopsida > Santalales > Viscaceae > Viscum > Viscum album. Next base: position 601,750,808 of record OY728119.1, on the reverse strand, counting down.
GTGTTATTGATTAATTTGTTTCTATTATTTATTAATGGTTTTATTAATGGTAAATGAATATGATTTAAGAATATTTTTTTTCATTTATCAACTTTATAACTATTACACATTAATAATTTCAGATAACACCATAGGTGGTGTAGTTTTAATTTTTTATTGACCTGGTCCAGTGTAGGATATAGTTTATATATTAATTAATTTTTGATAATAAAAAAGATATTAATGTAACATCTAGGACTCTAGAAACCAATAGACTATAATTATATTAAATTATTGTTAAAAAATAGAATAGTTCCTGATAGATCCAATAGGTTGGTAGTCTTGAAATTAAATATATGTATAAACATTCCATTTGAAAACATAGTATAAAACATGTACACATTGTTAGAAAATTATTATCTCTTCGATCATACCTTTTGAAATTACACACAGTTCCCCTCTTGGTTTCGTATGGGAATAAAAAATATAAGGGTGTGTCACTTCTTTGAAAGTATATAGTGGAAGTTATCATTACATAAAAATGGAACAAGTGACAACTAAGGAATAAATAAACCATGAGAAACTATAATCAATAGAAGTTTATAGAATAATATATCCATCGATAAAAATAAAAATAAATAGTTTACATGGATAAAAATATGTTTATCCTTAGTTATGAAATTCATAATTCTGGATAGGTAATACAACACCACAATCCAATATAGCATGATCATAGAAATAATGATCTTACCATTAAGAAGACATATTGTTTTGGGTACGAATACCCCAAAATAATCAAACATGATTGTCTCATGAGACACACAAATGTATCAAGGTGGTATATAATGTGGGGATCCATCAGACACTTGTTTATGTCCAACTAATTCATCATATGAGAAATTGAACAAAAAACTCATGTTAAATTTTCCATAAATCATCTATATCAGAATAATAACATATAATTTTCCAATATTAATCCATATATAAATAAATGGAGTGACATGATCACAACCAATATTGAGAAAGGAGGTTGATGGTTAAATATTAAATTGTCAAATTTAAAATAATTATCTATATTGGAATAATGGAAAATAGAACACTAATATTTTTCCCCATGTTAGATAAATGAATAATATGATCAAAACCCATCTTGATAAATAACGTGGATGATTAAAAAATATATTGTAAATTTGAGAATAATCATCCATATTGGAATAACGTGAAACAAAACACTACTAATCTTCCCCATGTTAATAAATGGGATAAAATGATCCTAACCCATTTAAAAAATGAAATTGTATCATAAAATAATACATAGAAAAATTAGAAACATTTGGGTGTTCTCAATATAAAAAGAAGTACTCTTATCATAGAAATAAAGATATAGTAATGGTGAAGGATAATTTCACAGTGTTTGGATATCATTACAAATAATATTTCAATTCAGATGTTTTCCCTAGTAAGATAAAATAATGATCATAGGAAAACCTTGAAATCATTTTTCCTAATGTGCAATTGAATATTATAAAACATATCCCATGGTAGTGTCTTTCTAGGTGTATAGTCTTAAGAAAAATTTTCATTAATAATGGAAGTGGACGAGTTAGTAATCCAACCAATGCTTATTAGGGGTTATTAACCCAACATTCAGATGTACCAAATCCATATCCACTTTCCAGTATCAACACAGGGTGGTATTATATAGAAAACTACACAAACTTTTACTTTACCAAAACATTGGACGGTGTTTTCAACCATGGTCTTGATTTAGTATTATAAATGTTTTTATAACTCTTGAATTAAAAGATTATGTGATAGAGATATCAATAAAGAATTTTAAATCCTCTTAAATTCATCTAGAATATGGTAAAAGGTATTCCATGTAAATATATAATTACCACACAAAATGAAATATTTTTTTAATACAAAATCGATCCCAATGAATGAAAATTGAGACAAAAAACCTTTTTGGAATTGGGTAGTAATTCAATCAATACCTATTGAAGTAAATGAATTAAAATTCATAATATAATAATAATAATAATAATGAATTATTTTACTTTATATAACATGCCTACTATGAATTATATACACTATATAAGAGAAATTATGTGGATAATAGAGAACATGCCTCAAAGAGAGATATTTGAAACTGAAAACCCTCACCACTTTTCCTAAATTCCATGAACCTACATTAACCTTTAGAATAAAAAGTATAACTATCATAATAGCATCATTTATAACCAAAATATTATCCATTTTTAATTATAAAGTTTATATATTGTCATTCTATATAGGATTTTTTATTAGATTATCTTTTTTCCCACATTAGGTGTTTATAGGTGTTTTTTCCTAAATGGGTTTTTTAAAATATTTTTATAAAAAAGGGGTAGGGATACAAATTTTTGTAAAAATGGATCTCAAAATGCGTGAACCCCATTCACACATCTTTGGCATGGAGAGATGCATGAACAGGGTTCACGTATCCTACGTAGTGGTGATAAAAGATGCATGAACCCGGTTCACGCATCTCCCCTCACCAAGAAGCATGAATGGGGTTCACACGTCCTTCATAAATTTTAAAAAGGATGCGTGAACCCCATTCACACATCCTATAGAAGGTTTTATTTTTTATTTTTTATGTATTTTTAAAAATTTTAATTTTATATTTGTTTTTATTGTTTTGTTTTGTGTGTGTGTGTATGTATTTATATATATTCATATATAACAAAAATTCTCAGCAGAATTTATCTGCTATTTAATATCCAACAGTACCACCATTACAACAGTTTGGATTCTGATAGAGACCCTCACCCAAGTATCGCTTTTATAAGAGGGATTAACCTAGATATCACTCTACATTTCCAATGTGGGATTCTGGTTTTCCCTTTCCTGTGCAGAACATTCTGCATTTCCGATGTGGGATTTTGTTTCAAGAACGTGACGTTGACAGACTATAAAATACCAACTATAAGACCAATATAAATGGAACTTAAAACATGGATTAAACATATAAGAAAGTGTTTAAAATAAAAAGAATTTTGTAAACATGATGATGAATAATAATTTATAAGATTTTAAAACAACCAACTTGAAACAAAAAAATGTTTCAATTACGTGTATTTGAATGATTATAAAACAAAAACTATAAGACCAATATAAATGAAACATAAAACTTGACTTAAACATATAAGAAATAGTTGAAAATAAAAATAATTTCATAAAAATGTTGATGAAAAACAATTTATAAGCTTTCAAAACCACCTACTTGAATCTTAAAAAACGATTCAAGTACATGGATTTAAAAGCCAAAAAAATAAAAAGGATAAGACCAATATAAATGAAAATAAAAACATTGATTAAACATATATAAAATATTTGATTATTATTTAGTTTATTAGTTGTATAATTATTAATTATATAATTATTATTTAATTTGTAATATCATAATTAATTATATAATAAATAATTAGTAATATAATTATTAATTATATAATAAATAATTATTAATATAATTATTAATTATATAACAATTAATTAGTTAATTTGAAACATAATTATTATTTATATATTAATTAATTAGTTAATTTGTAATATAATTATTAATTATAAAATAATTAAGAATTTTTTTAGTAATATAATTATTAATTATAGACTAATTCATTAGTTAATTAGTAATTTTAAATTTAATAAATAATTATAATTATTCATTATAATTTTTAGTTATTAATTATTAATAATTAATTATATAGTAATTAATTAGTTAATTAGTAATATAATTATTAATTATATAATATTTAAATAGTTAATAAGTAAAATAATTTTTAATTATTATTATAACAATTAATTTTATAATTAATAAATATATTGGTAACTTACTAATTAATTATTATATAATTAATAATTAATATTAATAATTAATATTTATATTACTAATATTAATTATTAATTATATTTCTAATTAAAATTAATAATTATATTACTAATTAACTAATTATTTATTATATAATTAATAATTAATAAGTGAAAATAAATAATTATAATGAATAAGTATAATTAATAATTTTATTACTAATTAACTAATTAATTATTATATAATTAATAATTACTAATCAAAATTGGTAATTATATTACTAATTATAATTAATAATTATATCACTAATAGAATAATTAATCGGTATGTAATCAATAATTATTGATTATATTATTAATTAATTATTTTATAATTATTACTTATATTAATAACTAACTAATTAATTATTATATAATTTTATTACTAATTAACTAATTACTTATTGTACATTAGTATTTAACAATTATAATTACAAATTATATTACTGATTAACTAGTTAATTATTATATAATTAATAATTACTAATTGTAGTTAATAATCAGATTGAAAATTATAATTAATAATGATATTACTACTTAAATAATTAATTATTATATAAATTATAATTATATAACTAATTAACTAATTTATTATTATATAATTAATAATTATATTACTAATTAAATATTTAATTATTATATAATTAATAATTATAAAAATTAATAATTAATAATTATAATGAATAATTATAATGACTAATTATATTACTAATTAATAATTTAATTATTTTATAATTAATAATTTTATTACAACTTTATTAATTAATTTTTTTATATTAAATAATAAATAATTATAATTAATAATTATAATAATAATTAACTAATTAAATATTATATAATTAATAATTTTCAATTTTTAATTAATAATTATAGTGTATAATTATAATGAATAATTATATTACTAATTAACTAATTAATTATTACATAATTATATAAATTATTAATTAATTAATTATTGTATTTTATTAATTAATAATTAATATTTATATTAATTATTTAGTATTTATTATATGTTTAATGCATGTTTTAATTTTCATTTACATAGGTTTTATAGTATATATTTTATAGGCTTTCAACCCCACGTACTTGAAGCATTTTTTAGTTTCAAGTTGGTGGTTCTGAAAGCTTATAAATTATTAATTATCAACATTTTATACGAATTTTTTTTTATTTTCAAATATTTTTTATATTTTTAAGTCATGTTTTATGTTCCATTCATATTGGCCTTATAGTTTTTATTTTATATTCTTTTAAAGACACGTAATTAAAACATTTTTATGTTTCAAGTTGGTGGATTTGAATTCTTATAAATTATTAATCATCAAATTTTTTATGAAATTATCTTTATTTGAAAATATTTCTTTTATGTTTAAGTAATGTTATATGTTTCATTCATATTGGTCTTATAGTTTTTATTTTATAGTTTTTCAAAGACACAAACTTGAAACATTTTTATGTTTCATGTTTGTTGTTTTGAAAGCTTATAAATTATTATTCATCAACATTTTATGAAATTATTTTTATTTTCAATAATTTATTTTATGTTTAATCCATGTATTAAGATTCATTTATATTGGTATTATAGTTTGTATTTTATAGTCTGTCAATATCACGTACTTGAAATATAATCCCATATCGGAAATGAAGAATATTCTATGCAGGAAAGGAAGAACCTGAATCCCACATCGAAAATGGAGAATGATTTCCAGGGAAAGACCTCTTATAAAAGAGAGCCATGGGTGAGGGTCTTTGTGAGAATCAAGACTGATGTAATGGTAGCACTACTGGATATTAAATAACAGATAAATTCTTTTGCATTTTTTTATAAATATATATATAATATATAAACAAAATAAAACTAAAAAATTAAAAATAAAAATTTAAAAAATATAAAAAAAGTATGAAAAAAGTTAAAAGTTAAAAGTTGTTATAGGATCTGTGAACCCCAATCACGCATCCTTCATCAACTTCACAAAGGATTCATGAATGAGGTTCACACATCTTTCAGTGCACCTGAGATGTGTGAACCCCATTGACACATCTTCCTAGAATTGGGGATGCATGAACGAGGTTCACGAACATCGGGACCCATTTTTAAAAATACCGGTAATCCTATCCCGTTTTGTAAAAATAAATTTCCCAAAAACACATTTTTTTAAAAACCCTATTTATAGTTTGATTGTTTGTACTAGTTTCATAAAATATGATTTGTTATTTATTATTATAAAAAATATCATCATTACTTGTTTAAATAAGTCACTATAATACATAATAGGAATTGATAAGAAATTCTATAATCTCATTCTATTTTTTAGTTATGTTATATGAAAGTGGAATTGATGTTGGCTTATTTCATAAATTTTATAGACAACAGATTATATTTCTAAAAAAAGATAAATACATAATATAACCATTCCAAAAAAATAATATAATCATATTCCACATATTTATATAATATAATTATAGTAATTAATTTCTCATAGTCATCTATGGTATAAATTCATTACATTATTCATGTAAATGGTTAAACTGACCCAAACATGAACACTCCACGATTAATGGATTAATATGAGGTGGTTTAGTTATAATATAATTATAATATAATAATAATGATATTATTTATTTTATTTTAGTTTGATATATGAAATTTTAAACTAATTAGAATTATTTTTTAATATTAAAATATTATATATTATAAACATGAAGATATAACACCTAGTTTTGTTGTCTTAAATGATTCAAATATTAGTTATCATTTGTTGATCATATGATAAATATGTTCTTAATTTGTTTTATAATAGAACCTCAATGATATCATAAAATTAATATCTATAAATTAAAAATATTCTCAGGACTATCTATATAAGGCAGTCATGGAATGAAACATAGTATGTAATTATCCCATGGAGATGATAGTCTAAAAATACACATGGATAATGATTTAATTTTTCATATAATGTAGGAAAAGATTAATATGGTTTATCATCTTAGAATCTAAAATAATTCATATATTTTATACATATATATTATATTAAATATTAGAACAATACTTCGATACTTGTTAATGTAAATTAAATATACCGCTTTATGGAGACGGTGGTGTAACACCCCGAGATTTTATGAAAAATATTTTTTTCATTAATCTCTTGTGTTGTACGCTACACCAAAAGGAGCTTTCACAACACGCATCCTTGACTTGCCTTGCATTACACGCAATCACGACCTTCCTCGATAGCGTGTGTAGTACGCAATACCGTGTTTCACTAAACAACGATATATTATTAAAATATTATTAAAACTAGCCATTATGAATAGTAATAACCACCTTTTAATTTTTTTGAAAATTTACCTCTTAAAATGGACTTCATTTTTGGATTCGGAGTATCGAATTTAGCCTAAGGTAAAATTTTGGTACTTTTCGGATAACTTTCATATTATGATGAATAGTGAAAATTACTAAATTATAATTAAAAACAACTTTTTTAATCGAAATAATTAATAGTGATAAATTATCAATTTGAGTGGTTTTAAAGTATATTTAGAATATATTTTTACAATTTAATACAATGTTTGTCATTGGATGTAATTTCACATTTAAACCAGTCATAAACAAGTGTCAATCTTTTGATAGTTATTATCTCTTAAAAACACGCTATTTGTTTTGACAACGGGAATTAATTTTTAAATTAATTAATGCAACTGATATGTTTTGAATTTGATAAAATAGACATCATTTTTTAATTCATAATATCAAATATAGCTTAGATCTAAATTTTGTTATTTTTCTGGAAACTTTCATTTTTTGATGAATAGTGACACCACTAAGTGGTAGTTAAAAAACTGAATTTATCATAAAACATAATTTTACCGCTTCTGTGAGTGGAATTTCGAAAATACGAGAGATACGGTTGATGTCAGTAAGTAAAATGTGGTTCAATGAGATGAAAATAATTTTTTTGGTGAATAGTAACTTTTCCTTTTTTTTACCACGGTTAAAAGTAAATAGGGTAATTATGGGTAAAAATGATATTATTATTACCCTAACACAAGTCCTAATTCTATTATACAAGTTTAATTCGACCATAAACAGCCTTAGGAATAAAATATGACCATTTAGGCCCACTTGGATTAGATTAGGACATTTATTATTAATTTATTTAAAGAAGGGTTAAAATAGTTAAAATCAAAGTTTAATAAGTAAAACATTTTTAATATGGGGTTATAAAAAAGATAAATTCGACTATAAATATTCATTATAAAGCTAAGAATATTTCTACATAACGGTATTTTATTTTTAATTTTTATACATTAAATAATTTAATTTATATATGACACAACGATGATGCAGTAATTATCATATTAATGAAATATTGACATAATGGATGTTATAAATACCCATATAAATATAATTTGAGACTTTTTATGAACTAAACTAATTTTCTAGGTTAATATGACATGTTAGGATGGATTTAAATAATTTTGGTCGAAGTAATCATTCTGTTATGAGTTTCAAAAAAATCAACTATTGAATAGTGTCAAAATTGACATAAAATAGTTTTTAAAACAAATATTATATTATTAATTGTTATTTTATTCCTAAAAATCTAAGGTTCGGCCAGATGACTTATATATGGTTATATATATTAAAAAAACACAATTTGGGGATCTCTTGGATGTATATGGTATGTTTATTAACTATATAATATAAAAATACAAAGTGACATGGTAAATGTCAATCTAATTAACTAAGAGTTAAAACTAAAAGATAAGGTTATTATAATCACCTAAACTTGTCTAAATTCTATTGGATGAGAGTATTTCGACTCCTCCCCACCTTATCTTCGAAATAACTCAATTTGGATCTATTTAAAACCGAAATTGACTTTATAATAACATAATATGTTTAGTTATTCCAAAGGTGCCCCTCTCCTCCCTTATAAAAGGGCATCTCCCCCCCCTATTCATCACACCACTTTGAGCCTTCAAGATTGTTCAACCCTGGCCAATTTCATCTCTCCACTTCCCTAGAAACATCATATAGGTTATGGTATTCTTCAGAGACCTATTTTAGTGCCCTAAAAGGAGGTCTCAAAGAAGCACTTCAAAGAAGAGGTAATGTTCGTTACCAATTCGTTCATCTTTATTTCTTCTTCCAATTCTTCTTATTTAGTTGTTTCATTATGAAGTAATAACATCAGTATCACTCATATACTGATATGTTATTATAAGTATGAAACAACCCTATTTCACCATCTATCCATCCTACGGAAAAAGAAATCACCGCGCGTGCGTACGTACGGAATACCGTCTCCACGCCGTGGTATAATCTATTTTCCACCACCACCTTACTTGGATGGGTATAATGGTGTAAATAATGACTGTATATGACTATTATAAAGTGATATTGATTCTGAAATAGTATACAAACACTCCAATACAATTCCACGATCATAGGAACGATATCATCACTCGTGCGTACGTACGGAATACCGTCTCCACGATGTGATGCGACTCATTCTACATGATCTTCATTTCATAATGATTATATAAATGAATTGAATGAATGAATATGATATATATTACACTAATACCATTATGGAAATGATGTGTCTATAACCTAAAGAGAAGAATAAGAATTTATTCGACAAAACACGCATAAGAACAAAAAGTAATAAACACCCGAATAACAAGTAGTAATGAAATATTACTAATAATAAGCTACGAATATTACCATATATGATATCATAAAAATAAGTATGAATCTTTAATAAGTCAATAAAATTATTTAAATCATTATACAGGAGGTTCGGACACGTACAAAGCATATCGGACCAAAGGTAAGGGAAATATCACAATCTCATTTTTTATCCGAGATTGTTTATACTTTGGTATTTACTGGGGAGTATTTTATCATCAACATCCATGTTTCATCAATATGTAATATTATTTACATCCACCTAAAATTGTTTAAATCCAATTTTACCCTTCAGTGAGTTTTTAGTAAAAGATATGAAAGGAATCTTTTTTCGTTTTTCGCACGAGGAACTTTTTGACTTTTTCGAAAAAAGTACGAGAAGAATGTTTTTTTAACTTATACGGCATGAATGGATTTTTAAAACATTATTTCCAAGAAGATTCCTTTAAAAGTTTTCAAGATTATTTTTAATCAACTTCTTTTAGTTTAGAATTGTATGATATGTTAAGAAAGGAAAAGTGTTTTTGAAGTAGAAAGGATATTTTCCTCAAGAATGGAGTTCAAGTGTTTTATCAAAATTATTTTCCATCTAAGATAATAAAGTGTTATGTTTCTATCCCTATTTTTACATTGATTTGATTATGTTGTGATGGAATTATTTTTATGAATTCCTTTATCTTATATGAATTGTTTTATGATGTCACGATGTTTAAGATTCCCATTTTTATTACATGGGTTATGCAATGATGTATGATTTAATATTTTTTGGCACACATAAGAATGGTATCATTATGAGATGGGTGGGACTTATATCTCCCTCCAATGCATTGGTTAAATATTTTATATCTCATGAGATAGACATGGCTAGATCAGTAGGTTATACCGGTTCAGTGAAACAGGACTGAAATGAGGGTGACTCGGTTCAGAAATGGACTTTGTCCACTAAGATAGTCTTGTAAATGAGTCTTGACTAATAAGATATGATTCTCTATGATTATGTGTGTATGACACAAAGTTTAATGTTTTAAGTAATGATTATTGGGATTTCATTTCACTACTATGATTTATCCCATGTTATGAAATTATGCTCTCTTTTGCAGGTTAGGATTTCCAAAATGTTATGTTCTTATGAAAATGATGTGATTGATATTTCTTTTGTTTACCCTTACTGAGCATTTGAGCTCACCCTTTTATGTTTTCTTTTCCCCAGGATATAAAGAAAGGTTTTAGGTAAAAAAATAGGAAGATCTTTATGGGATATGTTGAAGATCTTTCACCACGATTAGAAGATTATATTCCGAGTTTCCAAAGACACTAAACTATTACGATCCTTGTGTGTCTGTTTTTGTTATGTACTAATTTTTTCACAAAAGTAATGTAATGTCCATGTACATCAAGCTTCTGGTCTCTACAGTTGGTATCAGAGGAAAGGTTTAGTCAACCTTTGAAAACTAGGATGCGAAAACGTTAGTGAGATCCCTAGAGATATTTCTAAGGTATGTCTAGGGATGTCCCTAAGGATAAGTATATGTATAGGATACAGTCCTAGAACTATAGAAACGATCTTAGAATTTAACCTAAGATGTTAGATATTGAGGGTGATCCCCCTTTATTATTTTGTTTTCCCTAGCATGATTTTTGCCTCTCACACTATTCTTTTTGGGTTTTAGACGATGGCTGGAACCCGAAGGAACCGTGTTGATCAATGCAATGGACAATGCAATGATTGTCCTCCTGAACAAACAAATGTTATGGGAGATGGAGTGCAAAATCTTATTGTTATATTTACACAAGCTATGAATCATTCTGGACTTCCAAATGAGCAGAGAAGGGAACAATATTCTATTGAGTCCTTCATGAGGCAACGTCCACCTTCTTTCAGTGGGTCTTCTGATCCACTTGTTGCTGAACAATGGATCAGTACCACTGAAAATATATTTTCAGTTCTTCAATGTTCTGAACATGATAAATTCATCTTAGTAGTATATCGTTTGGAAGGTGAAGCTGATCAATGGTGGAATCTTATCAAGAATACGAGGCAAAGAGATGAAATTGAGTCCATGGAATGGGACGAGTTCAAGAACTTATTTTTCAATAAGTACATCCCTCGTATTCTTCGAACGAATATGGAGAAGGAGTTTCTTGAACTAAAGCAAAAGGATGATGAATCTGTTGGTGTATACGAAGCAAATTTTACAAGGCTTGCAAGGTATGCATCTGGCTTTATCATCCAACCTGAAAGTAAAGTTGATCGATTCTTCAGTGGCTTAAAACCAAATCTTCTAAGGGCATTAGCTATAAGAGACTTCAGTAGCTATGAAGAAATTGTGCGTTGTGCTATCAAGGTAGAAATAGAAGTTGGTGTTACTTATCCATCTAGTAGTTTTGACAAGAAACGAAAGATGGAGTTCAAGGAGAAATCTCATAATAATGGTGAAAAGAAGATGAATGTTTCCTTATGATCAAAGTGTGGAAAAAGCATGGTGGAGATTGTCTAAAAGGGACAAGTAAATGTTTCAAATGTGGAAAGAAAGGTCATCGGGCGTTTGAATGCCGCAATGATGGGAAAAAGATGTCTAATGATGCAAACAAAGGAAGGGATACACAGAATGAACCTACTACACTTCAATGTTTCAAGTGCAAGGAGATGGGACATTATTCCAATAAATTCCCTAATCCAAGGGTTAGTGATGATCGACATGAGAAACCACTTAAGGCGGAGGACAACGGGAAGTCACATGCGATCACCATTGGCGATGTTGAATATGAAAACTATGTGGTAGAATGATTAAGTGTTTATGTAATGAGATTCTAGAATAATGTTGTATATAGTATTGTGGAATATTGGAATATTTATGTTTTGGTCCATTGTGGTTTTCAATAATTTTATGGCATCGGTAACCATGAAAAGTGATTGAAATATTTTTGGAAATCAGATGATATGAACATAATGAAGGGATAAAGAGAATCTAATATGTTTGATAGTATTCATGAGCTCATGATTTATATAAGGACTAAGTGATATCATGGTATAGATTTTTTGAGAATTTTGGTATGTGGAAAGTGTAAACTTTTAACTACATTCATGTTTTCACTAAGGTTCAATGGGTATTCAAGAGAATACATGATTAAGGCCTTTGAATGTTTGGAATGTGTCCAACAAGACATATCTTATGATATGTGGGGATCAACGATGGTATTAAATCCTTGGTAATCGTTTTCACTATATTATGAGAGTGGACTGCAGTATTGTGGATAAGCCTAAAGATTAGAATGAATTATGTTAGACATAAGTTAGTATTGTTTAAGGATAGATGTTTTTCAATATTATTGATGGGATGCCATAGTAATATATTTTTAAAAAAAGGACAACCTACGGGATGGGCGACAGCCCATCGCGTCGGACAAGGCCGTGGGAATCGAACCCACAACCAAAGTGCGACTGACCTTTATCGCCTACCACTGGCCTACAGGAAGTACCTGTTTAGTAGAAAATAGTTTTATTATATTAATAAGTATGATATATGAATTATAAGTCCATTTTAGGAACCATATATGATTAATCTCACTATAGATGGACTTATGTATTTTTTGATAACTTTTCTAACCTTTTGATTGAGACAGATGAAATGACCCATCATCTGCTAACACATCACGAATGACAAATTCAACTTCATTTCTTTAAGAGATGAAGTGGAAATTTTCCAAAGAATGACAAACGGTGAGACTATACCAAAATCACAAAAGTATTTCTTCTAATTCCAATTTCATCAACTTTAGGGAAATGATCTTAAAAACCAAAAATGTTGTCCTAGTGCTCTTATATCTGATGAATCAGATGGTACCTTAGATCATCACAAATTTATGGCTTTGTGATTGATTGCTTTTCCATAGCCATGTTCTCTACCACTCTCCATCAGAACATGATGGTTAGATTTCTCTTCTATATCCATATTTTCACCTATGTGGAAATCCAGTGATTAGTTTATTTGGGTAACCGTTACGTTTCATACTTTTGTTTTTAAATAATGGTTTTGGTATTCCTTTTTACGATGTGGGTTTCTATTAAAGAAACTTTCAAGTAGTAAACCATTTATAACCCCAACGAATTTCGAGGGCGAAATTCATTTTAAGGGGGGTAGAATGTAACACACCGAGATTTTATGAAAAATATTCTTTTCATTAATGTCTTGTGTTGTACGCTACACCAAAAGGAGCTTGCACAACACGCATCCTTGACTTGCCTTGCATTACACGCAATCACGACCTTCCTTGATAGCGTGTGTAGTACGCAATACCAAGTTTCACTAAACAGCGATATGCTATTAAAATATTATTACAACTAGACGTTATGAATAGTAATAACCACCTTTTAAAATTTTAGAAATTTTAGCTCTCAAAATGGACTTCATTTTTGGATTCGGAGTATCGAATTTAGCCTAAGGTAAAATTTTGGTACTTTTCAGATAACTTTCATATTCTGATGAATAGTGAAAATTACTAAATTATAATTAAAAACAACTTTTTTAATCGAAATAATTAATAGTGATAAATTATCAATTTGAGTGGTTTTAAAGTATATTTAGAATATATTTTTACAATTTAATACAATGATTTCCATTGGATGTAATTTCACATTTAAACCAGTCATAAACAAGTGTCAATCTTTTGATAGTTATTATCTCTTAAGAACACGCTATTTGTTTTGACGACGGGAATTAATTTTTAAATTAATTAATGCAACTGATATGTTTTGAATTTGATAAAATAGACATCATTTTTGAATTCATAATATCAAATATATCTTAGATCTAATTTTTTGTATTTTTCTGGAAACTTTCATTTTTTGATGAATAGTGAAACCACTAAGTGGTAGTTAAAAAACAGAATTTTTCATAAAACTTAATTTTACCGCTTTTGTGAGTGGAATTTCGAAAATCCGAGAGACACGGTTGATGCCAGTAAGTAAAATGTGGTTCAATGAGATGAAAATAATTTTTTGGTGAATAGTAACTTTTTACTTTTTTTACCACGGTTAAAAGTAAATAGGGTAATTAAGGGTAAAAATGATATTATTATTACCCTAACACATGTCCTAATTCTATTGTACAAGTGTAATTCGACCAAAAAAAACCTTAGGAGTAAAATATGACCATTTAGGCCCACTTGGATTAGATTAAGACATTTATTATTAATTTATTTAAAGAAGGGTTAAAATAGTTAAAATCAAAGTTTAATAAGTAAATCATTTTTAATATGGGTTTATACATAAGATAAATTCGTATATAAATATTCATTAGACAGATAAAAAGCTTTCCTATAAAATGGTATTTTATTTGTAATTTTTAGACATTAAATAATTTAATTTATTTATGACCCAACGATGATGCAGTAATTATTTTATTAATGAAATATTGACATAATTGATGTTATAAATACCCAAATAAATATAATTTTAGACTTTTTATGAACTAAAATAATTTTCTAGGTTAATATGACATGTTAGGATTGATTTAATTAACTTTGGTCGAAGTAAGAATTCTGTTATGAGTTTCAAAAAAATCAACTACTGAATTGTGTCAAAATTGACAAAAAATAGTTTTTAAAATAAATATTATATTATTAATTGTTATTTTATTCCTAAAAATCTATTATTCGGCCAAATTACGTAGATAAGGTTATATATATTAATAAAACACAATTTGGGGGACTCTTGGATGTATATGGTAATTTTATTAACTATATAATATAAAAATACAAAGTGACATGGAAAATGTCAATCTAATTAACTAAGAGTTAAAACTAAAAGATAATGTTAATATAATGACCTAAAATTGTCTAAATTATATTGTATTAGAGGATTTCGACCCATCCCCACCTTATCTTAGAAATAAATCAATTTGGAGCTATTTAAAACCGAACTTGACTTCATAATAAAATAATATTTTTAGTTATTCCAATGGTGCCCCTCTCCTCCCTTATAAAAGGGCACCTCCTCCCCCTATTCCTCACACCACTTTGAGCCTTCAAGCTCGGAAAACCCCTACCAATTTATTCTCTCCACTTCCCTAGAAACATCCTAGAGGTTCTGGTCTTCTTCAAAGACCTATTTTAGTGCCCTAAAAGGAGGTCTCAAAGAAGCACTTCAAAGAAAAGGTAATGTCCTTTACCAATTCTTTCATCTTTATTTCTTCTTCCACTTATTCTTATTTAGTTTTTTCATTATGAAGTAATAAAATCAGTATCACTCATATACTGATATGTTATTATAATTATGAAACAACCCTATTTCACCATCTATCCATCCTACGGAAAAAGAAATCACCACGCATGCGTACGTACGGAATACCGTCTCCACACCGTGGTGTAATCTATTTTCCACCACCACCTGACTTGGATGGGTGTAATGGTGTAAATAATAACTATATATGACTATTATAAAGTGATATTGATTCTGAAATAGTATACATACTCTCCAATACAATTCCACGATCATAGGAACGATATCATCACTCGTGCGTACGTACGGAATACCGTCTCCACAATGTGATTCGACTCGTTCTACATGATCTTCATTTCATAATGATTATATAAATGAATTTAATGAATGAATATGATATATATTACACTAATACCATTCTGGAAATGCGGTATCTATAACCTAAAGAGAAGAATAAGAATTTATTCGACAAAACACGCATAAGAACAAAAAGTAATAAACACCTGAATAACAAGTAGTAATGAAATATTACTAATAATAAGCTAAGAATATGACCATATATGATATCATAAAAATAAGTATGATTCTGTAATAAGTCAATAACATTATTTCAATCATTATACAAGAGGTTCAGACACGTACAAAGCATATCAGACCAAAGGTAAGGGAAATATCACAATCTCATTTTTATCCGAGATTGTTTATACTTTGGTATTTACTGGGGAGTATTTTATCATCCACATCCATGTTTCCTCAATATGTAATATTATTTCCATCCACCTACAATTTTTTAAATCCAATTTTACCCTTCGGTGAGTTTTTAGTAAAAGATATGAAAGGAATATTGTTTCGTTTTTCATACGAGGTACTTTTTGACTTTTTCGACAAAAGTACGAGAGGAATGTTTTTTTAACTTATAAGGCATGAATGGATTTTTAAAACATTATTTACAAGAAGCTTCCTTTACAAGTTTTCAAGTTTATTTTTAATCAACTTCTTTTAGTTTAGAATTGTACGATATGTTAAGAAAGGAAAAGTGTTTTTGAAGTAGAAAGGATATTTTCCTCAAGAATGGAGTTCAAGTGTTTTATTAAAATTATATTCCATCTAAGATAATAAAGGGTTCTGTTTCTATCCCTATTTTTACATTGATTTGATTATGTTGTGATGGAATTATTTTTATGAATTCCTTTATCTTATATGAATTGTTTTATTCTGTCACGATGTTTAAGATTCCAATTTTTATTACATGGGTTATGCAATGATGAATGATTTAATATTTTGTGGTACACATAAGAATGGTGTCATTATGAGATGGGTGGGACCTATATCTCCCTCCAATGCATTGGGTAAAGATTTTATATCTCATGAGATAGACATGGCTTGAACGGTAGGTTATACCGGTTCAGTGAAACGGGACTGAAATGAGGGTGACTCAGTTCAGAAATGGACTTAGTCCACTAAGTTAGTCTTGGAAATGATTCTTGACTAATAAGATATGATTCTCTATGATTATGTGTGTATGACACAATGTTTCATGTTTTACGTTACGATTATTAGGGATTTCATTTCACTACTATTATTTATCCAATGTTATGAAATTATGCTCTCTTTTGCAGGTTATGATTTCCAAAATGTTATGTTCTTATGAAAATGATGTGATTGATATTTCTTTTTTTTACCCTTACTGAGCATTTGAGCTCACCCTTTTATGTTTTCTTTTCCCCAGGATATAAAGAAAGGTTTTAGGTAAAAAAAAAGAGGAATATCTTTATGGGAGATGTTGAAGATCTTTCACCACGATTAGAAGATTATATTCTGAGTTTCCAAAGACACTAAACTATTACAATCCTTGTGTGTGTGTTTTTTTTATGTACTTAGTATTCCGCAAAAGTAATGTAATGTCCATGTACGTCAAGCTTCAGGTCTCTACAGGTGGTTTGCACACAAACACAAACAAATAGAAAGGTAACAAAAAAACTATTTGGTTCCATGGTGGTAGGAAATACAACAGTGGAACTATGTTTTATCAATCACTTCCATAACCATGTCTACTAAATCCTTTTCAATAGGTGGTTTCAACATTCTTATTTTTAACCGTTGTAGTGGGACAGGTATCACCACAATTTAAATCGTCTAATTATATCCCTATAGACACAAATTTATCTTGGAAATTTACCCATAATACAGTTCTTAAAACTGTGGAAATTAAATTTTATTATAAGGTTTTTAATTATAATTTTTTCTTTCTACAACCACAGTTTAACCATATAAATTATCCCTGAATACCATGGGTAAAACCATAAAAATTAAAAGCATCAACCATAGTTTATACCATGCATATATCCTTTAGATTCCATAAAATCATTCTTACAACAACTATTTAATTTTTTTTATATCCTCATAAAACTAGAAATAAATTACTTTCCCAGCAGGATACAACTTCTAATAGATTAATCATCCACCTGTCGCATCATACAATGAAACTGATATCCTCCATCTTCTAGAAAAAAATATTTATTATTTAAATGATGGGAATAACTTTTATAAATACCTTTAATTAATCAGTAAATATTGTTTCACTGTTTTATGATAACTTATCAAGGTTATAATGAAATGATTCTATACAATATCAGGTACTTTAAGTCATTCCACAAATCATGATGTACTATTATTACCTGTAATGTTACTAGAATTATGTAATTAGAACGTAAAAAATAAATATTGTTGTGTTATGATATTTATTTCATAATTCCATCCCTCACTCACTTTTACAATGGAATTATAGAGATAATATTCTGGTACACCCACAAATTTGAAGTAGTAAAAACAAATTCAATGAAATGTCATACATTCTCATACATAAGTAATGCAGCTGAAATAGATAATATAGGGATGTTTAGACAAATAAATCCACAATAATATACACAATTTTAGACTAATCTTTAAACTATTATAGAAATATAAAATCTACTATAGAGGCCACATTCTATTACATTAAGCATTATGCACTCTATTTTTACCCACAAAAGGTGTTAAGTATATTTACTAAGAACATAATTCTAATTAAAAACCACAAAATGTTATTAAACTTTACAAGATAGTATCTGAATATATAAATAATAGATTAATTCCAAAACCAATAAAATACCTACAGGGCCAATTATGCCATACCATGGAATTTCCTAACTCATTCCAACATAAGCCACCAATAGGTGACCATTACCATATATCTAACATAGCACACCATTATTAGTGATGAAAAAAATCATACATGACTGAAAACAAAAAATATTACATCATTTATTTCCCATAAAAACTCATATTGTTATTTCACTTACCTTACAAATCATGTGAAATTAACATGGAAATAAAACTCCTTTATCTATATTAAAGGTAAAAATTAATGATTCCCAGTATACATAAAAACCCTTAATTTTTTCTCAATATCCAATTATTAATTCAGTGTTAGCTACCCAACGTATACTAAATTAGTCTTCCAAATTATCTATTTAAGGATTAATTATAGCTTCATTACATATAAATATAACATGTACTTTACACATTAACAAAATTGGTGAAAGAAATTCATCACACATTCTGTTTTCACATATAATGGTCATGCTCTCCCCCTTAAATTCATTACTATATTCCTCTTAAACATTTTCCTAGAATTTAACAGAACAATTTAGAGAATACCAATCTTACATTATGGTAATGTATGGTCTCAATATCACATGTTTTATTTAAAGGTTAATTACCTAACCATGCCCCATTTATTATTACTATATATCCATTTAAGGATTCATTTGTGACTTTATTATATATAAATTTAGCTTTTAACTCACACCTTAACAAACTAGGTTATAGAATGTCACCACACATTTTGGTTTAACATGCATTGGACATGCAATCCATCTTAAAAGAAATATCATATTCCTCATAAAATTTTTTATTGTTTTTACGAAAACCATTTAAAGCATACTGATCTTAAAATTTGTATGGTAGATCATATTTCTAGCACCCTAAGAATTTTATGTGCTTTATATAATTTTATTGACCACATTATACTCTTGAAATATAATTTTTAGCTTTATATAATCCTCTAAAGATAGAAAATAAATAACTATAAATATTTTATGCTCGGTTTAAATTCTCCAAAGTATGAATTCAATGCTTATCTATATTAAAAAAGTTACACATGCCTAAATGACAACATAATAGAAAATATACACATTAAAACCACTAATCTATGTTTAATGAATCACGATGACATAAGGAAACTTATGATTCATCCATATAAAATTATAAATCAATTATTCACATATAATATAACTTTATTCCCTTTCATTCTTCAATTTTTACACTTATTTAACAATCTATAATCCTCACATTTTTATTGACTTATTATTCACCATTACCCTACTAGTTCATCACTTTAAAATTGAAAAACCTTAATTCAAACCCTATATCAGAATTTTAGGGTCATGATCCTTATTATAAAAATCATATTAAATATATTTTTCCCCCAATTAAAAAAATTACCAATTAAAGAAACACATATAATAAATTTAAGTAAATAAATATTCTATAATTCATATATGAACACATCAAAAGGTCATGTGAAATTAATTTTCCATGTAACTCAAAGTAGATAAGTAATCATCTTACATTATAGGCCCATAACTTCTCAAAGAGAACACATATTCAATAATTTGGAAAAATATCTGAAATGAAAAGGGAATTAATAATATATAATGCCTAATACACTAATAATTGGAAAACATGTTGGGATAACAATGTTAAAAAATTAACTTAGTGATTGTTTCAATATTTTTGTCAGCTATTGATTGATGCTTGAATTTTTGTTTCGTGGAAAAGGTTATGTAACCAAATTACTCAAGTAATTATATTAATCATTATTTTAACAATATAATAAAAAAAATTCAAATATTTTTTGTAATTTAATGTAATTTAATTTTCCATTATTAATGTATTTCAACATAATATTTAAGAATACAATTGAGAAACTATGATATATATAAGGAAAGGTAATTCCCATCAAAACATACATACACATATCTCATTATAATATTTTTTTAAAATTTGTAATAATACAAAATTTGATTCAAGTAAAATTAATGGAATCCCGGTTGTCTAACCATAATTATGCTTTATCATTAACCTATCCAAACACTAAAAATATTTACAATCATATATAATATCAAACTTACAATTATGGTACAAAATAAAAAAATAATCAAATATTTAATTTGAGTAAATATTTACAACAAATATAAATATGAATTTTTATGATCACTTTATAAGTCACTAACCATAGTTTATTGTATGATATTGAACATTTTATTAGATAATTCATTATTATTAAGATGATTCCCCAAATATAATAAATCTGATGAAAGTGAATTTATTTTATCAAGTTAGAATGACTAATGATATTAATACCGATATCATAGAACCCAAAAAATACAAGTATAATCTTTTATCAAAAGAAAATTAAAACTAGTAGGAACAAAATATATATGTTATGTTTCAACACAAGGTTATATATTTCAAGAATAATGATATTCTAACATAAACTTTTACACTAGATCATGTGGATAAATTGAGATACATTTGAGACTATGGAAGATAACATGTGAAAAGTTATCCATTCCCAAGCGAGTATATCATAGAATAATTGTAAGAAAAATTCAAGCGCATGAGAACTTTTTAATTCATTATAGAAAATAATATTAAGATAAAAATCAATTTAGAACATATGAAATACATATATATTGATTAAATTTTTTTAAAAAGGCCTTGAAATGTTTTCCTTCAAGTTACAAGTAATCAAAAATAACGAATTGAGATTGAAAAAATCATATTTAAAGTACTAATTCTAATTTATTTTTTATTAATTTATTTATTGAAGGTGATCATTTTACTATTAAAAAAATGTAAATAAAAATGTTATTGATATATAAGTTAATTATAGTGAAGGATTTTTGGAACAAATCAAACATAAAATAGAAGAATATAAATAGTCAAATACTAGAATGAAATATAGAATAATTTAAATATAAATTCAATGTTGAATAAAAGAATATAAGAATCACACTATTGAAGAAGGGTGTGTGGGTTTTTAGATTAGTCTATGGTTTGGGTGGACTCCACATGGTTGGAATAGGAGTAAAATGGTAAATTAAATAAATATAATTGAAAAGGGACTGGATGTAGTTCAATTAGTAGTTCAATTCCTGAGAAAATAAATTCTTCAGGGGCATAATAATTTTTATCAATATATTTCATTTATTGTGTATCCTAAAACCATAATATACCCCACTTAGATTATTTTATAAGTAAATTAATAACATGAATCTATATTGAAATAACCAATTTGACAAAAAATATTGATCACTAAAACATTATCACGATGAAAAAAACATTCAGTTTTTCAAGTGAGTCATAGAAAATTCAAATAAGAATGTTAATATTACCTTTCATGGAAGTGGAAAAAATTTATAATCAAAATCCACAATGTTTTTTCTATTGATAGAAATAGCCAAAAAGTTATTTGGTTATTTGGATGCAACAAAATGATAAAAAAATGCTTCACCAAAATGTGAATAATATTTTGAGACAATTAATTATAGATGAAAAATAGTAGATACCCAAGGAAATATATTGATAAAATAAAATTTAAACCCACTTGATTATATAAATTCTCTAATCAGTCATCTGTCTCTTTCAATGATACATCTTATTGAATATATAAATAAAATAAAAATAGTAGTCTATAATGAAAAAATATAAATTCCTTCATTTCTCATAATATTTTATCAAGACCATAGCAACATGAATATAAAAATATCATAAGATAATGGTTTAAAAACTGTATTATTTATAAAGAATTAATAAATATATTAAAATAGTAAATTATTAATTAGATACCTACATAAAAATTGTAGTTATTCATGCAAATATACTGGTACAATAACATATACTTCTTCTTGAATATATACCTTCTCAGATCGATCATAGTAGTTTATCAAGAGCACACCTTTCTGAATATATAAACAAAATAAATATACGAGTTTAGTTAGAAAATATATAATTTATTTTATTTATCATATTCATTTATCACTAATATAAATTCTTGAATGCATAAATAACAAAATATAATAATTTTTAACATGTATTATGTTAATAAGTGCAAGAGAATAATTTTTTCAACATGATCCACTTATAGAAAAGAACATATAATATGTTATCTATTCTACTTACAGTTTTCAATGATTGTAATCAAATAGTAACTAGTGGGATTGAATCTCATAGTAGTTCCCAAAAATTTTAGGTACCCTTGTAATATCCCTTTAATATCAATATTATTGAAAAATGGGTTTGATCAAAATGTAAAATGTAATACAGAAGCTAACAGGTAGTCAATGGTGTAGAGTGAAATAAATATAAAAATGAAAGGGTAATAATTATAACCATGTTGTAGGGGATAAATTCCCACAAAAAAACTTAATAATTGTAATGAACCAGAAAACCTGTGAAATTTATTTTTTCTTAAACACATGGTAATTTTATGAGTCCATAATTTCTGAGGGCGCTTGATTCTGAGGCCCGGTGTGCCCAAAATCAATTTCTAAAGTTTTTTTCGGGTATATTTAGTAAACATACGTGCAGGTTTTTATATATTTTTAAACAGTTCTCGGAATTCAAATTCGAGGACACCTATGAACTTGTAGCTCCGGTATTCACATAAGGAGACCTTTACCGCAGTTGCGTTTTATCGGGAGTGGAAGTTAATTTTTGGGGATTCTCAATAAATTAAATAATAATTATGTGTCACATAATTTTATTTAAGTGGTGGTTTTATCCACCAAGGGGAAATTGGAGGTGGGTCCCACCCCACATAACCTCCCATGGGAGGATATTCTGCGGTGGGGCCCACACGAGCTCAAACCCCTCAACTTCCCTTGAACCCCCTTTTATGTCTTGAACTCCCACTTTATGGTCGATCCTTACCACCTTCCCTCATAATGGTTCCAACCCAAGGATTAATTAATCCCTTAATTAATCAATTTGTGGTGTTTTGAATTCTTTTGAATTATTTTGAATTTCATGGCATCATTAAAGTATATTGAGGCTATTATTTTATTTTTAGTTTGGTTGGCATAATCTTGGTTGGGAGAACTATGGCGAGGAGGAGAATCATTCATCCAAAGAGGAACGTGAAGAACACAAAGAACGCCCTTTCTCTCCAACGAAAAACGACTGACTTCTTTTATATCTTCTTCAAACGGAGCATGGATGGGAAGCGCCGTTTCCCACGAAGTACACCGAGTTCATCATCTCAACTCGACTTCACCGAGCTCTACTCCCTCTGACGTTGATAGAACGACCCCCGTCTTTTGGGACTCGTCAATGTACAACGAAAAATACAAGGTAGGGGTTTTCATTATTTATAAATGAATAAAATTATACCATCATTATTCGATGAATGATTTGTTTTGTCATTGGCCAATTGATATAACCTAATGCGGTGGGCACGAGCCGAACCAACACGGCCCGACGCCCCTCCGTTGGTTATTGTGGATTGACATTGTGGGCAAAGCCGAAAGGTCGCGGTGTCGTCGCACCATGACGGAGAAGAACCCCAAGATGAAGGAGGAGGTGGCATCGGCGACCGGAGGCAGTGGCGGTAGCGATGGCCATGCACCTACCACATGGAGGGAGATCGGCTGCTGCTCGGGCCACCCGGACCACGGGACAATGGGATGGCTGATCCGGTTGGTCTGCATGTAGGAGCCGGGGCGCACGAAGGCGCCGCATGGAGGGAGAATGCAGCCCGCATCCGTGGGCCACTTGACTGGAAGAACCGGTTGGCCACTTTTCGCCCAGGAAGGAAGAAAATGTTGTCCGCCGGCCGACCAGGTTGGAAAACGGCGGTGTCGCAGGCGCCACACGGAGGAGACCGAGGCCGGCATCTGCCGGCCGCTCGGCAGGGCGAACCGGCCGGCCACCTACCAGTCGGGCTGGAAAATCATGGTGCCCACAGGCCCTGTGTAGAAAGAACAGGAGCTCGCTACGCGGGCTGCATGTGCCCGATAGAACTGTTCGGGTATGGCCGGTTGGGAAGGGGAGGAGGGGGCGTCGCTTGGCACCGCCGGGCGACCCGGACCAGCCCCCAGCGTGGGCCGGATTCATAGGTGGGCCACGCCCCACTGGGCCGAGCCGACTCCCTAGCCAGGTCGGACCCACCGAGATTGGTCGGGCCGAACCCCCAGCCGATTCAGACCCACCGAGCTGGATCAGGCCGACCCGCCAGCCCACTGGGCTTGACGGGCCGGGCCCGACTTTGCTTAAATAAGAATATCTCTTAGACCGTACGTCCGATCGATGTACTATCTGCAGAACTGGGACCCTCGCGAAGAGGCGGTCCTTTTACGACACTGTAAGTGATTTTTGGTCAAATTAGGAAAATGACCAGGTTTGGATAGAGCGTAAATCCAACCAGGCCCGTGGAAAGAAAATGCCAATAAGTCTCAGACCGGGTGTCCGATGGATGCGTCATCTGTCGTGTTGGGTTTCTTATGATGAGAAGGAACTATGGGATACATCAACTCAGGACTTTGTGATAGTTGATGTATCGAAACTTTACTCGAGGAGTGGACCCTCATGGAATGAAGCGTGCTGTGTGCAGGAACCCTTGAGCTGGATGCAGCAACTACTATACCGGAATCCTATGTGGGTTTGATAGAAACGACTACTATACCAGAATTCTACATGGGTTTGACAGTGATGAATAGTGTACTGGAATCATACGTGGGTTCGACATCGATGAATACTGTACCAGGATCCTTCGTGGGTCTGACAATTCAGACTTCTATATCTGTATCCTGTGTTGGTCCGACAGAATAGCTGGTCCTATATCCTGTGTGGGTCTGACAGCATAGCTAGTCTTGTAACCTGTGTGGGTATGACAATTTAAGTGAATTAGTGACTTCATTTGATCATCTCTATCACTCTATGATTTTTGTATACCTATGTGATTCGATTCATGTCTTTCAACCATTATCATCATGGTGATTGACTTTACTTCCTTTGTGGACTGGGTTGTGTTTGGGCTCGAGAGTTGGAGCTGGGATTGTGACTGGTAACTTAGGTATATGTATGGGCATATACCTAATTAGGTTTGGTTGATACTTCATGTTTGTATCTTTCTACATTGGTTTATAATTCATGGATTATGGGATACCTTCAGGGGTCTCTGGGTCCGCTACTGAGTATTGTTATACTCACCCCTGCATGGGCTTCGCCCGCACCATGTTGTGTTCTATAAAGAGGACACACATTAGTGATCGTGGTTGAGGGTGACAGATGGAGGCTACTCAGTGCTCGACTAGACGAGACGTACCACATGGATGATTAGTTCATGTTCTGTACCTACCCTTTAGGTAGTATTCCCCGGTGGACAATCCAAGAGATGTTTTTCACTTTTATACTTGTACTTGTTGTTCAGTTGGGTTTGTATACTGGCCCAATAACTTTCAACACACCTTTATTTTCTATTTTATTACTTGTTTCCTTTACTGCATGTGTTCAGACGGTGTGTGTTACAAATTAAAAGACAATGCCTTCTGTTTTTATCGGGATTATGCCTTTAGTGCTAGTCACCAGCCCCTGGCCTATGGAAGGCGGGCTTGGGGTAGTCACGACACGGGCCCCAAGGATGGGTCGTGGAAAATTGATATTAGAGGAGTCGATTTTACCGCAGAACTTGGGATCTGATTCTTTTAACAACAATAGTATTATGTGTTTTCGGTGTGGTTATCAGTTTAGGGAAACTGGTGTGGGTGCGGCGGCCGATGTATCCATACACTAGGACTCTGACTTCTGATCTCCGACTCAGTGCATGAAAACACAGATTACGTGTGTGTTTCCTTGAAATATTTTTCTTCATGATTACTTTGTGTAAGCTTAATAAGTATACTATTTTAACTGTGGTGCACCTGTTTATTTTTTGGATGGCCCCATGAAGGCAGCTATCTAGGGTTCCGAGTTTCGTACGAGATGGTAGCCCACCGAGAGATGAGGCCTTGGTGCAGGGCACCATCACAGCGGAGGTACAAGCAGTACCACTACCTTCTTGGACACTGATACAACCATCTCCAGCAGTAGAGAGTGCACACCACCTGAGTGTGCTGCATGAGTTCCAACACGATAGGATGCCCATGTTCCGGGGAGAGACAGACCCACATGACGCTGAGGATTGGTTGGAGGCTATCTTGAGAATTTTCAGTTGGTAGGGACACCAGCCGACCACATGGTGATCCTTGTCGCGAGTTTCCTACCTACAGCAACAGTATGATGGTGGAGCCTGATTCTCTAGGTGAATGACGAGGCATCATTATTCTAGACAGACTTCGAGAGTCTCTTTCACTTAGTGTTTTTTCCAGCAACCGTTTGTGCGGTGCGGATTCAGAAGTTACGTCATCTGCAGCAGGTCAACATGACAGTAGCTCAGTACTCAGTGAGGTTCACTGTCCTCTCACACTAATCCACATATACAGTGCAATTCCCATTATTTAGGGCCCAGAACTTCAATGAGGGACTCAGGAATGAGATTAGGGATTCGATGATTCCCCTCAACATTTCAATGCAGGTGGGGGTGCTGGAGCGAGCCCTTCTTGTAGAGAGTTTTCTTGCTGAGCAGTCACCAGCAGTGAGAACCATCATAGGGTGACACATAGTGGATTCTTCTGTAGCCGGTAGTAGACAGATTACGTAGAGGTCTAAGTGGACTAGGCCATTAGGTGGGATACCCCAGGATACAGGTTCGGTTGTGCGGGGCACACAAGACAGAGCCAGCTATACGAGGAGCAGGCAGTTCTATGCATGCGGCGGGCAGGGCCACATGGCTTGTGACTACCAGACCTGCCATGTAGATGAGAAAAAGATAGTAGAGGGACTTCCTAGGTAGAGGCAGAGGTTTGACCATGGTGGTCTGCTGGGAGCAGGCGGACGTGGCAGAGGAGCTAGCCGAGTAGCATGCGGTGGATGACGTTTTGAGGTTCTACCACCACCACCACCAGGAGGTCCACCCCGACCACCGGGAGCTAGAAAATAGAGGCGGGATCAGCTCTAGATAGTCAATGCCTATGACCATGGTGCACTTGAGATGATTCAAGGTTCTATTTGTGTCTACTACACCCTTGCTGCAATACTTATAGACACATGTGCAACTCATTCTTTTAATTCCACTTCCCTCGTTCGGAGCTCAGAGATTCATATAGAGTCGCTGGCTCGATCCTTATGGCTAGAGACTCCTACGGGAGTAGACTCTACGATTAAACACTGGTACCTGCAGTTTGAGACTACTCTAGGAGGTGAGA
The DNA here is from genome assembly GCA_963277665.1 of Viscum album. NCBI lineage: Eukaryota > Viridiplantae > Streptophyta > Magnoliopsida > Santalales > Viscaceae > Viscum > Viscum album. The sequence continues at coordinate 601,722,616 of OY728119.1, read as the reverse complement.
GCTTCAGCTGGGATCTTCTTGTAGCGGCATCGAGGACTTACGATGTCATCTTGGGTATGGACTGGTTATCCACAGTTCATGCTCAGATTGATTGTATTAGGTGCGAAGGGCAGTGTATCCGCACAGATGGGACTAGTTTCACCTTCACCAGTGATAAGGGAGCCTTTGTAGTGCAGGATGGACTTACGCAGAGGATGGGGCATCCGATCACACATTAGTTTGCTTGTCTCATCCTTAGAGTGGTTGATTTGTGGAGTCTGAGTTTCCCTGCTGTGGTGGATCAGTACACGGATGTTTTCCATGACGACGTTCTAAGATTACCTCTTCATAGATAGGTAGACTTCTACATTGACCTGTACCCCGGGACAACACCCACATCTACTCTGGCTTATCGGATGGCTCCCGTAGAGCTTCGTGAGTTGCAGATATAGCTGGAGGACTTATAGGGGAAGGGATTTATCAGACCTTGTGTTTCACCCTAGTCATCTCTGATTTTGTTCACCAAGAAAGAGGATGGGAGATTGCGACTGTGTGTTGACTACCGTCACCTGAATCAGGTGACCGTGAAGAACAAGTACCCACTACCGAGGATTGACGATAACTTTGATCAGCTCAAGGGAGCATGATGGTTCTAGAAGATAGACCTTAGGTCAGGCTATCACAAACTGAGAGTTCGATACAAGGATGTGTAGAAGAAGGCGTTTAGGTGTTGGTATGGCCATTATGAGATATAGGTTATGCCCTTCGGCCTAACCAATGCTCCAGTAGTGTTCATGAGTCTCCTGAACAAGGTATTCTATCCTAACCTCGATCGCTTTGTCATAGTTTTGATCAATGACATACTGATTTACTCGACTTCTGAGGAAGAGCACACCTACCATTTGTGGGTAGTATTGGATCCACTATGAGAGCACCAACTATATGGTAAACTCTCAAAGTTCCAGTTCTAGATTCTGTGAGGTTCAATTTCTAGGACACGTCATCTCGGAGGCTGGAGTTGCAGTGGATCCAGTGAAGATCGAGGCAGTACTTTCTTGAGAGCCACCTAGGAGTGTGATAGGGGTGCAACAGTTCCTGGGACTGGCTGGGTACTATTAGAGATTTGTGTCAGACTTATCCAGAGTTTCATCACTGCTTTCAGCATTGACAAAGAAGGGGAAACCATTTGTGTGGTTAGATAGATTCCAGTAGAGCTTTCAGGAGCTGAGGCATAGGTTGACCAGTGCACCAATCTTGAGGCTACTAGAGGAGGGCGTAGGGTACGTAGTTTACTGTGACACATCAGGGACTAGGATCAGGTGTTTCTTATTTCCGGAGCGATCATTGATCTCTTATGGTTCACGGCAGTTGAGACAGCATGAGTAGCACTACGCTACCCATGAACTAGAGTTAGTAGCAGTGGTCTTTGCCTTGAAGATGCGGTTGTAATATCTGATGGGTAAGAATTTTACAGTTTACTCTGACCACCAGATTCTCAGATATATCTTCTCATAGAAGGACCATAACCTGAGATAAGGATGATGGCTTGAGTTCCTCCAAGACTACGACTTCGAGATAGTCTATACTCCTAGGAAGGGGAATGTTGTCGCAGATGATATCAGCAGGAGATCATGCATACAACTTCTAGGAGAGACGATAGAACAACTGGCTGCATTGTAGATATCATCTATGGAAAGAGATGGAGAAGTCTTTCTATTGTCTCTCACAGTCACTCCTCCACTTCTTCAGCGAGTCAGAGAGGCACAGTGTGGGGACGTTGAATGTGAGACGTGAGGACCTCAGATATCCTCAGGGCATGCACCTGATGGGTTTTATGAAGGTGGGGAGCACGTCATCCTATTCAGAGGATGTACCATGGTACCAGTAGCACTACTGGAGGAGGTGTTGAGGGCGTTCCACACTTCCCCTCTTGCAGTAAATCTAGGAGTGGAGAAGACGTATCGGGATCTCAGATGACAGCACTGGTGTCCGGGTATGTAGAAGGCAGTAGTAGATATTGTCTCATGATTCATCACTTGTTAGCAAGTGAAGGTGGAGCACCAGGGTTTCAGAAGGCTTGGTTCAGCCCTTAGAGGTCCTAGAGTGGAAGTGGAATGTGATAACCATGGATTTCGTGATGGGACTTTCACATACATCTAGAGGACATGATTCTATCTAGCTGATTGTCGACGGACTCACCAAGTCGGCCCACTTCTGACTGATCAGAGAGTAGGGCTCAGTAGAGAGCATGGGATGCCTTATAGATAGAATATTGCATGGCTTCACAGGGTTCCATCTACGATCATGTACCATCGAGATGCACGTTTCACTTCCCTACTATGGAAGGGGTTGTAGGAGGCTTTCAGGATGCAGCTTCGCTTAAGAATCTCCTTCCATCCTTAGATGGATGTTCAGACTAAGAGGACCATTCAAACTCTCGAGGAAAAGCTTCATGAATGTAACGACCCAAAGTTTCATTAATGGAAAATCCCTCTTGATCCAGTTAAATGTTTCTTTATAAAAAATGTTTTTTATAAGATGTCAACTTCTTTAGTTTTACGTTAAGATTTGTGACCGTTACTTTTTAGCCGTTGAGCAGTGATCATCTGAGTAGTATAAATATAAGGCTTTAACGAACCCATTTCTACTCAGACCAAGGAAGCGATGGCCTCATCCAGTAGAATTGCCCCTTACGAAGCCCATTTGTCAGAGCTCGGAAAAGAGGTGGCGTCTTTGGGCTTTGCCCTTGACCAATCCCAAGCTGAGCTTCATCAAGTCAAGCTCGAACGTGATCGTCTACGGGAAAAGTGGAAGTTGATTGAAATTACCACTCGAGCGATGTTATCCGAGCCGCCCCAAGAGTCTGTCACCATCGCACACCTTACCCTTAGGTCTTATGCGGCTATTTTAAGGGGTTATGTTAAAAATAAGTAGCACCATGTTCATGTACATTATTTTTGTATTTTATAATGAATATAATTTCTAGTCATTTTTTATACATTGTAATTAGTTTTTAAAGTACAAAGGGTGTTTTTAGTTATTATTTAATTAAGAATTATATTTTATTAAATTAAAGGATTTTTGAATTAAATAATATTTTAATAAAATATTATTATTAATATTAAATTAATTTTTTATTAAATATAAATGATCTTATAATTTTATTAAAATTTTTATTAAGGTTTGAAAGCCGTTTCTGTCAAAACCCGTAAATTTTTTATAAATGACCGTTTTTATTTAAAAAGTGAAAATTCACATATTTAGAAAATTATTTAGATAAAATAAATATTATTTTTGGAATCAGGACGTCAAAATTTTCCAACAGTGAATTTTTCATAATTTTCTGAGACAGTCAAATTTTTGGGTAAAAATTAAATACCATTTAAATATAAAATGTGTTTTATGACATCATAATGACCCAATGGTGATGTAATAAAATAACATAATCCTTATGTTCGGCCAATATGTGTTTTATCATTAAAATAATGAGGTTTTGGGTTTTGTTGACTTACTTTTCAAAGCATTAATGGAGCCCTCAAGACTTATTCAACACTTTGCCTTTTTAAATTAATTTCCATGGGAGTGTGACTCACCTCCACATAAGAAACCCTATTTTTTTTAATAAGTTCGGACCTTGGCCTTGTAAAATATTGTTTTCCTCTTTCCTTTTCTAGAAACCATGGGCAAATACCATGGGATGGTTTGTGGTTTGGATTATTTTAATATAAGGGGTCCCAAAACTAAATAATAAAGAATTCTCTCACCTTTCCTATATAAACCCACCCAAGATCCCACTTCCTCCTCCCTCAATGACCTTTAAGTTCGTCCAACCTCTTCCCTACTCTCTCTAGAATCCTCCCAAGGTGCCCCAAGCTCCCAAGAAGCCTCTCACAAGCCTCTCTCTAGCCTTTGGAAGCACACTTCCTAGTAAGGGTTTTTCTTCCTTTCTCATTTTTTTTTTCAATTTTCTATAAGTTATGTTGCCCTTTTTGTTTCAATTATTAATGTTGGGGTATGGTTTCGCACCTCCCCCATAATGCCCTCTTATTGTTTGAATTATGGGAGAACCCTTTCTCTCTCATTAAATTCCACCCATGTACACCCATTACTATGCCGAAATTCAGAAAGGAACTTCTCTCTCTTCTTTTAAATTCAAGAAATACTTTTGTATCATGAATCTAAATTCCATTTATATTGTTGGGACATGTATATATATGATCTACTTACTGTCCATTACATGTAAATATGATGAGTAACCCCTTTCTCCCTCATCAACTTTTTTTATGAATTCTTATGTCACGCCGTTACGCTGCCGAAATCACACCGATTTTCTAAGCCAATGTCTTTGTGTAGTGAATACCATGACCATTTCTCCATCAAGGGTATTCACCTTTATGCACATTTACATATTTATTATAAAGTTTCATGTATGAATTCCACAATCCTTTATCGTGGAAGAAATGATTGTGTTTTATGAATCCATGTTTTATGATCCATGTGGCACACTTATGCATGAAATGAAATGTTTAAGAAGGGTGCGCCCTTTATAGCGCTCCAATGCATTGGGTAAAGTATAGTATCATGATACGTCATGTGAAATGAGTTTTTACTCATTCTAATTAAAGTGCAATGAGGGTTTACTCATTCTTCAAGTGCAATGAGGGTTTACTCATGCTCCATGTGCAATGAGCCTTGGCTCATGCTAATTCAATGTTAAGTGTTGTTGCCACATTTCCATGTTATGATTATCATGCTTTATCATGCCTTTATGTTCATGTTTCTCTTATTCTCTATTGATATGCCTATTGCCTAACATGTATTTTACTCCTCATGTTATTGATTGTGTACTCCATTACTGGGCTTTATAGCTCACCCTTTTCTTATGCATGTCCTCAGGTTATCCCATGCAATGCTAAGTACGAAGGAATGTAGTGGTCATGTAAAGGAAGTTTTCAATAAAGATGTTGTATTTCAAGTTTAATGTTTTTATGTAATGATCCTAAGTCCCAAAGACACTAAACCTCTTGATCTTCTTTGTTGTATCAAGTGATGTTTTATGTAATAAAGCATGCTTAAGTTGTAATAAAAAGCAGGGTTTTCATAGTTGGTATCAGAGGATAGGTTTAGTTATTTTTGGGATTAGGAAACCCTAGTAAAGCCTTAGATACAAGAATAAGTATAATAAAAACATCCCTAAGTTTTGGTAAATACTATGTAAGTGGTTTATCAAACAAATACATCCTTGTCTGGATACGAGAAGGTAGAGGCAGCTCTGGCACCGATGTATCCTAGGGGTAAAACCCGAAAACACCGCTTTGAGCTAGACTCGAACAGGAACTGGTGCATGACAACGAGCCTTGCTGCACTCTTGGTTACGACACTCCCGGGGGATATGTTTTGATAAATTCACAATCTTAGTCTGAACCCTTATTAAGGGAAAAAATGCCCCTAAGAATATATGTTAGAAGGAAGATAATGAAAAGCCTGGATTTAATCCTATAGACTCATGAGTTAAAGAGATTAAAGTTTATTTATAAGTCATCAACTTTTGTCTTTGGATTAACCTTTATGTGTTACCCATAACTTTCCTTTTATTCCAGCCAATGGTCGGTAATAGGAGAACTCGGGCTAACAACCGTTGTGAAGATCATTGTGATGATTGTAGTTATGAGATGCCCAATCCAATGGGAGCGGGAATCGCAAACTTTGTCACGCTTCTCTCTCAGCTAACTCAAGTTTTGAATAGAATCACTGGTCAAGAGGAACGTTCAACCCCCCCTAAGAAAGAACAATTTTCTATTGAAAGCTTCATGAGACAAAGGCCTCCTACTTTTAGTGGATCATCTGATCCCACGATCACTGAACAATGGATCAACTCCATTGAAAAGATATTCTCCATCCTCCAATGCTCTGAAAAAGAGAAGGTTCTCCTGGCGGCTTATCGTATGGAGGGTGAAGCTGATCAATGGTGGAAGTTGATCAAAAATACGAAGCCTGAGGAGGAGATCGAGGCTTTGGAATGGAAGGAATTCCAGAAGATGTTTTTAGATAAATATTTTCCATGCACCCTCCGTCTTAAGATGGAAAGGGACTTCCTTTCCCTCAAATAGAAAGATGAAGAATCTGTGGGAGCGTACGAGGAAAACTTCACAAGGCTTGCACGATACGCTTCCGGCTTTGTCGTTACCCCCGAATGCAAGGTTGACCGCTTCTTTGGTGGGCTGAAGCCTAGCTTGCGGAAAGCTTTAGCGATCCGTGCCTTCGACAGCTATGAGGAAATTGTTCGATGTTCCCTCAAGGTTGAAATGGAGATCGGAGAATCACAGGGGTATCATGGGGACAAGAAGCGTAAGGTGGACTTCAATGTTGGTGGTCCAATGGATAAATCCAACGACGCTAATAAATTCCAGTACCCCACTTTCCAAAAGTGTGGAAAGAAGCACCCTGGAAATTGCCTTAGGGGGGACAAGAAAATGCTTCAAGTGTGGAAGAGAAGGGTACCTAGCTGTTAACTGTCAGCAAGAAGGACCCGCGGCTGCGACAGAGGAGAGGAACGCTCCGTTCGAACCTTAACACGTTGTTCAATGCTTTAAATGAAAAGAACCGGGTCATTTTGCAAATCAGTGCCCGAATCCAAGGGTTATCGGAGGCAATCAACAACCTCCAAGACATCAAGGAAGAGCTTTTTCCATCACTTCTACCGAAGTGAACCCTGACAACGAAGTGGTGATAGGTACACTAGTTATTCATTCAAGAATAGCGAACATACTTTTTAATTGAGGTTCTACGCATTCTTTTATATCTCAAAAGTTTCCCTGCACCACCACAAATCATGGAAGTAAAGATTTCGGTGAGTACGGAAAATGGGGCAATCATTGCATCCCATGAATATAAGTCCTCCCCTGTTATAATCTGTGGATTGAATTTCCTGGCGAACCTCTTCATACTCCCTTTGGTGGAATTTGATGCAGTTCTTTGCATGGATTGTCTTTCCTTATATAGAGCCATCATAAATTGTCGGGAGAGGGAAATCACACTCCATATGGAGAATCGACCCCCGATTCTTTACAAGTGTCAGGAGGAAGATGAATCTCCTTTAGCTCCATCATCTCAAGCATGGATATTACTGCCTTATGAGCACGCATATCTGGCTCAGATGATTGAGTCCAAGGAAGAAACCACCCTTGAAGAAATCCCTATTGTGAGGGAATTCGCTGAAGTATTTCCCGAGGAACTTCCTGGTCTTCCTCCAAGAAGAGATGTTGAGTTCTCAATTGAACTTATACCTGGGGCGCTACCAAAATCCAAGACTCCATATAGAATGGCTGTTGTTGAGCTTGAAGAGCTGAAGAAACAACTACAGGAGAATCTGGATAAAGGGTTTATACACCCAAGTGCATCACCATGGGGTGCACCAGTCCTCTTCGTCAAGAAGAAGGATGGGTCAATGCAGATTTGCATCTATTATCGCGAACTTAACAAAATCACGATAAAGAACAAGTATCCTCTCCCAAGAATCGATGACTTGTTTGATCAGCTGCGTGGAGCACAATACTTCTGCAAGGCCGACTTGTGGTCGGGATATTATCAAGTAAGGGTGAAGAAGGAAGATATCCCCAAGACTGCGTTTCGTACAAGGTACGGGCACTATGAATTCATAGTAATGCCTTTTGGAATCACCAATTCTCTAGAAATATTCATGGACTTGATGAATAGAGTCTTTAGAGATTACCTAGACAAGTTTTTGGTAGTCTTTATAGATGATATTCTAATATACTCCAAAACCAAGGAGGACCATGAGGAGCATTTAAAAACTGTACTAGATACTTTGCGCAAGGAGAATCTCTATGCAAAATATAGCAAGTGTGAGTTTTGGTTGAAGGAAGTCTCATTCTTGGGCCATATCATCACAAGCAATGGGATATCTGTGGACCCCTCCAAAACAGATGCAATTGAGGGATGGCCGAGGCCAACATCGGTAACTGATATCCGTAGCTTCTTGGGGTTAGCTGGATATTATCGACGATTTGTGAGAAATTTCTCACGATTGTCCAACCCTCTTTCCAAGATAACTCGAAAGGGAGTAAAGTTTTATTGGAATGATGAATGTGAAGAATGCTTTAAAGATTTGAAAAGGATGCTTATCACTGCACCCGTGCTCACTTTACCCACAAGTGGGGAGCTTTTGTGGTATTCAGTGATGCTTCGAAGAAGGGATTAGGATGTGTGCTGATGCAGAATGATAAAGTGATATCCTATGCCTCAAGGAAGTTGAAAATCCATGAGCGAAACTATCCAACTCATGATCTGGAGTTGGTGGCGGTGATCTTTGCCTTGAAAATATGGCGACATTATCTCTATGGAGAGAAATGTGAGATATATACTGACCACAAGAGTCTTAAATATATATTCACACAGAAAGAGCTTAATATGCGCCAGAGAAGATGGATAGAGCTCATCAAGGATTATGACTGTTTAATACATTACCACCCTGGGAAGGCGAACAAGGTGGCGGATGCCCTAAGTAGAAAGGATCCAGCGATTCTATCAATGATGAGAATTGAGAAGGATCCAATCTTCTTAGACTTGATGAAGATGGACGTGGGAATCATAAAGAAGGGAACATCATCAATCCTTTCACAAATGATTGCTCAACCATCTCTTTTGGAGAGGTTAAAGGATGCTCAAAAGGATGATGCGAGAATCCAAGAAAAAGTGGAAGCTATCAAAAAGGGAAAATCCTCAGAGTTTAATGTTAATGAAGAAGGAATTGTGCGGTTTGGGAAAATACTATGTGTCCCATCAAGTTCGGAGCTGAAGAAGGAACTTTTGGATGATTCACATAGTTCAAATTTCTCTATTCACCCAGGGAGCACAAAGATGTATCGAGATCTCCGAGAAAACTTTTGGTGGGATAATATGAAGAAGGAGATCGCTGAGTATACATCAAAGTGCCTGGTTTGTCAGCAAGTGAAGGCAGAAAGGCAGAAGTCTAAGGGGATGATGCAACCATTGCCCATATCAGAATGGAAATGGGAGAACATCACCATGGACTTTGTCACCGGACTTCCAAGGACATCCAAAGGCAGCAATGCAATCTGGGTTGTTGTGGACCGTCTTACAAAGACTGCACACTTCATTGCTATTCGAGCGGATTTCTCTTTGGATCAACTGGCACGGATATATATCATGGAAGTGGTATGGTTGCATGGAGTACCACTATCTATTGTGTCTGACCGAGATCCAAGATTTACCTCTAAGTTTTGGAAGAGTCTTCAACATTCTCTAAATACTGAACTGAACTTCAGTACGGCCTATCATCCTCAAACTGATGGCCAATCTGAGTGGACTATCCAAACACTTGAGGATATGTTGAGAGCATGCTCAATGGACTTTAAAGGAGGATGGGATCAACATCTTCCTCTAGTTCAGTTCTCTTATAATAATAGTTTCCACTCGAGCATCCAAATGGAACCATATGAAGCCCTGTATGGGAAAAGGTGTAGAACACCAACATGTTGGGATGAGGTCGGTGAACGTAAGCTTCTTGGACCAGAAATGGTCGAAGAAATTGTGGAGAAGGTGAAAACCATTCAGCAGCATATCAAGGCAGCCCAAAGTTGACAGAAGAGTTATGCAGATAATCGTCGATGAGACCTTGACTTTAAACTTAAATACATGGTGTTTTTACGCATATCTCCATGGAAGAAGGTCATGAGGTTTGGAAAGAAAGGTAATTTAAGTCCAAGGTACATCGGCCCCTTCAAGATTCTTGATCGTGTTGGGGCTGTGGCCTATCGACTAGCACTTCCACCTACTATGGCCAAGGTGCATGATGTCTTCCATGTATCCCTCTTAAGGAATTACATACCAGACACTTCACATGTACTCTCTTTCGAGGTGGTACAATTAGAAGACGATCTTTCTTATAAGGAGCAACCAGTGAAGATCTTAGATCGTAGAGAAAAAGTTCTACGAAATAAGACAATGCCCCTCGTCAAGGTGTTGTGGAGAAACCAAAAGTTTGAAGAAGCAACTTGGGAGTCGGAGGATATGATGAAGCTAAGTTACCCACATTTTTTTACTGTGGGAAAAGGAAAATTTCGAGGGAGAAATTTCTTAAGGGGGGAATGTTGTAACGACCCAAAGTTTCATTAATGGAAAATCCCTCTTGATTCAGTTAAATGTTTCTTTATGAAAAATGTTTTTTATAAGATGTCAACTTCTTTAGTTTTACGTTAAGATTTGTGACCGTTACTTTTTATCCGTTGAGCAGTGATCATCTGAGTAGTATAAATATAAGGCTTTAACGAACCCATTTCTACTCAAACAAAGGAAGCGATGGTCTCATCCAGTAGAATTTCCCCTTACGAAGCCCATTTGTCAGATCTCGGAAAAGAGGTGGCGTCTCTGGGCTTTTCCCTTGACCAAGCCCAATCTGAGATTCATCTAGTCAAGCTCGAACGTGATCGTCTACGGGAAAAGTGGAAGTTGATTGAAATTACCACTCGAGCGATGTTATCCGAGCCGCCCCAAGAGTCTGTCACCATTTCACACCTTACCCTTAGGTCTTATGCGGCTATTTTAAGGGGTTATGTAACAAATAAGTAGCACCATGTTCATGTACATTATTTTTGTATATAATAATGAATATAATTTCTAGTCATTTTTGATACATTGTAATTAGTTTTTAAAGTACAAATGGTGTTTTTAGTTATTATTTAATTAAGAATTATATTTTATTAAATTAAAGGATTTTTGAATTAAATAATATTTTAATAAAATATTATTATTAATATTAAATTAATTTTTTATTAAATATAAATGATCTTATAATTTTATTAAAAATTTTATTAAGGTTTGAAAGCCGTTTCTGTCAAAACCAGTAAATTTTTTATAAATGTCGGTTTTTATTTTAAAAGTGAAAATTCACATATTTAGAAAATTATTTAGATAAAATAAATATTATTTTTGGAATCAGGATGTCGAAATTATCCATCGGTGAATTTTTCATAATTTTCTGAGACAGTCAAATTTTTGGGTAAAAATTAAATACCATTTAAATATAAAATGTGTTTTATGACATCATAATGACCCAATGGTGATGTAATAAAATAACATAATCATTATGTTCGGCCAATATGTGTTTTATCATTAAAATAATGAGGTTTTGGGTTTGTTTGACTTACTTTTCAAAAGATTAATGGAGCCCTCAAGACTTATTCAACACTTTGCCTTTTTAAATTAATTTCCATGGGAGTGTGACTCACCTCCACATAAGCAACCCTATTTTTTTTAATAAGTTCGGACCTTGGCCTTGTAAAATATTGTTTTCCTCTTTCCGTTTCCAGAAACCATGGGCAAATACCATGGGATGGTTTGTGGTTTGGATTATTTTAATATAAGGGGTCCCAAACCAAAATAATAAATAATTCTCTCACCTTTCATATATAAACCCACCCAAGCTCCCACTTCCTCCTCACTCAAAGCCCTTGATGTTCGTCCAACCTCTTCCCTACTCTCTCTAGAATCCTCCCAAGGTGCCCAGAGCTCCCAAGAAGCCTCTCACAAGCCTCTCTCTAGCCTTTGGAAGCACACTTCCAAGTAAGGGTTTTTCTTCCTTTCTCATTTTTTTTGTCAATTTTCTTTAAGTTGTGTTGCCCTTTTTATTTCATTTATGAATGTTGGGGTATGGTTTCGCACCTCTCCCATACTGCCCTCTTATTGTTTGAATGATGGGAGAACCCCTTCTCTCTCATTAAATTCCTCCCTTGTACACCCGTTACTATGCCGAAATTCCGGAAGGAACTTCTCTCTCTTCTTTTACATTCAAGCAATACTTTTGTATCATGGATATAAATTCCATTTCTATTGTTGGGACATGTATATATATGATCTAATTACTGTCCATTACATATAAATATGATCAGGAACCCCTTTCTCCCTCATCAACCTTTTTTATGAATTCTTATGTCACGCTGTACGCTGCCGAAATCGCACCGATTTTCTAAGCCAATGTCTTTGTGTAGTGAATACCATGCCCATTTCTCCATCAAGGGTATTCACCTTTATGCACATTTACATATTTATTATAAAGTTTCATGTATGAATTACACATTCCTTTATCGTGGAAGAAATGATTATGTTTTATGAATCCATGTTTTATGATCCATGTGGCACGTTTATGCAAGAAATGAAATGTTTAAGAAGGGTGCGCCCTTTATAGCGCTCCAATGCATTGGGTAAAGTATAGTATCATGATACGTCATGTGCAATGAGTTTTTACTCATGCTAATTCAAGTGCAACGAGGGTTTACTCGTGCTTCAAGTGAAATGAGGGTTTACTCAAGCTCCATGTGCAATGAGTCTTGGCTCATGCTAATTCAATGTTAAGTGTTGTTGCCACATTTCCATGTTATGATTATCATGCTTTATCATGCCTTTATGTTCATGTTTCTCTTATGCTCTATTGATATGCCTATTGCCTAACATGTATTGTACTCCTCATGTTATTCATTGTGTACTCCCTTACTGGGCTTTATAGCTCACCCTTTTATTATGCATGTCCTCAGGTTATCCCATGCAATGCTAAGTACGAAGGAATGTAGTGGTCATGTAAAGGAAGTTTTCAATAAAGATGTTGTATTTCAAGTATAATGTTTTTATGTAATGATCCTAAGCCCCAAAGACACTAAACCTCTCGATCTTATTTGTTGTATCAAGTGATGTTTTATTTAATAAAGCAAGCTTAAGTTGTAATAAAAATCAGGGTTGTCATAATGCATGTGTCTTTGAATATGGTCGCAGTTGAGAGGATCACTTACCCCTGGTGGAGTTTGCGTAAAACAACAGCTACCACTCCACAATCAGGATGACACCTTACGAGGCACTGTACGGCTGACTTTGCATATCACCCCTGTGTTGGACTGACCTAGGGGAGTCATCACTTGTAGGAACAGAGATGGTACAACCTACGATAGAAAAGTGAAGATCATTCAGGAGCGGATGAAGACTGCATAGAGCAGACATAAGTCCTATGCTGTTAGGAGACAGAGACCACTGGAGTTCGATGATGGCGACTAGATCTTCCTATGGTTCTCACCTCGATGAGGTCTACATAGATTTTTCTGAGGTGGAAAGTTATCTCCGTGATTCATCGGTCTTTTTTAGGTCCTCAGCAGAGTAGGCGAGGTGACTTAACACTAGGCCCTTCCACCTCAATTGTACCAGGTTCATGACGTTTTCCACGTATCTCATCTGAGGAGATACGTGCATGACCCGTCCAACATCATCGACCATGGGGATCTTGACATTGATGATGGGGCAACAATCACTGAGGTTATAGTAGAGATTGAGGATCTACAGGATCGGGTCCTACGTGGATGGTCGATTCCTCTGGTGTGCATTCGCTGGCAGCACGAGAACCTCCAATAGAGCACATGGGAGTGGGAGACTCAGATGCGTGCACAGTACCCCCATTTTTTCCCTTAGTGTGTGATGTAGCTTACAGGAATTTAATTCCCTGAGGTGTGGAGAATTTGAAGACCCGGAAATCCTATGAATTTTTTTTTCATAAATTCATGAGAATTTTACAAGTCTACATTTTCTGACGGCGCTTGATTCTGAGGCCCGGTGTGCCTGAAATCAATTTCTGAAGTTTTGTTCAAGTACGTTCAGAAAACGTACGTGCGGGTTTTTATATCTATTGAACTAGTGCTCAGAATTGAAATCCGACGACACCGATGAACTCACATCACCAGTATTCGATTAAGGAGACCTTTACCGTAGTTGCGTTTTATCTAGAGTGGAAGTTAATTTTTGGGGATTCTTAATAAATTAAATAAAAATTATGTGTGATATAATTTTATTTAAGTGGTTGTTTTATCCACCAAGGGGAAGTTGGAGGTGGGTCCCACCCCCACATAACCTCCCATGGGAGGATATTTTGTGGTGGGGCCCACAAAATATCAAACCCCTAAACATCCCTTATAACCCCCTTTTAACTCTTGAACTCCCACTTTATGGTGGAGCCTTTCCACCTTCCCTTATAATGGTGCCAACACAAGGATTAATTAATGCCTTATTTAATTAATTTTTGGTGTTATGAATTCTTTTGAATTCTTCTGAATTGCATGGCATCATTAATGTATATGGAGGCTATTATTTTATTTTTTGTTTGGTTGGTATTAGCTTGGTTGGGAGAACTAAGGAGAGGAGGAGAATCATTTATCCAATGAAGAATGGGAAGAACACGAAGAACGCCCTTTCTCTCCAACGAAAAACACCAGACTTCTCTTCTATCTTCCTCAACCAGAGCAAGGAAGGGAAGCACCGCTACCCACGAAATACACTGAGGGTGTCGTCTCGACTCGACTTCACAGAGCTCTACTCCCTTCGATGTTGATGGAACGACATCTGTCTTCCGGGACGCCCGTCTTCCACGACACGTCAACATACAACGACATATACGACGTAGGGGGATTTGATTATTTCTAAATGAATAAAATTATACCCTCATTCTTCGATGAATTTTTTGGTTCATTGTTGGTCACCTAATATCACCTAATGCGGAGGGCGTGGGCCAAACCAACACAGCTCGACACCCCTCCGTTGGTTATTGTGGATTGAAGTCGGAGGCGAAGATGAAAAGGCGTGGTGCCTTCGCACCGCGCCAGAGAAGAACCATGAGAAAAAATAGGCGGTGGAATCAGTGACCGGAGGTGGTGGCATCGACGACCAGATGCGGCGACATTGGAACCCAGAGGCGAAGACGGAAGCGGCAGCCACTCGCTGGCCGTATGGAGGTAGATCGGCGGCCTCTCTGGCTGCCCGGATCACGGGACAACCGACCGGCCGATCCGGTCAGTCGGTGTGCAGGAGCCGTGGAGCATGATGGCTCCACATGGAGGGAGACCGGGGCCCACATCCACGGGCCGCTCGACTAGAAGAACTGGCTAGCCACCTGCCGGCCGGGCTAGAAGAACCAGCCGGCCGCCTGCCGGTCGGGATGGAAAACCATGACACTCGCAGGCACTGCGCGGAGGAGACCGCAGCCCGCATCCGCGAGCCGCTCAACAAGATGAACCGGTCGGCCGCCTATTGGATGGGTTGGAGAATCGCGGCGCCTGCAGGCACTGTGTTGAATGAACTTTGTCCCACTGTGCGGGCCGCATGCACTGGGTAGAACAAGCAGGCTATGGCCGACCGGGCAGGGGAGGTGACGACACCGCTTGGCATCGCCGTGTGAACCGGACCGACCCGCAGCGCGGGCCGGGTCCGCACGTGGGTCGCGCCCCAGTGGGCCGGGCTGACCCCCCTTCCAGGTCAGACCCGCCGAACTGGGCCAGGCCGATCCCCCAGCCGGGTCGGAACCGCCGATCCGGGCCGACCCGCCAGCCCACTGGGCTTGACAGGTTGGGCCCGACATCGCTTAAATATGAATATCTCCTAGGCCACGCATCTGATCTATGTGCCGTCTACGGAACTGGGACCCTCACGAAGAGGAGGTCCTTTTACGATAATCTAAGTGAGTTTTGGTCAATTTTAAAAAACAGCTGGGTTTGGATCGAGCATAAATCCAACCAAGCCCCTGGAACAAAAATGCCAATAAGTCTCAGACCGGGCGTCAGCTTGACGCATTGTCTATCGCGTTGGTTTCCTTATGATGAGGAGGAAATACGGGATAAATAAAATTAGTACATCGTGATATTTGATGTATCGACACTTGAATCGAGGAGAGGACCCTCCCATAATTGAGCGTTCTATGTTCGGGAACCCTAGAGCTGGCTGCGGCGACTACTGTACCGGAATCCTACGTGGGTTCGACAGTGACGACTACTGTACAATAATACTATGTGGGTTCGACAGAGACGACTATTGTTCCAGAATCCTACGTGGGTTCGACAATGATGACTATTGTACCAAAATCCTGCGTGGGTTCGACAGCGATAAATTCTATACTGGGATCCTCCGTGGGTCCGACAGTTCTGACTTGTGTTCTTGTATCCTGTGTGGGTCTGACAGAATAGTTGGTCCTGTATCCTGTGTGGGTCTGATAGATTACCTGGTCCTATATCATGTGTGGGTCTGACAGAAAGGATGAATCAGTTACTACATCTGATCATCTCTATCACTCTACAAAATATGTATAGTTGTGTGAGATGAGTCATTTTTTTAAACATAATCATCATGGCGATTGACTTTACTTTCTTTGTGGACTGGGTTGTTTTTAGGCTTGAGAGTTGGAGCCGGGATTGTGATTGGTAACTTAGTTATATGAATGGTCATATACCTAAGTAGGTTTGGTTGATACTTCGTGTTTTTATCTTTCTACTGTGGTTTATCATTTATAGATTCTGGGACACCTTTGGAGGTCTCGAGGTCCCTTACTAAGTATTGTTATACTCATCTCTGCACGGGCTTCGCCTGCACCTTGTTGTGTTCTGTGCAGATGACGCACAATAGTGATCAAGGTTGAGGGTGATGGACGAGGGATTCTCAGAGCTATACTATACGTGACATACCGTAGGGATGAGTTGTTCGAGTTCTATACCTACCCTTTAGGTAGGATTCCCCGATGGATGATCCGAGAGCTGTTTTTTCCTTTTTACATGTACTTGTTGTTCAGTTGGGTTTGTATACTAGCCCACATACTTTCAACACACCTTATTTGTCTATTTTAGTACTTGTGGCCTTTACTGCTTATGGTTAGACTATGTGTGTGTGTTACATATTAAAAGGCAATGCCTTCACTTTTTATCGAGATTACGCCTTTGGTGCTAGTCGCTAGCCCTTGACCTATGGAAGGAGGGTTTGGGGTAGTCACGACATGGGCCCCGAGGATGGGTCATGACAATAATAGAGTCTATTTTTTATGATTAATAGAAAAAGATAAACAAAAAATAAATATTGTTACTGACCTTCATGGAAAGGGTTAATGAAAAAAAGAATCCAACCTAAAAATAACAAGAATCGTGACATTAAACAATTATTAAACCATCTTTATATATTAAAATATCAACACATTATTCTATAATAGAATACTATTTCATAAGAAAATACAATTGATATATGATAATAAATTCCAAAAAAGTCAAACATAAAATATAATAGCTCGTTAAAGTTTCCACTATTAGAACAAAAAAATTCTAAACAGTGTTGAAATAGTTATAAATTTAGTAAAAACAGTAAACTAAATGAAAATTTTTGAATGGTCATAAAGAATAAATTATTTCTAATTAGAAAAAACTAATCCCCAATAATTATCAATGAATAAAATAACATTGCATTTAATGAAAAAAATACTTCTTTAAATTTTAAATTTCATGTCACAATGTCATGTATTCTAGTTCGTGAAAAAAATTCTAAAAGTAATGAATCATGAGATCTCTAAAAGTAAAATTATCTACCATGGAAAATAAATACTATTATATGACTTAGTGTAAAATAAAATACCTGAATCCATAATAATTATCATAAAATAAAAAATAATTAATTTTTGCACCATATTAATAGTATATAGTTACATGAAAAATTTTATTATACTTATCAAAAACTGTTTAAACAATTTATCACAAAAACATTAAGTGTCTTATTGACTTCACTTATTGAAAAATATTTTTTTTAATATCTCATATAGAAATTAGTTCATAAAATCTGTAGTGTTAATTATATTACTAAAAATATGAATAAATAAGTTTTATAAATGGATTTTTTTCAATGTAAATATTTAAAATAAATAACATACCAAAATTTACATCTTCTATAAGAAGTTTTTAGTAAGTAAAATAAAATAACACAAGATGAGATAAAAATTGTATTTTATTTCTTTGTAGCTTTATTATACTAGTAATATCTACGTACAATATGAAAAGTATCATGCTGGGTATGATAATATTTGAAAAGGGAATATAAAGCCTAAATTTTATTCATCTCTTTTAAACATACATAAATATTAACATATAATAATAATAAATATATCCAAGTCATACATATGACATGGTATAATCAAGTATTTCTCGTGGAAAAATAGAATTATTGGACCAAAATATAATGGGATCCAAAAAATTTATTATTGCGAGGAGAAACACATAAATGTTCAATTTCAATAAAAAATCTTATTAAATATCAAACTACACAGACATTATAAAATAAAAATAATCATTTTATATGGGATATTTTTGAAAAAGTAAATATATAAATAGAAATCCATTTACTATAAAAGATTTGGAAGAATAAAAAATATAGACCACATTTTACATATAATCAAGACAAATTAACTGTGATATGACCCCTAACAAATTATGGAGAAGAAATTCAACAGAAGTGTATAAGGCATGAATTTCACATATCAAATTGTGTAAGGGGGATTTTTCTTGGGTCGACTAGATGGGGTTAGGGAGAATTTATATAAGTAAGTGAATCATGATAGTTGGGGTAGGATTAAGGATATAATTAGGGAGGTTGGGTGGTTACATCAGTGGAGAAGGATCTCATATAGGTGGGTGGATATGCCAAAGTTCCATCAGAGCTACATCGTGCCATTTTGGAAAAAGAGGATTGTTGGGAAGTTCCAAAGACATGTTGGTAGGGAGGTCTGAGGCCATGTCGGTGAAACCTCATTTGGGGTTTGGTTTTTCTTTATCCAAGCTACACTAAAGGATTATCCTAGAGAGAAATCCTGTAGTGTCTGGGGCTTCATCAGGAAGTAGGTAATCACTGGTCGGGAGAAGATTTGTGGTGACATGATAAATTTTGAAAAGGTGATTGGGAGGGAGGGATCAATTTTGAATATGGGATAAAAATTATGGAATTTTATTTCCATGTTTTAAAAAAAATTAATCTCATAAACTATTTATGAAGTTTTAATAAACCATTGTAATATGTGCTTGTTAATCTAGTTTTTTATAGTTCTAAAATGAATAACATTCTAACTTTTTTGTGGTAAAATAGATTGGTGGTTAATGGTTATTTATAAAATACTAAAAAATTAAGTATATTATAAATTTATATTTTATTATATAATGTTGGGAAAAATATATTTGAATTAGAAAGATAAAATGGATTGTTGTTATTGAAAAAATTGATCTTTTGTTGATAACCTTTGAATTACCTTGGAGGATTCTTAAGAATAGAAAGGATTGGGAGAATATATTATGACCAGATGATTTTGAGAGTGAAATTTGTTTCTAGGGGAATTAAATAGGGAAATATTTTATAAGTTGATATAATTTTAGAGTTCTATTTATGGGGTAGTGAGATGCCCCTTTTATAAATAGAGAGAAATGAAGTTTTGTAAATATTTAATATAAATATAATGAAATAACATGTTAAACAATTCATGTTACACCAGAAAAGTAAAATTTTTATTGGAGGGTGGAATAAGCTTAATAATATCTCAAAAAAATTAATTATAAATGTTATTTAAATATATTTCAATATCATTAACCATTGAAATAGTTTTTTTTTTCTATTTTAACTTTTACCATGTAAACTAGTTTTTACCTATGTTAACATAATATTAATTGTTAAAAATAAAGTTTTCCTTATTAGATAATTTTTGTCCAATGATTCTAAATTTGATTCATGTTTTTCTATTTCATTTTATATAAGTGTTAAAAACTTATTTTAACGTGATAATTATATAATATATTAAATGTTTTTTTTTAAAATATAACTTAATCTCTAAAATGACAATCATTGGGTTTTAAACTCAAATTATGAATTTAAAATTTTTAATTTCTATTAAAAAATACACATTGTTTCGAAAAAATGGTTTTATAAATTCATAATATTTAATTATATAGTAATAATTTCATACAAGTTATAATATTCGTAAAACATTCATATTTCAATATTAATCTAAAGCTATATTTTTTAGAAAAATATCATATTTTCATATTTAGATAATATTGTTTTTATGAATTCAAAAATTATGTTTATTTTTTAAAAAAAATCTAAACTTAAGAAATTAAGTATTTAAATAAATACAATAGTAAAGGGTCTTTTGAGTGTGCATTGCATGATCATTAAAGATATATTGTTTACCTTGTAATGTAGCGTCAATATTATTACTGTAACCCCCATTAAATAAATTTATCCTTGAAATTAGGGTATATATTAGCTATTGAATAAATGTGGATATTCTTCTACATTGATTATTTCGATTTTCTAGTTGCCTCATAGAATTTGAGATTTCTATTATGGACTTTCCTCAATTGACCTAAAAAAATCTAAACTACACGATATTTGATGTCAACAATCCGGACAGGCCCATCATTATTAGATCGGTCAAACTCCAAAATTATTACTCAATATGAAATCCCATTCATTGAATATGGAATGTATTTACCCATTAATAAAATGTGTAAAATGTGGTGTACTTTATAAATGTCGGTTCTCATATCCAATCAATAAACTAAAAATCCAATTTTATCTAGTATATCAAATGGGATAATGTACCTAGGGCTTAATATCCCATTTTTACCAAATACTGCGAATCCCTTCCATTGGGAAAACATCATGAATACATGATTCCATACTGTAAATTCTATGTCCTTCCTTAAATTATTAACATACCTCTCCTATATTCTTTGGTCTATAATAATATAACCCCAAATAGTATGTACATGAATATTCATTTACCCTATATGTTCTAGGATAACAAGTTTGTTTTTTTAATTCTTCCCAATAATTTGAAGCGTGAAACAACATACCATATAGTTAAATATATGGTGACATCTAGATTCTCTAATATATGTAACTATATTCTGAAAATTTCACCAAAGGGTAATATTTATACCATAAATATTGGATGTCAATAGAACATGATCTTATCATGTTACATGATTTTTGGATAACCCATTCATATTTTCTATAAATTTGAGGATGATGGGGTTGCTAAAATATATATCAGTTTTATGAAACCATTAAAGACACTTCAACAAATTTGCTGATAATTGAGGGTTATGATCAAATAAAATTTATTATTCTTCTACATGAAACCTCAAAATATCAATGATAAATAGTTGGGAAAAGAAAATCATGGGGTATAACTTCTCTTATAACAAACTAATGGGAAGACGTAGTATGAATATTTTAATGATCCATATAATATCATTATTTCTTGAAGTCTTCAGAAGTCCAATGATAAATTCAATTATAATATTTCCCCACTTCAACAAAGGTATAACACAAAAGTACCCACTTTATTCCATCCCATCCAAAATGTTCTCCTAAATCCCTATACATCATTTTATTACCATAGAATATAAAGAAATGTGAGAATTGGTCTTCATCTAATAGTTCTCACTTCAAATATAGTATGAATGGAACACATAACCTTTTTCCAAAATTCAACACTACATCAATATAGATGAATTATATCAATTTTATTTCAATTTAAACTTTAATAATACATTGTAGATCATTGTCATATTATTGATACTTCTCTATCTTCTTTATTAAAGATGGTTTAGCAATTTATTGGGAACAAAATGTTGGATATTCTTTCCTAAAATACCCCATATACATCCTTACTATATTTTTGTATATTATATCCTTGTTAATACTCATCATAGTTAGAACTAAACAGTCCCATTTAATAAATTCATCAAATCCCTATTTTTCTTTCCCATGATGGTATTTTGTTAATAAATCGTAGTCCTTGGGTAGTTTTAACAATCTTCATGGCCTCATGTTGAGATATTTATAATTGAATTGATACTTCAAACTTGTATAGTGTTTATATATATCACATCATTCCACATAGTGGTAGGGGTTTTAAATTTTCAATGAATATATTATTTTTACTAAATCATGTTCATGAGTTTTATAGTCATATTCTTGGATTTCAAATTTAATTCATTCACAAGAAATCATCAGATCATTATTCATAATGACACAACCATGCAGTTTCATCGATGAATCAATATATATTAAAAATCATTTATTACATGTTGGTAATTTTAATATCAATGCATTAATAAGTCTATTATTCAGATCTTCAAAATATTCTTTAATCCCTTTGCAACACCTCAATAATTCATTTGTATTTTAATTCATATAAACCTGATCAATTCAATAGATTTAATTACAAAAAACAGTGAGTTTAAATGAATTGTGATATTGTAATCTTTTTAAACATAGTAATTAAATGTGAATGTATTAATGTTGATAACCAAATAATGAAAAATATATTTATAAATGTTTTATATAATTAAAATGAATTTACTAAAAAGTAATAATTATGATCAAAATTTTCATTAAGGTTATTTTATGTATCAAAAATAAGTTTTATTCAAAAATGTGTTTTATAGGATTTTATAAATAAGATATTAAAAATTATTTATATCATTTATAGAAATTATATTTTAGTTAATTATTATAATTGTTTAAATAAAAAAATTTACGATTATAATTGGCTTAATTTTTTGAATTTTTCAAAAAAGTTTTATTTTTAAGTGAATAGTGAAAAAATACATATTTTTATAAATGTTATCATTTATTTTCATTTATAAAGACAATTGTGTTCTAAATTTTATCAGAATGTAACAGAACTATAATTTAATAATAAATTAAATAATTAATTAAACAGTAATCATTTTTAATTTTTTTTTATCATTTTAATTTTGAGTTTAAAAATCATTTTTCTAAAAACTATTTATATGTATTTAATGTGTTTTTCTTTTAATAAATTATATTATTATCTATTTATTAATTTTTTTAATTTATTATATAGATTATATATTAAATAAAATATATATAGGTCTTTTTATTTTCTTTACCAGGAAATGAGTGGATGTAAATTACGTTTAGGTTTAAGAATGATTATTTCTAAAATAGGTTTTCATTATGTTCGAAATGTTTATTTAAGGTAAAAACATACAATCATATAAAATGTTTCTAGTAAAATAGAATTGGTATTTTTAATCATCATAAGTAATATAATTTAATATGTTCAACACTATTTTTGGTAATAATTAATAGTAAAAATAGTAAATGTTTTACTATGGGAAAGTTTAAAATGAGTTTACTGGGTGGGTGGGGGTTGAAGTGACCTTTGACATTTAGAAGATCTTCCACATTAAAGTGACCTTATATCAATGAATAATTTCTTAAAATTCAATGTGTGTCCCTCCCCTTACTTATAAAATAGTAACTCTTCTCCCCCATTATTCATATAACATTTTTTCTAAATATCATACAATACATACATAAAACCTTACTATATTCCTTCACTTCATCATAGAGATTAATGTATTCTCATATGTCCAATATTTCATGTATTAAGGTGTATGCCAAAGGAGGTTTCTAAAAGAAGAGATATAAATATTAACTATGATCATTCAGTTTTATTCCTTTTTATACTTCCTATAAATCTAATGTATTCATTATAACATGATGAATCAAGTATCATCAATACAAATAAATGTTATTATTATTATTTAATAGCCATTTCCCACCACTTATATAAAAATGGGAGATGAAAATATCACTCATGTGTATGTGTAGACTACAACCTCTAGATGGTGATATGATTCATTTTCCATCATCATCTTTTATGATTGGTTATTATAATTAATTTATTTTATCTATATTATATTTATGATATAATGATTTTTCAATCATGGTAAATTATTATTTACCAATCTTCTATCTATCTATCATAAAATGAAAACATCACTCATTTGTATATAGACACTATAATCTTCACATAATGATGAAAATTATTTGTC
The DNA here is from genome assembly GCA_963277665.1 of Viscum album. Taxonomy (NCBI): domain Eukaryota; kingdom Viridiplantae; phylum Streptophyta; class Magnoliopsida; order Santalales; family Viscaceae; genus Viscum; species Viscum album. The sequence continues at coordinate 601,698,902 of OY728119.1, read as the reverse complement.
ATTACCTATTTATGTGAATAGTTATAAAGGTATATGTACTTAATATATATGATATTTATATCATTATTATCATTATGGATATGAAGGTCATAGTATCAAAGTACATGGTATATTAATTTCTGACCAAAATAGTAATGAAAAATGATGTAGTTGACACATGAAATGATAGCCATAAAGAAATATTTTAAAATAAGTAGTGATAAAATAAATTAAAATTTAGTATACAAGAACTTAGAGAACTTACAATGAAATATGTACTTGAGGTAAGAGTTTTATGTTACAGTCCCTTTTTAAGAGAGATTGTTTATGCTTAAATTTTCCAATGATGAAATTATATAATATTTCTCTCCCAAATAATATGTTTTTTCTTCACCTATTTTTATTTATAGATATTACTTTTTTTATATAATTTTACTCTTTTAAGAATAGAAGATACTAAAATAAATATTTTAATTTACTGACTCTGGTTTTTTATTGTACTGAGAATATTATCTTCCATGACCATAATTTTTTTAATTGATTAAAATAGTGATTTTAATTTTCAAACAACATTATTTAATTTAAATTTTAACTATATTTTTATTTCATCACCAGGGATAACAATGAACATTCTTTTCATTTTCCAAAAAGTATATTTCTATTTGTTAGGAAAAATGTGAAAGGAATCATTGTTTCTATATAAATAAGATGAATTAATAACTCAATCCTAATTACCCCATAATTTATTTAGATATTCCTTTAAAATTTTACATGGTTATTATCAAAGAATATACTTTTCTTAATATTTATTAATTTTTTATATGATAAATAATTTATCTCAAATTGAATTGCATATTTTATAAAGAAATATTATAATTATCCTTTAAATATGTTTTCATTTAGAAATAAATATTTTGATGTTTCATAGGCTTTACTAGGGATATGATCCAATATTACCATATTTATTCTTTTTCTAGATGGTTTATGATTATGATATTGTAATTTTTATGAAATATATATACATTCTATGATCCATGAAATGGTAAAATAATGAATGTTTTATTAGGAACTCATATATATAGATTTGGATTATATGATTGGTAAGGCCATTATAGATCCTGATGATAGGTTGGTTTTTTATAGCCCAAAAAAGTAATGCGTACTGATGATGGAGTTGATAAATCCTAAGATTTTGTGGAGTAAGTAAACTCCCATGAGATTATAGAGTTAACTATATGAAAGTTACATTATAGAGAATTATCTAAATGATTGGGTAGGCTTTTCCATTATGAGACATTGTCCATAGTGATATCCTTGAGAGCGAACCAGGACTTATGATGTAATATTCAATGTTTAAGTTGATGAAAAAGAATATTTCTTTTTCTTATGATACACAATCATGGATCATGATTGATTAATATTGATTCATCACACTTATTACTTATATCTATTATTGTGATAAAGTCTCATTCCATGGAGTATGATTAATGATATTTGACTGAGTTTGTTCAGATTTTTTAGTCATGACCCAGCTCACATACCCATATGATCATGTAATGACCACTTATGATCACTTATTGATATATATTATGTTTAACCAAACTTAGAATTTAATCTCACCAATTCTTATATTTTTATCCCTAGGTTATGAAGAATATTTTAAGTAGGATATTTCTAAGAAAGGTTCTAGTTTGGTAGAACATAATATGAAATGTTTTGGATATTTTATATACCGATTGTTTATGTATCCATGTTTCCAGAGCCAATAAATAACAATGGGTTTTGTCATGTATTTTTTTGATATGTAACTAATTTTCAAATAAAATGATGTAATATTAAGGTTTGTAATGTTTGGGTCACAATAGTTTGTATCAAAGAAATGTTTAGTTACATAGTTTAAAGAACTAGGATAAGACTAAGTATATTATAGAATCATAATCTATGGTAAATAAATGAGAGTGGTTGTTGCAGTAAATAAATCTATGTTTTTATACAAGAATGTAAATGTATTTATGGAATAGATTCACATAGGGTAATAAATATAAATGTTGTAAATTGGGTATTAACTCAATCATTAATAGTACAGGATGAGCGAGCCTAGGATATCACACCTATCTACATAAAAATGAGGTATACTACTAGGTTAATTAAAATTATATTTTTGATCAATCATGAAGTATTTTAATGGATACTGTCCATGTATGACCTAGGTTAAACATATTGTTTTCACCCATAGAAAAGAAGGTGTCATAATTTAGACAACCAAAAAACTATTTTTATGACTATATAATTTCCCACTATAATTATTGTTGCACATTCTATTATTTTTTTATTTTATTAAATGATTAGAAATAGAAGAAACCATGTTATCACTAACTGTGATGTAAAATAAAATTATTTTCCTCTAAAGAAACCAAATTTTATAGGAGATAGAATGAAAATATAATTTATATGGTTATACAACATTATCATACCTGAATCATGCTGAGATTCCAAATGACCAAATGGAAGAACATATTATAGAGTCCTTTTTAAGGAAATGTCCAACATATTTTAGTGGGTCCATTGATCCACTAATTATTGATAAATAGATCGGTACCATGGAAAAGTTATTTTATATTTTCCAATTCTTAAAACATGAAGTAGGTTATTTTATATTTATGTCATTTAGAAGGATAAGTAGATCATTAGTGGACTCATATCATGAATATAATGAAAATTTAATGAATTTAATCCATATAGTGTGATCTGTTTAGGATATTATTTATTCATAATTAATATACCTATATTATTTATAAAGAAATTAAAAACAATTCTATAAGCTAGAGGAAAGGGATGATGAATCCAATAGTAACTATAAGTAAAATTTTACAAGGATCATGAGTTATGCTTCTATTACTATCATTGAACCGCTAATTAAGGTTTATCGATTATTTTTGGGATTAAAAACAATTTTTGAATAGATTTAACCATAATAGAATTTATTATCTATAAAAAGTCATTATTTGTGCTATCAAGGTGGTAATGGATATTGTATTTACCCATAACTCTCGTGGTTTTTATAAGAAAAAATGATGATATTCAAAGGATATTCTAATAGAAAACCATATATGGGAGAGGATTAGTATTCAATTGTGCTTGAATTGTGGAAAGTAGAATCGATGAAGTTATATTATGGGGGCCGGTAATGTTTTATTTTTGGAATAAAAATCTATTGATAAAAAAATTTATGAATTTATGTGAAGAGTAGATCAATGAAAGGAGTGATTAAAAACCACTACCTAATGAACAACCCACACACTAGTGTTTCAAATTTATGTAGCATACTAATTATAAATACCCATGATATAATATGATTTTTAATGATAATAATTTATTTCAGAAACCTCTGAATCCTAGAGAAAAAGGGAAATATTAAGTTATCACTATTACTGACATGTTTTACCATAAGAATGTGGTGAAAGGTATACTTAATATCCACTGTAGAATTGATAATTTCATATTTGATTTTGGTTCTATACTCTATTATATCTATAAATTTTTAAAAGGGTATCATGTTTCCTTCTCAACGATTAGATGTTAAATTAGTATTTAAAAATACTAATGGTTTGATGATCACATTTCAAGTCTATGATACATTTTCAATTCATGTTTGTGTGAATGTGCTCTATAAAAATGTTTTTATGATTACTTAACTTGAATTTTAGGTGAATATGGGCATGGATTGAATTTATTCAGATAAATATCATATAAATTTTTATGGAAGCACAGTCACATTTGATACTCTGAACCAACCTATGATTTTATATCGATGTAAGGATAAATATTAACATACACTATAAATTTAATCCATTTATGGGGTATTTATTTCAAATAAAACGGTGTGATTATATAAATGGTTGGGGATAAACTCAACATCAATGATATTCCTATTTCATGGGAGTTTTGTGATGTCTTTATAGTTGAGTTTCATAGTCTTCCTTCAAATCATAAAGTCAAGTATTCAATATAATCCATACCACGTTCTAGGACAATTTATAGAGTCTATATAGAATGGTCCTGATTTAATTGAAGGAATTATAGAAGAATCTCTATGAAAATCATGATAATGGATTTGTTCGACCAATTTTGTCACCATGGCGTGTACCTAATCTTTTTTATAAGAATAATGATTTATTAGTGGGACTATTCATTGATTATTAGGAAGATAATAAGATCATAATCAAGAATAAGTATCCCCTACTCCCTATTATGGATTTTATTGATAAATTATGAGGTGGTAAATATTTTTACAAAATTGATCTTCAATTTGGATATTATCAGTTGTGGGTCAAAAGGTGAAGACCCACCAAACAAAAATAATCCTTTCATGTTTTTGATAATATGAATTTATACTAATTATATTTGGTCTTACTAATGAACCCACTATCTTCATTTATTTAATGATTAGAATAGTAAATTATTATGTAAAGACCCATGTATTCCGTGGATTTTTTTAAATACATAGAAATTTTACGATTCCGTAGTTTTTGATGGGAGCCTGATTCCGAGGCCCGGTGTGCCCAGAATCAATTTATGAAGTTTTGTTCGGTTACATTTAGTAAAAATTCGTGTGGGATTTTATATCTTTTGAACTGGTGCTCGGAATTGAAATCCGAGGACATCGATGAACTCGCAACGCCGATATTCTCTTAAGGAGACCTTTATCGCAGTTGTGTTTTTTCAATGATGGGAGTTAATTTTTGGGGATTATTAATAAATTAAATAAGAATTTTGTGTGACATAATATTATTTAAGTGGTGTTTTAATCCTCCAAGTGGAAGTTATAGGTGGGGTCCAACCCCACATAACCTCCCAAGGGGGGGTATTATGTTGTGGGGCCCACACGAGCATCAAACTCCTCAACTCCCCTTGAACCCCCTTTAACTCTTGGAACTCCCCATAAATTTTTGGGAGCCTCTTCACTTTCCACCTTCTCTCTTTAGGGTGCCATCACACCAAATTAATTAATTCCAATTAATTAATTTGAAAAAGTTTGAATTCTTTTTGTAGGGAAACAAATAAAATAATGGATTAGCCATTATTTTATTTTTGGCTTAGAGATTATTCTTTGGGGGAGCTTGGGAGAACTCTTGGAAGAACACCATCCTCTCGACAAAGAACGCTCCTCGTCTCCAAAAAACATGAAGCATCACATTCTACCTTCTTCAACTAGAGAAAGGAAGGGAAGCACCACCGCCCACGAATTACACCAAGGGCATCCTCTCGACGTGACTTCACCGAGCTCTACTCCCTCCGACGTGGACGGAACTACGTCCGTCTTCTACGACGCCCGTCTTCCGTGACTCGCCAACGTACGATGACAAATACGAGGTAGGGGGTTTTGATTATTTTAATGTATAAATTGTACTTTCATTCCTTGATGATTGTTTGGGATCGATGATGGACACTTGTTATCACCTAATGTGGAGGGTTCGGGACAAACCAACATGGTCGATGCCCCTTAGTTACTTTTTGTGGATTGACGCCGGAGGCGAAGCCGAAAGGGAGTGGTGTCGTCGCACTGCGGTGGAGAAGAACCACAAGACCAAAGAGGCGGTGGCATCGGCGATTAGAGATGGTGGCGACCGCACGACGGCCGTGTGGAGGGATACTAGTGGCCACTTGGGCCACCCAGACCGCGGGACAACCGGCCGGACGATCTGGTCGGTCCGTGTGTAGTAGTCGCGGTTCACGAAGGCACCTCGTGGAGGGAGACTGTGGCCCACATTTGTGGGCCACTCGACTTGAAGGACTGGTTGGCCACCTGTTGTCTGGGGTGGAGAACCGTATAGACCGCATTCGCCGCGCGGAGGAGGATGTGGAGGCCCGCATCTGCGGGCCGCTCTGCTGGGCGAACCGACTGGATGCCTATGAGCCGGGTTGGAGAACCACAGTGCCTGTAGACACTACGTGGGGAGAACTGCCACCTGCAAAGCATGCCACATGCGCTGGGCCGAACCGGCCGGCTACGACCGGTCGTGCAGAGAAGGAGGCGGCGCCGCTTGGCATCACCGGGTGAACCGGATCAGCCCGTGGAACGGTCCGTGTCCATGGGCGGGCCACGCCCCACCGGGCCGAGCAGACCCCCAGCCGGGTCGGACCCGCCGAGCTGGGTCGTGCCGACCTGCCAGCCCACGAGGATTGATGGGTATGGCCCGTCTTCCCTTAAATGCGAATAACTTCAGGACTGCGCGTCCGATCAATGCGCCATCTGCGGAACGGGGATCCTCGTAATTATAGGGTCCTTTTGAGATACTCTAAGTGTTTTTCGGACAAATTTTGGAAAAATTTACTGGTTGCATCAAATGTAAAATCTAACCGGGACCCTATAACGAAAATGCCAATAACTCTCAGACCGACCGTCCGATTGACGCACCGTCTGTCGCATTGGGTTCCTATTAATGAGACAGAACTACGGGATACATCAACGCAAGACTTATTGATAGTCTACATACTGACACATGGATCAAGGAGCGGACCCTCTTGGAATCGAGTGTGCTGTGTGCGGGAACCCTAAAGCTGGCTACGACTACTACTTTACCGGAATCCTACGTGGGTTTGACAACGACGAAAAATGTACCAGAATCCTGCGTGGGTTAGACAACGATGAATACTGTACCATAATCCTACGTGGGTTCGACAGGGATGACTACTGAACTAGAATTCTTTGTGGGTTCGACAACGATGTCTACTGTAATGAGATCCTCTGTGGGTCCGAGAGTTCTGACTTCTATTACTATATCTTGTGTAGGTCCGACAGAGTAGCTGGTCCTGTATCCTGTGTGGGTCTGACAGCTTAGCTGGTCCTGTATCCTGTGTGGTTCCTACAACTTAGATACATCAGTGACTACATCTGATCATCTCTATCTCTCTATGAAAGATGTATACATGTGCGAGCTGAGTCTTGTCTTACAATCATTATCATCGATGTGAATGTCTTTACTTCCTTTGTGGGCTGGGTTGTGTTTGGGCTCTAGAGTTGGAGCTATACTGTGACTGGTAACATAGATATATGTATGGGTATATACCTATATAGGTTTGGTTGATACTTTGTGATTGTATCTTTCTACCGTGGTTTATCCTTTGTGTATTCTAGGAGACCTTTGGGGGTCTCAGGTTCCCATACTGAGTATTGTTATACTCACCCCTGCAAGGGATTTGCCCGCACCTTGTTGTCTTCTGTGCAGATGATGAAAAAAAGTGATCGAGGCTGAGGGTGATGGATGGAAGGCTGCTTGGAGCTAGACTAGACGGGACGTACTGCAGGGACGAGTTGTTCGTGTTCTGTACCTACCCTTCTGGTAGGATTTCCCGGTGGACGATCCATGAGTTGTTTTCCCTTTTTACTTGGACATGTTGTTCAGTTGGGTTTGTATACTGGCCCACTTACTTTTAGCACACATTACTTTTCACTTTTTAGTTCTTGTTGCATCTACTGCTTTTTTCAGGTTGTGTGTGCATTATAGGTTAAAAGGCAATGTCTTCCCTTTTTATAGAGATTACACCTTTGGTTCTAGTCGCCATCCCCGGGCCTATGGAAGGTGGGCTTGGGGTAGTCACGACACGGTCCCCAAGGAAGGGTCATGACAAATTGGTATTAGAGGAGTTAGTTATACTGCAAAACATGGACTCCGATTCTTTTAACAGAAATAGAGTTAAGTGTTTTGGGTGTGGTTATCAGTTTACGGAAATCGGTATTGGTGTGGAGGTCGACGTATCCAGACACTAGGACTCTGACTTCTGATATCTGACTCAGTGCATGAAAACACAGATTTCGTGTGGGTTTCCTTTGAAAAATAAGTTTTCTTCATGATTACTTTGTGTCATCTCACTAGGTATATTGTTTAAACTGGGTCGCACCTGTTTATTTTCAGGATGACCCCACGAAGGCAGCTAACTAGGGTTCCGAGTTTCATATGAAATAATAGACCACCGAGCAACGAGGCCTTGGTGTAGGGCCCCGTCACAGTGAAGGTACCAGCATTACCACCACCCGTTGGGCCACCGATACCACCAGCTCCAGCAGTAGAGAGTGCATGCCGCCTAAGTGCGTTGCATGATTCTAGCTCCAGAGGCTGCCCAGGTTCCAGGGAGAGACGGACCCACAAGCTGCTGAGGATTGGCTGGAGGCTGTCGTGAGAGTTTTCAGAGTGGTTGGGAAACTAGCCGACCTCATGGTGATCCTTTCCACGATTCTCCTACATGCATCAACAGGAAGATGGATGAGCCTGATTCTCCAGGTGCATGATGATGCGCATTTACTTTGGACAGACTTCGAGAGTCTCTTCCGCTCTATGTTTGTTCCAGCCACCATTCATGCGGTGTGGATTTAGGAGTTACTTTATTTGCAGCTGGGCATCATGAAAATAGCTCAGTACTCAGCGAGGTTTACCGACCTCTCACGCTACTCCACAGATATGGTACGGGGCCCGTTATTCAGGGCCCAGACCTTCGAGCAAGGGATCAAGCATGATATCGAGGCTTTGATGTCCCCTCAGCATCCCAACACAGGCGGGGGTTCTAGAAAGAGCCCTTTTAGATGATAGTTTTCTTGTTGAGGAGTCACTAGCAGCGAGACCCACTATAGGGCGACACGTAGCAAAGTGTTCTACAGCATTCTGTAGATAGATGATGCATAGGTCCAAGCGGACCAGGACATCAGGTGGGCAACCATAGGATAAATGTTTGGTTGTGTGGGGCACATGACACATATCCAGCTATACGAAGAGCATACAGTTGTATGCATGCGGTGGGCAGGGCCACATGGCTCATGACTTCCTCACCCGCCATGCAGATAGGTAGCAGATAGTAGAGTGAACTCCCAGGAATAGGCAGAGGTTTGACCATGGTGGTCTCCCGGGAGCAGGCAGACATGGAAGAGAAGCTGGCTGAGTAGTGGGTGGTGGACAACATTTTGAGGATCTACCAACACCACCACAAAGAGTTCCACCCTAACCACAAGGAGCTGGCGGACAGAGGTGGGCTCAGCTCCAGGAAGTCGAGGCCTTTGACCAGGGCACACCTGAGATGATTCGAGGTACAATTTGTATCTACTACACCCTTGCTGTAGTACTTATAGACACATGTGCGAGTCGTTATTTTAATTACTTTTCCCTCATTCGGAGCTCGGAGATTTTGGCGGAGCCGTTGGCTCGATCCTTCTGTCTAGAGACTCCTACGGTAGTAGACTTGATGATTACACACTAGTGAAATCAGTGTGAGCTTACTCTATGAGGCAATAGATTCGGTTGGGATCTTCTTGTAGTGGCGTTGTGGCCTTCGACATCATCTTGGGTATGGACTGGTTATCCATAGTTCAAGCTCAGATTGACTGTATTAGGGGAAAATTGGGGTCTATACTCACAGAAGGGACCAAGTTCACCTTCACTGATGAGAAGGGATACTTTGTAGCACAATATGGACTTACACAGAGGAGGGGGCATCCAATCAAACATCATTTGGCTTGTCTCATCCTCGGAGCGATTGATGTGCGGAGTCCGAGTTTTTTGTTGTGGTGGATCAGTACGTGGATGTTTTCCCTGACAATGTTCTAGGACTACCTCCTCGCAGAGAGGTAGAATTATACATTTACCTATACCCCGAGATAGAAACGATATCTACTCCATCATATCGGATGTCTGTCGCTGAGCTTCATGAGCTGCGAGTACAGCTGGAGGACATGCAGGGGAAGGGAATTATCTGATCCAGTATTTCACCCTAGGCATCTCTGATTTTGTTTTCCAAGAAGGCAGATGGGAGCCTGAGACTTTGTGTCAACTACCGTCGCCTTAACCAGGTGACTGTGAAGAACAATTACCCACTTCCGAGGATTGACAGCCTCATTGATCAGCTCAAGGGAGCACGATGGTTCTCAAAGATAGTCCTTAGGTCAGGCTATCACCAGCTTAGAGTTCAAGATGATGATGTGCAGAAGACAACCTTCAGATGTTGGTATGGCCCTTACGTGTTCTTGGTTATTCCCTTCGGCATAACCAACACTCCACCAGTGTTCATGAGTCTCATGAACGGGATCTTCCCACCTTACCTCAATCACTTTGTCATAGTTTTCATTGACGATAAACTGATCTACTCGACCACTAAGGAGGATCATGCTTACCATTTGCAGGTAGTACTGGACACACTTCGAGAGCACCAGCTTTATGGTAAGCTCTCTAAGTGCCAGTTTTGGATTCGGGAGGTTCACTTCTTAAGACATGTCATCTCAAAGGATGGAGTTGCAGTGGATCCAGCGAAGATCGAGGCATTACTTGCTTATGAGCCACCCAGGAGTGTGAAAGAGGTGCAGAGTTTACTTGGCTAGCTAGGTACTATAAAAGATTTGTGCTAGACTTCTCCGGAGTTTCACACCCACTTTCAGCATTGACGAAGATGGGGAAACCCTTCGTGTGGTCAAATAAATACCAGCAGAGTTTTTAAGATCTGAGGCAGAGGTTAACCAGTGTTCCCATCTTGAGGCTACCATAGAAGGGCATAGGGTATATAGTTTACTATGAAACATCATGGACCGGACTCGGGTGTGTCCTGATGCAGGAGAGAGCAGTGATCGGGTATGGTTCACAGTAGTTGAGACTACACAAGAAGAACTACGCTACCCATGACCTGGAGTTAGCAGGAGTGGTTTTATCCTTGAATATGTGGCAGCACTACCTGATGGGAGAGCGTTTTATAGTCTACTCTGACAACCAGAGTCTCAGGTACATCTTCTTGTAGAAGGACCTGAACCTGAGACAGTGACGATGGCTCGAGTTCCTCCAAGACTATGACTTAAAGATAGTCTAAACTTCTAGGAAGGGGAATGTTGTAGAAGATGCTCTCAGCAGAAGATAAGGAATTCAGATACTAGGAGAGGCAACAAAGTAGCTGGCCGCATTGCATATATCCTTTATGGATTGAGATGGAGAAGAATATCTGCAGTCTCTCATAGTAACTCCTCCACTTCATTAGCGAGTCAGAGAGGCGCAGTGTGGGGACATTGACTGTGAGATGCGACGTGCCCAGATATCCTCAGGGTAGGCACCTGATGGGTTTTCTGTAGGTGGGGACCACGTCATACTCTTCAGATGACGTACCATGGTACCGGCTTCACTACAAGAGGAGTTTTTGAGGGAGTTCCACACTTCCCCTCTAGTGGTACATCCAGGAGTGGTGAAGATGTATCAGGACCTCAGACAACAGCACAAGTGGCCAGGTATATAGAAGGTAGTAGTTCAGTTTGTCTCATGATGCCTCACTTGTCAGCAAGTGAAGATGGAGCACCAGGTTCCAGCAGGCTTGGTTCATCCCTTAGAAGCCCTAGAGTTGAAGTGGGACAGGATATCCATGGATGTTTTGACAGGATTTCCAAGTACATCCAGAGGAAATGACTCTATCTAGGTGATTGTTCACCAACTCTCGAAGTCAGCCCAATTCCCACCGATCATAAAGTATGGCTCAATAGAGAGCTTGGGATGCCTCAACGTACAAGAGATTATACGACTACATGGTATTCCATTGATGATTGTCTCTGATCGAGATTCCTGTTTCACTTCACAACAATGGAAGGGGTTGCAGGAGGCTTTTGGGACGTAACTTCACTTGAGCACCAACTTCCATTCTCAGATGCATGGCCAGACTCAGAGGTCTATTCAGACTCTTGAGGACATGCTTCGTGCATGTGCCCTCGACTTTGGTCATAACTGGAAGGATCACTTACCCTTTGTAGAGTTTGATTATAACAAATAGCTACCTCTCCACTATTAGGATGGAACCTTACGAGGAACTTTATGGCCGACCTTGTTGATTGCCTCTGTGTTGGAATGACCATGGGGAGTCAGTGTTTGTAGGACCAGAGATGGTGCAGGCTTTGACGGAGAAGATGCAGATCATCCAAGAGCGGATGAATACTGCACAGAGCAGACAGAAGTCCTATGATGATAGGAGACGGAGACCACTGGAGTTCGAGGATGGAGAACACGTCTTCCTATGAGTCTCACCTCGACGAGGTCTACAGAGATTTGTATGAGGCGGCAAGTTATCTCCATGATTAATTGGACCATTCCAGGTCTTTAACAGAGTAGGCGAGGTGGCTTACCGCCTAACCCTTCCACCACAGTTGCATCGGGTGCACGATGACTTCCACGTATCTCGGCTGAGGAGATACGTGCACGACCCATCCCACATCATCGACCACCGAGAGTTGGACATCGCTGATGGGGTGACTATCATGGAGGTTCCAGTGGAGATTGAGGATGAACAGGAGCGGGTCCTGCGTGGACGGTGGATTCCTCTGGTGCGCATTCGCTGGAAGCACGAGAACCTGCAAGAGAGCACATGGGAGTGGTAGGCTCAGATGCGTGCTCAGTACCCCCATTTGTTCCCTTATTGTGTTTGGTAGTTTACGGGGACATAAATGCTAGAGTTGGGGAGAATGTAAAGACCTCGAAATTCCGTGGATTTTTTTTGAATACACAAGAATTTTACGAGTCTGTAGTTTTTTACGGCGCCTGGTTCCAAGGCCCGGTTTGCCCAGAATCAAATTCCAAAGTTTTTTTTGGGTACGTTTAGTAAACGTACATGCAAGATTTTATATCTTTTGAACTGGTGCTCGGAATTGAAATTTGAGGACACCGATGAACTCACATCGCCAGTATTTGCTTAAGGAGACCTTTACCGCATTTGCGTTTTATCAAGGGTGGGAGTTAATTTTTTTTGTATTCTTAATAAATTAAATAATAATAATGTGTGACATAATTTTATTTAAGTGGTGGTTTAATCCTCCAAGGATAAGTTAGAGGTGTGGCCCATCCCCACATAACCTCCCAAGGGAGGATATTATGTGGTAGGGCCCACATGAGCATCAAACTCCTCAACTTCCCTTGAACCCACTTTAACTCTTGGAACTCACCATAAATGTTTGTGAGCCTCTTCACATTCCACCTTCCCACTTTATGGGGCCATAACACCAAATTAATTAATGCCAATTAATTAATTTGAAAATGTTTTAATTCCTCTTTCATGGAAACAAATAAAATGATGGAGTAGCCATTATTTTATTTTTGGCTTGGCGATTATTCTTTGGGGGATATTGGGAGAACTCTTGGATGAAAACCATCCTCTTGATGAAGAAACCACCTCATATCCAACAAACATGAAGAAACACCTTCTACCTTCTTCAACTGGAGCAAGGAAGGGAAGCGTCGCCGCCCACAAATTACACCGAGGATGTCGTCTCGACGTGACTTCACCGAGCTCTACTCCCTCTGAAGTTGACAAAAAAACATCTGTCTTCCGCGACGCCTGTCTTCCGTGACTCGTCAATGTACTATGAAAAATACGAGGTAGGGGGTTTTGATTATTTTAATGTATAAATTGTACCCTCCTTCCTCGTTGTTTGTTTGGGACCGATGATGGCCACTTGTTATCGCCTAATGCGGAGGTTTCAGGACGAACCAACACAGCTCGACGCCTCTATTTTGTTTTTTTGATTGATGTCAGAGGAGATTCCGGAATTCCATGGTGCAGTCACACCATGCCAGAGGAAAACCATGCGATGGAAGAGGCAGTGGTGATAGCGGCGGCCGCGCGCCAACCGCGTGGAGGGAGACCGATAACCGCTTGTGCCGCCCGTACTGTGGGATAACCGGTCGACCGATCCGGCTGGTCTTCCTATAGGAGCCACTGTGCATGAAGCCCCTGCTTGGAAGGAGACCACGGCCCACATCTGTGGGCCGCTCGACTGGAAGATCTGGCTGGCCGCCTCCTGGCCAGGCTGGAGAACCACGACGCCCGCAAGTGCCGCGAGGAGGAGGACACGGCCTGTATCCGTAGGCCGCTCAGCTAGTCAAACTTTCCAGCCACCTACCAGCTAGGATGGAGAATCGTGGCACCAATAGGATCCACATGGGGAGAACCACATCATGCAACACGGGTAGTGTGCGCCTGGCCGAACCGGATGACTACAGCGGGCCGGGTAGAGGAGGAGGCGACGACGAATGAACCTGACCAGCCTGCAGCGCGGACCGGGTCCGCGGGTGGGTCGTGCCCCCCCCAGGCTGGGCTAACCCCCATCCAAGTCGGACCTTTCGAGCCAGTTCGGGCCAACCCACCAGCCCATTGGTTCTAACGGTCCGGGCCTGTCTTTGCTTAATTGAGAATAACTTTAAGACCGCACGTCCGATCGACATGCCGTCTGCTGCAATGGGACCCTTGCGACAAGAAAATCGTTTTTCATTACTCTAAGTGAGTTTCGAACAAATTTTAGAAAATGGACAGGTTGGATCGAATGTAAAATCCAACTGGGCCCCTGGAACAGAAATGCCAATAACTTTCAGACCAAGCGTCTGATTGATGCGCCATCTATCGCGTTGGGTACCTTTTGATGGGATGGAACTACGGAATACATCAACTCGAGACTTCGTGATAGTTGACGTATTGACACTTGGCTTGAGGAGTAGACCCTCCTGGAATAGAGCGTGTTATGTGTGGAAACCCAAGAGCTGGCTGCGACGACTACAGTAAGGGAATCCTACATGGGTTCGATAGGGAAGACAACCGTACCAGAATCCTACGTGGGTTCGACAACGACGACTACTGTACCAGAATACTACATGGGCTTGAAAACGATGAATACTGTAACAGAATTCTCTATGGGTACGACAGTGATTACTACTGTACCGGGATCCTCTGTGGGTATGAGAGTTCTGACTTCTGTTCCTGTATCCTGTGTGGGTGCGACAAAGATTCTAGTCATGTATCCTGTGTGGGTTCGACAGCTTAGCTAGTTTTGTATCTTATGTGGGTCTGACAGCTTAGATGAATCAGTGACTACATCTGATAATCTATATCTCTCTAAGAATGATTTATACTTGTGTGAGATGAGTCTTGTCTTACAATTATTATCATCGATGTGATTGACTTTACTTATTTTGTGGACTGGGTTTTGTTTGGGATCGAGAGTTGGAGCCAGACTGTGATTGGTAACTTAGGTATATGTATGGGAATATACCTAAGTTGGGATTGTTGATACCTCGTGATTGTATCTTTCTACTGTGTTTTGTCCTTTGTGGATTTTGGGAGACCTTCGGGGGTCTCGGGGTCCCCTATTGAGTATTTTTATACTCACCCTTTCATGGGATTCCCCCGCACCTTGTTGTGTTCTGTGCAGACGACGAAAAATAGTGATCGAGGCTGAGGATGACAGACGGAAGGCTGCTCCGAGCTAGACTAGATGGGACTTACCACATGGATTCATTGTTCAACTTATGTACCTAACCTTTAGGTAGGATTTCCAGGCAGACGATCCAAGAGTTGTTTTCCCTTTTTTACATGTACTTTTTGTTCAGTTGGGTTTGTATACTGGACCACTTACTTTCAGCACACCTTAATTTTCTATTTTTAGTACTTGTTACTTCTACTTATTGTGTTCAGGTTGTGTGTCTGTTACATGTTAAAAGAAAATGCCTTCCCTTTTTACAGGGATTACAACTTTGGTGCTAGTCGCCAGCCCCTGGCCTATGGAAGGCGGGATTCGGGTAGTCACAAAACGGGCCCTGAGGACAGGTCGTGACATATTACCTTTCTTAGTTTGTGGAAGTATTTGTCGATGATATTATTATATATTATAAGAGAAAGTGAGAGTATTATGATCAATTGAAGATTTTACTATGGACCCTAGGGATGGAGAGGATGTATGAAAAAATTACCAACTATGAATTTTGCCTATAACAATGTTCATTTTTGTGTAATATAATCTCATGATAGGGTATACCACTGGATCAATCAAAGAATAATTTTAATGAACATCAGATTAGAAAAAAAAACTTTGTCTATAATCCACTGTTTTCATGTATTTGTGGGATATTTTTTTTCTTTTGAAAATATTTATCACTAATATTTAACCATTGATAATTTTCACTCATAAAGAAGTTATATTTATTTTGACTTATGAATGTAAAGTAAATTTTAGGGCACTAAAGAGAATACCTGACAATAAACAGTTCTCGCACTACCTTGTGGTGGGGAAGAGTTTGTGATTTATAGTAATACATTATATATTGGGTTAGAATTTGTTTATAATAAGGATTATATGGTGATATATTATTCTTAAACCAAATTCAAGATTCATGATAACAATTACCCGACTCATGATTTGGAGTTAGTGAGGAAAATACTTATACAAAAGAAACATATACCTTATCATTATGGAGAAACGTGTTTCATATATACTAGTCCTAAAATTTTATGGTATATATTCCCCAAAAATAGTTTAATATTCCCAAGAGAAGATGGGTGGATTTAATTAATGATGATGACTTCTTAATTCATTTTCACACAAAGAAAATGAACAAGGTGGATTATTATTTTAGTTGAAATGAGCATGCTATATTATCTCAAATGAGGATCACAAATTATCCAATATTTATATATTATAGATGGATATAACTTGAAATCTTAATGTAAGGTTATATATTTAATCTGGATCAAATGAATTTTTATCCATATATCCATTTTATGATTAAAGCGGTGAATAGGGTGGATGGGGAGTTGAAAATTATGGTGAGTAATATTCCAATTTTCAATCACGATTTTGATGGAATAATACGGTTTAAGAACCATGTTTATGTCACATTAAGACAAAAATATAATAAATATCTATTGGAACAAAATCATAAATCAACATTCTCTATCAATCATAGATGTATGAAGATGTATAAAGATATTAATGAGTATATATGACTAGAAAACACTAAGTGAGATATTGTAGAGTTTGTATCTCAGAGCTTGGTATGTTAGTAAGCCATGTATAAGAGACATATTTTTGTGGGGATGTTAAAAATATCCCCCATACATGACCAGAAATGAGAAAACATAACCATGGATTTGGACATCAAATTACCAAAACATCTAAAGGTTATTGTCATATTTGTGTTGTATCCAACCACCATATAAAATAATCACACATAATTCATATTAGACATGATTTATTTCTTGATTTGACTTATAGGGTATACCATTAAGAATTTTTAAGGTTTTATAGGGCGCCTACTTTTATTGTATCTCCTTGAGATCTAAGATTTACCACAAAATTATTTAGAAGGATTCAGTAAGATCATGATACTAAATTATTTTTCATTACTAATAATCATCATCTGGTGTAAGGTTAGTCTTAGAGGTACATTCTAATTGTGGGGGTTATATTAACAACATTTTTACTAGATTTCAAAGGGGTATAGGCTCATCAATATCCCATAGTTTATTGCTCTTAAAATAAATTCTTCCACTCAAAAATTTATATAGAACCTTATGAATAACATTAGAAAAATAAGTGCATATTTCCAACATGATAGCTTTAGTTAAGAGGAAGAATGCTATTGGGACCTAAACTATCTGAGTAATTCATAGATATGATTAGATCCATTCTATAATACATCAAGGCAGCTCAAATTCAATTAAATAGTTATGATAATTATCATCAATGTGATCTAGAATTCAATGTTGGTGGGAATGTTATGAGATTATAAAATAAGGAGATCTTGGGTCATTATTATGTTGGTTATTACAATATTCAAGATCATATTGGAATGTTTTCTTATCGATTTTTATTTCTAGTGAATCTATATCAGGATTAAAATGTGTTCCATATATCTCGTTTGTTGAAGAAAATAATTAATCCTCTACATGTAATGATATCAGAATTTTCACTAATAGATAATGATATTTCATATAATGAAGTACCAGTAAAAGTTTTGGATCATAGATCTAAATTACTATGGAATAAGATTACTCACCTTGTTATAGTTCTATTGAAGAATTAGATATTTGAAGAAGCTACATGTGAACTCAAGGTTGTGATAAAGAATAAAAATATTAATTTTTTAGTAGTGTGAATATATTTAAAGGGATGTTTTAATTTTAATGGGGGTATAATGAAACAAACCATGAATTTATATTTATTTACTTTAAAATACAAATGTAGTATTTGATAACTTTCTTTACAGAAATCCCAGGTCTGATTGAACCATGATATTTTAATTTTTTATAACCCAACCACTAAATGGGAAGGTATGAATACTGATAAAAAATATGGAATAAAACATTTATAAATTTTTTTAAATAATTTTAATTTATTGATTAATGCATAATAATCATGAACTCCATTTCCAGTATTCCCATTTTAGGATTCGATAAAATATTTTCTTGAAAGATGATTTTTATTACATTTTGTGCATGAAAATTATAATTAATTTATTCAATTGTATACAAATTTTACTTTAGGTAATTAATATCAATCCTTAAATATTAAATTCATTATTTTCATAGGGTGAATTTCCAAGGTTGTTTTTCTAAAGAATATCAAAAAATAACAATTTTTGTAAAAACATTCAATTCATTTCAAGTCAAATGACCATTATGGTTTCAATATGATCATAAAAAACAAAAATACTTTTTAAATATAAATAATATAATTAACTATATATTAATAATCATTATACTTCACTTTTTATATATTCATTTTTGGGCTTGGAAACATAGTTTTCTTAAAATAATATTTCAACCTCAAATGTGATTTTATCATCCTAAATTAAATTAATATCTATTGATTAATATTTTTATTAAAATAGGGTATTATATATTAATTAAAAAATTTTAATATTTATATTATGTATTATAAATGAAACTTAATATATTTAAATTATGTTATATATTTAAACATGTATTTTTCTATAATGGGTTTTCTTTTTGTTTTTCACACTTATTTATAATTATAATTTAAATATTAATGAAATTTAAGATGTTAATAGATGTTGAAGATATATATTCAGAATAATTAATATAATCTAAAACTCTCAATAAAATTCTTATAATGAATAAAAAATTATTAATTTTTTTCCATGATTAAGGGTTTTATATTAAAATCCGTTTTTTGTGTGATTGTTCTAGAATTAAATTTTTGATGATGAAATTATATTCTCTATATCTTAATTTTTTTTTATTTTATTATGATCTATTTATTTCTCTATATTTTATTTCTTCCATTTCATTTTCATCTCATTATGTTTTCAATATAAAAAAATAATTTTTTTAGGAAATAATAATTTTCATTTCAATTTAGTCTAGAATAATTTTATATATGCTAATGTATTATCTCAAACCTTATTTAGAACGTTTTTATAATTATAAAAAAAATTACTTCATTAATTTAATCTATATTGTTATTTATTTACAAAGTATTAAATGGAATCTTTTTATCATTTTTATTTTATTATACTTTTATTTTTTTTTCAAACACATTGATTTGAATCCTTGTTTTTACCTATGAAAATCGAACAAGTTTTTACCGAATTCATGACAACTCATTAAATGGAATATCCCATTAATTTATTCAATGGTCATTTTGAATGAAAATAATTCCCATAGTATTTTAGAATAAAATTATATTTTAAAAAATTTATTCCAAAATGAAATGGTTATTTTCCTCAAGAAGTGTTTTGTTGATCTTTTTAGGTAATTTTCATCTATAACTACATCATATGATGTTTTTGATGATTTTCTATGTAAGTGATCAAAAGGTACCATAATTATTCTTTTCTATATGGTTTTGATTATGATGGGAATTTTTTAATGAAACCTATTTTCTTTCCATCTGGTATGATAGGATGAAATGATGAGTATTTTATGCGGAAATCGTATGCATTGATTAATATTATGTGATGGGTGAGGTCAATATTGTTATTAATTATGGGTGGGTCCATTATTACACTCTAATGTATTGGGTAATGATGAATAAGTTTAGAAAATCAAAATGTACAATAGTATTAATAAACACTTAAAATATGATGGATGTAACTAGGTGGAAGACATTATTGGAAATGGCCAAGTATGAACATCCATTACGGGACATTATCCACAACTATAGTCATGGGGTTGAACCATGATTATTGAAGATTTTTTATGATTTTTTGTATAAATTAAACTCATGTATTATTCTTATGATACATTCTCATTTCTCATGATTGATTATTCATGATTCCTCACACTTATGACTTATGTCTATTTTTGTGACAAAGACATATGAGATGATTAATGATTAATTATAACTGATAGATTGGAAAATATTATTGTATGTTATGATCATGTATCCATACCCTTATTTTTTTCTATTCTCACAAATGATAAATGATTGATATCTCCTAGGTTTACCCTTACAAACTGCCTTAGCCCACCCTTTATTATGTTTTCTTCTCAAACGTTATGGAGAATAATTTTATGTATGATATGTCTAATAAGGGTTATTGTTTTAATGAAATGAATGAGAAATGATGTACATATTGTATTTACTAGTATTTTATGTATCCGTGATTCCAAATCCACTAAACAATTATAGTTCTCATAGAGATCATAGTGATAGGTAATGATTATTAATATCAAATATAGTAATATTAATTTGTATAATTTTTGGGTCTCTATAAAATTTACTATATTAATTTAACCCTTTTACAATATAACATGGTTATCATTTATACCAATTGGGACACATCATTAACAAACCACCATTAGTAACCTTCTAATTCTAGTAAACTGCATAACTTAATTATGTTTTTCAATGTAGGACATTATTTGACCACCATTTCCCTCAAAGGTTCAAAAAATATTCTATCAAAAAAGATAATATGTCTATGAAAATAAACATCATTGATCCAAATTTCACAGTTACTATATTCCCAAGATAATTATTTTTTTCTATCGGTATCTAGAATTATTTGCAGATAACTCTCATACTCATCAAATCTCTAATATTATATCAATTTTCCATCAATGAATACTACCACAATGATATAAAGGAAATCCTTGAATACTATAATCATTATATCCATAAATACATGAGAAGAATTAGTCAATCCAAAAAAAATTATTGTAAAGTCATAATGTCCATACATTGTTCCAAATGCTATCTTTGATATTCCATCCTTCATCACCCTCAGTTGATGATAACCAGAATGTATAATGATCATTGAAAAGTATTATTCTCCTTTAATTTGATCAAATTTGTAATAAAGTAATGTTAAATAATACTTACTCTATAGAGTAATGTAATTGACTTCCCGATAATCGATGAAAAATCTTACATACCCATCATTCTTTTTCATGAATAAAATAGGGGTTCCCCATGGTGAAACTCTGGGGAATATTAATCCATAACTACAAATTTCTTGCATCTATATCTTTGATAACACAAACTATATTAGTTCCATTATATAGGATGTTTTACATATAATTATTTAATCACTTATGAATTCAATTGGGAACTCAAATTCACACTTAGGTGGATGACTACGTAATTCATCTTGAAAAACAACAATGAACTTATATACCATAGGTATATGCTACATATATAGGATATCATACTTATAATTATATCAAAATATTATTATAATACTAGTATTTCATTAAGAATTTATAATAGGGGAGGATATATATATATATATGATTTATATGAAGATGATTCCCTTCTAAAGGCAAGATATTACACCTTACCTTCATGAATCACAATCTCTTTCTTTTGGTAATAATTTTTTTACTTTGAATGGTAACCCATAGAAAGGATCATATCGAATTATAAAATTTATGTAATGACAATGATTAAAAATAGGGTACATCCATGAATCATAATTTGAACTTTCTATCCTTTTTTGGGTAGTAAGATATCTAATTGGTATCTAAATTGATATTTCCATTAAGAAGATAAACCTCAATAATTAAATTTTCCATTTCACCTCTTCCCAAAGTAAGAGAGATCTTATACAAGGACATGATTAATTTTTAATTACCAAATAATTAGTAGTTCCATTGAATCACGAAGGTTATTATCACAAGAAGTGGTACTATATAGTTTCACCATGTAGTAGACTAACAAGTCACTCTATGGGGGGTTATATTATCTTTCACAACTTGGTTTAACTTCAAGAATATGGTTATGATCTGTATAGTCTCAATTCTAGATTCATTGATATTTCTAGAGGGGTTATACATAAAATGACTATGGGTGTTGATATAGATCACATTCCATATTTTTTTTAATAAACAAAATTAACTCCTGACATTTAATTGAAAACATAATCCTTGGAATGTTTTATAGTATATTCCCAAGATATATTAATGTTTTTTGACAGATCTTGTACAATATAACTAGGTTTCTATAAATTTAGTCCCAATGTATTCTGCTAAATTACTTTGATACCAACTATAACATACTAGACTCTCAAAACCTAGATCTAATAGTTTTATTTCATTATTTTTATGAAATACAAGATTTAACTAAAGATAAAAAGGTGTAGTATTATTTTAATATAAGATACATACATGAATTACATTTTAAATATAATATAAAACATGAAAACATTGATAGAATATTATAAGACCACCCTTTATACCCGATATTTATACCTAGTAATCCTTTAGATTTATTAAGGAAAGTTTAAACAATAAGTGTGATATTAAATTCTTAGTAAGAGGTTGAATTTAATAGAATATTTCATAATATAAACATGTAATAGGTGATATGGTCGAAAAAAATAAACAAAATTAATCCAAAAGCATTTGAAACTAAGGGAAAATTATAACCTTTCTTAGAAATGTAAATAAATTGATCACATGGATAAGAATAACTGATTCTTAAACAATGAAATGCCTAATAATGGATAGATAATTTAATAACAAAATCCAAGACATCATGATCTTAGAGATCATGGACTTACCCTCAAGAACATGTTTTGTTCTGGGCACGCTTACACCAAAAAACACAATCAAGTTTATCTCAAAAACACTATAGAAGCATGAAGGGGTATATAATGTCTAGGCATGCCTACCACATGTTTTTCCCAACAAACTCAAAAATTATAAAATTAATAAAAAAATTATAATCAAATTTGGAAAAAAAATCGAAATATGAATAAAATCTTACAAAACAATGATACGTTTTGAAATGCTAATAAAAAGGATGAGATGGTCAGAAATATTCATTGGAAAGAAGATATATGTATAAAAATTTCCAAATCAATATTACATTAATCGTTTTATTAGAAAAAGAATATATGAAACACCAAAACTTTTCCCCATGTTAATAATTGGGATAAAATGATCAAAACTCGTCCCAAGAAATATTGCAGATGGGTAAATAATATAAATGAAACATGAAAATAGTCTTCCATATTGGCATAACAATGTATAGAAAACAAAAAACATTTCCTATTTTTAATAAAAGGAATAACGTGATAGTAACCCATATGTAGAAACAAGGTGTTGTGTAAAAAATACATACTCAATATAAAAAATATGACATATTCTAAATGTCAAAGGAAGCATCCTCACCAAATAAAAAATATAAGTTAGTGGTGAAGGGTACATTCATAGACTTGGGTTATCAATAGAATATTTTAATTGAGTTAAATAGTTTTCACTATGAGGATTCCAAAAAATGGTAAGAAAAATCATTCCACATGGTACATAAAGATCTTGTGAATATTCCAAACCATATCCCCTGGGATTTTCTTGTTATGTGTGCAATATTATGGCAGCTTGTCATGTATCAGGGTGATGGTTTAGTCAATTAAATAACCAAACCTTTAAGAACTTATTAATGTTATGTTCATCTATTCAAAAATTGCATACACTTCCTAGTGTCTAGAATGTTATTCATTTTCATTGAATCTATTCAGACATTTACGTTACTAAAACAGATAATGATATTTACAGTATGGAAAAGATTATGTTTTAAAATGGTTCTTGTAACTCAAAAATCATAATGGTAGGTATAACAATAAAAAAAATTAAATCCCATTAAATTCATTATTAATTTTATAAAAATTATTCCCTATAAATTTATTCACTTCACCAAAGGAATTAAGTGGTGAATATGTCATGAGTCCTAGTGAATTAAAATTTAGATGAAAAAACCCATTAATGGATTGGGTAGCAATTCAATAAAAATAGATAGGAAAATAGGGATTTAAAATTGATCTTGAAATACCATGAATAAAATTTATTTCTTTATATAACTTCTAAAATATTCAATATATACACCACATAAAGAAAATTTTGTACATAATAAAAAAATGTCTCCAAGAAAGGAATTTGAGATGGAAAATGCTTACCACTAGTCCTGAATTCCACAAACATACCTCAGCATCCAATATAAAAACATACCTATCATATTAACTAAAATATGGGCTTTAATCATATCCCTTTATATTATAATATACATAAATATTGATTTTAAAATTTAATTATATTTTTTTACCAATTTTACACATCTTGTGTTTGTAGTTTTATAGTTTTTAGTAGTTTTATAGAATCAATGTTGTTCTATATTTTTCTTTAAAATTTCAACATTTCAAGATATTGTAATATACTAAAATAGTTTACTTCTTCAGATTTATGATTTTAAAATATTATTCTATCAGTTGTTTTGGTGGCATGAAAGCGGAATCATTGTCATTTAGTTTTAGAAATTTTAACAACCAATGATGATATCTCAATAATATTTTGAATAAATAATATAAATATTCTGGAACCATAATATAATCATTATATACTTATTTATAACATATTTTTCATATAATTCTCATAGTCATAAATTATATAAATTAACATAATTGTTCATTAATGTGGTTAAACTGAACAAAACATGAATATACCATGATTAATGGTTGATTATGCGGTGGTTTAATTTTAATATCTTTATTCTAGATGAATAATGATATTAATTATTGTATAATATTGGGATTTTTTAAAATTTAAAAGTAATTATAATAATTTTCAATGAATATTAAAATATTACATAATATGAATAAGAATATTTTCACCTAAGTATGCTATTTTTAAACTCATGGATTAATGATGATCGTTTGTTGACAATTTCATTAATAGGGTTATCAATTTTTTATAATATAATGTTAATGATATAATAAAAAATTTATTTATCCATTAAAATCATTATCATGACCATCTATGTAAGGTGATAATGAAAATAAAAATTGGAATAAATCATTATATGGTGGTGTTTCTCTATACGTACTCATTGAATAAGATTTCATTTTCAATAGAAAATGTAAAATTTGTAATATAGTTTAAAGATTTAGATTATAAGATATGTCAAAATTATTTTACATATATATGAAATTAAATATTAGTTCTCATTTTCTATGGTGGTTATGTAAAATTAAACCAGATTCTTTATGGTGAAAGTGGAATACATATATTACATGTTTAACATTTATACACAATGTTTTAATGTAATTTATCAAAAAAATTATATTCTAATCAGTTCAAATTTTTGAGGGAGAAAATATAAAGCTTTTTATCTTAATTTAACTCACCCCCTCACTTTAATCTTGTATACATTCCATAATTGGGAAAAAAAGTTGCTAACATATTTTGATATATATTTATGTAAATTGAATAAAAAATTCATCATGAATTTTTAATCAATGGAACAATTAATATGATATTTTTATATGAGGAAAAATGATGAGGGTCATTAATTTTTTTATTGAAATACCTATTTGAGATATGTATTACCAAATTGAATAAATATTTCTATAATAAATATGGATTTTAAGTACTAATTGTAGAGGAATACATTCAATAAGGAACTTAAACTTTTTACTATTATTATTTTAAATATAATGTTCTTTCAAATAAAATTGAATGGATTTAAATGAAATAAATGAATATTATGATAGAAGTAATAAATTATTATTATTTATTTAACTAATACATGATTTTGGTGGTGAAAATGTACGATGAATTTCATATTAAAAAAATTAAAATTTATAGATATTATCTAATAAATTTTTAATAAATTTTGTGTTTTTTAAATATTTTTTGTTGTTACTTGTTTTTTATTTTTTATTCCATAAAAATTATATTTTGAATATATTTGTTAGATTATAGGATTATTATATAAGAAGATAAAAAAATTCCCAAATTAGTTTGGCATATCTTGATGAATTCTAGAAATGTACTTTTTTGTTTTGGTATAAAGGACTAGAAAGATAAGTTTCTTACCCCATTACATATTAAATTAATAGTATGTTTATAATTATAATAATAAATATAGAATTTATCAATTATTTTATATGTAAATGTAATTCATTTTTGATTAGGTTGACCAAGTATGTTGTTTTATAAATGAGTAAAAATGTATAATTTCGGTGTGGATAATGGATTTAAATTTCATATCTCCACATATCATGAGTTTTAGGAACTATGGTGATCCAAGCTATATATTGAAATCAGGTTGTGTTTGTTTCTAGTCAATTCCCAGGCTGATAAATGTGTTTGTAAAATTAAATCCCAAGAGGAATCGATGGTCTATTAGAATAGAAAATTTTCAAATGTTTTATAAATTTAAGGGCATGAATTGTTTCAAAATAATTTAAAGAGTTTTTTGGATTAATATAAAAGTGATTTTTTTTGAAATTTTATGTCATTCATGGTGGTCAATCTAGAAGGTGTGTTTTAGTCAACCTTGGTGCTGCATGCAAGTTTTTGTGCTAGTGGAGTAGTGTTCCAGAATTAGAAATATAGTTATATATTTTGACAACCGTCATCTTTTATTACACAATTAATCGTAAATTTTTTACATAAAATTCATTTGATAAAACATAGAATATCTAGAGGTCTTATGTATTTTGGGCTTAGGATCATTACATAACAACTTAAAACATGAAAAACTACATCTTTAATTAAAACTTCCATTACATGACCACTACATTCCGTCGTACTTAGCATTTCAAGGGATAAGCTAAGGACATGCATAAAAAAGGGTCAGCTATAAAGCCCAGTAAGGGAATAATAATGGAATAACATGAGGAATAAAATACATGTTAGAAAATAGGAATATCAATAGAGAATAAGATAATCATAAACATAAAGGCATGATAAATCATGATAACTATAACATCAAATTGTGGCAACAACACTTAACATGAAATTTGCATGAGCCAAGGCTCATTGCACATGGAGCATGAGTAAACCCTTATTTCAAATGAAGCACAAGTAAACCCTCGTTGAACTTGAATTATCATGATTAGAAACCCATTTCATATGACTTATCATGATACCATATTTTACCCAATGCATTGGAGCACTATAAGGTTGCACCCTACTTAAACATTTCATTTCTTGCATAAGTCTGCCACATGGATCATATAATTTGGATTCATAAAACATCATTATTTATTCCACAATAAAGGAATATGGAATTCATATATTAAAGTTTATAATAAATAAGTAAATGTGAATAAATGTTAATACCCTTGATAGAGAAATGGTCAACGTATTCACTACACAATGACATTATCTTGGAAAATCAGTGCAATTTCGGCAGTGTAATGGTGTGACGTAAGAATTCATAAAAATGGTTGATGAGAGGGAAAGGGTTGTCTCATCATATGTAAATGAAATGGATATAAAGTGGGTAATATAGATACATGTCCCAACAATTGTAATGTAATTTAGATGCATAATACAAAATGATTACTTGGATGTAAAAGAAGAGGGACAAATCACTCACGGAATTTCGGCATAGTAACAGGTGTACGTGGGAGGAATTTATTGAGAGAGAAAGCGGTCAACCATTATCCAAACATAAATAGGGGAGTATGGGGGAGGTGAGAAACCAAACCTCAACATTTATAATTGAAATTAAAAGGGAATAACAACTTAATGAATATTGGAAAAAATGAGAAAGGAAGAAAAACCCTTACTTGGAAGTGTGCGTCCAAATGCTTGAGAGAGGATTAAAAGAGGCATATTGGGAGCTTGGGGCACCTTTGGAGGATTCTAGAGAGAAAAGGTAAAAGGTTGGAGGAACTCCAATGGATTTGAGTGACTATGAAGTGGGAGCTCGTGTGGGTTTATATAGGAAAGGTGAGGGAATTTTTTATTATTTTGGTTTGGGACACCTCACATTAAACTAATCCAAACCACAAACCAGCCCATGGGTTTTGCACATGGATTGTGGAAAAGGTAATTAGGAAAAAATAATATATAATGACAATATCCTAACTTCTAAAAATAATGGTGTTGCTTTTGTGGAGGTCAGTCACACTCCTAAGAAAAACAATTTAAAAAGACAAATAGTTTAATAAGTCTTGAAGGGTCCACTAAAGCTTTGTAAAATAAATCAAACAAACCCAAAATCATATTATTTTAATAGTAAAACAAATATTAGACTAAAATAAAGTTTATATTATTTTATTACATCTTAATTGGGTCCTTATGATGTCATAATACACATTATATATTTAAATGGTATTTAATATTTACCTGAACATTTGACTATCTCAGAAAATTATGAAAAATTCCCCATTGGATAATTTTGACGTCCTAATTTATGAAATAATATTCATTTTATCTAAATAATTTTCTAAATATATTAATTTTCTCTTTTAAAATAAAACTGACATTTATCGAAAATTCAGGGTTTTTGACAAAATTGGTTTTCAAGCCTTAATAAAAATTACAATTGCATTCATAAAATTATATTATAATTTATATTTAATAAAAATAATTTTAATAATAAAAACAATATTTTATTATAATAATATTTAATTAAAAAATCCATTAATTCATCAAAATAGATTTACTACTTGAACATTGACTAAAAATACTATTTCTGCTTTAAAAACTATTTACAATGTAACAATAATAAAATGAAAGTATATTAATTATTATATAAAAAAATAATTTGCATAACTATAGTGCTAAGGTCTTGTAACATAACCCCTTATAAAACCCACATAAGACCAAAGTGTAAGGTGTGCGATGGTGACAGACTCTTGGGGTGGCTCAGATAACATTGCTCAGCTGGTAATATCTTTCAACTTCCACTTCCCTCATAGGCAGTCCCACTAGAGCATAACATATTCAAGCTCAAGATGGCCTTGGTCAAGAGTGGAGCCCAAAGATGCAACCTCCTTTCCAAGCTCTAACAAATGGGCTTTGTATTGGGCACATCTACAGGATGAGGCCATCACTTCCATTGTCAGAGTAAACTAGATTTGTTAAAGCCCTATATTTATACTAATCATGTGATCATTGTTCAACAGCTATATTAGCAATGGTCTCAATTGTTAACATTATTTTAAAATCCAAAAACATAAAACCAAATATTTTGACATTTTATATAAACATTTTACATAATGAGACATTTGGTTAGATCAAGAGGGATTTCCATTAATGAATTTTTGGGTCGTTACAATCTTCCCCCTTAAGAAAATTCACCATCGAAATTTCCTTTTCCCACACTAAAACAAATGTGGGTAACTTTGCTTCATCATTCCCTCTGATTCCCATGCCGCTTCTTCAAACTTGTGGTTTTTCCACAACACCTTAACAAGGGGCATTGTCTTATTTAATAGAACTTTTTCTCTACGGTCTAAGATCTTCACTAGTTACTCCTCATAAGAATAATCATCCACTAAATGTACCACCTATGAAGATAGTACATTTGAAGGGTCGGGTATGTACTTCCTTAATATGGATACATTAAATACATCATGTACTTTGGCCATGGTAGGTGGAAGTTCTATTTGATATGCCATAGCCCCGACACGATCAAGAATCTCGAAGGGGCCGATGTACCTTGGAATTAACATCCCTTTATTTCCAAACCTCATGACCTTATTCCAAGGAGATATGCATTGAAATACCATGTCTCCAACATTAAACTCAAGGTCTTGTCAACGGTTATCTGCATAACGCTTTTGTCGACTCTGGGCTACCTTGATATGATGTTGAATGGTTTTTACCTTCTCCACCATTTCTTCAACCATTTCTGGTCCAAGCAGCTTACGCTCACCGAAATCATCCCAACATGTCGGTGTTCTTCCCATTTTCCTATAAAGGGCATCATATAGTCCCATTTGGATGCTTGAGTGGAAACTATTATTATAAGAGAACTCAACCAAAGGAAGATGTTGATACCATCCACCTTTAATGTCCATTAAGAACTCTCTCAACATTTCCTCAAGTGTTTGGATAGTCTGCTCGGATTGGCCATCAGTTTGAGGATAATAGGCCATACTGAAGATCAGTTCCGTATTCAGATCATGTTGAAGAATCTTCCAAAACATAGATGTGAAACTCGGATCTCGATTAGACATAATAGATCGTGGTACTCCATGAAGCCTTACCACTTCCATGATACATATGTGTTCCAGTTGATCCAATGAGTAATCCTCCCAAATAGAAATTAAGTGTGAAAACTTTATTAGATGATCCACAACAACCCATATTGCATTATTGCCTTTGGATGTCTTTGGATGTTCGGTGACAAAGTCCATGGTGATGTTCTCCCATTTTCAGTCTAGTATGGGAAATGGTTGCATTATCCCCATAGACTTCTGCCTCTCTACCATCACTTGCTGACACACCAGGCACTTTGATGTATATTCAATGATCTCACTTTTCATATGATCCCACCAATAATCCCCTCATAGATCTCAATACATCTGTGTGTTTTCTAGGTGAATAGAGAAATTTTAACTATGTGCATTATCCAAAATTTCTTTCTTCAGCTCCAGAGTTGATGGAACACATAGTCTTTTCCCAACTCTCACAATTCCTTCTTCATTAAAAATAAACTCCAATGATTTCCCTTTTTCGATAGCTTCCACTTTTTCTTGAATTCCCACATCATCCTTTTGATAACATTTTAACCTTTCCAAATGTGATGGTTGAGAAAAAATTTGTGAAAGGATTGATTATGTTCCCTTCTTTATGATTCCCATGTCCATATTCAGAAAATCTAAGAAGATTGTATCCTTTTCAATTCTCATCAATGATAGAATCTTTGGGTCCTTTCTACTTAGTGAATCATCCACCTTATTCGCTTTCCAAGGGTGGTAATGGATTGAGCAGTCATAGTTGTTCATCAGCTCTAACCATCTTTGTTGGAACACGTTCAACTCATTCTGCGTGAATATATACTTGAGGCTTTTTTGGTATGTATATATTTCACACTTCTCCCCAAAGATATAATGCCACCAAATTTTCAAAGCGAATATCACTATAGCTAACTTGAGGCCATGTGTTGGATAGTTCTGTTCATGAACATTCAATTACCATGAAGAATAGGCAATGAATTTATCATTTTGCATCGACACACATCCCAGGACCTTCTTCGAAACATCACTGAACACTATAAAAAGTTCTCTAATTATGAGTAGAGTGAGCACAAGTGCAGTGATAATCCTCATTTTCAACTACCTAAAGAATTTTTCATATTCATAACTCCAATGAGTTAGCTTACTAATAGGGTTAGAAAATCGTGAGAAATTTATCAAAAATCGTCGATAATATCCTACAAAACCCAAGAATCTATAGATATCTCTTACCGATGTTGGCCTCAGCCATCCCTCAATTGCATCTGTTTTAGAGGGATCCATAGATATCATGTTTATTGTGATGATATGGTCCAAGAATGAGACCTCCTTCAACTAAAACTCACAATTTCTATACCTTTAATAGATCTTCTCCTTCCAAAAGGTCTCAAGTACAGTTCTTAGATGATCCACATGATCCTCCATGGTTTTGGTGTATATTAGAATTTCATCTATAAAGACTATCAAAATTTTGTCAAGGTAATCTCTAAAGACTTTATTCATCATTTCCATAAAGATTTATAAAGCACTAGAGAGTCCTAAAGGCATTACTATGAATTCTTAGTGCCCATATCTTATTCGAAAAGTAGTCTTGGGGATATCTTCTTTCTTAACTAGTACATGATAATATCCCAAACACAAACCCACCTTAGACAAGTATTGTGCTCCACACAGATGAACAAAAAATTCATCAATCCGTGGGAGGAGATACATGTTCCTTATTTTGATTTTGTTTAGCTCAAGATAATCGATTCAAAGGCACATTGACCCATCCTTCTTCTTGACGAAGAGGACAGGTGCACCCCATGGTGAAGAACTTGGGAGTATAAACCCTTTATTCAAATTCTCCTATAGTTGTTTCTTCAGTTGCTCGAGCTCTACAACAGCCATTATATATGGTGTCTTGGATATTGGAAATGCCTCAGGTATATGATCAATTAATAATTCAACATCTCTTCTATGATGAAGACAATACAATTCCTGGAGAAACACTTCAGCGAATTCCATCACAATAGGCATGTCTTCAAGGATGATTGCTTCCTTGGACTCAATAATATGAGCCAGATACACATGCTCATAGGGCAGTAATATCCACACATGAGACGATGGAGCTGAAGAAGATTCATCTTTTTTATTTCACTTGTATAGAATTGGGGGTTGATTATTCACATGGAGAGTTATTTTCCTCTCCTGGCAATTTATGTTGGCTCTATATAAAGAAATCCAATCCCTACCAAGAATCACATAAAATTCACCCAGTTAGAGTATGACAAAGTTCACCAGAAATTTTAATCCAAAAATTATTCTAGGGGATGAGTCATATTCCTGGCATGCAATGATTTCCCCATTTTCCATACTCACCGACATCTTCACCTCCATGATTTTTGGTTGTGCTAGGATTTTTCTACTAAACTTTTGAGATATAAAAGAATGTGTACAAGATGACTAAAATAGTATGTTCGGTATTATCAAATGTATAACTAGCGTACATGTCACCACTTTGTTTTTGGGGTTCACTTCAGCAGTAGTGATGGGAAAAGATCACCCTTGCTGCCTTGGAGGTTGTTGGTTGGCTCCGAAAACCCTTGGATTAGGGAAATGCTTTGCAAGATGCCCCGGTTCTTTGTAGTTTTAGCAATGAACCACACGTTGAGGTTTGAATGGAGAGTTAATATCTTCTATCACAGCCACAGGTTTGTCTTGTTGATAGTTAATAGCTATGTGCCCTTCTCTTCCACCCCTAAAGAATTTATTCACCCCCTTCAAGAATTTTTTGGGGTGCTTCTTTTCGCACCTTTGGCAAGTGGGGTGCTGGATCTTCATAGCACCATTGGATTTATCCATCGGACTACCAGAATTGAAGTACACCTTATGCTTCTTATACCCATTATACTCTAGAGATTCTCTGATATCCATTTAGACCTTGAGGTCACATCAGACAATTTCCTTATAGCTATCGAAGTCACGGATTGCCAAAGCATTATGCAGGCAAGGTATCAGCCCACCAAATAAGTGGCCAACCTTGCATTCGGAGGTAACGACGAAGCTAGAAGCATATCGTTCATGCCTTTTGAATTTTTACTAATACTCTCTAATAGATTCGTTGTCTTTTTTTATGAGGTCAAGGAAGTCCCTTTCCATCTTAAGCTGGAGGGTGTGCGGAAAATATTTATCAAAAAACATCTTTCGAAAATCCTTCCATTCGAACGCCTCAATATCCTCCTCAAGCTTTGTATTTTTTATCAATATCTTTCATTGATTAGCTTCACCCTCCAAATGATAAGCACCCAAGAGAACCTTATCTTTTTCAGAACATTTAAGGATGGAGATGATCTTTTCAATGGTGTTGATCCATTGTTCGACGATCGAGGGATCAGATGATCCATTAAAAGTAAGAGGCCTTTGTCTCATAAAGCTCTTGATAACGACTTGTTCTTTCTTAGGGGGTTGAATATTCATCATGATGCATGTTTCTATTAAAATCTTGAGTTAGATGAGAGAGAATTTTGGAAAAGTTCATGATTCCCACTCTCATTGGATTGGGAATCTCACTAGTATAGTCATCACATTGATCTTCACATTAGTTGTCAGCCCGAGTCCTCCTATTACTGGCCATTGGATGGAAAAAAAGAAAAGTTAGGGGTAACACATAAAGGGTAATACAAGGACAAAACTGATGACTTATAAATAACTTTTATTTACTTAATATATGAATCTATTGGCTTCGGTCTATGTTATCCATGATCTAATTTCTAACATATATTCTTAGGGAATTTTTTTAGTCCCTTAATAATGATTCATACTATGCTTGTGAATTTACCAAAGAATATCCCCCAAGAGTGTCATAACCCAGAGTGAAACAAGGCCCATTGTCATGCAGCATCTCCCGCTCGAGTCGAGTTCAATGCATTGTTTTTGGGTTTTACCCCTAGGATACATCTGTGCCAGAGCCACCTATACCTACTCTTATACAGCCTAGGATGTATTCGCTTGATAAACCACTTACTCAGTACTCACCAAAACTTTGGGATGTTTTTATTATACTTAGTCTTGTATCTAAGGCTTTACTAGGGTTTTCTAATCCTAATCCACTAAATAACTAAACCTATCCTCTAATACCAACAATGAAAACCCAGATCTTTTATTACACAATTAAACACAATTAATTATATAAAATTCAGTTGATACAACATATAATTTCAAGAGGTCCGATGTTTTTTGGGATTAGGATCATTACACAACAACTTAAAACATGATAAACAATATATTTATTGTAAACTTCCTTTACATGACCACTAAATTCCCTCGTACATATAATTGCATGGGATAACCTAAGGACATGCATGAGAAATGGGTGAGCTATATAGCCCAATAATGGAATAATCATGGAATAACATGAGGAATGAAATACATGATAGAAAATAGTAATATCAAAAGATGACAAGAGAATCATAAACATAAAGGCATGATAAATCTTGATAATAATAACATTGAAATGTGGCAAAAGCACATAACATGGAATTATAATAAGCCAAGGCTCGTTGCACATGGAGCATGAGTACACCATAATTGCACATGAAGCATGACTAAACCCTACTTACACTTGAATTAGCATGAGTAAACACCCATTTCACATGACATATCATGATACTATACTTTACCCAATGCATTGAAGCGCTATAAGGGTGCACCCTTCTTAAACATTTTATTTCTTGAATTGGTGTGCCACATGGATCATATAATATGGATTAATAAAACTTCAGAATTTATTCCAAAATAAAGGAACGATGAATTTATACATGAAACATTATAATCTATAAGTAAATGTTCATAAAGGTGGATACCCTTGATAGAGAAATTGGAATGGTATTCACTACACAATGACATTGGCTTGAAAATCGGTGCAATTTCAGCTGCGTAACGTCGTGATGTAAGAATTCATAAAAATGAATGAGGAGAGAGAAAGGGGTGTCTCATAATATGTACACGAAATGGAAATTAAGGGGGGTCATATAGATTCATGTCCCAACAATTTTAATATAATTTTGATGCATAATACAAAAGGATTACTTGGATGTAAAAGAAGATAGATAAATCCCTCACAGAATTTCGGCATAGTAACAAGTGTACATAGGAGGCATTTATTGAGAGATAAAGGGGTCTCACATAATTCAAACATAAAGAGGAAAGTATGGGGGAGTTTCAAAACCATACCACAACAATAATAATTGATAATAAAAGGGCATAACAACTTAAATAATATTGCAAAAAAATGAGAAAGGAAGAAAAACCCTTACTTGGAAGTGTGCTTCCAAAGGCTTGAGAGAGGCTTGATAGATGCTTCTTGGGAGCCAAGGGAAACATGGTCGGATTACATATAGAGGAGAGGAATGTTTTGGGGAAAGAAAAAGGCTTTGAGTGAGGAGGATGTGGGATCTTGGGTGGGTTTATATAGGAAAGGTGAGGGAATTATTTATTATTTTTGTTTGGGATACCTCACATTAAACTAATCCAAAACACAAACCAGACCATGGGTTTTTCCATGGTTTTTGTAAAAGGTAAGTGAAAAAAATATTTTATAATGCCAGAGTCCTAAATTCATAAAATAATGGGGTCTCTTGTGTGGAGGTGAGTCACACTCCCAAGGAAAACAATTTAAAAAGAAAAAATGTTTAATAAGTCTTGAAGGGTCCACCAAAGCTTTGTAAAAAAAATCAAACAAACCCAAAATCACATTATTTTAATCGTAAAACATATATTGGACAAACATAATGTTTATAGTAATTTATTAAATCACTATTGGGACATTATTATGTCATCAAACACAATATATATTTAAACGGTATTTAATTTTTTCCGAAAAATTTGATTGTCTCAGAAAATTAAGAAAATTTCACCATTGGATAATTTTACCTTCACAATTATAGAAATAAGATTCATTTAATCGGAATAATTTTCTAAATATAGGTTAATTTTTACTTTTAACATAAAACCGAAATTTATAAAAAATTCATGGGTTTTGACAAAAATGACATTCAAACCATAATAAAAATAACAATTGCATTCATCAAATTATACGATCATTTATATGTAGTAAAAATTAATTTCATTATTAATAATAATATTTTATTAAAATTTTATTTATTTTAAAAATACATTAATTCGTCAAAATATATTTCTTA
Source organism: Viscum album (assembly GCA_963277665.1). Classification (NCBI taxonomy): domain Eukaryota; kingdom Viridiplantae; phylum Streptophyta; class Magnoliopsida; order Santalales; family Viscaceae; genus Viscum; species Viscum album. The sequence continues at coordinate 601,662,532 of OY728119.1, read as the reverse complement.
GTTTAACATTAACTAAAAATACTATTTGTTCTTTTATAACTATTTACAAGGTAATAATAATAAAATGAATCTATATTCAATATTATATACAAAAATAATTTACATATCCATAGTGTTATCATCTTGTTAAATAACCCCTTATAACAACCACATAAGACCACAGAGTATAGTGTGCGATGGTGACAGACTCTTGGGGTGGCTCAGATAACATTGCTCGAGTGGTAATCTCTATCAACTTCCACTTCCCTTATAAGTGGTCCCGCTCGAGCTTAACATATTCAAGTTTTACTTGGGCTTGGTCCAGAGCGAAGCCCAAAGATGCAACCTCATTTCCAAGATCTATCAAATGGGATTTGGATGGGGTAAGTCTACTGGATGAGGCCATCACTTCCTTTGTCTGAGTAAACTAGATTTGTTAAAGCCCTATATTTATACTAATCATGTGATTTCTATTCAATGACTATATTAGCAACGATCACAATTATTAGTAGTATTTTAAATTCCAAAAGCATAAAACCAAAGAAGATGAAATTTTATCTAAAAATTTTACATAAATATACATTTATTTAGAAGAATATGGATTTCCATTAATGAATGTTTGGTTCGTCACATATAGAGTTTTGGCTGTAATGAATTTTGGGTATTTAACAATAATTATTGGTTAAATCCTCTTTTTTTAGTAAAATATATTTTCAAAGGATTAATGGATGCAATTCATCCATGTAACACCTATTTGAAATAGACTTAAGAGAATAAATCAAAAGAAGGAGTTGAGTGAAGATAATATTTTTAAATAGTTAGAGGGATGGTAGTTATGAGAACAAGGTTTCATGAGTAGACATGAGTAAAGATATCTGGGTAGATTCACTAATGTAACATTATTTTCATTAACAATAAATAAAGAAAAGATATGGGTGAATGATGTAATGTGAAGGTATTTGTGTAAAGATTATTTATGATAAGAAAACTATACTGAAAATTTTTATATTAATTAGTTTAGGATAATTAAATAACATGGAAAAATTATACCTAGGTGAATCCATACACTAGAGAAAACCATACCTCCTTGAATCCAGGGAGTTGGTGTGATGGTGACGTGGGTGAGGCTAGGGAATTTGGCTAATTTCATGGAAAATATTTGAGGGATTCAATGTATCATCAAACATATAACATTAAATCTAAATTCTTAATCAACATTAGAAATAATTTTATAGTAAATTTTTTGTTATTAATCTTAAGAAGACACCATCCAACATAGTGAGAAAGGTTGAGTCTGCAGGAGTGATCAAATAGTGGGAGATCCTTATCCCTAACTATGTTGCAGATAAAGTCTGCCTGATATGGAGTGCCCATGATAGAAAATTTTAATCCAATAACACTAGTCAAGCATAGTGTATTCTAGTATGATTAAAACATCATCAATGCATACTCCTTGTATTATCCCTAGTTATGAGCAATGTTTAATTAATATATCATGGTTTAATTTACAAATGTTTTATTATAGTTATTTGTTTTGATTAATTTTATAGGTTAAATAGGTTCATACTAATGTGGGGAGAATATTATATTAATCCATAGAAAATTTTACACATTGATTCACCAGTGGATTGTTATTGTCTATCATGTTGTTACAAGAGTAATGTTTTTATAGAATTATATTTTTGTGTTTAAATGAAACCCAGTATAAAGAAATCCAAATTAACATTGTGTAATTATACCATATCTAGTACAAAACTGTATAACAATTAATAAATTCTATTGGTTCTACATTAATATGGCATTACACATTCATCCATTTCATAGAGTTTTTCATATCATGCATATAATACATAATACTAAAATGGAACTATTTCAATTTGATCATTAAGTACATCAATATTAATATAAAAATTATTATGATACCATGAAAGATTTAAATGATTGGAGGAGTATAAAGAAATTATTTGTTTGGACAACACTGTTTTTTAAAATTTAAATAGTTATATTGGGTATTAATGCAATGAATTTTATCAAGAGACATCATAGAATACAATTGTTTTTCCTGAAGATAAAATATCAATGATGATACATTATATATGATGGTTTATGTTAACTCTAATTTTAATGATTTAAATTATAATAATTTTAAATAATGGGGAAAATTAATGTATATTTCTTTAAGAAATTGATTATCATGAGAAATAAGTTGAGAAAAATTATGGTGATAAAAATAAATATAAATATGAAGAATGATGTGTTACATTAATATATGATCATGGTGATTATAGGTAAATTTTTTTGAAAAAATATTCATTTAATTATAATATAGTATTAATTTATTAATTATTATTATTATTTATTTTTATTTATATGTTATATTGTTTTTGACAATTTAGATAATTTGGTGCATGGCTAGCCGAAGTATGAGATACTAGGTTATTACCACCATTTATATAATATGTTCTATATAGTGGGGATTATTTCAATCTATAATCAATTTCGAATTGATGAGGATATTCTATATGGTTGATTCTAGACCATCTTACTGAGCGATATCTCTCTCTTTAATTTGATCATTATTTTAGGAAGTGTGTTTCAATATATATTTTATTTAATTATTATTAAGTTATTCCTTTAGTTATTTATTTAATATTTTTTTTTCATATTTCATATAATATCTAAGTACTAGTCATGAATCTATGATTATAAGGAAGTATTTTACTTCTATATGGGTTCCATGGGTGTAGGTTCCCATGGTTACATATCATCACATGGTTGATTACTGGAAGACCAACAAAAAAATATTATTTTTTATTTAATTATTTTATTTTATAAATTATTATTAATAATAATTTGTAGTGTTTATTTTTTGTTGTCAAGAATGACATGGGACCCTCCATCCTGGATACATGGGAGGCTTACATGTTGGAGAATTATCATTTTTGTTTTTACAACACAGGTATGATAACTATGTAAAGAGATTTCAAGAATATATTTGAAGAGTGTTGTGTGTCTCATCATGCCAAAAATATTTATTATAGGGTGTGGGAGTGATTTTTTTATTTAATATATAAGAGATTATTTTAATAGTAGATCATATAAACATTTCCATAATCATGTTGGACGGATTTCATGTATAAATTATGGAGTAATATTTTAGGTATACATTATTAGAAGAAGGTATGTTACACAGATTATTAATTTAAAGTTTGTTCTAAAAAGAAATTATATATTAAATTTATGAATTGTTTAATTAACCCTTATTTTATAGAGTTTCATGTGTATAAAAGGATATACATTGATCATACTCTTAGATAAAATGTTTGTGATTGGGAAAGAAAAATATTTGTTAATATTAATTATTCATTTCTTAAATTCATATAATATAAATATATTTATTAATTATAATTATAAATTTTTTGGATATGTACATAAACAATAAATTTAATTAATGGAGAGTTAAGACATGGATAATGGTTTATATAACAATCTAGAGGGATCTTGTGAGTCAGTATTTGATGAGGAGGCATGGGTGAAGGTTATTGTGACTAGAATTACGAAAGGTCAGGTGATCAGTATTATTTCATGATCAACACCAACTAATTATTATGTTATTTAAATGATGTAAGTATTATATACTATTAAGGCAACTCAGATGGGGTCATCATTATTTTATCTATATTTCCGGAGGAGAGGATAATAGATCATGATGAGCCCATACAAAGGTTGAATGAAGATAAAGAAGAGAATCAACAACATATATAACATTAAATTTAGAAGATGTTTAAGTACATGTCATTACTCACATATAGTTTAGATAAAGAGTTCCCTCCTCCTTTTAGACATCCTATACTAGGTGATTCCATCCTAAAAATTGAGTGAATGATTATTTTATTTTCAATAAACAATGTTTCTATTATTTTTTAAAATTAATTTCTGGTTGTTTTTGAATTTATAATTATTATGGATTTTATTTATTTTCAATTATATTTTGAGATGGAATAATCTGAAAATAAAATATATTTTTACAAAATTACATTTCATAATGCATATTTTAAGTCCTTCATTATTTATAACATTATATGAAACATTATATATGAATATAATTTGAGTCCCTCATAATTTATTTTTCAATAAGGTTTTTAAAAAATTTAATTTATATCCAAAAAATATATTTGTATATAAATATCAATTGAAATGTTTCATAACCAATAATATTAATTGGGAATGTTTCTTTTCAATAAAATTATTTTCATTGCACTTCCATTGAGAAAATATTTTATCAATAAAAAAATCGGTTTTTCTTTAAATCAATCTCTTTTAAATAATGCGAAAAATTTTGTGGAAAGGCCTACTAAATTGTAACCGTTAAACCATGGAAGAAATAATAAATTAGAAATTATGAGTTTATTGGTTAGTTTAATGATGGTGAAATACAACATCCCACTTTTTTATCACAGAAACTTTCATTACATTTTACAAAACTGAGGTTCTTTATGGTTTAGTGTCTTGGAAACGAGGAGCATAAAACATGAAAACATAAAACATTATTCTTAAACACTTGAAAGGCTTATCCTCATGTTCATCATAGGTTCATTACTACTTCTCATAACCTGGGGACATACAACAAAAGAATGGGTGAGCATAAGGCCCAGTAAGAGAAATAAGAGAAACATTTTACATGTGAACTTGAGATACTTCAATAAGGTCATGAAAAGAACTTTAAGGCATGAGAAAGAAATCATGAGATATATCATAATAAAAATAAAATTTTTCATAACTTGAAGATGTGTCTACAACATTTAATATTGACAATCATTTCGTTTCACCAAGGTCCATCCCCAAGGTGTCATTAAAAAAAATACCAAGGTTATTCACCAAGGTATCAGTCTAAATGGTCATCTCTAGAGATTAAGTATTTACCCAATGAATTAGAGCGCTATCTGGGAGCACCCTTGAAATGTATTTATTATCATGTTATCCACATATATCATCATCAATCATTTCATAAACAACCCATATAGCATAAAATAAATGGGTTTAATTTCATAATCATAACGTTTTAAAAACTGCTTTAAAGACATGATATTTATGTCACTTTAAAACCACGGAAAAGGAAAGTGGGTCTCATGTATGTAAATCCCAGAATTTAAAATATAAAATTTTGGTATATATGTGAATACCTCTTTAGAAGAAATACATTTGAGTATTCACTTAATAAGATAAATGAATTTGAGAATAAGGGAGAGACATTCTGAGACAGAAATTCTGCAGCATAATGGCTATGTTACGAGGTTTTAGAAAACATTGAAAAAGTGAGGGGACATGGGTCACCCACTAATAAATGATCCAAAGAACAGTATAGGGATATAATATAATGGATATAAGAATATGGTAATGAAATTTTAAAGACATACCATATGAAATGATAAACATAGAGGGAAGACAAAAATAAGATTTCTCTTATGAAAATTCGGCAGCCTAACGACGTCACTCAAACATCATAAAATGAATTGAAGAGATAAAATAGGGTATCTCATCATATTAACATAGAATATCAGTATAATGGATATAGAGATAATACCCCAACATAATTAAAAGGATCTTTGAAAGACTTGACATGAAAGTTGAACTTTGAAAATTGAGAAAGGTGAAAGAACCACTTAAACATTCGTCAGCCTAACGACGCCACTTAAAACTTCAAAATAATGAATTGGAGATATCAAATAGGGTCTCTAATAAAATGAAATTAATAGATAAGTATGATAGAAATAGTGATCATACCCCAAAATAATAAAAAAGAACTTGAAAGACTTTACATGAATGTAGAACTTTAAAAAACGAGAAAGGTGAACGAATCTCTTAAAAATTCGGCAGCCTAACGACTCCACTTAAAACATAAAAATACTAAATTGAAGAGGTAAAATAGGTTCTCTCATCATATGAACATAAAATATCAGTATGATTAATTTAGTGATCATACCCCAAAAAAGGAACATGAATGACTTGACATGAAAATTGAACTTGAAAACGAGAAGGGTGAAAAAATCCCTTAAAAATTCGACAGCCTAACGACGCCACTTAAACATTCATAAAATGAAATAATGAGAGAAAGTGGGGGTATTTGATCATATGAACATGAAAAGGGAATTAAGATGAATATAAAAGAACATCCTTCATCATAAGATCATGGAGCATAAAAGAAATGACATAAAATAGATTACTTGAAAAGAAAGAGAGAGGTCATATCCCTTACCTTAAAACGTAACTCAAAAAACAAAAACGTTGGGACCTTGAGGGCTTGGGGGAACCTTGGGAGGACTCTTTGGGAGGTAATGAGACCAGAGCATAATTGGGGGAGATCTAGGAGTCTAAAGGATTAGAGTATTGCTTGGTATTTATAGGGAAATGAGGGGATAAGGCATTAATGGTCAAAGGACACCTCATTGGTGGTTTTGGCAAAACAATGGGCTTGCCCATGGTATTGGACACTTGGGACACCTCATAAAATAATTCATCCCCTTTATTTGACCATCCCTTAAAATATTTCATGGCATCATCATGACACAGTCATGATGCCATTAAACATACTGAAACCCTAAAACTGTATTTTTTACTATTCACTGAAAATTCAACTTTCTCAGAAAAATCCGAAAATTTCACATTAACCAAATATCAATGCTCTGATTTCAAAAATGAACTCCATTTTATATAAATAATTTTCTAAATATTTTTAATTTATTTTTTAATTAAATACACTATTCACCGAAAATTCATTTTTTCAGAAAAAACCCCAAAATTTACCTTAACATAATATCGATGCTCTGAGTTCAGAAATGGAATCAATTTTATAAAAATAATTTTCTAAATATTTTTAATTTAATTTTTAATTAAAAACACTATTCACCCGAAGAAACTAATACTTGAATAATAATTTAGGAAACCATTATTTACCCATTTTATTGAATCACATTACTTAATCAAGGTGCCTAGATTATATTAATACTTTCTTTAAATGAGATTACTTATCCATTTGGACACATTACTAATCCTAATCATAAAATCACTATTAATAATTTATTATTCACCAAAAATCATGTTTATCTTATTAGACTCTAAATTTCATATTGAACATAATTGTAGAAGACCATTTTTTGAAAATCATTACACATTTATAATTATTTAAGGTTTACCTAAAAATTTTTAAATGTCCTTTTTCTAAAATTCATCAAAAATATGCATACTATATTTATCCGGACATTTGAAAATTCATAAACTTCATCATAAGAAGAAATAAATTTTTTTATTTAAAACAAAGGTTTACAAAAGGCAGTTACGGTCTCCTTACATATCCCCTTATCACACCAGCATAGGACCTAAGTGTAAGGTGTGCTAAGGTGAGAGAATGTGAGGGAGGCTCGACCAACATCGCACGAGTTGTAATTTCTATCAGTTTGAACTTCTCGTGAAGGCGATTCTGTTATAGCTTCACACGATGAAATTCGGCTTGGGTTTGGTCCAGAGCAAAGCCCAGTGGTGCTACCTTCTTCCCAAGTCCTGTTAGATGGGCTTCGATCGGTCCAAGACTACTAGGTGAGGCCATCGAATCTTCTTTCTATATTAATTAACCAAGATTACTTGTATTTAGAGACAATAATCAAAACATTTAGTTTCCAGGGGTCATATTGACCAATGGTCATATAACAATAAAATCCCAACGGTCTCATTTTAATTATACTCATGTTATCAAATGAAACAGTTTTGTTGAGTATCAAAAATAAAATAACACACAAAATTAGGAAACAAGATTTATTCAAAATTTTGGGTCGTTACAATCTTCCCCCCTTAAGAAATTGCGTCCTCTCCATTTTAAAAATTGGGTATTGAAATTTTGTTAAAAGTCCCACATCGGAAAAAGAGTCAATAACACTATTACTTTAAAAGAAAGAAAGGGAAGTACAAAGGTAACCCAAGTTAACCCATACTTGGATTCCATGGAGGAAAACATGGATATGAAAAAAAAACAAAGGGTCAAGTTCTGGGGGAGAGTGATAGAAAACATGATTAGGAGAAATTTGACCACGAGAAAATCCCAAAATTATGATGTGTGCAAACGGTCTTTGATTACCTAGTAGGAAACGTAAACCAACAACATTTTTGTTTTACATTTCTTTCCATAATTTTGAGGAATTCATTTAATACATAGAACAAAAACATAAGGAAATATACCTACCTTCATGTAGAGTTTCATCCTTTAATAAGATTATACCAAAACTATTCTTTTCTCCAAATGATGATAATTCAAAACTACTTGGTCTCATAAAAACACAAGAATCATCTTCTAGAGAATCACATAATCCACAAAAGATTAACTATCTATTTCTTATATTTTTAAACATATCCCAAAAACAGAAAGGGTAATGTAAAACAACTCTTCAAAAAGAAAGAATCCCATAGGAATGGAAACTACTTTTAAATCTTCAAAGTTCCATGTTACAACCCAAAGTTCATCATATTCCATTCCATAAATAATGGTCCTTAAAATTCCTCAAAATAAACCAAACTAAGATTGAAACCCAAATACAAGAAGGATTTGATAACATAGTCTTCCAAAATAATCTTCATTGTTCATATCCAGACAATATCAACCAATCCTAACATCTTATAACAAAAGTAGCTAACCTAAAAATACTTTACCCAAGATAGGTTAATCATTCCCATAAGTAACCTAAATTACTATAAGTCCACCTTAAATTCATCGATTCTTCAAATTATAAGTCAACCTTACTCCTCAATGAAAATACTGTAGTAATCTATTTACCTCGATCATATAGGGTCCCCAAAATAGTGAACATCTTCCAAAATAATAACCATATTTTAATCCCCTAATCATCTCTGTCATATTAATACGGAAATCCTCGCATTTCCTATCACATTGGTTTTTGGGACATGTTCTTCCATTTCCCACCAGTAACTATGAAGAGAAAGTATAATTAGGGGCTTAAATATTTAGCTAACAATCATGAAAAGGAACTTAAAGCATATAAGGATAACTTTTAGAAGAAAAGTATACCCGAACTTATGATCCCCTAGGTTCCCATCTAGGTTATCCATGATCATATATTCTTATGTGAATCTTTATTTTATTTTATCTTTGTTCCATTAACAATGGTTCATACTAAGTTTATGAATTTACCAAAGCATATCCCCCGAGAGTGTCGTAACCAAGAGTGCAGCAAGGCCCATTGTTGTGTACTAGTTCCCGTTTGAGTCTAGCTCAAAGCGGTGTTTTTGGGTTTTATCCCTATGTATATCTATTCCAGAGCCACGTCTACCTGCTCGTATCTAGATAGGGATGTATTTGCTTGGAAACCCATTACTCAATACTCACCAAAATACCAGGAAGATTTCCTATATATAATTTTTCTATAGGCTTCTTCCTAAAGTTTTCATATCCTAATATCCACAAATAACTAAACCATCCTTTGATACCAACTATAGAATCCTTCCTTTTTTATCACATAAACTTTCATTACATTTTACAAAACCGAGGATCTTTAAGGTTTAGTGTCTTGGAAACCAGAAACTTAAAACATGAAAACATAAAACATTCTTCTTAAACACTTTAAAGGCTTCCCCTCATGTTCATCCTAGGTTCATTACTGCATCTCATAACCTGGGGAAATACATCAAAAGAAAGGGTGATCATAAGGCCCAATAAGGGAAACAAGAGAAACATTTTACATGTGAACTTGAGATACTTCAATAAGGTCATGAAAAGAACTTTAAGGCATGAGAAAGAAATAATGAGATATTTCATAATAAAAATAACATTTTTCATTACACGAAGATGTGGATACAACATTTAATATTGACAATCATTTCGTTTCACCAAGGCCCATCCCCAAGGTGTCATTAAAAAACACTACCAAGGTTATTAACCAAGGTATCAGTCTAAATGGTCATCTCTAAAGATTAAGTCTTTACCCAATGCGTTGGAGCGCTATCTGGGCGCACCCTTTACATGTCTTTATTATCATGTGAGACACATATATCATCATCAATCATTTCATAAACAACCAATATAGCATAAAATAAATGGGTTTCATTTCATAATCATAACTTTTTAAAAACTTCTTTAAAGACATGATCTTTATGCCACTTTAAACCCATAGAATAGGAAAGCGGGTATCATGTATGTAAATCCCAGAATTTAAAATAGAAAATTTTGGTATATATGTGAATACCCCTTTATAAGAAAGATATTTTCATATTCACTTAATAAGATAAATGAATTTGAGAATAAGAGAGAGACATTTTGAGACGGAAATTTTGTAGCATAACGACTATGTTACGAGGTTTTAGAAAACATTGAAAAGTGAGGGGACATGGTTCACCCACTCATAAATGATCCAAAGAATAGTAGAGGGATAGAATATAATGGATATAATAATATGGTAATGAAATTTGAAATACATACCATATGAAATGATAAACATGGGGGGAAGACAAAAATAATATTTCTCTTATGAAAATTCGGCAGCCTAACGGCGTCACTTAAACTTCATAAAATGAATTGAAGAGATCAAATAGGGTATCTCATCATATGAAAATAGAATATCAGTAAGATATATATAGAGATAATACCACAACATAATAAAAATAAACTTTTAAATACTTGACATGAATGTAGAACGTTGAAAAATGAGAAAGGTGAAAGGACCACTTAAAAATTCGGCAGCCTAACGATGCCACTTAAAACTTTAAAATACTGAATTGAAGAGATAAAATAGGTTCTCTCATCACATGAACATAAAAGATAAGTATGATAGATATAGATATCATACCCCAACATAAAAAAAAGAATTTTAAAGACCTGACATGAAAGTAGAACTTTGAAAAATGAGAAAGTTGAACGAATCCCTTAAAAATTCGGTAGCCTAACGGCGCCACTTAAAACATAAAAATACTGAATTGAAGAGGTAAAATAGGGTCTCTCATAATATGAACATAAAAGATCAGTATGATAGATTTAGAGATAATAACCCAAAAAAAGGAACATGAATGACTTGACATGAAAATAGATCTTGAAAACGAGAAGGGTGAATGAATCCCTTAAAAATTCGGCAGCCTAGCAGCGCCACTTAAACTTTCTTAAAATGAAATGATGAGAGCAAGAGGGGGGTCTCTCATCATATGAACATGAAAAGGTAAGTAATATTAATATAAAATAACATCCTTCAACATAAGATCATGGAGAATAAAAGAATTGACATAAAAGAGATTACTTGAAAAGAAAGAGAGAGGTCTGATCCCTTACCTTAAAACATAACTCTTAAAACTCAAAGGTTCGGACCTTGATGGCTTGGGGGCACCTTTAGAGGACTCCATGGGAGGTAATGAGACCAGAGCTTCGTTGTGCGGGAGTTGTGAGTCGAAATTATGAGAGGATTGCTTGGTATTTATAGGGAAAGTGAGGGGACAAGGCATTAATGGCCAAGGGACACCTCATTGGTGGTTTTGGCAAAACCCTGGGCTTGCCCATGGTTTTTGCCCATGGTATTGGCCACTTGGGACACCTCTTACAATAATTCATCCCCTTTAGTCGACCATCCGTTAAAATATCTCATGGCATCATCATGACACAGTTATGATGCCCTTAAACATACCGAAACCCTAAAACTGTATTTTTTACTATTCACTAAAAATTCAACTTTTTGAGAAAAATCCCAAATTTTCACATTAACCAAATATCAATGATCTGATTTTAAAAATGGACTCCATTTTATAAAAAAAATTCTAAATATTTTTAGTTTAGTTTTTAAATAAATACACTATTCACTGAAAATTCATTTTTTTCAGAAAAAACCCCAAAAATTACCTTAACATAATATCGACGCTCTGAGTTCAAAAATGAAATCCATTTTATAAAAACAATTTTCTAAATATTTTTAATTTAATTTTTGATTAAAAAACACTATTCACCCGAAAAAACTAATACTTGAATAATAATTTATGAAACCGTTATTTAACCATTTTATTGAATCACATTAATTAATCAAGGTGCCTAGATTATATTAATACTTTCATTAAATGAGATTACTAATCCATTTGGTCACATTACTAATCCTAATCATAAAATCACTATTCATAACATACTATTCATTAGAAATCAAGTTGATCTTATTAGACTATAAAATTCGTACTGAACATAATTGTAGAGGAACATTTTTTGAAAATCATTACACATTTTTAATTATTTAAGGTTTACCTAAACATTTTTAAATATACTTATTCTAAAATTCATCAAAAATATGCATACTATATTTTTCAGGACATTTGAAAATTCATAAACTTCGTCATAAGAAGAAATCAAATTTTTTATTTAAAACAAAGGGTTACACAATGTAGTTATGGTCACCTTACATAGCCCCTTATCACACCAGCATAGTACCTAAGTGAAAGGTGTGCTAAGGTGAGAGAATCCAAGGGAGGCTCGGCCAACATCGCATGAGTAGTAATTTATATCAGTTTGAACTTCTCGTGAAGGCGATTCCATTCTAGCTTCACACGATAAAGTTTGGCTTGGGTTTGTTCCAGAAAAAAGCCCCGTGGTGCTACCTCCTTCCCAAGTTCTGTTATATGGGCTTCGATCGGTCCAAGACTACTAGGTGAGGCCATTGAATCTTCATTATATATTAATTAACCATGATTACTTGTATTTAGAGACAATAATCAAATCGTTTTGTTTCCAGTGGTCATATTGACCAATGGGCATATAACAGTCAAAACCCAACGAACTCATTTTAATTATACTCATGTTATCAAATGAAATAGTTTTGCTGAGTATCAAAAATAAAATAACACACAAAATTAGGAAACAAGATTTATTCAAAATTTTGGTTCGTTATCAAAAAACCTTCTAATGTAGTTAAATTCCACATTTATCAGTTCTCACATTTGTTGAATATATAGATCATACTCATAAAGAAAAATTTTCCACAATATGAGGTTGGACTTATCCTCATGATTCTTATGTATAAATCTAAAGGAAATATGTTTAGAAAAGAAAATAAACATTTACCTAAAAATTTAAATGAATTTTCTTTCAAATAAAACAAAATGGAAAAAAATTATTTTTAAGTAGTTGATAATTTTTATGGGTAGGTTATAAGGTAAAAAAGAATTAATAATGAAACAAGGATACCTCTAAAGCATTTGTTATAATTCCAACCCAATGAAATTTTTAGATCCCTCACATGTGAACTCAATGTATAGTTTTTACATAGGGGTTTAGATAAATTTGGGTTATTTCATAATACTTTTTATGATTAAGACATATAATAATAATTTTAACCAAATAAAAATATATTTTTTTCGATAGTGGGGATATAGAATGAGTGATCTTTTGAATTTTTGTAATGAATTAGATTTCAAAACTATTATGGTCTCAGAAATTCCACACATCATTAATGAATTTAGTATATATAAGGGAGGACACTATATCAATTTTTTATTTATTAAAACTTAATCACTAATTATGGATGACAAACCCAAGGAAAATTTCCTTCACTACCAAAAAAATACTTTTATAATAAATTAATATGACATATTTTTCAATACATCGGTGGAGTAAAAAAATTATCAATGTGAAAATAACCATTTTATATTGAATTAAAAATACAATTAAATAAGAAAAAATTTATTAAAGACTCATTATAATCAGGTAAAACACAAATAATATAAGATTGAAATGTAGAATAAATATTTAATTTACAAAATGGTTTCCTCATATATAAAAATTTTCCAAATTGATAAATAAATATAGTATCTTATTGATCCTTAGTAGATCTAATATTCATTAAGGAAACAATAATGGGACATATAAATAAATATTTACTACATTTGGTTAATGAATGTAATGGATTAGATACATTTTCATGTCATGATTATGTTGATGGTAGTCTACACAAAATGTGAACTATTTTTAATACATGTAAGAACCAATTCATTTAATTCATTTGAAACTAAAACCATTCAAATTTTCATTGGAACATTAAACTGACAGAACCCATACTTTGTCAATTATAAGCTATATTATTTCAACTCTAGGAACACGATGTGTCAAGATACTTTAAACACTAGAATATTGTCCAATGTACACACTATCATGTTTGTACACAATATCTTATGGTTATAAATTTTTAATTAATGATGTGAAATGTAGTATTTTTTAAAATAATGATATGAAATTGTTAACTAATTTCAGATATGAATAAATAAAAATTTTTGGAATGGAATTTAACTTAAATATTGAGAGTTTTTTGGATTAAGGTATGGGTTTATGGGGTGTGGGGTTATAGAAATTATATTTATACTCTTTATTATTAAATATAGAAAGATAATATAACACACAAATACTTTAGGATAAATTTATTTTTAAATAAATTCAATATCTTCAATAGATTTCATTCGATGAATCATTGAGTTTATCTTCTATTACATGCAACACTATGATTATCTTTTGTTACACGGAACACTCAGTTTAGAGTTTGTTACATTCTACAATGAGTTTAACAAAATGTGAATTTTTATTAAATATTATAATTTAATATCATATTTATAAAAATGTTCTTAAATTGGTTTTTATGAATATTAATAACTAAATTATAAAATTATAATTTCTTATTGATTAATAATAAAATAAAAAACCATTAGAATAAAAATAATTATTTTATGAAAACTATTATTTTCTTCTGAAAGATACATTAATCATGTTTTGCGAGCAGAATTTAAAAATAGTTTTTACCAATTTTATAAAATTTACTTGGAAATATAAATTATTTTTTTAAATATGAATAAGAAAATATCTTTGGATTAATTTATTGATATGCTTTTAATTTTAATTTGTTTAAAGAATAATGAAAAATATTGAATTTTAATTGCAATTTTATTTTTTTATTTAAATGATTTATAGTGATAAAATATAAAATGAATTTTTTTAAAAGGTATATCACTTCAATTATATATAAATTAATCCAATTTAAGTCATTTTATTCTTTTAATATTTATTTTTTATATAAAAAATTGTAATATTTTGATCATTTTCATTTTAAAAATATTCTTTCTCATCATGTTTGTGAGATTAATTTTATATTAAATATTTCAAATTATGTTAATTTAATTTGAAAATATTGGTTATATATTTGTAATCTACATAATTTATAATTTTTAACAAGGTTATCTTATGTTATGAAAAAATGCATTATAAATTAATTATAGCAGTTAATGTTAAAATGAGTTTAAAATGTGTTAAATAAAAAGACAAGGGTACAAATGACCAATTCACATGTTCAAAAACTATTGTATAGACAAATTTTGAACCTTAAAACACAATTTTTCATTAATGGACTATTTATTCCCCTTGTAACAAAACAAATGTTGTTGAAATCACTTCTCTTCAAAATGCCATGTGTGTCCTCTATCCCACTTATAAAAGGTTACACCCTCCTCACTATTATTCACACTACAAAACTTCTTTTTTTCAGAAAAAAGATATAAAAATTACTCATAAAAATCCATAGACTAATGGTATAAGACTTATATTTGGTAAAAAAATATACCTAGGAAGGAATTTTGTTGAAACGTAAGGAGGATACATAAAGAATTGGTAACATTTGTCAATGAGAATTTTTATTTTAAATCATTATCCAACAAAACAAAACTTATCAAACCATTATTATTTTATAAAATGAGTATCTTACATATATATATATATATATATATATATGCAAATTTAATATCCTAAATCATTTCCCTCTTCCATCAAATGGGTTATAAAATCATTATCGTGTTTAGGGCGAACAACTTCCTTCTGAACAAATGACTTTTTTTCCATTACCACCTCTCAAGGATAGGTATGATGATGAATATATAGAATATATATGATATTTATAAAATAATTATATATCTTTATTAATTCTATTATATATTACTTTTTATATTCTATTCAGTTTGGGATAGAATAACATTGCTCATGTATACGACAGACTATCGCCTCGCGAAGCGATACAATTTAATTGTTTTTTCACCAAAACATTACATGGATGGTAATAAGGGTAATGAAAATTAATATATGTGATAAACATGAAACAAATATTTTATTAATTTCATATATTTCATTCTGGTAATATAGTATATCTTTTTATATTTTTACACTAAACAGTTGATAAAATCATTCTTGTATATCTGGACTACTGCCTTCACGAATAGATGTGACTCTCTTTTCATCACCAAATCTCAACGATGATATATATAATTTTTTAAAATAATAACACGTAATATATTATGTTATTATAATTATATAATTATAATTTAATACTAACCTACTTTCCATAATGATCATTGAAAAAAGGGACTGTTACTAATTTTTGTGTATAATATACTTTATCCATGATTGAAACATATAAAATTTTTCATAAACATATTTATTGATTGGTTTTAAAAGTATATTTGAGGTATAAATATGATAATTATTTAATAATTTTTGTTCCATATATGTTTGATTGATGAACTCTCTAACCATAGTCTAACTACCAATGTCATTTTTGGACATATAAGTAAAATATAGTTAAAACTTATGATATAAACTAGATTGATTTTGTAATCATATATAACATGGTAATAAGGTAAATAAAATAAAATTACACATTAATTTTTTTTAATATTGTAAATAATGAATTTAATAATATTATTAATGTAGATAAAGAACAAGCCTGACAAATCAAACTCACTGTAAGGGTTCTCTCATCACACTTTTAGTTTTCTGAGATATATTCCACATTCACCAGTTATTCTGTGGTGTGTTCTATATACTTCACAAGAATTTATTTTATTATTATTATACAAAAATTAGGGATTTACATGTCGATTTTAGGTTCTCTCCTTTCTGGGGTTTAAGGTTTTAATGTTACCAAAGAAGTACATGATTTTGTCTTACTTGTTTTTCTTTGTGATGTATGTTTTGTTATATACCTATTTTTCTTAATGAGGTGCACATATTGCCTCATTCAAATTTTATATAATGCATCTAATTATTTAAATTAAATTATATGTTTAATTTAATGTTGTTATTTCATGTCCATTATGATTCAATTTTAGTAAAGTTGTAAGAGTCTTAAGTTATAATCTCAATTTTTTTGGGATTATTTATGAGTATGCATTCATTAATGAAATCTTATAATCCGTATCTCAAGAAACAAATTACATATCGTATAAACTGGTTATTTTTGATATTTACAGGTAATAGTAAAATTTTCCACTCTTTGGTAATTAAAATAAAATAGAATGTTTTTTATATAAATCTAACTTTATTTCTCTCTTAGGTTGTAAATAGATTTAATTTCGAAAATGATGTGCCCAAAATATTCTTTAAATTATTTTTAATATAATAATATTTTTTAAAATATATTCCTAACAATGTTTCATCTTTTAAAAAAAATTAATGAATATTCATGTCATTTAAAAAAAACTTACTTGGATTTTACCAAAAATGTGAAATGAATATTTATGTCATTTTATAAATAAAGAACTTTTATAACATTGTTACAATTAAAGAGGAATGTTACTTTTAATCTCTATGGAATGTAAAAATTAACCTCCATCATGATGGACATTTCATTGAATCTTCCTTTGTAAATTTACACAGATATTTTCAAATAATATTTTTTATTAATATTGTGGAAATTAATAGTTGTTAAAAGTGGTTTTCAAAGAAATATATTTTTAAAAATTTTGATTTTAAAAAAGATTTTTACCAGATAAAGGAATATTAATATAAGAAATTTCTTAAATCATTTTTAAAACATCTATTATATGTTTCCATAGTTGTTTTCAATGAAGATAATTTTTACAATATTTTATGAGTTGTTATATTTTTAAAAGGGATTTAAAAATGTTTTTCCTATAAATTGTTTTTATTAATATTTTAATGGGTTTTTGATTCCTAAATATCAAAACCTTTGTTATTAATTATGATAAATTGTGGATATTTTTTCTTAATATCATCCTGATATTTTCCATTGATGTATTAAGATTATTTCAAAGACATTATTATGAAACCCATTTCTTTTCTATCAGTAAATCATGTTTCAAAGATATTTTTATGGAATCCAGTTATTTTCCCTGATTTCATCATGTTAAAAAGATATAAAAAAGAAACCTATTTATTTTTCATCAATTAGTCTGGTTATATATGACAAAATATTGTTTCTATGATTTTTATAACAAATTCACTATATAATTTTTTCAGGTTGGGGTTGACAGATAGTATATTTGATGGGTGTGCCCAAACAGCTCTAGGTGAGCCCTTTATTCTTATAAGATGGGTGGGAACATATATCACTCAAATAAATTTGTTAATAATTATTTTTTCTGAATAATTATATTGGATGTCGTACATATGGTTATTTAAAATTTGTGTATTCTATTAGTGTTAAATGAAAATTATTTCTTAAGATAACAAGATGATTATTCTATGCTTATTATGGGATAATGATGTTTCATTTGATCAAGATTAATATCACATGGTTCTGGATTTTTGATTCTTATGACTATTTCCATTATTAAATCCTTATGACTTGTTTTAGATTTTATTATCCACAAATTTATGGGTATGGATATTCTTATGTTATACTAATGAGCTTGGATTACATCAACAAACCCTTATGCTCTTCTTATGATCACTAATGAAAATCATTTGTTAAGGATTATTTTTTCCCTTAATGATCATTTTTCTCACCCATATTATGTTTAATATTCCTATGTTTATAAATAATGTGGTTTAATGAATTTTTTTCATAATGGGATTTCATTCGGATAATGATGATGGAAAAATTCTAAATAAGATAATCCAGTTTATGTGGGAGAAATGTTCATTTAATGACATGAGTGTGGTTTATGAAAGAGTTTTCTCTATTTATCCAAAACCATACAACAAAAATATCCTTACGAGTATAAGTGATCTTGTTTTTCATTTTGATGTTATAAGGCTTGGAGGGAAAAAAATTGGGTCATAATTATTAGTATCAATGTCATAAATGTAATGTTTATGTTTTAACATCTGATATGTGAATGCAGGTTCAAGTATATAATAAATAATAAATAGAAATGTGATTTATATAATAATAAATGATCATTGATACCTAAAAATTAAGACACTCATAAATAAATATACAAATATTATATTTCTCCAACCCCATGCATTAATTAAGATATAAATCACTTTTAATTTTTTACAGATAGATTAAAATTTATAATTTGGGGCTAGGAATGAATGTGGTGGATGTTTGTCTTCGTGAACCACTCCTATTCAGTGAATTGGAAGAGTTTTGTGATCCTATATAGGGTTTTTCATAGAATACCGAATATTGAAATGAACTATTTATACCCTAAATTCTAACATTAACCTTCTATTGTTAAAATTTATTAATTAATTTTCAATTTTAAAGAATTCCTAACCTAATATGAGTATATAATGTATATGTGTTTTATTATATTCTATATCAAAGATATAATTTTTCATAGGGGTATATCACTGGATAGACCAGGGTGGATCTAGTTATTCCTGTATAGGCTGATCCCAAAAAGTCCCAATTCAATTATACTCCCATATAATAGAGGCTCTAGTAGTTGAGCATATTCCAGTCAATATTATAAGTGAATTGGTTTATTGGATGACCCACATTTGTAATTAAGATTAACAACATTTAGAAAATGAATGTTTATAATGAATATTACCTCTTAAACAAATAATAATTACAAAATAGATGTTTTATATTTATCAAATAAATAAAAATCATATATTATTGAATTAATAATACTATATTAATTTGAATAATAAAAAATTTATTATTAGCCTTATGGTTTACCAAAAAAATGATGAGTTGAGTACACTTATTCACAAATGATTGTTTCCCTATTAAATTTTAAAACTAATTAAATGAAAAATATGATTTCTCAGTCAAATATAACCAATAAATATGGGTTTATGGGTTGGAAATAGAGACCTGAACCCTGTTAATAACCCCAAGACGTATTCTAGAATGATGTGGTTCATTACTCACACAATGATTTACTCAATCACCCTATATGGTTTGTTATAATCATATTTTATTGATACGCCAAATTTTTTTTTATTAAATATCTATAACCTATAATGAATCAAATATTTACTGAGGCATCACATCAATTGATCTTCTTAAAAATAATTTCATCAAAAAACTTTCCTATATTGTAAAATTTATTTTAAACATTACAAAAACTATTCATTTGAGTAACATCAGTAGTTTTATCAATGACCAATAATTTATTCCATTGTAAAATCTATCATTTACCTTTATTTCAAAAAACATTATAAATATCTATTTCATAAATAGGTCATAATAAGAATTTTTTTATCACATATAAGGAGGAAATATAATTTAAACCTGTTTAATAGTTTCCACGAACTATTTATCAATTTCATTATCAAATTATTTATTTAATTGTGAAACGTTTTGTGGAGATGAAAGATAAATTTAAGGATAAAGGGAATCATCAATGATATCACTATTTCCTCTATTGGGTCACAATTTAGTGTTACTATTACTCAATGTTTTGGATGGTTTATAAGAATAATTATAAGATAATGGTTCTCCATTGGTTGTTTCATTAAAGGAATTAATAGTTGGATACCCATGTTTGGAACCATTTTTATGTGTGATAAAATTCAAATTACATTTTTCAACTGGATTTATAATTGGTTTAGAAGGTAACACACTATAACTTTGTATCTAGATCTATCTTAGACAACATTCTAGTTGTCCCACATATTTCCTAATGCTATAGTGGGATTATCAGGTAGTTTACTAGAATCATCAATTATTTTCAACTATTGACATCATCGAATATTTCCAATTGTGATCATATTTATATTTAATTGGATTTTTATTTTGGGATGGTGGAGGTAGTGGTTGAATTCCATTTCTAAGATGATACAAATTATGATTAATACATGAATTGTTTCCTCAATTTTAATACTAAGGTTGTGTTTTCCACCATTGATTAATTTATGACCTAATTGTTTTTTTATTGAAAGGGGTTTCGTTATTAAATCGATTCCTTTGAAATATACAAGTATAAAATGAAAAATAATCTTATTGTTTCTTTAAATGGTCAAAAAATGTGTTTCCACACAAAAAATCCCTCAAATGTTTAATGTATCTATAGATTATGAAGTGGCTAATGTTGTTCTATTTTTTCCAATATTTTATAAATTTGACCAATTTTATTTTCCATATTTTATTCTATGAGGGAGATTTTTACCTTTTTTACTCCTCAAGTGGGCATTATAACTTGTGTCCTAAATTATTTTCCATTTTGGGTCATGTTGGCTAGGAATTCCTTGTTTAAAGTAAGGGTTTTATCCACTAGAGTAAAACAAGATACAAATTCAATAATTCCATGATCTATAGGGAAAAACATATTTATAAAGAGTCAATTTTGGTTGGTCCCACCCTTATAAAGGGTAATAAAATAGTATAAAAACCGTTGAATACAGGATTAAGAAGAATGGGGGGACTTGACAATAATGATGTATTTTTCAAATAATTAGGGTTTTGTGGAGGATCACATCATATTAAACCCTTTATGGTTTTTATGTGGGTCCTCATTGAGAAGACTATGAAATTTACGGAGGTGCTAGATAAGCCTAGATATTAGATAAAAGATTGATGAATCTTGGGGATATTTGATATATTAATATTGGATCTCTATATCAGGGAAATTTAATTATTTTATAGAATTATTATTTATTTCCTTGATTTGATGATTTTGATTAGGTCTACATTTTGGTTTGTTAGATATCTCTTCTTTTTATTCTAGATTTTCTTACTTGGTTTCAGTTTATTGATCTATACATACAACCAAATGTTTTATATTAATATGTTTTTAATTTCAATATAAATTTCAATGTACTTATATTTTAAATACAATTTTATAAATTAATTAATAGTGATAATAATGAAAATTATTTTTTAAATATGTCGTAAACAATTATCTTACAATATATGAGTTAAATAAAGAAGGTAAAAAATTGGAAATAATGGGAAATGAGAAAATTATGAATAGAAATAATATAATAGAAATAATATAAAATAAAGTGATTACAATGAATGAATTTTTAGTGTATATATATATATATAGTCTTAATATGTCATTTATGGTTTGATGGTCATTAAAACCCTTTATAAAAATCTCAGTTTTAATTTATTTATTTAAATCCTGTTTTTGCACCCAATATACGTAAAATATATATTGTTAATTGGATGAAATTAAAAGAAAAAAATGAAAAGTAATAAATACCAATATAATTTAGTATTACCTTCTATAAAAATGATTCAATTTTTTGTTATTAGTTTCATAATGGATTACATGAGTTTTTTTACATAATTTTTTAGTTGTAAAATAATCCCTAAGTGTATACATAATAAAGCCATGGATAATAAATTAATTAAAAATGAATTTTGGGAAATAAAATTAATTGGAATAAGTTATTGGTTTGAGTTCAATTAATAATTCTTATTCATGAAAATATTCCAAGAAACTAATGATTTGATGTTATGATTGAATCATAATCATCTTAATGGAATACCTTAATGAACATAATTCATTGATTCAAGGGAAGGTTTTAAATATTGTAATACATAAATTATAACACCTATAATTATATATTATTGATTTTATTCTTGTATATGTCCTATAATTTTGTTATAAAACTGTGAGATCCCTTGGAAACCACAAAGAATCATACATTTGGGTCCAACATCATATTAAAAAATCATCATGGAAATATTTTTATAACATTATATCTAATTTATATATTTTTGAGCATTGTATCGTCGCATAAAAATTGAAATTTCTTGATCTAACTTATATGGAATCAATCATTTAATTTGAGTTAAAAAAACAAAATTATTGAGAGAAGTATCAAAATTAAGAACGAGAGTTTGAATCATCACGTCTATAGTGATATTTTTAATATGAGAGTGAAATAATAGTAAAACACTCAATATGTAAAATATAAATGTAATAATAAAAGATATAAACTAATAATTAACATTATTATTCAATAAAATAAATGATCTCACAAATTTTATAAATTATGTTCCTCTATGGGTGATCCCAGGCAAGGTAAAACCACATCAAATGGAGAAGAATTAAAAATGAATAAATAGATTCTCCAATATTATACCTTTAACCAAATGGTTTATTATTAATTAGTAACTAGTTGAAATATGTATTTTATTAAAAATTAATATAATACTATCTTGAAATAATTCAATGGACTAGGTGAGGCAAGTGAGCTATCATATGTAATTTCCCTCATCGAATTTATTTGAATTGAAAATTATCGTTTTATAAAATTCATCATTTTTTTATTGCTAGGATTTTATTTCATTCAAATAGAATTGGAATATTTTCAATGGAATTTGAATCATTCAAGTTGGATTATGTTATCCCTAATTATATATCATCTATTAATGTTTTTTATAAACTTACTTTCCAAGAAATTATTTTTTTGCCTCCACATTACATTATGTGGAATAATTTGGATCCTGATATAGTTCATTTAATTTTAACAAGACTATGAGTGAATATAACAAATAAAAATAAAATATTCAATTTGGGTTAGTTTAGGTAATGTTTTTTTCAAAAAAAACCAATTTTTTTCCCTTCCATGAAAATATTAAAGCGGCCGAATTTTCTCCTTTAGTGTAATTTCAATAAATAAATTAAATATGTTATTATAATGGAAATTTCATTAATTATGGGATACTAAAACTTAAAAATAATTTAAAATAGAATTTTATCGGTGAAAATATATGAAGATTCATTTTGTGATCAATGTTTGTACTTAAAAGATAATTCATTAATTACTAAAAAATTCTGCATTTTTCAATAAATTAATTTAAAAAATAAACTTGGAATGTTTATTACAACTCATATGAAATAAATATATTTTTTTAAGTTATTATAAAGTGACTTGTGTAATTTTAATTAAAATTTAAAAAACAATTATTAAAATTAATGATAAGAGTTTTGAAAACAAATATTAATTTATATTAAATATAGAAAATCAATATTAAATTATTAGGGTTTTAAATATAAATTCTATGTGATTTCTTAGTCATAAGTCATTGAATATCTACATGATAATTTATATTTTTGACAAAATCAGGAAACATTATTTTCAAACTTTAAATACATTTTTTTATCAATATTTTTGAGTCGTGACTATTATATTAATATTTGATACAATTAATTGGTCCAATTTATATAGTTTTTCACCAACCATTTATACAACTTATGGTCCTATGAATTTGATTCATAACCTGGTTTTATGTTTCTCTAATGTTTTATACACTAAAATTACAGAGAAAATGAAAGGTAGATAATGGATGATATACTTATAGAAGAGGAATGATATTTATTTTTAGGATTTTATTGATATATTATAAGTGATTAAAAAGTTCATAAATGTTTCACATACATTGAATTAAAAATTATTTTCTAGAATATTCATTTTTATTGAGTTAAATTTTTAATTTTTATTTTTTGGTTCATTGATTTCATGATTAAGGGATCGAGATGAAAAGGGTGGAGAGAGTAGTGGGTGGAATGGAAGGATGGTGGTATAAACATGGATATAGTGGGAGGGAGAGACGTAAAATAACCAATATGTCCATATAAATATATTAAAATTTATCTATGGGGTGGGTGAAATAAATGTAATGATTATCTCTATGTTTATAGTCTAGGAATATTAAATTTATTCATATTTGTATTAAGGATATCTTTGATGTGTGTTTTTTTATAATTAATAATATTTAAATAGAAAACCACTATATTCGAATTTACTACCAAGGGAGAACCTGATTATGGATGTGGTGATAGGTTTGACTTTTATGTCATGTAGTTGTATTTTTAGGTTTGGGGATGTTGTTTAGATATGGGAAAGCTTTATTCCCCCATCCATTTCTTTTATTCATGTACATTTTCTTTCCCATTATTAAATTTTCTTAGTTTCATCCTCTAACAGAGCTTATATGGTATAGATATCATAATTATATGATTTTTAATGATTAGAAAAAAGGTTAATGTGATATTATTTTATGAGAAATAATTTTGTTTAGAAATATTTTCATGTTTTTAAGAATTTCTTTTCTATGTTTCCCAAAAGATATTTCAAGGTGTGAATATAGATTTCATTATAAAAAGATGGCATCTTAAAAAATTAAAATCACCTTAGTGAAAATCATACTAATTAGTATGAAAACTGAATAAAAATGACTTGATATATTATTAATATTTCTCAAAATCACTAATAAATAAAAAGACAAAAACATTTAATATTATATTAGATTTTAAAAAAAATTTACTAACAAAAAAACAAATTTAACACTATAATATACTATTTATTTGAGTGTAAAATATTTTTTTTCAAAAATGGATCTAGATTATTTTGTAAAAAAACATATCCTTCAAATAATTTGTTAATGTGATTTTCATTAGAGGATAAATATATTAAATTAATAGATTAAACAATGATTCAAAATTTGAACATAATATAAATAAATAGTTTTTTGTATATAAAATATACCATAATTCATTCTCCTTGTTATAAAACATTTCATTTTAGTAACTAAATTATTGGATTTTTTTTATACTCAATAAGAAATTCTACATCCCTAACCAAGTAAATTATAGTGAAAACAGTAATATAGGTTAAATATTTAGAATATTTTTCAAAATCACTTAAGAAAAATAAGGAATATTGTATATGAATAATAAAAATGTTTAGAAACACAATTACTTTTAACATAATGGGAGAAACTATAAATAATATTAAAAAGTATAATATAAAGGATATTAAAATCTAAAACACTACCAAGATAGAGTAAAAGAATATAATGTTTTAACATTTATATCCATTCAATCAATGAAGAGGATAAATATATCAATGTATTGTTTCATATAATAACCTCATTGATATTATTATGTAATTTTTAGGAGAGATATTTATATATATTTTTAGAAAACTTTATGTCATGATTTTTTTATTTGTCATAAATAGAAAAAGAAAAAAAACATATAATAAAAAATTCTATCTCATATAATTTTTTTTATTGAAAAATATATTTATTTAAGAATGATAAAAAATATTCCTTAGAGTAGATGATCTTGTTTTACATCATCCATAAAATCATTGTATTAAATAAAATTTAATTAGTGTTAGTGACCATGATTTCTAATTAATTTTAACTGTATTTAATATTAGTCTTGCTATCATGAATGGAATTTGTGTTCTGTTACATGCCCTTACTAATTAATAGGTGAAATGACCAACCATTCCTCTACTAGGATGGGGACGAACAAATAGTAAAATGGTATCAACTTATGGGATGGGGTGAATTTCATAAAAATAGATTCTGACTCCAGCCAATAATTTAATAGCATTCACCATGAAAAAAATAAATAATCATCAATAATTTTATATTATTCACACATTTTTGTCACATTTCTCAAAAAAAATTAACCTAATGTAATAGAACACCATAAAAACTAAGTAAATAAATTATTACACATATGATATATAAAATAAAACTAAAAAATTGGAAAAGCAATATGGTCCCCTTGATATTTAATTTGATAAATTCCATCGACTCTACCATTAGTCAATAGTGTCCATGGGCAACTACCAAATGCACATTACAATATGTATGATGTTGACATGTGTATATATAGGGGTGATCAATAATACATTGTATAGTCATAAAATCTAATGATTCAACTCTAATATAATAATAGTGTATATATTAAATATCAATATATAATAAATAAAAACAAATAAATCAAAAGTATAATGTCAATGATCCAAAATAAAATCATATCACAACTATATCAATTCAGTTTCTTAATCACAATGATATTACCTTAATATTCCGGATTTATATCACATTAATGCTATCTAAAAATCAATATAAGCATTATCATCATATATATATATATATTACACTATAATTATATAATTAAAATAACAATCCTCCCCCACCCAACAAACAATCTATATCATTACGGAGATATCTAAGAGCCTGGACTCTGAACTAATAAATATGTCCAACTCGTAGTTATAATATGTGGTGGAAACAATCATAACTATTTATCCACCTATGGATACAAAAAATAATCTCATTTTCAAATGATATTGAAACTGATCAACTCAAAATGTTGATGGTATGTGTTAATCCTATCCCAAACTCCATAGTCCTCTTCATCAACATGAAGAAGAAGAGATATGTTGCTACATCCTAAGACTTTATAACATATTTTTCTTTAACCGATAAATGTATTTGAAAACTAATGAAACCAAAAATCTGAAAATTATTTGAATAATTTTGATAAATTATAAAATTAAGCACATCATAAGGTATATAAATTAATTATATTTGTTGAAAATAATTTTTAATTCACATTAGAAATATTATTGTTCCTCAATAACTATTTTCAAATATGTTGATTACAATAATTATTTTCAAATTATATATTTTACATAAAATTTATTTCATAGTATTAATCATATGAATTTTTTTACATAATTATAAAATTATTTCAATAGTTATCACTTGGTTATAATTAAAAATAAATGTAATTGAAGGTAAAAAAAATGTTTTTTCTTAAAAATTATTTTCTATGAAAAATGAGTTTTTATCTTAATAAATTAAAATAATAACTAATGATAAAATAATTTATTGACTATTTTAGATAATTTATTAAATTAAATAGTATGACATTAATCTTCTAGTTTTTTAAAAGAAATGAAATGGAATAAATTCAGTTTTATATTTAAAAATGAATTTTTAAAACGTTTCTGTTGTGTTTTGCATATTTATTTTAATATCAATATTTTGAACATAAAATAACTGAATTTTATAAAATTATTTACTTATTTTTAATTAAATTTACAAAAATTTCCATTTTTTGGCTTCATTTTAGGCTATAAATATTAGTAACAATGGTAAAACAATTTAATTATGGTCTTGTTTAAAAGTGATAATGAGTGGATAAACTAAATATACAGGGGTTAAAATAAGATTAAAACATAGATAGATCATATTGTTTGAATTTATTATTCTTACCCATATCATTTATTAATATTTTGGTTTCCTTGGTTCCACATTCAATTGAATATGGATTTGTTATATTTTAATGTTTTAGGTTTTTACACATTTGAAACCCACCTCACAGATAAAGGGGAACCTCATATATTCACTCAATCAGGAAAATGTATTCCTATGTATCATAAAAAAATTTAAATTATTTCCATAACTTCCATAACCAAGTCCTAGATATTTTATTCTTCCAAAAATACTAATCATTTTGGGCTTAAGGAGTAAGCCAACGGAGGTTTCCCAAAGAATAATTAATTATCATCAACTATTTATTTTGAGTTTCTCTCTTCCTTAGTCTCATATAAATATTATATAACCATGTTAACTTGATTATATTAGGATCACTAATATACTAAATTATTTTTATGTTAACAGTAAAACCTTGTTCTACATTCTTTCCCTCTTATGAAAAATGTTAACTTAGTTCATGTGTATATACTAACTACCAACACCACAAATTGATGTGAATAATTTACATATTTATTATACAAGGATGTTAATATGAATATATTAAATTAATATATATTATATATATGATATTATTATTATTATTGAGGATATATTATTATTTAACATTCTTTCTTTCTATTCATTTAAAAATAAAAACATTACTCATGTGTATGAATGAGCTATTATCTCCATGAGGTGATGTAATTCATTTTTCCTTATTTAATTATATAAATGATTATAACAGTGTATAATGTGTATAAATATTATACATAAATTTTTTTTAATATTTTTTATTTGATGAAATCATGAAACATTTATAAGGAATGGAACCATCAAAATAAAAAATGCATTAAAACCAATCATTTTTTCACATGAATATTGATTTTAATGTGGAATTATTAGTATAAGGGAAGTTTTAAATTTTAAGGTAATTTTATATTTTTTTATTAGCATGATCATATTAGCATCAAAACTTGGATTCCACTGAATAGTTCCATGAGATGGTGGCCATAAGACCTCATGATCACCTTCTTGAATACTAGAGGCTTCCAACTAACAACAAGGACCTAGTGTGTCTTCATGGGGAGACTACACTACTAAAGGTTAGAGTGTAGGGAAAAAATACATAAAAACTTTGAAATAATATAATTAGACACTATTTTACTAGCCATGTAACCCTCATAGTGGAAATTGTAATATCAAACTTATATGAGTGGAACAATATTAAATAATCAAGCAAGATAATGAAATAACTGGTGAAGATACGTAATGTGTATATAAAAATGGTATTGATCCACATGTAGTTATACACAAAATGAGTATAGGGGAAATATAAGATACATTCATATAACACATTCTATATAAAAATAATGAATAGACAAAAAACTGATACATATTTCATCCTGATCATAGGCTTAGTCCTCTACCCCTTAGCTCGATCATAGAACTATAAATCAAGCCTCATAAGATAGAAAATTCCCTTTAATATGTGTATTCATGATGATATTAGGTCCCTCTGGAATTAATAGGGGATAGATGTGGGTGGGGGGGGGGGTAAAAAGTCTTTTTTTGATTTATTATGACAAAATATAATTTATTAGAGTTATATAATAGAGTTAAAATATTTAAGTGAAATAAAAAAGATAGAAAATTAGAGTTATATAGAGGTTTGGATCACCAAGAACCTAGTCCCATATTTAATCTCTTATACTCCTAGAGGATATTGATATGCACTATATCCTCACATGTTAATGGGGATGAGAACCAAATTACACACAATTACTAATGTCTCTTTTTTTCACTAGGTGGTATAACATAACCTACCTTTTTCAAACCTAGTTGTTTCAAACATGGCTTCTGATATATTCACAAAAAAAATTCCTTTTTTATGGTAGGAATAACCCAACCTTCCATTTATATTGGAGTAATAAACCAATGCATGCTTTTAGAAGGGAAAATATAATACTAGGAGTCTATAGAATAAATAGGTGAATGGAATAATTACAACAGATGAATAATTGAAAAAAATTAAATAATAGTTTAAAATATGATGATGAAACTAATTTCATCTCATGTTATATGATAACCTTATTGGAGGAAGATAAAGATGATTAAAAACCTTGGTGATCATAATAGAAAATGGGATGTTAGAGAAATTTCTTGATCAATTTGAGAGTAGTAGGAAATTATATCATATCCTTTTCAAATGATCATCTAAACAGGTACATTTTTTATCCATGATGCAATCTCCTGAGCAATTAAATCAAAGATCTATATGATCATGTCGGTATCAAATATATGCATTAGAAATTCAAGTGTTTGACCTTAAAATAATAATATTGTATCATTATTCTATTGAATTCTCCCTAAACAGAGAAACACATTCAACCTAATATTAATTCATGAAATATTTAATTTAATATTTTTTATATTAATATTAATATTTATTAATAAAATAAAAATAGAAAATTAATTTAAATAATAATATAATTCTAAAATATTATTCATTGATAAGAATGCAAGAAAAATATGCACAATAAGAAGACATTATGCATGTGCATATATAATTAAAAAATTGTTGAATAATTTTTTAAATAATGTTGAAATTGTAATTAACAAAAAATAATACACATTTTTATTATAATTCCTTTTACCAAATTTACCTAAATTATGAAAATAAAAATTTTGAAAAATAATTTTAATTTAAGGGAGATACATTTATCATCATTGAGAACATAGAGAGGGGATATATTTCTCACTATGAGAAACATAGAATGGTGAGACATTTATCAAATTTGGAAATTTCTATTGGTGATACATTACTCACCATTAGAAAAGTGTAGCGGCGAGAAATATTTCACCATTAGAAATGAATAATGGTGGAAAAATAGAACTTTACGTTCCATTTTTTTATCAAAAATAATATGAATTAATAAAAAAAATAAACATTACTCTTCCTTGGGTTTCCAATAATGAAATCTGTCTCACTATTGGGTTCTAGTGACGACTCATGTCTCGCCACTGGGTTCCAACCGTGGCTTTTTTGAAAACATAACCAAACAAATGGTACAAACATAAAAGTGAATAACTATACATATATTTTAAAAAGAAGCAGAAAATAATATAAATTTGAATAGAATAAATTGAAACATAAATAATTCCATACCTCTATTCTCTTGGATGAATAAAAATATGAATAAGCAGCTGGTAATTAGGATGAAAATAAAAGAATGTTTTTTGATAAAAATAATATAAAAGATTGAAATGATCGAAAATTTAATAAAATTTTGATATGAGAGTCAAGTACAACATTGAAGGATTGATTCTATGATTATTATAGGTTAAATAAGCAATGGAAAAAAGAATTCTAATATAGTTAAAAAATAAAAATATAATCATATAATAATTATGAGATCATTCAGTAGATTGATGAAGTCTACTCCCATCGGAAATGTGCTAAAAATTAAAGAATCAAACAGAAAATTATGATATGGAATCAAATTAAATAAATCGTGTTTTTCTATAAGAAAAATAAACAATTAATGCAACAAAGAGAATGATGTACTGCATGATAGAAAAAACATTATTTTTGTAAGAGGTTAAACAAAATTCAACCAAGGAAATGAACCCCAATGGTTAGTATATTTACTCACCATTGATCTCCTAACGGTGAGTCAGTGACTCACCATTGGGTTACAAGGGTGATTAAAATTAAAAACCATTGGATAAATTTTTCACTGGTGAAAACCCTCACCATTAGTTAAAACCAACAGTTTCAAGATAATAATTGTTGGATTAAAAATAAATGGTGTCAAAATATATACCCATTGATTAAAAACCAATGGTGTATAAATATCTCACTATTCGATAAAAACTAATGGTGTCATAAAACACTCATCATGAACCTAAAAAATAATCCAAAACCAAATGATTAATTCACAAGCTTCAAGAAACTAGGAAAATATTATTGGATACACTATGAAGTGTGTCAAATATCTATAGACTGAACAGTCACCCAAGGAGAAAATAATTTGAATGAATAAATGAGATGATGTAGTACATAATAGATAAGAAATAATAGAGAACTTGCGATGAGGAGGATGAAATAGAGACATTACATCGAATTATATAAGATTATGTTTCTAGAGAATCAACCAAGGAAGAAAAATGATAGGTCAGATGTCGAAGATGAACGAAGAAGGAAAGGTGGGTGGGAGAGAAGACAACTTGTGGGAGTTCAAAAAATCGAGCATGTAGGATAAAATGGATAATTAGATGGTTGATAAAAATATAGAAGATCGAATGGATATGAAATACATTTCCACTATTCGAGAATGAGAAGGATAGATGATGGATTTATAATGAAGATCAAATCGACAGGGGAAGGAAAAAGGTAGATCTGATGGCCCAAATTTGATATCATCCAAAAATCAGCTTCCCATATGGAAACCAAAATGTTGAATTCCACTAGTATATAAACCATGATGTGGTTTATATTCTCCAAATCTAAAACAAGCATGAAAATAACATATTAGTCTTACGATCCATGTAGTCACTCTAATACTAGGGTCTGTACACATGGTGAGACCTTCAATTATGTGGTGTGGTTGTGGTTAAACACGAAAAGGCTTACACATACTGATAATTTTTTCATAAAAAATAAAAATATAATTTAAAAAATAACAAAAAAATGAATATATGTACATATGAAATAATTTTTTAAAAAATTGTTATAAATAAAATATTGTGTAATTTTAAGGGAAAAAGTAAATTACATCTATATAGATTATGAATACATATAGGAGATAAAAATATATATTTCCTTTTAAATAAAAATAAATTTAATTATTTTTTATGTATGTTTAATTTATAAAAACAAGAAGAGATTTGAAATAGTTGATACACATTTTAAAACAATCTCCCCTTTTTATCAATTAAAAAACATAATATTTATTAAATTTTCAATAATCTAAAATAGAAAATTATAAAATATTCAAAAATGTTCGCCACTTTTTTGTAATTTATAAAAATGTAAAACATTAAAAAATACTGAATGTACCAAATTGAATAAATATATTTAAGTACCTTATTTTAAATTTTTATTTTATTTTTTGACACTTATATTTTAAACAATATGATCTAATAATCCTTTATACACAGTATAAAAGTATCCTTGATAATTAAAAAATCATTTAAAGTTGCGAAGTTCAATAATGTTATGTCATTTAATAATAATTAATCAAAATATAATAAAGAACATTCAATTATAGAATATATACAACAAAAATAAAATTAATTTATCATAATAGTAATTATAATAAAAAAATATATAATCTTTTAGAACAGTTAATGAAAAAACTACAGTAATATATAAAATAGATACTCAAATTTAAACAAAAATCAACCACTACAAAATTAAAAAAAATATAATATTCAATTAAAAAATAATTTAGATAGAGTTATTTTGGGAAAGAAATTTAAATAGAATAGTTTAATTACAATTAAATCATAATGGTTAATATATAAAATTACATTTACTCAAAACAAAAAATTTATTCTTTTATATGTTAATTTTAAGGATAATAAAAGAACATAACATTGTTACATCCAATGAAAAACTAATTTTCCTGAATAGAATTTATAAAAAAAAACATTTTAAAAAGAAATAACTAATTTCTTTTATTTTTAAGGTTTTAAATAACAAACACCATGTGAGTTTAAGAAATTAATTATTAGTTTTAAAAACAAATAAAAAAATTATTATCAAAATTAAATCAAATATAGAATAAATTGTTTATTTATAAAAATTCAATATTTTAAATATATTTCAACTAAGAATTAAGAAAATATAAAATATAAAGTACATAATAAATGTAAAAGTGTGTTAATGAGTTCCCCATATAGGTTTTTGAAATTTTTATTCATATAGAATTTGGAATGTTAGGGTTACATTAAGAAATTTTGAACACTTATTTAAACATACATAACATAACATTATTTAATATAAAAAATGGTCAACTCCCCCTAAATTTATGAATCATTAAATAATTATAGAAAAATAATATTGAAACATTTTATAAAAAAGAAAAAAATATAATCAAAATATTTAGAACAATATTCTTAACTATTTAAACTAAAATAATTTCACATTCTTTGGAAAAAAAATATAGAAATTAAAGCACGTTTCTTGAATAAAAAATTAAATTATTTAATGAAAAGATATCATATATTTTCTAATCATGTGTATCTACTTATATAATATTATATATTATGAAACATGGTTAAATATTAACTTATCGAGACCTAATGAGCAGCTTTGGTTCAATGGATTTGAAACACACTTTTGGAGCTAATACAGTCTATATACCATCAACTTTAGAACTCATAAAGCATGATTCATTTGAAACAAATCAAGAAGATGGTTGTTTTAGTGAAAAAAATTGTTTGGGTCAAACAAGATTATTAAAAAAATATTTAGTTACCCATAAAAGTGCGAGATATATATTACATGGTAATCTAGAAGACATGTTTTTAGAAATGAAAGTCTTAGTATGACCTAATGACTTAGTAATATTTAAAGAACATTTATTTTCATAATTCCATTTCATGTTGATATTAATGAATGTTACACTTAAAATATTCCCAATTATTTCTCAATAAATATTTTTATACATCTAAGGAACATGAGTATTATAGCCACAAAACGTTTTACCATATTTGGTTTTTTTGGGGCCATTATTTTATCAAATTTTCATAGCCTCCAACAAAGAATGATAGGGTTTCCTTTAAAAATGTAATTTAATTTTTATGTTTTTCATTCTCATTATAAAAAATTATATGTCATCAGACATTTTTTATTTGAAAATTATCTATAATTTTTATGTTTTTTTCTAGGTTTCAGATTATCTCATTATTTATCAATTTTATCTAAATCATCAAAGAAAATTTTAAATATTCTGTATTGATCATCATAAATTTCTGACAGGAAATATTCTATTAAAAATTTCTCATCTTTAACATTTATCAGGTAAAAATATACATCAAATTTCTATTCGAAATTATTGAAAATTGAATCATATATTTTATATTTTCTTCTATAATCTTGTTATTTTTTTGTAGTTCCCTGTAGTGTTTATCAATTTTTAATATTTCATATTGAAACATTTTTTTTGAGAAGTTAATTATTTATCATAATATTCAATGTCCTTTTCATTACAAAAACTGTAAATATTGTTAGAGTGTACTTCATTTACTATAGTATACATCAATAGAATATTTGAAAATTCATTTCTAATTCCAAAACCAACATCACTTGTGTCTGACTCTTCTATACAACTACATCAAGAATGAAAATCCTTTCTTTTTTCCTTATTCTGTTTCTATATCATTCCATATTATTTTAATTTTGTAAATCTTGATTTTATGTTCTCCATTTTTCCTTCACTCATAGCATATTAATTCTGAATAATCATATTTACTAGTTTTATCTCTTTTAACTCCCTTTATATCACCCCTTTTATAATTTCTTCTAGGGAACTTCTTAAAGACTATCTTACCCTTCATATACTGGTAAACACCTTTGTGAAATATTCAATTTCATCATTCTCACATTATTGTACCTTAGAATCATAAGAGTTAGTAATAACATTTATATTTTACTTAAATTATATACCATTCATCTTTATCATGATCATGAGTATTTTCATTCATTATTTTAATCTCATATTGGATTAATTTTCCTGTCAAATCATCCATATAATTTTAAATGAAATCATTACTTTATTTAATAGAAACCTTCTTTGAATGCCATCTTTTGGGTAGATCTCTAAGCATCATTTTTATTGAAGCTCCATTCTCTATGGCCTCTCCGATAGAAATCATGATGTTAAAAATATTAGTGAATCTATTGTACATATCATTGATTTTTTCTTAATGATTCAACCTAAACTCAAGAAACTCATTTCAATGTATACATAGCATAGTTCTTTATAACTTATCAGTTCCTAAATGATTGACTTTTAATGTCATAAAAATGTATGAAGTAGTTTTACAGGATGAAATATGACTATACATATTTATACATAATAAGAAATATAATTAATTAATAACTCTAAAATTTAAACCATATTTTGTTGCAAAATTACCATTTAGAATTTCAAAATCAAAATTAGGAAATTTAAATTGTTTTGATATTATAGCCCAATAATCAAGACTAATATTTTTAAGAAATACCTCCATTACGTGTTTCTAGTATAAAAAACCACTTCTATTTATGTGAGATGGTCTGATTAGATTCAACATCTCAAAATCCCGATTAGTCATAACAGAGTAGTGGATCTTTTTCCTTATATTTCTAAATCTAGGATAATGGCTAGTTCAGAAATATATAATAATACAATTAGAACCAAATCCTTAAAAAGGAACCATGCACTCATACCAATATTTATGTCCCTTGGTATATATGAGGTCAGTAGAGGGGGAGGGTGAACAGTCCTTTTAATTTATTAATAAGAATTCCAATTTATTATTGTTATATCATAGTGTTATAAGTTATGATGAAAATAAAATGTTAGCACATGATAATTTTATAGAGGTTTGGATCACTGAGATTCTAGTCCTCTCTTCAATCTCATATAATCCTCGAGGAGATTGGTATACACTAAAAAATAACTTATTAAATGGATTTATAACCCAATTACATACAATTAATAACATACCTTTTTAACACCTAGTGGTTTATCACGACCTAGGTTTTTCACACCAGGTGGTATAAACCTTAACATTTTCTGAAGATACAAGAAACATTCCTTTTTTATAGGAGGAATAACCCATCAATACTTTTTTATATGAGGAATAAACAAATGAAATATTTGAGAAAGTAAAATCATAAACCAGGACAATATAGAATAAAAAGGAGATTGGAAGAAATACAGTGGATGAATAACAAAAAAAATATATAAAATAACATCTTGAGAAGATAATGAAGAATTTTTTTGTAGCTCATGTTATTTGATCAACTTAGTGGAGAAAGATGAAGATGATGATGATCCTCAATGTTCATAGTATAAAAAAATATGTTTAATATAACCTCGATAAATTTGAGAGTAGTAGAAAAGTATATCATATAGTTTTCAAATGATCATCTACGGTGGTATATTTTTTTCATTGATGAAATCTCCCGAAACATTAAATAAAATATCTATAGGGGAGTGTGTGTATCAAATATTTGAATGAAACATGTTAGAGTTTAACATTAAAATAATATAACTTCTACCTTATTCTATTGATTCTACGATGAATAAAAAAACACATTTAAGATAATAATTATTCATGAAATGTTAAAAGGAATATTTATTATATTAAGTGTAATATTTATAAATCAAATAAAAAATAATAATAATTCAAATAATAATATAATTATAAATGTTTATGTATGTCGAAAAATGATAGAAAAACTAATGATAATAAGAAAACAATCTGCATGTGTAGATGTCATTGAAAAAAATTATACAATTATTTTTTTAAATAATGTTCCAATTTTAATTCAACATAAAATAATGACTATTTTTCTTTTTAATTCATTTCAAACTATATCTAAAATCATGAAAATAAAAAATTTGGAATAAAACTTTTAACTAACAGTGAGGCATTAATCACTATTGAGAATAGATAGTAGAGAGAAATACCTCCCTATTATAAAATAGAACTGTGAGACATTTATCACAGTTGGAAATTTATAGTGGTGACACATTACTCACCATTGGAAAAGAATAGCGGTGAGATATTTATCACAGTTGGAAATATCTTACGGTGAAAAAATAGAAATTACCGACCATTAAATGTTTTTTAAAAAATAATATGACTTTAAAAAACCAAAATCATTTCCCTAAATCTTAATATAAAATGGAACCATGAGAAAAACAATTACTCTCCATTTTGGGTCCAATAGTGACTTATGACTCACTATTCTGTTCGAGCAGTGACTCATGTCTCGTCATTTGGTTCCAAAGGTGATTTTTTGAAAACATAACCAAAAAAATATTATTAACATAAATTAGAGTAAATTTAGTTTTATTTTAAAAATAAACATGAAATAATATAAATTGAAATAAAATGAATTGAAACAAAAATATTCCCATGCTTCTATGATTGTCGATGAATAAAAATTTGAATAAGAAGTTGGAAATCATTAAAGAAAACAGACAAACATTTTTGGATAAAAATAATATACGATATTGAAATTATAAAACATTTAATACATTTTGAAATAAGAGACAAGCACATAATTGGAATCTTGATGTAGTGACTATTAATAGTTAAAGAAGAAAAGGAGAAACACATCAAAAAAATAAAAAACAATATATAGGAAGTGTGTGATCATGAAACATCTTGAACAAGTTTACTAAAAGAAGAAATGAG
Organism: Viscum album; assembly: GCA_963277665.1. NCBI lineage: Eukaryota > Viridiplantae > Streptophyta > Magnoliopsida > Santalales > Viscaceae > Viscum > Viscum album. The sequence continues at coordinate 601,623,917 of OY728119.1, read as the reverse complement.
AAGAAAAAAAGAAAATCAAATAAATAAAATTATGATAAGGAATAAAATGGAATAAATAGATTTCTACTGAAATAAATAAAAATATAGAATAAAACCAAGATAATGAAGTACTGCATGAAGTAAAAAAAGTTTTTGTTGGTGGTTAATGAAAATTATGAGAAGGAAAAAAATTACAATGACTAAAATGTTTAGTCACTCTTAATCTCATGGAAGTGAGTAAGTGACTCGCCATTGGGTTCCTGTAGTGAGTAAAATTACTCATTGTTGACTAAATTTTTCAGTGGTGGCAAGTCTAACCGTTGGTAAAAACCAAAGGTGTCAAAAGACACCTCATTTTTTTAGAAACCAACAGTGTTAAAATATCTCACTATTTATTTTAAAAAAATGTGTCTTAAAATACTCACCATGAACCCATAAAAATATTCCAACACAAAATGTGTATTGAAAAAGCTTTAAGAAACTATGAAAATAATGTTATATAAACTATGAAATTTTTCAGAGATCAATAGAAAAAATGGTCTGCTAAGGAGAAAATTAAATTAGACCAAGATATGATATAAATATGAACATAACAGACCCAGAATAAAAAGAAACAAGATATGAGGAAGAAGAAATGAATCACATGAAATCAAACTAGATAAATGTATTTTGCTAGACATAAAACCATGGAAGAAATCTGGTAGGTCTGTTGTGGAATATTAATGGATAAGAATTGCATGGGAGGAAAGAGAACTTGTGGGTGTTCTAAAAATTGAGGACATAGTATATGGGAAAAAATCATATGGTTGATATAAAATATAGAATATTGAATGACTATACAAGACATCTTCGCTATACAAGAATTAGTAGGATTGAGGATGGCTTCATGAAGAACATCAAATAGATGAGAGAAGGAACAAGGGAGATATGATTTCCCAGATTTGATCTCAGTATAAAATTTACTTCCCACATAGAAACCAAAATGTGGAAGATCATTGGTATGTAAAATAGGATGCAGTTTACATTCTCTATAACTAATAATAGCATACATAAACAAAGACTATGCTTGCCTTCCATGTAGGAGCTCTACTACATGGGTCTTCATGCATGGTTTGACGTCCTGTTAAGTGGTGTATTTGAGTTTCAACTTGAAGAGTTTTGGACATAGCCGTAATTTTTTCATAAAAAATAAAAAAATAATATAAAATGTATAATAAAAAAATATGAGTATATATATTCATAAGAAATATTTTTAAAAAAAAAATTATTTAAATAAAAAATTATTTAAATATAATTTATAGATTGAAATATATAAAATTAGAATATGAATACATGTTAAAGATAAAAAATATTTTATTTTAAAGAAAGAAATAATTAAATGGTATGTATGTATAATTTGACAAAAAGAGATTTTAAATAGTTTGTATCTAATTATAAACAGGAGACTTCTTGGGTTTTGATGGATGTCCGAGATGTGTTTTAGATATAATTTATAGTCCACCATGAATGTTTTCAACATCAAACTATTTTTTTCAATATAAAATTAACAATGATCCAATAATAATAATAGAAAGAAAAAAATAACTAAGCACATCATATTGTGTTCCACTTGGGACACCCATCCAAAGCTACATTCTTTGGCCAAAGCTGGTATGTTTGAACCAAGTGATCCCACAAAAGTAAAGTGAGTGATATAATGTATATGGTGATGGATTATCCCTAATATTGTGATTTATCATAGCAAGAGTGTCCTTGATGTTCCAATTTTAATGGATCAATTCTAATTTAAAAACATTCCTTGATCGTATAAATATTAACCATGAGCCCATCCAAGGTTGTCTGAGTGGGACCCCATATATTTTTCCTAGGGCTCTGTATACGACCAATTACATAGGAGTCTTCCTGAGGTGACCCATGTATGAAATCCCAAGTGTCACTCCTGCATGGTGTGATAAAATCAAGAACTAAACTCCCTATTCATCCCTAGTATTACACATAGGGGTCAGATCCTCTCTCATTGAATGGTAAAACCATTGCGCCACTAATCCCATCTAAGGGGTATCCCCTAGTGAACTAGTGTCACTCATTTGGAGGTAAAATGTAAAATACATGGTGAGACCATCTAATGTGTAGCTTGTATCTGCCCCGGAGTGTTTACAATTCATTAATAATGTTAATTATAAGTCACAACAAGATCATATGAGGGGCCCTTATGTCAAAATAACTTATGTCATCCTCAACACTGAGGCAATAACATGATTTTTTTTAAAAAAACCATACCATTTAGCCAAAAAATAAAAAATAATACTTAAACCCCCATTTTATTTAGTTCATCCATTCCATTTATGACCTGATATATATGGCCTAACTAATGGACCATCATTTCTATAAATTCAAAAAATTAGTGTAAGGAATTTATCTTAGGGATGTACTCATCAACTACTATTTAAAAAATTGGAACATTAGAATATAATATATAACAAACTATTCTTTTCCAAAGGGGTTGATTAGATCAAGTTGATGAACATATGAGTTGATTATCCAATAAAAAGGATCATAATGAAAATTCAAACCATATGGAATAATTTATTTGTGTTTTAGATGTCTCACTGGAGGTGTGTGGCTCATGGTACAAAGGTGCTTGTCGTAAAATTTAATGAAATTATGGGAAAGGTAATAGACCCCCTAACTAATCCCCTTAGTGATTATCTCATCCACATTCAGCCTTCAATGTACTACAGAATGATAGTTATTGATGAAATCCTTAAATTCCATGAAAATCGGGAAAATGATCATGCACCTAAACAACACAAAAAAAAGATATGAGCAAATGGATATTGATTAAAGAGTAGTGTAGAGCCTATAGGATGCTTTCCAATGATTCCAATATTGATAGATTATTTTGAAGGATAAGGGAGATGGCACAATATATAATAGATCATGATGGAAAGGTTACAAGAGAAGCGGAAGAGATGAAATCCATTGGAGTAGAAGATATAAATAAGGGGTTTAACATAAAAAACATTAGGGGTAGTTTCATAAAATCACTCTCATGGAAAGGGGTGACAAGTTTCTCTGCACTTATGGACAAGAAGTAAACCAACCATGTCCCAGGATCTACTCAAAGGGTCACCTAGCATAGTATAGGTGAATTATTTGTCAAATAATTTGCTAGAATTACAGAGGGACACTATCTAGGGGCTCTACAACACTACACATTTATTATCCCCCTTCATCAAGGTTGTATAGAAATCATGCAACACCCTTCTCTCCTCCACCTTAAATCTGTATGGTTATAGAAGCTACGTGTGTTGGGATGCATCATTTCTCATAATCTTGAGGTCCAATATGTTTCATCAATTTTTGGGGATATGGGATCCAAAATACCCAAACACCCCTTTGATTACCATATCTACCTTTAACATCATTATTGTATCCAAACCAAGGAATTAAAAATTAATGTAATGGTTAGGTCCTTTGAGAAAAGTTGTGATGGTACAACCTCCCATCCTTACGAAAACTCATCCTTAAGATTCCCATATGAGGGTGGTAAAACATCGTCTAAGAAATTTTCTATCCAATTCAAATTCACAACATACTCCTGCTCCCATGTCTCATCTCGTATACATCTGTGCTTCCATTCAACCTGGACTACAGGCAGGTACCTACCTTAGAGAGCCTTCATGCTCTAATCAAATATACATAACTGATTGTCCTCAAAGAATACATCCACATCTATATCAATATCCTTAGGATAATGTTAATTATATGGGATGGTATGTTAATGGTGGATATGTGATATATAGATGTGATCATTCAAGGAATTATAACTCTAATGTAACTGAAACAAATAGGGCACTAGCCCATCTATATCTACTCCCTCGAAAGGACCGACATATTGATGAGTTAAATCTCTATGTATACAGATTCATATATATCCCAATCAAGGATATATATTTAGAAATACCCAATTTCCCACCTCAATCTCAATATGTCGATGGTTACTATTGTTATATTACATTTCCCTAGAATGAGTTCTAGCATTATAATTCTAAATCAGATGGAATTTCTCTGAAGTCTCTTACTCATGAAAAAGACCTAGTAAAACTTCCTCACATAACTCTAACATGTACACAGGTGAATTAAATAGAATAATGTGATGGTTCTTCTATGAATCCATATTAATGATATCCTAGAAACTGGTGTTCAATGAAAAATCAACCCGATGGATATGATTTTTCCCTGAACCACCAAAATCAAGGATGCATTCTTGAAGCATATCCTCAGCACATGTATTATTTACTAGGACTGCCCATTAGTTTGAGGGTGATATGATATAATCAAGGGAACCTATGAACCTAGTGAATTATTCATCCATTTCTAGAATTTTGTGGTGAACAAAGTATCTATGAATGATCAGATAGAATGGGGAACTCCTTATATGTGTACTATCTCCTAGATATAAATATGTACAAGGTTATAAACTTTGATGGTCTCCCATGTTAGTAGAATGTGTGAAACATTGGTCAAATTTTTGTCTATCACCCATGATGCAATGATTCCTTGAGGGGAATTTAGAAAGAACATGATGAAGTCTATTGTGATTTCATTCCATTTCAACTCAAGAATTAATTGAGGTTCTAATAATCAAGTAGGTCATTGGTGATATTCCTTCACCTACTAATAGGTTGGGCACTGAGTGATGAATCCTACAATTTTCATCTTAATGCATGGCCACCAATATGGATGATATATGTCTTGGTACATATTTGTATTACCAGGAAGAACTATTTAAATAGAAGCATGTGATTCACAAATAACCTCTTCTTGTATATTAGAAGGCCCCCAAACATGACCACAATAGTGTAGGGCCTCATTTTCATAAACAACCCAACCAGGATGTGGGTTATCATATGTGAAATTATCCCTCAAGATGATTCCCTCATAATCAAATATCTTCCTAACCATACTATCTCCAAAAGGGAGGATTTCATTGCTAGAGATTTTAAAACATATTTTCCATAATGTTTCTTAATCTCTAGGTACAAATCATAATACATATGCATCATCATACACTTGATGATGGCCACCATGATAGCCTATATATGAGTTTCTTAACTTAAGGAATCAGCCACTACATTTCCCATCTCTTGGTGTATAATAATTCTCAAATTCCATGTATTATAGGTATAACGACCCAAATCATTATTTAATCTTTAATAATGATTTATTACATAAGATTTAACAAAATAAATATTATATGACTGATATGTATAGTGTATTTTTGGTTTATGAACATTACATAAAAACATAAAATATATCATCTTTATTGGAAACCTACTTAACATGACCAAAACATTCATTTATACTTAACACTTCATGGGATAACCTGAGGATATACATAAGAAAGGGGTGAGATATAAATCCTAGAAAATGATTAAACCTAGAATAACATGAGGAAAATAATACAAGTTAGTTGAGGAATATCAATGATTCATAAATGAACATGAATAATAATAAATGATTTATTATGATAAACATAACCTGGTAAATGTTGGAACAACATACAACAAGATATTATCACGAGTCGAGGATAATTCCACATCTAGGGTCATGAGTCATTGATCATTGAATATGAAAGAGAATGAGAAAAATATAATTGTATATGAGGGATCATAAGTCAAATATCATTCCACATGATGTATCATGATACTAAAAATTACCCAATGCATTGTATCTCTATTAGGGTGCACCCTTTATAATCATTTCATTTTCATGCTTAAGTGTGCCACATAGATTACACAACATGGATTCATTAATCATCATAATTTATTATAAAATCAAAGAAATTTGGAATAAATACATATAGATTTACAATCAATATTTATATTTTCATAAATGTAAATACCCTTGATAGTTAAATGGGTATGGTATTCACTACACTATGATTTTGTCATGGAAAATCATGGTGCAATTTCGGCAGCATGACGGCATCATATAGAAATTAATAAAATGGGTTGATGAGATAAAAAGGGGTATCCCTTCATTTATATATGAAATTTAATTTAATAGGGACATGTATGTACATTACACAACGTAATTAATTGTAAATAATAGTAATAACATAATAAAGAGTCTTGAATTTAGAGGAGAAATCAAAATAACCCTTTCAAAATTTCGGCATGGTAACAAGTGTACATAAAGGAACATAGGGAGGATTAATGGGAGTTAAAGGAAGTTCACATAATTTATAAATAAAATGGACTTAATAAATTCATGGAACATAATATCCCATCATATAAAAATGTAATTTAAGAATCATAATATTTAATAAGTACACGAATGGAAATAAGAAGAGAGAAATCCCTTATAAAATTTCATCATTGTCACGATTTAGGTAAGGGTCGAAATGGGGAGGATAAATTATCCCTAAAAAAATTAAATTAATGGAATTATTATTAATTAATTACATTATAACCATTTTAAATTATAAGAACTACTTTCAAATAAGATGCTTGAATTTGAAAGGAGGATAGGAAAATGGGGACCCCTTACAAGGATGTGTGACTTGAATGGGTTAATAGAGGCTTCATCATAGCTTTAGGCTCCCTAGTAGGACTCTAGGGAGTATAGAGACTATATTGGACGTGCTTCAAGGAGTTTTAGTTCATATAAATGGGATATTGGGAGGGTTTATATGTTGAAAGAGGAGGATTTTTTTATTATTTTTGTTTTTGTCACTACATAATAAAAATATTGAAAATCAAAAACCAACCCATGGTTTTTCCCATTGTTTCATGTAAAGGGGAGTGAATTACATTATTTATATATTCAAGGGTTTAACAAACTAAAATAATTCCCTTGATTATGAGTAGATGAGTCACACCCTCAAGGAAATGAATTTAAAATTAGAAAATATATTATAAGTCGTGGAGGGTTCACTATAGAATTATAAAATAAATCAAACAAACATAAAATAAAATTATTTTATTTTGAATACATATATATTTTCGTAGTGTAAATTTTATAATTTTTATTATATCACTATTAGTCCATTATGATGTCATAAAACACACTGTATATTTATATGGTATTTAATTTTTACCCAAAAATTCAACTGTCTCAAAAATTTATAAAAAACTCACTGATGGAAAATTTTGAAATTCTGATTACAATAATAATATTTATTTTAACTAAATTATTTTCTATATATTTTAATTTTTACAATTACAAAATAATAACATATATTTGTTGAAAATAACTGATTTTTTACAATAATATTTTTCAAACCCGAATAAAAATTATATCCTAATTCATAAAAATTGTTTGAGCATTTAATTTAAATAAAAATAATATTATAATATTTTATTGAAATTTTATTTATTTCCAAAATCTATTAATTCGTCAAAATATATTTCTTAATTTAAATTGAACAATAACCAAAAATACTAGTAGTGATTTAAATAAATTATAATTTAACAATAACAGCATAATAATATATTCATTACTAAATTAAAAATTAATATACATATTATTATTTCTAGAGTCTTCATATATCCCTGTATTAAACTAGGATATTCTCTTAGTGTAATGTTCGTGATGGTGGTGCTTTTAGGGGGTCATTCCTTGAATATGGTTAGAGCCATGATCTCGATGATCTTGAGTTTATCCCATAGCAGGTTTTCTCATTATTAAGTTATTGGATCTCAGCATGGTCTTGGTCTAAGGAAAATCCCAAAATGTTATCTCCCTCAGAAACTCTAATAAATTGTCTTGATAAGGCATGATCCTACTGGTTGACGCCATCACTTCCTTTATCAGTTATAAAAGGATTTTTTTTAATACCCTATATTTATACTATTCAGGTGATCACTATTCAAAGACTATATTATCCACAGTAATGATACTTAATGATCATTAAAATCTAATTGGATATAATAATACCAAATAATTACATGTGTTTTATTTAGGAAATATAATTAAATCAAATGAAATGTAATTTTATTCATAATTTGTCGGGTCGTAAAATCATTCCTCCCTTAAAAAAAATCTCCCCTAAGATTTTATTTTCCAGCACTAAAATAGATGAGTGTAACTCTATATCCTTAACTACTCCTATTTACACATTTCATCTTGAAACTTTTGGTTTCTCAACAACAATTTTACTAGGGGAATTATCATATTTCATATAATGTTTTCTCTATGATCTATGATCTTCACCAGCTACTCTTCATAGGAATGCCCATTGTCCAGTGGTATCACCTATTTATTGAGTCCTTATGATGGGTCTGGTATGAACTTTCTTAAAAGGGACACATGTAATACATCATGTATATTGTATAGGTTCTATCAGAGTTCTAGTCAATTTACCATTACAACTTTGTGATAGAGTGCCTCAAAGGGGTCAGTGTACCTTAGACTAATCTTTCCCTTATTCCCAAATCTCATAACCCTCTTCCTTGATTATATGTGGAGGAATACCATGTATCTTACATAAAAATATATGTCTAGTTTATCATTGTTATTAAATAAAAAATTTTGACTCTAGGAACCATTGAAGTGATTCTTTATGGTTTCAGCCTTATCCACCACTTCCTCAACCATTTTCGGACCTAGAATTTGTTCCCTAAATACATCCCAACATGTCATTGTTCTGCACCTCTTCCCATAAAAGGATTCATAAGGGGCTATTTGGATGCTTGAGTGGAAATTTTTTTTGTAAGAGAACTCCACCAAATGAATATTTGGTCCCATCCACCTTGAAGTCCTTTGATAAATCTCTCTACATTTTCCTAATGTGTTTGTATAGTCTGCACATATAGTCCATCTGTTTGAGGTTGATAAGCTATGCTGAAATTGTACTTTGTGTTTAGAGAATATTGGGGACTTTTCCAAAACATAGAGGTTAATATTAGATCTGGATCATAAAAAATTATATTGTTACTTTATGAAGCCTTACCACTTCTCTGATGTATATCTATGCCAGTTGATCTAGTGAGAAATCCTCTCGAATTGCAATGATTCTTGAAGTCTTTTTAAAACAATCCACAAAAACTCAGATAGCATTCCTTCCCTTGGATGTCTTTGGAAGTCTAGTGACAAATTCAAAGGTTATGTTTTCTCATTTCCATGATGGTATGTGTAAGGGTTGTACCATCCCCATAAATATTTACCTTTCAGCCTTTAATTACTATCATACCAGGCACATGGATGTATATTCTATGATCTCTTTATCATGTTATCCCACCAATAGTGCTCCCAGAGATATTGATATATCATTGTGTTTTCTGTGAGAATGGAGAAATTTGAACAATGTGCATAATCCAATTTTTTTTCTTTATCTATTATTTGATGCAACACTTAATCTGGGCCAAATTCTCAAAATTCCATCTTCATTAACATTAAACTATAAGGATTTACATTTTCTAATAGTTTCCACTTTCTTCTAAATCCCCACATAATCTTTATAAGAATACATCAACCTTTTTAAATTAGAGGTTTCATCAATAATATGTGAAAGGGGTGATAATTTTCATTACATTATGATTCCCAAGTCCATATTCATCATGTCTAAGAATATCATATTCTTGTCAATTCTCATCAATGATAGAATTGATGGGTCATTTCTACTTATATCATTTGCCACCATGTTTTCTTTTCTATGATGGTAGTGGATTGGGAATTCATAATTCATAATAATATCTTACTATTTCTTACATATTCATAAATTTATGTGTGAAAATATATTTGAGACTTTGTGATCCATATATATTTCAGACATTTCTCCAAAGAGGCAATGGAGCCATATTTTCAATGAAATGATCACAGATTTTAACTCCAAATCATACATGTGATAGTTTAGAACCAATATTTTCAATTACCTTGAGGATTAGCCAATGAATTTTTCATTTTTCATCAACAAACATCCCAATCCATTCTTTGAAGAATTGCTGAAAATTACAAAAATCTCCCCACTTTTGGGTAGTGTGAGAATAGGGTTAGTGGTAAGAATCTTTTTTCAACTCCATGAATCATTCTTCACATTCTTGATTCATAGATTATTTGAATCCCATGTGGGTTACCTTGGTAATATGGGTTTACAATCATGATAAAATTCTCACAGATCAGTGATAATATCTAATTAACCCATGGAAGATACAGATATTTTTCACAGATGTTGGCCTTATCCATCCCTCAATTTATTTTTTCTTGGATGGATCCATAGTTATGTCATTTCTTGTTATGATATTCCCCATGAAATATACTTCCTTAAATTAGAACTCAAATTGATTGTACTTTTCATAAAGCTTCTCCTTTATCAAGGTCTCATGAATAGTGCATAGATACTCCTCATGATTCTCTTTAATTTTATTGTATATAAGAATATTGTATATAAATACCACAAAAAATTATCTACGTAACCTCTAAACACTCTATTATTTAAGATCATGAATATTTCTAGAGCATTAGAGAGTATGAATGGAATCATTATGAACTCATAATGCATGTACCTTATACAAAAAGCAATGTTGGGGAAATCCTCCTTTTTCACCCTTAATTAGTAATATCCCAGCCACATGTCCACCATGGAGAATTATTGTGCTCCATGTATCTGATTGAAAAATTCATCAATTCGTGGAAAAGGATACTTGTTAAATATCAGTATTTTGTTGATATCATGATAATCAACACAAAGGTGCAATAACCCATACTTATTCTTGACGAAGAGGACTGGTGCACCCCATGGTGAAGCTTTTGGACTTATAAACCCTTTATATATATTCTCTGATAGTTGTTTATTTATCCCATCATGTTCTATAATATCCATTTTATAGAGAGTATTAGATATCGGCATCACCCCAGGTATATGATCAATTGAATACTCAACCTCCCAACTAGGAGGAATACCGGGAAATTTGTTAGGAAACAGATTAGTGAATTACCTCACAATAGGAATGTTTTTAATATGGTTTGTTCAATATAATAAATCATTTTATGTTGATATTAGTTCTCGTATGGAAATAATATCCATGATTGAGATGAATTTTCTAAAGAATATTCATCCTCCTCCTTGCACTTGTACAGAATCAGAGGTCAATTATCTATACCAAGGATGATTTCCTTTTCAGATCAATTTATATTGGCTCTATATAGGGAAATCCAACCCCTCCCCAGAATAGTATAAAATTACACCAAAGGGAGTATGAAGAGATTCTATATGAATTTAATCCCATAAATGTTGACAGGGTAGGAGTTCAATATATAGGATTATTTTTTTCCCATTTCCTATTTTCACAGACATATCTACTTCCATGATTTTTGGTGGTGTTTGGATTGTTATACTAATCTTTCATGATATAAAATAAGGAATATAACCATAATTAAAAAATATGTTCTCTATTATTGACTGGATAACTATAATACCAATCACTACTTTGTTATAGTAATTCACATTGGTAGTAGTGATGGAAAAATCTCTCCCTTGTCATCTTGGAGGTTGTTATATTCCTCTGAAGACCCATATTTTAGTGTACTAATTCATAATGTTCCCTAGTTGCTTGTAATTATCACAATGAAAAATATGAAAAGAGTTTATTGGAGTGTTCCTTTACTCCACTTCAATTGAAGGGTTATCCTATTATTTATTATTACCTAGGTTTTCATTCATCCCACACCTAAATCATTTCTTTCTTCCCTTTAGTTAGTTTTAGGGATTCTTATTCCCACTTCTTTATGAAGTGGGATGCTATAATTTTTACCACCATCGGATTTATCCATTATACCACTTGAATTAAAGTCGACTTCTCGCTTATTATCCCCATGATACCATTGAGATTAACCAATATCCATCTCAACATTGAGGTAACATCATTAAATTTCTTCCTAGCTATCAAAGTCAATGATTGCAAAGAATTTTCATAGGCTAGGATTTATCCCACCAAAAAATCATTCAACCTTCCATTTTGGGGTAACAACAAAACTAGAGGTGTGTCATTCATGTATTGTGATTTTTTCCTTATACACCCCAACAGGTAAGTCATACTTTTACATGAGTGTAATAAAACCTCTTTTCATCTTAAGATGGAGGGTACAAGGAATAAATTTATCAAAAATAATTTTCCAGGATTCCTTCCACTCCCTTACTTCAATCTCTTCCTCCTGATTAGTATTGCTGATCAGTATCCACCATTGATCATTCTCTTCATCCATATGATATATATCTAGACGAATCGTATCTTTATTAACACAAATAAGTATAGATAATATCATTTCCATATAGTTGATCAATTTCTCCATAATTAAGGGATCGAATGTTTCACTAAAAGTTGGAGTCCTTTTTTTCATGATACTCTTAACTAATGGTTTCTATCTACTAAGGGGAAGGGCACTCCACATTGTCTATGTTTCTATTTAGAACATGAGTTAACTAAGAGAGTATCATGAAAACGTTTTCAATTCTCACTCCCATTATGTTAAGCATCGCGTTAGGGAAGTCATCACAATTCCCTTCGTATTAGTTGTTAACATGTTTCCTCCTGTTACTGGCCATTGCCTAGAATAAAGGGGAAATTATGTATGAGTATCATAAAATATTAAACACATAAAGGGGGATTTAATTAAAAGAAATAGAAAAATTAAAAGGTTCATTTAATTTATTAAAATAACAATTTCTAGGATTTAAACCTTTTTATCCATGATCTACATCCTATCATATATTCTTATTGGAATTTTTTTGTTCCCTTAATAATTTTTTGTGTATACAGATTCAGAAGTTTTACAAGGAATATCCCATGATAGTGTCACACTAGGTGCATAGTAAGGCTATTGTTGTGTACTGAGTTACCTCGAGTTAGGATAGGAACACCTTGTTAGAGTTGTTACTCCTAAGTACATCTTCTCCTGAAATACATCCACATGTATTATGCAGACATTGATGTTTTTTCTTAACAAAGAACTAAATCTATACTTACCAAATTTTAGTGATGTTTTCTTACAATTATACTTTTAATTAACGTTTTTTAAAAGGGTTTTTTAATCCTAATCCAAAATATTACTAAACCTATCCTTTGACACCAACTATAACCACCCTTCTCTTTATTTCATATTTAATAATGGTTTATTACCTAAACGTTCACATAATATACCTCAAAATATCAAGAGGTCTAGTGTATTTGAGGTTTATGAACATTATATAACAACATGGAACCTTAAATACAATATCTTTATTGAAAACATCCTTTAAACGAACAAAACATTCTTTTATACTTAACACTACATCTGATAACCTGAAGACATACATAAGAAATGACTAATCTATAAATCCCAGTAAATGAGTAAGAATAGAATCAAATGAGGAAAATAATACAAGTTTGACAAGTCTTAACAATGAGCAATAATGGGACATGAATAATAAGAAATTATTTTTCATGATAATCATTACATGGGAAATGTGGAAACAACATAAAACATGATATTAGGATGATTCAAGGCTCATTACACATGGAGGAGAATGAGTCTAATCTCATAGAACATGAAGGATCACGAGTAAAATTTCATATAACATGAGGGATCATGATTCTAATGTCATTGAATATAATAAATCATTATTCCAAACATTACCCAATGCATTAGAGCACCATCCGGGCACACCCTTCATAATCATTTAGTTTTCATAGTTAAGTGTTCCACATAGATCAATCAAAATGAATTCATTATTAATAATAATTTTCTCCATGATCATGGAAATTAAGAACACATAAATATATATTCACAATAAATATGTATATGTGCATAAATTTCAATACCCTTGATAGAGAAATGGGTATGGTATTCACTATATAATGATTTTGGCATGGAAAATCATGGTGTAATTTCAACAGCATAACGACGTCATGTAGAAATTCATAAAATGGGTTTCTGAGAGTATAATTGGAATTTAATCATTTATTCATGAAATTTATAGTAATATTTCAATTTCAGTAAATTCATTAACATGTGTAATTGTAAATACAATGCATAACATAATAAAAAGTTCTGATGTAATAGGGAAAATCAAAAGAACCCTTACGAATTTTTGCCTTGGTAATGGTTGTACATAAAGGATCATAGGGAGGATTAATGAGATTTAGTGGAAGATATAATTTTTATAAATCAAATATAAATTAATTAAATAATGGAACATTATATCCCAACACTTTAAAATATAATTTAATAAGCATTATATAAAAAGAAGTGTTTTAATTGAAATTAGTATAGTGAAATTCCTTATGAAATTTCAGCATAGTAGTGAAATAGGTAAGGGTCCATAGGGGAGAGGATAAATGATACCCCATTAAATTAACATAAAATTTATAGTAATGTCTTGGTTGAACACAAATTAAATTATAACCATTTTAAATTACAAGAACAACATTCAAATAAGATGCTTGAATTTGAAAGGAGGATAGAATAGTGAGGATCCCCTACTTGGATGGGTGACTCCAAAGGAATAGGATGGTATTATTGGGAGATTTGGGTCAGATTGGGAGGAATATAGGGAGTATAAATAATAGTGTGGTTGATATTAATGGATTTTCAGTGTGAAAAAATGGCATCATGGGTGGGTCTATAAAGGAAATGAGGGGAATTTAATTATTATTATAGTTTTAGACACTACATAATAAAATATTATAAATCACAAACCATAAAATGGTTTTTTCTCATAGTTTCTATAAAATGTTAGTGTATTTAATTATTTTATAAGTCCAATGGATGAACAAATTAAAATAATTCCATTAATTATGTGGATATGAGTCACACCCCCATGTAAAGGATTCAATAATATTAAAATATATTATAAGAATTGGAGGCTCCACTCTAGCTTTATAATATAAATCAAATATACTAAAAATTACCTTATTTTAATTTACTAACATATATTTTTCTACTATACCTTTTATAGTATTTATTACATCACTATTGGGCCATTATGATGCCATAAAACTCATTTTATATTTATACGTTTGGAAATTTTTACACAAAAAGTCAACAGTATCATAAAATTATAAATAATTCTACATTGGATAATTTTGATGTACTAATTACAAAAATAATATTAATATAATCAAAATAATTTTCTAAATATGTGAATTTTAACTTTTAAAAAATAAAAACCAACCATTATTTAAAACGAAAGGTTTTAATAATAACAGTTTTTGAACCCTAATATAAATAGTATTTGACTTTATAATAATTATATGATCATTTCTATATAAATAAATATCTTATTATGATATTTTTTAAAATATTTTTTTTTTATATAATCCATTAATTCCTCAAAATAAATTTCGTAATTGAAATTGTTTAATAACCAAAAATACTATTAGTGATTTAAAAATTATTTAAAACGTAAAAATAATAGGAAGAAAATATATTCATTATTATATAAAAAATAATGTATATATTCTTATTACTAGGGTATTGATATTTAAACCTTTATTACAGCATCATATTCTCTAATAGTAAGGTGCACAATTATGTGGATTTTTGGGGTCATTCGGTGAACATGATTTGGGTCATGTTCTCGATGACCATGAACATCTCACATAAACGATTTTTCGCAGGACTTTGTTGTTGGATATATTGTTGGGCCTGGTATAGGAAAAATACCATTAATGATATCTCCCTTGGAAACTCTGTTAAATGGGCTTCATAGGGTATTATTTTTTCTTGGATGAGACCATTACTTACACTATAAATATCAAAAGGTATTGTTAAAACCCTATATTTATAGTAGTCATGTGATCACTGTTCAATAGCTATACTATAACATGTAATGATACTTAACAATCATTTAAATTCAATTGTATATAATAATAAAAATAAGGGCATGTTTTATTAATAAGACATTTAATTAAATCAAAAGAAAGGGAATTTAATTCTTAAATGTCCAGGTTGTTATAATAGGTATTCTACCCACATGTGTTGCCAAAGATTAAAATTCCACTATGTGGAGATGAATTTGAGATTTTTTTGATCTATGTAAATAATGCACCACTCACCCAAAAAAAATTTCCTCCAACATTGGAAAGTATGAACCATGATTGGTAGCTCGGGGTCATATATTGGGTAATTCCCCTCATGAGGCCCCGTCTAGTAGGTTCCATTTGGTGTGACCCAGTTTCCCTATATTAAAACTTCACCCATGCCAAATCTTTGAAGCATAAAAATAAAAAGTATAGATTCACCACCAATTTAGTATAATCAAGATTTCTGTTGAAGTCACTCTTCCCTTCAACTCTAGAAAAATAGTTTCACATGCCTTAGACCAAGGACAATTCACTCCTTTCTCAGTCAGGACAATAAGAGATGCTTATAAGAAGGATAAATCTTACATAAATGTCCTATAATAACCAACCAGACCCAAGAAACTACACATTTCAAACATATTCATGATCCTTTCCACAAAAAACATGGTACCAACCATCTCAATGTTAATAGATTCCCCTTCCTTTGAAAATATATGACCCATAAAGTAAACCTTAATAATCCAAAAGTGTAATTTATTAAGATAGGAATAGAGTTGGTTCCACTATAGTGTATTCATCATGATCACAAGATGGATGGTATGGTCTTGTCTAGTGTGAGAATACACTAAAATGTTTTCTACAAAGACTACCACAAATGAATCAAGTTATGGGTGGAATTCCCACTCCATCAGATCCAGAAATACTGTTTTCACGTTCTTAACAATGAATGACATGAACAAATACTCCTACAATCGACACCTACTTTGGATTAAAAAACATGGTATGTCCGATGGCCTCACATGAACCTGATGGTATCCCGAACTGAAATTAATCTTGGAGAAATTTGCCACTCCTTGGATATGGTTGAAGATGTCATATAGTAAAGGTAGTAGATATCAATTATTCACTCTCATCTAGTTTAATTATTACTAATTCATACACAATCTATTAGTATAACTCTATTTCTTGGATAAAATGATAGTTGAACCCAAAAGAGATGTGTTGGTTCAAATAAAACATTTTTCCTATAGATCTTCTAGATTATTATTGAGTTATTAGTGATCCATAAGTGTCATCTTATTGGGAGGAACAGAAACTAGTTCCAAACTTAGAAATATCTTTATGGTGAACTAAAAATATCTCTCAAAAGATATGCTTGATATTTCTTTAGGGAATACATTCATGAAACAGCTCACAACAGGAGGTAATTCTACTAACTCTATCCCTTTATCACTCACAAAGAGACCCTCCATCTAGATATAACCTTACCCAGCCCAGAATGCTCAGATCCATCTTAACCAACCTGGATTTTCTATATTCCCTCATTCATGAAATTTTCTCCCTATGGTGATGTGAATGACACCCTCTAATGATTAAAATCTGGATGATCTAGATAAGGAACATTCCTATCTATATAGATAATGATGTTGAAGACATTCATATTGAGGACGATGAAATTCCACAATCGGATATCCCAGCTATCTTAATGGGGAACTCCTTGCTCTAGAATATACCATTTGTTCAAAATCATAATTTTGTTTCAAGAGTCTTAACACCACTATAGTATCCAATAACTAGGCCCAAACATTACAATGTTCCAATAAAAAGAAAAGGATTAAATGGACCTCTATAAAAATGTGATTAAACAATGGTAGAGGATACCAAAATAGTAACTCATATGGTAGAAGGACCTGGAATATTATCCTTTGGTGTGGGATATACTTAATAGGTATGTCTTAAAGTAAAACCCAAAGATGCTGCCTGACTAGCCTGAGCAGGTCCGCTATGCTTATGACAAAACCCAAAGGCCTAACTGCATTGACCATGACCACCAATTTGGCCAGACTAGAATATAGACAACTAACTCTCTACCTCACATGAAGTCACTAATCCTACACATGATAGTGGTGCTGTAATAGAACCCCATTCAACAGAAACAAGAGGAAAGGATCATAAGAAATGTTGAAGAGGACCGATCCTTCCAAAATCCTAAAACATGTTAAAGTTTATTTTTCATGGTTTTTTTTAATTCCTTATCCATACACACCATATAGATAACATTGTGTGCCACTTGGTTTATTCTCCCCTCTAATATTGTAACGCCCTGAGATTTTATGAGATATATTATTTTTAATTTATTTCATATCATTGTTTGTACACTACAACAAGATTATCTTGCACTATACGACAACCCGTATTAGCTTGTAGTATACGCAACACTATTCTTGGATTGTGTTATACAAAATTTCATGTTCGTTTGATAGTAGTTATTCTACGCAAAATTGAGTGTATATATATTTATATTCAATGTATAAATGAAATATGGTTGGATTCTATTATACACAACAACAAAGGAGTCTTGCACTACACGCAACCCAGACATGCCTTGCATTACACACAATCGCGACCTTCCTCGATAGTGTGTGTTGTACGCAATATCGAGTTTCACTAAACAACGATATATGGTTATAATATTATTATGAACTAGCCGGTATGAATAGTATTAAGTACATTATTATTCATCTTACACATTTTCAAGAACATGGTATGAGAACAAAATAAAATTTTCAGGTAAAATAAGTATTTTTTAAAAATGTAATTTTGCCGCCTTTGATGGTGCACTGACATTAAGTCTAGTTTTTAATGGGTTTATAAGTTCAATTTGACAAAATAGAATTCTTATTTGGAATCAGGATATAAACATTTACTTTGGATAAATTTCTCATATCAGTTTGATAACATTCATATTTTAATGAATAGTAAAAACACGCTATATTTTAAATAAAAACAACTATTTTCATCGCAATAATTATTATGGTCATATTATAATATTGAGTGGTTTTAAATTATTAATAGAATATATTTTTACCATTTAATATAATTTATGTCATTATCATTTATTTTAAATTGAATTCATAGGAAAAATCATTTCAATCTTTTGTAATGTTTTAACTTTTAAAACTCATTTTCTTAACAATGAGATTAATTTTAAATTAATTTCTGAAACTTCTATGATTTGAATTAGGAAAAATGAATTCCATATTTGGAATCAGTAGGTCCAAATTAATTTTAGAGGCAACTTTTTATTTTTGGGCACTATGAATAGTTACTATGGTAAATTTTATTTACCATAGTTAAAGTTAAATCGGGTAATTGGGGGTAAATATAATATTATACAATTACCCTAACACTTGTCTTAATATAATTGAATGATTATATTTTTTCACAAATCATAATTGGGTCTAAATTGAATCTAATGGAACCCACTTGTATTTGATTATGACCTTTAGTTTATTTTATTTAAAGGAAAGTGAAATATGTCTCACTAAAACTTTAATAATTAAAGTATTTTTAATTTAAGGTTATACAGAATATAAATTTGGTTATAAATACCTATTTGAAATCTAAAAGTATTTTATTTATCATGGTAATTTATTTGTAATTTTTACGTGTTATTTAATTACCTTAGTATCTTATTCATTAATGATGCAGAAATTATTTATTTAGTGAAAAATCAATAATATATTTTTTATTGAAATAGTAATACATGTCCAAAGGCCCAAAAATCTGAACAAAACTTATTGGTACTGTATATATAAACCCTAATCTTCCACTATCTGAATTTTAGACCATTTGGATCCTTATAAAGGCGATTATGACACATATATTATTTTATTTTAAATGATTCAAAAGTTGGAATCTTCATAATTTAATAAATATAACAATTTACATGTTGTGATTTTAAGATGATAAATTTGAGTAAAAGATTTATTATGAATGATATGAAATTTAAATTAATCAAAGAATTTTAGTTTTAATTTTTATGAAAAAAAATAAGTATATTAAATAATTATACAAAAATGTTGTACTAATTATTGTATTAAGAGATATACAAAATAAATGGTTGTAAAAATATTAAAATAAATATTATATGAACTATTTTATGTTCTCCAAGAATTTTATAGATACTTATGACAAGTTATTAATCTATTAAATATTTTATTTCGAATATATACTCTATGTGTATTTTATTTAAATTCAAATAAATGAATAGTGTGAAAATCGAAACTATTGTTATTTTATAAAAATAACATATTATTAAATGGTTAAAAATAAAAAAAAATAGAAATTATTAATTGAAATTTATATAGTATAAAATGTCATAAATTATCCAATTATGGAAAATTAACAACACATAAGTGATCATTTATAACCATTTAAAATTTAGAATTTTATTACCACAAATAAAATTAAATAGATTAAATAACGATAAATCAAAATGATAAGGTTTAAAATAAGATCCCAACATGAATAAATTTGATTGGATGATGATATAACAACCATATCTCATCTAATATTCTAATTGAGTCATTTTTGGAGGTTTTTATGTGGGGTTTGAATTTATATTAAAATAGTATTTTTGAGGATCCCAAAGGTTCCCCTCTCCTCCCTTATAAAAGGGAACATACTCCCTATTATCTTTACACCATTTTGAGCATTCAAGATTGACCAAACCCTTCCCATTTCCCTTCTCAACTTCCTTAGAAACATACTAGAGGTCCTGGTCTTCTTCAAATACCAATTTTAGTTCCCTAAGAGGTGGTTTCAAAGATGCGTGTCGAAGAAGAGGTAATATCGGTTACCGATTCATTCAAATGTATTTCTTCTTATACTTTATCTTCATTAGTTGTTTCATTTTGAATTAATAACATCAATATCACTCATATACTGATATTTTATTAAAAATATGAAACAACCCTATTTTCACCTTCTATCCATCCCACGGAAAATGAAATCACCGCGTGTGCGTACGTACGGAATACCGTCTCCACACCGTGGTGTAATCTTTTTTTCCACCACCACCTTAATTGGATGGGTATAACGGTGTAAAAAATAACTATATATGATTATTGTAAAGTTATATTGATTCTGAAATAGTATACATACACTTCAATAAAAATTCCACGATCATGGGACTGATATCATCGCTCGTGACGGCCTACCGTATCCATAATTTGTTGCAACTCGTTCTACAAGATCTTCATTGAATAATGATTATATAAATTAATTGAATGAATACATATGATATATATTACACTAATACCATTCTAGAAATGATTTATCTATAACATAAAAAGAAGAATAATAATTTATTCGACAAAACATGCATAAGAACATAAAGCAATAAACAGCCAAATAACAAGTAGCAATGAAATATTACTAAAAAGAAGATACGAATATGACCATATATGATATCCTAACAATGACCATGAATAATTAATAAGTCAATGACATTATTTAAATCATTATACAGGAGTTCCGGATACGTACTAAGCAAATCGGACCTAAGGTAAGGGAAAATCTCACAATCTCATTTTTATCCGAGATTGTTTATACTTTAGAATTTACTGGGGAATATTTATCGTCCACATCAATGTTTCCTTAATATGTAATATTATTTCTATCCTCCTAAAATTGTTTAAATACAATTTTATATATTGGTGAATTTTTAGTAAAATATTTGAAAGGAATCTTTTGTCATTTTCAACACGAAAAACATTTTGAATTTTCCAACAAAAGTACGAGGAGAATGTTTTTTTAACTTATATGGCATGAATGGATTTTTACGGTTTCATAACGCATTATTTTCATGAAGATTACTCTACAATATTTCATGAATATTTTCAAAAAAATCCTTTTCTTTAAAATTTCCATGGAATTTTGTTAAAAGAAAATTATTTTGAAACATAAAGGATATTTTCCTCAAGAATTCATTTCAAGTGTTTCATCAAAACCATTTTACATGAAATTATTCCATATGTGTATGTTTCAAGTATAATTTCTCTATGAATTATGTGGTTTCAATTTTCTTATGATGAAATGAAATCCATTTGTTTTATATGGATTATGTTCTGATGGGATGATGTTTATGAAACCCAATTTATTCTTTGGGTTATGATGAATGATTTATGTTTATGTTGTGGAAAATATAAGAATTATTTCATTATGAGATGGGTGGGACCTATATATCCTTCCATTGCATTGGGTAAAGATTTATATCTCATGATATAGACATGGCTAGAATGACAAGTAAATCAGGTTCAATAATACAATTCTGGAATAGCAAGTAAACCTGGTTCAGTAAGGGACTTTGTCCACTAAGATTGTCTTGGCAGCAATGCCTTGGCTACTATGGAAATCATATCATGTGCTTAATGTTTTTCCACAATTAAAAATTTTATTCCTATGCTATTTTATCATGATTAATGTTCTTTTATGATCTATGACTTATATACTGCAATGTTTTATGTCATTTATCAAGATTTTTATGTTTAGATTTTATGCTCATGTTTTTACATTCAAATGTTTATGGATTGTTTTATGTTCTCTATGTTTACCCTTACTGAGAATTTGAGCTCACCCTTTATATGTTTTCTTTTCCCCAGGATATAATGAATGGTTTTAGGTAAGAAAACAAAAGGGGAAGATCTTTATGGGAGATGTTGAAGATCTTTCACCATGATTAGAAGATTATGTTCCGAGTTTCCAAACACACTAAACTATTACGATCCATGAGTTTTGTTTTTTGTTATGTATTAAGTATTCCTCAAAAGTAATGTATTTTCCATGTACGTCAAGCATTGGGTATCTACAGTTGGTATCAGAGGAAATGTTTAGTCAACCATTGGAAACTTGGATGCAAGAACTTTAGTGAGATCCCTAGAGATATTTCTATGGTATGTCTAGGGATGTCCCTAATGTTAAGTATAAGTATCGGTTATAGTTCTAGAATTACAGTAACGATCCTAGAATTAATCCTAAGATGTTATATATTGAAGGAACTCCCCCTTTATTATATTGTTTTCCCTAGCTTGATTTTGGCCTCTCACACTATTCTTTTTGGGTTTTAGACGATGGCTAGAACCCAAAAGAACCGTGTTGATCAATGTAATGGATAATGAAATGATTTTCCTTCTAAACAATACAATGTTATGGGAGATGGAGTCAAAAATATTATTTCCATACTTACACAAGCTATGAACCATTCTGTACATCCGAATGAGCAGAGAAGGGAACAATATTATATTGAGTCCTTTATGAGGCAGCATCCAGGTTCTTTTAGTGGGTCTTCTGATCCACCTATTACTGAACAATAGATCAGTAGAATTGAAAAGATATTTTCCATACTTCTCTGTTCAGAGCATGAAAAGGTAATTTTGGCTATTTACCATTTAGAAGGTGAATCAGTCTAGTGGTGGACTCTAATTAAGAATACTAGGGCCAAAGATGAAATTGAATCAATGGAATGAGACGAGTTAAAGAACTTGTTTTTTTGTAAGAACTTCCCTCGTATTCTTCAAAAAAAGATGGAAAAGGAGTTCCTTGAGCTTAAACAGAAGGATGATGAATCTGTGGGTATATACAAAGAGAATTTTACAAGACTTTCAAGGTATGCATCTGGCTTTATCATCCAACCTAAAAGTAATGTTGATCGATTCTTCAGTGGCTTAAAACCAAGTCTTCGAAGGGAATTATATATAAGAGACTTCAGTAGCTATGAAGAAATTGTGCGTTGTGCTTTCCTGGAAGAACTGGAAGTTGGTGTAACATATCCATCTCATGGTTTTGACAAGAAATGAAAGATGGAGTAAAGGAAAAACATCAAAACAATGGTGAAAAGAAGGTGAATGTTTCTTTATGCTCAAAGTGTGGAAAGAAGCATGGCGGAGACTGTCTTAAAGGTACTAGAAATTTTTTTAAGTGTGGAAATGAAGGACATCGAGCAGCTGAGTGTCGAAGTAATGTAAATAGTGTTTCTAATGATTTGAATAAAGAAAAAAATGCAGAAAATGCACCACTAACACTTCAATGCTTAAAGTGTAAGGAAATGGGGCATTATGCTAATTAATTCCCCTAATCCAAGGGTTAATGATGATCAATGTGAGCAACCACTTAAGGAAAAGGATTAAAGGAAGTCACATGCGATCAATATTTGTGATGTTGAGTATGAAAATGATGTTGTGTAATGATTAAGTGTTTATGTAATGGTATTTCTTAATAGTATCATTGATTCTCATTTACTGTATCGTGGAATTTTGAAATATCTATGTATTGGTTTTCAATAATTTTATTGTACCAGAAACCCTGAAAAGTGTTTGAAATATTTTAGGAAAGAAGATGATATGCGCATAATGAAGTGATAAAGTGAAAATGAAATGAGCTCATGACTGATATCATGGTTTGAGTATATGAAAATTTCGGGATTTTTGTATGTGGAAAGAGTTAACTTTTGACAGCATTCATGTTTTCACTAAGGTTCCATGGGTATTCATTTTTTTAAGAGAATACATAATTAAGGTATTCACAAGTCTGGAATGGGACGAACAAGATATATTTTATAATATACGGGGGATAAATGATGGTATTCACATGATTTGATGATGACATTTCTAGTAATTGGTTTCTTTATACTATGAGTTTGGACATAAGTATTTTGGATAAGCCTAAAGATTGGAATGGATTATGTTGGACATAAGTTAGTATTGTTTAAGGCCAGAACATTTTTTCAATATTATTTATGGGATGTTATAATAATGTAGTTTTAGAAAAAGGAAAACCTACAGGATGGGCGAAAACCCATCGTGTTGGACAAGGTTGCGGGAATCAAACCCACAACCGAAGTGCGATAGGCCTTTATCACCTACCACTGGCCTACAGGGAGTCCCTAGTTAGTAGAAACTAGTTTTATATTATTTAGTGGTATGATAGATGAAGTATAAGTTCATATTTAGAATCATATATGATTAACCTCAATATAGATAGACTTATGTATATTTGAAAACTTTTGCTAACATTTTGTTTGGAATAGATGGAATGACCCATCATGCTATCACATGATCTGCTAACACTTCAAGAATGACAAATTCAACTTCATTTCTTTAAGAGATGATGTGAAAATTGTTCAAGGCACAAACAACAGTGAGATTGTACCAAAATCAAGTACGTGTTTCTTCTAATTCAAAATTTTCAACTTTAGGGAAATGATATTGAAAACCAAAAATGTTTTCCTAGTGCTCTTATATCTGATGAATTACATGGTACCTTAGATCATCACAAATTTATGGCTTTGGGATTGTTGGATTTTTCATTGTCATGTTCTCTACCACTCTCCATCAGAACATGATTGTTAGATTTCTCTTCCATATCTATATTTTCACCTATGTTCTCCTATGTTGGAACCCAGTGATTAGTTAATATGGGTAACCATTACATTTAATAATTTAGTTTTTAAAGTTCATTTTTCGTGTTCCTTTTTACGATGTGGGTTTATATTAATGAAACTTACAAATAGTAAACCATTTATAAACCCGACGAATTTCGAGGGAGAAAGTTATTTTAAAGGGGGTAGAATGTAATACCACAAGATTTTAGAGATATATTCTTTTTAATTTCTTTTATATCATCTGTTGTATGCTAAACCAAGATTATCTTGTGCTATACGCAACATCGTATTAGCTTGCAGTATACGCAACACTATTCTTGGATTGTGTTGCACACAATTTCACGTTTGTTTGATAGTAGTTATTCTACGCAACATTGAGTGTGTATATATATATATTCAATGTATAAATGAAATATGGTTGGATTCTATTATATGCAACAACAAAGGAGTCTTGCGCTACACCCAACCCTGGCTGCCTTCCATTACACGCAATCGCGACCTTCCTCGATAGCATGTGTTGTACGCAATACCAGGTTTCACTAAACAACGATATATGGTTATAATATTATTATTAAAAAGACATTATGAATAGTATTAACTAAATTATTATTCATCTTACACATTTTCTAGAACATGGTAAGAGAACAAAATAAATGTTTCAAGTAAAATAAGTATTTTTCAAAAAAATGTAATTTGCCGCCTTTGATGGGGCACCCACATTAAATCTAGTTTTTGACGGGTTTATAAGTTCAATTTGACAAAATTAAATTCTTATTTGGAATAAGGATATAAAAATTTACTTTGGCTAAATTTTTCATTGTATTTTGATAACTTTCATATTTTAATGAATAATAAAAACAAGCTATATTTTAAATAAAAACAACTTTTTTCCTCACAATAATTTATATGGTTAGATTATAATATTTAGTGGTTTGAAAGTATGAATAGAATATATTTTCACCATTTAATATAATTTATGTCATTATAATTTATTTTAAATTGAATTCATAGGAAAAATCATTTCAATCTTTTGTAATGTTTTAAATTTTAAAACTCATTTCCTTAACAACGAGATTAATTTTAAATTAAATTCTGCAACTTCTATGATTTGAATTAGGAAAAATGGATTCAATATTTTGAATCAGTGGGTCCAAATTATGTTTTTTGGATACTTTTTATTTTTGGGCACTATTAATAGTAACTACGGTAAATTTTATTTACCATAGTTAAAGCTAAATCGGGTAATTGAGGGTAAATATAATATTATAAAATTACCCTAACACATGTATTAATATAATTTAATGATTATATTTTTCCCTAAATCATACTTGGGTCGAAATTGAATGTAATGGAACCCACTTTTATTTGATTATGACCTTTAGTTTCTTTTATTTAAAGGAAAGTGAAATATGTCTCACTCAAACTATAATAATAAAAGTATTTTTAATATAAGGTTATAACGAATATAAATTCTGTTATAAATAATAATTTTAAATATAGAATAATTTTATTTATCATGGTAATTTATTTTTAATTTTTATGTGTTATTTAATTACCTTATTATCTTAAACATTAATGATGCATAAATTATTTATTTGGTGAAAAATCAGTAATATAGTTTCTATTGAAATGGTAATACATCTCAAAAGGCCCAAAAATCTGAAAAAAACTTTTTGGTAGTGTATATATAAACCCTATTCATCAACTGGCCGAATTGTTGACCATTTGGATACTTATAAAGGCGATGATGATACATATATTATTTTATTTTAAATGATTCCAAAGTTTTTATCTTCATAATTTAGTAAATATAACAATTTACAAGTTGTGATTTTAAGATGATAAATTCTAATAAAAGTTTTATTATGAAAGATATGAAATTTATATTCATCATAGGATTTTATTTTTATTTTTTATGCAAAAAATAAGTATATTAAATAATTATACAAATATGTTGTACTAATTATTGTATTAAGAGATAAACCAAATAAATGGTTTTAAAAATATTAAAATAAATATTATATGAACTATTTAATGTGATCCACGAATTTATAGATAAATATGACATGTTATGAATCTATTAAATATTATTTTTCAAATATATCCTCTGTGTGGATTTTATATAAATTCAAATAAATGAACAGTGTCAAAATTGAAAATATTGTTATTTTATAAAAATGATATATTATTAAATTGTTTAAAAATCACAAAAATATTTAAAAATTATAAATTGAAATTTATATAGTCTACAATGTCATAAAATATCCAATTATTTAAAATTTACAACACATAAGTGATTATTTATAACCATTTCAAATTTATAATTTTATTACCACAAATAAAATAAAATAGATTAAATATGGATAAATAAAAATGATAAGGTTTATAATAAGATACAAACATGTCTAAATTTGATTGGTTGGT
The DNA here is from genome assembly GCA_963277665.1 of Viscum album. Lineage (NCBI taxonomy): Eukaryota > Viridiplantae > Streptophyta > Magnoliopsida > Santalales > Viscaceae > Viscum > Viscum album. Next base: position 601,596,284 of record OY728119.1, on the reverse strand, counting down.
GATATTACAACCCTATATCATTTATTCTTTGAATTGAGTCATTTTTTGAGGCTTTTCTGTGGGGTTTGAATTTATATAAAACTAATATTTTTGAAGATTCCAAAGGTGCCCCTATCCTCCCTTATAAAAGGGAACCTCATCCCTCTCATATTTACACCATTTTGGGCCTTAATTCTCGTCCATCCCATTCCCATTTCCATTATTAACTTCTTTATCAACATACTAGAGGTTCTGGTCTTCTTCAAAGACCAATTTTAGTTCCCTAAGAGGTGGTTTCAAAGAGGCATGTCGAAGAAGAGGTAATGTCCATTACTGATTCATTCAAATTTATTTCTTCTTCTACATACTATTATTTAGTTGTTTCATTATAATATAATAACATCAGTATCACTAATATACTGATATGTTATTATAAATATGAAACAACCCTATTTCACCTTCTATCCATCCTACAGAAAATGAAATCACCGCGCGTGTGTACGTATAGAATACCGTCTCCACGCCGTGGTGTAATATTTTTTTTCCACCACCACCTTACTTGGATGGGTATAATGGTGTAAAAAATTACTATATATGCTTATTTTAAAGTGATATTTATTCTGAAATAGTATACATACACTTCAATAAAAATTCAACGATCATGGGAAGGATATCACCGCTCGTGCATACATACGGCCTACCGTCTCCACGATTGATGCGACTCGTTATACGTGATATTCATTGAATAATGATTATATAAATGAATTGAATGAATAAATATGATATTCATTACACTAATACCATTCTGGAAATGAGGTATCTATAACCTAAAAAAAGAATAAGAATTTAGTTGACAAAACATTCATAAGAACATAAAGCAATAAACACCCGAATAACAAGTAGCAATGAAATATTACTAATAAGCAGATAAGAATATGACCATATATGATATCATAACAATGACTGTGATTCTTTAAGATGTAAATGACATTATTTAAATAATTATACATGAGGTTCGGATACGTACAAAGCAAATTAGACCTAAGGTAATGGAAAATCTTACAATCTCATTTTTATCTGAGATTGTTTATACTTCAGAATTTACTGGGGAATATTTATCATCCACATCCATGTTTCCTCAATTTGTATTATTATTTATATCCTCCTAAAAAATTTTAAATCCAATTTTTCCTATTGGTGATTTTTTATTAAAATATATGAAAGGAATCTTTTATCATTTTCAACAAGAGAAACTTTTTTACTTTTTCGACAAAAGTACGAGGATAATGTTTTTTTAACAAATATGGTAAGAATGAATTTTAACAGTTTCATAACACCTTATTTTCATGAATCTTACTCTACAATATTTCATGACTATTTTCAAAAAAATCATTTTCTTTAAAATTTCCATGGCATTTTGTTAAAAGAAAATTATTTTAAAAAAAGAAAGTATATTTTCCTCAAGAATTCATTTCAAGTGTTTCATCAAAACCATTTTCCATTAAATTATTTCATATGTGTATCTTTCAAATATAATGTCTCTATGATTTACATGGTCTCATTTTTCTTATGATGAAATTAAATCCATTTGTTTTATATGGATTATGTTATGATGGGATGATGTTTATGAATCCCATTTTATTCTTTGGGTTATGATGAATGATTTATGTTTATGTTGTGGAAAATATAATAATGATTTAATTATGGAATGGGTGGGACATATATATCCCTTTAATGCGTTGGTTAAAGATTTATATCTCATGAGATAGACAAGACTAGAACGACAAGTAAATCTGGTTCAGTAATACAAGGCTGGAAAGGCAAGTAAACCCGGTTCAGTAAGGGACATTGTCCACTAATATGGTCTTGGCAGCAATGCCTTGGCTAATATGGAAATCATATCATGTGATTAATGTTTTTCCACAATTAAAAGTTTTATTCCTATTCTATTTTATCATTATTAATGTTCTTTTATGATCTATTCCTTATGTGCTGCAATGTTTTATGTCATTGCTCAAGATTTTGATGTTTAGATTTTAAGATAATGTTTTTACATTCAAATTTTTATTGTTTGTTTTATGTTCTCTATGTTTACCCTTACCGAGCATTTGAGCTCACCCTTTATATGTTGTATTTTCCCCAGGATATAAAGAAAGGTTTTAGGTAAGAAAACAAATGGGGAAGATCTTTATGGGAGATGTTGAAGATCGTTCACCATGATTAGAAGATTATGTTCTGAGTTTCCAAAGACACTAAACTATTAAGATCCATGAATTTTGGTTTTTTTATGTATTAAGTATTCCACAAAAGTTATGTACTATCCATGTACATCAACCTTTGGGTCTCTACAATTAGTATCAGAGAAATGGTTTATTCAAAATTTGGAAACTAGGATGCGAGAACTTTAGTGAGATCCCTAGAGATATTTCTAAGGTATTTCTAGGGATGTCCCTAAGGTTAAGTATAAGTATCATTTATAGTTCTAGAATTATGGTAACGATCATAGAATTAATACAAATATGTTATATATTGAAGGTACTCCCCCTTTATTATTTTGTTTTCCCTAGCATGATTTTTGACTCTCACACTATCCTTTTTGGGTTTTAGACGACGGATGAAACCCGAAAGAACCGTGTTGATTAATGTAATGGACAATGAAATGATTGTCCTTCTGAACAAACCAATGTTATGGGAGATGGAGTGAAAAATCGTATTGCTATACTTACACAAGCAATGAATCATTCTGGACTTCCGAATGAGCTGAGAAGGGAATAACATTATATTGAGTCCTTCATGAGGTAACATCCACCTTCTTTCAGTGGGTCTTCTGATCCATCTGTTGCTGAACAATGGATCGGTAGCATTGAAAATATATTTTACATACTTTCCTGTTCAGAGCATGAAAAATTCATTTTGGATGTTTACCACTTAGAAGGTGAACCAGACCAGTGGTGGACTTTAATTAAGAATACAAGGCCCAAATATGAAATTGAATCAATGGAATGGGATGAGTTCAAGAACTTTTTTTCAGCAATTACTTCCCTCGTATTCTTCGAACAAAGATGTTAAAGATGTTCCTTGAGCTTAAAAAGAAGGATGATGAATCTGTTGGTATAAACGAAGTAAATTTTACAAGACTTCCAAGGTATGCATCTAGCTTTATCATCCAACCTGAAAGTAAAGTTGATCGATTCTTCAGTGGGTTAAAACCAACTCTTTGAAGGTCATTATCTATAAGAGACTTCAGTAGCTATGAAGAAATTGTGTGTTGTGCTATCAAGGTAGAACTGGAAGGTGGTGTAACATATCCATCTCAGGGTTTTGAAAAGAAACGAAAGATGGTGTTCAAGGAAAAACCTCAGAACAATGGTGAAAAGAAGCTGAATGTTTCTTTATGATCAAAGTGTGGAAAGATGCATGGCAGAGGCTGTCTTAAAGGTACTAGATAATGTTTTAAGTGTGAAAAATAAGGTCATCGAATAACTGAGTGTTTAAGTAATGGAAAAAATGTTTCTAATGATGTGAATAAGAAAATACAATAGAGAACGCACCACCACCACTTCAATGCTTCAAGTGCAAGGAAATGGGGCGTTATGCTAATCAATGCCATAATCCAATGGTTAATGATGATCAACGTGAGCAACCACTTAAGGAAAAGGATAAAGGGAAGTCACATGCAATCACTATTTGTGATGTTGAGTATGAAAATGATGTTTTGTAATGATTAAGTGTTTATGTAATGGGATTTCAAAATAGTATCAGGGAATCTCATTATGGTATCATGGAATTTTGAAATATCTATGTATTGGTTTTCAATAATTATATGGAACTGGTATCCATGAAAAGTGATTGAAATATTTTTGGAAAGAAGATGATATGTGCATAGTGAAGTGATAAAGAGAAAATGAAATGAGCTCATGACTGATATCATGGTTTGAGTATATAGAAATTTTGGGATTTTGGTATGTGGAAAGAGTTAACTTTTGACAGCATTCATGTTTTCACTAAGGTTCAATGGGTATTAATTTTTTATCAAGAAAATACATAATTAAGGTATTCACATGTTTGGAATGTGAAGAACAAGATATATTTTATAATATACGGGGGATAAATGATGGTATTCACATGCTTTGTTGATGACATTTCTAGTAATTGTTTTCTTTAATCTATGAGTTTGTATAGATGTATTTTGGATAAGACTAAAGATTGTAATGGATTATGTTGGACATAAGTTAGTATTCATTAAGGCTAGAACTTTTTTTCAATATTATTGATGGGATGTTATAATAATGTAGTTTTAGAAAAAGGACAACCTACAGGACGGGCAACAACCCGTTGCGTCGGACAAGGTTGTGGGAATCGAACCCACAACCGAAGTGCGACATGCCTATATCTCCTTTAACTGGCCTACAGGAAGTCCCTGGATAGTAGAAACTAGTTTTATTTTATTAAGTTGTATGATAAATGAAGTATAAGTTCATATTTGGAATCATATATGATTAACCTCAACATAGATGGACTTATGTATATTTGATTACTTTTTCCAACATTTTGTTTGGAACAGATGGAATGACCCATCATTCTATCACATGATCTGATAACACTTCAAGAATGAAAAAATCAACTTCATTTCATTAAGATATGATGTGGAAACTGTTCAAGGAACAAACAACAGTGAGATTGTACCAAAATCAAGTAAGTATTTCTTCTAATTAAAAATTATCAACATTAGGGAAATGACATTGAAAACCAAAAATTTTGTCCTAGTGCTCTTATATCTAATGAATCAGATGGTACCTTTGATCATCACAAATTTTTGGCTTTGTGATTGTTGGTTTTTTCATATCCATGCTCTCTAACACTCTCTATAAGAACTTGATGGTTAGATTACTCTTCCATATCCATATTTTCACCTATGTTCTTCTATGTGGGAACCCAGTGATTAGTTAATATGGTTAATCGTTAGATTTCATAATTTAGTTTTTAATGTTCAGTTTTGGTATTCCTTTTTATGATGTGGGTTTCGATTAAAGAAACTTACAAATAGTAAACCATTTATATCCCCGATGAATTTTGAGGGAAAAATCATTTAAAGAGGGGCAGAATGTAATACCCTGTAATTTTATGAGATGTATTCTTTTTAATTTCTTTCATATCCTCTGTTGTACTCTACACCAAAATTATCTTGTGCTATACACAACACCGTATTAGCTTGCAGTATACGCAACACTATTCTTGGATTGTGTTACACACAATTTCACGTTCGTTTGATAGTAGTTATTCTATGCAACATTGAGTATATATATATATATTCAATGTATAAATTAAATATGGTTGGATTCTATTATATGCAACAACAAAGGAGTCTTCCACTACACGCAATCGCGACCTTCCTCGATAGCGTGTGTTGTACGCTATACCGGGTTTCACTAAACAATGATATATGGTTATAATATTATTATGAACTAGCCATTATGAATAGTATTAACTACATTATTATTCATCTTACACATTTTCTAGAACATGTTATGAGAACAAAATAAATTTTTCAGGTAAAATAAGTATTTATCAAATAATGTAGTTTTGCAGCCTTTGATGGTGCACCCACTTTAAATCAAGTTTTTGACGGGTTTATAAGTTCAATTTGAGAAAATAAAATTCTACTTTGGAATAAGGATATAAAATATTACTTTGGATAAATGTTTCAAATTATTTTGATAACTTTTATATTTTAATGAATATTAAAAACACGCTATTTTTTTAAAAAAAATGGTTTGAGGCGCACAAGCCCCTATTATTAAAAATAAAGTCATACAAGTGAAGACAAAAGAGCAAACACAACAATGCAAGTGCATAAAAATAAAATCAGCGCACTTGCGAGCGAGTGTTCATACTGTGATGAGATGTCTGAGAACCCCCGCCACGTGGATTATTCCCTCTCCACCCAGCCTTTGCTTGCATCCAGGGACCTCCACCGTCATCCTGGAACTCAGAAGGTACATCATTGTTCACATGCTTAACTCCATCCCGATCTTCCATTGATTTCCTGTCTTCATCACTACTAACAGATGCAAGAAAGTCAAACGAATTATAGGTACTCACCTTTTTCATAACTTTATGTATTTGCGATATAGGGGCGCCACAACTTGGTGAAGGATGTGGAGATCCTGCCACTTGGTCATTTGTTATTCCCGTCAATTTGGGAGAGTCCGCATGCATTTCAGGAGAGGGGGCTTGGACAGCTTCCTTTAATGGACTGGTCTGTTCATGCTGCCCAGTTAGAGTGGATTTATGGCACAAGCTATGGGTAATCATAGCATCCTGTGCATTAGCCTCTTTATGTGGAGAATAGGCTGGAATAGAAATGACTGTATTCCTACAGTCTTTATCAAGCAACAACGAAGTATTTCCAGCACAAACCTTGGTTGGAGGACCAGGAAGTGAATTGAGTTTAACATGGGCTCTAGGATTACCTTCCAGAGGGGAGACCTCCACATTCGTGTTGTTGGGAGCTGTAGGAAAAGATGTTTCCCTATCTTCTTTAAACAGAATGGTGTCTTTGTCATTTGGGGCCTGGGGTTGTACCTTTGAATTTTCCTTTGCCGAAGTATAGTTACCATCATTCAGCTCCTTCTTATCTTTAGATTTCATTATGACAGGAAGATCCATCTTTTCCTTGCCTCTTCTACTTTTGGCATTGATCAAAATCTGTTCTTGCATTAGGCATGAGTCTGCATCTTCTTGAGCAACAGTTTCCAGAGCCTCAAGGCTATCAATTGATTCATTATCATCCTCATCTTTAAGACCCCTTGTCAAAATATCTTTGAATGAGGATCCATTATCTTCCACAACAGAACTATCGTAAACGGATGGATGAATATCATCCCGCAGATCTACCCAAGATAGTAGAACTCTCTTATGTTTTTGTGTTGAAGAGCTGTTCTTGATGGGTTCCTCAAAACATCCCTTTTTGACATTAGGTTCTTCTTCAAGAGACCATTGAGATTTTCCAGCTGACTTAACCTTCTTTTCATCAGACTTCTTTAGAAGGTCAGTACCATTGACAGCAGCTTGCAAATTCTGCTCTGTGCTTTGTGTTGTACCCTGTTTAGGTAGCTTCCTACAGTGTTGTAGGTCATGCCCTTTTTGTTGGCAGTTGTCACAAACAATATTTCTTCTACAAGCAGATTCTTCATGTCCAATTACTTGACATGGAAAGCAAAAAGCAGGAGTGTTTTCATATTCAATTCTAAGACAAATATCATCCTGTTGAGTAGATAGAATCACCTTATCTATTAAAGTAGTACTGAGATCAACTTCTACAAGGACCCGAGCAAAGTGGCCATAACTTACTGATTCTGTTACTTGATCCATTCTAATCGGAATCCCAATGGAAGATGCAATATCGAATAAAATTTCATCATGCCATAAAACCCAGTTAAGACCATGTATTTTTATCCATATTTGCGCACAGGTATCCTTAAAATCAAGCAAATTGAAGCTCAATTTCCATTCGTGAAGACGAAGCGTACCTGGCCTGAGATTGATGGACCCGATGCTCCAAGCTCTCCCTTTGAGCTCCAAAGAAGGAAACAGGATATGAAAAAGACCTCGACCGAGGGACATGCATTTAAATTCGTTGAATCCCCAAATATCAGCCAACCGAGAGATAAGATCAGATGTTCGCCAGGGTTTCATACCATTCATTACGGAGATGCGACCGATAAATGAATGCTTGCATAGATCAATCCGTGTTGCTATTGCATCTTCAGAGGCCGATACATGCACTGTTGACCCTTTCCTTATTATTCGATGCGGCTCACGATTTGCAAGAGGTATGAAGGATCCTCCAGAGAAACTCTTGAAGGAGGATAGATTATTCGGGGCATCATGGTCCTTCTTCTTCTCCTCTGGAGCTAAGCTAATCTGTTTTGCGAGTCGAAATGCCTCAAAAGAATGGAGATTGATACTGCGTGGGTGAGTTAGGTCAGACGAAACTGTGGGATGCGGCGACAGCGGTTTCCTTTCTTGCTCCTCCATCTTCATTATACTTCTAAAAACACGCTATATTTTAAATAAAAAAAACTTTTTTCATCGCAATAATTTATATGGTTAGATTATAATATTGAGTGGTTTTAAAGTATGAATATAATATATTTTTACAATTTAATATAATGTATTCATTAGCGTTTATTTTACATTGAATTCGTAGGAAAAATCATTTCAATCTTTTTCAATGTTTTAACTTTTAAAACTCGTTTTCTTAACAACAAGATTAATTTTAAATTAATTTCTGAAACTTCTATGATTTGAATTAGGAAAAATTGATTCAATATTTGGAATCATTAGGTTAAAATTATGTTTATAGGCTACTTTATATTTTGTGGCACTATGAATAGTACTACAGTAAATATTATTTACCATAGTTAAAGGTAAATCGGGGAATTGAGGATAAATATAATATTATAAAATTACCCTAACACTTGTCTGAATATAATTGAATGATTATATTTCTCCATAAATCATAATTTGGTCGAAATTTAATCTAATGTAACCCACTTCTATTTGATTAGGAACTTTATTTTATTTTATTTAAAGGAAAGTGAAATAGGTCTCACTCAAACTTTAATAATTAAAGTATTTTTCATATATGGTTCTACAGAATATAAATTAGTTTATAAATACTCATTTGAATACTAAAATGATTTTATTTATCAGGGTAATTTATTTGTAATTTTTAAGTGTTATTTAATTACCATATTATCTTATACATTACTAATGTAAAGATTATTTATTTAGTGAAAAATAAATTATATAGTTTTTATTGAAATTGTAATACATATCAAAAGGCCCAAAAATTTGAACAAAAATTATTTTTAGTGTATATGTAAACCTTAATCATCCACTGGCCGAATAGTGGGCCATTTGGATCCTTATAAAGGCGATTATGACACTTATATTATTTTATTTCAAATGATTCCAAAGTCCTCACCTTCATAATTTAATAAATATAACAATTTTCCTATTGTGATTTTTAGATGATAAATTTGAGTAAAAGTATTATTATGAAATATATGAAATTTATGTTCATCATAAGATTTTATTTTTAATTTTTATGAAACAAATAAGTATATTAAATAATTATACAAAAATGTTGTACTAATTATTGTATTAAGATATATACCAAATAAATGGTTTTAAAAATAATAAAATAAATATTATATGAACTATTTAATGTGCTCCACGAATTTTCTAGATATATATGACATGTTATGAATCTATTAAATATTTTAGTTCGAATATATCCATTTTTTGGATTTTATTTAAATTCAAATAAATGAATAGTGTCATAATTGACACTATTGTTATTTTATAAAAATAACATATTATTAAATTGTTTAAAAATCACAAAAATATTTAAAAATTATAAATTTATATTTATATAGTCGAAAATTTCATAAAGTATCCAATTATGGGAAATTAACAACACATAAGTGATTATCTATAACCATTTAAAATTTAGAATTTTATTACCACAAATAAAATTAAATAGATTAAATAAGGATAAATCAAAATGATAAGGTTTAAAATAAGATAAAATATGTATAAATTTGATTGTTTGATGATATTACAACCCTATGTCATCTAATATTCGAATTGATTCATTTTTATGGGGGTTTTATGAGGGTTTTGAATTTATATTAAACTAATATTTTTGAGGATTCCAAAGGTGCCCCTCTCCTTCCTTATAAAAGAGAACCTCCTCCCTCTCATCTTTACACAATTTTGAGCCTTCAATCTCGGCAAAACCCTACCCATTTCCCTTATCAACTTCCATATCAACATACTAAAGGTTCTGGTCTTCTTCAAAGACCATGTTTAGTGCCCTAAGAGGTGGTTTCAAAGAGGCATGTCGAAGAAGAGGTAATATCCATTACCGATTCTTTAAAATTTATTTCTTCTTCTACTTCCTCTTATTTAGTTGTTTCACTATGATGTAATAAAATCCGTATCACTAATATATTTATATGTTATTATAAATATGAAACAATCCTATTTCACCTTTTATCCATCCTATAGAAAATGAAATCACTGTGTGTGCGTACGTACGGAATATCGTCTCCACACCGTGGTGTAATCTTTTTTTCCACCACCACCTTACGAGGATGGGTATAATGGTGTAAAAAAACTATATATGATTATTGTAAATTGATAAGGATTCTGAAATAGTATACATACACTTCAATACAATTCCACGATCATGGGTACAATATCATTGCTCGTGCATACGTACGGCCTACCATCTTCACAATGTGATGCAACTCGTTCTACATGATATTCATTGAATAATTATTATATAAATGAATTGAATGAATAAATAAGATATATATTACAAAAATACCATTCTTTAAATGAGTTATCTATAACCTAAAAATAATAATAAGAATTTATTCGACAAAACATACATAAGAACATAATTTAATAAACACCCGAATAACAAGTAGCAATGAAATATTACTAATAAGAAGATAAGAATATGACCATATATGATATCATAACAATTACAATGATTCTTTAATAAGTCAATGACATTATTTAAATCATTATACATGAGGTTTGGATACATACAAAGTAAATAAGACCTAAGGTAAGGGAAAATCTCACAATCTCATTTTTATCAGAGATTGTTTATACTTCAGAATTTACTGGAGAATATTTATCGTCCACATCCATGTTTCCTAAATATGTATTATTATTTCTATCCTCATAAAATTTTTTAATTCCAATTTTACCTATTGGTGAATTTTGAGTAAAATATGTGAAAGAAATCTTTTGTCATTTTCAACACGAGAAACTTTTTGACATTTCTGACAAAAGTACGAGGAGAATGTTTTTTTAACTTATATGACATGAATGGATTTTTACGGTTTCATAATGAATTTTTTCATGAAGAATAATCTACAAGACTTCATGACTATTTTCAACAAAATCCTTTTCTTGAAAATTTCCCTTGCATTTTGTTAGAAGAAAATTATTTTGAAGAAAGAAAGGATATTTTCCTCAAAAATTCATTTCAAGTGTTTCATTAAAACCATTTTCCATGAAATTATTTCATATGTGTATGTTTCAAGTATAATGTATCTATGATTTAAATGGTTTAATTTTTCTTATGATGAAATGATATCCATTTTTTTATATGGATTATGTTATGATGGGATGATGTTTATGAAACCCATTTTATTCTTTGGGTTATGATGAATTATTTTTGTTTATGTTGTGGAAAATGTAAGAATGATTTCATTATGAGATGGGTGGAACCTATATCTCCCTCCAATGCATTGGGTAGATATTTATATCTCACGATATAGACATGTCTGTAATGGAAAGTAAATCTGATTCAGTAATACAGGGCTGGAATGGCAAGTAATCCCGGTTCAGTAAGGGACTTTGTCCACTAATATAGTCTTGGCAGCAATGTCTTGGCTACTATGGAAGTCATATCATGTGATTAAGGTTTTTCCACAATTAAAAGTTTTATTCCTATTATATTTTATCATGATTAATGTTCTTTTATGATTTATTCTTTATGTAATGCAATGTTTTAGGTCATTTCTCATGATTTTGATGTTTAGATTTTACGCTCATGTTTTTACATTCAAATGTTTATGGATTCTTTTATGTTCTCTATGTTTACCCTTACTGAGAATTTGATCTCACCCTTTATATGTTTTCTTTCCCCCAGGATATAAATAAAGGTTTTAGGTAAGATAATAAAATGGGAAGATCTTTATGAGAGATGTTGAAGATCTTTCACCATGATTAGAAGATTATGTTCTGAGTTTCCAAAGACACTAAACTATTAAAATCCTCGAGTTTTGATTTTTTTTATGTATTAAGTATTCCGAAAATGTAATGTTAGTCCATGTACTTCATGCTTTGGGTCTCTACAAATATACCCTCAAAATGACACTTCTTACCATTGGAGTACCCTCTCACTTACGAGGAAGATGAATTACCCTTGCTCACATTTCCAGATTCCCTCAGGTTCTGCTCAGTGATGAGGGAATGTTTAACTATATTTTAATAGTGGTCAATCATAAGTTGTTCCCCTATGATCAGATAGAATATGAAAAACCATCCTTGAATTTCCTCATAGTATTCAATGTTTCACCCAACAAGGTAGGTGAAAAATAGTATAATTCAGTGAAGTGAGTTGAATATTCCCTCACTAACATGTCACCTTGATGAAGGCGATTAAACTACATATTATGATCTTCAATCATGGTCTGCGAGAATAAGTATTCAATGAATGTTATATGGAATCCCACCAATACTATACCCTAATGTTTAACACCCTACGTAAGGATGCCCCACCAATTATTGGTAGAGTCAGACAACATATAGGTTGAAAGATTTACCCAACAATATGGAGGCATCATGATATTATAGAAGATAAAACATGTTTCCTCTAGCCATGAATCAACAACCTATGGCCCACCATCCCTTGAAAAGGGCAAGGGATTCTACTAATGAAAATCCCAAGCCATATATTCCATAGTTGGGGAAAACCAGGGATCACCCTATACACACTGCATGAACTGAAATAATCTATCATATAACACCATATCAAATTCTAGTGGATGGTTTGGATGATTCTTTGTATGAGGAACTATATGAGGAATAACTTTTGTATTAGGGTCCACCACCTCTAGAGTGTCATTTTTCCACTTTCATGGTTGAAAAAATGAGTACATCGTAGTGGAATGGCTTTCCAACTTTCATGTGCACTCCTTAGTGAAGATTTATAATATACAGAGAAATCAATAATGAATGAAATTTCACAAGGAATTCTAATAAATGAAGTTAAAACCACATCCTACTATTGGAACTAGGTATATAAGGTATAAAAAGGTCACTAAAAGATCAGAGATATATCCTACTGACAACTAAAATAGTTAAGTCAAGGACAATGTATAATACAAAACAATAGAGGTTTCATAATATGGGGTGTTAAATGCATGGTATTAGGGAAAACCCATTTAATTTTTATTTGGAATATTCATATATAGATAACATTATTATTTGAAATAATTATTTAATTTAATTTCATTATTAATTTTTTAGGTATAGATATCCTGATCAAGGTATTCACATCCCCAATTACAAATTTACATGTCCCATACAATTATAAACTAAAATTTTCACATTAAGTAACTATGACCTACTTCTACATCTGGAATCAGGATATATCAAGTCATGCATGGTGATTTAATAGGTTAAATTTCATTATCGATTTATTAATACTCACCTCTTAATTGACCTCGAAATTAATCAAACTAACAAATTAACATTTAATAATTGGACAATTATGGTTTCAATATCAATATATGAAAGAAAACATCATTTATATAGATGTAGAAACATTAATTTTAAAAAATTGTGTCATTATATAAGAAACACTAGAAAATTGAAAGTTGAAAAAAACAATGTGCCACATCAATAACATGAAATATTGGAAATGCACACTAAAAATTAGATATGGAATGGAATAATTATTGGAATTTATGTCACATGGTTCCATCTATGAGGAATGATTAATACACAATCATATCAATTTTCCAAATTAAAATACATATCATTAAAATAATAATAATGAAATGAAATTGAATCACCCAGTGGTGAAATCTATTAACCAATGAAAATACTACCAGTAAAAACTTCTACCTATCCCTAGTAATTTAGGTTTCACAGTTTTGTAGTTTAACTTCTCCTAGAAACAAGATTGTTACAAAATTCCAATACTCATATTCTCGTATCTAATGAAAAAATTGTTTTTCAAAATGAAATTACCTCTGATACTAAATTGTAGTGTACCACACTAGATTCCACTTAGTGGTTTCTCAAGATGGTGGCCACAAGACCTCAAGCATGCTTCCTTAAAATCCAAAGGTTTCTGACTTGCAGCATGGGACTAGTGTGTGTCCATACAGATAAAATTACATCATAGGTTAGAGTGTAGGACCACAATATATAATGATTGTGAAATAATATAAATAGACACTATATGACTGAACCAATAACCCACCATATCATAAAATGTATTGTTAGATAGATAATAGAAAAACAATATTAGAAAATCACAAAAGAAAAATTAATTAATCGAAATAAGATAAGAAATGTGTATATATAATTAGTGATGATACAAAAGTGGTTATAAAAAAAGGATTATATAGCAAATATGGGATACATGAATATACCGCATGTTATACAAAATACTAAAAAGGAAAAAAACTTCTAGAACTAACATGAAGAGAAAAATCTTGGTCATATTCCCATGAACTCCATCCTAGAATAGTAAATCAACAATTAGAATTTGGCTAGTTCCCTTTATCAATACTTGAATTCATGAAGACATCTAGTGTAATAATGGAGACCAAAGTAGTGTGTGAGATATACATAGTTGTCCACAATAAATAGTGTCAAGATAAAACCAATTCTTGCAATATAAAATAATTAGAGTGCCAATAATAACAAATTCAATATTTAAATAAATAACTATGTACATCAGACTAGGTTATACTTGGGACACCCTTCCAAAACAGCTGATTCGGCCTATGGTGATGGGACTCAAAAAATGGATCCTACAAAAGTAATGTGGGTGATACAATGTATAATATTATAGATAGTTCGCAAGATTCTGATTCATCTTGGGAGACACATCCTTGAAGTTCCAATATCAAAGGATCATTTAGTTTTTAAAAATATTCTTTCAACTTTGGAATATGTACCATGAACCCATCCAAGGCGGTCCGAGTTGGACCCCATGTATGGATCTAGGGGCTCTACATATGACCTATGCCATTGGAGTCTATCTTAGGGGATCCATGTATAAAATACCATGTTTCTATTAATGAATGGTGTGATATTGTTAAAAATTAACCGCTTAGTTCATCCCTAGTATCATATGTTGAGTTAAATGTCTCTCTAATGGAATGGTATAACCATTGCACCACTGAGCCCATCCACAGGGTCTCCCTCAGGGAATCAGTGTCACATATTTTGAGTCAGAATTGAAAACATAGGGTGATCCCATCCCAGGAATAGTTGTTGTCTCTATTAGTATGATTATAATTAATTAACCATTGATAAATATATGTCACTATGTCCCATCTGAGGGGTTATAAACTAATAACCCCTAGTATCTCCCTCAACAATAAGGATAAGGTAATTTTTTGTTTGAAAACTCATCCCATTTAGACACAAAAATAAATTATAATACATTAAACACATTAACCATTTAATATAGTTCTTCCATTCCATTTATAACCTAAGTTATAGTTCCAAACTTATATCCCATTTTTTAGATATCACAAAATATTATTTTAAGGAATTAATGTTAGGTAATTACAACTAAATTGGTGTTTAAAAAATAGAACTGTGCAAGAAAATCTATAATGGGCTAGTCACACCCAAAAGAGTTGTTTAGGTCATGGAGATCAATTGATCATGTTATTAACCACAAGATAACGTAATAATACACATTTAAAACCATTTTGAATAATTTATTTAAGATTTGGAGGCATAAAATAAATATTTTGGCTCATGGAATATTGAAATATGTCCTAAAATGAAACACAAATATGGGAAAAGTATTATACCACCTACCTTATCCTCATTGTACTTCCTTTATCCACCATCATAAATTGAATCAACCTAGAATAGTAGTTATCAATGAAATTATACAATGTCCTGAAAATTTTTAAAATTATGTTTCACCTAAATAGAGAAATAGAGGAGAAGATAAATGATAAATAGAATAAATACGAGTGTAGATCATTCCTCAAGATATTCGATGGTCTTGACTATAAGATATATGGATGAGGGATGAGGGATAAATATTAATCCCTATGGGACCTTTATGGAATGATTATAGGATGATATGAGTAGAATAAGTCCATCCAATAAGGAGGGATAAATATAGGGATTAACATAAAAACTTTTTCTGGGTAGTTTCATAGAATCACGCACATGGGATGGGGCACGTGGATGGATAAACAATGCACCAACTATGTTCTAGGTTTTTACGAAAGGGGAAACCTGCATGGTCTAGGTGCATGGTTTGTTGAAAACAGTGCTATCAATGTTGAGGGCTAGTATCTATGGGGATCTACAACACCACACAATCATTCTATCCCCTTATTCATGGTTTCTGAGAGATGGTGTGGATCCCTACTCCCCTCGGCCTTACAACCTCATTTTTAAGGAAGACCTAGTGCCTCAAATCCGCATGTTTAAGGAATACATGTGGTATGGGAGGTACAATATCTCCTAACCATGTGTCCCAATCCATTTCTTCAATTTTTGAGGCTCTAGGCTCCATAAAAGACACAACAACCCGTGTGTCCTAAATAACTCCCTTCAGAGTCATTAATAGGAAAAAACTAAAGAATTAAAATGAAAAATAAACCATCAATACCATTGAGAAAATCGAGGATTCTATAATTATGATCCTAGAATATATTTTTAATAAAAATAAATTTATTATACATAAACTTAAAAGAATATAAAAATACAATTGAGACCTATGACAATGTTTTATTATGAAATATTGTTTTTAATGGAGATTTTCTATTCAACAATCCATTTTGGCATAATTATATTCTATTTATATATTGAAAAAAAATTATTTTCTTATCATATAATTATTATTTTTGGATTTCATGTTTTACTTTCATTCTTATATGTTTGGTACTTCAAATTATTAAAAAAATATTTTTATTAAATGTTAAACTATTTTACTCTTAGGTCGATGATATTTTTCTTCCATTTCATTTTTCATTTAATTTTTTTCAAGAAATTTCATTTCTATTATCCAATGATTAATTAATTTTATTTAAACCTATATTTGAATTTCATTTAAATAGATTGAAATTAATTTTATTCAATGACTTTATAAACATGTTATTTAATACTATTTACAAGAAGTTTGAACAAAATATTTTTTTTAAGGTTTACGGCATAAATTAATTTTACCACAATTATGATTTTTTAATATTTACATTATAATTTTATGTGGAAATTTTTAATGAAAATAATTTTATCCAAATTTTAGGATTTGATATTTACAAATTTTGAAAATAAAATCATATATTCTCTTGATTACAAATAACGTTTAAAAAGTTTTTTGAATGATAATTTTTATCTATGTAAAATTCATTTGATGTTTCTTGTGATTAAATTAGAATAAAATTTAATGATATCATTCATGATATTTCTATATATGTAGTATGATTATGTGATGTTTATATAATGGTGAAGCCTATTTCATTTACATGGGGTGTTTTATGATGAATTAATGAATGTTTTTTGATGATCTTGTGGATTATAAATGTATGGTTTCCATTATGTGACAGGTGTTTTTTTCAATTCCTCAAATGAATTTTTTAATTACATTTGTATCATAAGATATTATGAACTAGGATTTGGAGAGAACCTATAACTGTAATGACCTTTTCCAATATGAATGCCTTGATAGTGAGTCTTGACTATGGAAATGATAAGAGTAGGGGGTTAACTCAGTCCACCATGGGACTCTTTCAATTATGAGAGTCCTGGTAGGGATACTTGACAAATAAAATAATTTTTTATGATCATTATTATTCCACAAGTCCCATATAATGTTCATATTCTTATAACATGATAACATAACTCATGATTTTTTTATGATTCTCTAAATATGACTCATGTATATTAAAATTCTATATATTTATTCCAAGACTCATGATTTATGATCAATGAAGAATTGGTTATGAATATCAAATTTTATGATAAAACTAGGATACCTTTATGCTTATATTACTATTTCATATGATCATTACTTGAAATATCAAATGTTTACACTTACTGAGAATCTTATCTCACCCTTACTTATGTTTTTATTTTCCCTAGTTCATGAAGAAATATATTATGTATGAAATATTTAAGAAGGGTACAATTATATAAGACACTGTGGGAGATGTTAAATTTCTTTCATGAAATATGTTAATTATGTTTGTAGTCTTCAAATACATTAAAACTATATAGTACTATGTACTTTATTATTTAGAAATTTATTCAATAATCAAATAAAATGAGGGAACATTTATGTATATCATAATCAAGTCAGATAAGTTATTATATATTAAGAGTGTAGTAAATTTTTAATATGATGTCCTCAATAACATGAGGATGAAACCTAAGACAATATATAATGACCTAAATGTGATATAGGGTGAACATAAATATTTCATATATTGATTAAAAGGTCTAAAAATTTATGGAATATTATGAATGATTCTCATGAATTTATTATTTCTCAATAAAATTTTTATAGAATGATTATTAAAATATGGTTTTTGTTATAGTCAATGGATGGAACCATGAGGAATAGTTCTAAAAATGAATATGGTAGAAAATCCAATGATTTCATTTAGAGAAACTAGAAGATATGGGAGCATGAATGAAAAATATTACTAATATTCTCATGAAAATATCTCAAAAAATAAATCTATTTTATCTTCTATATGAGAAAATAGGTTCTAAGACACCATTGAATATTTCATGAGGCAGAATTCACCATCCTTCAATGGGTAATGTGATCCACTTGTGGCTAAGAAATAATTCAGTACCACTGAAACGATATTTCCCATTCCCCAATTATCAGAGAATGAAAATATTTTCCCATTATGGTATCATTTGAAATGAAAATCATATCAATAGTGATATAATATTAATAATAATTGGAATTATGAAAAAATTGAGTCAATAGAATGAAATGAGTTTGATATGGTATTTTTCAGTAAGTACTTTCCCTGATATCTTAAATGAAATTCGAAGGGTAATTAATTAATATTATGTATACAGATGATTAATCTAGTAGTACCGATAATAATAACATTACAAGACTATATAGTTATACTTATGGTTTTATAATTGACCCAAAAATAAAAAAAATGTTTCTTCAGTGTCCTCAAACCAATTATTCAAAATGAATTGGCCATAAGGAAGTTTAGTAACTAGGATGAAATCATTTTATGTGCTATAAAGGTATAAATGAAGAGGGTGTAATTCTATTAATCTCAAGTTTTTAATATACAATTAAATATAGAGATTCATGGAAATTCAAATTATAAAACTCATGGAGGAATGAAAATGAATCTACATTAATTTCAGAAGTGTGTAGAGAAGCATGAAGGAAATTGTCTTCTAAGAACTGGAAGATGTTTTTAAGTGAGGGGAATAATTAAATATAATAAGTTAATTCCAAATATATTTAATGAATAAATACAATGAAATTATTGCAAAGAGATATCCACAAAATACACCACTCGCACTCAAATGATAAAATAGTAAATAGTATGAGAATTATTCCAACTGGTGCAGGAATATTTAGGGTCTATGTTAGAATTAAACAATAATATTGTCTTAATAGAAGAGATAAAACACTATATTTATTTGAACTGAAATATGGGAAATATATAAATAAATAGATGTTGAAGATGGTTGGATGAAATTTTCCCCACAAAAATGAACACAAATTTTCAAAGGGGCTAGCCTCCCAAAGCTCCCTTGCAACGCCCCTCACCACCATGAATGGTGTGAAGACAGCTGTACAGACTCTTCCACGACCACCGAATAGTGCCATGATGGAATCTTGCATGATTATGATGGAGTATACTTTGATCATGAAGAGAAATTTACCCCATCGTTCACCCTCGAAAAATCACATTGTCGGGTTTAAATAAATAAGCGGATCACCCCCATCCCAAAGGATCTTCACTCAAACATTTGTCCTTCTGAGCTATTGTTTTGTGATGCCCATTTGATATGAAAGCAATGTAGAAAATGTATCACCCAAGGTATTTGATCAATAAAAACTGAATTTACCTTTTTTACCTTTTCCATTCACATCAAGTAGGCATTCCCTTTATGATGACATGTAGACATCACAATGTTATGGGTCCCTTTTGGTAACACAGGGCTTCATGATGCATTTATCCATCACGAAGAACCCTTTATGCTCATGTAGACTCCATGACCCGGCTGGGTCATCAAGAATCATCATGATCCTCCCATTTTATAGAATCTTTTCACCTTCCTTCATAGAGAACCATCCTTCGTGAATCACCTCTTCTTCAGGAAGCACCAATGCATCATGAAGCCCCTCCCTACAAAGCCTTCTACATCGAGAACCATTCTCCTATGTAGCCCTCCAGGCCTGTATGATGTGATTTCATGGTTCCTCAAGAGGTGTCCCATGTAGCATTTCCCTGCCCCATTATTATTCACATAAGATGTATAATAGGTATTTCATCTTCACATATCAAGGATAATGTTCATCCCTCAATTGACCACAAATACACCTCAATCTTGTCGGTCATTTCTTATGCTTTCTCTTCCCCATGTATGTGTTGGTACAAGTTATGTATGTCTTAGGGGTGAGGGTTGAGTTCTTATCGTCCAAGACACAAAAAGTTAAACTTCCAAACAACATCATCCCTAACATGTTATGTTATAATGTGAGTTTTGTATGTTTGGTAGCCCTAAGTGGGTCATGGAGAGGATGAGATCACAATATATTTTTTACACCTTTATAATCCGCCTACTCTATTGAATTGGGTTTTGTTGCCATGTGCGCCTTGGGAAGTCTCCACATAAGCCCAGACATGTACCTTGAAAGGGTTCCCTTAGTAGTATGGACAAATCTTCCTAGTACATCTAGACACCCTCCTCCAGATTTCCTCCAGAAGTAAGTCCCAATATCTATCTGCTTAGAATTCCTTAGTGTGTAATCCCAACACAATATCCCTCATGGTTTCACATCTTGTGATACTATCATCATCTCGGATGCAACCACTTGTTTCTAACACTGAGCATGGGCCATGTAGGAATAGAGTATGTATCATCCATGACATACACTTTGGGTCACTAACAACACATAATCCCTCTGCCCCTTTATGATGAAATATTTAGACTTTTATCCTGGTCTTCTAGGAAGGGTACGTAGGATACATCCTTGAGGTTCAAGCGCATCATCCATCGGTCTCAACCACTTCACGTATGTTCACCACCATCCCTCAAGACGTTAAATTTTATTTCTGAACTACGTAGGTTTTGAAACATGAATTCTATAAAGGGTGCATAGTAAGCCTCCTAAATTTTCACCCATGACCAATGGAAAACTTTGTCTCTCCATCCTATGGGTGTACTCTTCTGATGAAACATCTTCCTTTATTGGGAATCATCTTATGAATTCTCTTCCATGGGGTGTTCTGATCCACTTGAGTTGTTTTCCATGCATAATCACCACACTTCACCATACATCAACCAAGAGTTTCCCTCTTGTAATGGGATTCTAACCATGAGAAATCCCCATGATGTCTCCAGGTCTATTTCCCTTGTGTAAATAACAATTCTATTCCCCGTCCGTAACTATGTGGACATTGATTCCCTACCATGGCGATAGGTAGGAATCCTCAATGAGGATAATTCCCATCATTTATATATCATCTTGGTCTCTCCCTTGAGCCCCTAGGTTTCATGAAGATCATTCCTCAACCCCATGTATCATTTCCTTTAGGTCCCATCCATGAATCTATTCTCATGGGAAACCTCCCAACATAACTCATCACCAATCTGAGAACTATGTAGAATTTTATCACTACCTCCCAGGAAGGGTATGTTGGAAACCTCCATGTGGTTAAATTCTAACACCTTCATCATCATTTCATTTTCACTGCATTCATCTCATCCACTTCATTAAATCATCCATCATCCATACTGATTCATACCAGATCTTCTACATCGGAGTGGGATCACGCCACTCATATGGGAAGCGAACCATGCATAAGACCCAAATATCTACTCCATCACCCAACCCTTATCACGGTGGGGACACATAATCCACATGGTCCGTCTCATTGAGTAATCCCTATTCATTAATATGATTTTCCTCCTAGAATATTTTTATCCACCATAATGTGTAGGATCCATCTATTAACATTATTGTCCCTCCTAGCAGCACAAAGCCAGTCTCAGAGCGTAATCCCAAAATAATTTGTTCGAACTATGCGGGTTTTGAATCCATGCCATGAGTATACATAGAGATCCACCAAGAGGTTCAATCCCATCCAAAGTTAAACCATGATGTCCCCCTCATTTGGGTCCACCTCCCTGATCCACCATCAGTTGTGTCCCGATCATCCTTAGGGTGTAAAATCATCCCTATATGGGTCACACTATCCAACGATTGTCCTCATTGGGAGTTTTCATCCATCCTTCTTATAGACCCTCTAGGTTCTCCGTCCTATGGTCATAGCTATATGGTCTAATATTATTATTTTCATTATCAGTATAACCCATCTCCTCTATCTATTAAACATATGGTATACCCCATTTTAAACATGGGAAGATGAGAAAAACCTCCGAGACATTCCTTTAGCATAAGATACCCCAAGATCACAATGGGAATCCTCAAGTTTCTAAACCATTTAGAATCCCTATAATGAGGATGAATAATAGTGTTACAGTGTTCCAACGTCAAGACATTCCATAGATGCCTCAGTATGACTACTCTCATGACTGATGGTTGCTGCCTCGAATTGACCCATTGGAATGTCCTGGAAGAATAATAATAATTTACTGGTGCTCATAAAGAGATGGAACTGGGAATGAGTTTCATGAAAAATTTCTTAATCTAAGAGTTGTAGATGGACTAGGTGATGAATTCTGAGGAGGAATACACAAAATGTGGAAATGGCATCCCATCACACTATTTTGATCATGGAGAAAGAATCGTAGAGGAAGTGATGGATAATGCCTGCCTTTGGAATTTAGGAAGGCATGGTATAGTGTGACCGTTAGTGAATTTAAAAATATGCTCATGTGAAATACCCCAGAGGAAATGTGTTTGAAAATTAAATTGTGAACCCAACAAGAAATATTCTCCTCAATGTAGGGATTAATATCATGTGATACATCAGAAGATGGGCATGTCATCAGATTCAGTTATCCTGTACCAAGTTCCTCCAACCAAATAGTGGGAATTGCATGGAACTCAACAGATATTGGGGTGGGTAATCTCCAGGAATTCTTCAATGGAATTTTTTGGTTGGATATTTCTCTTTAACAATGGAATAATGAATGGAAGTGGGGTACTAGGATTTGCTTTTCTCATATCTGTACTGATGGTTGAATCTTTATGCTTTGTAGGACCCAAGATGATTCCATAAGAAACAGATTACCTCCCACCTATAGAAACATGGTCATGGGGAATTACGATGCTATAATCTTATAAATCTCTACCTCCACTAAGACGAATTCTACAGCTACGGGTACTCGATATCCATGCCCCATCCCACCCTCAGAGTTCATTAAATGGAGCGTTATTGAAAATCTTGTTTAGATATATGAATTGGAGGAGGTCATCCCAAAAATAAATAAGAACCACCATGATCTGGAGACATTCATGCCTCATCAACTCCACCCCCAAGGGCTGCATAGAGATTCATTGCTCCCCACTCTAACATCTAACCATTTCAGGAGTCCCTCCTTAGAATGCTCCTATGATTCTCTCCCTTACAAGGATGAGGTAAGGTATGTTTGAGTCGTCCCAGATACATTATCTTGGGATATTTCAAATAGGTAACCCACTATGATGCATTAATTCCACCATTTGGTCCCACAAACTAATAAGTAGGAGGTCTACACCCTTGTCCAGTATGCCCATGTTTGACTGACCCGGTGTCAACGTCAGACACAAGCTCAAGAGAATTCTCATCAGGGGTAGTCATCATCTATAGATTTTGTGGCCCATGCCACCATGGATGAATTTTATATATCCATTGTTAAAATAGAGTATCGGAAATTCTATTCAAGATTGGTATTGAGGCCCCATCCACCCCTTGGGTGATCTACTTTGAATGTTTCGATCGCTGTAATGAGTAGTATCCATCGCAAACTGACCCGTGACTATAGTGTTTAGAATAGAGGCCGTCCCCATGCCCATTATCATAGGTATGGATGATTCTTCCATATTATAGGTAATAAATGTGAATGTCCTATTCACATCGTCACCATATCAATCGAAGTCCCTCCCGGCACCAGCACCAACTAGAGATAAGGTCTTCCTCACTCTTCCATCCATCAGTAAGGATGCCCCAGCCTTGTTATCACCAGCTCTAGCAGAGGTTGTCCCCACTCCAGCACTACTTAACACGAAGGCCCTCCCCACACACTAGGTAGTGAACATGAAGGACCTCCCCATGTTCCGTTTTACATATGCCTGAGTTATCCTCACACCCCGACCCACCGGAGAGGAGGTCCTACCTGGTCCAAAAAAATAGGTGTGAAGGTCCTCCTCACATCGTAACCAACTTTGGCGGTGGTCCTCTATGCTCTAAAAATAACCCATATAGAGGCCCTTTCCATGCTAGAGATCTCTTATTCCCTAAAGAATCATTCCAGGACAAGAGGGAGAACCATCACCATCAAAGAAAGATCAAGGAGAAGTTTTAGATCATTATCCATCCCATCCGCATCATATATTCTGAATAATAGTACGACTCGATGGTGTATCCTTCAACCTGATCCTATAGTTAGGTTCTGAGGGAGAATCTTGGAAATTTAGATTCTTCTTCTTAAAATGATAGAAACACTAGATCCACAAATCCCACAAATGATACATACAAGAGGAGGAAGATTTGCTCCATTCCAGGGTATTGTTGTTCAGTCTTCTCTATTGTCATCAAATTCACTCTCCACCTCTACACGAGATTAGGAAGATTTGTTTTGGGGTTTGACATATGATGAACCAAAACCCGATCCACTTACAATGATTGTCACCCCTGTGTAAGAAGTAGTGGTATTCACCCTGTACTAAAGGGATGTGTAGATGTTGTCAATACGATCCCTTAAAGACAACCTAGTGTGTAGTGGTTTGTCAGCTCGTGCACTGTACTACCAAAAAAACTAGTCCA
The DNA here is from genome assembly GCA_963277665.1 of Viscum album. Lineage (NCBI taxonomy): Eukaryota > Viridiplantae > Streptophyta > Magnoliopsida > Santalales > Viscaceae > Viscum > Viscum album. The sequence goes on along the minus strand of OY728119.1, from coordinate 601,571,289 downwards.
ACATCACAAAAATTTGTATCAGTATCATTGTTAGTTCCCCCAACACCCCATATGATGAATGGGGAAATTAGATTCCTGATCTCACTACTGAGAAAAGGAGATTGTGGGAAATTCTCACCCTGGTTCTCTTTCTTGAAATTTTATAGCCAACTCCCACTCCATACTTTTTCATTCAAGAGTCCCTCACATTGGAGGAGATCACATGATTATGCCGATTACTCTAATCAAGGAATTTATTCCTCCTCCATTGTTGGATGGCTTATCCAATGATCTTAGAGCACAACAATGATATTGGAAAGCAATGCTTCCTGGTCGTGTTGGCTTCCATTCCCATCGATCAGAACCCTATATTGCCCAGTTATCACTAAAACATCAAAAAACAATGCATTAATAGATTTACTGTTCCCCAAAATATTATTGTTGAGGCACCCCCACACATTCAGATCTATGGAGAGGGGAAATATGCAGCTCTCCATTATGTCACAATCCTGTAATGGTCAGATTTGCTCAGTGACATTGAGGATATGCCTTGGGCGTAGTCCTGGTAAACATGGCCAAACTCCAAGAGAAGGAATCTATGATGGGAATCAATAGAGATAACATATATCCTGGGGAAATTCCACCTATGTTGGATCCCCTAGGCATTATCAATCTCCAGTAGAGATATTTTCTTGGCCTCACTATGCCAAATGAGTTATTTACATTCAATAGGCACCCTATCAAGGGTAATGGACACCCTATAAATTTCATTCCTTATAACCTGTCTGGTTCAGTGTAGAAGAAAAAATATTATCCTGATAAGAATGCATTGCGCCATCCACATTCGGAGATAAAAAGGAAAATTGACAAACTCCATTCCACACATGATACATAATGTTGTAAATACTATGGTGATCCTTAGTATGATCTCTTACAATGTAACGACCCGAAATTTTTAAATAAATTTTGTTTCCTAATTTTATGTGTTATTGTTATACTCAACAAAAATGTTTCATTTGGTAACATGAGTATAATTAAAATGAGACTGTTGGGTTTTTGACTGTTATTTGACCATTGGTCAATATGACCGCTGGAAACTAAACATTTTGACTATTGTCTCTAAATACAAGCAATCTTGGTTAATTAATATAGAAAGAAGATTCGATGGCCTCACCCAGTAGTCTTGGACCGATCAAAGCCCATCTAACAGAACTTGGGAAGGAGGTAGCACCACTGGGCTTTGCTCTGGACCAAACCCAAGCTGAACTTCATCGTATAAAGCTAGAACGGGATCGCCTTCGCGAGAAGTTCAAACTGATAGAAATTACTACTCGTGCGATGTTGGCCGAGCCTCCCTCGGATTCTCTCACCTTAGCACACCTTACACTTAGGTCCTATGCTGGTGTGATAAGGGGCTATGTAAGGAGACCGTAACTGTCTTGTGTAATCCTTTGTTTTAAATAAAATTTCAATTTCTTTTATGAATTTTCAAATGACCGGATAAATATAGTATGCAAATTTTAGATAAAGGATATTTTAAATATGTTTATGTAAACCCTAAATAATTAAAAATGTGTAATGATTTTCAAAAAATGGTCTTCTACAATTATGTTCAGTACTAAATTTAGAGTCTAATAAGATCAACTTGATTTTTGATGAATAGTGAATTATGAATAGTGATTTTATGATTAGGATTAGTAATATGACCAAATGGATTAGTAATCTCACTTAAAGAAAGTTTTAAAATAATCTAGGCACCTTGATTAAGTAATGTGATTCAATAAAATAGTTAAATAACGGTTTCATTAATTATTATTCAATTATTAGTTTTTTCGGGTGAATAGTGTTTTTTAATTAAAAATTTAATTAAAAATAATTAGAAAATTATTTTTATAAAAATGACTTTATTTTTGAACTCAGAGCATCGATATTATGTTATGGTAATTTTTGGGGTTTTTTCTGAAAAAAATGAATTTTCGATGAATAGTGTTTTTATTTAAAAATTAAATTAAAAATATTTAGAAAATTATTTTTATAAAATGGATTTCATTTTTGAAATCAGAGCATTGATATTTGGTTAATGTGAAATTTTGGGATTTTTCTGAGAAAGTTGAATTTTCAGTGAATAGTAAAAATACAGTTTTATGGTTTCGGTATGTTTAATGACATCATAACGGTGTCATGATGATGTCATGAGATCTTTTGAGGGTTGGCCGGCCAAGGGTGATGAATTATTGTTTTGGGGGCCCCATGTGGCCTAACTCCATGATAAATGACAAGGGAGAGCACATGGGTTTGAGAAAAGCCCATGTGAGGTGTCCCTTGGCCATTAATGCCTTATCCCCTCACTTTCCCTACAAATACCAAGCCCTCCTCTCATCCATTCGACTCCCCACTCATTCCCAACGAATTTCTAGTCTCATTACCTCACAAGGAGTCCTCCCAAGGTTCCCCCAAGCCCTCATGGTCCCAACCTTTGAGGTTTAAGAGTTACATTTTAAGGTAAGGGATCCGACCTCTCTCTTTCTTTTCAAGTAATCTCTTTTATGTCTTTTCTTTTATACTCCATGTTCTTATGTTGGAGGATGTTCTTTTATATTAATCCTACTGCCTATTTTATGATCATATGATGAGAGACCCCATTTTATCTCTTCAATTCAATTTTTTTGAAGTTTTATGTGGCGCCGTTAGGCTGCCGAAATTTTTAAGGGATTCTCTCACCCTTCTCTATTTCAAAGTTCTACTTTCATGTCAAGTCTTTCAAGTTAATTTCTATTATGCTGGGGTATGATCTCTATATCTATCATACTGGACTCTTATGTTCATATGATGAGAAACCCCATTTGATCTCTTCAATTCTGTATTTTGATGTTTTAAGTGGCGCCGTTAGGCTACTGAATTTTTAAGTGGTTCTTCACCCTTCTCTTTTTGAAGTTCTACTTTCATGTGAATTATTTCAAGTTCCTTTTTGTTTTGTTGGGGAATTATCTCTATATCTATCATACTGAACTCTTATGTTCACATGATGAGAGACCCTATTTGATCTTTTCAAATCGTTTTTGTTGAAGTTTAAGTAACGCCGTTAGGCTGTCGAACTTTCATAAGAGAAATCTAATTTTTGTCTTCCTTCCATGTTTTTTCATTTCAAATGGTATTTCCTTGAAATTTCATTACCATGATCATGTATCCTTCTTATTCGGTCCATATACTGTTTTATGGGTCATTTATGAATGTTTGACTCATTTTCCCTCTCTTTTTAATGTCTTCTAAAACCTCGGAACATTGCCGTTATGCTGCAGAATTTCTGTCTCAAAATGTCTATCTCTTTTTCTAAAGTTCTTTTATTTTATTAAGTGAATACTCAAAGCTCTATCTTCTAAAGGGGTATTCAAATATATACCAAAATATTCTATTTTAAATTCTGGTATTTACATACATGAGACCCACCTTCCTTTTCTGTGGGTTTTAAAGTGATATAAAGATCATGTCTTTGAAGCAGTTTTTAAAAAGTTATGATTATGAAATGAAACCCATTTCCTTTATGCTATATGGGTTATTTATGAAATATTTGATGATGATATATGTGGCTCACATGATAATAAAGGCAAATTTAAGGGTGCGCCCTGATAGCGCTCCAATGCATTGGGTAATGATGTAACCACTAGAGATTACAATTTTCATGATACCTTGGTGAATAACCTTGGTAATTTTAAAATGACACCTTGGGGATGGACCTTGGTGATATGTTCATGATTGTCTATGTTAAATGATGTAGCCACATCTTCAAGTTTTGAAAAAGTTTTATTTTTATTATGATATGCCTCATGATTTCATTTTCATGCCTTAAAGTTCTTTTCATGACTTTATTGATGTATCTCAAGTTCATATGTAAAATGTTTCACTTGTTTCCCTTGCTGGGCCTTCTGCTCACCCTTCCTTTTGATGTATGTCCCCAGGTTATGAGATGCAGTAATGAGCCTAGGGTGAACATGAGGAGAAGCCTTTCAAGTGTTTAAGAAGAATGTTTTGTTTTTGTTTCATGTTTTATGTTCCTTGTTTCCAAGACACTAAACCTTAAAGATCCTCAGTTCCGTGTAATGGAATGAAAGTTATGTTATAAAAAGACGGGATGCTATAGTTGGTATCAAAGGATGGTTTAGTTATTTGTGGAAATTAGGATATGAAAACTCTAGGAAGAACCCTATAGAAAAGTTTAATATAGGAAATCTTCCTGGTATTTTGGTGAGTATTGAGTAAGGGGTTGCCAAGCAAATACATCCCTGTCTGGATACGAGCAGGTAGAGGTGGCTCTGGCACAGATGTACATAGGGGTAAAACCCGAAAATACCGCTTTGAGCTAGACTTGAACGGGAACTGGTACACGACAACGGGCCTTGCTGCACTCTTGGTTACGACACTCCCGGGGGATATTCTTTGGCAAATTCATAAGCTTGGTATGAACCATTGTTAAAGGAACAAAGATAAAATAAAATAAAGGTTCACATAAGAATATATGATCATTCATAACCTAGATGGGAACCTAGGAGATCACAAGTTAGGGTATACCTTTCATATACAAGTTATCCTTAAATGCTTTCAGTTCCTTTTCATGATTATTAGCTAAGTACTTAAGCCCCTAATTATGCTTTCTCTTCTTAGTTAATGGTGGGAAATGGAAGAACATGTTCCGACAACCAATGTGATAGGAAATGCGACGATTTTCGTATTAATATGACAGGGATGATTAGGGGATTAAAATATGATTATTATTTTGGAAGACGTTCATTATTTTGGGAACCATATTTGATCGAGGTAAATAGATTACTACGGTATTTTCATTGAGGAGTAAGGTTGACTTATATTTTGAAGAATCGATGAATTTAAGGTGAACTTATAGTAAATTAGGTTACTTATGGGAATGACTAACCTGTCTTGGGTAAAATATGTTTAGGTTAGATACTTTTTATAAGATGTTAGGAGTGGTTAATGTTGTCTGGAGATGAACAATGAAGTTGTTTTGGAAGACTATGTTATCAAATCCTTCTTGTATTTGGGTTTCAATCTTAGTTTGGTTTGTTTTGAGGAATTTGAAGGACCGTTATTTATGGAATGGTCTATGATGAACTTTGGGTAGTACCATGGAACTTTGATGATTTAAAAGTAGTTTCCATTCCTATGGGATTCTTTCTTTTTGAAGAGTTGTTTTACCTTAACCTTTATGTTTTTGGGATAATGTTTAAAGATAGAAGAAATAGATAGTTAATCTTTTTTAGATTATGTGATTCTATAGAAGATGATTCTTGTGCTTTTATGAGACCAAGTGTTTTTGAATTCTCATTATTTGGAGAAAAGATTAGTGTTGGTAGGGACTTGTTAAAGGATGAAACTCTACTTTAAGGTAGGTATATTTTCTTATGTTTTTGTTCTATGTAGTAAATTAAATCCTCAAAATTATGAAAAGAAACGTAAAACAAAAATGTTGTTGGTTTACGTTTCCTACTAGGTAATCAAAGACCGTTTACACACATCATAAGTTTGGGATTTTCTCATGGTTAACTTTCTCCTAATCATGTTCTCTATCACTCTCCCTCAGAACTTGACCCTTTGTTTTCTCCTCCATGTCCATGTTTTCCTACATGGAACCCTAGTGTGGGTTAACTCGGGTGACCTTTGTACTTCCCTTTCTTTATTTTAAAGTAATAGTTTTACTGACTCCTTTTTTGATGTGGGACATTCAATGAAATTTCAAAACCCAATTTTAAAATTGCGAGGACGCAATTTCTTAAGGGGGGAAGATTGTAACGACCCGAAATTTTTAAATAAATTTTGTTTCCTAATTTTATGTGTTATTGTTATACTCAACAAAAATGTTTCATTTGGTAACATGAGTATAATTAAAATGAGACTGTTGGGTTTTGACTGTTATTTGACCATTGGTCAATATGACCGCTGGAAACTAAACATTTTGACTATTGTCTCTAAATACAAGCAATCTTGGTTAATTAATATAGAAAGAAGATTCGATGGCCTCACCCAGTAGTCTTGGACCGATCGAAGCCCATCTAACAGAACTTGGGAAGGAGGTAGCACCACTGGGCTTTGCTCTGGACCAAACCCAAGCTGAACTTCATCGTATAAAGCTAGAACGGGATCGCCTTCGCGAGAAGTTCAAACTGATAGAAATTACTACTCGTGCGATGTTGGCCGAGCCTCCCTCGGATTCTCTCACCTTAGCACACCTTACACTTAGGTCCTATGCTGGTGTGATAAGAGGATATGTAAGGAGACCGTAACTGTCTTGTGTAATCCTTTGTTTTAAATAAAATTTCAATTTCTTTTATGAATTTTCAAATGACCGGATAAATATAGTATGCAAATTTTTGATAAAGGATATTTTAAATATGTTTCTGTAAACCCTAAATAATTAAAAATGTGTAATGATTTTCAAAAAATGGTCTTCTACAATTATGTTCAGTACTAAATTTAGAGTCTAATAAGATCAACTTGATTTTTGATGAATAATAAATTATGAATAGTGATTTTATGATTAGGATTAGTAATATGACCAAATGGATTAGTAATCTCACTTAAAGAAAGTTTTAAAATAATCTAGGCACCTTGATTAAGTAATGTGATTCAATAAAATAGTTAAATAACGGTTTCATTAATTATTATTCAAGTATTAGTTTTTTCGGGTGAATAGTGTTTTTTAATTAAAAATTTAATTAAAAATAATTAGAAAATTATTTTTATAAAAATGACTTTATTTTTGAACTCAGAGCATTGATATTATGTTATGGTAATTTTGGGGGTTTTTTCTGAAAAAAATGAATTTTCGATGAATAGTGTTTTTATTTAAAAATTAAATTAAAAATATTTAGAAAATTATTTTTATAAAATGGATTTCATTTTTGAAATCAGAGCATTGATATTTGGTTAATGTGAAATTTTGGGGTTTTTCTGAGAAAGTTGAATTTTCAGTGAATAGTAAAAATACAGTTTTAGGGTTTCGGTATGTTTAATGACATCATAACGGTGTCATGATGATGTCATGAGATCGTTTGAGGGTTGGTCGGCCAAGGGTGATGAATTATTGTTTTGGGGGCCCCATGGGGCCTAACTCCATGATAAATGACAAGGGAGAGCACATGGGTTTGAGAAAAGCCCATGTGAGGTGTCCCTTGGCCATTAATGCCTTGTCCCCTCACTTTCCCTACAAATACCAAGCCCTCCTCTCATCCATTCGACTCCCCACTCATTCCCAACGAATTTCCGGTCTCATTACCTCCCAAGGAGTCCTCCCAAGGTGCCCCCAAGCCCTCATGGTCCCAACCTTTGAGGTTTAAGAGTTACATTTTAAGGTAAGGGATCCGACCTCTCTCTTTCTTTTCAAGTAATCTCTTTTATGTATTTTCTTTTATACTCCATGTTCTTATGTTGGAGGATGTTCTTTTATATTCATCCTACTGCCTATTTTATGATCATATGATGAGAGACCCCATTTTATCTCTTCAATTCAATTTTTTTGAAGTTTTATGTGGCGCCGTTAGGCTGCCGAAATTTTTAAGGGATTCTCTCACCCTTCTCTTTTTCAAAGTTCTACTTTCATGTCAAGTCTTTCAAGTTAATTTCTATTATGTTGGGGTATGATCTCTATATCTATCATACTGGACTCTTATGTTCATATGATGAGAAACCCCATTTGATCTCTTCAATTCAGTATTTTGATGTTTTAAGTGGCGCTGTTAGGCTGCTGAATTTTTAAGTGGTTCTTCACCCTTCTCTTTTTGAAGTTCTACTTTCATGTGAATTATTTCAAGTTCCTTTTTGTTTTGTTGGGGAATTATCTCTATATCTATCATACTTAACTCTTATGTTCACATTATGAGAGACCCTATTTGATCTTTTCAAATCGTTTTTGTTGAAGTTTAAGTAACGCCGTTAGGCTGTCGAACTTTCATAAGAGAAATCTAATTTTTGTCTTCCTTCCATGTTTTTTCATTTCAAATGGTATGTCCTTGAAATTTCATTACCATGATCATGTATCCTTATTATTCTGTCCATATACTGTTTTATGGGTCATTTATGAATGTTTGACTCATTTTCCCTCTCTTTTTAATGTCTTCTAAAACCTCGGAACATTGCCGTTATGCTGCAGAATTTCTGTCTCAAAATGTCTATCTCTTTTTCTAAAGTTCTTTTATTTTATTAAGTGAATACTAAAAGATCTATCTTCTAAAGGGGTATTCACATATATACCAAAATGTTCTATTTTAAATTCTGGTATTTACATACATGAGACCCACCTTCCTTTTCTGTGGGTTTTAAAGTGATATAAAGATCATGTCTTTGAAGCAGTTTTTAAAAAGTTATGATTATGAAATGAAACCCATTTCCTTTATGCTATATGGGTTATTTATGAAATGTTTGATGATGATATATGTGGCTCACATGATAATAAATGCAAATTTAAGGGTGCGCCCTGATAGCGCTCCAATGCATTGGGTAATGATGTAACCACTAGAGATTACAATTTTCACGATACCTTGGTGAATAACCTTGGTAATTTTAAAATGACACCTTGGGGATGGACCTTGGTGATATGTTCATGATTGTCTATGTTAAATGATGTAGCCACATCTTCATGTTTTGAAAAAGTTTTATTTTTATTATGATATGCCTCATGATTTCATTTTCATGCCTTAACGTTCTTTTCATGACTTTATTGATGTATCTCAAGTTCATATGTAAAATGTTTCACTTGTTTCCCTTGTTGGGCCTTCTGCTCACCCTTCCTTTTGATGTATGTCCCCAGGTTATGAGATGCAGTAATGAGCCTAGGGTGAACATGAGGAGAATCCTTTCAAGTGTTTAAGAAGAATGTTTTGTTTTTGTTTCATGTTTTATGTTCCTTGTTTCCAAGACACTAAACCTTAAAGATCCTCAGTTCCGTGTAATGGAATGAAAGTTATGTTATAAAAAGACGGGATGCTATATACAACCTCCTATAGGGAAATTGGGGTAGCAATAGTTCCTTCTTGATGAGATGAATTCCTTTGATCCCACCAACCCCGCTCATTCGGATAGGATATAGGCCTAATCCTATGGTTAAGAAACACAACATACATTGTCGAACATGCCTGAACTGCACGTAAACCATCCTCAGGACACCATTTAGATTATTTCTCAAGTCTCTCCATAGGTTATCCCTCTATAAGATTCTTAGGATTCCTCATAAGCTACCCCACAAGACACTAGGCCATCCTAGCATGTTGAAGAAACTACCAACATACTGGTTGTTAGGAATCCTCACCATGATAGGAACCCCAGTGTAGTTGATATGATGGCTTCTATCATTTCCTACCTAGAGTATCTTGAGATGTCATAGGTGGTGATACCCCCTGATTGAAAGATGTATCCATCATAGGTAGACAAAATGCAAGAACCTCGGGATTTTGAATATCCTATCTTCTCCCCCTTTAACATGATGGGAAACCCATTGAATCATCTAGACCACTTGATCTCTAGGTGTGGACCCTTGCAAGGAACTCCAGTGCAGCTAAAATCTATCTAACCTTGGTGTTTCATACTAACACTGGATGGGTCTATGTTTGAATGGTACATCCAACTACCCATTGGGACCATACCTGGTTGGGAAGATCTTCATATCATTTTATTGAATCAATTCAGTTCCATATCTTACAAGATTAGAATTATTGTCCTATTAAAGTGCATGCAATGGTCGTATGAGCGAGTCACAGACATTGTTTCTAGGTGGAAGGTCCTCAAATAGGCTCTCGATATGTATCTGAATCAGGAGCAGCTAATTACGGTCTTTGTGGAGAAAATGTAAAAGCAATTGGTTCCCTCCCTCATCATATAGAATTTCCTTGATGGATTCTAAAACATCTCTAACAAGGCTCGGTGCTTGGTGTAATCCTTACAGAAAGATAAGAAGGAACATCCCTTACATCCTACTACACCTGCGGGAAGAGCCTCCAAGGATGGGGTAGTAATTTTTGTATTGATTATGGACCATAGGCTACTAGAGTTACTACTGAAAGAGCTTCCTATATAGGCTCGCAGAGGAAAACAACGATTGAATTTGCCTCCAGGATATTATCTCCAACCATAGAATAGGCCAGAACCACCACACCAACCACCATTAACTAGGAGAGATCATTGGGGTCTACATCCATGACATCTTCTAGCCCTTATTTAGGGCCAAGATCCCTTTCCTAGATAGTAGAAACAAGACCTACCCTTTCAAAGAGACTCATATTTCTAGTTATTTCTGAATCACTATAGATCTGGGAATCTTGAGGTTTCTGGTATGTAGAAATCTGGAAGAGGTTTATCTCATTGATCACCCCAAATATTCCCCCAATCACCAGATCCATGGGAATACTCTCAAGAAGAGCTATGTGTTAAAGGAAATAATCTAGGTCCAGTTTGATAAAAATATAGGTAGAATAAGACCAGCCCTAGAGTTGGTGGCATGTGTGTATAAAATGAATGATATCGATAGTGAGGGAGAATGGTAGCATGACTCATGTTGTTGAGCTTAGAAGTCAGATAACTGTATGGATTTCAAGAAAGTTGTTGCACTCACGGTATCATCCACACCCAATTAGATCATCCAAATCTATCCAAGGCTATTATTCCTCCTCGCATTTTCATTTAAACATCCTCTAATCTGTCTTCAACCTACAGGAGTGGTAGGTGACGACAGTGACTGGGGAAAAAAGCCCCCCTCCAATGGAGAATCCATCTCACATGTTTGGGGATTTCATGAACATGTAGATGACAATTCCCACTATAATTTTCCAAGTGATGAAAAATCTGTCAAGTGGTGACGAGGAGTATGCCTGCAATGACCCGAACTTTTTAATCTATGTTTTTCTTAAATTTGTGTGTAACTTTATTTTATACTCAACAAAACTACATCCTTTAATTAATGAAGTGGGTAAAATTAAAATGAGACTATTCAGTTTCGACTGTTATATGATCGTTAGTCAATATGACTGTTGGATAATACAATATTAACATTTTTTTTATAAATACAGTTATCTTGGATAATAAATAAAGAAAGAAGATTGAATGGACTCATCCAGTAGACTTGGGATATATGTAGCCCACCTATCGGAGCTTGGGAATGAGGTAGCATCACAGGGATATGATCTGGACCAATCACAAGCTGAACATCAACATACGAATCTTGAATAGAATCGCTTAAGGGAAAATTTCAAGGTAATAGAAATCACCACTCTGACAATGTTGTCCGAGCCACCCCGATATTATATCACCATAGCACATGTTACACTTAGGTCCTATGCTGGTGTTATAAGGGGCTATGTAATGAGACCTTATATGATTGGTGTAATCCTTTTATATAAATAAAATTGTTATTTCTTATTATAGAAATGTTTGGGAATTTCAAATATCCGGATAAATATTGGATGTGTATTATTGATAAATTTAAGAAAAAGTGGTATTTTAAAAATATTTTTGTATTTTTTAAATAATTATTATTTTGAAATGATTTTTAAAAAATGGTCTTCTACATTTGTGATCAGTTATAAATTCAAAGTCTAGTTAGATCAACTGGAGTTTTTAGTCAATAGTAATGTACAAATAGTAACATACCCGTATGAATAGTAATGAATAGTAAATTTGCAAAACAAAAATAGAAACTTCACCCATGAATTTATAAATACAATTTAAACATCTTAAATGTGAAAAAACAATCTAGTATAAGTTTTTTTTATTTTTTTATGTCATAAATATTTTAATTAAAATTTTATAATTAATTTTATAATTTAAAATGGAAAATTATTTTCATCAAATTTAATAATAAATTGATACTTTATTGTATTAATGTTATACGATAATTTATGGGACCTTGATTACTTTTTATGGTGTTACATAATGAGTAATAGTTTTAAAGTTGTATTTTTGGAATAAATAATGATTTTATTTAAAAAATAAATTAAAAATATTTAGAAAATTATGTTCATAAAATGGAGTTCATTTTTGAATTTAGATCATTGATATTAGGTTAGGATGAATTTTATGGATTTTTCTGAAATAATCGAATTTTAGGTGAAAAGTAAAATTACAGTTTCGAGTTTCCGGTGTTTAGTGACATCATTAATGATGTATTAATGATGTAAGATTTCTGGTCGACTTATGAACAATTAGATATGCTATGAGGTGTCCCAAGTGGGCAATATTATTTGAAAATACCATGGGAAAGCCCATGGTTTTGCAAATACCACCGATGAGGTGTCTCTTTGAAATTAATAATTTATTCTCTCACATTTCCTATAAATACCATGCCATTTCCCCCATTATTTCAATCCAAAATCCTCCCCAAGGAAGGTATGGTCTCGTTTCCTCCCATGGAGTCCTCCTAAGGTTCCCTCATGCCTCCCAAGGTCTTGAACATCATGCTTCTGAAGTTACTCTTCAAGGAAAGGGATCCTTTCACCATCCTCTTTTAAGTCATGACTTCCTTTATATTATGTCTTATAGTTACATTTCATTATCTGGGGGATTTATATTCTATATCATTACTAAAGTCCATTTAATTTCCAAATTTTTAGAGACCCTTTCTTCTCTCATAAAATGATTTTTTGAATCTTTAAGTGACACTGTTAGGCTGCAGAATTTTCGTAAAAGAAATTGTGTATGTTCTTTTCCTTCGAGTTTCATTTTCTTATGGTATTTCCTTAAAATATCCATACCATGATCTTATTTATTTTTATTATGTACCCATACAGTATTATGAGTTATTTATTATTGGGTGACCCTTATGCCTTCCCTTTTTTATTATTTTCTAAAACCATGATATATAGCTGTTATTCTATATAAACTTCACCTCAAACATTCTCTCTCTTTATCTCATGAAATTATCTTGTGAATACAACCACCTATTTCATTTATATGGGTGTTAATAAATACAAAAAAAATTATATATTGTCTTCTAGAATTGACATACATATAACCCTCACTCCCATTCCATATGATATAAATGACCTAATGATCTTATTTTTTAAGCACTTTTTAAACTTCACGATTTTAACTTGAAACCCATTTCATTGATTCTATTTGTGTTATTTATTAAATTTTTGATTAGGATATATGTGGATCACATGAAATTTAAGAAGTATTAAGGGTTATATCTGATAGTGCTCCAATTCATTGTGTAAATAAATTAATCTCTAGAGATGACAAGTTTTTACAATACCTTGGTGAATAACCTTGGTAATTTTTATAACGCCTTTGGGATAAAACATGGCGATATGTTCATAAATGTCTAAATGAAATGTTTTAGCCACATATTCATTTTATGATTCATTTTTTTATTATGATATTTATAATCTTCCATTTCTCTTGCCTTTATGAATTTTATCATGTTCTTATTAATATTTCTCAAGATCACTTGTCAATTGTTTCACTTCTTTTCCTTACTGAGACTTCTTCTCACCCTTTCCTTTGAAGTATGTCTCTAGGTTATGAGATAATGTAATTTTACATATGATGAACCTATGATGTATCCTTAAAATTAGTTTAGAATGAATTTTTTATGTTGTTTTCATGTATTATATTGCTAATTTCTAAGAAACTAGACTTTAAAGATCCTCTATATAAAAAATGCAATAAAAAGTTTTGTAAAAAAAGGGTGGTATTCCATAGTTGGTATAAAAGGATAGTTTATTTATTTATGGAAATTAGGTGATGATAACTTTAGGAATAATCCTATAGAATATTTTAAATATAGGAAAACTTCTTGGTATTTTGTTGTGTTTTGAGTAAATGGTTTATCAAGAAAATACATCTCTGTCTGGATACGAGCACGTAGAGGCAACTCTGGCACAAAGGTACCTTGGAGTGAAAACTCCAACAAGGTGTTTCGGGCATGACCCGAGGTATCCTGGTACATGACAATGAGCCTTTTTTCACTCTTGGTTACAACAATCCAAAAAGATATGTTTGGTTAATCATAATATTTTCATGAATCATTATTAAGGATTTAGAGAGAAATGCAATTGTTTAAAGATATTTTAAGACATAAAATGCATTATTGTTAAAATATTTGTAAAATGAAATAAGTTTCACACTAGGGTTTTATTATTTTAGAAATAGAAAGCAATAGGAGGAACCGTGAAAATGGTGACCGCAATGGACCATGTGCGTACGAACCACTAATGGAAGTCAGAATGGAAACATTCATGAGAATGATGAACCAACTGACTCAAGTTATGGGAAATAACTTGAATCAAGATGGGAGACTGATCTCACTGCAAAGGGAAAAACATTCTATTGATTCATTTATGCTTCAATGACCACCAAACTTCAGTGGATTGACTGACCCATTGTTTGCTGAACAGTGGATTAGCTCTATAGGGATGATCTTATCTGTGATCCACTGTTCAGAGCAAGAGAAGGTCCCCCCGGCTGTCTATCGCATAGAGGGAGAATCTGATTAGTGTTGGGAACTAATTAAAAACATGCGACAAAGAGTGGAAGTTGAAGCTATGGAGGGGGAAGAGTTCAGATGGGTCTTCTTCAGTAAGTATTTCCCTCATTCCAAGAGAACAGAAAATGAGAAGGAGTTTCTTGAGCTGAAGTAGAAAGAGAATGAATCTGTGGAAATCTGCAAAATGAACTTTACTAGAATATCCCATTATACCTCATTCTTTTTCATGGATTTTTATGGTAAGGTTGATTAATTCTTCGGTGGAATGAGACCTCATCTATGGAATAATCTTTCCAACTGAGACTAGGAAATCTCTAAGGAGATCGTACGGAGTGTAATGAAAGTCGAACTAGAGTTCAGTGAGATGCATTGGTCACATAAATCAAATGAAAAAAAGAGATTGATGGAGACCAGTTTAGGGATGACATTTGATCCGGGAAGAGGAGGCAAGCAAGTGAAACATCCCACGTGTAATAAATGTGGGAAGAAGCATTTAGGGTACTGCTTACTCAGGAGTAGGAAATGCTACAAGTGTGGAAGAGATGGACATATTCCTAGGAATTGTTATAGTGATGTGAATCCTTTACTTCCAAACACTAACGACAATGGAAAGATGGTGCAGGCCCAACCTGATGTCCAGTGCTTTATGTGTTGACAACTTTGTCTCTTTTCCAATCACTTTCCAAATCAGAGGGTAGTGTAGGGGAATCACCATCCGCCTCAGAAAAGTCCAAGGGAGCAAGGTCATGTTTTTTCTATCATGATAGCTAAAGTTGAAGCTCCAAATGATGTGGTAGAAGGTACTCTTTTTGTTCTCTCAAATCTAGAAAGTACTTTTTTTATTCTGGTTCTACGCATTCCTTTATTTTCTCCAAGTTTGCAAAGAATTTAGAATCAACCCCCTACTTTATAAAAGTAGAGTTATCAGTCAAGATTCTAAGTGGGATTATCCAAGCATCATCAGTATTTAGGAACTCTAGTATTTACTTTGGTGAGCACAATATTATCACAAATATAGTAGTCATTCCCATGCTGAAATTCAACATTATACTAGTGATGGAATGGCTCTCAAAGTATAATTCTATGATCAAATTCAGAAGTAAGGAAATCATAGTAGTCTTGAAGGGAAAACCTACAGGTATCTTCCAAGGAGAGATATCTCAAACTGATCTTTGTCTAGAAGAACCTCTTATATCATTCTTTATGTAATTGATCAGTGAATAAGAAGAAGGAAATGAGTGTTTGAGGGTTGAAAATGTCCCCATCATCCAGGAATACATTGACATATTTCCTGAAGAGTTTCCTGGACCTCCCCCAGAAAGAGAGGTAGAGTTCTCTATTGAACTCATACCTGGATCGCATTTAATATCAAAGAACCCGTATAGGATGAAAAATGTGTAACTAGAGGAATTAAAGAATCAACTCCATGATATTTTAGAGATAGGGATTATCCAACCGAGTTTGTCTCCTTGGGGATCACCTATTCTCATTGTGAAGAAGAAGGATGGATCAATGTAGATATGTATTGATTATAGAAAACTAAATGGGATCACTATAAATAAAATATACCCTCTACCAAGAATTGATGAATTATTTGACCAACATTGTGGGGCCCAATTATTCTCTAAGATTGATCTTCGATATGGTTATCATCAATTGAGGGTGAAAATAGAAGCTATTCAAAAAAATTCTTTCCGATGAAGATATGGTCATTGTGAGTTTTTTGTTATGCCTTTTGGACTGACTAATGCACCTCCTATTTTTTTGGATTTGATGAATAGAGTCTTTAAGGACTACCTTGTTAACTTTGTGGTAGTTTTTATTTATGATATTATGATATATTCCAGAAGTCTTGAGGATCACGAGGATGATATATGGGTTATTTTGAAAACTCTACAGAAGGAGAGGATTTTTGGAATGTTTAGTAACTGTGAATTATTGTTACAATATGATTCTTTCATAGGGCACATTGTTACCAATTAGGGAACCAAAGTTGAACCTGCAAAGAAAAAAGTTGTAGAGGAGTGGCCTCAGCCTACAACAATAACAGAGATTCATGGTTTCTTTGGATTAATTGGATAATATAGGAGGTTTGTGAATTTTTTTCACAAATTTCTAATCCATTAACAAGGTTAACTCGAAAAGGGGTCATGTTCATCCGGATAAAGGACTGTGAGGATTGTTTCCTAGAGCTGACAAAGAGATTGGTTACTACAACCATGTTAACTTTTCCCTCAAGTGGAGAATGATTTGTTATTTTTAGCGATGCTTCTTTGAAAGTTCTTGAGTGCGTCCTCATGCAAAATGACAAGGCCCTTACATATGCATCTCGACAGTTGAAGACTCATGAGAATAACTATCCTATGCATGATCTAGAGCTGGCTACGGTCGTTTTTTCTGTGATGATATAGAGGAACTATCTTTATGGGGATAAATGTGATATATACCCAAAACATGAAATTTTAAATTATATTCTCACTCAAAATTAATTGAACATGAGACAAAGGAGATGGAGGGAAGTTCTCAAAGACTATGATTTTTCATTTAATTATCATACCGAAGAGAAAACAAAGGCGCTGATGCATTAAGAAGGAAAGAGCCAGTTGTTCTGTCCATTATGGGGATTCAAAAAGATCCATTGATCAATGAATTAGTAAAACTGGACATGAGAATTATAAAGGATGGGACATCATCAACCCTAACCCCAATGATTCTCAACCATCATTACTAGAGATGATCATGAAATCTCAGAAAGAAGATCCTTTGTTATAGAATAAGTTTGAGGCTATGAAGGATGAGAAGTTTCCTGACTTCAATATTGATCAAGAAGGTGTACTAAATTTTCGTACAAGACTATGTGTTCCATATATCCCAAAAATAATGAAAGATGTGCTGGATGATTCTCATAGCTCTACATTCTCTATACATCTTGGTAGCATAAAAATGTATAGGGACCTTCGTGATCATTATTGGTAGGATAATATGAAAAGGCAGATTCCAGACTACACGTCAAGGTGCCTGGTATGTCAGCAAGTGAAGGCGGAGCGACAACTTCATAAAGGGGTATTATAACCACTACCCATACCAGCATAGAAGTGGGACAATATCACTGTGGTCTTTGTCACTGGTTTCCCAAGAGCTTCCAAAGGAAATAATTCGATATGGGTTATTGTGGACCGTCTCACCAAGACTACCCATTTTATCTCCATTCAAAAATATTTCTCCCTTGATCAACTTGCCAAGATTTACGTGAAAGAAATGGTAAGGCGACATGAAGTTCTACTTTCTATCGTATATGATCCTGATCCAAGGTTCACATCCAAATTCTGGAGAAGTCTTCAACACGCTCAAAGTATTTAATTTAATTTCAGTACAACCTATCACCCCCAAACTGATGGATAATCTAAAAGGACTATTAAAACACTCGAGGACATGCTAAGAACATTCCCAATGGAATTTAAAGGTGGATGGGATCAACATTTCCCTTTAGTTGAGTTCTTTTACAACAATAGCTTCCACTCGAGCATTCAAATGGAACCATATGAAGATCTATATGGGAAGAGATGTAGAACTCCAAATTGATGGGATAAAGCTGATGAGAGAAATCTTCTTGGGCCTGATCTTGTGTAGGAGATGACAAAAAATTCCATTCCATCCAACAACACATTAAGGCTTCTCAGAGTCAGAAAAAGAGCTATGCCGACAACCGTATAAGGGACTTATAGTTGGATGTTGGTGACAAAGTATTTCTTCATATTTCACCTTGGAAGTGATTCATGAGGTTTTGAAAAAAAATGGAAGCTTAATCCCAGGTACATTGGCCCCCATAAAATCATTGATCGTGTGGGAGAAGTGGCTTATCGGATTACACTTCCTTAAAATCTAGCAAAATTTAATGATGTCTTCCATGTATCCCACTTTAGGAAATACATAACTGACCCTTCACATGTACTAAATCTAGGGGTGTTTCAACTGGAACATGACCTCTCTTATGATGACCAGTAGGTGGAGATCTTGGATCGTAGAGACAAGGTTCTACATAACAAGACTACCCACCTTGTAAAAATGTAGTTGAGGAACCAAAAATGTGAAGAAGCCACGTGGGAACTGGAGGAGTCTATGATACAAAAGTACCCTCTCCTTTTTTCATCATAGGGTACAAGATAAAATTTCGGGGATGAAATTTCTTATGGGGGGAAGAATGTAATGACCAGAACTTTTTAATTATATTTGTTTCCTAAATTTTTGTTTTACTTTATTTTATTCTAAAAAATATATACTTTTATTAATGAAGTGGGTATAATTAAAATGAGATCATTCGGTTTCGACTGTTATATGACTGTTGGTAAATATGACTGTTGGTCAATATGACCGTTGGAAACTATAATCTTAACATTATATTTTTATAAATAAATTTTTTAGTATAGAATGACGATTGAATGGCCTCATCTAGATGACTCGGGCCATTTGTCTTAGACATCTTCACGATTCGCCCTCCTTCGAAAAATTAATATGGGTGAAGTTGTGATTTATTGTGTCATTTAATGTTTTTGTCATTTTTAATAATTTTATAACTTTTTAAAAAAATAAAATGACAAATTATTAGTATTTTTATTTTTATTTTTATTTTTATTTTAATTACTTTTATTTCAGGCTGGTGCACGTGCACCACACGGATAGCAGAATCCAAGCAGTCAGCCTGTGTACTGTGCTATTGTAGAGTTTGAGTCGGTCAAATAAAAATAAATTAAACGAGTTAAAAAAAGGAAATTTTATTAAAATTATTATTATTATCATTAAGAAGGGTACTTATTATTATTATTGTTATTACTAAAGATGTTTTATTATTATTGGGTGTCTTATTATTATTTTTGGGTTTTAATGTTATTATCATTTTTTTTATTTAGTTTTATTATGTCATTTTATTTAGTTATTTTTTTCCATATTTTTATTTTCATTTCATTATTTTTTTTCTTTCACTCTCCCTCTCCCCTTTCTCTCTCCCCGTCATGGACAGCACCCCCTGTAACCCTATTTTTCTTTCCACCGCCACCCCCTGATCTCCATTAGCCCGCACCCCTCTCTCTCCCAGCGCTGCACCAGCCTACTCTGGCTCCCCCCTCGGCCTGCCTCGCGCTGCGCACGCCCAGCCATGCCTCCTACACGGCGCCCCCTGTCGACCTCCTGCATGTTGCCTCCCATCCAGCTGTGCCTCCTGCACGGCACTCCCCTCCGGCTTCACTGCCCGGCTCCCACAGCCCTGGCTCCAGTTCGACATCAGCTTTCTTCTTAGCCTCCTGCCTTACAGCTCCCCAGCCTCCCTCCGTCATCCTCCCTTCTTCTACCTCTCCGCAAGCCCCTATTTTTCTCCCTTGTTGCAGCGCCCCTGACCTGCCATTGTCCTCCTCCCGCTCATACCGGCAGCACGCCCCTTCTCCAAGATGATGCTACAACCTCCATGTTTCCACTTCGTCCGGCCATCTTCCTTGGGTGCGCCACCCCGACTCGCAGCCGGCACCCCTCCAGGGTGCAGCACTCCCTTCCCAGGTGACCAACAGGGTTACCCCCCTGTTCGGCTGTTTTTTCCCCTCTCCGGAAACCCCCGACCTCATCCTGCTTGAACCCGCAATGCCCTCCTATATCGGCCTCGCTAGCCCACTATCCGCACGTCATATCGGTCGTGCACACCTCTGTCCGGACTCCTTTCTCACCTCCGAATGCATCTCCAGCCTAGCAGGCCTCCGTCTCAGCAGTGCGTTGCCCCGAGGACCGGATTACCAACCATGCTATCCCTGCGCGACCCCTTCATCGTTCCTCGATCGTTGCACGGTGCCCCGCGACCCCGCTGTTCAAACGCTTCTCCGCGTCAAGCTGAGGTGCGCGCTGTCCTTGCTTCAGTATCATATATTTACATTAATGTGTGTTGTGTTTAATTAAATTGATGTGAGTTTATTTTTTATTTAAAATAATTGAGTTTTTTAATTAGATTGGTGCGATGTAAGTTTTTTTAAAAAATAATTGAGTTGTGTTTGATACTTTGTGTCATGTTTATGTGAAATAAAGTGTGTTTTGTTGGCAACCAGTTTTGTGATGTTTAGTATCTTTTTATGAAATTGTGTATTTAGTTTTTCTGACTATGCAGGTCTTGAGTTTTCTATTTTGGTATGATGGGGATGTGTGGTTGATCATAAAAGAGGTTTTTGAATGGGGTTTTTGGGTGTGAAAAGCGGTGCGATACTTTTTTAAAATTATTTCTTGAATTTTAAATTTTTTTGTAAATAGTGTTGATGGTGTGAGTGGTTTTTTGAAAACATGTCAAGGTGGTTATTTCACATTTTTTGCTCATTTGGGATGTTTTAAGTTTGTGTTTGTATAATATTAGTTATTGGGCGTTTGTTGCAGCATGTTTGCGAGGTATTTCCGCAATTTTGCGATCATCGGTTTGCACGATCTTGTGCACCTGTGCGAGGTGTGTCACGTTGTCGTGTTCGAGCTGCGAGTTGAGGTAGGTCCCCCAATTAACATACCTTAAAATTTAGAATTTATTAATTGCTTGATGTTTTATTAATTTTAATGAATGATAAATAATAAAATATAATTAATTTTTAAATGATTATTTGGTGTGAAAAGAGCCGTTTATTTTATACCGAACACTTGAAACATTTTCATGTCGAGCGGACACCTAGTATTGAAAGAATGCCCGTTTGTCCTTTAAACATAATTCATGGAATTTAAAATGTACATTTAGTTTTAATGATTACTTATTTCATCTGAAAAAGTCTTTTGGTTTTTCTCGAGAAATGAGTTTTTTCTTTAAAATTTGTGAAGTCATGTTTGGAACTTTAATAAAATAAATTATTTTGGAAAACCCACTGAGGGGTGATCTTTGGTGTGCGTTGATTGTGTGAGTTTTGTGTGATATTTGAGCATCGTGACTGATTTATTTACACTGTGGACACACCTCTTTTTATTTTATGTGTTGACATGGGAACCTGGAATATTGAGTGAATCCTCTGAGAACGATTTCTGCACTAGTTTAGAATACACACTGGCTAGTGGCCCCATAGCACGAGAATACTGAGTTATTGATGTTATGGGTATTGGGCCCCTTGTTAAGGCCATGTAGGGCTATGCCAAATGTTAGGGCATTATAACGTCATCGAGTTAGGTAATTCCTTCAGGATGAGTCACATGTATAGTATGTTCTGGATTGTTCATGATCTCCTAGGTTCGACCCATGTTTCTTTTAGTGTTTATTATTATGCGGCAGACGATTGAGAGGTCTAGTTTGGTTGCTGGCCCATGTGTGCCACTTTTCTTTTCCATTTCCCTTAGTGTGTGTTGTGTGTGGTTTTCCCCTTTGACTAACAATTGAAATTTGAATTTCTTACTTGCTTGCTGAAATGTCTTAAAATGCAATGCACCTGTTTCTTTCAACATTAAACTTTTTCTAAATTAAAAAGGTAAATGGAATGTTACTTGTTTTAAAAAAATTAATGTGTGTGTAGAAACCCTATTTTATATAATTTAGTGCAAACTTGGAATTGATAAATTCTTTATTTAATCATATGTGCATTGGGAATAGAATTAGTCGGGCCAACCAACTGATTTTTAATACTCACGCCTATAGTGTTTTCCTGTTTTTAGTTTCTGTTAAAGGTTGACTTGAGCTCTCTCATTTTGGGCGATATTTGGTTGTGGACTGGTGAGAGACTCTCGGAGTCGCGATGAGTTTTGGTCGTGGTCAGGTTAGTTGTTTTTGTTGGTCGTTCTTTCTTTTCGTGTTGTTTATTTACTTTGTGTTGTTCTATTTTCTTCCCATTGATTTATTTATTTTCGTTGGTCAAAATCATTCCCTCTTGTCTTGTTTTGATGCCCTGGTGTTTTCTCCAGCCCGTGGGGATCGGGAATGCCCCTCGGGCCATGTCGCGGGCCGGCTCGGGTGACCGGTTCAGGGTCGACCCGGGATGGTTCGTGACAAAATGGTATCAGAGCTGGTCGGATCTTGAGCGAACCTTGTTTTTAAGAGTGCCCATCGCTATTTGGGGTTGTCATGGTGTAAGGAGTAAGAGTTTTGGGACCCTTGGTGTATGGGCAAGAAGGACGTCATGAACCCTTACTCGTTCTGAACCTTGGGATACCATGAGATGTTTGGGTTGTTGGTGTCTTTTTGGTTCCTTTGTCTTGTTTTGTATTGGGAAATGAAATGGGAGCTGGGAATGTGCCCTCCATGATCTCGTAGGGTCTGGAAAGCCATGTGGAGCCAGATACATTACCCTAGAGTGCTCTATGTGATGGTGGCATGACTGGAGTATGGCCGCCAACCATATGTCTGAGTCACCCATCATCACTAGTTTCCCCCTGGTGAATCATTTGAGTTTGCCTTCACTCTAAAAATTGATTTGTAAAGTATTATTTTGGAGATTGTGAAAAGTTTAATTTGAAATGGAGATGACCATGTTTTGAGTATATCCTCTGTTTCCTTGTTTTTTGGTGTTGACCCCCCTCAAAGGTTTGATGGATGCCCATGGTGCAGCTTTGTGTGGTGCATCCTTAGCAAATCCTCCAGTTGATCAACCTATAGACTATGTTCTGGAATTCCGGAGGTTGAGTCCTCTACTCTTTTATGGTCAAGCAGATCCTCTTGAGGCGGAGGAGTGGTTGCAGAAGATTGAGAGGAAGTCAGTTTCATTGGGTTGCCTGAGTCGTTAAAGGAGAAGATGGATACCTTTATTCTTGAAGGCCCATCTTGGAAATGGTGGAAGTCTGTGTCTCAGAATAAGCCTCATGAAGATCTAACATGGGAGTTTTTCAAGTCATCGTTCATCCAACAACACTTCTCTGAGTTGACGAAGCGGAGGAAGAGGATGAAGTTGTGTTGTCTTTAGCAGGGCGTTGAATCAATACTGGAATTCTATCAACATTTCATATACCTAGTTACGTATGATCAGTGGTTTGTTGCAAAGGATTGCAGAAATTCATGTTAATTTGAGTCTGGACTCTGACCTGAGCTTCAATCGAAAGTGGAAGAGCTCAATCTATCCACCATCTCGAATGTTGTGGGGAAAGCCTTTTTGGATGAAGCTTGGTTAGTAGGAGGACTTGAGGTGGCGAACCCTCCAGCTTCAGGAAGCAGTGCAGAGGATAGTGATAAGAATAATGAGAAGCGACCTAATACTGGTGGTGCTGGTAGAGGAATCAAGAGGCCTTCAGACCTTCAATCATCTTCTTCACAGCACAATGTTGTGATCTGTCACCAGTGTGTTAGGTAGGGTCATAATAGGCCAACTTGTCCATGTGCTCCAAGACCCTACCACATCTGTGGTCGTTGGGGTCAGTTGCAGTGATTCTATCGTGGTGTGTCAAAGAAGCACTCCAAAGCCAAGCATGGATCATCGAAGGTCACCTCGCCCCGTCAGCCGGAGTAGGGCGATGTTTGGGGATCAGTTTGAGGTATTCTTTTTGTAGTGTTTATTAGGTGTATTAATCCCTCTTGTAGCATTTTGCGGTGTTCCTTTTCTTCTAGTTGTAAGAATCGTAGTGGTTGAACCTATTTGAAACCATTGTTTTAAAAGGAAGTGTGCTTCGTTAAATTCTTATTCATGTGTTATGTTCGGGAATTTCTAAAGCCTGGCTGCGAGGCAGGAGATGCTTCAATCATCGGTGCTCTAGCCATAGGCCTCTGAGTGAATCTAGTGCGTAGTTAGGAGGACCCTAGCGGTGAATAATGGCCTTGGGTTAATTGTCATCCTTAGTGGGGCATGATATTTGTGTTCTTGAGGGTGAGATATTGTTAATGGGGAGAGGACAATAGTTTTGATACACTATCAGTCGGGCCCTTCCTTTCATCCCCCCTTATGGTGGGGGTTTTTGGTCCTTGTGGAACATTTTTAAGTTCATTTAATATCATCAGTTCTTATGGTGGGGAGACCCACATTGGGTCTCGTAGAGTTACACTGAAATTAATTTAGGGTTAGACTGATCCTTATGGTGGGGAGTCCATTCGGGCCTCCCCATTTTAGTATCAGAGTTTCTTTTCATGTATCATTTGGGGGGGTAGGTGGTCTCGTGCGGAACAACCTAATCTTGAGTTCGTCATCTCAAGTAAACGTTGAGATTGGAGTACACCGAAAAATTTCATTAGATGAAGATTATAGGGATAAGTCTCGAAGATGATTTAAGTTCATTCATTCCTTGGTTGAAACATATGGTTTGGGTTCTATTTGGTGATGATTAAAGTGATCTTGTTTTAAGTATGAGTTGTGTGTTATGGGTTTTTGGTGTTTGTTTGGATCGATCAACTGGAGGCGCCTAAACTTTTGGGGGTGAGTGACACTTAAGGAGTTTCATCTTTGGGTCTTGAATTTATCATGGCTTTCTGGGGGAGAAAGCATTATGGTGGGGAGAATTGTCACACCCCAACCTACCCTTTATTTTATTTTATAATTTTTTTTAACATTTAAAAATTTTGTTGGGGTTCGGGTTGAGTCCCAGACTAAAAGCTTTTGATTCATGTTAAAAAGTGTGCGTTTTTTAGCTGACGCCGTTGAGTGCCTGGGCGGAGTGTGTTTTGGATACCTCACGCGACGCCTCTTAGACATCGGCATGATTGGCCCGCCTTTGGAAAATTAATATGGGTAATGATGTGATTTATTGTGTAATTTATAGTGTTTGTCTTTTTTATTAATTTTATAATTTTTTTAAAAAATGAAATGATGAATTATTAGTATTATTATTATTGTTATTATTATTATTATTATTTAAGGCCAGTGCACGTGCACCGCATGGCTAGCGGAATCCATGCAGTCAGCCGGAGTATCATGCAGTTGCGGAGTTTGAGTCGGTCAAATAAAAATAAATTAAACGAGTTAAAAAAAAGGAAATTTTATTAAAATTATTATTTTTATAATTAAGAAGGGTACTTATTATTATTGTTGTTATTATTAAAGATGTTTTATTATTATTGGGTGTATTATTTATATTGTTGGTTATTAATGTTATTATCATTTTATTTTTATTTAGTTTTATTATGTCATTTTATTTAGTTATTTTTTCAATCTTTTTATTTTCATTTCATTATTTCTTTCTTTTAATCTCCCTCACCTCTTTTTCTCTCCCAGTCGTGGAAAGTACCCCCTATAACCCTATTTTTCTTTCCACCGCCACCCCCTGATCTCCCTCAGCCCGTGCCCCTCTTTCTCCCAGCGCTGCAACGGCCTACTCCGGCTCCCCCCTCAGCCTGCCTCGTGCTGCGCACGCCCATCCGCACCTCCTACACGGCGCCCCCCTTGTCGACCTCTTTCATGGTGCCTCCCAACTAGCCGCACCTCCTGCACGACACTCCCCTTCTGCTTCACTACCCGGTGCCCCCAGCCCTGGCTGCTGTTTGACACCGGATCCCTTCCTAGCCTCCTGCCTTATAGCTCCCCATCCACCCTCCATCGACGTCCCTTCTTCCCCTCACCGCACGCCCCTATTTTTCTCCATTGCTGCAACGCACCTGACCTACCTTCGGCCTCCTCCCACTCATACCGGCAGCACGCCCTTTCTCCTAGCTGGAATTTCATCCTCCCTATTTCCACTTCATCCAGCCATCTGCCTTGGGTACGCTACCTCGACTCGTAGCCGGCACCCCTCCAGGGTGCAGCACTCCCTTCCCTGGTGACCAGCAGGGTGTCCACCTTTTTTGGTTGTTTTGTTCGCCTCTCTAGCAACCCCCGACCTCCTCCTGCTTGATCTCACAACGCCCTCCTATATCGGCCTCGCCAGCCCGCTGTCCGCACGTCATATTGGCCGCACACACGTCTTCCCAGACTCCTTTCTTTCCCCAGAAGGCATCTCTAGCCCAGTGTGCCTCCGGCTCGGCAGTGCATTGCCCTGTAGACCTGATTTCTAGCCTCGCAGTCCCTGCGCGACCCCTTCATCATTCCTCGGTCATTGGGTGGTTCCCCACGATCCCACTATTCAAGCGCATCTCCGTGTCGAGGTGAGGTTTGCGTTGTCCTTGCTTGAGTATCGTATATTTACTTTAATGTGTGTTGTGTTTAATTAAATTTGTGTGAGATTATTTTTTATTTCAAATAAGATATTTTTTTTAATTAGATTGGTGCGACGTGAGTATTTTTTAAAAATAATTGAGTTGTGTTGGATACTTTGGGCCATGTTTATGTGAAATAAAGTTTTTTTTGTTGGTAACCAGTTTTGTGATATTTAATATCTTTTTAATGAAATTGTGTATTTAGTTTTTCCGACTAGGCATGTCATGCGTTTTCTGTTTTGGTATAATGGGGATGTGCGGTTGATCATAAAAGATGAATTTGAATGGGTTTTTTGGGTGTGAAAAGCTATGAGATACTTTTTTAAAATTATTTTATAAATTTTAAAGTGGTTTTGTAAATAGTGTCAATGGTACGAGTGGTGTTTTGAAAACATGTCGAGGTGGTTCTTTATCTTTTTTTGCTCATTTGGGTTGTTTTAAGTCTGTGTTTGTGTAATATTAGTTATTGGGTGTTTGTTGTAGTGCGTTTGCGAGGTATTTCCACAATTTTGTGATCATCGGTTTGCACGATCTTGTGCACCTATGAGAGGCGTGTCGCATTGTCATGTTCGAGCTGCGAGTTGAGGTTGGTCCCCCAATGTACTTACCATTAAATTTAGAATTTATTAATTGCTTGATGTTTAATTAATTTTAATGAATGAGAAATAATATAAAATAATTAATTTTTAAATGATTATTTGGTGTGAAAAGAGCCATTTATTTTATACCGAACACTTGAAACATTTTCTTGATGAGCGGACACCCGGTATTGAAAGAATGCCTGTTTGGCCTTTAAGAATAATTCATGGAATTTCAAATGTACTTTTGGTTTTAATGATGAATTATTTCTTCTGAACAAGTCTTTTGGGTTTTCTCGAGAAATGAGGTTTTGCTTTAAAATTGGTGAAGGCCCGTTTGGCACTTTAATAAAATAAATTATTTTGGAAAACCCACTCAGGGGTGATATTTGGTGTGCATTGATTGTGTGAGTTGTGTGTGATATTTTTGCATCATGACTGATTGATTTACATTGTGGATTCACCCCTTTTTATTGTATGGGTTGACATAGGAACATACATATTGAATGAATCTTCTGAGAACGATTGTTGCACTAGTTTAGAATACGCACTGGCTAGTGGCCCCATAGAAGGGAAATACTGAGTTATTGATGCTATGGGGATTGGGCCCCTCGGTTATTCCATGTAGGGATATGCCTAGCATTAGGGCGTTATGACATCATCGAGTTAGGGCATGCCTTCAGGATGAGCCATTTATATGGTATGTTATGGATTGTTCACGATCTCCTAGGTTCGACCCATGTTTCTTTTAGTGTTTATTTTTATGTGGAGGAAGATTGAGAGGTTTTGTTCAGTTGCTGGCCCATGTGTTCCACTTTTCATTTTCCATTTCCCTTAGTGTGTGTTGTGTATTGTGAGCGGTTTTCCCCTTTGACTAATAATTGAAATTTGAATTTCTAAATTGGTTGCCAAAATGTCTTAAAATGCAATGCACCTATTTCTTTCAACATTAATATTTTTCTAAATTAAAAAGGGAAATGGAATGGTACATGTCTTAAAAAAATGAAATTTTGTGTGGAAACCATATTTTATATAATTTAGTGAAAACCTGGAATTGATAACTTCTTTATTTAATGGTATGTGCATTGGCAATATAATTATCCGGGCCTACCTACTAAGTTTTAATAATCACACCTATAGTGTTTTCATGTTATTAGTTTCTGTTTTAGGTTGACATGAGCTCTCTTGTTGTGGGAAAGATTTGGTTGTGGACTGGTGAGCGACTCTCAGAGTCGCGAGGAGTTTTGGTCATGGTCAGGTTAGTTTTTGTTGTTGGTCGTTCTTTCTTTTCATGTTGTTTATTTACTTTGTGTTGTTATATTTTCTTCCTGCTGCTTTATTTATT
Organism: Viscum album; assembly: GCA_963277665.1. Taxonomy (NCBI): domain Eukaryota; kingdom Viridiplantae; phylum Streptophyta; class Magnoliopsida; order Santalales; family Viscaceae; genus Viscum; species Viscum album. Next base: position 601,542,868 of record OY728119.1, on the reverse strand, counting down.
TTATTTGGGAGAAATCGTTCCCTCTTGCCTTTTTTTGATGCCCTGGTGCTTGTCGCCATCCCATGGGGATTGGGAACACCCATCGGACTTTGTCGCAGGCCGTCTCGGGTGACCAGTTCAGGGTCAACCCGGGTTGGTTCGTGACAATTTGTGCTTCTCGATTTGCAAAATCAACTATAACTCTACTATGATCAATAACATCTAGATGTGGACTGGCCTAATTCCATTTTTTCCACCACATAATAGTCATTTTTTCATGTTTTGACTAGTGATCATGGGGATATCCACATCACGAGTCATAATCTATCATCTTGGTCAACTATTTTCGTCATGACATCATCTACAGATCAACCTCATATTCGCAAGGATGTGCACCTCACATAGATATATGATGCGCTTAAGAACCTTTCAAGAATTCATGGGACGCTCTAGATTCTCAAAGATCTCTGTCTATTAGAAGACAAGAATAAATCCCTCATAGAGGCTTTGAGAAGCCCCTTCAAGTTTAAAATAGAGGTAGCAGTCACAAATTCCTTCCATTTTGAGGGAAACCAGCATGTAGAATGATAAGTCATCATCTAATTCTCAGGAAAAGATGAAGGTTCCCCCATATAGGGGCACATACTCCCACTGTACATCATAAGCCATCTCAATGGTGTGGAATTTTTTCATTTCTTTATTAAAATGGCTTTTAGAATCAATATCATCCTAAATTGGAAACTCCGCATTCTAGGACTTTCAGATGTATATTTAAGTCCCTCTGACATGAAAATTTACGGTTATGACCAAAATGAGAAGAGTCCATGTGGACAAATTCACCTGAATACCCAATTTGGTGGCCTAGTGGCCATCACTGAATTCATTTTTGTCTCATTGGACACCACTTATAATGTGTTGATGGTAGAACTTGGCTCTATCTTCATACGACAACTCCCTATTTATATCTTGAGTTCCTCAAGTACTCCCTCAATGGTCTATTGGTAATTCTCCAAGGTGATTCATCTCCCTTCGGCATGAGTGAGTCCCTCTATCTAAATGTTCAATATTATAGGATCAAGGACAAGGATTTTCAAACTATTGAAGTTGAGAATGATGCTCCTTCAGTTGATCTGTGAGAATATTTGGATGATGACTTCATTCTCCCAATTCGTCAATAGGAGTCCATGACCCCAGACCTAGTAATCTTCTTCGTTGTATCTAAAATGAGGGGAATACAAATTCCTAGATACTAGGAGAAAGGTTATATTACCTTGTATTCCTAAATAGGACATTCTTGGGTGATTCAAGAACCCCATACACAAGAATTGATTTGTTTTCCCCATTAACACATAAGTACGTCACACTTTTTTCTTTCATCGTGCTTAGATAAAATAACTCAATCCAAAAGGCCACTACTATATCGACATTATATAAAAAAGGTCCCCATGGTAGGTGTCCCAATTTAATTGGTTTGACAACTTTTGTATCTATGGTTGAAATAGTACATGAGTCTCCAAATGAAGGTCTCATCATCGCATAGGATGGTACCAGCACCCCTCTCAGGAAGTACTTGTAGAACTACATGTAGCTGATGGATCACTTTTCCTGGATGATAAAGAGGATTTGGAGGGCACTCCTCCTTCATTTGAAGAAGGAGTCACCACTAATGTTGATGTATTAGTTTAGTTGAACCTCATTACCGAGGCAGACCAGAATCCCACACTAATTAGTAAACTAATTCCCACCGAGGAACAATAGTGGTATGTATATTTTATTAAATAGCACAGTGATTTATTTTCATGGAGATGTTAAGATGGTGCATGACTTGAACCATAAGTCTCCATCCATGTCCTTGGTCTTCCAGTGATTCATTTTTGGTTTGAACTACCTCCTTAAAAGAGGCACCCCTATCATGGTGTTATGGTCAAGTCGAAGGTCGATAAGCTCGTCAAAGACAACTTCATCAAGGAAGTCTGGTACCCCATGTGGTTTTCCAAAATTGTCCCTGTAAGAAAAATAACGTACATATCAGAGTTTGTATTGAATTCTTCAATCTCATTCGTCACTAAATGAATGATGATTTTCCACTTCCAGTGACATATCTGTTGATTGATTCCACTACTAGATTCTAGGCCCTTTCTGTTATGTATGGGTATTTCAGGTATAATCAAATCCTATTGGACCATGAAGATAAAGAGTCCACAAACTTCAGAGCACTACATGGTACATTTTATTATCAGTTAATTAACTTTGGATTAATGAATGAGGGAGACAAATATCCATGTTCCATAAACTGCATCTTCAAGCCGATCCTCAATAAACTCATGGAATGCTACCTGGATGATTTGGAGTTCAATTTTTACCAGCATTGGAATCATTTTAAAGACCATCAGAATGTGTTCGGCCTCCTCCACTCCCGCTATCTGAATATGAACCCATTGATGTGTGAGTTTGGTGTCTCCTCTAGTATGTTTGGTTGTTTTTTTATTTGGTATAGGGGCATTGAGATCGACCTGAATAAGATCAAGGCCACCAGTCAGATGTCTCCTCTGAGAATCCTTTGAGATCTCTGAGGTCTCCAAGGCCACATTGCCTTTATATACTAATTCATTGTGAATCTGGGAAAAACGTATCATCTATTTTCCTAGATCAGGATGAAAGGTGATGTGTAATAGTGGGATGAAGAGTTATAGATGACCTTATAGTATATAAAATAGTATATTCTATATCCTACGGTTCTGTTCCACCATTCTCCAGAAATCCACTGGTCCATTATGTAACCACCCTCGAATGATCCCTTGGATTCCATATCACCCAGAAGAATAATGAAGGGATATAGAACAATCTATACAATCTCAACTACATTATACTAAACACCAAGGTATGATATACCTCTATCAAGAAGAGTTGTCTCTTACTAGTCTTTGCAGTTCATAACTTGTTGAATTATCTATAGTATCAATAAATACAACTGGTTTCCCATATGGACCCTTTAAAGTATATTCAGTATAACAATTCTGCTCTTTATATCACACATAAAAAAAATAATATTACAAAAAATCTTCACTTGATACAACATATAAGATCGATAGGTCCAGTTTCTTTGGGGATTAGGAACATTACATAATAACGTAGAACATAAAACACAACATCTTCATTGAAAACATCTTTTACATGACCACAACATTCTATCATACTTATCATTGCATGGGATAACCCGAGGACATGCATTAGAGAAGGGTGAGATACAAATCCCAGTAAGGGAGTAAAAAAGGAATAACATGAATAAAACAATACATGTTGTGAAATTGGCATATCAATGGAGCATTATAGAAACGTGAATATAAAGTCATGATATATCATGATTATCATAACATGTAAATGTGGCAATAACATTTATCATGTTATTAGTATGAGACAAGGCTCATTTCACATGGATCATGAGTAAACCCTTATTTCACGTGAATTATGTTGAGTAAAACCTCATTTCACTTAACTTATCATGATACCAATCTTTACCCAATGCATTGGAGCGCTATTTGGGTGCACACTTCTTAATCGTTACATTTCATGCATAAATTTACACATGGATTCATTAAGCATATATATTCATTCCATTAATAATAGGTGTGGAATACATAAATGACACTATACAATAAATATTTAAATGAAAATAATGTTTAATACCCTTGAGAGATAAATTGTCATGGTATTCTCTACACAATGACTTTGGCTTAGAAAATCGCGGTGCAATTTCGGCAGCATAATGATGTGACAAAAGAATTCATAAAAATAGTTTATGAGAGATAAAGGGGTGTATCATAATATTCAAATGAAATGGGTAGTAGGTGGTTAATATAGATACATGTCCCAACATATGTAATGGAATTTATATTCACGATACTAGATAATTTCTTGAATTTAAATGAGAAAATAGAAATTCTATAAAGAATTTTTGCATGGTAACAGGTGTGCATGGGAGTAAATAATAAAACATAAATATGTCTCTAATAAATTAAAACATAAATAGGTAAGTATTGGGGATGTGAGAGATCAGAACCTAACATTTTTAATTGAATGAAAAAAGTGTATAACAACTTAAAGATATTTAGACAAAAATGAGAAAGAAAGAAAACCCTTACTTGGAATTGTGATCTCAAAGGCTTGGGAGAGGCTTGAGAGAGGATTCATCAGTGCATAGGGATCCTTGATAGGATTTTAGATATAGGAGGTTATAGGTTATTCATTCTCAAAAGGCTTTGAGTAAAGAGAATGTGGGATCTTGGGTTGGTTTATACTGGAAAAGAGAGGGAATTCTTTTTTATTTAGGTTTTGGGAACCACACATTAAAATAATCAAACCTCAAACCAAACCCTGGATTTTGCCCATGGTTTTTGTCAAAGGTTAGTGAAAAGAAATATATTATAATGATAATGGATGAACATCTTAAAATATTAGGCTTGCTTATGTAGAGGTGAGTCACACTCTCAAGGAAAACATTTTAAAAGATTAAAATATTTTATAAGTCTTGGAGGGTCCAGTAATGATTTGTAAAAAAATAAAAGAAACATAAAATCAAATTATATTAATGGTAAAACATATATTAGCCGAATAGACCATTTATATTATTTTATTACATCACTATTAGGTCATTATGATGTCAGAAAATACATTAAACAATAAAAAGGTATTTAAATTTTACCCACAAATTCTAATTTCTTAGAAATTTATGAAAATTTCACCATTAGATAATTTCAAAATCCTGATTCAAAAAATAATCTTCATTTTAACAAAATAATTTTCTAAATATCTGAATTTTTACATTTAAAATAAAACCCGACATTTATTGAAAATTCATGGGTTATGATAAAAAACAGCTTTTAAACCATAATAAAAATGACAATAGTATTCATAAAAATTATGCGATCATTTATTTTTAACATAAATATATTTATTAATAATATTTTATAAACAATTATTTATTTCAAAGATCCATTAATTCATCAAAATATATTTCTTATTTGAATATTAACTAAAAATACTTTTTTTATTTAAAACATATTTACAAAGAAACAATAATATAATTAATGTATATTATTTATTCTATAAAAAAAATAATACACAAAATCATAGTGGTAAGGTATTGTTACATAACCCCTTATAACTCCCTCATACGATCTAGGGGGTACGGTTTACGATAGTGAAAGACTCTTGGGGTGGCTCTGATAAAATCGCTCAGTTGGTAATCTATATAAACTTCCACATATCTTGTAGGAGATTATGTTAGATCTTAAGGTGTTCAATATCAGCTTGGGATTGGTCAAGAGTGAAGCCCAATGACACCACCTCCTTTCTGAGCTCTGACAAATGGGCTTCTTGTAGAGAAATTCTATAGGATGAGGCCATCGCTTCCTATGTCTGGGTAAATTTGATTTGTTAGAGCCCTATATTAATACTAATCATGTGATCACTATCCAATAGCTATATTAGAAATGTTTTTAATAGTATTTTGAAATAAAAAAACATAAAACCAAAGAAGTTCATATGTTATATAACCATTTTACATAATAATACATTTAATTAGATCAAGAGGAATTTCAATTAATAATGTTTTGAGTCATTACATTTGAACTGGCCTATGTTGACTAGCCTATTATCTCAGTGGGTAATGATCCTTTAGTAGTAAAACATCATGTTTTTTTGGAAGAAATATATCATGGGTCAGGCACTGGCATATTTCCTCTCCTCTCATCTAGCTCCCACAAAGATGTCCTTGATTCCTGACTTTTTAGATGAGGCCATTCTCTCAGTGGAGAAGCCCTTGATATGTTAGAAAATGATATTCTATGGCACTTCCTAGAGTCCAACTAGTTGAAGGCTCTATGATTATAGACTCAATAGTGTAGTCTGGGATATCATCTTCATCATTCCAACACAGGTTCTTTTACCTTACTTGTTCTTTTGGTCATAAGGCTACACCAACAAAGAGCTAGAGTATCATGCCATCATCACTGGTCGTGAGCTGGCCCTTGAGATTGATGTTCCCCACTAACATGTGACGAGGGAATCTAATATAGTCATCAAGAATATTAATGGTGAATATGTCTAAAGAAATCTAGAGCTTATACCCTTATTAGAGATTTCTCTCTAGCTTCTATCCCAATTACCTTATTGGCCATAGGTTAATGACATCACGAGATAAAATATTTGTCGAGTTTATGCCTTAGAAAACCTTGATTCATACCTCTAGGATATGGATAATGATGATTTTTTTATTCATGTGGTGCATCAAAGGTTCATCGATCCCGCCTCCTTGGACAATGATTGTAGCCACTAGGTAAGTCATCGTAATGTCAATGCTCCCACATTATGACCTCCCAACTCCCCCACTTAAGTATTAGACATCTTTGATTATATGACTCCCTCTATTGAGTATCTTCAATATGGAAATCTCTCAATAGATAGAGCTGAGTGTGATAGAACCTTTCGGTATTCAGTACAGTTCACCAACATAGTGGTCATAGCCTCTAGAAGATCCTCTACCATCATGGTTTAATTGAGTCCAAATACATTTTATTTAGGTAGGTTAGAACTCCTAGTTATATGGGTGGTTAATTCTGATTCTTGTGGAGCTCATTAGTCCATGTTGAAACTCTCCCATCAGATTTGAAGGTTGGGCTACTTCTATCCCACTATGGCCCATGACTATATCAAGTTCACCAAGATTTGTCACGCATGCCAGATGCATTATAATTTGATGAATCAACCACTAGATCCTTTCCATACTATAAATTACTATTTTTTCTTTTCATTATGAGGGCTTGATGTCATGGGACAATATCCACCAGCCATAGCTTTCCAATGCATGCTCATTCTAACCACCACATATTTCTTCTCAAAGTGGGAAGAAGCGATCACGCTCAATGATGGCAAGGCCCATTGTATCATTGATTTATTGAGATCCAACATCATCCATTGATTCTAAGTCCCTCACACTATCCTCACTATTAACAGTACCAATTTCTGAGTAGCCGCGCTAAAGATATTTTATTCCATGTACAACATCTGGTACAACCACACTTCTCGTTACCATGCTCATGCAAATATATAGATTGAGGTGTTCAACCAAATCCTCTTCAACATTTTGCGGAATAAGTTTGGTCAAAACAAGAAGATATTGATTGAAAAGCTCCCCAATGCTAGCTGGTTTTATCGGGTGACAACTTGCAATTCCACCCAGGTGACCCCATATTCCATAGTCTATGAAATAAAGGCAGTCCTGCCTTTCAAGATTTAGTTTTTATCACTTTGAGAAAATTTATATGACCATAATTCCTCATCAAGATTGAATAAGTCCATATTAGTGAGCTAGAATCCTTCAATGAGAATTGGCTTCGGGCCGTGCTCAATCTGGAGAGACACCAGAACAAAATAACCTGGGATTTCAATAAGACGGTTTGTCTACACTTCTTCCTTCGATATGACATGGTATTGTCTCTTAGGATTCTAATAATATCCATTAGGAATCTACCAATGTTGGATCCAAAATGGGAAGGACCCTACATTGTTCATAGGGATTACCCCAATGGTGCCTAATTTCTGGTCACCAAAGATGGTGAGCGTATTACTCCTCCCAGAAATTCCATGTTCCTCAGGTAGTACATCACATAAGTGAGATTTCGTCCTACAAGACGATAATTACAAATGGTGAATATTCCTCTTGGTACAAGCTATACATCTATAAACTAATATCTCCCCTAACTTAGACACATTAAAATAAACTGTGTTGCTACCATTTTTCATTACATCAAGATGTTAAACTATAGTGAATATACAAAACTATGTCTAGATTTATTCCTTCCCTCATAGGATACATAAGAATTCTAGGAAAATTATTCTTCAAGTTCAACCCCAAATCCCACATTTCTGATCTTCTGAAATAAGGTACCTTTTGGATTGTGGGGTGTAGTTTGGTCCCCTTTGTTCCTCATTTACGTCATGTTTACAACAGTCACACCATTTTCCTCCCTTGAGAATGTATACCTGAACCACTTTTCCCTTAACACATAATGATAAACTTAATGTCATTTCCAAAACTACATATGGATTGATTCCTACCCTCAATGGATATGTAGGAATTCCCTGGAATTTAATATTTGGGTCTAGCCCAAGGTACAACAAATCATACTTTCATTTTGGCCCCTCGATCTGATTCCCCTTTAGGGAATTCATTGTGTGGTGTGGACCTCCATGGTCCTCAATAATGTTGGGTTTGCTATATCACACCATGCACATATCCTTCATGACATTGTTCTCCAACTTCATCCTTACCACATGATGATAAAATGAATTCCATATCTAGATATATGTTTGGATTGATTCCTTCTCTCTCAGGATACGTAGGAATGCCTGGTCATTTTTTTCCCCAGGTCCAGACATAGATTCATCACCCTGTTTTTACCCCTTTTACTTACATTACATTTCGATCCATCTATCTAGTTGAACCCCTCGAACTTAGTCTTTCCACATCAACAAGATTAGATACATGATGGTATCGAATTTAGAGTGTTAGATTCTACATGAAAATTCATTCTTCCCACCACCACACTTCTCACGCCCATCTATTTGGGACTCAAAAATCCTTATCATCTGAAAGGCCTCCTAGATGGCTTGGTCTCAGGTCACATTGGCTCACCAACCATCCTAGGAAAACAACCCAGAGGATCTTGAATATAAACATGATACAAGTACCGCATTGCAAATATGGTCAGCGGTCATCTCTCAATTGTTTGTTCCCATTCCAGGTCACACAATATGGATACAATGTTTTGAACACTTTGAAAAGGTATATTCCATAGTTACATAACCTCCATTATTTACAAAATATCAAGAGTCGTGATTCACATTTCCCTACCCATAAATCCCTCTATATATATGCATGATTCGAGAAAGAATTTCAGTTTGGTTAGGGTTTCCCCACCTAATATCTTTGCTCCATTGTTACGTACTCTCGTGTGATGGTGAAAGCATGATGCAGCCCCTTGTTTCCCACACTGAGAATGACTGACATGGTCATTGATGATTTGGTGAGTTCATACCTATGTACTGGATTGCACAAACCCATGGTCCATGCTCTATGATCTTTAAACTAAGATATTTTTTTTTCCAAGACCCATGATGTTAAACTATGATGTTACATCAAACATGACTAAACATTTATGTCCTTTCCACATGATGTTAAAATTTAAGGAATTGAGGAAATACATATGGGTTTATTAACACACCACATGATACATGTTAACATCTAAAAAATTCATCCCCAAGTCCAACTATGAGATTGTATACTCTTAGTTCCATCATTGTTTGCCTTAGATACCCTTCTAAATATGCATGGTGTAGTGTGAAATTCTCTGTCCTCAGTCCCACTAGGTTATTAACTACACCATACATTTCTCTTTTGGGGTGACCATGTCCTAACCATATAACAATAAACTATGTCTCAACTTTTATCCCATATGATGTTAAACTATATGTAATTGAAGAACTCTTTATTGGATAATTCCAACTATTATAGGATACGTAGGGGCACCCCAACATTATGTATTCAAATCTATAACCAGGTTCATTAACCTCGACAGCCCATTGACCCCTACTATGTTCTAAACTCTCTGACCATAAACTATAATCCCCTTGTCCATATTATAGTACTTTAAATTATCGGCTGGGGTCTATAGAATATGACATGAAACTATGTGCAACATACTGGTCATATGACATTAAACTACACTGTGTATCATCCTCATCATGTGATTCTAACCCTCCTTCTTGTCATCCTTAACATTACATATTATCCCCTCGTTAGAGAGGTCCTATCTAGAAGTAGGATTTATCACAATTCATACCAACATGCTGACCCAAGGATCTTTAAGCATAGTTGGTTAGGAGTGTTTGACTCTATTCAAACATCCCATCACTCCATATTCATGCTTTGCGGGCACTCTATTTGGATCCTTTCCATACTCCATGTCGGAAGGGCCCCCTAATGGCCTAGTTCCATGCCACTTCAACTAACCTATCATCCTAGGTTAAGTTTATATAAATATCAGATGAAACTTTTAGTTTTTCCCTATATTGGTAACACGATCAGTGGTTAGCCTTTATTTATTTTTATATGTTTCAAGCTAACACAATGTGGATACTTTGTTTTGAATATGGTCAGTAGATATCTTCATTCATCATGCCACCCTAACTATGTTCTTAATGTTTGGAATGAACTCAATCTTTTCAAATCTGTTTTTTGGATTGGTCCTGACGCCCCTAGCATTATCCCGATCATTCATAAGAGAACATTTAAATGGTGGTTTGGATATATGGAGAACCCTACTATATGATTCATATCCTCCTATCCCATTTGGAAAATATGAGAGATTAGTTGTACCTCAATTATTCAATGATTGGATTGAACCCCATACCCTAAGTGGGTAATAACATGGTCTTCCCTTGTTTCTCCAATCGAGAATGGACCATGTGAACTTGAGGATCAATAATTAGTTGTTTCTCTATAGTCATGGTGTAATAATCTATGTTGTAACAAGATTTACATTCACACAGTCAGAATAAGAAATGAAGCATAAAGATATGTTTATGAGTTTAGAAAAATACCACCGCTATGGATTAGCCCATTTGATGGAGAGTCTCAACTCTACCACCCTTTTATGTGTTGCATCTAATATTTTTTTTCTAATTCTGATCTACCTCCATTTCTCATCAGATGTAGGGAGAAGTTTTTCATCCATGATCCCTGCTCGATCTTGTTCAGCCCAAATGTCGATCACCTCATGGGTTTCTCACCTCAAATTCTCCTCATATTCTACCACTTGAGCTCATAAATGTGCTATGAGTTTTTATTGGGTAGTGGTGAAAGAATAGTGTTCATTCATATGTGTTTCCATGCATTGGATCTCTTGTTTATCTTTCTGATTTTTCTAAGTATTGACACACATCCATCACTGTCAGCTGACACTGAGGCCCCAATTATTGTCCCATGTCTTCTCTAGAAGATAGTCCCAAATTAGCCCACACACACAGTTATATATATATATATATATATATCACGCATCTACCCCTTTGGATCATAGGTTGTGCATATGACGATGATGTTTTCTTTTCCAATCTATAAAATATGATTTTGGAGTGTCATTGATAAAGAACTTGATCAGTTTCCATGATCGACAATGGATCGACTGAATATCCTCCTCAACATAAGTTTTCTCATCAAGTTCATTAGGTTCAGAAGGTTCATATTCTGGGAACACATCAAAGAGATCAATATTAGATCATCAATTGTTGTCATATCAGATGATCTGGATTCCTAATCATGTTGTTGATCTTATTGCTGGAATTGACCTTGATAGGTTTTGATTCCACCTTGCTTGTGGCTCTACCCATAGCTGTGATCACCACTGTCTGGTCTCCTTGGGCATTCGATTCCATGATAATCAGTGTTCCCATTAGGTGAGGATATCCAGGGACCTCATCCGTCCTCACCCACATTTCACACCCTTCTTGAAAAACTTTTCAGATAAAGAGCATTCTAGTTGGTCTAGCCCTATAGACAATAGTTGTTACTATATAGGGAAGAAGACTTACAAAGATTGAATATCTGGTTGTACCATTGAGTCATCTCTATCAGAATCATGGGATGTGACCCCCTATATATGGTTGATATTTTCGAATATTATTTGATTGTATCCCTCATTGTCAAAGCCCAACTGGACCATGTACTCACCATCATCTAGGGTGAAGATCCTTGAGCTACATCTATTATTATATGGGAAGAGGAATTTTGTATAACACTCTTGTCCATAGGACATACATCAGTTGAGAATCCTAGATTGATTGGTTTGGATCATGGAACAAAATAATGGTGGGATCTTACCTAATGAGTCTTGGTATTTTCTTCAAGCTCAAAGGTCATGACCTCACCTTCCTCCATGGGGCTTCCCATGTTCGCATCATCTCCCCAAAAATATTCTGATTCTTTAGGTAAAGGGAATATCTCCCTTACATTAGTAGTAGATGGTTGTGGTGGGGTTGTTCGATTGATCAATACTTTCACCTGATCTATCACCAGACGAGGAGTGCCCTTGGAATGCAAAAATTCTTCTAGCTAAGCATCGTATTACTTTGTCTCATCCCATGATACCATAAATTATCCCATGGAATATCTTAACTCTAATAGATCCGCCCGAAGATGGTTAATGTGATCCCACATATAGTAGGGACTAAGAAATTTCTTATTAACATACAAGGATTCCCAAGACATTAAATTGAAAACATCCTCAAGAATGAATATCTAGTGTTGCCACTTCTTAGAATCCTGGGTAGATATCCTACATAACCCACATGGTGGATTTTCTTCCTCCTAACTCTACCTAGTTGGAACTGCCAGATTTTCCACTACTCTACTTCTACTTCCATCCAATGAAAGACTCATAATTACCGGCCCTTCCCCTACTATAGATCCACCACCATAGTGTGGGATGTCTCTACTTCAATGACATGTCTTTTCCAATGTTATAACCCTACCTTTGGTTTGAGGGGGCAACCCATCATCATCCTGGATAGTCCATTGTTTCAGTATCACCCCCCAAGTAGGGTGTCTCCTATATCTTTATATAATCTTCAACCATCCCATAAGAATTGGAAATCAAAGGTAGCTAATTTTAAAATTTCTCTATGTTGACTTGCAGGGTTAACATCTGCATACACCATAACATACATGAGAAATGGCGTGGATTATACAACTCGTAGATATGTTCATGATATAACCATGGCACCATGACATTATCTGGGAAGGCTAGGATATATGATCAATGTTCCTCAGTTCCCTAACTGTCATTAGTGAATACCCTTAGTGGTAGTAGGAATGAATGGAAATTGTTATCTTACTCCCTCCAAATACTGATCAGCATTTCCAGTGATGTTAGCTGGATTGGGAAGCTTCCCATTAAATTTAAAATGGATGGTCAAAAGTTTTATCTTGGTGGGGTGATAGGGTTTGGATATTCACAAACCCTTATGTGCACTATTAAATATCTGTACAGGAAGTGGAGTGGCCTGCACACCAATTGTGGCTTCATCCTCTCACTGATGTGCCATACCACCTAGTACAATTTTTCCAGCACTACAACCCCAAGGTTGAGGTCCTTCCCCACCTCCATCATGGATTCCATGATGAATTTTCTCAGAATATCACCCATGTGTACATCACTAACTGACAACATCCACCTGAAAATGAGCATGGAGATGAACCCATCCAACCTAACCACTAGTTGTTGACCACTCCTGACATTGTTCCCCCATAGCATCAACTGGTAGTCCTCCAACATTCACTAATACGAAACATCCTTGCTATGTTGAGATCCCCTTATAATGTTGGGAGGTCTTGTTGGATGTTTCCTATGTGACTCCTCCCCATCACGAGGGTGATATGGTGGGAAATTTAGAAAACACTCAAACCACTACTTGAATAGACGTCCCTCACTGATTACATATCCTTTCATGGCACCAGGTCCATAAAATTATTCTCCAATGATGGATACTTCTCTAGATCCTCCCATGTTTTTTCTTATGGGGATGAAGTCTTCATACATCACCCCATGAATCAGAATCCTTGAGATCTGGTGAAGGTCCTAGAGGCTAATGTCGAACTCCACATGGTGAATGTGCAAAGTAATGGTCCTTAATGAAAACCTACACATTAGTTATGGAATCTTGTATTTCATTTGGTAGATGTGATATTGAGAAGACCACATAGCCTCATACAAGCCTGACCTCCTTAGATCTACCCCGAACACATCAAATGATGCGCAAAACTGGTAGGCCCAGGCCCATTCCACCATGAAGTTACCACCTCATAATAGATCGCAGTTGTTGATCCACCCATTAACTTGGTTCCTTAATCCCACCTTAAGGATGGTTTGGTATTTTGGTGGATATACCACAAGTTGTAGTGATTTCCCCTCAACATTATTGAACATGTTATAGAGGTATTCAACAACAACAAGCATGTGGTCCTTCCAGGTATGGCCATCAGTGGCCCTAATCCACTGATATTGGCATGATGTTCCCTTGAACCTATTATCTGGTTGGTCTATACTTGATTTAGGGACTAAACTTTTATCCCTTGGTTTGATGTTATGTCGTGGAAGTCTCTAGAATAGGGGTAATACTTTTTTCATTCAGAAAGAATCCCCACTAGGGAATCATGATTGGAATAACTCGGAACATACTATCTAAGCTTGGGAATTCCCACCATGTCTTCCCTTCACGTGACATCTTCATGGACCTCCCAAGTAGCTTCTTGGTTAGCCATTCTATTATGGGACTTCGAAATATTTCATCACAATTCATAAATCACATTTTTTCAATAACATTCATGATGAAAAGAGCGTAGATCCTTGAAATGACTCAATGAATTTCATAGAGACATACATGATCATGATGCACCGGTTCTCTTAGAAGTGTTCATGGAACGCTAGTCCAATTAACCTGGTTTGTAATGAGCGTTCGCAGGAGGCACCAGAGCTCTATGATTCGAGAGCACAAGTGAAATTTCACAGTGACAGATGATGAAAAAATAGGGCCCTCGTACCATATTTATAAGTGGTGAAATCACAAGGTCTATAGTGCACGCTTGTCCACCCAGAGCTATGTAGAGATCTCACCCAACTCCTCCATATGCTTTCACTTTGAAGTGGATTTGCGAAATACTTTTTTGTTTTTGGCGATCTACCCTTGGAATATGACCCTCATTTTCGCCTTGGCACCCATTCTCAGGGAAGGGGGTGTTTGTTGGCACCAAAATCATGGATCAAGAGTGATCAAGAGCGGTTGAAGCAGGTGGGAAGGAAATTTACCCATAAAAAGCCATTAAATCATCAAAGGTTCCTGCCTCACAAAGCTCTATCGAAATTCACATCGCCACTGCAAATGGATCCATGCCAGTAGAAAAGACTGCGCGGTGACTTTAGTAGAGCGTCCTGATAAAATACTGTGCAAGTAAGAAAAACACTACAACTACTGTGGTGAATCGTGACTGAAACCTTCACAATTACGAAAGAGCCGTCTCTGATCATGAAGTTCTATTTTCTCCTTGGTGATCCCTTGGAGCATCATGAAACTGTGTTCCTATAAATAGGAGGCTCACCCCTATACTGAAGGATCACCACCCTATCCTTTCACCTTCTGATATCTAATTTTTAGAATCCCCCTTCGATCCATGAATTATCCAAAAAATGTATCACCTAAGGTATCTTAGCACTGCGAACTGACTCTCTTTTCCCCCTTTTTCTTTTGCTTCATGCAAGGATGTAGTTCATGAAGTCCTATATCCATCATGAATGCTGGAGTCCCCTTTTGAAGCATTTGACTTCACAGATCATTCATCCATTGTTGATCACCTTCTAAGAGTATGTACACCCCCTAACTCAGTTGGGTCATCATGCATCACAAATCCCCTCCTTTCACATAGAGCCTTTTCACCATCCTTCACAGAGAACCTTCTTTCATGAAGCATATCTTCTTCATGAAGCACTAGAGATTCATGAATTCCTTCTATGAAAGGCCCTAAACTTTATGAACCCTTACCCCATGCGGCTCTCCATGATTGAATGAAGTGACTTCATGGTTCCTCCAAGAGAGTTTTCTATAGCATTTCAATTCCTCATGCTTCTTTTCATATGAACAATAATAACTATTTCTTATTCACAAATCCATGATAACATGGACCCCTCAATTGAACACTCATCCACCTCATTCCTGTCGAGCATGTCTTGTGTCTTATCTTCCCCTATTTTGGTTTGGTTAAAACTATATATGTACCAGGGGTTAGGAGGGTGTCCTCATCAATGGAGATGCATGACATTAAATTAGAATGAACCATAATCCCCAACAAAAGAATTTAAACTATGAGTTACCACATGTGTGGAAGGACTGAGTGGATAAGAAAGAGGATGGTACTGGGATCTATTTTCTTTCAATCATTAGATTCCTCATTCTCCCCCTTGTTGGGTTTTTTTTCATGTGCACCTCAAGAAGTCTATATGTAAACTCCAACATACACCTTGATAGGGTTCTCTAAGTATAATGGACATATCCTCCTCATACATCTGGACACCCTCCCCTGGGTTCTTTCTAGGATTAAGTCCCAATCCATTTATCCTTCAGTTTCCTCAATGTGTAATACCCACACAATATCCCTCATGGTTGTGTGTCTCGTGACATGATTTTTTGGCCTAATTCTACCTCTTATTTCTCAAACCGATCACGACACGTTTTGTATTAGAGTAAGTATCGACCATGACATCCTCTCTAGGCCACTAACCATAAATTATCCATGTGACCATTTATGAAAAACTATGTATAATTTGATCCCTATCTTCTAGGGTGGGTACGTAGGAAGCTTTCTAGAGGTTCAATCCCATCATCCATCAGTCCCAACCACACCATTTTGGTTCACCCTCATTCCATATGACGATAAAATATATTTCTGAACATAGTGGGTTTTTATCCCTATCTTCTATACAAGGTATTTATGAATCCACCTTGAGGTATATCCTTGGACACTGATAAAATTTGGTTCTCCCACTTAGGGACGTACCCTCATGATATAGAATCTTCCCTTCTTAGGACACATCTTAGGGATACACCTCTATGGGGTGTTCTGATCCACTCTGGATGATGATCATGCATAATCCTCACACTTCACAATACTCCTCCAACTATAGTGTCCCTATAACAATGGGATAATAACCATATGAAATCCCTAACATGTCTCTAGGTCACTTTACCGTATATACAACCCGGTTCTATGTCTCATCCTGAGCTACAAGGATAGTGTTTCCCTACCACGAGGATATGTAGGAAGCCTCCATGAGGTTCAAGAACATAATTCATGTTCCATCCTTGTCTCCCCCATGATCCCCTATGTTATTTGTAAGATCATGATTCAATGCAAGGTTTCATTTCATTAGGGTACCCTCCATACATCCATTCTCACGAGCCTCCTCCTCAGGTAATTGTTCACCCATCTATGAACTACATTGACTCTGATCACTTACTCCCTTGCAGGGTTACTTGGAATTAATATACGGGTTCAAGCCCAACACCTTTATCTCCATGTTGGTTTCACCATAATAATATCATCAACTTCATTAAACCATCCATCATCAATCCTAAATCTTACCCATGTCACCACTTCCTGCTGGGATCTTGCTATTCATATGGTAAGATAACCATATATAAGACCCCAATATCTACTCCATCACCCCATCCTTATCATGGTGGGGTCACATCATCCATATGGGTCATCTCAGTGTGTAATCTGCATTTATCCATATGATTTTTGATCCTAGTAACACCCAGGACACCTTAGTGCATAAGCCCAATCTTTTCACATGAATGTTTCTCTAGCAGAACCAGGCAATCATAGTGCATAGGACCCAAATCTTATATTCAACTATAAGGGTTTTGATTCCCTACCATGAGTATACATATGAAGCCTCCACAAGGTTTAATCCTAGCCAATGGTAATCCTTTTTGTCCCCCTCATTGGGGTACACCTATCTGATCCTCCCTCAGTGGTGTCCTGGTCATCTTTTAAGGTTTGAAATATTCCCTCCTTAGGGCACACCAACCATGGTTTTACCTCATTGGGAATTTTGAGTCATCCATCTGGAAAACCCTCCTTGTTCTCCCTCTTATGTATGTAATCAAATGGTCCACTCTTATAAGTTTTTTATCTTTTTTATACATCTCTAATAGATGTTAAACTCAAGGCATACCCTATGTTAAACATGGGAAGCTAAGGAAATCATTAAAGGAATGGTTGTACCATAAGATACCACATGATTTACAAGGGAAGCCTCATGTTTTATCACCCATGACAATCCCTCTAACATGGAAGAATACATGTATTTTATTGTTCCATCGTCAAGACATACCACAGAGTCCTCGGCGTGACTACTATTCTAATTGAGGGTTAATGCCTCGACTTGACCATTTCGAATGTATTGGTTGAAGAAACATAATTAACTGGTGTCTACAAAGGGATGTCATTGAGAAAGAGTTTACTGAAAAACATCTTAATCTATGAGGGTGACCCAGACTGTGCAAAACATTCTGGGGATGAATCCACAAAAGGAGGAACTAACATCCCATCACCTTGTCTTGATCAAGGATAAATAATCACTAATGAATTGACGGATTCCACCCACCATTAAAAAGTGGGAATGTGGGGTACCATGTGACCATCAGAGAATGTTTAAATATGCTCATGTGGCGTTCCCTAATGGAAAAGTGTCAGAAACAATATCATTAAATGAAAACCATTGAATTGTTTTGGATAATGAAGTTGTGTAACATGTACTTGTCATCCACTATTTGTCTACAAAACTATTTATCAATTACATTTCAAATTTCTCATTTAAGTATAAAGAATATTCCAATGATATTATATAAACAACTAAATGATTAGATATTGGTTTTTCTTTTTAAACATTATATTATCATGATTTTTTTATCCCAAGTCTATAGATCATATATGATAGAAGTTTGTGGGAATATTCTTCTTACAAATCATGTGATTCCCACCCTAGTTGAATATTTTTTGATTTTAATCATTGATTGGATTTTTTATATAGATTACGTATTAATTACTATAGAAGGGACGTTATATATTTTTTATTCTGAATGAACCATTGATTTTTATTAGTGTGAGGAAATATATAAACATATTTATTGAAAATAGTTCTATTATATTTGTCTCATTACTTATACCTGAGGTGTGTCTATAACAATGGTTGTGGATAAAATAAACATTGAAAGTGTGCATATTATATAGGAACTTAATTACTTTATTATCCTACACTGAATCATGATGTTGAGTTTTCAAAATAACTCACACATGGTGCTATGCCTATTCCAAATTATAAAAATAAAAATGTCCTAATTGACTTGTAGGAATTGATGAATAAAATCTAGGATAAATTTGATAAAGGATTCATTTTTCCATGTGTGTCACCATTAGTTAAACATATTATCCTTATTAAAATAAAACATGGTTCAATGTGTCATTGCATTTTTTTTGGAAATTAAAAAGATATCTATTAAGAAAAAAAATGAAAACCCCATATTTATTATTTAATTGATCAACTGCGAGGAGGTAAATACTTTCCAACGATTTGAATTTGATATGGATATCATAAATTGAGGGTGAAAAGGAGGATATATACCTTAAATCCTTTAGAATGAGGTATGGAATCTATGAATTTACAATGATTCCATTTTTACATTCCAAATCCCCGTATATCTTTATGTATCTAATATATATAGTAATTAGAGATTAACTTATTAATTTTATGGTAGTATTTAAGGTTTATATTATTATTTATCCTATAAACATTGAAGATCATAGAGATCATTTATGTATTACTTGGAAGACAAAGATGAAAGAGAAACTATATTCAATTTCTACTAAATGCAAATTGTGGCTATAGAAAAAATCATTATTTGGCCATATAATCACAAGTGGGGGATATTAGTGGATCTATAAAAGAATTATGTTATTTAAAATGGAATAGACCTACAATGGTAATTTAAATATTTATTTTTCTTGGGATGGTATGATACCGTTGACACATTGTGAGAAATTTCTCAAGACTATAAAATTCACAATCTAATTTTACATAGAATGAAGGCATGTTAGTTTGGATATATAAATGGTAAGAAAATAACTAGTAACTAATGAAAATTTTGTTTAGTGAGCCTATGATAATAATACCATACTGTGGATTAGTGTGTGCGATCTATAGTGATGAATTAATGAATTGACAGATCTATTTTATCATGCATAATGAAATATAATTAGGTTATGCCACATTCAAATGGAATGATCATGAGAAAAATTTCCCAATATAAGATTTGGAACTGGAAGAGGTAATGTTTCCATTGATGATGTGGAGAAATAATCATTATGGAAAAATGTTTTTCATATAAAAATAATAAATTAATTAAGTATATATTCACACAAAACATAATGCATATAAAATAAAAAAGATGGATGGAATAGTTTAAATTTTATTGATAGTCAATACATTACCACCCTAAGAAGACGAAAAAGATCGTAGATGCTCTGATTCTGAAGGTCAATGCTTGCTTTTCCATAGTGATGAAAGAAGAGGATTGAATACATGTGGGTTTGAATAGGATAGGTCATGAAATCATGATAAAAGTGGATAAATACAATTATTATTAGATGAATGTCTAACCATCTATTCATTTTAAGATTAATGAGTTTAAAAATCAAGACGTGGAGATGAAAAAAAGGTAAACTTGTTCCCAAGTTAATTTATTATAGTGATAGAATGATAATTTTTAGGAAACATTTTCATGTACTGTTATACCAGAATGGAGGAATGAGTTGTTAGATGTTACTCATATTTTATAATTCTATATTAATCATATAAGTTTTAATATTTATAGAGATCTTAAATATAATTTCATTTTAGTAAAACATCAAGGGAGATATTGGAGTGTATGTATCTTAGTGCTTGGTATGACAACATGTTAAGGGAGAGGGACACAAGTATAAGGGGATGTTACAACCATTACACATAGCATAGTGGAATAGGAAAACAACA
This sequence comes from Viscum album, assembly GCA_963277665.1. Classification (NCBI taxonomy): domain Eukaryota; kingdom Viridiplantae; phylum Streptophyta; class Magnoliopsida; order Santalales; family Viscaceae; genus Viscum; species Viscum album. Next base: position 601,522,187 of record OY728119.1, on the reverse strand, counting down.
CCATATATTTCTTCATGGGACTCCACGATGACATATAAATGGAATAATTCTATTCAGGTTCTGGTCAATCCCTTTATAATGTTTACACATTTCATTAATATCAGAGAAGATTTATCTATTGAAATACTCAGTAGTTTATATTTCAAGAATGTTTTATGTTCTAGTTGAGTACCACACATAATCATATATGTTCATGACATGAGTTTTGCCACAATATTAGGAAGAAGTCTTTAGCAATATTTCAATAAAGAGTTTAGATTCATTACTTCAAATCATACATTGGAAAATAGTAAATTTTGGATGACTATTTAAACCCTCTAGGTTATGTTGATGGAAATATGTATGGATTTAAAATGAGGTAGGGATGAAAAATATTGTATGGTTGATTTATTTATAACTATAGATTTAACTCAATAATTTATATGGCACTATATAAACCCCATATGAAAAGAACTACCAAACTCCAACAAGATGGGATGAAACTGAGGAGAAAAGCTATTAGGACCTGAGATACCTAAGGATGTGGAAGAGAATAATATATCCATTTAGTAAAACATTGATGTAGATTACAGTAAAAACTAAATGTTATGCTGAAATTAAATGGTGAGCCCTATATTTCAAAATTTGAGGAAAAGTATTCTCTTGAATATCTCTTTTGAAGAATTTGATGATATTTAGAAAGAAGGGATAAAATATCACCATAAATATTGGTCTATAAGAGATTCTTGATCACATAAATATGATATATTATCATTTGGAACTTCCTCCAAACCTGTTATATGTACATGATGTGTTCTATGTATCTCATTTGATAAAGTACATACCTACTCCTTAAACATATACTTAACTTAGAGGCCATGCCATTAGAGAATGATTTATTTCATGAAGAGAATCCAATAGAGATATTATATTATAAGGATAAAGTGCTATAGCATAAGACTACTCACATGGTTATGGTTCTATGAATGAATTATAAATTTGAGGAAGTAATGTTGGAATCCAATGATATTGTGAGGATGAGCTATCCTAATTTTTTATTATAGTGAAATAATTTTGATGGTGAAATTCTTATAAGGGGATAACATGTATCACATTGTGATTTCAGAAAATAGCTCCCTTTATATAAATAATTTATGTATAGAGACTAATAATAATGAAACCCTGAATATATATCAATAATTATCATAAATTTGAAAATGAAAAACATTATATGGTATTTAAATGAAATAAAACTATCAGAAATAATTTCTATATAACATATGAAATACCATTGATCTTAAAGTATAATTTTGAATTTTTTTTGTTTGAAATCTAGTTTTTCATATATATTTTACAGAAAAATTTATTCATTCTATTAAAAATTTAAAACATCATTTTTTACAAATATATAGAGTAAATTCAATATTTATAAACAAGATAAAGATTAAAATAAAACCATTTAATGGTAAACAAAATGGTTTTCTAAAAAAATGATATAATGTGTTCAATGTGTTCTTTTATAATATATTAAATTAATAACTATTGGTGAATGATTTAAATTAAATCTTAATAATTTTTTTCAGAAAAAATAAATTATAATTCATTAAATTATTTTTACTTAGAATGGAAATGGAGAAAATTTTGTTGTATTCTTAAAATTAATTTTTTTTAAACAGTTTTTTTTGAATTCTTCAAAATTATAATAAAATAATTTTTTTAGAACTTATATAAATTTAATTTTATAAATTATATTATATATTTTGATGCATCGCTTTCAAAAATTTTAATGAGGCCACATTTATTTTTAGTATAATGAAATTGACCCTGATAAACATTTATCACTATGGTAATGATTAAAATGGTTAATGAGGATTTAAAATAAATATGTAAGAATTAAAATAAACTAAATCATTGTAAATTTTGTTACAAGAATGTACTTCAAACCATGCTTAGGTTGTTTTTGAATTTTTGTTTTCCTGGTGATACAATCACCTGAATTTGTCTTTATTTTATTTTATCGTTTTATGTATTTACAAGAGTGAAACAATCATGATTTATAAAAGGGAACATAATCTATTAAATTATTCAAAGACTTTTAACACAATTATTATTCTAGAACCTAACTAAATATCTTCCCATTTTTCACCCTATATCCTAACAGTTTGTTTCCTCCCAAATGACTGAACGTTTTGATATTAAGTTACAATCCAATTGAACTTTCTAAAATAATATTTAATTTTATTTACAAATATATTTAGAGTTATTTATTCCTTGACATCATATAAAAATTATATAACGATATTATGATGATTATATAAGTATCATTAATATACTATAATTTCTTTATGTAAATTTGAAATCCATTTTCTACCACCTTTATATCCTATTAGAATTTATAATGTCCTTCCTTACCAGCACTACTAATCCCACCATCTCATCATCACCATAAAAATGAGTGGTTTATCACTAAAGTGATTCACATTTTCCCATTACCAACCCCTGTTTTACTCTTATTGTGTTTCATATCCTTCTTCATCTTCTTTGTTCTCTTGATTGGTGATGCTAATTGCTTCTTCAAGGGCCTCGAATGCAGTAACTTTTTCTGTTTTTATAGGATCCATCATGAATAAACACCATATTGGTTTAACTATATGAATCTAAAAAAATTTGGGAGTTTCATTGGAATCATTCATAGTTTCTTTCTGATTGGTCTCATGTCTCTCAGCCTAATCATTCCCATTGGCACTCCTACTCTACCCTCATTTCCATTTTCCACCAAGGAAGGACCCATTTTTGGTCAAACATGATGGAGTTTCATGGTTTTTTTGGTGGTAAATGTGGATGGTATTATGGAGTTCCTACTCTTGTTTTCTATCCCATCTTCATTTCCCCTTTGATTCACCCTCCCCCTTTCAGGGTTTCATTGTTTTTGTAATTCATTTTAGTTCTTCGGCTATCTATTTATATTGAGATCTATTTAGGGTATATGGTTGTGTGGCCTACATTATTTTGTTTAATATTTTCTGGATTATTTTATTTTTTGTTCATTATTAATTTTTTGGGTTTTTTTTCACTATTAGATGAGTCTTAATGATGAAAGTGTTGATTTAATGTGGTGTTGCAGTGGAATTTCTCTTGGCAGAGATTCTGAAATGGCAGTGTTGAAGGTGTATCAACAAAAATAATAAATGATTTTGGAATATGATTCTCACTATCGATTTGAATCTCTTAGTTGTGGTGTTTTGGTGCGTTTTCATTTCTGTGATATTTTTTGTTTGGCGATGGTGGTTCCCTCCTTGTGATTGATGGATCATAATTGATGGATGTATGTTTCTGAATATCTCAGTTTGGGTTTCGCAATGGATGTTCAATAGTGATGACGTAGTGATGAATCCTTTGGAAGGTGTTACACCATGTCAGGGTGAACAGGTCTGGTGTTTAGGAACTTGAGGAATTTAAAACTACCATAAATGAATTTTTAACACCTTTATTTTGAATTTTGAATTCATGGTGTTGCTTATAAGTCATTGGTGGGTGATTTTGTTTGAATTTTGAACTTGGTGTTTTAATATTTATGACATTATCACTCATCTATAAAAGTGTTTCTTTAAAAATATAAAAATATGGAATTGGAGAAAATGAAATGATTACTCATATGTATGTATAGGCTACCATCTATAAGAAGAGATGTAATTCAGGTTTCAGAACCTCCATAAAATAATGGTTATAATAGTGTATGTATTAAATTAATAGGATACTTATTACATGATTAAGAAGATTTAGATCATAAAACCTTGAACAATGGGAATGTACTAGAACCATTAAACCAAAACCTTCATGGAAAACATACTCGTTTTTTGTAGAATATTGATTTCAGTGAATAATTATTATTAAATGTGTAATTAGAAATTATAAAAGAATGTTTTATTTAATATTATGTATGAATATTTTACTTGTTTAAATGCATAAAAATATAAATGTATGATATAATAACATAAGAGAACAAATAAAAAGTTAGGACCTGAGTTATGGGATTATATTATAATATCATTTTTAATCAGAATTGTGTTTTCAGGAATATCTTTCAAGGGAATTATATGTTATTTATCTTTTAATACATATTTATTTCTTTTTTATGGAATTTTTGGGATTATTTGTTTTACTTTCATTCTACTCTGTTTTTTATAATGGCCACGAAAATATTTTTATGAAAAGTTGACCTTATTTCCACTTTGGAAGACCAACATCTTCTTTCATGTCAATGTTATTTACAAAAAAATTCAATAATGTTATATTCAATGACATAGTAATTTTCTGAATTCATTTTTTACCATATTTGTCATTGTTTTCAAAGTGTTAAAATGAATTTATTTAAAAAAATTATTCCATGTTATTTATGACTTTTTAAGAATATTAGGAAAGTAATTTTTTTAACACTTACTAGATGAAATAATTCTCCTACTATCGAGATAATTATATTCATTGATTCTTAATTTAAATTTTAACATTTTTATTTTCAGTTAATGTCATTTTATTAATATTTTCAATATTCTTATTCATAATTCTATCATAAGAAACAATTTTTCTCTTTTTTTATAAAGCGATTGAATCATCATTTAAAGGTGTTTTTCATATATATAAACATATGTTGTTGTTTATTATACTTCATTGGTTATATGGTGTAATGATACCATCCATTTTCATTATATAGATGGATTATTATTATGTTATTTTTAAAATATTTAAGAAACCAATTTCTTTTTCAAGTGTTATATTACATTGAATTTATTAATGATTTATAATATTTTGGAAGACATGTGTATGGTTTTCCTTATGTGATGGGTAGGTTTTTAAAATTTCCTAGTGAATTTTTTAATGATTTATGTATCATGAGATAATATGAATTGTAATGGGGAGTGTACCTAGTCTTGTATGAGACTATTTCCATTGTGATCATCATAACAACGATCCTTAACCAAAGAAATGATTAGAATATGGAGTGAACCCAATAAAACATTAGAAATTTTCCACAATGATTGCGGTCCTTATATAATTAAATGACTTTATTTTCCAATTATTATTCCACAACTACTATTATATAATCTTATGATTATTATATTCTCTCATTTTACATGTTTTATTATTGATGATTGCATTCTCTTATGAAACATGTACTTTGAAATGCTAAAGCTTTATATCAAGACTCGTTATTTATGATCTATTACTAATTGTTTATGAACATTATAATTAATGATCATTATCTCATATTATTATTTTTATCATATTATTTTATATGATCATCAATTTATATCTAAAATATTTACCCTTATTGAGCATCTCAGCTTACCATTTATTATACCTTTACTTTCCCTAGGTTATAATGAATGTTATTAAGAATGAAATGTAAAATATAGAAATTATCGGAAAATATATTCATATGAGATGTTGATGATATTTAATGAAATAAGTTAATTATGTATCTATTCATTATTAACACTAACCGATTAAAATTTCGTAAATGTATTATTTATAATTATACTAAATATTCCTCTAAAATTGTGCAATATATATGAATTTATTACTCATTTAACCTAATAAAGAACCACAATACTCATAAATAGTAGATATAAGTGTGAACACATTGTCATGTTACCGCATAATTTATAACTATGGAAAGCTAGAGAAAAATATTTATGACTGGACAACATTATCTCCAAACCTCTATGTGAGAAATGATTAAATGATTACATTCAGAATCACCCATCTCAATTATATAAAATTGAGAGAGAATTAATGGAAACCCTCATGGCTGGAAGTTACTATTTTATTATAAGACATTATAACCCGGGGATACACTTCACAGAGGACGAAAGTTGTGAAGGCCAAGGGAGTCCTTCCGGATTACATTGACACATTCGAGTGGTAAAGAGTTAAGACTATCGTAAACTATCAAAGTCTCTTCTGGCCTGCCCCCACGGGCCATCGTATCAGCCGCAAGGTTGGATTCTCGTACACTATGATGGATCAACATACCCTGGTTGGTCTCCACTTTGCACCATCTATAAATATATACCAGATTCCAAGCAATGTCACAAGTCCCCTGGAGTGATCTGACCAAGACCTCCGAATCAGATTCGATCTTCGTCACCCGGAGACCCCTCCTCCTGCAAAGAGTTACACCCGAGAGAAGGGCTCTAAACTCCACGGCCATAGAAGATCCTGGTCCATAATAAGTACTGAATGTTATGTGCACCAATCCCCAACAATCCCAGAGAACACCACCACCCCTCATGATCCCCCCCATGTATGAACCTTCAATGTTCAGTTTCAACCCGCTAGCCGGAGGCAGCCACCTTACCCATCTTCCTCTCTGCACGGTTTGAGTGAGCCGACCCTTAACAAGGTTCCCCAGAATACCTGCATGCACTCCATTCTTGAAAAGTGCAGAAAGTTCTACGATGATCAACCGCATATGGACCTGAAGAGCCAACGAGGATCTCCTTCCTCCTAACCGCACCTAGTTACGAGCTTTCCAAAGGGTCCGGCAAATAGCTATCAGGATGATGAATCCTGCCGAACGTTCCTCTATTCTGTTACCAAAGCCCGAAAACCAAGATATAATATACTCGCGAGCCGAGATATGTTCCCCAGAGGTAAATCTGGAATATGGAAATTGGGACCAAAGGAACACTGCCCATCTCACCTAAGAAAACAAATATAACGTTGTTTCCGAGTCCGGTCTCTCGTAGCAGTAGCAAGTGAGAGCTAGAATAGATATCCAAATGTATTACAAACAACCTCTAACCAAGGTCTATGGATGTGAGGTATAACAAACACATGGATGTGAAATCACTATCAAGATCAAATTTTAACAAAACAATATCATAGAAATGTAGAAAAAAATGAATAAATATTAAATGACACACTACCCAACCCATGATCATTCCATTGATCATAACATATTTCCTTTTTCGAAATAGAATTTGTCTAAAATTATCCAATATAAGTGAAATCCATTTCATTATAAGTGTCTCATCAATAATCATAACATCATAATTTACTAAATATCACATCAATTACCACATAATAATGATTAACCAATTTTATGAATAAATTACCATAAATAATACATTTATACTAAGTAAACCATTTCTTAATAATATATATGTCCATAGAATATAATAATTTACATGTCAGCAAAGGTTATCCAAAACATTGTTAAGAGAATCCCATATTGTCATAATAATTCATCTACTTCATTATCATGAGAAATATAACTCTCCAAACATGAAAGTTTGTGTGACCATTACAACTTCCAATCATCAAAATGGGAATTCAATAATGGATTTATAAGTAATCATCTTAATATTTATCATTTTTTATTTACTTCATTAATATTAGAAAAGTTCACTACATAGAGAAGATAAAAATCATAAACATTTTACACCTATATCATATTAAATATTATTTATTCAATTATCATTAATAATATATGTTATCACTATCATAAGAGTAATCTTACAGGTAAATAAATCCAAATAGCTTAAATAACATCACCAAATTTTCTAAAACATTATTTATTTTGTTTTTGAGCTTAAAAGGAGTAAAATATCATTTCTAATTACTAATTTTTTTCCTCAAATTACACCATTAACCTATATATTGTTTTATATAAATGTGTTCTATGTATGACCCATACATGTTTCTATACAGTGATCTAGTCATGGAAACCTTAAGACGATCCTTACTAATTAGAATGGTTTATCAAATAGAACAAATAATTTTGTAATACACTCCATGGGAACACATTTCCTATATATTGATGGAAAAAATATTTTGAATAGAATTTATATAGTGATAAACTTTGCAACATATTTTGGAATTCCCCTTTTCTACCACATGTTCACATTGATTTCTATCTAATCATTCAATAGAAAAAAACACAACCCCCATGTAACATTGTATTGAACCTTTAGTTATTATGTTATCATTACTCATTATTATTAGTCATTTTTTTCTTTTAATATGTATAATTTAAGTTAAATGTGTGTTAATGACGTTTTATAGAAGGTTGGTAGTGTAATGGGGGAGATAAGGTGATAGTACAAAATAGAGTATTGGTGGCCAAAAACCTGGTAACCGGTGGTACCTCATGGGATTTAAAAAAAATATTCCCCACTAGACACCTATTTCTATTAGACTAGGTACCTTATATTGTTTTAGGTTTTTTTATATTTGAAATAAAATAGGTCAATTCACCTTGTAATTTAATTCCAAAAAAATCACAGTCAATATTTCAGCTTATATGTGTGACAAAAACTAATCCCTCACACTCTCTAAATATATATTCCCTCTCATATCAACAATATATACATTATATATAGGTTTATATTTCATTCAAGTGTTTACAAAAAATATGTTTAGATAGGGGTTGGTAAGTACTCTATATATTTTCCCATTATTTTTTATTCCACTAATGAAAAGTATTCAATTCACAATTATTAAAACATTGGTCTTGTGATTTTTTTTTCAAATTACTCAATTTTACTATCATATAATAGCTACAACAGTTATTTCAATAATATATTGAGTATTTATGTTATTATTCCTTTCAAATTTACTCACATTAATTACCAATAATTAAATCCCAAAATTACCATTTTGTTAGGTTTTTATAGTCATTCAAATGGTATTACAAAAACATTCCTTGGACCATAAAGAACCTTTATAAACTAATTTAGGTAGGTGGAAAATTATTCATTTATAAATATTAACATATTTCACTATAAATTAGATGTAGTGAGTGAAAATAATTAAACAGATATGTTTTCAGATAATAGTGTTTTTTTAAATTATTTTGTGATGTTTTTAAAAATTTTCGATTAATTTGACATATTTTTTTATCAGAATGCATATACTATGATATAATTTTTTTTCTATTGCTAATATATTTTAAAAATATTCCATATACCTTATACATGTTAAAATAATTTAGACTATGGATAAGTGATATAATTTATTGCTTCCTTAATTTATTAATCTAATATTTCAACCATTGTAAAATACGTTATTATGAACTTTATTGATTATAAATTAATTGATAATGCATGAAATTGATGAAATATTAATGTCCATGTTCCATGTATATAATAATATTATAAATTTTAAATTAATATTGTAATGTATGAGTAGGTACTCCCCCATGGATAAATATGTTTATGATTTTTAATGGGAGTAGAAGTCCCTTACTCATTAAACCCATTCCCCTATTTTTGGGATGGGAGGAATGATTTTCCTAACTCACAATACAGGATTAATTTTCCCTCATGATGACTATTTCTCTCTAACTAATTATATTTTTTTATCTAATATTTATAATCAAGGAATCATAAAGGTAAATCAATTATAGAACCCCCAATATTGGGGGTTATTTTCCACCATTTATAATCACATTGAGTATATTTTCTATACCATTTTAATTGTTGTTTTTCTTTGTTCTATGGAAATGATTTGAAAAAGAATACACTAATGTTAATGATAGGAATATAGGGGTGTGGTGGTGACTAAAAATTTGGAATGATTTACTACACCACACACATTTCATTATAGAACATATGAAGATCCTTTTGTATGAAATCAAGGTAATGATAAATCACTAGATTATAAGGATTTATATTATTTGGATCACAATGATTATATAGTGACCTTCTAGTCTTATGATAGATATGTTGGACTAAGACTCATTTTCCATCCTAGGATGTTGATAATGTTTTCTCACATATTGGAATTACTATATTGGTTATATAAAGCTTGTTTTGAATTCTTTATATATGAAAGTATTATTTTGACAAGTTTTACTCATTATGTATAAATTTGGTAAGCATATTCATTCACATGTATAGATTTTCATGCACATATAGTAACTGTATTTATTATGGTAAAGGTAACTTAATGAATACATACCAAGTTTGTGGTAAGCTATATTATGTTCCATAAACTCTAATTAACCAAGGTACATGATAAAATCTATTTATAACTATTTTATTTATTATTCTTGTTTCAAAGATGGAAACCCATCTCCAATGCATATATTATTCTACCCACGACATATATGCCAACCTATAGTGATTAGAAGGAGTTCTTGAGATTTTTTGGGGAATGATCTGATACCATTCAAATATTAAGATTGTAGTGATTAAAAATAGTATTAGAGAACCCTAAATGCTATTGATTATGGTATTTAATAGTATCTAATATACATGACCACGATGGCCTAGGATGTAACCCATAAATATTCCTATATAAAATAATTATAGTAGAAGGTTAGGTAACCAGGGAAGTATATGATCTATTTTTATTTCATCCTTTAGTCATTCATAGGTTTTTGGTTCACATACCTCATTGATAGGTATCAAAATGTATACACAATTAGGGTAGGGTATCATGCCATATCACAAAATTTTCTTTATTTTATTACTTAATTTTTATTAAAATCAACTACGGATTCATATTATATAAAAAATTAATACTAAACAAATAGTGTTTCCCGTTATAATTATGTTGATAATTATTCCAAATTAGTTTAAAAGTGATTGATTTTACTAAGAAAAATTATTTTTTATTTTTTATTCAAAATATAATTTCCTAAGTTAGGTCTTAAGTATATTTATAAATTTCCTAAAATGAAATCTTAGGTAATGAGGAAAAATGTTATAAGTGATTGATAAATGAAATTTTAATATGTAATCTGTATTGAAAAATTTATGGAAGGGTGATAGGGAAGAAATTATACCAGACCTTTATAGTAATCCCATAATATTTGAGTTGTCTATCCTTGGGAAAAATATTTTAATTCTAGTTTGGACTACATTATAGGTGTTTAAACAATAGATATCACCTATAACCATACATGATGCAGTTTATGAGAATGCACCAATATCCCAACCAATAGTTGATTTGATGGTTTTGAAGGGGCTTCCTCAGCTACTTCATGGGCTTATTCAATGTTCTCCATGAATAGAACTCATGATAGATAACATCATGAGTGATTTCATTTCCATCATGCCATAAATTTTTAGGTTGATTTATATAATTTGAAGGATGGGGAGTGGATTTACAGTCTCCAATAGATAATTAATAACCTAGATTCCTCCATAATGATATCCATTCTAAATAGATGTATGTATGAACAATTCACTTGCACACTTTAAAAACACTATTTTATTACACTAACCTTATAATATAGAATATTAATTACAAAAGTATGTCATAAAATTTAAAAAAATAAAATGAATATAAAAAAAATAAAAAAAACAAAACTCAATTTTGGAATTATGATGTATTTCAATCTCCTAGAACAATCACTAATGTGAGAAACACTATAAAAAAGAAAAAACGTTTAAAAACAAGTGTTTAATATAATAAATAGTCTGAATGACATTGAATGAAAATTTAGTGAAAAAATAATTATAGAAATAATACATATTTAATAAATGTGTAAAATTACATGACTGATAGATATATGAATATTTATATAGTTTTTTGAGAATTGGAATAAGAACATAACCATTGGAATACTAAAATAAACATCTAGGTAAATGATTAATTGATCTTTTAACTAGTTTTCTCCAATAACTAAATAAATAAATATAAGTGTTAAAATACCATGAAATTAATAGTCAGTTTTTTTATGATAATTTTAGTGACATTATACATTTTTATTAAATTATGATTAATTTCATTCAATAAATATTCAATTTTTTTACTATGAATAAATATTAAAATAACAAATATTAATAATTTATTTAAAGAAAAGTAATTTTATTTTGGTTATCATAACAAAAAAATGTGGAAAGGGGGAATCCTTGGTATTTTTTATGAATAGAACAATTTATAGGTGAATAATAAAATAACATAAGTATAATACTTTATAATAGTGTTTATATATGATTTATTGAGGTTTTTAGAAGTTATAGGAATATTTTAAAGTCCTATTTATGGTCAATTCATAAGATAATTAGTATTTAAACACATGTCTGATCACTATTAGGAAAAATAATTTTATATTATAATATTATTTTATAATATTATATTATAATATTATATTATATTATTATATTATTATATTATATTATTATAAAATCCCTCTTCCCTTTATAAATTCCACTGTTAATTGCCCTTTTCTCTAGGAGAATAACATATTCATTTTCCAAAAACATTCCAAAATACATTCTCACTTATATAATCCATGATTTATATATTTTTATTTCAGAGAAGACTAATATTTAATCTATAATAGTGCATGAAAGGTAGAATCCTTATGGAATAGGGTGTTAGGTGCATGTACTATGTTGAGACAAGTCTTGAGTTATGGGGTTCCTTTCACCCACCCTCTTTTTTGAGGTTATTGAATCTATATTTATCATTATATTTTATATCATTTTCAAATATTTATATTTGATAATATGTATGTATATATTTCCTTAATATATAACTATATTATTTTCACATTATGTTTTATGGATATGAATGTTTATGAATTTACCTTCCCAATCCATTCTTAAAAAATACATTCATCAACGAGATGTTTTATATTTCTTAATCATTTTCATGTATCCCAATTTTAAATTTGTTTATATAATTTTATTTTTATAAATAATCATAATTTTATTGAATATTAATTTGGTTAATTTTAAGTTTTCAGAAAAAATTGAATATCTATAATCAATTATGGATTTCTTACCTATTTCTTAAAACATTGTTTAAGGAGTTAATTTATATGAACAAAAATTTATTCTTTATTATTGGTTGACCATCAATAGAGCTCAATCATTTTGAATTATTCTTAAATAATATATTATAAATGAATATATATCCTTAATCCATTATTATATTAGGTTGTTTTATAATCTATAATTTTTTACTCTTTTTGATAGGAATATATTTCTCATTTCTCACTCATGGGGTTTTCTCATTTTAGAGATTTATGTATAATTTATTTATATGTGGAAAACATATACTTATACATATATTGATGTAAATGAGAGGCATTAGAATTATATATCCACATGATTTATTGGATAATTACTTATATATCATGATATCATTATGTGTTGGCCAAATATAGTTAGTTTTTTCTATAAATTTATATGCGGTCAAGGTCAAGTTAACCTTATCAATAATGTTTTGATGTCCTCGATCTGAGAACTGATGGATGAATATTATATGATGTTTTATGATATTACCAAATATCAAAGACTTTGTTTCCCTTGTTATATATTACTATGATTCATGGTTCCTCTATTCTCATGATTATATATTATTCTATATAATATTATATATATCTCGTGTTGATAATTATTTTGATGTTACCAATTTAAAATATCATTACTAGGATTTATATCTCATCCTTTTATTTTTATATATGTTTTCTATATATCCCATGAAGTGATTTAAGTATGATGAAATCTAAGTGACTATGTAAAAATGGAAAAACAATATGTGTATTCTTTTTTATGTATTATAAAACTAATCACCCAGAGACACAAGTACTACATATTTTTAAGACTATTATTTTATATTTATTGTATAAATGATGTAAGGTTATATATATAATATGTATTTCACTGTATTTGAAAATAGAACATGGTTTAACTATTCTTGGGGGATTAATTGGAAATAAATATCAAATATGATAAATTTAAACTTAAAAATACATATGTTTGGATATACAAGTCATTTGTTAGATATTTTTTCTATATTCATTTTTTAATTTTTATATTCTAATAATTTGATCATTTTCATCCATAATCATCCATTATTTTAAAAAATTACTAGAATAAGGTTTAATTATTTTAATAACTAAAGTGATGGGAAATGTAATCATTAGCCAATATAGATACCTAATATGATGGGATACGGAATCTATAACCTTTTGGTGCCACCTTCTAAACATAATCATGTGACGAATAATAACACAAACCATATATAGTTCACTCTTTATCCTTATAATGATGATGTTCTGGTTGTTTCATTTAATCTACCACTTTCTTCCTCCTTTAGTGGATTATCCAACATTTATATTATGAATCAGTGTATTAGTTATACTGAGAATATATTTTGTATCATAAAATTATATAGGAATGATAAATTTATATTATCTACATATCACAAATAGTTATAATTTGATTAGAGGTGGACAGTGAGGAAGAATAAAAATCCCAAAAAATATGTTGAATTGATTAGGTTTCATTAATTCATGATTTATTTCTACAAAATTTTTCCTTTTACTATGTAAATAAAAATAAATATTGAATTTATAGTGATCAATAAAAGGGATGGTGATTCAATCTGGTGTTATGAAGAAAACAACACAATGATTGAAAGGTACACCTTTGTATTTATCATTGACCTCAAAAAACAAGGCTAAAAACATCTTTAGTGGCTTAAATAATATTTCTAAAAAAATGTTCAATGATTCCAGGATTTGAAAATTATGAAGAAATAGTTATATGTGTTATTAAGGTAAATATATATATTGTATAATTTCAATGGTATGAATGGTCCATGGATAATAATAACTTATTATATTTTCACTCTAGAGGTATTACTAATTATTCTCATTGTGCGTATAAAATCTAGTTATATAAATCCCATATTTTCGAAAGATATCCTAGAAAAACTACCTAAAAGTAATGAGGAGATGTTTCAATACTGAAAAGTAATTCATTATAAATAATACGTGTTAAATGTAACTGAATAATAAAAACAATGTGATAAATGAAAAAGGTTCAACTCAATAACCCCATATTTTATAATGTTCCAATAAAATGGAAAATGCAAACAATAACACTAAATTTACTAAGACACGTGTCATTAAGTATTTATAAAAACCAAAAATTCTAAATCCAAGGGAATAAGGAAGAGAATTAACTATTACTATTGTTGAGGTGGGTATGAAAATAATATTGTGCAAAAATTATTATTTATTTAATAATAACGAGTATCCTTTTGATTTAGGATCTATTAATTCATTTATAACATGATTTTTTAATAGAAATATTCAAAACCCATCTCAATAAAATGATCTAGATTTATCCTGGAAAACAGTATGCGGTGCAATAATTTCATCTCATTTATATTACACTTACATAATTAAAATTTGTGGGAAGAATCTACTAGTAATTCTGATCATACAATCTTTTATATATATTAATGTTTTATTGGGAATGGATGGGTTTTCCTTACATAGATATAATATCAATGACCAAAGGACTGAAATAACATTTAGTATTCCAATACATCCTTTGATTATATATATTTTCATGGAGAGTTATGAATCTCCATTAGGAATTCTATCTTAAGAACTAAAGATGCTTTATTTTGATATTGAATATCTTGTAAACATGAATGAGAGAAATAAAATGATTATCCTTCAGGACATTCCCATTGAAATGTAATATTCTAATATATTTCCCAAAGAGATTCATGTTCTTTCTCCTCATTAAGATGCTTAGTCCATAATAATACTTATATTTGGAGCTCCTTCCATATCTCATATCCCATATAGAATGTTCCCTAATGAACTGTAAGTGTTGAAGATAAAATTGAAATAGAATTTGTACAAGGGTTTCATATTCCCAAGTGTTTCAATAAAAAGATCACTAGTCCTCGTTATCTATAAGAAGAATGGATCAATGCATCTATGCATTGATTATCATGAAATAAAAAAGAACATGATAAAGAAAAAGTATCATCCACCATGAATTTATTACTAGTTCGATCAATTTCAGGGGGCTTAGTACTTCTCAAAGGTGGATATTTGATCTTGATATCATATAAAAATGGTCAAGAAGAAGGATATTCTATAGTATTCCATCCATATAAGATAAAAAAACTATAGGTTCATATTGGTTTCATTTAGACTACAAATGGTTATAGTGATCTTCATAGACATGATTAATAGAGTTCATAAAGAATATATTAATAGAATAATTGTGGTATTTATTGTTGATATTATCATATGCTCTAAAAATAAAGAACATGAAGAGAATTTGAGTACAATGGTAAATAATTTATGAATGGTGAATTTATAAGAAAAGTATAGAAAATGTGACTTTTGGATGGATCAAGTTACAGTATTGGGGAATGTTTTCACAAGTAAGTGTAAATCTATAGATAATTCAAGGAAAAGTTAAATAGTGGACTAAATGAGACTGAAAAATATAATTGATATTCATATTTTTCTAGGATTTAATTGAAATTATTAATTTTTTTTTGATGAAATGCTCATGATTATCAAACCCAAATAACGAGGATAGCTTGTAAAGGGGTAATGTGTTTATGAATTGATGAATGCGAATAAAAATTCAATTATTTCAATACGAAACTAATAACCTCTCATAAAATCTCACTAATATTATGTTTGGTAGGATAATGTATATAAAATAATGTTTTAATGAAGTTATTGGGTCATGTACTCATGAATAATAAAAAATTATTAGCCTATTTATGACATAGAAAAATAGAATATATTTGGGAAAATTATCTAAACATGATATGGAATTAGATGTAAGAATCTTGGTGTTGTATATTTGAAGGTATTACATCTATAAAAAAATACTAAAATATATAATTACCATAAAAGTCAAAATTATATATTCACCAACTTATAGATGAATATGTTCCAATAAATATATTCAAATCCTATCAATAACGATGAATTAAAAATTTATTACTATCCTAGAAATGAAAATAATGTGGTATATACACTATATATAAAACATCCTTTGCCCTTAATAATGTTTAATATTTGAAGGGATCCAATCATGTGAGACATGAAAAATTAGGAAATTGTATTCATAATGGGAGGAATGATATCCTCAATTTTTTCTATTTTTTTCTCATCTATAAATCCTAGAGAAGATTTAGGAAGCTCAAATAGATGAAATAGTGATAAAAAATAATGTAAAATCAATAGGAATGAAATTTTTTTGTGTTGAACAATGATATTTATAAAGATGTAATATTGAAGTTATGGGTATGTGTACCATCAGATCCAATGTTAATAAAGGTTCTACTAGATGATTCTCATAGATCAATATTCTATATTAACCAAGGAGGAAAAATTATTTATAGAGATAATGACATAAAATAATATTTTGATAACATGAATAAGTACATTTATAAATATACATCAACGTTATTGATTTAATAAAAGGTTATGGAAGAAATTTAAATGTCCAAGGTGATAGTGAAACCATTACCAAGAGAAACATGGAAATGAGTTAAGACCCCACTGATTTTTTTCATTGGTCTTCCAATGAAATTAAAAGAAAAAAATTCCTTGTGGATTTCATTGAATCATCCTAAAATTAATTCCCTCTTCACCACCAATATAGATGACTACTCACTCAATAAAATTGAAAAAATATATATTAAATATGTTGTTAGGATAATGTAAAACCACTATTATTGTTATCTGATTGAAATATGAGGTTGATCTATTTGTTATAAGCGATTAATCAATATTTTAGAAATACAATTTTGAGATTTATCATGATAAATAATCCTTAAAATGATAGTTAATCTAAATTGTATATTCAAATTCTTGGACAGAAGCTGAGAGCCTAATTTCATGATTTAAAAAGAGGATGAGTTCAATATCATCATCCGATTGAGTTCTCAAACAACATTATATTCTACTAATGAATATAAATTTATAATTTGGAATCTCTCTTTGTGAAAAAATATATACATATCAAATTTTGGTATTATGATGGAGAGTATAAGATATTTGTACATTAAATGGTTGAAGATATTGTATAGAAGGTAAAATCCATTATTTAATACATCAGAGAAGCATTGACTTCAAAAAACATAAATGCTGAAAATAATTGATGGTAAAAGAAGCTCAATGATAGAAATAAAGTGTTAATTTTTATGTATCCATAAAAGAGATTCATGAATTTGTTTATGAAGGTAATGATAAGTCCCTTATATATTATCCCCTTTTAAATTCATAATCTCATGATAGTTTTTTCCTATCCACTATCACTCCTAGAAAACAAGACTATGTTACATGATATGTTTCAGTATCCCTCTTGAGAGGGTACATAACCAATAATTCATATATTCCAAATATATTAGTTGTGAATTAAGATTTTTATTTCTCCCCTAAGTAATAGTTTGTGATTTTCATGTATTGTTGGGGAAAATTTTTTCAGAACATGAAAAATAACTATATGAAAATACTATAGATAACCCAATAGTATAATGATATAATATGGGAACTTGAGGATTGAATGAAACAAAAGTACCCACATATATTTCCATAAAATAATTTTAGTTGATGTTTCAGGGATAAAATTTATAAATCAAAGAAAAATATAATGCTAAAACAATTTAATATGAAATTAACTTGTCAATAATTGTGTATATAAATATCTCAAAAAAACAACATAACAAAGAAATGTTATTTTGTTCCCTTAACATAAGATCATTACAAAAAAACAGATAAATATACTCCATAACAATAAAAATAGTAAACTATAATAATAAATAAACAATAAAAAATCTATAAGTGGAAATTGGGGTCTATTTTGGTAATCTTGATTATTAAAAATGTGAAAAACACTATTAGAATAATTCTTAATATTAGAAAAGATACTATTCTTTTGTAAATTTAATTTGAATAACATTTAAGTAAATATTTTGAATAAATAATGATTTAAATAATAATAATTTTTTTGATGTGTTAAATTATATGGCCATTCAAAATATAATCATTTGACTGCTAAAAAAACTATTAGAATAGTTACTTGACTATTGGAATAGTAGAATGAAAATTCCGATATATGTGTAGCTAATGTTTTAAATAATTTTTATTATCAATTAAATACGTAAATATAGTCCTCCAAATTCCATGTATTAACTACATAATCAATATATCACAATGTAATTAAATAAATATATTTTTATTGAATCTATATTTATAATATTTAATAAAACTATATTTTTAATACTAAGATATTGTATTAAAATAAACTAATTAAAAAATTTATTTTGAAAAATTATATTTAAATTGGTAAATCAATATGTAAAATTTTAGTAAGGGTTTAAATTTTGTATTTCACATAAATATTAAAATACACAAGTGAATAATAAAATACTATATACGTATCATGTTTTTTAATAGTGTATATGAATTAAATATTGAGGATTATATAGGTTAAATAGATATTTTAATATCTCATTTACTATTAATTATAAGTAAATTACTTTTTTTCACAAATTTTATCACTATTAGAACATATAACATTATATTCTAATATTTTATTAAAAAACAACCCATCTTGCCTATATAAATACTACCTTTCACCACCTTATCTCAACAGACATATAAATTCTTATTTTATAAACCCTTTAAAAAATAACATTTGAATTTCATTAACTATTTTTGGGATTTTTGGACTTCTAAAAAGACATTTACTTAAGATAAAGTAGCATATAGGAGTGGGACGTCCAAAGGAAGAAGGTGTTTGAACGATGTGATAATCCATGTTTGGGATCTAGCAAAGGGGTTTCACTAACCAAACTAATTTATTTTAGTTTATTCCCTATATATATCTATCCCATATCACTTATTTATAAATTAAATTTATATTATATATATATGTCCCCTCTACATATAAAAATATTAATTTCCCTTTTTCTGTGGGAAAAATTCATGATTTTCAAATACCATTTTCAGTCTCTTCTTTAATTCTAGGCCAATTAAAGGAAACTTTTAATTTTAATATTCCTTTTAATATACAAATAATTTAAATAATTTTATCATATATGATTTCAAAAACTAATATATTTTTTTGTGGAAAAATATTTTTGTTTATTTTTTGGTTTTGAGGAAAAACATATACACTTATTTTCTTTAAAGGATCTTTAATCATTTCTGAAATTTTATTTAGAGAGTTAATTTCAGTACATACCTTTTTGCGATTTCTTATTATTTTTTCTTCACTTGATACCAATCATTATGAAATATTATTCTTTTATATGTTACGAAAATATAAAATTCTATAATACCTTATTTTCCAAAAAATATTTACGATATAACATTTGGTTATTCCTAGAGACACAAATATATAATGGATTTTCTTCTCCTATTATTTTATCATGCATTTATTTTATGTATTATTTCTCTCTATTTGGTAATAATATGCGTTATATACTTTTATTTGGTTGGTGTAACCAGAATTATATGATCCCCAAATAAATTGGCTATTTTTATTCTTTTTAGATTATTATTCATGGGCCAAATGTGGTTAGCCTTATACATAATGTTTTATATAGGCTAGGTGTTGTTACCCTCATCCATAAATTTTTGATGTACTGGTGGTGAGGCATGACCTATTCTCATGGTGTAATGTTATATAATGTTTCCATATATCCATTATTGATGTTCACTTATTCTATCCTTCTATGAGTTAAAGTCAGACCAAATAAAGGGAAATTTTCTCTTTCTTATACCATTTAATATGTTACTCATCTAATGTATTTTATCTTATCCTATTTATAAAATTAAAATCTTTTAGAGGGGAAATATTAAAATTCATTTTTTGGATGAAAACCCTATCCACTTATCTTCATTAATGGTTATCGACACATTTTTGAAAAAATTATTTATGGATTTCATTTATGTACATACATATTTATCATTTGTTATGATTTTTCCTTCTCATGAGATATATCTAAATGAAACATTATTATTTATTTAGTTATTACCATCCAAAAATCATGAATCCCCGATTTTATTAAAATTCAATATGATATATCCTTTGGATATGTTTCTATACATTAATATATAACCTATTTTCTTCTCATGTTATTTTATCATGATTATACTATGGTTATGATCTATTTCAATCTAGTAAAAAAATGTGTTATATATTTTTATTTTATGTATCGAATCAGAATTGTATAGTCCCATAATCAATTGTATTATTCATTATATATTATTATATCATCATTTATAGGAAAATGTGGTTAGTCTCATAAATAATTATTTATGTAGGATTGGGGAATTTAACATTATCTACAATATTTTATTTCATTATAGTGATCAATTATCAATGAATATGATGTATGTTTTTATAATTTTCCCACATATCCATTATTTTTTAATATTATACCATCCTGATATAATTTTTATTCATTTATACCCATGATTAAATGTTTTTTCTCTTTATATTCCATTTATCATTTCATGGTCATAATATTGATGATACCCATTTATCATCCACTTAATTAGCCACATAGATCATCCTTTTATTTTATTTATGTTTCTATGATATCTTATGCAGTGATAGATGTATGATCAAATCTTAGAACATATTTTAGTTTTGAAATAAAAATATTGTAGCTTATTATTATAAATTTATTAAATACCTAATCAACAAAAGACTATATTCCTCTAGATTTTTTGAATTTTTTATTGATAATAATGTAAATAAAGATGTAATTTTATGTGAATAATTTTTTTTTTTGATACTAGTTCATTTAGATTATAGAGATATAAGATAAAAACTAATTCATATTGGACATCATCATTCAAGAAGGGGATCTCTCATTTTGTATGATGTTTTGATTGAGGATAAAATTACCAGGGTCATGATTAGAAGAATTTAGTAAAAAAACTGAAATTATATCTTGAATCCTTATGTTAAAAAAAGGATTAAGAGTGAATGAACTTGATCACATTTTAGGGTTTTTTATAGAATACACAGATAAATTTAAGAATATGATTCATTAATCTCTCAAAATGGTCATGGATGAATAATCAAAGTCTTAACATCCTAATATGAGTCTAAGTGAAACATTATATACTCAAGTGACTATTCTTAACTAAGTTTCCATAATTTAATTATTGTGTAATCTTAACCTTATTAAAAAAGATCTAAATTTGGTTTACATGTGGGAAAATAATTTTCTGGATGATCGATGAGTGATTACCAATATAATGCCTGGTAGTTAAAATGGTAATAGATAACTAGTGGTAGTTATTTCTTGGGTAATCAGGGTAATAGTGTTCTTTCATCTCTCATAATGAGAAAACCTCTTATCTGGTGTGATTAATGCGGGCGTCAAGGTTATTTCAAGTTAAAATATAACTTTGTGTTAATCAGTGTAATTTATGGGGTCAGTGGGGACATCTATAGTGATTAAACCAATGAAGTGTATTAAAAGGTGTTAGGTAAGGAACTCTAAAAAAACAGTATCATTGGAACTGTTATTTGTTCAATCAATTAGATAGAATTTATAAGGTCTTGTTCCTTATTCAACTCATAGTTTCATTTATATACAATAATTAATTTTATATCATTCGTAAATATGTTTTTAGGTATATATTTTTATAGATTTAGGTTATAGCTCTTATATAAAAAACCGATACATTAAAAATAGGGCCCTTCTATTTAGTATCCATCTGTTTAATAAAAAACATTTAAAATGAAAGACATTTTATTTTCATGATAAATCTTCCTGATTTCAAAGTTAAAAATATCATTGTATTTACTCGTCCTTTAAATATATTTAAACAGTTGAAACCGTGGGATAATAACAAAAATCTTGGTATGGTACATATAAATAGGATAATACAAACTTATTATTCATTTTCCAAACCATGATATTATATGAGAGATCCTTATTATATTATAATAAAATTTGAGTTTCGATAATCATTTACATACACATGAAATCAAAATTATTATGAAAACAAAATTAATAACACATTACATGAAAAAATAATGGATAATAATAAGGATGGGGGATTCATAAAAAAAACCCATTTAAATAATTTCCCAAAAAACATTTATTTTTACCATAAAAGGAAATAATAATTTCTTAAAAGAAATTATCATACATTGAGAGAAACATATATTCATAAAAACTCATTTGAAAACATAAAAACATCATGTTGGTATCTTGGTACATTTTCTTTACAAAACCTTTATAAAAACAATCTGAAATGGAATAACATACACTATTAATTCCAACATAATTTTTCCCAAAATATAATTATTACCTAATGAATTAGAGATATATTTCAGGATTGTAAATCACTATAAACAATTTTCAAATACCATAACATACATAAACCACATAAAATATTTCATTTATAACACAAAACATATTCTATTAAACCCATGAGTAAAATATTTTTAGATATTGATATATAAATTTATTTCAAAACCCAATTTGAAAAAATAAAATACTCAAAAAAAATTAACGAGGGTATAAATTTGATTAAAACATAAAAAATTATAAATTAATCCAAACATCATGGAACATTTTGGGAGATGGTAAAATATACAAATTTTTTATAAGTTAAAATAGAAAATCCATTTTTCATTTTTTAAATAAATTCCAAATATTCCATAGAAAATTTGTAAAAATATCACTTTGGAAAAACATTTAATAAAAATCATAATAGAAATAAAATTTAATATAAATTTTTTTATTTCAATATAAATATATCCATAAAATTATTTTAACAATATGTACATTGAGTAAAAACATTTTGAAATTAAATAATTAAAAAAATTAGAAATTAGTTTTTAAGATAAAGTGTTCCATATGACATGATATTTTTTGAAAAAAATGTAACATCGGTTGAGTTAACATTGAATAAATTTTTTAAAAAATAATTTTTAGTTAAAAATTTTAAAATATTTCAATAATTCTTTTATACAAATAAAAAATTAAAATATGTGGTGAAAATAGCATAATTCAAAAAGAATTGGAATTGAGAAAAGAAATCCCTTACCTCGAGTCCAAAGTGTCATGTATGTAATTTATCATCCTAAATAATAAAATTATGTTAATTATATACATTCTAAATTATCGTTTTCATGTTTATTTTCCATTTTATTTCACTTCTATCCAGGAAATACATAATATCTGAATTTATTATATTTACTTCATATATTTTGATGATGTTTAGTTCATAAGTCCAATATAACTTCGATAGGTTGACCTTCGTTAAAAGTATCATGATTTTATAATTTACAAAATATTAGCCATGATATAATTATAATTTTAATACTATAATTACAAATGTATATCAAACTATTTCATATGGTTATGAAAAATGAATCATGTTGTAATTATTGACACGGTTAGTCATACGTACACATGAGTGACATTTCAATTTCTAAATGAGTTGGTGGTAAAAAAGGTATGTATTAATTTTGTCATTATAGAATGGTAATTATATCATAAAAATGTAATTCCTCTACTAAACAAACCCATATATTCATTCCATTTGAGGTGGTGATTAAAAGTAAAATACATAGATTCATAAGATGGAACCCTTCAAACACACATGAGCGATGATTTAATATTTCATTGAATTGTAAAGAAAGGAGTATGATATTTACATACCAATAAAGGATGAAATTTTCATCACATATATCATATTATTTCAATTTTATCCAATGTAATGACCAACCATAAAATTCGATGATGATAGATGAAATACATCATCTCATGAGGTGATAGTCCACATGTACACACGAACAATATTTTTATATTCATTAGATGGTAAAATATATAAAAATGGGTTATACCATAAACATAATAAAATAATATCAGTTTTAATATACTAATATAAACATTTTTTCTTCATAGAATAATATTTATGGAGTTAGAAGAGGAAATAAAATGAAAATGTTTGGTTAAGAATTATGCCAGATCTTCATATAACCTCCTTAGGTTTACACCTTTAATCTTCTAATGTGGGTATTCTATTAAAAATGGTCCTCTAGTTCATGGGGATATATTTTTTGAATGAATTTATTTAGTGATTTACATTTTTAAATTATCAATGAATGTGAATAAAATAGGATAAAGGGTGTAATTTTATATGTGTGGGAGAAGAAACACATGGATGTTTTCAAAATAGTTTATTATATTAATTTCTTAATCAATAAAAATTGATCAAAATGAAATTTATTAACATAATTGATAATATAGGGTCTAAATACGGTAATAAAATAGTATATAGACATGGTTTTAAGTAATTGTAACTTATACACTTCCATTTTAATCTCTTCTATCCCATATTAACTCTTAAATGGGGAACTCAGTTCTTTACCAAAGTTAGCATTCATAACGAACAAAAATGAATGTTACATAATTTAAAAATTTTAATTTTATTATCCCAAATATTTATTCTGATTTATGAAATTCCATTTTTATAATTGGGAAAAAAGTTTAAATTTTTTATGTAAATCACAAAAAACTCTATTTTTAGAAAAAAAAAATTGAGCATAAAACTGAATTTAATTTCATACCTCTCCTTGTAAAAAATGTAAAACGAATCTGAATTTTTTTTTATTATATAATTTATAAAAATAATTCAAAAAATTAATAATTTGAGATTTTTATAATTTTTAAGATAAATATTAATTGTGTGTATAAACACATTTTTTAGAAAAAAAATGTATTTTTAAGACAAAAAATGATCATATACCCTAATCAAGCATAATATTGATTAGAATGTAATTATTTAGATTATATATAATTAAGGTATATTTAATTTACTTTAATATCTCCTAAAATTCTTAATGTTTTTTTTTCAATTACATCGTTGGAGGAAAATAAATGAATTTTTTAGAAAATTGATATTATTCATTATTCACTGAAATTGGAATTTAACAAAAAATCACAAAAATATAATTTAAATATATTTCTCATTGAATATATAAAAAATAATATTCATTTTTTAAATTTAAATTCTTATATTTAGAAAATATATTTTTACATAATACCATATAATTTGATTAAACAAGGTTAGTAAGAATATAACCACTACCTTTTTGATAATAAATTTCCAAAAATTATTATAACCAATAATAATATATATAATTAATTAATATTATTAAGTCACAAAATTGATCTATTATAAATATTTATTTTATTTTAACATTATTTCTCCCTTTTAGAAATTACAATATTATAGTTTTATCTTCTTCCAAATTTGAAGGGTCAAACCATTTTTAAAATCAAATATTTAGTTTGGAGATAAAACATATTATTATTAATGGATAAAAAATTTTAAAATTAAAAAATACCTTTTTTGGACACCAATTTCATTAAAATTAATAATAATGAATCATTTAAAATAGTGGAAAAGGAAAATATCACAATCAATTGTAATAACACATAATCATGTTCCCAAATTAGCAGAACATTTATAGGAAGAAAAAACATGAACATTGAGTAGAAAAATAACATATAAGGAATAAAAGATTGTAATAAGGAACACATTCTTTACGAAATTGACAACTAAAAAAATAAATCTATATGGAATAAATTAGACCATCAATTGATAAAAAAATTAATGTAATAGTTTAACATTTTTATTTCAAGATTATCTTCCTAATGTTGAGAAATTATTTTATAATCAAGATAGAGAACATGAGAAAAGAGAAATAATTGGAGACATTCATTTCATTTTATATATTTATACCTTTGGTTTTGATTTGAGTAGTTTCTACTTTTATATCTTATCTTACTCTATGAAATGAATATTTGGGATGAATTTTTCATGCTAGAAGCACTAAAATAAACATTTTATGGATCTCAATCTCTGTAAAGGATAAAACAATTTCCTCCATTATTAAGGAATTTATCAAAACCACAATGGTTAGCACAAGGTATGATAATATATGATATGTATAAACCATTATTTAATGAAATATTAATCTTGAATGACTCATAAATACCTAAATTTAATCATAAATTATATTACAAAAAAATTCTTCAAAATTATTCAAAATATATTCAACCGTGATTGAAACCCAAAGATTAGAATTATTTGATCTTATATTCTCCCATTGTTAACATAAAAATTATCATCAAGTCTTTCATAAATCCATATATAGAGAATATATATTTGATAATCATAGAGTCTAAAAAATATTCAAATATGTTTTCATTATCCTTTTAAAACCATTATATCAATATTGAAATTGATGTTTTCAAAGATTTAATTTTTTAAACAATCATGTGTTTTGAATATTTATCTTTTAAACAATATATTGGACTTTTTTCCAATATTAAATTTTGATATTGTTTGATTTGAATTTGGTAATAATTGGTTATTGTTTATAAAACGCATTCATGTAATAAGATATTGATATAAGCTCCTCAAATTTAAGCCTCCATTTTAGTTTACTTCAGGGTATAAATATTTGTTTGATTCATCGATTGTAAAAACATGATAAATTCACTTACGATGTTATCTAAAATGGGCATGAAAAGATAGTTATATTTCTTAGAAAAAGTTAAATTTATCGAAAGGGCCATCATGATATCGAATTGTTGATGATTTTTAAGATATATTCTGAATTACTTTTTATGTAAGTTGAATTTAAGAGAAGGTATCTAAATCACAAGATTATGAAATTGTTGTTTCATGTTAATTCACTAGATTATAATGTATATTTTCATTTCTATAAATCCATCATGATGTAGAGATTTTACCTTTATGAATTATATTTTTTTGTAAAACCCAGTAATTTTATTATGGAATTTAGCGTGAATAAAAAAATTATTTTTTTAATGTCATACTCTAGGACACCCTTCCTTTTAATATATAACACCTTAGGTTTAAATTGGTTTATCCATGTTCATCATTTAATTCTATAAATTATGTTCAAATATGTCATAATGTTCATTTAAAATATTTTAATTAACCTAATAATATCCCAAAGGGTGTCTAGTTAATTTTGTAGTCATAGTCCCACTTATCATGCACTGGGTGATGTTAGAGTTAATACGCAGTCCTCTCATTATAGAGTTATTAACACTAGGGGAATCTGTTCCATAGAGGTATCTACTTCCTAGGATCAATATTGGAATGGACATTCAAGGAAAACACAACAAAATTTTCTTTAAAAAAATTTAGGATATTATCTATTACATAAATGTGTTAACTAATAGTGGTATCTAAAAGTCTTTTGAAATACTCATTTGAATCATCCTAATATATAAGTTTTTCTAAACCTTTTCATTAATATCAATTATAAGAACATTATCCTTATTCAAACCATAGTTTAATTTTTAAATAAGAATTCATTTTATATCATTCATGATGATATTTTCATGTTTAGTGTTCTAGAGAGTTATATCATAATTCATACATAAAAAACCGATATAAAACAAAGTGGTCACTTCCCCTAAGCGTTCACTTTTTATAATACAATGGTTTTATAGTGAAAATTAATTTTTTTATAAAAAAATATAAATGATTCTTAACATGATGTGATCATTTTTCTATCTCATCCTTAAAGAATATGGAAAATATTTAAAAACATGTTATGAACTTAAAAATATCAGTTACAGAAATATGAATAGAATAAATGAAACCCATCAGCTTATTTCAAAAATAAGATATCGTATTAAGGATATCAATTTTAATATAATAATATATTAAATTAAATAATCAATTACTTACACCTGAAGTAATATTAGTTTCCCCAAGATTTTCATAAATAATTATAATAAAAAATATATTCAAATTCATAATCATGATGGTTTTATATAAACCATGATACCCCATGAAAAACATTTTCATAAAAACATACCCATTCCCCCTAAAATGGAATAAATATTCCTTCTAAATAAAATATCTGTAGATTAACTTGGGAAATAAAAATATTTCCTTGAAAAATAATTGTCAACATTATAAAATTCAAGTATGTATCCTGGGGAATCATTTTAAAAGATCCCTTAAATTGGAAAAAACATCATGATTACTCCAACATAATTCATCAAAAAACATAATCCTTACTAAATAAACTGGCCACCTATATCATGATCAATAGTCATTAAAAAAATTTTACATGGACCATAAAAAAAAAAAGAAAACACCAAAAATCATGAATTTCTATCATCAAAATCATAAAAAGTTTTTTTAAACCCAGAGTATTTTTTTTGGATATTGATATATATGTAACCTTTATAACCCACTTTTCGAAAGTAAAATACCCAAAACAAAGGGATGGGGGTTTTTTATTATAGGAAAATATAGAAGATTAAAATTTAAATCAAAACATAATATATTGGTTCTATTATAGGGAAAATCCCTTGAAACATTATATATTAAAATCTATCTTTTTTTCCCTTTTGTAAATAAAATAAAAATATTATTTATAAAATACATTAAAAACATTAATATTCACAACTATTTATAGAAATTAATAAGAGATGTTAAATTTACCTCATAATATATGTATTTATATATAAATTCATTTAGAAATTGTTTTATGAATATTTACATAGAATAATAATAAAAAACTTAAAATTTTTAAACATTTAGATTGAGGTTTTAAGGTAAAGCGTCTTTTACAACCTGATAAATTTTGAACTAATAAAAATTTAAAGGAATGAAATTTGAATGTATTTTTTAACACATGAATTTTTAGTTTATTTTTATAAAAAAATCTATACATAATTTTATACACCACTAAATAAACACATTGTTCTAATAGCTTAAGTCTCAAAGAAAAATCATTGAGACTAGAAGTCGCTTACCTTGAGTCATATTTTTCATGTTCTTTCAATGTAAAACTGAATAAAAAAATTATGTTAATTTTTTACGTTGTTAATAACAATTTCATGTTTTATAATTTCTATTATTTGACTTATATCTATGTTATTCATAACATCTTAATTAATTACATTTACTTTTGATTTTTTTATGATGTTTGGTTAATTAGTCCAAAATAACTTCAGTATGTTAACATTGGTTAGATGTGTCAGGATTATATAATTTATAAAATCATAGTTATGTTATAATTATTATTTTTATACTGTAATTATATATTTATAACCAACTATTCTATATGGATATGAAAAATGAATTATGAAACAGTCATAGAGATGGTGTCTTGCATACACGTGAGTAACGTTTACATTTTTAAATAAATATTAGAGAAAAATGAGACTATTATTTTGTATTTCTTGAATGATAATTATTTAAAAAATATATTATTATTTCATGAAATATACTTTCATATACAATACATTTGAATATGTACTTGAAAATAAAATACATTGGTTTATGATGTGGTATCCTACACATACACATGAAAAATGTTTTTATTTTTTACTGGATGGTAAGGAATTAATTAGGATATTTATGTACAATTAAAAAGTAAAATTTATATCTTATATGTTGTTTAATATCATTTTTATCGATTTTCATGAACAAACAAAAACATTTTTAGTGACAAACTAAATACATTTGTCTCATGAGGCCGTAGTCCACACTTACACATGAGCTATATTTTTATTTCTATTTAGATGTTTAAGTGGATAGAAAATGATAATACCGTAAAGGTAATTAAATTAATGTGTATTTAGGATACTTATGTTATTCTTTCATAAATTATAAATAATAGTTTAAGGAGGTATAATAATAAATAAAATGAAAATACAATGTTAAGAATACTACCTATTTTCAAAAAAACCAACCCAAGACTGCACGATTGGCATTCGATAGTGGGTATTATAATAAATAATTTGCCTTAAGTAAATTGGTAAGAACATTAATAAGATATTTGGGTTGTTATGTCTTGATATAATAGGCTCTAAAAGTGTAGATTAAATATGTTAGTTCTGTCCTTTTATTAGTTTGGGAGAGGACACACTTGGAATATTTTAAAATATTGAATTATATAAATTTATTACAAAAAATAATGACTCCAAAATTACTCATATTTTTAGAATAGAGAATATATAAATTAAATATAGTCATAGAATAGTGGGTTTTAAAATTTTTATTAAATTATAACCCTTATGTTTTTAGTTTTTAACCTTTTCAACACATTTTAACTCTAACTGTGGTAATTGACTTTTTCTTACCGATGTTACTATCCATAAAAACCAAAAGTATACAATACATTACTAAAAAATTAAAAAATGATTAAAAAGAAAGATAATTTTTTGTAAAATCCATTTTATATAAGTGGTAGAAACAAATTTTAAATTAACATGTAAAACGCAAGGCAAGACAAATTTGAAAAAAACCATTTTTAAGCATATAACACAATTTAATTTCATTCAATTACAATTATAAACCATAAAATAAATGTTGAAATATTTTTTAAAATATATAATCTATACATTTAGTTGTAAAAAATAAATATATCTTAATATAATTAATGGTGATAAAAACACATTCTATCCGTAAAATCGGTTTTATAGAAATAAATTCAATCTTAAGAGAAAAAATGAACTTATACCAAAATCAAGTATAGTGATATTTACAATGAAATTAATGAGAATATTTATAATTAAATGAGACATATTTTAATTTATGATAAAATTTTAAACTTAATTGGATTTTCAATTACATGATTTAATTAAAAAGTATATTTTCTATAAAATATGGATATTTTTCGCTCATCACAAATAATAACAACTTTCTAAAAAAATTCCAAACAATGCACTCTAATTAAATTTTTACATATTGATATAAAAATTAGTTTCAATTATTTTATGTTAAAATTAAATAATTTGGAAATTAAACTTTTAAATTAATCTATATAATACATTTACACAAAATTTGTGTGAATATAAACATTACCTTTGGACTGGATAATTTTTTATATTGTTATAGTGTATATATATCAATGTAATTAATGAATATTAATAAATCCTGAAATTTATCTTTTATAAAAATTACTAGGTTTTTTAAATAGCTTACCACATTTTGGGAGATTAGGTTTAGGAGGTTGACATAGCAGTTATGGACACTTACCAGTCATGTTATCCTCTGAGTAGGGTTTACCATCCCAATGTCAGCATGACATGTTATACATGGAATTAATAATATATGAATCTGTTTAAAATATAAAAATATTTTAAAAAAATAATACAATGTTTGTTTATATGTAGCACTTTCAACATCAGGCTTCAAATGAACTGTGATATAATATTGAAATAATATTATTTAAATATGACCATTATAACCAATTGTTGGTTTAGTAGTTATGATGTAACGACCCAACGATTTTCCAATGGAATTACCTTCTTATAATGATGCTTTATAGTATAATCAAATCAGGAATAAAAATGACATATAATGATACTAAATACTAATTAACTATTAAACATAATTTTTCCATTTCTATGTTTTGAATTTTGAAAATCTAATATACACGGTTGCAATTTGTAAGATGTTTGAAGTCTAATAGGGAAAACTAATTTTTTTTTGTGAATAGTAACATATCCTTATGAATAGTAACATACGCTTATGAATATTAATATGACACTTATGAATAGTAAATCCTCTTAAATAATAGTAAACTTAAACATGAATGATTAAATAAAATGTAGGCTTCTTATAAGTGACAATTTGGCCATATTAAAAGTATTGCTATATTTTTGAGTTATATATATATAATAATAATTAATTAATTAATTAAAAAGAAAATTTATTTACCTAAAATGTGTTCATAAATTAATAATTCTATGCCTTCTAATTTTATAATAATCTTATAAGAACTTATGTAATTATTGAAAGCATTATAAAATCAGTTTTAATTTTAAAAACTATATTTTCAAGTCAATTATGATTTTAACAAAAAATTAAATTAAAAATTATTTTATAATTATTTTTATAAAATGGAATTCCTTTTTGGATTCTATAGATATAAAAATGGTTATGTGAATTTTTGGGATTTTACTAAAATACTTTAATTTTTTTTTGAAAACTGAAATACCATAATTTACAAAATAAGCTAAATACACTAATTATAGAGTCATGTATGATGTTATTCTGATTTAATCCTAATTATTTCATATTCACATGATAATATTACAATATGTATTCATGTAAGATTCAATATTCATTTATTTTTAGAGAAATAATAAATTAATGAATTTAATATTTAGAAATCACTTCTCCCCTCCACTATAAATACCACCCTTCACACCCTCATTTCATTATACCTCTCAAGCTTCAATAATTTTCTAAACTCTACGTAGGAATATTCCCTAGACCCTCCCCCATGTCTTATGGGCTTCTGGTCTCATCAAAATAACAATCCTAGCTTCCGTAAATAGGATCATAAGAGGAGCATTCAAGAGGTAATTCTTCTCAATCTCTTTTTCTTTTAAATTCCTTCCAATTTCAAGTTCATTTATTAATCTCTCCCCACTAATAATCATCCACATGGTATGATAACTCCAATTATATGAATATAATGGAATTTTTTGAAACTAATGGGTAATTATATCATCCCACCCCCTTCTCCTCTTATTTTTATTTTTGAAAGGTAAACATTGTTTGTGTGGTGTTAATTTATCACATTCAAGAATGACATTTTTTCAAATTAATTTCATCTATCAGATCTGGTCATGAAACAATTTTTATTGTTAAGAAAAATTATTTTAAATGTATTATATACTATTTAATGTTCTAGATCAAACTTTTTTACATATTACTAAATGATTAAACAAGACAAGTTCATTGTGGTCGAAAAACCTCCCAAATTAACCCAAACAATCATCATTTATTATTATCTAATGATTAATCCACATGGTATATGATATAATTCATAATAAGATCATCCAAAATTCTGTAATATAATTAGTAACATGAAATATCAGTTGTGGATGTTTATCCGTGTTCTATATGAACTTCCATTTATGAATACAATTTAACCATTCAAGAAAACCATAAAAATAATCATTCCCGAACAATAATTTTATACTCTACAAATCATCCAACGACCCATAAAATAACTTAATGAAACCATAATTAACTATATTCATGTAAAAAAGGTTATTTAATTTTTAAATAATGAATTTAATGTTGTTATATAGGACATTAATGTGAATAAGGCATTCAGATACAAGGTAAGGGGAAAATCTCAAACCCAACTTTCTTTCTTCAGGTTCTCCCTCTTTCACTACATTTTTGGTATGGTGACTCCTTAAAAATCATTTTATAATCATTATCTTAACTTTTATGAGATATAAATGTTTTTTAATGATTTTTATGTCAAAAAAATGTTTTCCAAAAGAACTATTCTTTCAAAAGAACAAACTTACTTCTCAGTCAAGGTTGATGGTTCTTGAATCCAGTATGTCATTCCTTCTTTCTTTTGGGAATCCAATGTTTTTGAATGTTTTTATATATGATAAAACCCATTACATTCCATGGGGTATTTAAGTTAATTTTTTGATATATTTTCTTTGTGGAATGCATGATAATGATAATGTTATGATATAACAGTTGTGCTCAGAATTATATAGCGCAAAATGAATGTTATGATGTGACAGGTGTGCCCAGAATATTACAGCATTCCAATTAATTGGGTAAAGTGATGAATCTCATGGGTAAAAGAGAAGTAATGTTTGAACATGATTAAATAATTTTTTTCAAATATGTGTGGTAGTTATCCACTAAGACATGATGTTTCATTTTTATGTATTACCACATTTTTCATCCTTTATTAATGCTTACTCTCATGTTCATGATCATTTTCCTATGTTATGATTATGCTCACCAATTGTTCACTTGTATATATCTATCCTTTTTCTGGACATTTATCTTACCCCTTTTTTATGTATATCTTCACGTGACTACAAGTACTAACGAGAGGTCAAGTGGAAATAAGAAGCTAGAAAAGAAGAAATTAAATAAATGTTTATGCTTGATATTGTAAATGTTATATTTGGTCCTAGTTTTCCCAAGACACTAAACCTTTGGATCCTCGAAGTGTAATACTATTAATATTTTTATTTTTATAATGATTTAATAGTAATTTATGAAAAGGAAGGGTATCTATAGTTGGTAACAGAGGCAAGTTTTAGTTAATTTGGGAATTAGAAATAGTGAACCCTAGAGAAAAACTGTATTATGAGACTAAATACAAATATGCCCGTAAGAATATTTATATATGGATCCCATAAGATATTATTTTATTGTAAAACATACATATTATTATTTTATTCATGAATTTTTGACTTATGTTTTATTCTAACCTTTTCTATTTTAGAAAATGGTGGGAACCAGGAGAAACCAGGCCAACAACTCGTGTGAGGGCCAAAGGTTTAGTGGATCTTCTGATACACTAGTTTTGGAACAATGGGTAAACACCATGGAGAATATATTTTATTTTCTCCATTGTCCTGAGATAGAGACGGTGACTCTATCTGTCTATCATTTAGATGGAGCAGATGATCAATGGTGGGATTTGATTATAGATCCCATGTCATGGAACAAAATTGAAGAGATGGAATGAGAAGACTTTAAGATCAAGTTTCATGTTGATTATTTCCCACTCAATCTTCTTAAAAATATGGAGAGTGAACTCAAAGAGATTAAGAAAAAGGAAATATAATCTTCCAGAACCTACAAAATGAGTTTTACAAGGCATTAATGGTACGATTTGGGTTTTGTTATCAACAATGATAGAAAAAATGGACAGATTTTGTAGTGGATTAAAACCACTCCTTCGAAAGGCTCTTGAAATTTGAGACATTGGGAGTTATGAAGAAGTTTGTTAATGTGATCTCAAAGAGGATATATATTTTAGGGAATAGTCTCATGGCTTTGGTGATAAGAAATGAAATATGGAGTTCTAAGCTGGAGGATCTAATGATAAAAGAGGGAAGAAAACTCAATGTCCCACATGCCAAAAATGTGGGTTGTCGCATCATGGGAACCACCTCAAACGGATGGGGAAATACTACATGTGTGGGAATGAAGGAAACCCTGCTCAAGAGAGTCAAAAATACATTTAACGAATGCATAATGTAGTAGAATAAAATAGATAATCATCCGTGCTTAAATTATATAATTTTAGGGAGTAGTGGCACTATGAAAGCCAGTGCATTAAACCTCGAGTCCTCAAGGTTTATCAACATCAACATCAACCAAGTCCAATGGAACAAGTGAAGTCTTATGCCAACACTACTATATATGTAGAGAAAGATAATGAAGTCGTACAAGGTACACTTCCTATTTACTCAAGAATGGTAAAGGACTTAGTTTATTCGAGTTCTACGCATTAAATTATATTTTTTATGATTTCTAGGACTATAGAATCGAATCCTAAAAACCATGAAGAAGAGATATTTTTAAAAACACCAATTGGTGTAATAATTTTAACCCAGGTGTTCGAATCTTCTCCTTTTGGAATATGTGGGAAGATTCTTCCATTGAATCTCATAATACTTACCTTGGTGGAATTCTATGCTATAATGGGAATGGATTGGATCTCATTATATAGAGAACATATCCACTGTCAGAAAAATGAAATATATTTTCATATTCTTAAACATCCAATGCTACTCCACAAATGAAAGGAAGATCATGATTTTCCTTTGAAAAATCATTCAATGGTGTGATTGTTGATACCCTATGAAAAAGCATACCTCGCCCAAATGGTTGATTCAAAGGAAAGTTCCAAACATGAAGAAATGACCATTGTGAGGGAATACATGGATGTATTTCCCAAAGATTTACCCGGACTTCCCCCAGATCGTGAGGTATAGTTATCAATAGAACACATACCCGAAACTACTCCTATCCCAATGTGTCCTTCTAAAATAGATTCTATCAAACTGGAGTAGTTAAAGAAGTAGATGAAAGAGAATATGAACAATTTTTCATACCCCCTAGTGAATCACAATGGGGATAGCTAGTTCTCTTTGTGGTAAAGAAGGATGGATCAATGCAGCTATGTATCGACTATTGGGAACTCAACAAAATCACTATAATGAACAAGTATCTGCTTCCAAGGATTGAAAATTTGTTTGATCAGTTAAGAGGAGATCAATATTTAAAAAATGTGTATCTTTATTCTAGATATCATCAAATAATGGTGATGAAGGCAGATATTCAGAAGACTACCTTCCGCATAAATTTGGGAACTATGAGTTTATTTTATGCCCTTTGGACTTCAAAATGGCAAGGAAATATTCATGGAATTGATTAATAGTGTTTTTATAATTTACCTAGAAACATTTGAGTCAGTTTTTATTGATGATATTATCATATACTACGAGATGAAGGAGGAACATGAGAAACATATAAGACTTGTGTTGGAGACATTGAGAAAGGATAAGTTGTACGCCATGTTCAACAAGTGAGTATTTTGGATGAATTATGTCACGTTATTGGGAAATGTGATCACAAGTGAGGGAATTTTTGTGGACCATTAAAAGAAAGGTGGTTTAGGAATGGACTATGCCCTCTAGTGTCACATAAATCCATAGTTTTCTTAGATAAGTTGGGTACTACCAATATTTTGTGAGAAATTTCTTAGGATTTTCAAGCCTGCTAACTATTTTTACAAGGAAAGGGGTAAAGTATTTTAGGATGGAAGAAAGTGAGGTAAGCTTCATGGATCTAAAGAGAAGGTTGATCACTACACCTGTACTCACATTACCAAAAATTGGATAATGATTTGTGATATAAATTGATTCTTCAAAGAAAGGATTGGGTTGCGTACTCATGAAAAATTATAATTTGATAGCCTATGCCTCATGAATGTAGAAGATTATTAAGAATAACTACTCGGTGTAATATCTTGAGCTGGCAGCATTAATTTTCCTTGAAAATTTAGAGGCACTTCCTTTATGGTGAGAAGTGTGACATATACCATCCAATGTTAATTTTTTTATTAAGAACAAGCACTTTTAAGGGGAAAGTGGGAACCCTCACAATTAACTAGCTTTATTACCAAATTATATGACAGATATATTAAAGAAAATAGTGTGTTATTTGGAATCATTTTCCCTGAACAAAACCTAGGGAATATCGCTTACCTTCGTGTCGGGTAAATCCTTCAAGGTTCCCTCAAAAACAAGATCCATGTTGTCCCCAGATTTCTTGTACTCTTATTTACTAATCTTCCCCAAGTTGGAGCCTCTTAGCAGGATGTGAGCCTTCTTATCAGTCCACTCACCTTTCTCCTTTGTAGTGGCCACCTGGATTGGTCTGCTCTTCTTAAAATCTTTGATATCCAAAGTTTCCTCAATCA
This sequence comes from Viscum album, assembly GCA_963277665.1. Taxonomy (NCBI): domain Eukaryota; kingdom Viridiplantae; phylum Streptophyta; class Magnoliopsida; order Santalales; family Viscaceae; genus Viscum; species Viscum album. Next base: position 601,484,145 of record OY728119.1, on the reverse strand, counting down.
TTTCTTCATCCGAATGCATGAGTAGATCCCTATGTTCCAGCACAGAGACCATTTGTCACTGTGAGTTAGATTTAGAGCCACCTTCGTGCTATTGCTCCTGACCCCTCAACTCCACACCTGAAGAAGAGTCTGGAGGAGCAGCCTCACAGCTTGACTGAACCAAGTCCTTGGAGATAGAAGCCACCTCATGTTGGACAAGGTATTTGTACTTGTTCATGGTTGGGCTTCCAACCTTAGTGGAGGCCTTCAGAGATAACTTTCCCGTACTATCAGATCTAGTAATAGGAGGGCTAGGGAGGTTGGAGTAATCCTTCCCTCTGTGCGACCTCCGGTTGTTCAAAATGAAACCATCTGAATCAATAACATTGGTCTTGCCCTTCCACATAGAGGATCTAAAATAATCCTCTTATAAGACCAGTTCCTTGGGCTCAACACAGTCCAAAGCCTTGACCATTTCCTCTTGAGTTGTTTCCTCATCAGCCAACAAGTCCTTACCGTAATCCACCCCTATATATTCTCATTTGTTAGGGCCCTGTTCTGCACCTAGCACTGCATATTGATTTTGGGAGGTCCTGATTTCCCCTTACTAACAGCTTCTCAACATAAGAGGATGTCTGTGGAGCCAACTTTTCCTTGGCTAGGACTCCTTTCTTTTCAAGGCCACGACCCATAGATTGGGAAAGGTTGGGACTGCCTTCTAATTACATGTGCTGAAATCCCTCATTGAAACCGAGACCCTAGCTATCATCCTTGAGGACAGCAACAACAATAGTCTTTGGAGAAGCCTCCTGGAAAACCTATGGAGAATCCTTGGAGGCCTCACTCACTTACTACTCAACCCTTTGGCAAACTTGACCCTCAGCTATAATAATGGACCTCTCCTCTTGCTCAGCTTCGCACCCTTGTACATCAATAGACGAGCTACTTTCCCCCAGATCACGGTGCAGCCGATCAAAAATCTCGGAAACAAGTGGCCCGGATGCCTCTGAACCACATTTCTTGGGTGCACCTGAAGAGAACCCCTGGTCTGCACCCAATAGGCCCTGTCTGGGTTGGTCCTCCCCCAAGGAGATAGATTCCCCCTTGTCCTTGACAGCTGGAGGTCCCTCCATATGATCTTCCCCTATAGCAACCTCCTGGGAACCATGCCCACCAGACAGACCCGAGGGATCGGCCTCATCTGAGACTAGAACCTTCTTCCGGCAATCGAGGGTGACATATACACCGACCAAAATAGTCTAAAGTATATATTCACATAAAAGGAGCTCAACAAGGGTCAAAATATATGTTTAGATAAAATTAATGATTACGATTTCTATATTCACTATCATCCAATAAAGGTGAACAAGGTAACTGATGCTCTAAGAATAAAATAACCTTATACTCTGTCATTCTTCAGAATTGTGAAAAACCCTATCTTCTTGGATATGCAAAGGATAGATTTAGAAATCATTAGCATAGGGGATATATCCTACCTTTCTCAAATCCTTGTGAAACCATCAACACAATATATGATTTAAGAGGCACAAAGGGATGATCTTGAGTTACAGAAGAAGGTGCATGCGGTAAAGGAAGTGAAGCTACAAGTGTTTTATATCGATGATGTAGGTGTGTTTTGGTTTGAAATGTGTCTTTGCATGCTTTCATCACCCAGGATAAAGGAGGATCTATTGGAAAATGCACATAGCACAATATTCTCTATCCATCCTAGTAGCACCAAGATTTACTGAGGTTTTCATGAACACTTCTGGTGGGATAACATGAAAAAGTTATCGTGGAATATATCTTAAGGTTCTTGGAATGTCATAATGTTTAATCAGGGTGACAAAAGTCCAAAGGGTTGATACAATCATTTCTTATACCCATGTGGAAATGGGATAATTTTAATATGGACACTGTCATGGGACTCCAGAAGACGTCAATGAGAAATAATGTGATATGGTTTGTGGTTGACCGACTCTACAAGACTGCCCATTTTATCTCTATTTGGGAAGATGTTTTTATTGAACAACTTCTAATGATATATGTGAATAAAGTGGTGAGACTTCATGGTGTTCCACTCTTAATTGTCTTTGATCATGATCCAAGGTTTATATAAAAATTCTAGAGATGTATTCAACATGCTTTTAGTACTGAATTAAATTGCGGCACAGTCTATCACCCCCTAACTAATGACTAATCTAAAAGGACAATTAAAACACTTGAATACATTCTAAGATCCTGATATTTATAATTAAAAGGTGGATGAGATCAGCATCTCCCATTGATTGAGTTCTTATAAAACAACAGCTTCCACTTGAATATTCAGATGGCTCCATATGAAGCTTTGTATGGAAAGCGATGTAGAACTCCAACCTGTAGGGATGACGTTGGAGAAAGAAAGCTACTTGGACCATATCTTGGGAAAGAGATGGCAGAGAAGGTTCAGGTCATCTAGAAACACATCAATTCTACTCAGAGTCAAAAAAGTATTTATGCGGACATCCATCGAAGGGACTTGGTGTTCGACGTTGGAGATAAATTCTTCCGTCGAATATCACCATAGAATAGAGTCATGAAATTTCGGAAGAATAGGAAGCTTGCCCCAAGGAACAATGACCCCTTTGAGGTCCTTGACCACATATGAGTCATGGCCTATCAGCTTGCACTTCCACCGAATATGTATAATGTTCATGATGTGTTTTACGTATCACTCTTGAATAAGTACATACCAGACCCCTCACATGTATCGAACCCATAGGTGGTATAGCTGAAATATGATCTCTCTTATGAGGAGAAACCAGTAATGATTTTGGACCAGAAAGATAAGGCTCTACATAACAAGACCACCCATCTTGTCAATGTGTTATGGAGAAACATAAGTTTGAAGAAGAAACTTGGGAATTGTAACAGGTGATAAAGGAGAAGTACCCTTGCCTATTTTTGTAAAAAGAAATTTCAAGGGCGAAATTTCATAAGAGAGGGAGAACGTAACGACCCCAAGTTTTATCAATGGATTTATCTTTATATAATTATTACTTATAGTTTAATCACATTAGGTATCAAAATGACATATAATGATAAAAAATACTATGTAACCATTAAACATAATTTTTCCCCTTCTATGTTTTGAATTTCGAAAATCTCATACACATGGTTGCAATTTGTAAGATGTTTGGAGTTTGATAGGAACAAATAAATTTCTTGGGAATATTAACCTATCCTTATAAATTTTATCTTACCCTTATGAATAGTAATATGACCCTTATGAATAGTAAATCGTCCAAAATAATAAAAACCTTGACCATGAATGATTAATTAAAATTTAGGCATCTTATAAGTGATAATATAACCATTGTAAATGTATTGGTATTTTTGAAAGTCATAAATGAATAATTATAATTTATTTATTTATTTAAAATAAAAAGTATTTTCCAAAAATGTGTTCATAAATTAAAAGTTCTATGTATTCTAGTTTTAAGTTATTTTTGTAAGACCTTATGAATGTTTTGAATGCATTATAAAATTTGTTTTTATTTTAAAAATTTATTTTTCTAGTAAATTGTGATTTTAATTAAAAATTAATGTAATCATATATATAAAATTATTTTTGAAAAATGGAATTAATTTTTGTATTATACATCTTAAAAAAAATTTAGGGTGAATTTTTGGGATTTTTCTAAATTACATGAATTTTTATGAATAGTTAAATACTGAAATTTACAAAATAAGCTAAATACACTAATTATAGAGTCATGTATGATTTTATGATTATGTAAGACCAATTGGTTTGAATTCACATGATATGAATACTTTATTTAGTCATGTAAGACTCACTATTCCTTTTCTAGCGGAGAAATAATAAATTAATGAATTTAATATTGAGATATCCCCTCTCCCCTCCATTATAAATACCACACTTCATAACCTCATTTCCCTACACCTCTCAAGATTCAATCCTTGTAAAAGGAATGACCTAGAATCTTACCTAACCCCTCCCACACTTCTAGGACCTTCTAGTCTCATCAAAAGTCCATGCCTAGCTTTCTTAATGAGGTTCTCAAGAGGAGGATTCAACAGGTAATTCATCTCTCTCTCTCTCTATTTTTTCTTTAACTTTTTTTCAATTTCATGTTCTTTTTTTAATCTCTCCCAACATGTATTCATCCACATGGTATGGTAAAACAAGTATTATCCATATACTAGAATTCTATGATACTAATGGAAAATTATATCTTCCAACCCTATTCACCTTTTCAGTATATTTTTTAATGGAGAACGGTGTTCGTGTGGTATTAATTTATCACTTTCAAGAACTACATGTTTTCAATATTAATTTAAGCCATCCGAAATAGTAATGACACCATTTTTTTGGTTGAAACTGATTATTTTATATTTATTATATCCTATTTAATATGATGGATCTAACTTATGTACATATTACTAAATTATTAAACAAAACAAGTTTGTTGTGGTCAAAAAACCGGCCAATTTAACCAAAACAATCATCATTTAATTATTATCTAATGATTAATCCACATGGAATATGATATAATTCATTATAAAATCATTTAAACTTTGAGAATATCATTAGTAACATGAAATATTATTTTTGTATGTTTATCCATGTTCTACACGGAATTCTATTTATGAATACAAGTGAACCGTTCAACAAAACCATAAAGACGAACATTCCCAAACAATGTTTCTAAACTCTAAAAATCATCCAAAAGACAATAAAATAACTTAATGAAACCATAATGAACCATATTCATGTAAAAAATGTTATTTAATTGTTAATTAATGGATATATTGTGGTTTTAAAGGACATTAATGTGAATAAGGGATTCAGATACATGGTAAGGGGAACATATCGAACAGAACATTCTTTTTTTAGGTTCTCTCTATTTCACCAAATTTTTTATATCATCACTCCTTAAAAATTATTTTTTCATAATTATCTTAACTTCAATAAGATATAAATTTTTCTACAGATTCTTATTTCAATCAAGTGTTTTCCAAATAAAGTCTTCATTCAAAAGAAAACCTTTTACTTCTCACTCAAGGTTGATGGTTCTTCCATAAAGTATGTTATTCCCTCTTTCTTTTGGGAATCCAAATATTATGAATGATTTTTTATGTAATGAAACCCATTACTTTACATGGGTTATTTATGTTCATTTTTTGATATATCATCTATGCAGAATGAATGATAATGAGAATGTTATGATGTAACGGGTGTGCCTGGAATTATATAGTGAGAAATGAATGTTATGATGTGACGGGTGCACCAGGAATTATACTATGCTCTAATGAATTGGGTAAAGTGATTAATTTCTTGAGTAAAAGGGAAATTATTTTTATATATGATGATATAAATATTAAAAATTATTTGTGTTAGTTAACCACTATGAAATGATGTCTCATTTTTATGCATTGCCACATTTCATGTCCTTTATTAATGCTTCCTCTCAGGTTCATGATCCTTTTCCTATGTCAGTATTATCATCAGCCATTGTTATATTGTTTATATATATCCTCTTACTGGGATTTTAGGTGACCCCATTTTGATGTATATCCCTAGGTGACTACATGTACTTAGGATAGGTCAAGTACCAAAAAGAAGTTTGAGAAGAAAGAATTAAATAAATGCTTATGCTTGATATTGTAAATGTTTTGTTTGGTCGTAGTTTGACCAAGACACTAAACATTTGGATCCTCAATGTTTAATACTATTATGTTTTTTTATCTTTATAATGATGTAATTGTAATGTATGAAAAGGTAGGGTCTCTATATATGAACATGATTGAGATCATTGAAAAAAAAATTCATATTTTTTTCTAAAAAATTATAGATATTTTTAAATATAAATTTACTAAATAATTCAATGTAAATAAGCACACCATTTTGAAGAAAGGTCATATAATATTAGATGAGGTATTTTCCCAAAAGCATTTTTTTATCTATAAATATTTTTTTAATAAAAATAATCATTATATATGAATAATATTAATGAAATTTATAAATCATATAATTAATAATATAATTTACATTTGTATAATGTCAGTTACTATGTAGATAGTTTGTATGAATTTATTTTAGATAATTTTTTTTTCCAAAATGGGTTTAATTTCATTTTTTGTAATGATATTATGACTAATTTATTCCAATTTTATATATTTTATTTTTAAAAATTGAAATCATTTCAAAAATTGTCATGTAAAAATAAGATTAAGATAATTCTCTTGGATTTTTCAAAATAGATTTATTTTTTGATGAATAGTTAAAGAGAATAATTTTGAAAAAACTATCATTTCATATATTCTTCTAATAGTAATTTCAATGATCCATTTAGCATATTATTTTTTATAGTAATAAATGTTTATTTTTTTTAGTAATTCAATTAACTATATATTAATCAACGTTATAAAAACTATTATTATGAAGTCATTATTATACATGAAACATGTATTAAAAAAATAGTTTTTCATAGAACATTTCAAACAAATAATATATTTTATTTCAACCAATTATAGATATATGATGTTGAAAAAATGGAAGCAATATTTGGATAAAATAGGTTCATATTTTTTAATTTGGTTAATTTCTTTTTTGGTCATAATGAATAGTAACCATAGTAAAAATTTATCACCACATTAAATTAAAAAATAGGTTAATTAAGGTCAGAACATTACGATAAGGACACAAAATCTCAGAATAATTCTTATATTATTGTATTGTTTATTAACCTTGTAATTCAAGATTAAAATATATTTCATTTTAGTTCTACTTATGACTAATTATTAACTATATATTATTTTAAGTTAAGAGTAACTAAAAAGGTTCAACCCCTCTCACTTATTATGTAGTCATAATATAGATATATAAAAAATGGTATATGAATGAATATAGATGATTACTTTTTTTTATAAAAATGTAGTTTTGTTATAAGAATTTTTTAAAAACATTAGTGATGATATAATTACATTTATCTCTTATGAAACGATGATGAAACAATTATGTAATCAGAATCAAAAGAAATTAAATTATTTAAAAAACATTAAATATGCAACAACCCAATATTTTCAATAGAATCCTTTATTATAATTTTTTTCATATAATAAGATAGATTCACAACACAATAAACTACTAATTACTATGTGACCTTTAAACAAAAGTTTGTCACTTGTGTGTTTTTAATATTGAAAAACATTTATCTACAATTATGATGAGTAAGTTATTTGGAGTCTGATAAGACAAAACTAATTTTTGATGAATAGTATCATACCCTTAAAATTTTAGCATACTTTATGAATAGTAATGAATAGTAATTATTAAAAAACCATCCAAAAAAATAGAAACTTCACCCATGAACTTACAAACACCATTTATACATCTTAAAAGTGGAAAACAATCATATTATAAGAATTTTAATTTTTGTATATCAAAAATATTTTATTTACAATTTAATGGTTAATTTAATTATTTAAAAAGAAAATTTATTTTCTTAAATTTTAATCATATATTTTTACTTTGTTTTATAATGGTAATAAGATAATTTTATGGAACTCTGATTAATTTTTCAAGTTGTTATAAAATGGGTAATAGTTTTAATGTTGATTTTGTTGAATAAATTATGATTTTATATAAAAATTAAATTAATAATATTTAGAAAATTATTATCAAAAAATGGAGTTCATTTTTTAATTCTAAAGGTTAAAAATGTTTTGGGAAAATTTTTGTGATTTTTCTAAAATACATGAATTTTTTGTGAATAGTAAAAATATAGTTTTGAGTTTTTGGTATATTTGATGACATCAAAATGATGGATTAACTAATAAAAACTTCTGGTCAACTTGTGTACAGTATAATAATATATAAGGTTTTCCAAGAGGCTAATACCATGGGAAAATACCATGGGATAGCCTATGGTTTTACAAAAACCACTAAAGAGGTGTTTGTTTGAATTAATAAAAAATTATCTTTCTTTTACTCTAAATACCCACTTATCCATTCATTTTCTCTCATTCCAAATCCATCCACTGTGATGTTTTGGTGTTTTTACCTCCCTATTATCCCTACCAAGGTGTCTTCAAGCCCCTAATGTCCCAAACATCATGTTTTATGAACCACTCCATAAGGTAAGGGGTCCTTCCACCCTCCCCTTTTGGTCAACAATTATTTAATGTTATCTCTTTAAATTTCCATTCTCCAATGTTGGGGTTTGATATTTTTATCACTTTTATTGTCGTTTAGTTTTACATATGATTATATACCCTCTTCTATCTCATCAATTCATTTTATGATATTTTATGTGATGTATTTTAGCTACCGAATATTCAAAAGGGATCTCTAAACATTTCTTTCATTTTCAAGTTCATCTTTTTTCTTTTTCTTTCCTCATCTCATTTTGAAGAAATTTTGTGATGAATACAGTGCCATAAATGTACTAAATTGTTGTCATTAAAATTTATAATTCTTAATCATCTATCCTTTATTTTTTTTATACACTAAAATAAAAATACCATCTGAGATGTTCTGATTTAAAACATTCATGGACGATGGGTTTTCCATTTCTGTTATTGCCTTCAAATTAGTCATGATACCATTTTCATTATTGAACTAGACCATAATATATGTATTATGTCTCATCTATGGTTCCATAATCCTTTTGTAAATAATGTTTTGATTTTTAAAACAAAACATGTATCTTGTGGTCAAAACCCACCGATTAACCCAAACTGTTATCATTAAATAATTTATATAATGATTCATCTTCATAACAAGTAATAAAATAGAATTTACAACCATGAAACCACCAAGATTTTCACTAATAACATATAACTAAAATTCTGGACAATCATCCACAATTTTCAAGATTGTTTGAACATGAATATAAGTGAACCGATCATTATAACTAAGGAAACAAATAGACCCAAAAAATGAAATTAAACCTCGTTACCAATAAAAAAGTTAGGAATGAACTCAAACCAGTTGAACTAAATAATTCTTATATAGAAGCGGTTTTGGAATTATTAATTAAATAATTTAATTTGATTATTTTGGTCATTAATATCAAGTGGAGAACACCATCAGACTAAATGTAAGGGATTCTACTTGAACCACTTTTTCCTTCGGGGTGCTCTATCATTATTTTTACACAAAAGAAGTAGTCTTTAATATTTATGAACAACTTATAAATTATGTTTATATGAAAAAAAAAATCATGATTCAAGATCCATACCTCTTTCCTTTTCAGGGATATACATGTTTTTAAGTGATTCTATCCTTAATTCATCCCGATATGAAATCTTATTTTAAGGTAATATCCAAAATTATAACCCGATATCATGTTCACTATATACTCTATTTTAATACACCATTGTCTTTATAAAATCAGTCCTTTTATTATGAAAACAATATTGGATCAATTATGGTTTTATATAAAATATTTTCCTCTTTTCTATTATAAAATTTTTATAGTATTTTCCTTAAAACGTCACAAAAATGTTTTAATGCTAACGTTTCTAAAAAAATTCAAATATGATTTCACTTCTATTTGACATCAATTACAATGTTATATTCCTATTTTACCTTATAAACGTCCATGTCTATTCTAATCACCTCATTTCATGGACACTTTCATGATACACCCATTAGTTCTTCTTTATGTCATGATTTTTATACACAATTCTTACCATGGGTACCATTCTATTTATGTATGCTTGATTATGTATGATTAATCATGTGGCAAGAATATTCATGAAAATTTTGAAATGGGTGCACCCATATAGAGATCCAATGCATTGGGTAAAGTTAAGTCTCATGAGATGCCATGTGAAATGGGATTGTCAGCTAGACATTACCCATAATACTGAGGGGAAACGATATTGGCAGTTAGACTTGACTTATACTAAAGACATTTTTTATGTTTCTACAACATTTATTTGATTCCATGTTTATATGATACCATGTTTATATGTTATGATTCCATATTTTCCATGATTTTTATAACATTATGTCATGTATCCTAACTCATGTTCTTAATCTTTATTCCTATGTTCATTCCCATATTGGGATTTTTAGCTCATCCCTTTGTTCATATTTTTCACCAAGATAACCTTTGATGATGTATGAGAACAATGGAAGTTAGTTTATCATTATAGAGATTAAATAAAGATGTTTTTAGCACCATTTTTTATGTTTTATGTATCCAGATTTCAAAGACACTAAACATGATGACCCTTGGCTTGTACTCTGATGTATATTTATGATAAAAACCATGTAATGTTATATGTAAAAGTATAGGGTCACTATAGTTGGTATCAAAGGATGGTCTAGTTGTTTTATAGATTAAGAATAGATCACATTTGTAGAAATCATAATGATGATACAATGTATAAGAAAACATACCTAAATTTTTGTAAATATTGAGTAAGTGGTTTATCAAAAAAATATGTCCCTGTCTAGATACCAAAATGTAGAGGAAACTCTGGAACATATATACCTAGGTGTGAAAACACTAAAAAAATGTTTTAGGCTTGTTCTAGGGTATCCTAGTACATGACAATGAACCTTACTGAACTCTTGATGTTAACACTCTCAGTGAATATTCCTTAGTAATCCATGAGCTTGGTACAAACCATTATTATGAAAAAACCCCATAAGATTATAAGATAAGAAATAGATCAAGGATTAATTAGATTAAAACATATGGAATCACATGTTAGTATATACTTCTCCTTTAAAAGACTATCCTTTTAGGTTCAAAATTTTCCTTTTTGTGTTTAAAAACTATGTATTCAAGACCTCTAATTGTATGTTCTTTTATCATAGTTAATGGGGGGAAATAAAATAACATGTTCCAATAATCAATGTGAAAGGGAATGTGAAGAATGCTTAAATGGTATGCCTAATATGATGGTAATGGGGGCTCAAATATCATGAAAGTACTTTCTCAGTAGGCTAAAGTTTTGAATAATAACTTGAATCATGTGAAACCTCCTCCTCCTCCACGAAAGGAGCATGTTACTGTTGAATCTTTCATGTGGAAAAGGCCTACCATGTTTAGCAGATCTTTTGATCCCCTCCTCATTGAATAGTGGATTAACTCCATTGAAAAGATATTATATGTACTCTAGTACTTGGAAGATGATAAAGTTGTACCGGGTGTCTATCATTTTGATGTGGAAGCTGATCAGTGGTGGACACTGATCAAAAATACAAAGTCCCAAAAGAAATAGATTCTGTTGATTGGGATGTATTCTGGAGGATGTTTTTAAATAAATATTTTCCTCGGACAATCCTTCTAAATATGGAATGATATTTCCTCAAACTCAATCAAGAAGAAGATGAGTCCATTGATACATATGAAGAAAACTTTACAAGGCTTTCAAGTTAGGCCTTTGGATTTGACATAAACATCGAAATCTAGGTGGATCACTTATTTAGTGAGTTAAAGCTGTGTCTACAGAAGGTTTGGGTGATCTGAGACTTTGACGATTATCAGAAGATTTTTTGTTGTTCCCCCAAGGTTGAAATAGAGATTGTAGAGTCTGTATGGTCTTGTGGGCCCGATGACAAAATGTAAAAAATGGGGAACAACATGGGTGGTCCAACTAAAAAATCCCATTATGGAATGAAGCCTGAATATCCCACTTGTAGAAGTTATGGGATGAAGCATCCTGTGAACAATTTAAAGGGAACCAATATTTGCCTCACATGTGGAATGTTTGGTCATATAGATAAAAACTACAAAAAGAATCTGAAAACCCCATAACTGAGGAAGAATAGTGGAAGGTTCAGATCAATTCTCAGCCAGTGGTGTAGTGATATAACTGAAAGCATCAAGGGAATTATGAAATCAATTTCCCTAAGATAAGGGTTTTGGGAGGAAATCAACAACAACCTCTAATGAAAAAAGGAAGGGCTTATGTAATCACTTCTACTAGGGTGGAGACAGACAAAGATATGGTGATAGGTACATTAGTTATTCATTCAAGAAAAGAGAACATACTATTTTATTTTGGTTATATGTAGTCATTCATGTCTTGCAAGTTTAGTATAACTGTTCAACGACCACCTCAAAATTTGGAAGAATTGTTTTCTATGAGAGTAGTGAATGGGGAAATTATTAAGTCCATGGTCTATCAATCCTCCTTGGTTAACGTTTGTGAACTAAACCTCCCATAAAATCTTGTCATACTTTTTTTAGTGGAGTATGATGAAATATTGGGCCTGGATTTTCTATCTTAATATAAGGCCAACATCAGTTTTCAGGAAAGGGAGATCACTCTTCACATCCCAAAGCATCCTCTAATTCTTTATAAGTGTAAGGAAAAAAGATGAATCTCTATTAGAATCATAATTTCAAGTGTTTATATTATTACATTATGATCAATAATATCTAGATCAAATGATTGAGACAAAGGAGAGAATCATTCTTGAAGACATACCCCTCATGAAGGATTACACTGATGTATTCCATGAAGTGTTTCCTGGTCTTCCACATGAAAAAGAGGCTAAGTTCTCAATCAAACATATCCTTAAATCTCGGCCAATCTCAAAGACACATTATAGAATGGACACCATATATCTGGAAGAGCTGAAGAGGCAGTTATAAGAGAATCTATAGATGAGTTTTTACACCCAAATGCTTCACTGTGGGGTGCGCCCGTTATCTTCGCCAATAAGAAGGATGGAACAATGTGTCTCTGATTTTATTATCACGATCTCAATAAAATTAAGATACAGAACAAGTATCCCCTTCCATGGATAGATCACTTGTTTGATCAGCTTAGTGGGGCCTGTTATTTCTCAAATGTAAACATTCGGTTGGGATATCACCAATTAAAGTTGAGGAAGGAATACATTCCCAATACAACCTTTTGAATGTGGTATGTACACTATTATTTCATTGTGATTCCCTGTGAACTCACTAATCCTCCAACAATTTTCATGGAATTAATGAATAGAGACTTTAGATATTACCTCAACAATTTTGTGGTAGTATTTATTGACGATATTATGATATACTACAAGAGTAAGGAGGAACATGAGGAGCATTTGAATAATGTGTTAAAGACTTGATAAAGGAAAAAACAATATGAAAAGTACAGTAAATGTGAGTTTTGGATGGAAGAAGTATCATACATTGGGCATGTTATCAACTTTAAAGTGATATATGTGGACCCTTCCAAGAAAAAGTAAATTGAAGAGTGGCCCATCAAAACTTTTTTAACAGAGATCCATAGCTTTTTGGGTCTAGTTGGGCATTATCAATGATTTGTGAAAAAGTTTTCTTGAATTCCAAGTCCAATGACCAAGATGAAAAGGAAACGAGTAACATTTTTCTAGTCTCTGGAATGTGAATATTGTTTCAAGTAGTTGAAAACAAGGCTAATCACTGCGCCAATACTGTAGAGACTCGGGTTTTGGGACTTTCAGTCTTTGTAATATTCCTATAAAAAATTTCAGATATAGGCACAAAGACAACATGCGATTATGAGGCCTCGTGTGTTCGGAATTATGTTTTATAAAAATAATAAGTATTTTTATACAATACATGTGTCAAGGGTGCATTTTCTCTTAAACTGTAGCTCATAACTAGAATATGAGGGCACAATTGTGTCCAGAGCATGTTGTTTACCCCAGGAAGGGTGTAAACCTTGCTGGCACGAGCCTGCTGTGGAAAAATACACAAGGTGAATTTTCGTAAATAAATGCAAAGGATTATTTATGAGTGTCAGCTCGAATAACTTCATAACAGAGTCTCAGATCAAAAATCTGAGCTCGCTATTGTGTTCAAAATGGTGTGTTTACCCTAGGGGCAACCTAATCTCCTCCGCACTGGGAGGTCTGGTTGGGGGAGTTATTTTAATCAATTAAAATTATTAAATAATCAAGGCGAGCCAATCATCCCCCCTTTCCCATCTCCCGTATGCATAAAACCCTCCTCCCACATCCTTTATTTGTCAATGATTTGCCAAATCAAGAAAATGAAGCTCCTTCGGTCTCAGATCATGACTGCGGACGCTCTTGGGTCATGCAACAGAAGCAACGTAGCGTATGAAGATTCGACTGTCTGCAAAAAGGTAAGCGGTTTGAGTTTAAAAATCCTGGATTCTATTTTGTCTTTTTCTTCTTCAAATTTTCGTAAGGGTTGTGAAGTTTAAGTCCCGATCTATCTGAAACATGTTTCAGATCTGAATTTGGAGTACTGGGGTGATCCTGGTAGCTTCTAGAAGTTTTCAAAAGGAAAACTCGGTTTTACGACGGTGAGGGCGGTGGCCATGGTGGATTCAAGAAAAGCAGCGGCGGCGCGGTGATGTCTGGCGGCAGCGCAGTGGGTTCCCGTAAGTCAGGCGGTGGCCCGGCCATGGTTTTCTAGGGGTTCTTTAATCCCCTGTAACTCACAAACCGGAAGTCCGATTTGAGAGCTGTTTGCGGCAACGTGAATCTTGTGTTGAGGAGGACCTCTTTAGAATCTTTATGGAATTTTTCGAGATAGGTTTTTGGCCTGGGGCCATGAAAAGTTGAAAATAATAATAATATTTTATTGTTTTCAACTTCGATCCGCCATAACTCCTGCACGGAGTGTCCAAATGACATGCCATCAGTGGCGTTGAGACCCTGATGGTACGAAAGAATTTTTGAGATAGTTTCAAGGTGTTGGGACTGAGAACAGGGTGTGATCCCCAAGAAATCAGGTTCCAGTGTTTACGGAGAAAGGTGACTTTTCCACCAGGTGTCCGTTTTGGACAATCGAGCACTCGACCCCTTGTGTTTTTTCGAGGGGATCACAATGGCGTGATCCGCTTAACGAGTTTCGGGATCATGGTGTGGGCCCCACCCGGGCTGGCTACAGTGAATAGTACCTTTTTCACCATGTGCCCATTTTGGACGATCGATTAGTCGATCTCATGGGTTTTTCTGAGGGGATCACAATGGACTGATCCACTTGATGAGTTTCAGGATCATGGTGTGGACCCCAGATGGGAAGGTTACGACGAATAGTACCTTGTTTACCGGTTTTCCATTTCGGGCGAGTAAATATCCTATCCTGTGTGTTTTTCTCCGTAGACGGAGATGGTGGCCTCAATATCATCCTAGAAGGTGTGCAGTGTGGAAATGTTGCGGGTCACTTGGGTTTGTGATGTTTGGACCAACAGTGGATGAGGGTACTCCCATGGTTTGCTCCAATGAGGGTTTGTGGCATCACAACTGTGGTATGGGTTTGTGATACACTCAATAGGATCTATAATCTGTTAGAGTTGTGGCATCCTTCCAGTGGGCCAGGGGCGGGATCCTTTAGCTTCGCTACCCTATATCAGGTTCATGGTATCGATGTGACCGCTTATCCATAGGTAATAATCCCCTATCTAGCAGGATAACCCTAATAAGATTTGTGGAACCATTGGGAATATGATCCCTATGCATTGGGTCATGATCAGTAGGGTTCTTGTATCGTCGGTATATGATCCCCTACTCAACATGTGGTTTATAGTAGGGTTGCGACATCATTGGTTATATGATCCCCTACTCAGTGCATGGTTTCGGTAGGGTTGGTACATCATCGGTTCGATCCTCTACTACACGAGTTATACCAGATGGGGGTTTGTTATCGTCGTGACAACCTTGATGAGAAACGATCCTCAATCTGAGTGATTTGATTATGTGGAGCGCCAGATCATGGTGTGGTATCCCCAGTGGATCCTGGGAGTGATCCCCAATCTGTGAGATCTTTGAATACCAGATCGGGTTGTGGTATCCCCACTGGATCCTAGGAGTGATCCCTTATCTGTGAGATCTTCAAATACCAGATCAGGTTGTGGTATCCCCCAGCAGATCCTAGGAGTGATCCCCTATCTGTGGGATCATTGAATACCAGTGTGGGTTATAGAATCCCCTAGGGGACCCTAGGATTGATCCCCTATCCGAGGAGTTTGGTGTTTTTTCTGTTTCTGCGTGACTTTCTCAGTGATGATATCCGAAGAGTGTGATCTCTCAGGTGAGCATCTGGAATTTTTGTGTGAGACCCAATTGATTTTATCTCTCTAACGAGTGTCATCTAAATGACAGTGCTCGTGGAGTGCGTTCTCCTGGTTGTGAAACGTTTCTGGTGATGAGGATGGTACCTCTTGTGATTTGGTTTGTGTATTGAGTATATCTGGATGTTCATGGTATATGTGTGGATGTATATTTGTGCAGATGATCCTGGTATATGTATGGAGATATACATGAGTGAATTTTCATGATATATTTATGGGCGTATACCTGAGCAGATGTTCAAGTTTTATGTACGGGCATACACTTGAATTGAGCTGACTAGTTGTGTTAGCCGAGGATGGTCTCGATATGGAGTTTCTCTTTCATCTGGGCTCTCTCTGGTTGGGATGAGATGACTGTTGTTGTTCAGTTTCTCTCTTTTGTTTTGGGTTTTTTGGGTCACCTACTGAGTATTTTTATACTCACCCATGCACGGGATTTTGCTTGGACATGTTTGTGTCTTGTGCAGACCACAGGCCATTCGACGCAATCCCAGGAGGACCTGGAGAAGGCAGAGTTTTTTGAGCGAGACTGACCGGGGTGTTTACCAGAGTTGTGTTGAAGAGAATACCAGTGGGATCGTTAAATAGAGATCCACTCCTTCCGAGTAGGTTGGAAGCTTTTGGAGTTTTCTTTTGGTGGGCCATGTTTTATCCCTTTTGTACTTCTGTTTCACTCAAGTTTGGGATAGAGAAATGTATGCATTTTCTTTTCAGTTTTTTATATCTCTGCACTGTTTCATGAAGGTGTATGTGGGTGCATGTGTAAAGTTACCTTAGGCTAATTCCTCCCATGTGTGTGATATCCTACTCGGTACTAGTCACCGACCCTTGGCCTATTGGAGTTGGGCTTTGGAAATCACGGCTCAAGCCCCGTTGGGTTGGGTCGTGATAGAGTGGTATCAGAGGAGGTTACACCTTTGGGATCTATGAGCATAGTTGGTTTTGTTGTGAGCTTGTTTTGGGTTGCATAGTGGAAATGTTATGATGTTTTGAGTTCAGCTTTCAGGCCAGGGACTCCAGTGTTGGTGTGTTGGCCGACGTATCCATACACCCAGACTCTAATTACCTACTTTTCGACATCAGACATTCGTACATTGGTCACAGGGAAATAGTGGTACATACATCATATAGGACCAGGTTATGGGTTATTTCTTGTCCTTCTTGAATCATATCTCTAGATAAACTCATTGACTGTTGTGCGTCTTGATTTTATTTTAGGATTCCTCCATGAAGACCTCCAGCAGGGGTTCCGTAGCATGGTTGTGCACACAATCCTCCTTGAGTAGAGGCCTTGGGGTAGGGTGCTTGTTCTGAGGCTGGACCTCCAGGTGGTCCGCCGGAGGGGCCACCACATGTCGAGCAGCTGGATGTGCTGGTAGGGAAGGATGAGGTTGCACTTAGGCTTATTGCACTGCACGAGTTCCAGGGGCAGCGACCTCTAAGGTTTCGGGGTGATCCAGACCCCCAGGAAACTGATGACTGGCTCGAAGCAGTCACTCGAGTTTTCTGCCTGATAAGGACACCTCCAGATAAGATGGTGGTTTTACCTACGAGCCTTCTGCATGGTTCGGTCGGAAGATAGTGGTGTTTGGTGACGAAGTCCCATAATGAGGAGAGCTCATGTGGACAGAGTTTGAGTGACTCTTCCGAGAATAGTTCTATCTAGTCACGGTGAGGTCAGTTCGGATTCAGGAGCTTCTGCAGCTTCTACAGGAGGACATGACTATTTCAAAGTTCTCAACGTGGTTTACAAACCTGTCATGCTATTCCCTGGATATGGTTTGGGACTTTTTCTTTAGGGATTAAACCTTCAAGCAGGGGCTACACAGGGATATCCGAGCAGGTGTGGTTTCCTTGTGCATGCCCACCTATGCTGGAGTGCTGGAGTTGGCCTTGGTGGTGGAGAGCTTTTTGGCTGAGCAGATCTCATTTATTAGTGTTGGTCATGTGAGAGCTAAGACCTCGTTAGCCGGTTCTGTAGCTGGTAGCCGGTGGAAGGCGCAAGGTTCTGGATGTGTCCAGAATTTCCGGAGGCGACCCCAGGATGGAGGATCTGAGGGTCAGGGCTCACAAGGCTCACATGCCAGTTTTGGTCAGCCTTAGGAGAGGTGGTGTTACATTTGCGATGGTCCTGGAAATTTTTCTAGAGATTGTTCGACCCATCGTGCTGTTGAGGGGAAGCCAGTCGACATGCCTCCATGGAAGGGGAAATTTCTTGAGGTTGGAGGTTTGCATGGTGGCGGATGTGGCGATGGAGCTGGTGCAGGAGTGGGAGGTGGTAGGCGGTATTAGATGCTACCACCGCCACTCCCAGGTGGTCCACCCCAAGCTCAGGGAGTTGAAGGGAAAGGGCAAGGAAAACTGCATTCACTAGAGGCTATTGAACCAGTGTCTCTGTGGATGGATTAGGGTACACCTTGTGTCATTTATTATTTCTGCAGTAGTTTTGATAGACACTGTTTAACAGTACTCTTCCCGTTCCATTGCTTGCTTGAGTTATTTTAAGGCATTGGTAAGACAATGTGTGGGTGTTGTTTGGTCTGCTTCGAATTCATGAGGAAGAGGGATCCTTCCCCCACCGATACACATTTTTTATTCAATTTAAACCATGCGGTCGAGTCAGTGCCCCCCAAAGTGGATTGTTTTTAGGTGTGGTGAATGAGTCCATCTTCCTTATGTGTTCGGGTAGGGGTGTGTGTTGGAAAAATCAATATTATGGTAGACCCAATTGAGATTCCAATCTATTTCCTTGTGCTTATGGATTTTTGGGGACCAAAAGTTCTATGGTTGGGAGGATGAAGAGACTCGGGTTTTTTCCCTGTCAGACTATGGAATATTCCTATAAAAAATTCCAGAGCTAGGTGCGAAGATGGCGTGCGATTCCGAGGACCGGTGTGTCTAGAAGTAATTTTTATAAAAATATTAAGTATTTTTATTCCATTCATGTGTATTGGGTACGTTTTCTCACAAACAGTATCTTATAACAGAAATCTGAGTGTGTGGTTGCATCCAGAGCATGCAGTTTACCCTAGGCGAGGTGTAAAATTTGTTGGGGCGGGCCTTCTGTGGAAAAAACCCCAGGAGAATTTTCATAACTAAATGGAAAAGTTTATATATGAGAGTAGGCTCAAATAACATCTGAAAAGAGTCTTGGATCAAAAATCCAAACCCGCTGTTGCATTCAGAATGGTACGTTTACCCTTGAGGCGACCTAATCTCCTACGCACCAGGATGTCTTGTTGGGGGAGTTATTTTAATCCATTAACATAATTAAATAATAAAGGGGATCCATTCAATCCCCCATCATTCTCCCACCTACCGTATGAATGAAACCCTCCTCCCACCTCTGTTCATCATTGAAGATCTTCCAAATCAAGAAAAAGAAGCATCTTCAGTTTCAGATCTTGACGGAGGACGCTCCTGGATCGTGCAACAGCAGCAGCGGAGCGTGCGAAGCTTCTGTGGTCTACCAAAAGGTAGGAAGTTTGATTTTTAAAATCCTAGATCCTGTTTTTGTGTTTTGTTTCCTCACATTTTTAAAAGGGTTTGGTAGTTTGGGTCTCGAGCTTTTTGAAACATGTTTCGGATCAGAATTTGGAGCACTAGGGTGCTCCCAGTGGCTTCCGAAAGTTTTTCAGTGGAAAACCCGGTTTTTCAATGGTGAGGGCAGCAGAAAAGTTGGATTCTGGAGAAGAAGTGGTGGAGCGGTGGTGGTGTGTGGATTTCTGACGGCATAGTGGAAGAATCTGGTGGCAGCGCAGTGGTTTACGGCAGCGGCGCGGTGGTTTCCAGTGAGGCAGGCTGTGGTACGGCCATGTTGTTCTAGGGGTTCTTTAAACCCCTATACTTCTCAAACCGAAAGTCTGATTTGAGAGATGTTTTCAGCGACGCGAATCTTGCATCGAGAGGGACCTTTTGATATTATTTATGGAATTTTGTGAGTCATTTAATTGGTCCGGGTCCATGAAACGTTGAAAATAATAAAATTTTATTATTTTCAACTTCGATCTGCCATAACTCTTGCACATGATGTCCAACTGACATGTCGTTAGTGGCGTTGAGACCCTGATGGTATGGCGGAATATTCAAGATAGTTTCCAGTTGTTGGAATTGAGAATAGGGTGTGAGCCCCATGAGGCCGGGTTCTGGCGTTTACCGAAAAACATGAATTTTCCATAGGTTTCCGTTTTGGACGATCGAGTAGTCAATCCCATGCGTTTTTTCGAGTGGATATGCAATTTTGTGATCCACTTCACGAGCTTTAGGATTGTTGTGTGGGCCACACCCAATATTTCTACGGTGAATAGTAATTTTTTTACCGGGTGTTTGTTTCGGATGATCGATTAGTCGATCTCGTGGGTTTTTTATGAGGGGATCACAATGGTGTTATCCGCTTAATGAGTTTCGGGATTCTGGTGTGGGCCCCACACAGGCAGGCTATAGTGAATAGTACCTTTTTCACCGGTTTTCTATTTTGGGTGAGTAATTACACTCTCTTTCTTGTTCTTCTATGTAGACCACAATGGTGGCCTCAGTATCGGTCTTGAAGGTGCGTAGTGTGGTAATGTTGTAGGTCACTCGGGTTTGCGACGTTTAGACCAAAAGTGCTTGAGGGTACTCCCTTGGTTCGCTCATTTGAGGGTTTGTGTGGCATCACAACTGTGGTATGGGTTTGTGATACCCTTGATAAGATCTCTAATCTCTTAGAGTTGTGGCATCCCCCCGGTGGGCCCAGGGCAGGATCCTCTAGCTACACTACCCTAGATCGGGTTCTTGCTATCGATTTGACCGCTTATCCACGGGTGGTGATCCCCTATCTAGTAGGTTAACCCTCATAGGGTTTGTGGAATCATCAGGAATATGATCCCCTACGCATTGGGCTATGCTCAGGAGGGTTGTAGAATCATCAGGTATAAGATCCCCTACTCAGTATGTGGTTTATGGCAGGGTAGTAGCATAGTTGTTTATACGATCCCCTACTCAGTGTGTGGTTTTAGTAGGGTTGGTGCATCATCAGTTATATCCCATACTATGATAGTTATACTGGATAGGGGTTTGATATCATCATGACTGCCTTGACGGGTGACAATCCTCTATCTGAGTGATGTGATTTCGTGGAGTGCCAGATCAAGTTGCCGAATCCCCCAGAAGATCCTAGGAGAGATCCCATATATGTGTGATCATCGAATATCAGATCTGGTTGTGGTATCCCCAGCGGATCCTGGGAGTGATCCACTATCTGTGAGATCTTCGAATACCAGACCAGGTTGTGGTATCCCCCAGTGGATCCTGGGATTGAACCCCAATCTGTGAGATCATTGAATACTAGTGTGGGTTCTAGCATGCCCTAGAGGACCCTATGAGTGATCCCATATCCTAGGAGTTTGGTGTTTTCACTATTTCAGCGTGACTTTCTCGCTGATGATATCTGATGAGTGTGATCTCTCGGGTGAGCATCTGGGATGTTTTTGTTGGACCCGATGCAGTGTATCTCTCCAACGAGCCTCAGCTGGATGACAATGCTCGTGGATTGTGTTCTCCTGGTCATGAACCATTTCTGGTGATGAGGTCGGTACCTATTGTGTCTTGGTGTGTCTATGTTGTATATATGTATGTTCATGGTATATGTGTGGATGTATATCTGTGCAGATGCACCTGGTATATGTATGGGCGTATACATGAGCGAATGTTCATGATATACGTATGGATGTATACCTGAGATGATGTTCAAGGTGTATGTATGGGCATAAACCTGAATTGAGCTGACTTGTTGAGTTAGAAGAAGATGGTCTCGAGACGGAGTTTCTCATTCATTTGGGTTCCCTCTGGCTGGGAAGAGTATACTTTTTCTATTTAGTTTCTCTCTTATGCTTTGGGTTTTTGGGGCGCCTACTGAGTATTTTTATACTCACCCCTGCACGGGATTTTCCCGCACATGTTTGTGTCTTGTGCATACAACATGCCTTTAGATGGAGTCACAGGAGTACCCGGAGCAGGTGGAGATTTTTGAACGATACTGATCGAGGTATTTACTAGAGCTGTGTCGAGGAACTTACCGGTGGGTTCTTTTGACATCGATCCCCTCCATCGGAGCAGGTTGGACGCTTTTTCAGTTTTCTTTTCATGGTACCTATTTTTCCCCTTTTGTACTAATGTTGCACTCCGGTTTTGGATTGATATATGCCTGCATTTTAGTTTTAGTTTAATATATCTCTACATTGTTTCATGGAGGTGTATGTGGGTTCGTGTGTAAAGGTTCCTTAGGTTAATGCCTCCCATTTGTGTGAAAGCCTACTTGTCTCTAGTCACTAACCCATGTCCTATTGGAGGCGGGCTTGGGGAGTCACGGATCTAACCCAGTTGGGTCGGGCTGTGACAAATACTCACACTCCCAGCAAGTGGAGAACTCTTTGTTCTGTATAGTGATTCTTCTAAGAAGCGCTTAGGCAGTGTGCTTATGTTCAATGATAAAGTGATATTATACTTTTCAAGGTAGTTGAAAATCTATGTGCAAAACTATCCTACGCATGATCTGGATTTGGTGGTGGTGATCTTTGTGTTGAAAATCAGGTGGCATAATCTCTACGGAGATAATTGTGAGATATATACTTACCACAAGAGTCTCAAATATATATCCACACAAAAATTTCTTAATATGAGACAACAAATATGGATAGTTCTCATCATGTATTATGACTGCTCAATCCACATCCATCCTAGTATGGAAAATAAAGTGGCAGGTGCTCTATGTTGAAAGGATCATGCATCTTTATCAATGATGAAAATTGAAAATTATCCGATCTTATTAGATTTTCAGAGGATAGACATGGAAATTATTAAGGGAGGAACATCATCAATCCTTTCTGAAATGATTGCTCAACCATCTCTCTTGGAGAAAATAAAGGATACTCAAATAAAGGATGTGGAACTTTTGAAAAGGGTGGAAGCTATCAGATGTGGGAAATCTGCTGAGTTCATGATTGATGAGGATGGAGTTATAATATTTGGGTCATGATTATGTCTACCATATGATCCAGAGATAAAGAAGGAGCTTCTTAATGATGTGCATAGCTCAACCATCTCTATACACCTAGGGAGCACAAATATGTATCGAGATCACTGAGAGAACTTCTAGTGGGAAAATCTGAAAAGGGATATTGCTGAATATACATCAAAGTGCCTGGTATTTCAACAAGTAAAGGCTGAAAGATATAAGTCTAAGGGGATGATTCAACCACTACACATACCAACATGGATGTGGGACAACATCACCATGTAATGTTTCACTAGACATCCAAGGACATCTGGAGGAAACAATACTATATGGGTCATTATGGATCGTCTAACGAAGATAGATCACTTTATCATGATTCTAGATAACTTCTCAATGTTCTGGAAAAGACGTCAACATGGTCTAATCACTGAACAGATCTTCAGTACATCCTATCATCCTGAAACTGATGGACGATATGAGTGAACTATTAAGACACTAGAAGATATGTTGAAAGCATGTTCTATAGACTTCATCGGAGGATGGGACCAACATCTTCCTTTGGTTGAATCCTCCTACTACCAAAATTTACACTTCAGCATCTGGATGGAACCATATGAAGCCCTTTATGGGAAAAGGTGCAGAACACCGGTGTGTTTGGATGAAGTCGGTGAAATTAATCTACTAGGACCGAATATGGTTGAAAAATGGTGGAGAATGTGAAAACCATTTAGATGTACATCAGGGAATCCCAATGTTGAAAAATGAGATATGCAGACAATTGTCGATGAGACCTTGAGATTAAAGTTTGAGACATGGTATTTCTACGCATATCTCCATGGATTAAGGTTATGAGGTTTGGGATGAAAGGGAAGCTATTTCCTAGTTACATTGGCCCCTTCATGATCCTTGATGGAGTAAGAGCTATGGCCTATCGACTAGAACATCCACCTACCATGTTCAAAGTACACTATGACTTTCATGTATCCCACTTAATGAAGTACATAACAGACTCTTCACATGTACTCTTCTCAGTGGTGGTATAGCTGTAGGATGATCTTTATTATGAGGAGAAGCTGGTGAAGATATTTGGTCATAGAGATAAAGTTATACATAACAAGACTACTCACCTGGTCCAGGTACTATGGATGAACCATAAGTACGAAGAGGCAATATGGTAATCGGAGGATGCAATGAAGGAAAATTTACCGCACCTGATTTTGGCCTAGAATGTAAACTGAAATTTTGAGGGTGAAATTTCTTCAGTGGGGAAGAATGTAACAACCCAAATATTCAAATGGAATCCCTTATTATTATTATTTCATATAATAACCTAGAGTCACAACACAAAGAAATACTATGTACTCTGTGACCTTTAACATAAGTTTGTCATTTGTGTGTTTTCAATTTTGATAAACCATCATCTACAATTGTGATCAGTAAGTGATTTTCAGTCTGATAAGACAGAAATATTTTTTGATGAATAGTAACATACCCTAATGAATAGTATCATACCATTATGAATAGTAATGAATAGTAAGTAATAGAAAATAGGCCAAAAAATAGAAACTTCACCCATGAATGTACAAATACAATTTATACGTCTTAAAAGTGAAAATGATCATAGTATAATAATTGGTATTTTTTCATGTCAAATATATTTTATTTACAATTTTCTGTTTAATTTAATATTTTTTAATGTAAATTTATTATCAAAAAAACGTTATCATTAATTTTTAGATTGTTTTCTTAATGTTATAAAGTAATTTTATGGGACCTTAATTAATTTTTCAAGGTGTTATAAAATGAGGTATAGTTCTAATGTTACTTCTGTTGAATAAATTATGATTTTATTTAAAAATTTAATTAAAAATATTTAGAAAATTATTTTAAAAAATGGGTTTCATTTTTTCATTCCACATGTTAGAAAATGATTAGGTTAAATTTTTGGGATTTTTCTAGAATACATGAATTTTCGTGAATAGTAAAAATATAGTTCTGAGTTTTTCGTATATTTGATGACAACATAATGATGTAATAATTAATTAAAATTTAGGGTCAACTTATGTATAGTACAATAAGTTATTAGGTGTCCTAAGGGGCTAATAACATCAGAATATACCAAGTGAAAGCCCTTGGTTTTACAGAAACCACTAATGAGGCGTCTTTTTAAATAAATACAAAATTCTCTCTCTTTTACAATAAATACCAACTCATCCATTAATTTTCTTTAATTATAAGTCCCTCCTCCTAGAATATCACTTTTTCTACTTCCCTCGTATCACTCCCATGGTTTCTTCAAGCCCCCAAGCTCCCATCCTTCATGTTTTAGGAGCTACTCTCCAAGGTAAGGGATCCTTTCACCCTCCTCCTTTTTAACGCTTCTTTTATCTTATCTCTTTAAATTTCAAATATCATATCTTAGGGTTTGATACTTTGTATCACTATTACTATCCTTTTTTTCATATGATGAGATACACTCTTATCTCTCATAAATTCATTCTATGAAATTTTACGTGATTTTGTTAGGCTGCCGAATGTTTATAAGGGATCTCTAAACGTTTTTTTATTTTTGAGTTCATCTCTTTCCCTTTTCATTCCTCATCTCCTTGTTTCCATATTTTGTGATGACTCCAATACCTTACATGTAAAGGATTTTTTTCATTATAAATTTATAATTCTTCATCATGTATCCTTTCTTTTTATATATATACTAATATGAAAATACAATCTTAGATGTGCATATTTACCACATTCATGGCCGATGGGTTTTCAATTTCTTTTATTGTCTTCAATTATGGTCATGAAACGATTTTCATGGTTTAACTAGACCATAATATATGTATTATGTCTCATATATGGTTCAGGAATCCTTTTGTACACATATTATTGATTTATGAAAGAAAACATGTTCCTTGTGGTAAAAAAACAACCAATTAACCCAAACGATTATTATTAAATAATTTATATAATGATTCATCTTCATGAAAAGTAACCAAATGGAATTTACAATCATGTAACCTTATGGATTTTCACTACTAGAATATAATTTCAATTGTGTGAAATCATTCACATTTTACCTGATTCTTCCAACATGAATATAAGTGAACCGATCATTAAAACCATGAAAACAAACAGACCCGAACAATGAAATTGAACCTTATAACCAATGAAAAGGTTAGGAATGAACTTAAACAGGTTTAAATAATTTATTTTTATATATTAGAGGTTATTGAATTATTAATTAATGAAAGTAATTTGTTTTTTCAGGTCATTAATATCAAGTGGAGAACCCCATAGGACTTAAGGTAAGTAATTCTTCCCAAAACACGTTTATTCAATTGGATTGCTATATCAATGTTTTTACCCAAAATAAGTGGACTTTTATTTTTATGAATAACTAATATATTATTTTTATATGCACCAAACTCATGTTTCATGATCCAACACTCATTCTCATTTCGATATATACGTGTTTTTAAGTGATTCCCTCTTTAATTCATCTCGATAAGCAAACATATTGTGTGTGGACATCCCAAATACTTACATGATTTCATGTGCACTATATCTTTTGTTTTAAGACACCATTGTCTTTATAAAATTATTAATTTTATTATTAAGGCCTTATTTGATCAATCCTTATTTTATATAAAATATTGTCCCGTTTTCTATTTTAAAAGCTCTAAATTAGTTTCCTTAAAACTAAAAAAAATGTTTTAAAGATAAATTTTATCCAAAACATTTCTTATATGTTGTCACTTATTTTGGAAAAAAATTTCCATGTTTTATGCCTATTTTATCTTATAAATATCCATGTCTATTATAATACCTTTATTTCATGGACACTTTCATGATACGTCCCTTCGTTATGCTTAATGTCATGATTGTGGTACCCAATTCTTTCCATGGGTACCATTTTGTTTATGTATGGTTGATTATGTATGATTATTAATGTGGAAATCATAATCATGAAACTATTGAGATGGGTGCACTCGTATATCACTCCAATGATTTGGGTAAAGTTTAGTCTCATGAGATGCGATGTGGAATGGGATTTGCAGTTAGCCTTGAATCGTAATACTATGGGAAACGAGATTAGAAGTTCACTTAGACTAGTACAAAAGACATGATTTTTGTTTCTACTTCATTTATATGATTCCAGGTTTATATGATCCCATGTCTATATGTTATGATTACATATGTTCCATGCTTTTTATATCATTATTTCATGCCTCTTAACTCATGTGCTTGTGCTTTATTATTATGTTCATTCCCTTATTGGGTTTTTTAGCTCATCTCATTGTTCATATGTTTCCCTAGGATATCCTAAACATGTATGATCTCAATGGATGTTAGGAGCTCATTATGGATATTAAATAAATATTTTTTATCCCCATGTGTTATGTTTCATATACCTAGTTTTCAAAGACACTACAGTTCATGATCCTTGGCTTGTACTCTAATTTATATTTATACATAAAATCATATAATGTTATTTGTAAAAGGCTTAGGCCACTATAAAATTTAATATGTTTTGGATTAATTTCAGTGATTAAAAAAATTATTAGATAAATATATTGTATTTATGTTGGTGAAAGTGTTTATATTTGAATTTTATTAATTTATTGATTTTTTTAAAGTAACATTTTGAAAAAATTATCAAAAATAGATTTTAAAGTATTTAATGTTTACATATTATTTTTTATAATTACTAGAAAAAAAATAAATCTCATATAATAACTAAAATTTATGGGAATTTGAAAATAAAATAAATAATTTTTCATATATTTCACAATTTGAATTTTTTTAAACCTTGTTCACTACTCATAAGAATTTATAAATTTGATATAATTGTTATGGTTAAACATTGATAAATGGGAGGTTAGACCAAAATATAAGGTATAAATGGAACATAAACTTGTATAAATTTATTTTTTCTATTTTATATAGGCTTTATTCTCATTATATTAGAATCTATAGAACATTGGATCAATTTTACTAGAGTTTTAAACCTATTATATGTTAATATTTCACGTCCTTTAAATATTTCTACCAACCTCACATATAAATTTGAAACTAATCACATATTTTTATGTCACATATTATTCCATTTAGAGTAACTAGTCATGGAAATAAATACCTTCCAAAATTCCTAACAATTTCTTATAGGACTAGGTTTCTCCTAAATAACAACCCGGAAGTCTTAAAGTGTAATCCAGTGGAAGGTTTCTAAATTAGATGTATTTCCCTTAACCGATTATTTATTATGTTAATTTATTTTTCCTCATATTTTGAATTTTATATATCCATGATGGTACAATAACATCAGTATCTTAAATAAACTAAAATTGTATTATGTTTATGAAAGAAGACTTTATCTTTATATTCTCTATCATATGATAAATGAAAACATGGCTCGTTTGGATATGTGGACACCCACCCCCATGAAGCAATGTGATTCATTAATCGTCACCAACTCATATTGATGGTTAAAATGGACAATTAAATTATGATATATAATATATATGAAATAATTTTTATTTAATATAGGTAATGTTTTATTATCCTTCATACACTTCCATCTATTGAAAAATGATAATGTTACTCGTATATACACGTGGACTACCACCTCTATTTGGCGATGCGATTTTTTTTATGTCAATCATACATGGATAGTTAGAAAGAGGTTTTTAATGTTTTATAACAATAATTTGTTTGATGATTAATATTTTGGTGATGATGGAACCAACAAACCTTTGACCATAGCTGACATGGAAAAGTTATTTTTGACTTATAAAACGAATATCCTCTAAACGTCAAATGTGAACATATCCATTATAGTAAATAAATGAAACTTGGAAAAAATAAAATAAAGGGTGAAATATTTATATAATTATCATGAAATTTTTTCATCATATTTTTTTGAAACTAAAATAATCTTATTATTGAGGAGGTTTGATATAATAATGAAACGAGTCGGGACTCGAGTTAGAAACATTCTTCTTAAAAACAATTTTTTTGGTGATTTAATTTATACTACGATTATTATACTTCAACGATATTTTAAGGTTTTCAAGAATTTTATTCTTTATGCTTCAATTATTTTTTACGTTCATTTTTTTGTTTTTCACTTTCTTTGTAATTTGTTAAAAAGATTCTTTTTAATGTTTATTATATTGGTTATCTACTTAAATTTATAAAAGTGTAAAATGATTATATTTTAAATTATATGACATGAATTCATTTTACTTACATTATAGCTATTATTAGTTATTAAGGTTCCTTTATATGTTACCATGTATTTTTATTTATGATTAAATTATAACTATTTGGGGAAATTTTTCATTTAAATTATTTCTCTAAGGAAATGAAAATTTCTTCTCATTTTCTAAGTTATTTGAAAGTGTTATTGATTATGTCCTTGAATAATAATTAAAATTATTTTTATGGTTAAATTGAAAGATAATTTTTTTTGTGTACATTGTATTGTTCATGTTCATTTTATAGTAATTATGGGTGGGCCTGATATAGATTGGATTACATGTAAACTATATGTAGCTCTCTAATGCATTGGGTAAAGTGGATGATTTTTTATTCTTATAGGTTACCACTAAGAGATGTAGGAATTTTCTTCATATGTGATACTATTGTAAGGGTAATTTTCATGGTGAATGTGAGGGTTATTTCCCAAGGTAGGTGCATGATCATCTTGCCAATATTTTTTGAATATAAATTATTTTATTTGACAAGTTAACAATATGAGTATATTTTTATAATGAAAGTTTATAAACATTTTAAACTGGAAAGGTTTGTTTTTTCAACGTAATTTACACATAAATATTAATTTTTTACACAAAAATATTTTTAATTTTAATTTTTCTAAAAAATATCATGATTTTTTAAACTATAGATAAATTATGTTGTTATCCTGGATAATTAAATGAATAGTTAGGCACAGAATTTATTATACAATTGATAAACATTAATTGTTTAGGTTTACCAATATACTAGAAGGTTTATTTTTATTTTTCTCCCACACAATGATTTCTTATAAAAATCCCACATTTTAAAAAATAATTCACCAGGCTTAAGAATAAGTTGAAATGTTAATAATGATAGAGTTATATTTATTAATGTTACCTAGTAACATGTAAGTGTGACTTTATTAATAAATTGTTTCGTATTGAAAAGGAACATTGTGAGGAAGCTTCCACATTTTTTTAATGGTTTTATATGTATGATTATTTCTTAATTATCTAAAAATAAAAAAAGTAAATATTAATGAAATAAAATTTCATCCTTGCAATACATCTCATAATTATTGGATGTTAAAGGTACTAGTTATTGTAGTCGGAATCAGAACAAGTGTTTAAATAATTTTATAGGTTAAGAAGTTATCATTTTAGGTAAATATAAGTGTTTTAGACACAATCATGGGATAACAGGTCTATGTTTTTCATATTATTAAAGAAAATATACCCATTTTTAGGTTTTATGTGATGAGAGTACATTAGGAGACATTTATTAAGTTTTAATAAATTATTGATGTATATGTAACCCTTTAGTATAACTTGGTTTATAATGAACATGTAATCTAATAATAGATTATTTTAAATTTTGTAGACATGTGTTTAAATTTACTAATAATCCTTATGGTTAGTATGATCATTGATGTTGAGGTAAT
Organism: Viscum album; assembly: GCA_963277665.1. NCBI lineage: Eukaryota > Viridiplantae > Streptophyta > Magnoliopsida > Santalales > Viscaceae > Viscum > Viscum album. The sequence goes on along the minus strand of OY728119.1, from coordinate 601,453,441 downwards.
TATGGTTCATTGTGTAAAAAGTGTTAATATATTTTGGAAAAATAATATTTATTTTAAAGATAACCATGGAGTTGAAAATTGTTTTTTGTGAATGAGTTATTAATGTTATTTGATAATAATTTCACTATAATATAAACATTTTATGATTATGGTATCAAATAATTATTATAGGACAATATGGGAATTTTTGTGAGAAGTAATGGTTGGATTATCTTGTGGAGGCATATATGATTTTATTATCACTTTATTTTGATTTAAATTATTTATTGAAATGGTTAAAAAATCCCAGAGAATATATTTTTAAAGTATATAAGTTTTTATTTCTGTCTTATTGACTGATTTAAGTTATTTGTTGAAAATTTTAATGTTTATCATAGAATAATATGTCATAAAATAATTCTAATGTTTACATTTCAATTTTTAGCTGACACATTTTATATAGTTTAATGAATGATTTATGTTGAAATTTAGGTTTTATTTATTGAGGCCTTTAATATTAAATTATTATTTATTCATGTTGGATATTATTTTTTACTTTGGCTATCAAAATTTGGTTTTTGTCAACTGAAATATATATGAGGAATAAATTCTCATGTTTTTTGTCTCATTTGATTGATTGATAGTTAATTTTAGTGGTTCCAACATGATATATTTGATTATAATATTGATTTCTTGGAGTATGAGATTTGATAGAAGTTGAAATATATCAAATAAGAAATAAAAGATGAAATTAAACTTATTTAATGGAATGAACTAAAGAACATATGTTTTGTTAAAATATATATCTTGATGGAAATATAAATTCTCACATCAATCAGGTCTTATATCAAAAGTAACACACACCTATCAAGGTATAATTTTTCAAATGAATGTTTTTGTATGAGTCTTGTAATTTAACATTTATTTATAATGTAATATGATTATTGGTCTTGACATTAAATTAAATTTCATGATAACAAAAATATCTTATTTCAATACTATGTTGTGATAAATTCATTTTGAGATAATAAAATTAAAATTATAGGGATAAAATTTCTTTAAGAAAAGGAGAATGACACACAATGAGATTTTATTTTAAATTGAATACTATGTTTGATTTCATGTACCACATGAAATACAGATCTTAAAACAAAATGTGATATACAATTAAAATATAATTATTTAAATATGACCATTGTAATATTTCTATTTATTCTAGTGGGTATGAACAAGAGTAACCACATTATTAGATATATGTTTAAATTATTTATTTAATATAAATTTTTATATTATTATCTATGAACTAAGAACTCAATTTTAAAAAAATTATGAAATATTATTAAAGTAGAGGATTTTTAGAAAACCATTTTATGTTAGTAAAACATTTTTATCAATGGAAATCAAGTTAGTCACTATATATTAATTAATTTTATGATGTTTATAGATCATATATTTAATTATATATATTAAAATTCATATAATATTTATTACTGTATATGGAATATGTATAAATAAAATATTATTAATTATATTTTCTTAAAAATGGTGTATATTACATTTTTTACATGGATATTATGATTAATTTATAATTTTTTAAAACTAATATTTTCTAAAATAGAAATATTTTTTGAAATATTCATGAAAAAATAACTATAATACAATTAATTGGGATTTTATTAAGAGGTTGATTTTATGATGAATAATTGATAATATCAATTGTTTAAAAATTTCATTTCATATCTTTTAATTAAATTAATTTCCACAATCCATTTTTTTGGTATTTTTTTTCAAAATTTAATTAAGTTTTATTTTTTAAAACAAAATTCATATATTTCAATACTATTGAATATTAATCATGAAATTTTTATAAAATCATTTATATTTTAAAAACATGTATTTTTCAATAAAGAATTTTATTTTTAATTTATAACATTTAAAAAAAGAAATATATATGTGAATTTAGGAAATTAAACCTTGAAAAATATATTTCATATTTTGAAATATGAGTTTCAAATTTAAAAATGTGGTTAGTTAAAATGCATTGGGACCAAGGTAAAACATAATCACGACGACATAGGTAAAACATGTTATTTAGGTCAAATCGTTGTGATCAGGTCACAAAATATCACATTAATTTTTATTATATTATTTTATTTTCAATGTAATCAATGTATCATAAATACTATTGAATTTTGGTTCCACTTTCCGTTGATTAAAACCATAATATCATTTTATGTTAAGAGTAATTACAAAATGTCTCTCTCTATCACCAATTATGTTATCATAATATAGATATGGATAAAAATTATGTATGAATGAATATAGAAAATAAAATTTAATATTTTTTTTGTTATAGTAATGTTTATGAGTAAATATATAATTAAATTGAATGCGTACGTGATGTCGATATAATACTTGTGTATGGTGTAGAAAAAAGAAAATAAACTTTTTTAAAAATGTTTATGTAATATCTCTTGGAATAAATTTTCTATCACAAAATTAATGAGATAATTATAATTTTTATGTTATGGTCAAATATTTATTATTCTAATTCCATTATTTTATTGATTTCATTAAATTAATTTTTTTTGAATTGTCCCCAAAACGTCTTTTAATTGTATTAAATGTTGAAAAATTATTTTTTAAGTCAGTATAAATTCAAATAAATATTATATTAACTCAAATTGAAGGTAAATTATCAATAATATCATTAATAGTTAATGTATGTGGCAATTGGTTTTTTCAAAATTAATTATATGAACATTAAATATTGAAGAATATGTTATAATTGTTAAATTTAATAATTGTTTATGAAAATGGTAAACCAAAATATATTGTTTAAAATGACACATAAACATGTCTAAATATTATTGTTTGAATTTATATTGACTTTATAGTCTATATAAATGAATCTATGAAAATTTTGATCCATATTACATGAGTTAGACATATATTATTTATTAATATTTTATATATTTACAATTTTTACACACACCTATCATGTAAAAGGGAATATCCAATCCTCAATTCCAAATCCCCTTTAAACCAATTATAAAGACAAAGATCTTAGCAAATACATACCAACATCCTGGAAATTTTAATTTCACCGAAAGACCAACCTATAAGGCTTAATGTGTAATCCAACACTAGTCATCCAAAAATAGGTAAAACTCTTAATTGAGTGTTTTTATGATTATTTTTCTTATCACCCACTATAAAATATTACATAACCATGATATTGTGATAAAAAAGTATATTAAATAAATATATATTTTTATATGGTATTATTTTTACGGAACATTATTTTTTCTACTCTTTTTCCATCCTATTGGAAATAAAAACACCCCTCATGTGTAGGTGTTGACTACCACCTCCATGAAGGGATATGTATCATTTTTTAGAACCGACTCATATAGAAGGTTAAAATTATGAGTAAAATGAAAATATATAATATATATTTCAAAATTATGATTCTATAAATAAAATATATTACTTACCTACTTATCCTTACATATATTGAAAAATGAAAGTGTCACTTGTGCGAACTTGTGGAATACCACCTCCTGGGGGAGATAGATTCATTTTTGACGTCCAATTTCCATGTATTGTTCTTAAAATAATGTTAAGTTATAAAAATAACATATTTTTTAATTATTAAAATTCTAGAGAAGATATAAAAAGGATCTATTTTTCTTTAGTCAAACAACATATTTCATTTTTGATATATAATCCAAATATCATCAAAACATCCAATGTGAAATTAACCATTTAGTAACTAAATAATACATGGTAAAAAATTAAATAACACAAATAAGAATAATATAATTAATATTAAAATGATTGTAATGATATTATAAACCTAAAATAATTTTATTACTTGGGATGGTATGCATATGAATGAAATGAGTTGGGACTCAATGTAAAGAAATTTTTATTCAATAATCTTACCTTAATATTATCCTTTGAAATATTTTTATTCCACATCAACCTTCTCTTAGATATTTCAATAATTATCTCATTCAAAGTAATATGATAAAAAAATCATTGGAAATATTTTTTTTAAATCTTTACAAAATATTAAAAATAAATATTTTTTATATTTTTTAGTCTTGAATATTTACATCTTTTTTTGAAAGTGAAAATTTATTTTTAACATAAATGGATTGATCACTATTTCTTTCTATAATATCTATTATTAGTTATTAATCATCCTCAACAAGTTATAATTTCATTTCAAATATTATTATATTCCCACACTTTTGGTAATTTTTATTTTAAATATTTTAGTATGGAAGTGGAAATATATTAATATATATAGGAGATATCCTAAAGATTTATTTATTATAGGATTAAATGAAAATTAAATTTTGTTTTATGGTTAAAGTACTAGATAAATTCATTTTGTTCATGATTCAGTTCTTGGATGATTTATAATAATGACGGGTGTTCTTGACATATCTTTGATTATGGGTGATCCTGACGTTTCTCTTAAATTCCTTGGGTAATGTGGAAAATTTTACTTATTATACATTTATACTAAGAGATATTGGAATAATATTTATAAGTGATTCAATTATAAGGGTTCCTTTATAGTTTAATATAAGGATAATTTTCTATTATACCTACATGATCATATTGAATTGTTTTAATGGAAATATTTTTATTTAAAAAGCAAATATAATGTGTTTATTTCTGTAAGGATATTTTATGTCCATTTTAGAGGTAAATGGATAATTTTTCAAGTGAAGGTACTTTTTAATTTTCATTTTTCTACTAGAAACACACAATATTATGATTTTATACAATCTCATGCAATATTTATAAAAAAATATAAAAACATTATGTTTTTTAGGGATATTTAAATTAATATTTGATCTCAAGGTATATTATTAAAACATAAACCTTATTATATATTTCTCATGTTTACCAGAATACTAGTGGGTTTATTTTACATTATTTCCATGAATAATATTTTTTTCTACTCACATAATTTTAGGATTTTTCATTGGACATAAGGATGTGTTGAAATTTTAATAAATTCTAAGTTGTATCTATGAATTTTAACTTAAATTAAGCATAAGTGTCTTGCTAAAGAATATGTTTTAAAAAAATAGAGATTTCATATAAGTTTCAACATTTTTTAATGGTTTTTATGTAATTTTACCCTAATTATCTACATCTCTAAGAGTAAAATATTATATTAATTTCAAAAAAAATTAATCTTTTCTATTAAATTCATAAATATGGGTTCCTAAATTTATATGTTCTTACACTCTTTCTGATAGAATAGAAGCTAATTTTATTATTATTGATATTATTAACATATAATCTACTTTCATATGTGATTTATTTTATATAGTTGATTCATATTTATTTAAATTTTAGCATCAAGAATATATTTTTGAGAAAAAAATTTATACATCACCTTTACTTATGAGTCTTGTTTCCCTTTTCAGATTGATGATTGAGTAGACAAACGGATGTCAATATTTCCCTTTTATAGTGTCTTATAATTGAAATTTCTTGTATATAATGGATTTTAATATAAAATCCATTTATGTTATTCTATAAATAGGAATAATTAAATAGTTGTAATATTTTATCAATTATTTTTTAAATACTATTCCATTATCATCTATTATTAACACATAGTATATTTGTAACAACCTATAATTTTTCAACTGATTATATTAAATTATTTTATGTCATTTTTTCTTTATGGTGTGGGGAGTTGGTTTACCCCATGATTTTTATTCATGTTAAATGGTATTATATATTACATAATATGATCATTTAGTGAATCTGGATTAATCTAATATATGAGGAATTTCACAGGACTACCATACATACGATTTATCACGCTATAATGAAAACATAGCACCATTACCATTACCAATGATAAGTAAATGGGTCTTAATTATTTCCTTATGATAATAATGTTTTTAAGGATTTTATAGTGAAACCATATATTTCACCACAATGAATTGGAACCATGCTAAGTATGAGTATATTTTCTAAATTTGTGTGGATTTATTATGGTTTGTTAATCATAAAATGGGTTTTATTTCATAGGATAATTAAGGGAAATTGAATTGTGATGATATTCATTACATCATGTTTTATCTATCCTAAATTTTCATTATTAATATTGTTTGATAGGTCTCTCTTGTACATTTTCTTTTTATTCAATTTCTCTTCTACCCTATGGTATTTTGATTTTATAATCCTTAGTCCCTAGATGGATCTTCAACCATATCTTATTTCAAGTTGGTCTCTTGGTTCATTCATAACATAATTTTGGGAATCCTCAATGTGAATAATCTTTTTTAGGACATATTGTTTATCATTTATATATTGATTTATGATAAAATAAAAGTCTCATGTTGAAGGCTGATGAGTTTGGTTTCATTTCTTAACAATATATAAGATGTAATCAAAATTAAATATATTATTAACATCTCTATGATTAATTATTATTTATAGAAATTAATAGATGGAAAATTTTAATGAACAATTAATAAATACGGGTGATGATACCTTGAGAATTTTCGTAGATTCAACTAATGGTATTATGTGGCATAGTTATAAAATTATCCTAGTAATTATGATGATTGTTGGAATGATCCCAAGTTCTCAACGATGTTAAAATTACACTATGATGTTTCACATTTTATACATCACTTTACTAAAACCATGTGATTATGATAATCAATCACCATTTATTTAGGAAATTAATAATTGCAGATGGTTGTTATTTTGATGACTAATCATCCTTTGAATTGAATATTTGAGAAGTTAACTAGGTTGTCCATGTAATATGAACATTATTAGATAAGTATTTTTTAGGTGATAAAGAAAATAAAATAGTTTATGAAGACCATGAAAATTATTATTATAATGAATTGAAGAAGATGAATTAATGATTTGAGTAATTCTGTTAAATTTCTTTTGTTCCAACAGGATGTAAAGAATATATATAAGGACCATAAAATGTATTATTTTTCACGATGATGATGAAAATGTATAAATATTTTCGTTAAATGTATTTTGAGTATTCCTTGGAATTCCTATAATTAGATTTTATTTCTAAGTATTTTGAATGAGCCTCATATAAACAATTATGTTGGTACAAAAGCCTTTATATGCTATATTGACCAAGGGCACATGTGTGACTAGGGTCTACCATGTTCAAGGGAATTGGCTTGGGAATTATTAAGGGTGGTTGAGGGATTATCCCATGTATAAGTACCACATGATAACGTAGGAAAAATAGAGGTACCGTTGTTTTTGATTACATGTAATGGAAATAGCCCTAATGGTATAGTTCTAGTAGGGGTTTGGGAGAAGGCCCTGGTAAATTTTTTGGATGCTTTATGGTAGTGATTTATAATTAAACTACGACCTCGATGCATGAAAAATCTATGTGGGACACATGTAGTGAAGATATGGTTTCTCTAAAATTAAAATGATGGACATAAAATGGCCAGTTCCTGCCTCTTATTTGGATACCTAATCTCTTACACCCATAGGTTTAAATGAATTGCATTTAATTCTACCTTAATAGATTATAGACGGATTGAGAACACCGAAGTAGATGGTCACACCTTCATGGAATAAACCTAATGCATCTGAGATTGATCTATGGCCTAGATTTCAGGGAAATGATATTTTAGATAACCATGAATGAAATATTCGTCTTTCATTAATTAAGTTATCATGATTAAGACTCTGATATTAGATGAAAAATAGATTTTTAGTTAGATGTTTTAGAATATTCTGTTAAGGTATGGATTCGACCTTGAATGATAAAATATACATGTGAGTATTATCATGTTCATGTATGGAATGAAGTATTATATCATTTAAGCTAAGGAGCCATTATTCGTAATATAAATTTAATGTTTTCACCCAAATTAAAAAATTAATAATAAGCCTTAGATCATCATGTTTTGATGTTTAGGTGAGGTCATTTCTTAAAACATGATAAAATTGGATATTGGGCATGATAATGGTGTTCTGTGAATAATGAAGACCCTAAGCATTATGGTATTTTTAAAGAGATGTGGTATTTTTTATATTTCCTTAATAAATGAGATTCTTATACTTTTTGTGGGTTTATGAGTCCTTGACTCAACATGTATACTGAAGGATAGTACTATGAAATCTCATAAATAAAAAGTGAAAAACCAAGGGAAGAAATATCTCTTCAATGATAAAATTATCAAGAGAAATATCTTGTTTAAGAAAAATAGATGAACAGTAGAAACAACGAATAAGAAAGAGAAATGTCCTATGGAGGAAACTTATTATATAAATAAAAATAATATTGGTGTGAACCTCTAATGAAATAAATAAGAACCCATAAAATACTTTTGTCTCACGAAGATAATAAGCATCTTGTGAACCTCTTCACGTGAAAGAAATTTTGATATACTTATTTATGAGAAATAAAAAAAATAAAAATCCCCACATATACATACTATATGAAGGAGACTTGTAATTTACACAATGGTGATATGAAAATAAGACAAGAGTAATTGTTTTCTTATTTTTACAACATCAAGACTCACCTATTTGATTTTTATATAAACTGTGCATAATGCATAGATCCATTTTTTTTACATGCATACATTTTTCCTGAACCATGAATTTCATTACCACGCGTTAAGGGTGAATGATTAATTTTTTAATCATGGAACTTCATTGACAGAAGTAGTGTCTACCTAGTCATTTGAGGATCATGATTATATAATTCATTCATAGTCATCCAATGTAATAGAGAGAGAGTGATCATGTTCGAAGTGATTATTAAATAATCATGAAGAGATAGTGGTGAAAGTATAAACTACACAATTGATGACCTGTGTTACTAATATAAATAATTCCATATATCATTCACCAAATTTTTATTTTGTTTATATAAAACATTATTACTATTCCTATAATTTTTAATCACTAAAAAGTTATAGTGGTATGATTATTCATGAAACAACCGTAGAATGATAACATAAATGAGTTTGTATTAATATTGATCCTTGTAAAAATACTTATGTTATATTTTCTCTATTATTATCTACATTTTATGTGTATGAAAACATTTACATAATTTAATAATATCCAATAATCATAATTGGGGGAATTGGATTGTGAGTAAGAGGGGACGATTGAAAATAAAGTAAACTCATTAAAAGTCAGGTACACTAATTTACCCATATCATTATCATTGCATGATCCATGTATAATCTATATATACTTAGGATTATTACTAAAAAGATTTAATTTATCATTCAATATACAATTATATTTTCACTAGAACTATGCCTCATTTCTAATCATACAAGATACCCTTCCACCATGAAAATGAACCATCATTGTTTGGTTTTACACAAATTATATAGTGTTGTCGTTTAATTACCTTGAATTCCCCATTCATTCTCATGGTGTAATTGAGAAAAAACCATGGAACCAACAAAAGTGGATAATGATGATGATTCATGGATGAAATGGTTTGATATAGATACTAAATGGCCGGTTTTATTGATTGTAGAATTTGTTTTGTACTATAGAGTAACATTGTGACTAGAAAAATACTGTGATACTAAAACATGTATCTGAGAAAACATTTCATGTTTTTATATAAGGTGGATTATAGATAAATTATTTACGATTATCTTTGTTTACCCTAACCCTGTAATACACATTTTATAGAGGATCACACTAGTAAGGATGAAATATTTCATGATAGTGGTTCTTAGTGTAAAAGATGTGAGATTGTTTTATAGTATGAGGTTAGTGATTATGAAATGAAAAATATTATTTCAACATGGATGGATGTAGTAGGGAATATTTTACCATTAAATTCTTTTTTTATCATGGATTTAGGTCAATAGTTAGATAATGTTCTTATAAATATAGGCATATTATCACTACTATGTCGAATCCCAAAAGGGGAGTATCTTGAAATTTCTTCTTCATTGGAATTTAGTCGCACCTATATCATCATGTCATTTTAATAAAAATTAAGATTCTATCATGATAGTTTTTTTATATAAAATGTTATGATGTATACATCATCTTCCTTTAGGCAAGACATAGAATTATTTGGGTAGTTTATCCTACTTCCCTCAGTAGGGCCGATAATTGGGATCGGGCATGACGAAGAGAGTACACATGAGGTAGGGAAACCCATTAATAAATAATAGATTCATGGTGTGGTCCTCTTACTATTATAACATCTAATTACTTCCCCATATTCAATGGGTGTGTATCCAATATACTAGTCATGGGTCGCCACTCCCTTAGACCTTATATAGTGAATGTCGCCAATGTAATTTAGAGAGTTAAGAACTCCTTTACAAAAAATATATGTAATTCTATTATTCAGGGAGTCACATACTCCACCATAAAAGATATTTCAAATGATGATATGTTATTTATGCACCATGTTCAATTACTCCCTCAGTTAATACTCACCTTGAAGAGATACTGGTCCCCCAAAATAGATTTTTTAAGGTAACCTGGGTTGTAAATGTGGGTAGTTTGGATTCATGGTTTTATTACATGGGATATTTATTCTATAGTACAGTTGTGGAGAGAAAGACTCTATTATATGTATCAAATTTCTACCATTAAAAAATATATTTTTTCCTATTTCTATAGTGATTTTGAGATGACAATTCATCCTACTGATTATTTTGGAGTTTTGTGGTATCCTATAGGGTAACCACAAACACAAACACCCATACTTGATAATTTTTTCTCTAATGTTTCATGTATTATAATTATTATAGGCAGTATGGTTATGATCTTGTTGGACACTATATTCATGGATTATTGTATAGTTGGACCCAGGTGTGAAAGAAAAAATAAGGGTCCTTATATATGAGTAGTACATCACCAATTCATAATCCTCATTAATTTTTGTTAGATTGATTCTATGTTTAATATATTGGCCCTTTTTTCTCCCATTTTATTTATTTTATTGGAATCATTCACACTCTATGTATGTTTTTATGTTTCATATGAATCTTATATATTATAGTCAATACTTTTAATCGACATTCATTATAATATATTTTAATGATACCTTCGATCATGTAAAAGTGAATTTGGCTAAGGCCAGCTACGTTATGTGACATGCCTACCACTACTATTATCAATACATTTTCATATTATAAGTTCTATTGGGGTGACACACTCATCTTATAACTATCCTAGAAAATTTGTTGGTTGGATAGGTCTATTAAAACTGCTATTAGATATATGTTTTTTTAGTTATAGAGTCTAAGTTAAGAGTCTTGTGAGGTTGGACTAGGAACATAAGAAAATTGTTTAAATGGGGTATTTTGTTTGATGCTCAATTTAGAAAACATAATATTCATACAATTGTCAATATATTAGTTCACCAAGAATATGATTACCTACCTATCAACATAGTTCTCTATAGAACTAGTTATAGGTAATATGTTCAATGGTACATGCATCCTATAATAATTGTTCATTGATTTCAGTGACATTCATGAGTCAGGTCCCCAAATATACGTTCCTAACCGTAGTTCATCATTAAATTGAAAGATATCGCTACATATATAAGCATATAGTTTCTTAATTTAGTCTCATGACATGAATTTTCTAGTTATTGAGCCCCATGTCAATGACCTATATTGCAGTTAATCCTTTATTCATAGCCCAGATTATGAGATTCCACCACCAAGCATGTAGGGAGAGGCAACTAGCCTCATTATTTGGAAAGAAACTATTTTTCCCATAGTACATGAAAATGTTCATCAGCATATTGAGAATTGTTTTATTCTAGTGGGATATGATGAGTATGTGCATTAGATGAGGTCACACCATGAGTTTTATCTCTAGAAACCATTGAGGTTCTGAGGTGAGCTGTACACTTAGGACACAAATGCTTGGATTGAGGTAGTTATTTGGGAATTCAACCATGTATGGACACTAAATAATAATTTGGTGGTTAAAACATATGATATTTTCTATTATATAATTACTCATTAATGGGATTTTATCATCTTATCCCGTAATGAAAAAACTCATCCATAGATGTAGTTTATGTTCCTTTTTCATGAGCAGTATTACTTAACAAAATTTATAATGGTATATAACCAGGATATGTTAGACCTATAGAAATATAGTATTTCTATTTTTTTAGTATGTATCTAGGTTCACTTACCTTATAAGGAAGAACTGTGATGTGATTTTGGAATTATTAAATTGTGAATTGACATTGGGGACCAACATTTATTTAGATATTGGTGATAGGTTTGTTCCTCTTTTCATCCACATGTATACTAGAATATTAGAGTGTTGTGTAGTGATCAAGATATTATAATAAGATGATATGGTTTCATTGGGTGTTTTTATTATCTGTCGAAGAGAAAAGATATCATGAAGTCAGATGATGAGATTATTCATGGTACTGACATCGAAGGTTTACATATATTTTATCCCAATATTTGGAATTTGTGATAATAGATTGATGAAGGGTTTTTTACCAATAAATAGAGTGGTTGTGCTCTATCTATAAAGTATGAGAAAATTTGGTCAAAGACAATATGGCCCAATCTATGGTAGAGTGAATTCATATAGTAGATTGACCTCTGTAACGAAGATATGCCTCCTTAATTCAAAAAAGGTGTACCTCAGAGAGGATGTTATGGTAGATGAGTTGTTAGTTCACCAAGAAGAAGATTTAAAGGTGGATATTCTTATGATTGACTCTTACCAACACCTCCCTTATGATGTATTGGAATTATTACTGATCCAATTTCTTGAGACATGGTCAAATTCATGATATAGTGGGTTATGATAGTGTTTTTCCTAACATGGGTCAATTTATTATAGTTTTATTATCTAAAATATAACCATTACTCATATAATCCAATGTGATCCATTCCTATAATTTTTTAACCCTAGTCAGAGTGATAGAAATCATAATAGATCCACTTTCCCTTTGTTTATAGAGACTCCCACCAATAATGATTACACACTCATAGACACCTTCAAATGATGTGATATTTTTCTTAGTGGAGATATGTTTTCTTGGTACATAATATTGTATGGAATAAATCCCTATGATGTTATCCACGGAATTAATGAAAAACAAATTTTAAGGTCGAATATATGGATTCCATCGAGGAAAAATGTGTTAATGATTTTATGGGATGAGGTTTACCAATAGGGTAATGTGATAAATTATATTGAGAAATGTATGGACTATAATTAAAAGGTTGTATTCCATCACCCATTACATTAAGATATTGGATTTGTCCACGGTAGATGATTTACATTACAAACAAAATGTAGATTAAAAGTGTATATAAAAGTCAATATATGGGATGTTCCTTGATTTGAACTCATTAAGAGATAAATTTATACATTAATATCTAAATTAGGACAAATCCTATATATTCTATAGCATATTAGATGAAACATTGGATTTAATTGAGGTGATGTTTTATTTTTGGGGCCTTTTGGTGAAGGGTTTTTTCAGTCACATTGTGTATGTAGGATCCAAAACTTTTATAGATATATATCAAGACCATTTATATATACTAGTTATTTCCTGTTTTGAGTATGTGTTTTTTGGGTTTTACATTGGGGTTTTTTTGTTATATTAGAGAAATTTGGAAGGATATGTGGATGTGTACAATTAGCACAATGTTTTCCCAAACTGGGCACACATGCCAACAAAATTTGAGAACCCAAATAGATTGGATTCACAACGTTTGCACATCATTTTCCAAACCATGCACAATTATAGTAGTAACCATTAAACCCAATGGGAGGGGTGTATAGTTAGGATAAACCATGATCTTGATACATGAAACTATGTGTTTGGAAATTTAACCCACTGAAAAATTAAAATAAAATCGAGAACCACCGTGTATTAATCCCAAATCACCCATAGACATAAACTAATTACAAAAAAAATTTAATTTCTCTTGGACGAGTTTCCAGGAAATGTAACCCATGTCATTGATGAATCAATGATTTTTTGACAGATCATCACCAGTCCTAGTATGTGTTTTCTTCCCAAGTACTGATCTCTCTCTCTCTCTCTCTCTTGTCTCTATATTCAGATAAAAATGGGGTTGGGTTTCCTCTATTGTGATGGGTTTGGGAATAGGATGGACAATCATGATACATTGATATTGTTTATAGGATATGATTTTAGATCTCTTTGTTCTCCATTTAGGTTGTTCTGCTTCAATTGGGGATTTTGATTGGTGTGTCTTTATCAACAATATTAAGGTAGGTTTTCTAAATTCAATTTCTAAATTCTTGAATTACAATTTCTTGTATGTGTTAGAAACTTCAATTTACATGTCGGATAATTGATTATTTAATAGAATAAATTAATTGATTAATTAATTTAAGGAATCAAGGAATTGATTCATTTTTTTCTTCTGATCACAAATAGAGTTCAATACATGAAAATTTTATTTTTTGTAAATTTTGTTATGAAATTGGTGAAATTAGATTAATTAATTTATTATTTAATTAATGAAATATTTGGATTTTTGAATTGATTGGAAATTTAGATTTTTAACATGTCAATTAATGGGACTGTAAATTAATTGAAATGAGAATTATGAGATGGTATACATGACCTTAATGTGTTAATGGGTTGTATGTTTAAAATAATTGAAAAAATGTTTAATAGTGAGTTGCTCATATTATTTGATGTGATTGAATAAAATAACCATATTGTTGTGATAGATTGTAAAAGTATTCCATGATGTGAATTGTTGATTAATAGGGGGTTAATGTTGATTAACCTTGATGTGTGTTATATTGTGATATCAAGGACATGTTATGAGTGTGTGTGGGACATGGAATGAACCTGCAAATAACCATATGAGATAATTGTGTGTTGGACAGTAACTCAGTCTACAAAAACCCATATGTGACATTGAGTTGTGGGAGAGGGATCGATGCTCTAAATACATATGTGAAATTAAGGTGTTGGATGGAAAAAAATGCTCCAAATACCCATAGTGTGGTAGAAACAACATTCTACACTCATGATATTGTCATTGGACTATGGTTCCAAATGAAAATGAAGTGAAATTAATAATTAAATCCCATGTGTTAACATTAATTGTGAATTACATATGCGAAATGGTTTAGACCCTGACATAGGTCGACGTTGGTACTGATGGATTGGGTGGCCTTATTATACTAGGGGTGTATTTTACGTGGATGATTGGGGATGGTTCATGGATAGCGGAACCAGACATCGTGTCAGGACCCACTTGGGAGTTTTCAATGTCTTTGTTTATTATGGGTTTTTCATATTAACACATGGCACATAATTGAAATGAAATTTCAACTATTTAGTTATGGATATTGATTTACATTTGGTTCCTCATGTCATACTGGTTAGTTTGTATTATTTTATTATTCTTGTTGTTGGTTATTTTCTACTAGTTATATAATTTGTCTATTTTTTACTTCTAATGTTATTATACATTCATAAAGAGTTTATATTATCCCAATGATTGATATTAGACCCTTTCTTCTAGTCAGTTTCATCTGGAATATTGGGAGGCCCACTTGAGGTCATTTGTTACCACCCAATGTTTTTTGAAATAATATAATCTTTTTAATATTCTTAATTTCACACAACACTGAATATAGATTTGGTCACATGGAAGCGTCAATTTATAATTTCGGTGTATGCAACACCAAGTTGAGTTTTCAGTATACAAAACACTTATATTATCAAGAATTACACAAAAAACTATGTTTGTAATGTGTTATATGAAATGACTAATTCCTTAAATAACTACGTGACACGCAGAACCTAGTTTTACCAAACTAATTTAGTATAAATATTTTTATTAAATTATTATTATAATTATCACTGAGATGTTTGAATATAAGTTTAGAATATGACTAACAAATATTTTAAAATATGATTTACCAATATATATTAAATTAATATATTCTTTATCAATTAGTTATAAATAAATATAGTAAAAATTTTAAAATAATGAAACTCTATTTCATTGAATGTTATTTCTCCTATGTACAAATCCCATTTTTTATTCATAAATTAAACGAACCAATTTTGGTTAATGTTTTTAAAAAATAAATAAATTTTATATTCCATCATATTTCTTATTATCATAAAATAATTTTGATAGACATAAGAAAAGAATAGATTAAATTTTACGAATAAAAAGATGAATATTTTTAAAATGAAATTTTACCATATTTTATTGGCAAACAAATTTTAAAAATAAATATAAATAATTTATAGTTTTAATTTGAAAAAAAAAATAATTTTTGAAATTGGGATTTAAAACTTTACTTTGTTTGATTTTTTTAATTTTCTATAGAAGATTCATATTTTGATTAATAGTGAAAAAACAATGATTTTCAATTGAAAATAGAATTTTTATGTAATTGATTCTAGTATTTAAATTAAAATATATTTTTTTAAGTATATTAAGTTTAATTATGCATAAATTTGTCCAATTTAGGTCATTCTAACCATTTTATCATTGAAATTGTATATAATCACATTCCAATATTTTAAACTTTTTACTTTAAAAACTCGGCTTTCAGTCTCGTTTATAGGATTAATTTGAAACTAATTTCAACCACTTATGTGATTGGAATTTAGAAAAATGGATTAAATATTTTTAATTAGAAACATTTATAATTTTTAAGAACTTCAAATTAGTTTTTTACCAAAAATATTTCTGAGATTAAATAAAATTAATTACAATAATAATGGAAAAGACGAGTTTACATTGTGGTTAAACATTATCATTTGTTTCCAAATAACCTAAAAAAATGTTAAAAATCCATCATATGTCCATATTTTTAGCATATAATCCATTTTTTATAAAATGGTTCATGATTGTAAACAAATTATATAAGGGAGACCTCTCAAAATAGTTTACCTTTTATATTTACAAGAATGTCACTCCTCCAATATAATAGAGAAATCTCCCCTCATTTATTGTTCTATATCAATCCATTTTTTGTAATACAACCCCTAGAACGTTAATACCTTAAATTTTCCCTTCATCTTAGGGGTATCACTTTTGGAAAAAATCAAACAAAGGAAGCCATTTGGTGCAAACCAATAGAAGTTAACCAATAAAAAGTTAACATCCTTCCACAAGATCTTCTTTTTTAATTTTCATTATAAACCCTCTAAACCCTTATTATTACATGATTATATAATATCCTATATATCATAAACATGAGTATATGTTATTATTCTAGGTATTTTACCTACACTTACACAATATTTTATCAAATTGTTAACGAACATACCGTTCGTGTGTACAACGAACTACCTCCTCGCGAAACGATGAATTTTTCTCCATTACCACATGTCATGGTTGGTAATTATGATAAAAAAATAAAAATTATCATTTTTAAATATGATATTTATGATTTATTTAATATTATTAAATTTTAATTTGATATATATTTTCATACTTTTTAGTTTTTGTAAATATAATAACATCATTTTTGGATGTGTAGACTACCGCCACCTAAAAGCGATGTGATACAGTCACATTTACATGGAATGTATTAATGATGAGTTTAGTGAATGTATATGATACATATGAAATAATAATTCAATTTCAATTATTTTATATTTATATACAGAAATACTTCATAAGTTTCAATCTTTTTTTTGAGATGATGACTAAATGGAAATGACATTCATGTGTACGTAAGGCCTACCATCTCCATGAATGGTGTATTTCATATTATATATATAAATTATATATTATAATATTAATATTAATATAATAAATATTTATTATAATTATAAAATGTTTTAAATTATTTAAATTAGTAAATTATCTTCTATGTGAGAGGATCAAGAATAACAACTCAAAATATATACAAAAAACAATGCAGATATTACACGGAACGTAATAATAACATAGAGATGTTAATAAATGGGTAATATAAATACAAAACCAAATAATATATGGTATTTTAAAGAATACTATTCTAATATGGTATATTTATAGTAAAATTAAATTTATTATACAGGAGGTTTGAATGTGTATGAAGAAATTCCATACTTATGGTAAGGATTTTCTCGTCTTGATTTTATTATGGTGATATTTATTTCCTATTCACCACTTATTTCTTTTTTGAGGTGTATAAATTGAATATGAGTATATTAAATGATTATTATACTGAAATTATTGGTTATTTACAAATGAATTTTATTATGTATCTTTAATTGGTTTTATGGTTCAAAAGGTACCAAATCAATAAAGTAATTTTGTCTTAATTTGACTTCTTTGAGAAAACTATCATGTAATGAATCTAAATTCCTATACTTGGTATATGAACTACCATTTGACATGTTATATAATGAATCCCAATATTTTAATGATACTTTATTCTTCATTTATTTTTATTCTGTAATTGAAAATATGATTCAAATTTACCAAAGTGGTAACATTTTATTGATACAATTTCATCATTTATTTGGATGGTATATGATTATCCATCCATTAATGAAATATTATTATCAATATCTCAAAAAATAACAGTTAAGTTTCTTATCATATGGGGTTTCATGATATATTCATGTAATGGTAAAATATTTCCACTAATTTATAGTTAAATTAATTGAAAAATTATATTTGCAAAAATATGACTTTATCTCTCTCTTCAGTTGGAAATCATTATTCTTCCCAAATAATGTTTTCTGAAAATGTTTTTAAAATTTTTCTAATATTTTCCTATGAAATTTAAATGTTATTTTACCCTTATCTTACATTAAAAATGGCTTTTTAAAAAGGAAAATATGTGTCTTTGTTTTGTGGAGTAACATTTCAATACCTTTTACGGTAAAAAGCAATTGTTTAAAATGGAAAAATTTATCCTTTTGGTTTCCATCATTTACATAAAACAGACATTGAGTGTTTAAAAGATTGATTTGTTGAAGAAATTTTTTTCCCAACTATTTTGGACATTCATTGTTTTTAATGTGGTTTTTAATGAAAATTTATTTTGAAAATTTTTTATGTTCAATAAGTGTTTTAAATTATTTTTAATGTTTCAATTAAATGTTTTCAAGGATATTTTCAATGAAATAGGTATAAAAAATGGTTTTAGTTTAAAATTTAATTTTCAACTGTTTTCCTAATAATTTTATAATTTTTAAATGGAATACTTTTTTAAAATATTTCCAGCATTATTTTATATTCTTTCAAATAAATGGTTTCAAAATATTTTTAAGCTTTCATTATAAGTTTTTAAAATAAAACGTTTTGAAAAAATTTCAATCTTTCGTTATATGTTTTCAAAGAAACAGTTTTAAAAATAATTTCAAGAATCCTTTATAAGTTTTCAAATAATTTTTCTTCAAATATGTTTTCATTATTCATTTATACGTTTTAAAATAGAAGTATTTTCAAAAATATTTTTGAAAACAACCTTTATATGTTTTCATAATTATTTTCAAATAAACTATATCTCAAAATGTTTGTGATTTAAAAAGAAATTTCAATGAAGAAATGGTATTTTCCTCATGATTGTTTTTAATGGATATTTTAAAATTATTTTCTATATAAGATATCATCCATAAATGTTACTCTTTACTTTATGGGGATATTATGTAAGGGTTAAATTTTTATTATTTCTCTAAATGATTTATGTTTTCATGCAATGATGTTAGCAAAACCCCTTCTTAATTCCTAAGTTACATGTTTATGTAACTAATCACTCTTTTAAAGGTTATAATCTTATGAAACCCATTACTATTTCACCATTTATATAATTATTAAAAGTGCTTATTTTCATGGATTACTATTTGATGAAATGATTATGAAACATGTCTTTGTTTTTTAATAGGTTATGATAAGATTAAATGTTTATAATACCCATTCCATTTCATGGTTTATGAAATATGAAATTTTTATGATCTATTGCCAAAATAATTTATTATTTAATTATGAGATTTTTGGGGCCTATATCTACCTCTGATGAATTGCGTATGGATGTCTATCTCATGAGGTAGACATGGTTACAATGAAGAGTAAACTCGATTTAGTAAAGGATTGTGTCTACTAAGATGGTCTTGGGAGTAAACATTGACTAATAATATGGTCATACAAGTGAACAATGACTACCAATATAGTAAGGGGAGTGAACCCATACTACTAATATATACATAAGAATTATCCTTTACTACTTTAGAAATCATTTTATATTCTTTTGTGTCTACAAAAAATTCTATGTCTTATTACTATGTTTTTATTTTAAATATATTTATCATGATTCCCTTATGATTAATGTAATATGATCTTCAAATATTTATGATGTTATTATTGTGTGCGGTAATTAATATTAAGGGTATTATCTTATAATGTTATGATTATCCTATCATAACCTTATTATCATGTTATTATTATATATATCCATTGTTTACGTTAATTGAGAATATGATCTGAACCTTTTATTATGATTCCTTTCCCAAGGTTATGAAGAATGTTTTTTAGTATGAGTACTCATAAGGAAGATATTTTAAGGAGATATTGAACATCCTTCCCCTCTATATTATATTTTTTATCCATTTTTTCAAAGACACTATACTATTATAGACCCCAGACATGAGTTTTTTAATGCGATGGATATTGAAAAACAATGATGTAACATCCATGTATGATAATACATGGTTTCTATAGTAGGTATCAATGGAATGTTTTATTAAAACTTTCGAAACTTGGATGAGAGAAAATTAATGTGATCCATAGGGATATTTCAAAGGATATATATAGCGATATATTTTAATATAAGACTAAGGTGTCATATATTTAATAGTATGTGTCATGATTTAAGAATCCTATATATAATTTTACATGATTATGTATTTTTATTAAATGTTAATTTTTTCTCACCCTATAATATATGTATTTAGTCAATGGAGGGAACAATAATGAACTTGGTTAATAATGAATTTTTTATATGTGGAAGATATGGATATTATAAAAATTGATTTTATAAGTGGAAATCAAATAAAAAGAATCTAGAAGGTTGTATGATTATTGGTTATACAGGTGAAGATAATGGGGCCTTAATTTACATGTGAAAGGTAGAGAATATTGTGAAAATATTGTTTATATTAAACCTTATAAGAATGATTATATTTTGGTTTAGGAACCTAAAGACATGATTAATATTCCATATTCTAGGAAATGGGTATTGAGGAATAAGATTATAAATCCCGAGTTATGGTTTATGAACAATGTTGGATTATTTAAGTGTATATTTTGTGGAATTCAATGACTATGTTATATGAATCATTGAATATATTAGTATTTTTAATATTTTATTTTCATTAAGGATTGAAAAGGATATAATAAATGGTAATGAGGAAATATAAAAGCGATTTAATGGAAATGTTATATTTTGAGTAAAGGAATTTAACCATTATTATTTTCATAATATTGATAAAATATTGTTTAGTATGGATAAAGAGATGATTAATATGGATAAATAATGTTGGATAGTTTTGATTAACATGGAAATGATTATTTATTTGTTGAAATAATTGTCTATATTATCATGGGTGATGTTTACAACTCTTTGGACTTAAGTAATATATCCATTAATCATTAGAGTAATGAATCATTCATATTTTCCAAAAGTATTTATGGTAATTTAGTTTATTACCATATTATGAGGGTATTCACATGTTTTTAATGTAGAAACCAAGAGATAATTTTTGAGATAAGGGGGATCAATGTTATGATGATTTAGTGACCTTCTTCCAAATGTTGTGGATATGAATCTTTTGTAAGGGATAAAAGGTTAACCATTTATTGTATTATTTATTAAAAAAATCAGTTTATAATTAAAATATTAAAGAATTATAATTCTATATGAGGATTTATAAATATTAGACAATTTTTGATATATTTGTTTCCTAAAAATGATGTAATGACCCATCATTATATTTATAGATCTAATTATATACTAAGACATTAGGAATAAAAATATCACATTAATTTATTGGAATAACAAATGAAGTGGAAATTGATCATGGAACAACAAAGGGTGAGTTTTTCATAAAATAACATACATATATCTTATCACAAAAATTATTAAAATTTAGGAAAAAGGGTTTCGAAATAAAATTTTGTCCTGTTATCATCATTTTTAATGATATCAATTACCATTTTCATGCATGTTTGGGTTTTGGCTACGTTATCATTAAGATTCTCTTGACCATGTTTTCTATCACTCTCCATCAGAACATGATAGTCATATTTATTTTTTATTCCATGTTTCAACTTTCATTTTAGATTCTAATATTTTGAAACCATGTAATGAGTTAGTTTGGGTAACCATTAGGGTTCCATAATTCCATTTTCATAGGAATTTTTAGTATTCTTTTTTACCATCTGGGTTTATAAGAAAGTAAAATTCATGTTTTAAACCTTTTATAACCTAGATTAATATCAAGGGAGAAATTCATTTTACTGGGGTTATAATATAATTCCCTATTATTTTTTAAAAATATTTTCTAATTAATTTAGTATTTTCAATAATCATTATTTCACGCAACCCTTAATATAGCTAGTTTTATAATAAATCACTGAGTAATCTTGATTTGTACACAACACCATGTAGATATTTGACTACACACAATAAATATATTAGCTTGAAGTACACAAAAAAGTATTTTTGTTTTATTTTATATACAATTATGTGTTCCTTCGATAACTTTCATGACACATAGGACCTAGTTTTAATAAATTACAGTGTATGATTAATATTATTATTAATATATTATTATAACTAACACCTAGCCATTGGAATAGACGATAATAAAAATATTAAATAAATTCTGTAAATATTATTCAAACATATATTTAAAATTAATCCATTCGTTAACAATTATTAAGAAAATAAAGGGAGAAGTATATTCAAATAAAGAAACTCGTTTTCTAAGAAAACTATTTCTTCTATGTATAAACACCATTTTATCTCAATAAATTAAAAAACCAATTTTTATGATTTTTTTTAATAAAATCAATATAATATATATTAAATCACATGTTTTTGAAACTCGTCCAATAGTTTTTATATTCATTAGATACGAATACATTCAAATTTATGAAAAAAGTTATGTATAATTAAAAAATATAATTTTACCACCTTTTAACAGAGAACCCATTTTAAATATAATTTTTTTCCTCATTTATAATTATAATTTGAAATAATATATAATTTTTTTTAAATTAGGAAATCAAAATTTACTTTGGGTGAGTTGTTGGTATTTTTTAGAGAAGATTAATATTTTGATGAATCGTTAAAAAACTTGAATTTTGTTGGAAAACTTCTTTTTCATCTCATTTTTTTATATAGTTAAATTATTTTTAATTTTTTTAAATTATATTTACATCAATTAAATAGAAATTAATCCAATTTAAGTCATTGTAAGAAATTTAAAATTGAATTTCTATATAAAAACATTTCATACTTTTGATCATTTTACTTTAGAAAATTTATTTCCCATCACATATACGAGATTAATTTTAAATTAATTTCTGAAAATTATATGATTGAAATTTTGAAAGGATACCTATCAATAGTGTTTAACTTTTAATATTTAAAGAATGTCACCCCTCATCTAGTATAAATGATAACACACACCCCTCAATCATTAAAAAATCTCAAGAAACTTTTAATCACCAAAAAATTACCAAATAAACTCAAAAAATCCCTACCTTAATCATAGTGGCATTAATTTGGGAATAAATCTATCCAAGGAAACCCTTTGGTGCAAACCAAGAGGAGTAAACAAAAGAAGCAGTAACATCCTTCCACAACGTCATTTGTTCTAATTACATTATCCACCTCCTAAACAATTATTATTCTATAAATATAAAATAACCTCATTATAATAGATAATCATATATTTTTTTTCTTTTATGGTTTCAAAAAACACCAATACAAACTTCCGTAAAAAGGGTAACGAAAATACCATTCGTGTGTATGATGCAGTACTGCCACATGAAACGATGTCAATCATTTTATTTATTTACACATATCATGGCTAGTAATTACAATGGACATAATATTTAAGGTTTTAAATTTGATATTTATTATTTATTATGATTTTTTAATCATTATATAACACATTATTTCATGCTTTCAAATTTGTTTAAATACGATAACTTCATTTCTGGATGTGTGGATTATGCCCTATTGTCTCTAGGAATGGTGTATTTCATTTTATATTTAAACATATTATAGTTTTTTATTATTATTTATGTACTGAAAATATATTATATTTATTTCATGTTTTAAATTTTTGAAATAATTTTATCATGATATATATAATAGGATCACGAATAACAAGTCATAACATATATTAAAACAATAAAGATATTACCTGAAATGTAACATTAATGTAGAGTTTTTGATAAATAGTTAATAAACAGTCATAATAAAATAATTTATCCTATTTTATATAGGAATAATGTTTGTTGGTAGACTTATAATAAACATATATTTATTTTAAAGGAGGTTTCAATATATATGAAGACATTCCTGACTTCAGCTAATATTTTCTCATCTCATTTTACATTTTTGTGAGATTTCTGACTTTTTCACCACACGTTTCTTTTATGTGGATTATATAATGAATTTGAAAATATAATATGATTATTATACTTGTATTTATTTATATTTACATAACCATTTTATTATTTCTCTTTTTTGGGTTTATGGTTCAAAAGTTACCAAATCAGTAAAATAATTTTGTATCAATTTTCCTTATGCGAGACACATGTCATGTTAAACCCCAATATTATTCTATGTTTTCTATACACTCCCATTTGAAATTTTATATAATTAATATACTTATTTTAATGAAATTTTATACTTCCTCTAATTATATTATTCCCTTGGTATTATGATTCAATGTTAAAAAAATTATAATATTTTGCTACTATAATCTCATCATTTTTCAAAATTATTTATGATAACACTTCCATTGATGAATTATTATAGTACATATATCAATAAATAAATATTAATTTTATTCTCTTGTAGTTATTCATTAAATATTCATGAAATGGTACCATTTTTCTACTCTTTGATACTTAATACAACAAATAAAATGTTTTTTAGAAAACCTGACTTTATCACTCTCGTAGGTCAGAAATATATGATCTTTTAAAACCAGGTATTCTAAAAATGTTTTCAAAAATATTCTACCATCATCCTATGATATTTTTAATTAATATTAATCAATTTGTTATCTTTTAAATAATGGTTGTTTTAAAATGGAATCTCCAAGTCATTTTCTGATCGAAGTACTTTTATAAACATCTTATGGAAGAAAAAGAATATTCAAAATTTATAGATTTATCTGCATTATTTCCCATAATTTCATTACATATTACTTTGAAATTTTACATGATTAATTTTTTTTTTCTGAATAATTTTCCCTAATATTATGAACATTCATTATTTTTAAATTAGTTTTCAAAGAAATTATTTTCAAAAATTTTATTTGTGTAAGAATTGTTTTAAATGATTTTAAATGTTTTCTCAAACTATTTTCAAATATATTTTAAAATAAAATTATTTATAGAAAATTATTAATGTTTAAAAAGAGTTTTAAAAAAGTTTTCAAGATTCTTTTATATGTTTTCAAGGGAAAATGGTTTCAAAAGTTTTACAATATTATTTCAAATGAGTTCAAAGAAATAGTTTTCAAAATGATTCAATGTTTGTTTATAATTAATTTGATAAATTGTTTTCAAAACATTTTAATGCTTCCATTATATGATTTCAAATAAATGGTTCTCAAAAAAAATTAAGATTACATTATATGGTTTTAAATATAATTATTTTCAAATTCATTTCAAGATTGTTTTATATATTATAAAATAAACAAGTTTTGAAAATGTTTTCAAAGATTTATTTTTATGTTTTATGTTTATTTTAAATGACATTAGTTTTTATAAGATTTTATATTTTAAAAAATAAAAGATAAAAGGATATTTTCCACAATAAATTTCTTAAAAGATATTTCAAAATTAATTTCCATCTAATCTAACATCTAGGGAGTTATTCATGCCTTTATGGGGATACGATCCATGATTCCCATTCATATTATTTCTATGAATGGTTTATGTTTTGATATCATGAAGTTCATGAAACCCATTTCACTTTCATGATTATTTTTGAAACCTATTTCTATTTCATGGGCTATAAGTTTTAGAAAATCTTTACTCTTTCATGTGTTATATTCTAATGAAAAATAAATTTTTTCCATGAGATTTTCTTTGATAAATGATTATGAGACCTATATATTTTGTTCATAGGTTATGATATGATTACATGTTTATGATACCCATTTAATTTCATGATATGTTCACCATCAATGAAATATTTTGTTAATAATGAAAAGGAAGCATAATCCAAAAAAGAGGTATAGGCCCTGAGGGACCTAGGGAGGGCTAAACTAATGTAGACTGAGGGAATCTCCCCTAATCAGATTGAACCCCTCTGGAGTGAAACTATATATACTGTGAAGGTAAAAAGGGTCGAGACCAGTAACTATAGTAGATGCAATGTGGTTAGGAACCTGGTTTCCCTAGAACCATGTATGATCCACTTTGATGTTATTTCAAAGAATAACCTAGAATTTTTTGATGACATAGTGGGTCGACTGTGGAGAGGGTACAATGTTAATAAGGGAATTGTGGAACAGAATATAATATGTTTCAATATCCAACTACTCGATCCTCTTCTGGTTACATAACTACAGCCCAAAAATCATCACCTTAGCCTCTGCATGTAGAGAAGAACCAAGACCCAAGTAGCCAGAGAAGGCCACAAAGACTAAGCCATTATGATTGCAGATGACCCCACCTCCTTGAAGAGCCCCCATATTGGAGGAATCATCTGTATTCAAATTCATGCTTGTGGAAGGGGGACTAAGAGACCCATTGGCTACTTCTATAACCACTGCTAGAGATATAAACAGGGATGAAAGATTGAATTTTATAGAGTTAGGGAGCCTCTCTCTAGTTGTGGAGTAGGAAAACCATGTCGAGGAGGAGACACTATGATCTGATAATGATGGATCTACCTAAAGATTTTCCAACATCAAGCTTTAACCTATTTCTCACCTTATAAATACACTAACAACCGACATGTAGGATCAATATGTGATCCATCCCCTCCATCCCTTTTTCACTTACACAATGAAACCACTTCTTGAGAGATGACATATCAGCATATTTGTGATCATTAAGGGTGGTAAAATTTCCAAAATACTCCCAAAAAACACTATCCCATTCACTCTAATATAAAAGATGAGTTTAACTATCCTTGTTGTGGAGGCTACAAAACATGAATCACGATGCTAGTGGGATACCGCAACCTTTTATATTGTCTATTTTGGCACGTCCTTGTTCGTAATCCTTTAGATGAGTAAGTTGTACTTCATGGGAATGTGACGAGGCCATAGAGTATCATCCCAAATATCCATCTGATCATGATTCTCTATGGAGTGGCAGAAGTCCATAGATGTGATGTCAACCATGGAAGAAAAAATGAATACACATTTGTCCATCTCCAAGGTGAGGTTGATGATATTGAAAGTTTCATGTTGGTCTTCATCCAGTATAGCCTTGATGAAAGGCGGATAGAGGCTAGCTTCCTTGAAATAAATAGAGGTGACATGATAACTTGGAAAACCAAGGGGGTGACTGATCCAATTTGATTAATTTTTATGATATAGTATCACACATATGTATCATTTCATTATTATATGGGTGGGATATATAGCTCCTTCTAATGCATTGGGTAATGATTTATATATCTTGAGATATACATGTAAGGAATGGGTAGTGAAATCGATTTAGTAAAGGTAATTTTCCACTAATATGGTCTTAAAAGTGAATCGTGGCTATTATTATAATCATTGGATTTAACCATGACTACCATGATGGTATGGTAATTGAATCCATACTACTAATATGGCCTTTTAAATAAGCATTTACTACAATGTAAATCATTTTATATTCTTATGTGTATGCCTCAAATTCAATTTCTTATTCCAATGTTATGATTTCATGGATTAATATCTAGATTTCCTTATGATTAATGTATTATTAAATACCAATATTTTTTCCATTATTTATACATGTGATATTTTATATTCATGGTATTATATTCGAATTTTATTATCATAGTCTCATACCCTTATGCTCATGTTTTACTTCTATATTTCCCTTGTTTACCATTACTATGCATCATAGCTCACCCTATACCTATATTTCCTTTCCCTAGGTTTTGAATAAAGTTATGTAAGATTACTAATGGGGAATATATTTATGGGAGATGTTTAATATTTTTGACCAGTATATAAGATTATGTATCCAAGATTCCAAAGATATTGAACTATTAAATTCCTCAGGTATGTATGTCTATAATCAGATGAATATTCCTAAAAAATGATGTCATATCAATATATATTAAGCCTATTTTTCTCTATCATGTGGCCAACTGGATCAGGGCACTATAGTGTTCTAGTCGGTTCGGGATATCAGAAAGTGGTATCATATGGATATTTTCTTTTCTTTTCTTTTGTATTACTATTTCAGAATAGTAGTCTGGATGCTAATAAGAGATATAACATGGACATGAGATCATGGATGGGAGTAGCTAACCCATGTACCAACGGTGGTATTGTTGTTATTGATGTGTTTGGTTTTATTAGTATGTTTTCCACCTCAATTAATGAACTTGTTGTGTGATTTTATTATTTTAATTGATTTTTATTATATTTGACTCGGGTCTTAGTATTGAATGAGAGTTGATTATACATGCATCATTCAATGACCTCTCTATTATTATGTGACATGCATCATTTTAGGAATAATTGTAAAAAGTAGTTTTTGGTTATGTTTTTTAGATGAAATATCTTTTCATTACTTGTTTCACTAAAATTAAAATGGTGCCTAGTATGAAATTAAAAAATCTGAAAGAATAAAAGACGTGATAAATAGTAATAGATACTAGGTGTCTAACTAAAAACATGAACACTTATAATTTTTATCCTTTAAAATCATGACTTAGATGTAGGATGGTTAAGGGTAGTGATATCGCCTCTGTTTAGACCATGTTTAGGGGTTTGGGAAATGAATTGTTATCTATTTCTATGAATACCCCATATATAAATGTTTTAATGCTTTTTAATATTCCATGAAAGATGTTTCTGGAATTGTAGATATATTCTACCATGACAATTCTTGTTGAGGGGATGACAAGAGGATATGTCTTGAGATGATCCTCCAATAGTGGAACCTGAGGTAATGATAGTGCCAGGTGAAGGAGTGGGAGGTATGTTCTGCAAGAAATTTTCTCACTTCATCATTTTATGGAGTGATTCTTATTTTAGGTTTTGAAGAGTATTCCTGAAATGACATGGGAGTTTCTATTCCAACACTCTTTGGAATTTTCAATAGAGGATGGGCCGAATGTAGTTGAGTTCTTGATTGAGTCCATCCAAACTATAACTGACCATTTAGAGAATCATTCTATGAAAAGGTTCATGTTGGCTACTTATATATTATGAGGATTAGTGAAGCATTGGTAGGATGATCGATCATTTACTGAGTATGAGGATGGTTTGGAATGAAACGAACTATTTGACATGTTCATATAGAACTTTTAACTAGAGTCACTAATAATGGAGAGAGATGTTCATTAATGCGGTTGACTTATAGGATTATGATTGTGATGGACTATGTTGGACACTTTACTGAATTGTTGTGCTTTCAACCTATTTTGGTAAGGGATGATACATATATGGAAATGGGTTTTCTGGACATGCTTAAATGTAATATTAAGTCCCAAGATAATATATTTCATTGAAAAAAGTTATCTGAAGTGGTTGATAAGGCACTCATATTCAAGGGGAACCTAAAGGAAGATTCAAATAGAGGACATGTTATTTACACTAGAGAAACCAGAGGATATATCATATGTGTGTAGGAATAATCGTTATAAGAATGATGACATGATCTTTGGATGGAAGAGTATCTAGGGGAAGGATCAGATACTCAAGATCATACCTGAGTTACTTTCCACCATTATGGTAGGTTGGTCCACATTCATATACATTTTTTGTGACCACTAGTAAAGTGTTGTGATTGCAGTAGGATGAGAAATCTATATAGGTTCTATATAAACCAATGAAATATGGTAGTGATTAATGTTATAGGAAGAACTAGAGTTTGGGAAGGGTATCTTCTACAATGTATTAGTATGGTAGTTGGAGTTGAATTTTACATGGTGGTATAGGCGGTGGAAATGTTTATCTTGGATAGGAGAGCATTTATTAGTAGAGCTTGCAACTTAGGGGATTCGGACTACATCACCGAGAATAGGGACATGATATTTGAATGCATTTCAACCTATACCTATGGATAGAAGGGTCCGACCATCGATAGATAGTGGAACTATTCTAGTGGATTCTATGTCTTGGAGTTCCTTATTTGATAAAGGTGCCTCCCAATCTTTTATATCTGGAAAACATGTGAACATGTTGAGTCTAGCAGTTGACTTTTTGGGTGGTGTTATCCGGATTGATACACCATTGGAAGTACGATCGAGACACATATATTTGTGAAAGTGGCGTTCTCTCGAGGATATGTAGTATTATTTTCTATGTGATCTTTATAACATTAAGGAGATAGTATTTGATCTAATTATATGAATGGTATTGTTAGTAGAATACTGATAGCACACTGATTTATATTGAAATAAATGGGTTTTATTTCTCCTAAGTGTAACAATTGTGTTTACCTTGGAGAGTGGGATATCAAGGCAGGCAGCATAGGGAGAATTCATCAACAACTGGGGGAGCTCACCAGCAAAGGTTAAATTCTATTAATTTATGACATAGGGGTAAATCATTATTTCTTTCTAAACATAGTGGATATGTTCTAGGATTTGTATCCTAGTGAAATCTTAGGGATTCCACCTAAGAGAGATATGGAATTTAAAATTGATCTTGGGAAGGGGTATGGGATAGTTTCAATTCCAACATACATAATGGAACCTAAAGAGCATAAAGATCTTAAGAATAAATAGAATGATTTGATGGATATGGGTTTCTTCTAGCCGATTACATAACCTCGGGGTTCACCATTTTTGTTTTCTAAGAATAATTATGAGACTCTACCTTTATTCGTTGATTACCAAGTGTTTATCTGAATAATAGTGAAGAATTAGTTTCTTCTTTTACATATCGATGGTCTATTGGAACAGTTAATGGGGTATTCTGTTTTCTCCAAGATCAACTTGAGATTAGGGTACCACAAGATGATATTTCAACTTTTTGGTATACCATGGACTGATTTCAGATGTAGGTATAGTCTATATGAGTTTTCCATGATGTCATTTGGGTTAATGAACCCTTCAACAGTGTTTATATAATTCATGAACTAAATCTTCCACTTATTCCTTTATCATTTTGTGGTATTATTTGTAGATGAAATATTGGTTTACTCCGAGACTGATCCTGGATCTTATCATCTTGGAGGAAGGAGTTTCTGTGGTCTCAGACAAAGTGTAGGAATTAATTTCATGGAAGCATCCCATAATGGTCTTCAATATTCATAGCATTCTGAGGTTAGCTGGTTATTACCAAAGGTTCATCCCATACATTTTGTATTTGGAAGAAAATATTTTAGGATTGTCCAAGAAAAAAAATACGTTTTTAATGGAAGTAATCTAGTGATAATGCCTTCCAAGAGTTTAATAATTTATTGACAATGGAATCAATCTTGATCCTACCCGATCCAGGAGGGGAGTATATGGGGTTTTGTGATTGTTTTGGTATCGATCATGGAGTAGTGTTTATTGAGGGAGATTGATTTATGGAATATGGGTCTTGGAAGTTGAGGCCACATGAAAAAACTACCCTATGCACAACCTTGAGTTAGCTATAGTTGATTATTCCATTAAGGGTTGGTGAAATTACCTATTAGGTGAAAATATTATAGTGTGTACTGATCATAAAGGCTTTATTTATATCTATATTCAATGATATTTTAATCTCTTATCATATAAGTGGGTCGTGTATATGAATTCAGTCTACTTATTTCTATCATATAAAAATGTAAGGGAAACTGTATTGTTGATTCTTTAACGACGAAAAATAAAACTCAGGATGGTCGGGAATCCATTGTAGAGATGAAAATTATGACCTTACTGGATGATATGCATGATATCTTTAGAAGATATATGAGTAGATTACTCTCATATTAGTTATTGTGGAGTATACACTTTTGATATGGATTAGAGAGAATCAGTATAAAGATCCGGGGTGTTTTTCCTTGAGATAAATCCCTATTTGTGGGGAGTCTCAATCTAATAAGACCATAGATGATGATGATATCATATATTAAAGGAATTGGGTTTTTTTACATATGTCTATGTGGGTAGAGATATTTCATGAATTTAGATCTTAAATGTAGATGGTGACTCAAAATGTAGCCCAAATGGTTCATGAATTACAATGACAGTAATGGCAGTTAGGGCTGAAATAGGAAATAGCGGGGTTAATGAAACAATGCCACACCTTTCAATAGGGGATGGTCATGAATCATTGACCTTGTGGTTTAAAGAAGACATTTTTCATTACGGAATGGAAGTGGGATGATATTACCATGATCATTTTGGTTGGGTATAACAAGGACTCGTCAAAAGAATGACTCTATTTGGGTGGTTGTGGATTAAATGATTAATGAAGTGCATTTATTTCCTATACAGGATATTTTCTGGGTTTTTTATTTGCGAGATACACATGTTTGGGAGACAATCCATCTTCAAGGGGTTCCACAGAGTATAGTTTCATAACATAACCCACGTTTTACATCATAGTTCAAGAAAGTCATGAAAAAGGCACTTGTAAAATAGGTATTACTAATTTTTACATTCCACCCATAGACAGATTGGCCATTGGAATGTATGATATAGGTACTTTAGAATATTCTACAATAGTGTGTTATAAACATTGGTGGATCTTTGGAGAGGAACCTAGAGACATTCATGTTCACATATAATGACAATTTTCTAGAAAATATACAGATGATACCATACAAATAACATTATGATAGAACATACAGATCACATATATGTTGGATAGAGGTAGGTGATTCAGAACTATTGGGACTGAGTCATACAAATTAGTTTTGGGAGTAGTTTATGTTGATTCAAAATCAAATGGCTAAGGCATAGAGTAGGTAGAATTCATATACTGACAAACAACAATGACCCCTTTAGTTTATCGATGGTGATAATGTGTTACTTATTGATTCACCAACATTGAGTCGCCATAGGATTCAAAGATAATAAAATTTTGTGCCAAGGTTGTTTTGGACTATTTGAGGTTGTAGAGACAATAATGATGGTGGTGTACTGATTAGATATTCCACTAAGATAAAGTGTTATGGAAGTCTTTTATCATGTTTCACAGACATGGAGGTATCACCCCGAACCTTCTTATTTGATCTATGTGGATGATGTTAATCTTGAGACTGATGTGTCCTTTGAGGATCATCTAATATGTGTGGTGTATTATAGTGACAAAGTGTTATCGGGAATGAACCGATTAATAGTTATTGTATTGTGAAAAAATTCGTGTGTTTAAGAGGAAACATGGGAGATATAAGTGGATATTAAGGATCACTAGACCAACCTTTGTCACTTTGAGTCTTAAAGGTGCTTGTGAGTACAACTCGTTGATGATATGTTATAAGGTTGAGGGATTTTATAATCCTGAAAATTTATGAAGTTGTCTCATGCTCATTTAATGGTACTATTTTATTTTTTTTATGTATATATTTTATGGGTTTTACCTTGGGGATTTTTTGAGTGATATTAGATAATTTTGGATTAAAATGTGGTTGTTTATGGTTGGTGCACAGTTTTCCTAAACCATTCGCCAAGGCTAGAAAAATGTGGAAACCCAAATAGGGAGGATTCACACGGTTGGTGAATGGTTTTCCAAACCATGAACCCTCATTGTAGTAACTATATTCCCCCCTTGGTGGAGGCACACAATTATGGATAACCATGCACCCTATAAAGAAAATGTGTGTGCATATATTTAACCCCCTTAAAAATTAATTCAAATTCTCAAACCCACCAGTATTAATTTCTAATCACCACCACATAGAAATAAATTTAATAATGTGAAGTTTAGAGTCTATATAATGAGTTCAATGGTATTAAAACCTCTGTTCTTGAAGAATTGAAGATTCGTTGATGGATCTCCACATCTCCAGGTATGTGTTTTCTTTCAATGTAGATTTTTATGTATCGTGTCTTTCTCTTAAAGTAAAAAGTGGTATGGATTTCCTATATTGTTTTGGCTTTGGATCAAGGTTTTTTGGATCTTGATTATTTTGTTCTATGATCTATGTTTTTAATTCATTTCTCGTTCCTCATTTTGAATTTGGTTTTTTAGCTTTTATAAGGGATTTCTGTTTGCGAGTGTTCATCAATGATCATGAGGTAGGTTGCCTAAATTAAATTACCATTGTCCTAAATTCCAATTCCGTGTATGTTCTATAAAAATCAATTTTTATGTTTTTCAATTGAATCTTGAATTGAATAAATTGATTAATTATTCAATTTATTGAATAATCGAACTGATTAATTGCTTTTCCATGTCATTTAAAATTGAGTTCAATACTGTAAAATTGAATTTTAATATGTTTGATAATGAAATTTGAGAAATTGTTTTAATTAATTGTATAATTTAATAATGGAATATTGTGATTTTTGAATTGATGGGAAAATGGGATTTTGTAATTGGACAGTCGATGTGAGTATGAATTAATTAACATTGGGAATTAGGAGATGGTTGGCTTGACCTTAATTTGTTAACTGGTTACATGATTTATAAAATTGAAAAATTACTATAGGTAGAATTACTTATATTATTCCATGTGATTGAATTGAAGAACCATGTTGTTTTGAAATATTGTAATTGTATACTATGATGTCTATTATTGATATAAAGGGGGTTACTATTGATAAACGTTGAAGTGTGTTGTTTTTTGATATATGTGATATGTGAAGAGTCTGTATGGGAGAAGCACTAAGGTTCCAAATACCCATATGAGATAATTGTGTGTGGGATGGGGGTTATGGATTCCATATCCCATATGTGAAATTGAGGTTTGGGACAGGGATAAAGGCTCCACATACCAACAGAGTGTTAGAGATGACATTATATGGCCATGATATTGGAATTATAGTATGGTTCCAAATGGGTCTGATGTGAAATGGAATGAAATTGATAATAATAGTGCATGTGTTACAATAAATTGTGAATTCCCCTTGTGAAATGGTTTAAACTCTGGCATGCGACGAATTAGGTATTGATTATTCTGGCTTCCTTGAGAACTCATGAGTTTATGTGGTTAATTAATGAATAAAAATTGTGTTATGTGTTTACTTTTTGACTTGTACAATATTATTTAAACAACTTCATACAATTTTATTGACTGGTTATTATTTTAGATTCCTTTAGTGGTGGAATAATGAGTTTTACCGGCACCCTACTTGGGATTTCTATTTGTTTACTGAATAGACTTTATGTTTTCTAGAAAAGATAAGGGAAATGACCCTTTGTTAGATGGATGAGTTGGGATGGATCATGGATGAATGAGCAAGACTAGGTGTTATATCCATCTTGGGTGTTTTTGGTGCCTTTATTTATTTTCTATTTTACATATTTACACTTGAATCACATTTACCATTACATATCTACTATTTTGTT
This sequence comes from Viscum album, assembly GCA_963277665.1. NCBI lineage: Eukaryota > Viridiplantae > Streptophyta > Magnoliopsida > Santalales > Viscaceae > Viscum > Viscum album. The sequence goes on along the minus strand of OY728119.1, from coordinate 601,417,611 downwards.
ATAGATATTATTTTAATTTCGGTTCATCATGTGATACTGGTTTTTTCTTGTTATTATATTCTGCTTGTTATTTGTTATTTTTTACTGGTTATATCATTTTGTCAATATTAATTATACCTATGTTTTTTTGCTACTTTGATAATGATGTTATAGTCTCCCCATGATCATTATTAGACCCTCACTACTGGTTGGTAGTCTCTGCCATATGGGGAGGTGTGCCTGAGGTCATGTGACTGACCAACACAGGGCACCATTATGTCACCCCCAGGTAGGGGCATCACAGTGTTTCCCTTGGTAGCATCAAAACTATTTTCAAATACATAGGACAGTAGAGTTAGGATTTTATTAAATTATATTATATAATTTAGAATAAGATTATGTATAAATATCATATATCGGTTATCTATAACCTCTTCCACTAATTTATGGGAGTAAAGTGCTTTTCAAGATACATCATTAGTTTATCTATCACTTTCATTGAGTTCCTGACGAGGATATCCTATAGATGGAATTTGTAACACTTCAACCCATATAATCAGGTCTAGGATATAGTGTAACATTACACCGTGCATGCCTCACTTTAAAAAATATGTTACTAACTAGATTTGGGGGAATAAATTTGAACATAGTGAGTCTATTCCCTTAGTGTAGATATCCACCATACACATATACATTAAGAAGCAATAGAAGAATGATAAATCAATTAAATAGATGAAAATGTCATAAACCAAGTTCTATCAATATGTTAGAGAAAATTGGAAAAAACCAAAAAAAAATTCAAGTACCATGGAAAATAAATACATAATATAACAAGATATATTATAAAAAATCAACCTGAAGTCCAATATAAATCCAACTATTCTCCTACTTCTCTAACTCAGCTTCTCGATATAGGGCCCATTCCCTTGATTGGGACCCTAGAAATGAAATCTATAGACACATCACGATTACCATGTAGGGTGTGAGTATAAAAGTACTATGACACCACTAATGCATCATTATCATATGTGAAGCACTTATATAATTTTATATGAATTAATAATAAAATAAATACAAAAGTAACAGGTAGAGTCACCCAGATCTAACTGGGTAACCATGAACCCCAGACTTAACTAATTCGGCTCTATGCTTGAGGAGAAGCTATTTTTGGTTTCTATAAATCTAATAACAAGCCACAACATCAATGTAGATCGTATAATATGTCGTAATGAAATCATATACTGGGTTAGGAAATAAGGCCATAATTCCTTACCACATTTATCTGGTCAGGCCACAAGGTTTTCATGACCCATTGACAGTCTTAGGTCAGACCTCAAGGATATCAGGAGATTTATTTTTCATTCGAAACTATCCATAATCACCATGATTCATGTCATACATGGAAACCATAAAGGTTTAAACTAATCATTCAGGTACACCTATCACTTTGACACCATATAGGGGAATTTATTAGGTACACATATATACATAAACAAACCATAACAATGAATGTATTGATCTTTATATACACACAAAAGCATATCAAGTTAAGAGAGGTCCCAAAGTCCATACACAAAATCACAAGCATTTCATATCATTATAGATCTCATGAGACAGACACACACAAGTATGACATGACATGGTAGGGAAACTCCTACCTTAATCTTTTCAAATCCCATCATCAAGGTATGCTAATAAAAATAATCTCATGCAACAATGATCCTTAGAAACATCCCCAAAATTCCCCATAATGTTAAAATAATGAATATCTAATAAAAGTAAATATCAAGTAAAAAGATCAATTTAAACATACCCAAAGAGATCAAATATTTTGAAAATATATAGATGAATCTAAAAATTAAAAAGGAAAAAATGGTTTTACACCTCCCATAACCTCATAAATAAAAAATGAATCACATTAGATCATGTAATAATTACTTGGCATGTCCATGAATTTCTGGAACATTGGTCTATAACATATATAAAATAGGATATATTGAATGAAAAAGAAGGTCATAGTAAAAAATTTCACTTACATTGAAATTCTAAGGACCTATACCTTTAGATCCAGAAGAATTACTCTCTCATGGGAAAGAATTCACCAAGTATGTTCCAATAGAGTTTCAAGGATTTATATACATAACTATTACAGTAAAATGAGGTTTATTTTGGAGTATTTATGTTTAAAAAAATTGACTTATTTAGTTATACATTAATAGTTTGTTCACATGGTTTACCCAACCATGATCCAACTATACAGGGATCGCTGCTTCATCAGGGAACACACATTGTTTAGCCGCAAGGATATGTAAACACAGTTATTGCAATGATTTTGATTTTTATTGAGTGACATTGTAAACAATGGAATGTCACATATTTTTCTTTAATAATTCCCAAATGTTTATAACCTAATAATCCTCTTTAATAGTCTACATGATTACCTCAGGGAAACAATATAGTTCTCTCTAATCATTATCAAACCATTATCCCACATGAATTATTCCAATCCCCTCTTGAAACTTCCATAAGGTACTTGATATGTGATCCAAAAAAATTATAAATCAATAAAACATTAAAGTAAATCTGATGAGAAAAACAATAATACCTAGAGTGTCTTTGTGTAAAGACCCCATCTCTAGTATCTCAGAGACAATGGTTACTTTATTACATTGGTACCAAGTAAAAGAGATTGCATCCCAAATGACCAAATAGTTTAGTAGAATTGGAAAACTATATTAAAAAATAAGTATAAAATTACAACTTGAAATGAAATAAAACATATTAATTTCATTTAAAACTACCCAATTATCCAATATTATCCCTTCGTGTTAATCGAAAAATATATATTCGAATCCTGGAGAATAATAAAATTTATGAAAGGGGTGACCTCAGATGCCCAGTAAGGTTAAACATATAGCAAAAGCTGTCATATATAAAATTAAATAATAAATAATGTTTAATATCAAAAAAAAATTCATTAAAACAAAATATTGATTATAATTTATAAGAGATAAAATATGATCAAATAATTATATATAAATAATCACTTGAGAATGAAATTTGACAATGAATATTATACTAGTAAAATAATCACATGGATTATTATTAACCAATCTCATAACGTGGGAATTAATAATTCAAGACATCATAAAAAATAATTCAAGGCTTTAGCCAAGACACCATACATGATCGGGTAATCCATCAGCCAATACCCAAACAAGTTCATCTCATGAGACCTACCGATGAATCGAGGGGATATAGCGGGACTGAACCATCACATACTAAGTCCAACTCATTCCTCATATTAATGGTGTGAAACATAATCAACATATACTATGATATTGAAACTAGAATATGAAACATTAATATCTTTCGTCAAAATAATAAACATAGTCATTAACCTTGTAGTGTAATAAGTTAGATGGTATCGAAATAGAACAACCACTGTTAAAATCATTATAATAAACTAAGAAAAATATGGTTGATAGTATCATAATATATTTTTCTCAATTAATTATAATATCAAACAAAGGGTATTGATATATATGAAAATACTCTAACAAAATCGTTAAGGAATTATTATGACAAATACAACCTTACTTCGTGATCATTAACATAAAAAGATAAATAATTATAAAAGAAAACAATTTACTTGAATGTAACCTTGTAAATATGTAATGGATTACTCAATGCATTAAGGAATTAAAAAATGGGAAAATACCCTCATGCCATATATTTATTAAAAAAGTTCCTTTTAAATCAATTAAGATTCATTTAAGAGAGTATTTTAAAATAAAGTGTGAGTGTTAACAAAATGAATCGATTATGTGTATTAGCTTTAAATACATATAAAAAAGTTGAAATAAGACATAATATAATAAAAATTAATTTCAAAAATAATCATATAATGAATTAATCAATAGTTCTTGGGTTTTACCCAAAGAAAGGATATTGGGTTAAGAATTCCCTTACCACATTGTAATCAATAGAACTGTATAATGCATTAAATTAATCATCATGTAATGAAACAATGAATACCATGAATATAATAAAATTATTTATATGATATATATAAGAGAAGTATGTATACCACACATCAGAAATAAGGGTTAACTATGGATTATATCTCACTCAAGTAAAAGTGATATGAGAAAACATTACCTTTTGTCCAAAAGCATTTTGTGCATGTACTTAATGTCCTAAATAAAAAAATTATATTAATTAATTACATAATTCATAACTTCTTGAAAATATATTTGATTTATTATAATTTTGTTATGTTCATTTATGTTCATTTTGATGAGTTACAATTTTTAATCTTGTTTTTCTAATAGTCTTCTTTTCATGGATTTATAATCAGTTCCCTGGAGTATAAGTATGGGATTTTTGTAAAATGGGAATAACTACCGTCGAATTGAAATTATTTAGTATAAATGAAAATATATAATTTTAAATGGTCTCATATAATATTTTGTTATATGGTATGAGGATGATTCATTAAAAAATGTCTTAATTTATTTTGGATTCTTTTTATGATTATCACAAACTTGTTTCATTTTATTTAATATTATGTTTATTTATTGGTTCAAAAACACGATATAAATTATAATATTTATATTATTATATTATTTAACCGTAATACTGTTTTTATTACCATACATTAATGTGGTAAGGAAAAATATGATATTATAATCCACAATGGCAATGAATCCACATATCACGGAATTTGTTTACATTTTTAAAAAATAAAGGTAGAAGAGAAGATATTTGATGATAGTTATTACATTAGAATAATAAAATTAGATTATATATATGATACATGGGATTCCATTCATCATTTAATAGTGTAGTAGAGGAGAGTATAATAAAATAAAATAAATTAATGCAGAAAGAAGAAGGATTTTACCTCTAGGACATCGTCTCTATTGAATCCTTCATAAGACAAATGGATTTTGTATTTTGGTGTTAATAGTAGGTATTATACATGGGGAAGAGTCTTGGTGTGGTAATTTTGTAGAATTTAGAAAGGAAACTATGATTATAATGTGTGTGGATAAGGCTTGGTGAGGAGTGATATTTATAGGAGATGAGAGGGGTATTTTTGGATTATTTTATTCGTTATTTATTATGTTGTGTCAACATTATGCATAAGGTTGATTCTTATGACTAATTATAGTAACTTGTGCATTTCAGTTCAAAATAAAGAGTGATTACCTAATAAGTACATCATAAATGACTCAATAATTCATTTATTTAATTATAATGTTAAATACCATAAATTGTTGTATTCTATTATTCACAAAAAACAACTATTTTAGAAAAATCCAAAAAAATGCCCGGATTATTTTGATGTGTAGATTTCAAAAATGGACTCCATTTCCAAATTTTATAATTATGATAAATTAAATTTCTAATTTAAATCCAAATTTGTTTGAAAAATATTGACTTTAATTTTCCAATAAATATTATGACACATTGAAAAATTAATTCTCTTCTCATAAAACTATCTTATAATTATAATTAAACTAAATAATAATTTATGGAAATATTTTATGAAAATAAATCTTCTTTTAAATAATTATATTAATTATATACAGTTACATTTTTCAAAAATACTTACACTTAATTTATCATTTTACAAACTTTTAGTTACTTATTCTTAGATATAAATAAATCATATTTTCTTTTAGAAGATACCTAAATGTTATTTTTACTTTCATAGGTGATTTTAATATTATAATATATATTACTATTCCAAATGGTCATACTAATATTCAAAAAAAAAATTAAAATTTCAGAGTATATTATATCTTACAACTTGGTGTTGTCTTCAATATAAGCTATTAATGATTTTAAATTAAAAATTAGAATACCATAAACTATTGGGGTGTAACATTATAACCTCATTTATAAATTCTATCATCACAATTTATATAATGTAACCTCATAATAATATTTGGGAAGTTCTTCATTATAATTCCCTATCATTCTCATATCACCTCTTTATTTTTATGATTTTCCCAAGTACATTTTCCAACCACGTCATATAATTCAAAAACACATGTTCTCTAGGGTGTAGAATCTAGATAGGCTGTTCAATTTAGGATAATCTTAGTGGAAATTATATTTATTCAGATGTGATAACATGTGTTGGGTATAGAATGTACTTATTTCCAAAAGAGATGTGGAACACATCAAATTATTTAAAAATAATAGTTGCAATTTCCAAACAATAAACCACACCTCCAATTATCTCTATAATTTCAAGAGGCCAATATACCTATTGATTAATTTCCCTTTCGTTAAAAATATTATAAAAATCATTCATTGAGATACCATCAAAACAACATAATCACCAACTTGGAACTCCCAATATTTCCCCCTATTATCAGCATAACAATTTTTCATACATTTTTTGATTATTTGATATGGGTTTGAATAATCTTTAACTTCTTCGTTGTATCCTATAAAAGTTATGGGGATAAAAGCTTCCATTCATTAATTTCATCCCAACAAATCAGAGTATGAAATTTCTTTCCATACAATGCTTCATATGGATCTATTTGAATACTTGAATAGAAACTATTATTATAGAAATACTATATCTGAGGTAAATACAGATCCCACATAACTTGAATGTCGATTGAGAAGAACCACAAAATTTTTTATAATGTTTGTATTATCTTTTCTAACTATCCATAAGTTTGAGGTTGATAAGATGGTCTAAAATGAAGCTCAATTTCAAAAGACTTCAAAATAATCTTCTAAAATATTGATGTACAATGAGGATCTGGATCTAAAAAAAATCAATATAAGGGAACTATGAATTCTAAAATTCATTATCATAGGGTCATTCCATGATCTCTAGTGGAAAATCCTCTATTATAGTGGGTAAATTTTCTTATTTTGTATGTCGATAAAAAATTACCAATATTTCATAATTCTTTCTTAGAGTATTTCTAAATCTAATGAAAAAAAACTATTTTAATGTCTTCCCATATCCACATAGAAATAGGTACAGGTATCTTAACTCAATATGGATGTTTTCCTTCAACATTATCCTATTAAAAAACTAAACATATTGATACATAATCAGAAATTTACCAATTAATATTATCCTATAAAAAATGTACCTTCAAATCTATATAAATTTTAATAGTACCAGGGTGTGTGGATAAATTCGAGCTAAGTGTGCCAACTAATAATTTTGTTTTTAGATTGGGTGAAAAGGGAATATAAATCCTCATCTATAATTTTAAACATCCATCTTAATATAAGAAGTATAAACATTTATCATCATTCACATCATTAGTTTTCTTTTGAAAACTCACATCAACAGACTGAGAAATTTTTATCTTTTCCTATAAATATGGTTTAGAACCCATTTTAAAAAATAGTGTTGTTTCAACTACCTTGATAATTTCAGTATTCATTATTAATAGGTCTGTATACCAGGGATCCTTATCAATCCTCATTTTTTATAACACTCTGATCCTTCCAACTTAATGGATTTACTACCTTATTTTTCTTCTTTTGGTGGTAGTGTATTGAATAATAATAATCATTCCATAGCTTGAGCCATTTCCTATGACTCATGTCGGGTTATTTTTATAAGAATATATATTTCGACTTCTTATTATATTTATATATCTCACATATTTTATATTGAGATAGTGTTTGTATATCATTAAAGAAAAAATTATTACTACTAACTCATGCTCAGGAGTTGGATTGTTCTTTTTACTCTTTGTTATCTTCCTTGATGCATGAGAAACGACTCAATCAATTTTCATAAGGACACTAGAAATTACATTCTACAATGAATCACTATAAATAAAAAATCAATAATTTCAGGATGGTATATTCAAAATCAGTGCATTGTCAAATATTCTATTTAAGTATTCTAAACATTGGTTACATTACATTCTCAAAATAATCTTAACCCCTTTAAGAGTAAGCTTTGTCAAAAGGTTATCAAATCAAGAAAAATTACAAATTAAACGTTGATAGTAACCTACTAAACTAATAAAACTATATACCTTGGCTATGTTTGTTGGCATAGGCCATTCTAGGAGTTCCTTTTTATTCAAAGGATAATTTGATATTCCATCCTTGGAGACAATTTGGCCATGAGAAGAAAATGTTTGAATCCAGAAATCATGTTTTCTAAATATCACACATATTCATTTTATTTTAAGAGGCTCCAAAACAATATAGAAATGGTTCTTATAGTCCTATTAGATTTTATAGTACCATAAGATATCATTAATAAATTCCACAAAAAAAATTAGCCAAATATTCAATAAATATTTGTTCCATAGATCCATTAATATAGAGGGAGCATTATTCAGTTTTATGGAATTATTGTAAACTCTTAATGTACACAAATTTTTTGAAATACTATATTTGTTATATATTTCTTCTATACCCACAATTGATTATATCCAGTACGAAGATCAATGTTTGATATATAATGGCCTCTACGAAGATAGTAATATAAATCATCAATATATGGAAATATATAATGGTGTTTTTATTGTAATAGAATTGATATCCCTATAGTAAATGAATATCCTTATAGATCTATCTATATTCATATATAATATAACAAAAACTCCCCAAGGTGAAACACTTGGGAATATAAATCCCATACTACTCAATTCCTCAAGTTGATTATTAAGCTCTAATAACTCCACCATGTCCATTATATAGGAAGTCATTGACATAGGACATTCATCAATACAAATTTATCTTCTTACTCTGGAAGATTTGTTGGTAATTTCAATGGACATACATTAATGTATTCATTTATAATAAGTATATCCTCAATTTGAAGATCACATTTTGCATCAGTATGTTTTATCTTCTCTTCTTCTCCCAGAATCTCATTTATAATATCTACTGGAGGTGGATATAGATACAAATAATATTATGACATCGCACCTCTTAATATAATATATTCCATATCTTCATCATGAATACTAATTTATTAATAATTTTCTAAAAAAACATTATATTTTGATATAAAATCTATACCATGGAATATATCATAATCAACATAAGGTATGATAACAAAATTAACAATTTGAAAAATATTATGTCTCATAATATGAACTTCATGAAATAATTTTTATGAAATAAGTTTTCGAAAAGTATTTTTAAATGAAAACACAATTTTTATTGTGAATTAGAAATATATCATTTTTATATAAAACTAAGATGATATTAAAGAATGCGATGATCCAAAATAAAATAAACATTTAGCAAGATTTAAGGAGATGATTAACGTACCTCCCAATGCATCATTGTGAATATAAACCTAAAATGTTTTGACTAAATAAGCATGGAATTATTCCACTTGAATTTTCATGGTAATGTTTCTTTAATGCCTAGGAAACCATATTCATGGTGTCCCATATCTATATAGCTTAATCATTATACATTTCTGACTTATTTTATTCCCTTATAATCACAGGCTAGGTGGCCTTTTTCTCCACAATTATAAAAACTCTTATTCCAAATAGGAAGGTTCCATTATTTTTTATTCCTCATTTATTGAAAATTTGAAATTCTATTCTTACCTTCTTCCATTTTTTCTTATTCCCTTTTCCAGATTACATAGTAGTTCTATTCTTATATTTATTCCCTTCTTAGACACTTGAATTTGATGAATATTTCTATATCTTGATGGAACATGAAACTATATCCCTATATAATGAACATTTTTGGGATACATGTTCCATTCATATAATTTTCTTAATACCATCAAATAAATTACAAATCTTGATCTTTGGATTACATATGTAGTCCACAACATTCCCTAAAAACTATATTAATTATGATTCACACTTACCAATGTTTTCATCCTCTTTCATTCTTAGACTCATTAATTGTCTCTCTATATCTACTCATTATTTTTTAGGGAAATATTTTTCTCTAAAAATTTATTTCAGATACTTCAATTCCATAATTGGAATTTCTTCGCTCCCCTTTTTTTTGAAAATATTGACCACCATTGATCTATATCTCCGGAATGACAATAAAATTACTTGATAAACTTATCCTATTAAATATATCCAAAAGAGATAAATATATTATATATGTAACATATCTTTTTCTCAGAAAACAAATTGGTGTGTAGTCCCATTTAATGATAAAGGATATTCTCGCATGAAGCAGTTTATCATTGTTAAACTATGTTATAGATCATGGTTCTCTGTGTGAGTAAGTTTACAACTCATAACTTGAGTCTGTTGTCCCTATGTAGTTATAAGATTTTCATCAATAGTTGAAGATAGATCTCCAACATCATTATATTTCATGGTTGGGGAATCCCTATATAGAATATTTGTGTTGATAAAATTTCAATTCTCTCATATAGGCTCCATTCCTAAACAATATCATACACTAGATTAGATAATGTAATTATAAAACTTGATAAAAATATAAAAACATTTGTGTATAATTAATATCAAAATCATATGCTTGATTAACTAGGGAATATTCTCTAATTTGGTTATGGGGTTATATTTCCCAAATATATGTTTTCCTAAATCAAAATTCTAAAGTTTCAACAAAACATTCATTGATACCAACTATAAATACCCCATCCCAAGTACACCCGAGATAGTGGTTACTTTATTACATTGGTATTAGGTATAAGAGATCCCAACCCAAAGGAACTAATTGTTTCTAATATTTAGAAATCTAGATGAATATATGTATTAAATAAAAATTTTAAAATATATATTACATAGTAACTTCATTGGAAATAACCCAATTCTCCTATATGATCCCTGCATGTCAATGACAATATATTTTATGGAATCCTGGAGAAAAATAAAACATATGAAATGGATGAAAATAGAATCCCAATATGGGTAAACATGTAGAAAAATATATCATAAATAAACAAAAACAATATGGCCTGGTTTATAACTAAAAAAATTCCATTAAAAAAAATTTGAGTATAGTATGGCATGAATAAAAGTTTATTAAATAATTACTTATAAATAATCACATGATAATGAAACATAACCCTAGATATTATACTAGATAAATAATCATATGGATTATCGATAACTGATCTCATAATGAGAGAATTCATAATGTATGACATCATAGACATATTTTCAAAACTTTAACAAAGACATCATACAAAATCGTGTAAGTCATCATCTAATACCCAATGTAGTTTATCTCATAACACTTATTGATGTATCGAGGGGATATTGAGATACCCTCCCATCACATACTAAGTCCAATTAATTACTTATATGAATAGGTGGAATCATAATAAACATATACATTCATATTGAAACTAGCATATGAAATATTAATAACTTCCCCCAAAAAATAAACATAATCATAACCCATCTAGTGTAGTATGATGAATGATATCAAAATAGCACATCCATAGTCAAAATAATCATAAATAATTCAATAAAATATATAATATGGTACCATAATAGATCAACCCATGTTAAGTTTAATATCTTAAAATGGGTGTTTATATAGATGAAAATACTTTAACAAAATCATTGGTGAATTATTGAGAGAAATATCGCTTTACTTAGAAAACATTAATTTAAAGTGTTTCTCAAATATAAAAGAAAAATATTTAATTGAAAAGAAATTTGAAAACATATAATTTATTCTTCAATTCATTATGGTCTCCTGAAAGTGGTAAAATCTTGTTATTCCATATATGTTTAAAAACCATATCATTTAATTTATTAAAAGTGAAACATTTCAATGAGCATTTTTAAATAAAATTGTGTGAACATACAAAATTAATAGATTTTATGTATCATTTTTAATCCACATAATTTTTTAAAAATAAAACATAATAAAAAAAGTTTTTTAAAAAACAATCTTTGCATGGCATAATCAATACAGTATAATTTTAACCCCATGAATGGAAATTGGGTTAAAAATTCCTTTACCACCTTTTAATCTGTTGAATTGTATGATCCATAATACTATTGATCATAAAATGACACATTTAATACCATGATGATAAAATAATTAATTATATTATATATCAAAGGTAATTATTTGCACCACTTATAATATATATGGTTTGAATAAGGAATATATCTCCCAAAAGTAAAAGTGACACGAGAAACTCTTAACTTATTTCTGAAAGCGTTCTATACATGTAATTAATGTCATGGATCATAAAATTATATTCATTAATTACTTAATTCAGAACCTCATAAAATTATATTTTATTGTTTTTAAATTTATTATTCTCATTTATGGCCATTTCGATGAATTATAAGGTTTATTTTTATGTTTCAGGAGTGTCTATTTCAGGGGTTTTTGGTCAGTTCCTATGAGTATAAATATGGGGGTTCTAGTAAAATTATAATAACTTCTCAAAAAGAGAAATTATTTAGAATTAATGAACTTAATTAAGTTTAAATAGACTCATATATCATTTGATTATATGGTATGAAGATGATTCATTAGATAAAATGGCCTAATTTATTTTGGAGTTTTTTATGACCATTAAGAACCTACATCATTTTATTTAATATTATAGTTAAGTATTGGCTATAGAATATTATATAACTTATAATATTTATTTTAAAATCCTATTTTACCATAATAATAGTTTTTTTCATCCTTGAATGTGGTAATAGAAAATAAAAACCCGCCATCCAAGAAGACGGTGAATCGACACATCACAGATGTTTTTTTCTATTTTTTAAAAAATGAATAAAAGAATCGATTATATGATGGATATCAGACTAAAAAAAATAAATTATAATATATATAAAAATATAGTATATTTTAGTTACCTTTATACGTTGTATAGTGGTGGTGAGGCCAACATAAGAAAATAGAAGAAATTAAAAGAGAAAGAATGAAGATTTTACCTCTTGGATATAATCTTATTCAGAACCTCCTTAAGGCAATTGGATTTGGTATTTTGGTAATAGTAGAAGTTATTGGATGTATTAAATAGTCATGGAAATGGAATTGGAAATAATTTATTCAGTATTAAGGATTATAATGTGTGAGGTGAAGGTGTGGTGTTTATACTAGAATATAGGGGTGTTTTTTGATTATTTTCTTCATTAATTTATTAATTTAGATCAATAATTTCATTAGTATTGATTATTGTGACTATGTATAATAACTAGTGAATGTGTGTTTGAAAATATGAGTGATTTATTCATCCATATATAATCAATGTCACAAAAATTCAGTTATTTTCATATAATGAGCAATACAGTAAATTATTATATTTCAATATTCAACAAAAAATACAATATTTTAAAAAAATCCCAAAAAATAACCCTTACTATTTTTCCACATGTAGATTGAAAAAATAGAATATATTTTACAATATTTAATTATAAGAAATTTTATTTTTTATTAAAATAATATTATATTCAAATAATACTGATTATAATATTTTAATCAAATTTACAAAAATTTGAAAATTTAATTATGGTTTCATAAAATTATTTTATAATAATAATACAAAAATCTATTAATTTATGCTTAAATTTTAGAAAAATATATTTTATTTTAAATCGAATTATTAATTATAACCAATTAAGTTTCAAAGAAATACCAACATTTAATTTATAATTATTAAAACATTTATTTACTTATTCCATGATATGAATATATCAAATTACCATTTATTAGACGCATAAATTTTATTTATAATTGCATTGGTAAGGTTATTTTTTTTATGGTAATATTATATTCTTAATAGTCACATTACTATTCTAACAATCATGTTAATATTTAAAAGTAAAGCATAGTTTTAAACTCGGTGTTCCGTGCAATATCAGCTATCAAAGTAGTTAAATTTAGAAGATAGGTACCATCATATTTCTGGTTGTTACAATAAGGTAAATATAATATCATAATATAAGAAAATATTGTCATTGAGAAGTGTCTTTAGAGGTCGTCCTTAAGAAACTAAGGCCACTAAGCCTTCACATCTTATTTCTACTCCTATGTTTCATCTTGAATTTTTCAGTGTCCTTATAAATTCAAAATTAGTGGCACCATATTCCCATGCTATACCTTTTCCCTCTAATAAATATTCCATATCATATGTACCTGAATAAATATTCTACTTCCAACTCAAATTTTCTATATAAATCTCATGTGAAGAATTATTTTTATAATTTCTAAAGTTAGATAACAGGAAGACATCAAGCATACCACAATGTCATAGATAAAGATCAAATTAGTAATCCATTGTCGTGATCTATTCCTCTATCTCACATATGTATAGCCTATCCAAATCACCAATATATTGAGTTTTGAAAATGGTAAATAAATGTGAAACCATTATAAGATAATCAATGTGAAACCACAACATCCTAACCATTTGAGGTCCTTGTAGCTGCATGAAAATATCCATATCCACCTCATTCCACTTTCAAATAGTTATACGAAGAGGGTAAGGTAAACCAAAAAATCATTGATGTTCGAATTTGAACCTATGGAAAGAAATACCATGGGAAATGAACCCCTTAATATTCCTTTTCCATGCCTGAAGACCAGAAATAATGTTAGATATCATGATATGTCTTATTCAATCCTGGATAAACAACCAATTTCAAGGTGTGTGTGTGTCCTTCATCAATTCCTACAACATATAAGTATTAAAAACCTATATACAATGAAAATTGAGCACATAATTCTTGTATAAGTATCATCATAAGACAATTCTATCTCCTATCAACCTCTCCCATATCATTAGAAAATTTGTATCAGTTTTTTGATTGTCCTTGACCCGATCAAGAAAAAAAATTGGTGAAGTATAGTGTACAAGATTACATTAATTTCACCTAAATTGATACCACATGATAATTCCTGAGAAGACTCATAAATTCCCACATTTTTTGATTTATTAGATACTAACTCTAATGTCTTCCTACAATGAGCATATACAACAATATTACCTTTTTAAGGGAATAAACCATCTTGAAATTAAACATCTATAGATATTCAACACAATGTACCAATTGTATATTAAAGTATATATGGTAAAAAAAATATCTCAATATCTCACAGTCTATATAGATATAAATATCACATAAAAGTGACAATGATTCCATTATTTCAAGGCATGCACCCTAGTGGAAACTTTAGGCCATGAAGAGGGTATTTTAAATCATTGGTTTGTAACTGGTGAGACCCAAAAGAAACTAACCAGTCTTTAGAAACCTTGAAAAAACATAAATCAATATTTTAATCAGTGAATCATATTTTAAATCCAATCCCCAAATCTATTAGAATTAAAATCTTATAATACTTATAACTACTCTTCATGTAAAGGTACTCCTCCTTGCACTGGTTGATCTACTTGAAATTTACCCCATTTTTATAATTTCAGTCATGTGTGCTTCCGAATTGAAGAAGTATTGGATAAATTTCCTAAAGTAGCCAGCTTATCCAATGAATATATGAACCCAAAACATGCTCTTAGGATATTCTGATAATGTAACTTCCCAAAACTTCCCCATATCAAAAAAATACCTATCATAGAAATAATATGACTGAGAAATCACACCACTAGGATACAAAATATAATCTTTATATTTTTTTCATCATACCGAAGTAGCCGATGTGTAGTCAACATGATCAATAAATCCCTAGAATTTAATTACGGGCTCCCAAAATATACCAGGATGTTTTCAAATAACTAAAATAATGAAATTAAATTATGGGTGAAAAATTAAAATCATTATGGAATGAACTATGGTAGATAATTCATCAACCAAAATCGCATGAAAAAATACTCATTTAATCCATATCTTCCTATTACCACAATCTTCTTTATACCCTATACTTTGACCTAAATCTATAGATTGTATGATCATAGATAGATTTTAAAGACCCCCTAGACTACCTAAAATTGATAAAAAAATAATAAATTCTAAGAAATATATATAACTTCTTCAATATGGCGGGATTAATATGGATATATTATATGTGTTGTAAAAGGAAACCACATTCCTTCATCGAAAATAGAACTTTAATCCCCCAACAGAAGTTTGGGGCTAAATAAACCACATTTCCTCAAGATAATTATTATTCACATTAAACCAAATCCTCTCAACTGGTTTCTTATGATACTAATGGATCAATATATAATGCATATATGAATTGAGAACAATATAAAACCAGATTTTTCAATGAGAATGATTCTTGAGAAAAATATGCAAATATGTACTGGTTAAGGTCTTCCATGAAAGGAAAAATAGATAGAGTTATTAACTAATCTTCAATAAAAAATATAGGCATCACCTAATCCATAATGGTCTTGATTGATTTTAATATATATTTATATTTAATTAATTTCAGCCCTTTAATGGATTTCTTATCATGAAACATCAAGATTTATGTGAATTATACAACAAAATAAAATAAATATTATTTAAATGTAAACATCATAACATATCCATTAAATTGGATGTATGAATATGAATATCTAAATAAAAAAAATATTTTTAATGGTTTTAAAATAATAAAATATATCGACAAATTTACAGTAAACTTTTTGCAATGTCATTATATTCTTCAAAAATTAATTATCCCTAAAATGGTGTTTATATTTTTTTAATAAATAATATAATGAATATTCATCAGATTAAAAACCTTTTAATTGAAAAAAATAACTTAATTCTTTACATAATCATGTTATAATTTCCTTATAGTGAATTTTTAATAATCTTCAAAAAAATTAATTTTTTATAAGAATAATGAAATATACTAAATTTTTATAAAAACTATATTTTAATTTAAAGAACATAAAGAGATCAATTTTTTAAAATTTATTTAAATATAAAATTAGTAATTCTTTGTTATAAATATTCCAATTTTTTCATTTAAAATAATTTTATGTAATATTCTTGTATAAAAACATATTTTACATAAGAAAATCATTTTATATATAAAATAATTTTTTTCAGATTTTGTAGGTTTACATTAAAATTAATATATTCCACGTATATTAATTTAATTTAATTAATTGGATTTTACATTTGAAAATATAATTTAGTTTTTTAAGGACTTTAGTATCATTTTTTGTCATTAAAATTAGTATGAATAGTAAAAATGTGTCTCCACAGGTAACGTTAAAATGGGGATACCTGGGAAAAATAAAGAGTTAAGGGAATTATTTCCAAATAAACTTGTCTAAATACTCTTTTATATCCATATTTGGACCTAATATTTCCCCATATATAATCTCATTCTACATGGAATCATTTTTATTTATTATTACATTATTATATTTTCATATTTTAAGAAATTCCATGTGTGTCCTCCCCTCCACCATAAAAGGACACCCATATTATATTTTACTTACAATAGTTTGAGCTATATAGATTGACCAAAATCAAGAAATTTATTTTCTAAATGCATTAATTAGAGAATTTTGTCTTTATAAAAGATCATTCAAATGGTTCTTTAATCGAAGATCTAAAGGAGGCCTCAAAAAGAACAAGTGATCATCCATCTTGACCTCTTTCAATTTATTTACTCACGTAACATCTCTAAATCTATGGTTTCATCTTGAAATAAAAAATAATAATTATGAAAAATATATTTAAATATTTTTATTATCATGGATCCACCATTATCCACCATACTTTGAATCACGTGGGGACTTAAATAATTTCTCATGCATACATGTGGATTGTTGCATCAACGTAGCGATGTAATTAATTTTCCATAGCGAAATTATATGAATAGTCTGTCATGACCCGTCCCCTGGGGCCTGTGCCATGACTACCCCATGCCCACATTCCATTTTCCAGGGGCTGGTGACTAGCACTGAAAGGCGTATTCCCTATTATCGGGAAGGCATTGCGTTTATATCCTATAATCACACACAACCAAGCACAAATAAAGATATGAAAAAAATGAAACCATATAAAAAAAGGTGTGTGTACTATAAGTAAAAAGGGGCCAGAATACATGCCCAACTGGAATGTACAAGAAAAGTGAAGAGCTCTGGTGAACTCCCACCAAGGATCCTACCTGAAGGGTAGGTACAACTCTCGAATGGTTGTCTCTACAGTACGCCTCATCTATGGTCCACCTCTGAGCTACCTCCAGTCCTGGAACCCTCATCCTCAGTCAGCGTTTTCCATCATCTGCACCAAACACAATAAGGTGTGAACATAGCTCGTATAGGGGTGAGTATAACGATACTCAGTAGGGTCCCTGAGACCCTCAAGGTCTCAGAAAATCTCTAATGGATAAACCACTAAGCATGTAAACCAGTGACAAACCTACTTAGGTATATTCCCATACATATACCTAAGACATAAAATTTTACCCATGTAATTTATGAGGAGACACAAGGCCCAACTACTTAGACAAAGTACCACTAGTACACGAAGGAAATACTACCATGAAGGCATGTACTACATAGTTACTCCACACAGAATAATACCAAAAAGGTATCACCACGAAGGTAAGTACCACATAGGTATGCCACATAGTAGAATTCCACAAAGGTATCACCACGAAGGTATGTACCAAATAGGTATGCCACACAAGAGAATACCACAAAGGTATCACCATGAAGGTAAGTACCACACGGGTACATCACACAGTAGAATACCACAAAGGTATCACCACAAAGGAAAGAACCACACAGGTATGCCAAACTGAAGAATAACAAAAAGGTAAAGACTCAGCTCACACTAGGTATAAAATATGTATGGTAGTAATGATGACTAGATATAACTACTGAATCATCTTACTCTATTAAAAGGAAGACCCATGTAGGATCCTAAATCATCAGACCCGTGTAGGATCCTAAATCATCATACCCACATAGGATCCAAGTATATCATCAGACCCACATAGGATCCCAGTACAACAGACCGACCTAGGATCCTAATACAACAGACCCATGTAGGATCCTAGAGTAGTCCCATGTGGATTCCAAGAGGAGATGCAAGTGAGACTCTTGAACACATACCCAAAAAGGATCCCAAGAACAAACCCACGTTGGATCCCTTTCTCATTTACAGCCAGCTACAGGGTTCCCGCACTAATCTCGCTTGATTTCTGGAGGGTCTGATCATCAATCCACAGGTAAATACTCAAACATCCACAAAGTCCCACGAATATGTATCCCAAAGGACCACCACATGATAGGGGTATCAACTTAACATACGGTGCGTCAATCAGACGCCTGGTCTGTAATTTACTATCCTTTTAGTCTCGAGGGCCCAGTTGGATTCGCGTTCGATCCCACCCAGCCATACCCAAACATTATCAAGAACTCAAGTGGGGTATACCAAAATGACCACCTCGATGCAAGGTTTTTGGTGTCGTAGACAGTTCGTCAAACGGATGAACAAAGCTCAAGATATGGCTGAAAGAGAGAAAATGATCGAAGTGGGTCCGGGTCTGATCCGACACGGTCGGACTAACCCGGTCCGACCCGGCCCAATGGGTGCAGTTCGGCCCGCTTGATCCGGCTCGGCCCACCAGTGTGGCCCGGCCAGCCCCCACCTTCCCATGGCATGGTCGTGTGCTGCCCCTTCACTGGTAGCTGGTTCGGTTGGACACTCTCTTTCACCGATGCGGCCTTGGGTCGCGGCTCTTGCTCCGCTGGGTGGTGTGGATGTGTGCCGCTGTCCCTTTCACATGGCTGGACAGAGTGTCTACTAATTCCCTTTCTCTACCACGACCTACGGGCCACAGCTAATCTCCACTAGCGTGGTTACTCCGCTTCCATCTTCGAAGTTGGGCGGGGTGCCGACCAATGTTGCTGAGTCCCTTCAGTGCTAATCGTCAGCACCAATCTCTGTCCTCCTCCATCGCGAAGAACACAACAAAAACCTCAAAGGATTGTGGAGAGGTCGGTCCATGTTCGAATGGCCCACACCATGCATGTTAGGGAGGTTTCAAGTGGCTCAATAATTCATGAATCAAGAATGTGTAGAATGGGGTAATGGGGTATTCAAACAACAAACCCTACCATTAATCTTCTACAGGAGTAGGCCTAAGGAAGAAGACAGAGTAATTTAAGATTTGACAATCATTGCGTCCTCTAGGTTCCTCTGATATGGGCTCGTGGTCAGTTCCTCATCCTTCATTGGAGAGGCATTCTTCATTTGGAGGTGTTCTTCATTAGGAGGTTCTCTTTGTTGGAGAGTTTGATCCTCTAAAATCTCTCCTTAAAACTCCTCTCCCTTTCAAACAATTTCCCCAACATTCAACTGAGTAGCCAACATAAAATAATTAATAATTCTAAACATTAATTTACGTTGACACATTTAATTAATTGGGGATTTGAGAGGTTTTCCCCCTATTATGTGGGGTTCGGGTGGTCCGCACCACCATGGATCTAAATTGGGGGTTTTCTAGTTCTTGTGGTACCCACCTCTATAACTCTAACAAAGCGGTTTCAAAAGAAAAATAAAAAAGGTGAAATAATTTTTTTTCTTTTCCAATGAAAAATTGAAAAACTAACTTCCACCTTTGATTTACTGTGATTGAGGTAAATGTCTCCTTAAGAAAATAATGACATTGCGAGTTCAACGGTGTCCTCATATTTCAATTTTGAGAACTGGTTCAAATGTTATAGAAACCCCATTTTACGTTTACTAAACGTACCTGAAAAAAAGATTAGAAATTCATTCCAGGCACATCGGGCCTCGGAATCAGGAACCGTCAATTTGGATGGACATGTAAAATTCCCATATAATTAAAATAAATTTACATGGATATTTCGGGTCTTTACATTCTCCCCACATTAGGGATTTGCGTCCTCGAATTCCAAAACAGGAACTAGGAAAACAAGTGGGGGTACTAAGAATGAATATGAGCCTCCCGCTCCCATGTGCTCTCCTGGATGTTCCTGTGCTGCCAACATACATGCACCAGAGGTATCTATCGCCCACAAAGGACCCACTTTTATTGATCTTCATTCTATACTGGATCCTCTGCAAATGTTTCCCCATAGTTGATGTCTAGCTCATCGTGGTCGATGATGTGAGGAGGGTCATGCATGTATCTCCTCATCTGGGACACGTGGAAGACATCGTGCACCCGATGCAACTAAGGGGGAATATATAAGCATTGATCTACCTAACCAACTCTACTGGGGACCTAAAAGGGTCAGATTAACCTCATAGATAACTTGTTGTCCCGGTAAAATATCCACAAACCACATCTGGGTGAGACTCGTAGAAAGACGTTATCACCATCCTCAAACTCCACAAGAATTTGTATCCAGTTGGCATAAGAATTCTTTCTGCTCTATGCAGTCTTAATCTGCTCCAGGATGGTCTTCACCATCTCCATGGTAGCCTATACCATATCTGGTCCCATGAATGTTGACTCCCCTGGGTCAGTCCAGCACAGATACGATCTGCAAGGTCATTCGTAAAACACCTCGAATGGTTCCATCCCAATGATGGGTCTATAGATGTTGTTGTATGTAATCTCTACCAAGGTAAATTGATCCTCCTATCTGTGACCAAAGTTGAGGATGCAAGCACGCAACATGACTTCGCGTGTTTGAATGGTCTGCTCAGCCTGGCCATCTGTCTGAGGAAGGAAGGCAGTTCTCAAATGAAGCTGCATCTCGAAATCCTCATGCAACCCCTTCCATAGTCGGGATGTGAAACGTGCATCACGATCAGAGAAAATTGTTAAGGGTACTCCATGTAGCCTCACAATGTCTTACACATAGAGGAATAACAATATCTTTACTAAACCCTACTATCTGATCAGTTGGTAGTGGGCCGACTTGGAGAGTCATACCATGATCACCTAGATAGAATCATGACCCCTGGATGTATGTGGAGGTCCATTCATGAAGTCCATGGATATCCCATCCCACTTCCACTCTGGGAACTCTAAAGGCTGAACTAAGAATGATGGTACCTAATGCTCTGCCTTCACTTGCTGAAAAGTGAGGCACTGAGAGACAAACTTGGCCACTACTTCCTTCGTTCCCAGACACGAGTGTTGTCATCAGAGATCCTGGTACATCTTCACCACCTCATGATATACCGCTAGAGGGGATGTGTGGAACTCCCCCAACACTTACCCCCGAAGTGACACCGGTACCATGGTATGTCCACTGAAGAGGATGTCATGCTCCCAAACTTCAGAAATTCCATCAGGTGCCTATCCTATAGATATCTGAGCATGTCGAGCCTCACAGTCATTGTCCCCACGCTGTGCCTCCCTAACTCGCTGAAGAAGCAGGGGAGTGACTATAAGATACTAAAGAAATGTTTCTCCATCCAGTTCCCCAAATAATATCTTTAAAGAATCCAACTACTCTGTCGCCTCACCTAGAAGTTGTATACCAGAACTCTTGCTGAGGGAATCTTCTACAACATTCCCATTCCCAGGAGAATAAACTATCTCTAATTCATAATTCTGTAGGAACTCAATCCATTAAAGATGCCTCAGGTTCAGGTCCTTCTGATAGAAGATATACCTAAGACTCTTGTGATCAAAGTAGACTGTAAAATGTTCGCCCATTAAGTAATGTTGCCACATCTTTAAGGCGAAGACCATTGTGGATAAATCAAGGTATTGGGTATTGTAGTTTTGATCATGTTGTATCATATGTCGAGAACCATACACAATCGTTGATCACTCCTGTAACAAGACACAACCAAGTTCGCTCCCTGAAGCATTGTAGAAGACTACGTTCCAAATGCACTCCTCTAGATGCCTCAATATAGAGGCACTAGTCAGTCTCTACCTCATCTCCTGAAAACTCTGCGGGCATATCTCTGACAACATGAAGGGTTTTTTCATCTTCATCAATGCTGATAAAGGTGATGCAACTCTATAGAAATTGGGAAAAAACCTCCAGTAGTATCTGGCCAAACCTCAGAAACTTTGTACCTTCGTCACACTTCTAGGTGGCTCCCAATCTAGTACTACCTCAATATTTATTGGATATACCACAACTCAAACGTCTAAGATGACATATCCCAGGAAGTGAACCTCTAAGATCCAGAACTGGCACATAGAAAGAATACCATAATGCTGGTTCTCTCGGAGTGTGTCCAGAACTATCTGCAAATGATAGGCATGCTTCTCTTTAGTAGCCAATTTGATCTGAATGTCTTTGATGAAGACTAATACATATCAATCAAGGTATGGTCGAAAGATCATGTTCATGAGTCCCATGAACACTACTGGAGCGTTGGTCATGCCTAAAGGAATGACCAAAAAATCATATTGTTCGTACCGACATCTAAAATCCTTCTTCTGCACATCCTCTTCCAATATTCCTAGATGATGATAGCTTGATCTGAGGTCTATCTTCGATAACCACAATTCTCCCTTCAATGGATCAAAGAGATCTTTAATCCTCTGGAATGGGTACTTGTTCTTCACGGTCACGTAGTTCAGGTACCGATAGTCAATACAAAGTCTCATGCTCTCATCCGCCTTCTTGGCGGAAAAATTGGGTCTACCCAAGGAGAAAAACTAGGTTGAATGAACCACTTCTGGTGTATGTCTGGTAGATGTACCCACAGCTGACGAAGCTCCGCGAGAGCCATCCGATACGCTAGTTTAGATATCGATGTCATCCTAGGGTACAAGTCAATGTAAAAGTCTACCTCTCTACATGGAGGTAGACCCAGAACATAATCATTGAAGACATCAGTGTACTGGTACCCACCTACAGGATAACTTGGACTCTACACATCAACTACTATGAGGGTAAGGCTAGCCAACTGATGAGTGATCGGTAGAACCATCCTATGGGTAAGTCCATCCTATGTTACAAAGGGTACCTTCTCATCGGTGAAGGTAAACCTAGTCCAATCCGTGTGGACACACTGCACTTTGTGCCTAATATAGTCAATATGAGCATGGACTATAGATAACCAGTCCATACCCAAGATGATGTCGTAAGGCCTCAATGCCGCTACATGGAGATCCCAGCCAAAGCTCTCTAGAGTAAGCTCACAGTGCTGTCTCTAGTGTAATCGTTGAATCCTCCCCTGTAGGAGTCTCTACCTGTAAGGATCGATCCAATGGCTCCACCGGAATCTCCGAGCTCCAAACAAGGGATGTGGACATAAAATAATTACTGAAAATTTTTTCTATAAGTACTGCTGCTATGGTGGAGTGGACATATATTTTTTCCCTATATCAACTCTGGAGAGCCATGATCGTAGGCCTCAGTAGCCTGGAGCTGAGCTCGCCCCTATCTACCTGCTTCCTGTGGTCGGGGTAGACCACTGGGTGGTGGTGGTAGTAACATCTCAAATCGCCTCCACTGCCAGCTGCACGGCCAGCACCTCTGCCACATCTTCCTACTCCCTATGGACCTCCTTGGTTAAATCTTTGTCTCTTCCTAGGAGGTCCTTTGACCGTATGCTGATCATCTGTACGAAGGTTCAGATAGTCATGATCCATGTGACCCTACCCGCCACATGTTTTACACTTCCTGCTCCTCACATGATTACGTTTGACTCTGGTTCCCCACACAACCGACCATGAATCCTGCGGTCTTCTACCTGTCTGTCTGGTCTTCTTGAACTGTATGACATCTTTCTACTACTAGATACATAAGACTCTACTACATGATTCCTAGTTTTGGGTCTCGCTACTGGTGACTGATCAGCAAGAAAACTCTCCACTAAGAGGGCTCTCTCTAATATCCCCACCTGCGTTGGGATGCTGAGAGAAATTATCAAAGCCCTGATCTCCTGCCAGAGTCCCCGCTCGAAGGTCTGGGCCCTGTAAAATAGGTTTCGTACCATATCAGTGGAGTAGCAAGAGAGGTCGGTGAACCTCGCGGAGAACTGAACCACAGTCATGTTGCATTACTGCAAATGAAGAAGCTCATGTATGCGCACTGCGTGAAGGGTCACTAGGACAAACTCTACCTGAAACAGGTTCTCAAAGTCTACCCAAATAAGTGTAACCTCGTCGTTATCCTGGAGCATCAAGCTTCACCATCTGCCTGCTGCTGCCTATAGATGACTAGGGGCAAGGATCACTATGAGATTAGTTGGTGTCCCTACTAGTCGAAAGACTCTCACCATGACCTCTAGCCAATCATCAGCTGCCAGTGGGTCTGTCTCACCCTGGATCCTTGGTGGCCTCTGACGCTAAAACATGTAGAACTCCCTATAGGTGCGTGCACCCTCTGCTACTAGTTCTAGTGAAATTGGTGGCCCAACGGGTAATGGTACCGCTAGTGCCTCTGATGGTGCCTCTACTGAAAGAGTGCCCTACACCGAGGCCTCATCACTCGGTGGGATATCATCATGTACTACACCCGGAACCCGTGCTAGCTATCTACATTAAGGAATCATGGAAAGATATAGTTGATCCATAGTCAATAAGTTATATCTAGTGATATGACTCAAAAATACCACAAAGAAAATTTTTTAAGAACACCCTCACAATCCGTGTTTTCATGCACTGGGTTGGAAATCAGAAGTCAGGGTCCTGATGTATGGATACATCGGCCGCTGCACCAACACTGGATTCTCTAAAATGATAAACACACTCACTACCCTTAACACTGTTTCGTTAAAAATATCATATTCCAATGTTATACAGTATAACCGACTCCTTTGATTCCAATTTTTCAAGACTCATCCACCAGGGCCCATGCCATGACTACCCCAAGCCCGCCAACCATAGGCCAGGGGTTGGAGACTAGCAACAAAAGGCTTATTCCCTAATATCGAGAAGTCATTGCCATTATATACTGTAATAACACACCACAAAGAACACCACAATATACGAACACGAGTAAACCGTATAGAAAAAAGGAGTGTGTACTGTAAGTAAAAGGGGACCAGAATACAAGACCAATTGGAATGTACAAGAAAACTAAACAACTTCAATGAACACCCTCTAAGGATCCTACCTAAAGGGTTGTTAAAACTCTTGAATGGTCTTCTCTACAGTACACCTTGTCTAGGGTCCACCTCCGAGAAACCTCCAGTCCAGGTACCCTCGTCCTAAGTCAGCGATGTCCGTCGTCTACACCAAACACAATAAGGTGCAGGCATATCCCATGTAGGGGTGAGTATAACGATACTCAGTAGGGACCCAGATACCCTTAAGGTCTTACAAAATCCACAAAGGATAATCCAATAAGAATTTAAACCAGTGAAAACCATACTTAGTTATATGCCCAAATATATACCTTTGTTATCAAATATTACCATCTCATTCATGAGGAAACACAAGGCCCAAATCATTATCCAACGTACCACTATTCCATGAAGGAACGTTTACCACGAAGCTAAGTACCACATAGGTACGCCACATAGAAGAATACGACAAAGGTATCACAATGAAGGTAAGTACCACACATGTACACCATATAGTAGAATTCCAAAAAGATATCATCACGAAGGTAAGTACCACACAGGTAAGCCACATAGAAGTATACCAAAAAGGTATCACCATGAATGAATGTACCACACAGGTACGCCACAAATTAGAATACCAAAAAGGTATCACCAAGAAGGTAAGTACCACATAGGTACACCACACAGATGAATACCGCAGAGGTTAAGACTCAGCTCACACCATGTATAACTTAGGTACAGTAGTAAAGATGAATAGATGTAACTACTGAATTATATCACTTTGTTAAGAGTAAATCCCATGCTGGATCCTAAATAATCAGACCCACAATGGATCCTAAATCATCAAACCCACATATGATCTTAGCACATCATCAGACCCACATTGGATCTTAGTACAACAGACCCACACAAGGTCTTAACACAGGAGACCCACGTAGGATCCTACAGTATTGCCATGTGGATTCCTAGAGCGGATCCAAGTGAGACTCTCGAACACAGACCCATAGAGGATCCCAAGCACAGATCCACCTAGGATCCCTTTGTCATGTTATAGCCAGCTATAGGGTTCTCGCACTAAGCTAGTTTGATTTCGAGAGGGTCTGCTTTTTAATCTATATGTCGATACTCGATCTTCCATGATGGACCATGAAGAAGTATCCCAAAGGGATACCACATGATAGGATTCCCAATGAAATAGATGGTGCATCAATTGGACACCCGGTCTATAAGTTATTGGCCTTTTAGTCCAGAGGGCCTGGTTGGATTCGTGTCCGATCCAACCAGGTTGTACCCCAAATTTATCAAAAACTAAAATGATGTATATCAAAAGGACCATCTTGATCCAAGGTTACTAGTGTTGTAGACAGTTCTTCAATAAGATGCTCGATGCTTAGGATATGCCCGAAAGAGCGAAATGGGTTGAGGTTGGTCCGGGTCTGGTCTAACCTGGTCAGACCAACCCGGCCTACCCCGGAAGGACTCGGGTTTGGCAGTAGGTCTCGACCGGCCTGTAGGCGTGGACCAACCCACAGTACGATGGCCCGAAGTTTCGTGGCCCGCTGGGCTCATGGCGCGGCGGCCCGCTGCGACTGGTCGAACGGCCAGCCCCCTCCTCCGCAGGACGTGGTCGCGAGCAGCGCCTTCACCGATGGCTGGTTCGGCCGACCACCCTCTTTCTCCACCGTGACCTCATGTTGTGGCTCTTGCTCCACCTGGTGGTGTGGATGTGCACCGCCGTCCCCTTCGCGTGGCCGATCGGAGTGTCGGCCTCCTCCCTTGCTCCATCGTGGTCAATGGGCTGTAGCTCTTCTTCGGCGGTGTGGTTGCGCTTCCGCCATCATCGTGGTCGGTCATGGTGATGGCCGCCGCTTTCGAGTCCCACCAGTGCCAATCTCCGGAACTAGTCGTCGTCCTCCTACATCGCATTAAAAATAACCAAAACCCCAAAGGATTAGAGGGAGGTCAGGCCACGTTCATTTGGCATGCACCCTCCACTTTATGGTGGTAACAAGCGGCTCAATAATTCTTGAATCATGAAGAACGTCAAGAATGGGGTAAGGGGGTATTCATACAACAAACCCTGCCTTGAAGGGTCCGTAGGTGGAGGTGCGAGAAATAAGATGAAGTCTTTGATGATTCGGCACTCGTTGCTTCCCCAAGGAACTACTGATCCGGGCTTGAGGTCGGTTACTCATCGTTCATTGGAGAAGCGTTATTTGTTGGGAGGTGTTCTTTGTTGGGGGGTGTTCTTCGTTGGAGAGTTTGATCCTCCAAAATCTCTACCTTATAACTCCTCTCCCTTTCCATAAATTTACCAAACAATCAAGTGAGGATCCAACATAAAATAATTAATAACTCTAACAATTAATTTATATTGAAAAATTTAATTAATTGGGGGAGTTGAGAGGTTTTCCCCCAATTAAGAGGGGTTTGGGTGGTCCCCACCACCATGGATTCAAATTGGGGGTTTCCTAGTTTGGGTGGTCCCCACCTCCATTAAACTACAAAAGCGTTTTCAAAAGAAAAATAAGAAAATTTAAATATGTTTTATTTTTTTTCTCCCACAAAAAAGTGAAAAACTAACTTCCGCCCTCAACCTGCTATAGTCGAGGTGAATGTCTCTTTAAGGAAATACCGACACTGCGAGTTAAACGGTGTTCTTGGACTTCAATTCCGAGCACTGGCTCAAAAGTTACAAAAACCCAGTTGCACGTTTATTGAACATACCTGAAAAAAAGTTCATAAATTGATTTCGGGCACTAAGGGCCTCAGAATCAGGCGCTGCCAATTTTCACGGACTCGTAAAATTCTTATATAACTAAAAACAATTACATAAAAATTCCTGGTCATTACATAGTTATTATGATAGATTTAAAATTTAAGTTTTATATTAATTACATAATTATTATTTGGGAATTGTAATATTATGTCTACCTTCTTACATTCTCATCCATGGGAAGACGATAAAATAGATTGTGCGTATGTGTAGACTGCCACCTCCCTAAAAGATATGATTTTTTTTCAATTTCTATTTTACATGGATGGTAATAAGGAAATATTTTAGATATATATATATGTGTGTGATATTTATGATATAATAATGTTTATATAAATATAATATAATATTTATCTTTCATTCATTCTTTCTATCAGAAATTGAAACAGTATTCATGCGTAAATAAGGCAAACCATCTTCATGAATAGTGTAAATCATTTATATATATATATATATTATTAATGATTATAAATATGTATTTATTGAATATATATATGATATTAATCACATTTATAACAATTTTTTAATATTGTACCTCCAGCAAAATGCAATGACTGAAACTACCGAACCAAAATAGACTTGAAAAATGAGATAGTTAACACTATAAAACAGATATTTTATTAAATAAATATTATAAAAAATTTATTTAAATATTATAATTGAATCATATATGATAATATAAATATGTATAAGCTTATATTATATAATTATAATAAAGTTAAAATTATTATACTAGAGGTAAAAAAAACTTATGAAGAAAGTCTGACATGAGGTAAGGGTTTATTTCACAATCTCATCATTATTAATGATTGTTTGTATTTACAATTACATTGGGGGAATTATATAATATTTTATATCATAAAAAATTATTTTATACTCCTATATTCAGTTCTATAAATTATATTTTTCTTTTCATTTTCATCTCATTAAATGATTAAAATTCTAAAATATTAGTTTTAAAGAAGACAAAAAAAATTTTGAGTCCTAAATAACCATATTATCTTTAAATTTTTTCCAAGATTTATTTTACCTTTTCCCAATGATTTATTAATGGAATTTTCACCCAAGTTTTTCTTTTTATTAAATTACCAAAATGGAATCTTCTTTTCATTTTACAATTAAGGTTCTTTTTACAGAATGTGTAAATGGAATAATTTTTTAACCTGTAATGCAGGAATTTTTTTTTTACCATCATATATAATCATTAAATTACGTTTCCACTACATGTTTAAATGGTTCTTTCCTATGAAAAATATTTTTCTATTATTTTGGATTTTATTTAAATAAGTAATTTCAAAATGAATAGGGTATTTTCCTGGAGAAATATTGTAGGTATCTCTTAATATTATCTTCATCTTCATCAACACCCAATGGTGTATCTTATTCTTTATTAAGGATATTATTAATTACATCGACAAGTATATTTCTATATATATTTTATGATCAGTTTTAATGGGGAATGTACTGAAACATTTAAATGTATTTCATCTAATATTGGATGTTATTTATTATTAAGGTGTTTTGATTTTGTTGTATTATGTATTCATATGAAAAATTAATTAGACTTATTAGGTGACATCTCAGAAACAAAATTACATATCCCCATTATGAAATGCTATGTCCCATGAGACAAATTTCATTGGTGTTTATTTAAATACATACATAATTATCTAATATTCCATGGAATGTATCCTCTATGATAGGTTTATGATGTCCATAATTTTTAATTTTTTCATTATGAAATAATTTGTGGATTTTCCTGTGATTCTTTGAATTATTATGATATTCGTGGATATGTTTCAAACACATGTGATTATTTATTTCGGATTATTTGATCATTATTTATTCCAAAAATATTATTCATTGTACTGATGTTATTTATTAAATGGAATGTTTTTTTCACTTTTCTACTTTTTAATATAGATTATACCATTCTTACTCATGATATCTTCTTCTATATGTAACCCTTCTTGAGAATTTCATCTCACCCTTTATTTTCTTTCATCTCCCTGGGATACATGGAAGTGTATTATAATTGATATGAAAAGATATTATTGAGAGAATAATGATGTTCGAAAATATACTTCTATATTTTATTTTATATTTTCACATGTATTGTGAGTTTCATGTATGTATATTGTTTACCCCGACTACTAAACTAATCAGTCATTTAGAATTTGATATCATCTATCTAGTTCCAAAGTGACAAAGTATGTATATACTCCGGTATACTATGGTTGGTATCATTACATGTATAGTCCCACTACCCATACATATAGATACCATTCTCTATTTAGGACATGATTATATCCATTCAAGGAGGAAAATGGCACTCATCGCTTATAATAATCTGTACGAACTCAGAAACAAGTCAACCAGTCAATACAAAAGAACACATCAAAATCGGTCTTCTCCAAAACTAGGAAATCCCATAGATATTTATACTTTGCAACCACTACATGATATTTTTTGAATCTTTGAGTATATACTAGCCATTTTTTGAAAGGATTATATAGAGATAGAATTTATAGAAAAACATTATAGGAAAAGCATAACCCAGTAACTACATGAGAAGACTTTAAAGAATGGGAATCTATTGAATCAAATAAGGTAGCATAGAGTGTGGATACAATAAAATATATACCTCAAACTTTTGAGGTATCCTCTCCACCATAAGATAAAATCTAATCCTCTACATAAACTTCACCTACATCATATCCATGTCATTGTCCCTAAAAAATATTGTTTTCCTAATTCACTGAATCATATGAAGTATGTAACTACAATTGAGACCACATGCCTATTCCATATACCAAGCCACTTGTATTTATCTAACTCTTCATCAAAGGTTATCATTACCACACCCTTAGAGCCTTCATCTTTATGAAATTACTATACAAACTGATTCATAAGGCTTTTAAACATTGAAAGTAGAGATCTCCCATCTTACCAAACTGATAAAAACTTATCCATGTATCTAAAAAGATTATGACAGTATCTAATATCTCTATAGTTAAATCACTTGGGGAACTCATCCTCCCTCAATGGGAGCTCGAGAAACATTATATTGTTATGTCTGCTTATCACTACCCTAGTGTATCTCTTCAACCTTCCTTTTATTTGAATTATTGGGTAACCATATCTCCACTTAAAAACCCATCTATTGGTCTACTAAGGATAAGAAAAAGGCATTATACATTTCATAAAAATAAACACTTCATATTTTTAAGGTTCTTAGGAAGCACTTACGAGTGTGTGGTCTGGTCCATGTTCATCACATATCACCATAACTCAATTCGTAATCTAATCATGAACATCCTAGCATTATATACCTCATTTCAATCCAAAAGTGGAGAAAAATGAATGAAATATATAAAAAATAAGAGTAATTAATCACCATTATCATTCCCCATTGGAGTTCTATGAACCCTGTGTATTTACCCTACTTTAGGAACATTTTGAAGAAGTACAATAAAAATATAGAGATGAAGGTTTCCAAGTCATATCCTCATGCATTCTAGCCTAGTTTATCATGCTACACTATTTCATATATGATCCCTAAAGAAAATATTCATCCAATTTTAATAATTTCTCTCGAGGAGTCTCAACCTAATAAAAAATATCATTGATGGCCACAATCATGTCCTCAACAACATGGGGTCCTCTAGTTACTTGGAATACTAGAGGATACTATAACTGGAAATATTTGGAAAAATAAACTGTAATTGGACCTCCCCTATGGGCTCCACTACCATGAATAGGTATTCGTTGAAATAATCTATATTGAATAGATTCCTTTGACTATACAACTATATCTACTATAAGTTTATTTTATCCTTCTTCTTCAGGTGGTCTCGTACAATGTGATTGATTTATAATTATCTGAAATTATATATAAACATATATAAATTATTTCAATAGCTTAATCAACAATTCTATCTAAGCGTTTAACATATAATAATATATGAACCACCTCATGGAGTATTATCCCAAGAGGGTAGCTATGAATATAACACATAATACCATACATTAAATTATTCATTATCCAACATATATAGTACTTTCATGGTTTATATATTCATTCACATAATATAAGATATATTATAACCAACCATAAATAATTTAATTTCATAAAAAATATAACTAAGAGCTATAAAACATATATTATAACTATCAATGTGTCAAATAGACCTATATCAATGACAAGAAAATAATTACATGACATGTGAATCAATGTACCTACCAATGATACATGAACTCACCCAATTACAATAATTTGTAACTTCACAAAAATACTCAAGAACAATATCAAATTTTTACTCCATAATCACTAATATAAATCCAAATTTACAAAGTAACCCATAATCCCATTACAGAATATATGTATAGAAAAATGTAGAACACCCCCACCCAAGTCCCAACTATTGTGTTTGATATCAAACTAATTTCCCATTCATGTACAAGGGAAATGGATTACTCGATACCATTCAATAAATCCCCAAATTGAATCACTACGTCCAAGATAGATGATCACAAGACCTCATGTGTGCCTCCCCATATGAAAGAGTTTTTTGACTTGCATCAAGGGGCTAAATTAGAACATGGGGAGAGTATGAGCTCAGTATATATATCCAACAAACATATATATAGGAAGAAGAGGAACTAAATAAGAAATCATTATTATGGGTTAAAATGATAGAAAACAATATATATCAATATGTTATAAAAGATGACCAATAACAAACTAACTACCAATGAACATTTATTCAAACAGCAAACAAATAAAATATGGAAAATAATATGGGATTCCATAAGAAGAAACATTAATTCCACCATACCTCCACCTTTATAGACTACTTATATAGCTTATCTGCCTAATATTTGACCATTCCCTTGACAAGATTGTTACTAATGAATCCTTCACACTTACCAAGATACCCATTGAATGTGTGAATAAAATCCCAGTGGAAGACAAACATTGTGGGCTTAGAATAAGCGCATCATTTATATAAAATTTTATACAATTAAAGGAAAATAAATGTTCAATTAAACAACCACATAATGGGTTACCGTGCACTAACTGGGATACAAAAAACTATATCGCAACCTTATTTGTCTTTATACAAAAGGAGATTTTATGTCTGAATTAATTGAATGTCAAAAAAATCCACAAGACTAATAAAAATCATAGAGAATACCATAAGTCCATCGTTCTTCATGTTAGGACACAATGATTTCATTCCCCACCAATTGTATTAGGTTATGTCACACATGCATCATGACCCACTTCCAATATTAGGTTAGGCCTCAAGGTCATCATGCACTTCCATATTTCATTCAAACCACGTGATAATCATTACATGTCACATAATAAATACTTCCCCATTAAGGGATTATCCATTAAATGAGGGTGTACATGTTACTTTTATACCAGATAATTTATGTCTATAAGACATACACATATCTATATACACAAACTATACAAATAAAATTCATGATCTGTATGCATACACATACACAAGCATGTCTTGTCATGAAAGGACTCATAAGACATACACACATATATAAATTCCATATAATGTGTGGTATAGTAGACCAAAAACAAAAAAAGTTCATATCATACAGTTTTTAAAATTTATATAATATGGTATATAACATTGTACCTTATGAGTATTGAATCCCAACATATGGTTCACCACCAGAATCAAGATCATGCATGAATGATCCCTATAACAAGCCCAAAATAAAAAATATAGGATTCATGAGTGAATATAAAAAGAAGAATTGTGTTTAATGAAAAAGTATCAGTATATAAATACCAAATTATATCCAATATAATGAATATATCTATAGTGATATAAAAAATCACCTGAAAAAATCTACTTCCTATATTTCTTTTCCTCAATAATATTGAATTAATCACATTAAATAATGTTATGATTCCATGAACAAGCCCTGATTGTAGAAATATTTTGTCTCTTTCATGGATAATAGAGAATGTCATGAAATATCAGTAATAAGGGAGGATAAATGATCACTTACCTTGAAATACCAAGGACTGACACCTATAGATCCCAAAGAATTTATCTTATGATGGAATAACATTTCAATGAAAAACCACTAGAGTCCCTAAATTAGATATCCTTAGGTATTTAAGGAAAAATACAAGGTTTCATGTTTTTTTGGGTCAAAAGAATAATTTAATAATTATTAAATTATCCATTCATGGTTTGGATGAACTATGTAGCAAACTATGAACTAACCTTGTGAGGATTAATTCCTCGTTAGGGTAGCCTCATGGTTTTGCATAGAATTAGGTAAACAGTCTACAAACATTTATTTTGGTTCTCTATATAGTCACATAGTTTCCTGATTTATGTGAAAAGATTAGCTATACATGTTTCACAACTGTCTACTACACACTATGCTTCTCCAACATGCCACATAGTTACCTAGGTGATACTATAAGGTTTCCACTATCCATGCTAAGTGTATGCTCCACCAAAAAGGCTTCTAAGACCCACCAAAACTACTTATAAACAACCAATTACTTCACATAAATAAATAATAACTCAACAAAACATTAAGTATTGGTTGAAAACAAGACATAAAACACCTGGAGAGTTAGTGTCTATTACAACATTAATTTTTTTAGAAAACATTATGGGTTTATTGTGATGCCCTATGGTGTGATGAATTCCCCAACTATGTTTATGGGACACATGTAATGAATCATTATTCCATTCATGTATTCTTTCATGTATTTATTCATTGATGACAACCTCATCTATTTATCCCCGAAGGATGAGTTTGAAAATTAGTTAAGGGGTGTCTTAAAGTATCATTGAGATAAATTTTTATATAGTAAGTTACCAAAGATACATTTTTTAAAATTTATAGGACCAATTTTTTAAAAATATCATCCTATTTGGTAGATTAAGTATTTACCCAACAACTATCAATGTTTTTTTCTTTGTAACCACCAACTAACGTGTTGTAGGTGTAAGAAATGCATTAATTTTTTGGACTTATTGAATGATTTTAATATATATATATATGTATATATTAATTATTGAAACTCCGATGAATTCTCATACTAAAATTGTAGGACCATTATTTAGTATAAGTGATGTTAGAAAGTTTTTTTGGATTTCAAATGGAGATTAAAAATTGCGTTTATTCTGAGGATTCTAGCGGGATTTGAGTATATTGTGTTCTATGATGCCTATAGAGCTATATTTGGATATGTAATGACATAGATGAGAATATTGAATGCTTATTGGGATTAAATTTTAATCACTCATGTGTAGAACAATATGAAATATTATTTATAAGTATCAGTTCGAGTGTCTTACTTATAGAAAATGAGAAAAAATATTTTTAGTGAGTTGTTCATATACTATAGTAACAATAAGATTCCCAAGTAATTATTCATCTAAATATATTACAATTTTATGTATAGGTGTAACACCCTAATCTTCTACGGTACGCTTCTCTTTGAATAATGTGATAGCGTGTGTTGGACGCAACACCGAGTTCTAACACACCATAACTAATCAAACTAGCCGTTATGAATAGTAATATCTACTTTTTGAAATTATATATATTTTATAATTCAAAATTAACTTCATTTTTGGATTCGTTATATCGAATTTATCCTAAGGTGAAATTTTGGTACTTTTCGGAAAACTTTAATATTTTGATGAATAGTGAAAATTACTAAATTTTAATTAAAAACAACTTTTTTAATCAAAATAATTAATAGTGATAAATTATGAATTTGAGTGGTTTTAAAGTATATTTAGAATATATTTTTACCATTTAATACAATTTTGGTCATTGGACATAATTTCGCAATTAAAACGAACATAAACAAGTATCAATCTTTTGATAGTTATTATATCTTAAAAACAAGCTTTTTGTTTTGACAGCGAGAATTAATTTTAAATTAATTTCTGCCACTTCTGTGTTTTGAATTTGGAAAAATGGATTCCATATTTGGAATCAGGATGTTCAAATTGTGTAAATAGGTAACTTTTGTTTTTAGAAATTTTGAATAATTATTTCGGTAAATATTTTATTTACCATGGTTAAAGGGTAAATCCGGTAAATAAGGGTTAAAAAATAATATTATAATAAGAACAAATTACCCTAAAACGTGTTCTAACCTTATTGGCTGATACATGTTCGACCATAGTCATCTTTGGGTCGATTTGGGGACCCCATGGTGCCACTTGTAAGTGATAGGGACACTTTATTTTAATTAAGTTAAAATGAACACAAAAATGACACAAGCATATAGCTTTTAGAAAAACAATTTGTACATAGGGTTATATATGTTGGATTTTTGACTATAAATATTCATTATAACGATAAAACTATTTAATACATAATTATAACGTATTTATAATTTTTATACATTAAATAATGTAATTTATGTATGGCACAATGATGATGCAGTAATTACCATAATAGTGACAAATTAAAATAATTGATATTATAAATAAAAAAATAAATACAATTTGATACTTTTAATGAATTGAATTAATTGTATAGGATAATATGACACATTAGGATTGATTTAATTTACTTTTTTAGAAGCAATCATTCTGTTATGATTTTTACAAAAATCAACTATTGAATAGTCTCAAAATTGACATAAAAGAGTTTTTAAAACAAATATTATATTATTAATTTATATTCAATTCCTAAAAATATAAGGTTCGGCCAAGAGACTTATATCATTATAGGTGTATCATTAATGGACCACTTGGGGGTCTCTTGGATGTATATAGTAAGTTTATTAACCATATAATATAAAAATACAAAGAGACATTGTAAAAGTAAAACTAATTAACTAAGAGTTAATACTTAATGATATGGTTAATATAGTAACCCAAACCTGTCTATATTCTTTTGGTTGAGTGGTTTTAGACCTATCCCCATCTTAAAATTTAAATAATATATTTTGGAGTGATTATAAACAAAATATTAATTTATTATAAATTAATATTTCTAGCTTTTCCAAAGGTGCCCCTCACCACTCTTATAAAAAGGCACCCCCCCTTCTCATTACTTCACACCTTCAAAGCCTTTTGGTTCGGACAAACTATACTCCAATACTCTCTATACTTCCCTAAATTCAACCTAGAGGCCTTCCTTTAGTCAGAAAGCCAACCTAATAGCCCTTTTGATCAAATCAAAAGGAAGAACCTGAAGAAGTGGTAATGATTTCACCACCCTTTTCCAAGTTCCTTTATTCTTCCACTTCTTCCGTCTTTGTTATTACCATTCTAAAATAATAACTCCAGTATCATATATATACTGTGATGTTATTATAAATATGTTACAACCATATTCTGTATTATATCCATCCTTTGAATAACATGTCACCATACGTGCGTATGTACGGCTTACCGTCTCCACGTCGTGGTGTAATTGTTTTTCAATAAATTATTATTTGGATGGGTATAATAATGATGTGTAACTCATGTAAATAATAAATATAACATGATAATTATTCTTTATATATGTTATACCATTCATTTGTATATTATTTTAATATCAAAATAATGATATTGTCGCTCGTGCGTACGTACGGACTACCGTCTCCACGAACGCGATGAGATTCATTCTCCATCGTATCCATTCAAGTATAATTCTCATTTGATGATTAATAATAGTATCTAAGGACTTGATATCATTCTGGATATGATTAAGATAAAACCTATCCATTACAAACATGGTTTATGTAACAAAACATATAAAAGAAAATGAGTAAGTTAACACCCGAAACAACGATAATACTAAGATATGATTAACAAAGAAATGTTAAAAGATAATATATGATATCATATGATTCTTTTATAATTTAATAACAATTATTTCAACATTATACAGGAGGTTAACCTACCCCAACGAAGGAAAAGTACAAGGTAAGGGTTATTACACAATCTCTTCATTATCTTAGGTTGTTTATACGTAATAATCTACTAGGATATCTTTATCAACCACATCCATGTTTCTTAAAAATGTATTTCAAAACATTTTTACTATTTAAAAGAATATGGTTTAAATTCATTTATACACTTTTTTACTTTTTATAAGAGTTTTATAAAGGAATCTTTCCGTCGTTTTCCAAACAAGGTGCTTTTTAACCTTTTCGACAGAATTAAGGTAAGAATGTTTTTTAACTTATACGGCGGGGGCGGTTATTTTATGCCGTTATAAAATCGCCAAAGCTTCACTTATAATCTTATAAAAATATTTTCAAAGAAAATGTTTTATTTTATAAATATATGACTGTTAAATGATTTCAAAATAGAAAGAGATATTTCTCTAAAAAGAGTTTTGATTTCATCTATGTCAACATCCTTTGATGGATTTTATGCTTATTTGAAGTTGATTTATTGTGATACAAAACATCTATATTGTATTGATGGTTTTGTGATATGTTTGACTGTGGATGTTCTATTTTTATACCATTCATAGTTTATGGTGAAAGTATTGACATTTCGTATTCTAGTTTTAATACATATGTTTATGTTATGTTTAAACCTTTTCATATGGGAATGCATTGGACTTAATATGTGATGGGTGGAGCCCTCTATAGCTCCTCGATGCATTGGTAGGTCTCATGAGACAAACTAGTGTCTTGGCACAAGGCCTTGAAAAAATATTATTTGTAGTCTTGGCACGAGGCCTTGGCTATGTGGTTATGATAGTCTGGAATTATGCATTCCATCATTATGAAAGTGGTTATTGATATTTCATGTGATTATTCGATTAGTAGAATATCCATGTGAATAATTAAATGGAATTATTTCATTTTATTTTTTCCATAATATGTTGAAGTTAAAGTTTAAAAGTCTTTTGTTTTAGTTGTACATTGCCTTAATTGTTTATTCTTATTTATTAATGTTTCTGCTATATTTTTATCCTTACTGGGCATTTGAGCTCACCTTTTTTCTATGTTCTATTTTTCCTAGGATGTGAAGAAGTAAATTATGAATGACCTACAGGGATATTATGAGGGGATAATAGTGTGGACTATGGAGACAATATGTTGTTGTAGTAGTTTTTCACATTATGATGTAATGTAAAACTTTATGAATATATCTATTGTTTCCAAGGCTTCTAAACCAATCGGTCTTTCAAGATTTCACCTTTCTTGTGATCATGCCAATGTTATGTAATAATGCACCTACTCTGGGTAGCTAGGGTCGGGGTGTTACTGTTGGTATCAAAGGAATTTTAGTACAAACCTTGGAAGCTAGATTTAGATAAACTCTGATTAGAGCACGTAGACCTAAGATGAACATTGAGGATTAGTATAGAAGAACTTCCTAGAATTTTGGTACTATAGAGATTTTGTGAGTTTCCCGAGCAATACATCCCTGTCTGGATATGTGTAGGTAGAGGCGGCTATGGCGCAGATGTACCTAGGGGTAAAACCCGAAAACATCGCTTTGATCTAGACTCGAACGGGAACTGGTGCATGACAACGGGCCTTACTGCACTCTTGGTTACGACAATCCCTAGGGATATGCTTAAGATAACTCTCCTTTTCTTTACAAATAACTATTAAGGGTTTATGAGTATATGCTTCCTCAAAGAAAACATTCTTATGATTATGGATTATATACATAAATTGTTCAATTTATGTTAAGTGTTTTATAAGTATGGGATTATGTATTTTGATTCATAAACTGATCTAGTTTATTCCATTGTTTATAAATGGCGCCTAGTGGAAGAAATGGAAACCATATCAATGCACGCACTCCATGTATGGATTGCCCTCCTTCTCAAGATAATTATAGTGGAGCTGGTGATGCAACTGGTGCTGATCAGCTAATCACCATACTGGGACAACTTACTGAGGATATGAATAATAACCTTACCTGTATGGAGCACCCTGATCCACAGCATGGAGGATCGATGTTAGATAACTTCTTGAGGAAACAACCACCAACGTTCAATGGGAGTACAGATCCCTTAGTAGCTGAGCAATGGATATTTTCCCTAGAGAAAATATTTCAGGCTTTGGGGAGTAGTGAAAGGGAAAAAGTTATCATGGAAGATTACCGCCCTACTAGAGATGTTGATCAATGGTGTTCATTTAATCAAAATATGAAGGAAGATGATGAATTATCAAATATGGAATGGAGGGAGTTCAAAGATCTGTTTTTAGAAAAATACTTTCCTTGCGACCATCGAGCAGATATGGAAAGGCAGTTTCTGAGTCTGAGGCAAAAGGAGGATGATAATGTCACAAATTATGAGGCTAACTTTACAAGGTTAGAAAGGTATGATGGAGATTATATACGTAACCCAAGAAGTAAGATTGATCGTTTCTTTGATGGGTTAAAACAATTTCTCTATCGAGTATTAGTATCACAATCCTTCTCGTCGTACAAAGACATTATCTCATGTGCTATCAAGACCGACAAGGAATTCTCTAAGTCTTATGACTTTAAAGCAAAGCAAGAGAAGAAGAGATCTGCTGATAAATATGGGAATGGAAATAAGCGGAATAAGGGAAATGTTGAATATCCATCCTGTTGTAAATGTGGTAAGAAACACCCTGGTACTTGCTTGAAGGGAACAGGAGTCTGTTACAAGTGTGGTGGAAAAGGCCACCAAGCTCTTGATTGCAAGGTGAAGAAGGAAGCTACCAATGTTTAGTGCTATAATTATAGGGAGATGGGGCATTATGAAAATGAATGTCCAAAGCATCAGGAGAAATTACCTCAGAAAAGGCCAAGGGATCAAGGCCAAGCTTATGCTATCACTACTGCTGAGGTAGAAGCTCCGAAAGACGTGATGGCAGGTAATTTAATGGTTTCCTCAAGTTTAGAAAATTCATTATTTGATTCTAGATCATCACATTGTTTCATATCTTCCCAGTTTGCTAAGAAAATTAGATATTTCCAATTTTATTTAACAAGGGAGTTGTAAGTTAAAACTCATAAGGGAGGTATTATTGCAACAACGTTTTGTGAATCAGTCCCCATTAGAGCACATAAATGTTCTTTATCTGCTGATCTCATCGTCATACCTATGATTGAGTTTGATATAATCCTCGGTATGGACTATATTTCAGACTATTATGCGAAGATTTATTGTAAGAAAAAAGAGGTTATGATTCTTGATGATGATGATAAGGAACACATTATCTTTAGAGAAGAATCGTCACCACCTAATTCTTATCTAGATCCACCCCCAATAGCTCAACTAAATTCAATTATTGGGGAGGAAGAGAATGAAATTACTATGGGTGAGGAAAGGAATGTTCAAATAGAGGATGTACCTATTGTGAAAGAATATGTAGATGTATTTCCAGAATATTTACCTGGACATCCTCCATAATGAGAAGTTGAGTTTTCCATTGATTTAATTCCTGGATCAAGGCCTATATCGAAGACCCCTTATAGAATGGACACTGTAGAATTAGTTGAACTAAAGAAACAACTAGAGTAATTGAGTAATAAGGGATTTATTTACCCTAGTGTTTCTCCATGGGGAGCCCCTGTTCTTTTTGTTTAAAAGAAATATGGATCTATGAGGTTATTTATCGACTACAAGGAGATCAATTCTATAAAAATAAAGAACAAATATCCCCTACCTCGCATTGATGATTTATTTGACCAACTGCATGGAGCTCAATACTTTTCAATGATTGACCTTCGATCTGGAAACCATCAGTTTTGTGTGAAGAAGGAAGACATTTCAAAGACAGCATTTA